>WOFF01000001.1:6362526-7635032 GCA_018357685.1 Trichophyton schoenleinii
AGGCTTCGAGGTCAAGATAGTGATGGAAGGTGTTTCTTTTCAGAAAGCTATGCATGTCTTGTCACCCTGTGATAGACGGAAATGCATTATATCTTGAGTCAATAAAGCAAATACCTGGTTTCCGCTGGTGCCGTCAAAAGGGGGGGAAGAGTGTCCAGATATCTTATTCACAATATATTGCATAATAGCTAGTAACTAACTACCTAAGTAGTCACGCGTAACTAGTTGTATTGCTTGTGCAGCTAAATTCCGACGTCAAATCACATTTTTCGAAAGATATGTAGTTACTGGTGGTTCTACTCTACATATGTTATTGGTTTGTGGCTATTTGGTCTTCAATATCCTGCAACATACTATCGATCATCTCTTCTTGAGCAGAGCCTTACGTACGACTCGCTGGTCAAAATTTATCGCGGGGGTTTCTCCAAGGTATCTGAGTATATATTTGTCACTTCATCAGACAGAACATGAGACATTATATCTATCAAACAAAGTGAGCTGGTTACACCTATACCCAGGTTTCAACTATTCAAGCGAAGATTATCCACATAATCCAACATCGCAGCCAGCCTTCCGAGTGCCACATCTCACAGCGTAACATTTCCTTCAATATCACCAAAGAACTTTACAAGATTTTCTTCGTTTGCTTCCTGGTTGGTATCGATATCAATGGTTGCAATAACTCTGTGCGAATCCTCGTTGGCAAGTTTCCTTAGAGTTGGGTCGTCCGCTCCTTTGTTGATTTGTAGCTTGAGCCTCAAAAATCCAGGTTTGCCGTGAACCTTTTCTCCCTTATCGAGACGAAGTCCGATGCTCTTTTCGAGACGAGAGTTCGTGGGGGGGTAAACCCGGCTCCCTGCCCCTTCCGCGGATGGGTTGAGGATACGTCTCCGGGCCGATACACTCGCACTAGCACGGATGTACATCTCTTTGAGACCTCCGCGGATAGCATTCATTGTCGGCTACGAATGTGTTAGTGTCAGAGAGCTGGGGCTTGCCTTCGGGTATGTTGAGGAGAGTTGGCAGAAGCTTACTTGATTTCTGGGTTGAGGTAGGATGTTAAATGTGGCCGTCTTTGCCTAAGTGTAGCAACTTGGGATGTAATTTATAAGGCTTCCTGAACAGTTGTGTGAATCTTGAAGTTTGAATATTATGGGACGGCATGATGAGTGCTTTTATACCCCATGCACCGGCCATTCTACCGCTCTGTGATAACCTGTATCATGGGGTACGAGACAATGAACAGAGGCCAATGCTCTACCATTCAATCGGGTTTGGGGGCTATGCATCATAACTCGGGACTGCTTCAAAAGTCCCAACAGCTGGACGAGTGACTGGATATCACTGCATCATTATCTTCGAACCCGGCGCCAGATCAAACATGTCTCCTAAAAATAAGTTGAAGTCTGGAGCCAGGCGCGTAGCAATGCATTATTGAGTCCAATAGGAATGCAGAATCTCATCCGCAGCACAACAAACAGGAAATTTTCATGCTGTCCCTTGTTGCTACGTATGCACTTGGTCCAGAGTAACTACAGAATTGTTCGGCGCGTAGCATATTATTTTTAGCACTTGAACGGCTTCCAACCAATAAAACTGTTGTGCCAAGGTCTTAACTACCTGTTAACTAATCAACAGCTGCTCCGACCTTTCTCACTAGCCGACCAATTAAATGGCTCGCTTTTCTACCCCTTGGTGGCATTCTGGCGTCACGAAAATTGTCGACTGTTTATGAAATGTTGGTGCAAACATTTACACAACCCCCAGCTGATATTTTAGCCAGCAGAGCAGGATTCAAAACACACGCACACACAGTGATTGAGAGAAAGAGAGAGGGAGAGGAGGCCTCAACTGATTTTATTTCTTATTGTATTCATATGATATGGGGCTGTTTCGTCTCCTTTCTCGATCCCGTACCAGAATTTCTCAATCGTGCCACCCGTACTATTCAGCAAACCGCCCCGGTACCTTCTGTTGGCCTAGAGCGATGTCCACGCCTCAATCTCATAATGGTATGTCCTAATAGCATGTGGATGTAGGTAGCAGCTAATTAACCAATGACCGTCTAGCTTCAAATTGGGACGACGAGAGCTTCCATCGTTATACCGGTGGCCGTTGGTTGTATAATGAAGATAAACAGATGGCAGATCGGTCCGTCAGATTCAACATGACAGAACTGGTTCGAGCCGCTGCTATATCCCAAGGCTGCGATATATCTTCTTGCATTAAAGTGGAAAAACTACCTGAAGGAGACTACAACAAGGTTTTTCTAATCAGCCTGCATGGTGGACACCAGGTCGTTGCGAAAGTGCCTAACAAAAATGCTGGGTTACCTTTCTATACTACAGCTAGCGAGGTTGCCACCATGAACTTCGTGGGTTTATCTACTTCTATATATTCTGAAGATGGGGTTTATTAATATATTCTTAGGGAAGAAATGTGGCTGGACTTCCAATACCAAAGGTGTATGCCTGGAATCCACATACATCTGATAACGATGTCGGGGCAGAGTACATCATTATGGAAAAGGCCAAAGGTGTCCTGCTGAGCTCCACATGGCCATCCATGAAAAAAGACCATAAAATCAACTTGATAAATAGCGTTATTTCACTTGAAAAATCCCTTCTGACCCATCACTTCCAACATATCGGAAGTCTATACCATAAATCTGACCTTGATGGAGTGCAGGATCGTAACAAATTTTTTGATACAAGTTACGGGGATTTTGTTGTTGGGCCCAGTACTGAAAGAAAGGTTGTACATGATGGGAGAGGGGCTGTGAATACAGATAAAGGCCCTTGTAAGTCACTGTAAATATCTTTTAACCATATCTATTGCTAACTTCTGCAATACACGGCAGGGAACTCTGCGTTAGAATATATTCTGGCCTCCTCCATGCGGGAAAGAGAATGTATTGTTCGAGGACTTAGGTTTCCGCGGCCAGAGGGAATATTTGGTGGCCCCGGGGGCTATAAGCCTACAGCAAAGAGCAAACTCGACGTGCTGGATGACTTTGAGAAGGTTGCAGCATATCTTCTCCCCAAAGACACATCTGTACATATTCCAGTTTTGTGGCACGGTGATCTCCATGACAATAATATCTTTGTCGACCCAGATGACCCGTCGAAAATCCTCTCCATCATCGATTGGCAAACTACTCATATCGCACCACTTTTCCAACAGGCTCGGACTCCAGAATTTCTCGACTTTATTGGCCCTCATCCGTCCCTTGGTCTTACACCCATGCCTCCATTACCGGACAATTTCGATTCCTTGAGCACAGCCGAGAAGGAAGAAGCCAAGGCGTTGCAGTCAAAGCAGTCTCTGTTTAAGATCTACGAAATACAGTCTGGCCGCAACAACATGCCTGTCTTTAAGGCGCTGCAGCATTCACAGACTCTGGGTACCCAAATCATTTCACTTATTTCCCAAGTGTTTAACGATGGAGAACCTATCATAAAAGGGCAACTAATACAACTCGCACTTGACTGGGAAAAAGTTGTGGGCCCAAACGGCCCTCCTTGCCCGCTTCGATTCACTGAAGCTGATATTGCAGCGCAAAGGGTAGATCAGCAAAAGTGGGAAGAAGGAGTACAAATGAAAGGTGATGTGTTGGAGGCGCTTGGCGGTGCAGAACATGGCTGGGCGGGCTGGTCTAGTCATGAGGATTACGATGTGCTCACGAAGAAACTTGCAATAGTCAAGGAACAATTTCTAGAATATATGGCTAACAACGAAGCTGAGAAGGAAGCATGGGAAAATGTATGGCCATATAGGGATGATTAATTTACGGATTCTCGAACTCTCAGGATATTCTAATATTAACTGGAGGAGCAACGTAACATTGTTTCATCCATGAATATACTTATCTTGCTCGCCCCCCTTTTTGCTTCCTGGCAAGCCACTATACTTGGAAGCGGCATCTGTTTGTACCCCATTGCATGAAGAAGCATACCAGGTATAAACACACGAGCTTTCTGCTCCTTCATATACCGAGCTCAGCTGCGGCTGTCCATGGACTTGTCTGAAGACGAGAGGCCCGTGTTTTCTTTTTGCTGGCCTTAAAAGAGACATGGGGTAGAGGTTTCAAGCGGATATATGAGCGGCATGGACTTCCCTCATGTCAATGCGCAATTTGAATCGGCCAAGGGTGTAGTGTTGTTTACACCTTCAGGGGTAATTAAGTAGCAGAGAAGCAATAGTAGCACTAACATGTGGCAATCCATCAAAGACACAAGTAGATCACGTTAATTTTACAGTTGCTTCTATCTATATCTGCGCTGGGATTCTGGAAAATTTCCTTTGGTGACCTTATCCCTTGTCGTAGGATTCACGGCGATTCACGGAATAACATGAAACATGCTCGGCGCGCAGAAATCTAGGAAGCTGATCTTTCATATGTGAGACAGCCTGGTTATTAGTGTTAACAGGGTTCATTAAAAAAAAAATATGTAAACTGTAAACGTCGGCCAACTATGAAAGACCGTATGTCGTCTCTGAGTAGTGCTTGCGTGTCTATCTTCCATCACTTCTTTGATTTCCTTTGCCCAATTCCGCTTAACCGACCAAATGTCCCAAGAGGCGTCTTCGATTTCGCCGTCGATCCGCCCTTTTGGGTCCCGAGAGAATCGCCCTGAACTCCTGGACGTCGGGCACCATTTCCGATTCCGAGAGCGCCGACCGGAATGTCGGAGATCGTCCTGTCGATACCACTGCTATTTGGCTCATAGAGTGGAAGCGATGCTGTGGCCATCGCTGATGTTGATATCCCGTTCCTGTCTAGTTCAAGGTCTCTTTGGGATCGACGTTGAGATCTTCTCGATCGTTCCTGGACGCTCTTGAACTTGTCGAGCAGATCAGCCCATCGGATGACGCTCTCCTCGCGGGACTTGAGTCGTCCGGACCGTTCATACGGTCCAGTGCTTGTCGATCCAGTCAAAGTCGGTCTATATACTGATTAGCCTGGAGCTGCGATGGACCTGCTAATGTGGATTTACTTACGGTCGCATGCCAGCATACAGCAACCCGATATTACTGACGCTGTTGAGGCGATTCTTCAATGCTGCAAATGCGGAGCTCTGTGGGAGCAGCATTAAAAGGCCGTAAAGGCATTTATATAAGTATGGATATTTATCGGGCTCGAGAAGTTGCAGACGAAGGTCTTTTATGGAGTTAGTGACGGCTTCTACCTTTGGGGTTCCAGGATACTCTTACAGGTAAACACGGGTGATTCAAGTAGCTGAACCAGTTTGTCTATTTGAATCAACATGTTGACCGTCATTTCTAACTCAGCACTGGAAGGTAAAAAGGGTTAGTATAAGCCATCATAAAATGAGGTGCTTGAAGACTCACAATATCTGCAAAAGATTATACGCTTGTTCATAAGCTTGAGCAAGCAAACACAAGGAAAATGTTGCTACGGAATTGTGACACCATGACCTAAAGAGCGCAACGAAAAACATTTGACCGTCCTAAAAGGGCATGTTAAAAATGAGTGATAACCAAATTATAAGCTAAACATGGCTTACTTTGGTTTCTAGATTTCTTAGCCGTTTCCTGAGGTCAGCAAGTTCGGGAGCGGTTATGAGGTTGTTATTGAGATTCTGGATCATGATACTGGCAAACTCGATATCCTAGAGGAATATTAGCATTTCCCGTATCTTACTTTGAATAGAGAAAACGGAGGTCTCACCTCTTCCTTCTCGAGGCAGTCTGCCAATGTTCGATATATCCTTTCTGGACTCAGGTTCATACAAAGTTGCCTGATGATTAGATTACCACGACCCTCAAGGAGTTTCCTATCCGTCGAAAATAATTGGAGGAGATCCACCATGAAAGATGCGAAATAACTATCTTCACTATTTCGAGATATCTGGGATAGAAGCTGCAAGTCTCGGGTGACAACAGCATCTGCCGGGTCTGATAGTGTTTTAAGGAGTGCAGGGAATGTTCCGTCGTGGAATGCAAGGACTTTCCGGGGAGCTTTTCTGTGAAGCATTATGAGCCATGCCAAAGCAGCAACTCTTGTGGCTTCATTTTCATTTAGAAACTGAAGAGTTAGAGCATTAACTGCTGCAGCATAGTCTAGGTCTGATGTTTGCTCTGAGGTTTGTTCCGATGGCTGAGATGCCAGTGCAGGAGCTGGCTCCGTCCTGGACGCCGGCCGTGATGTTGGTTTGCGGGTATCGCTGGACGCTATCGAAGCCTGCCTTGTAACGGGAGTGGGTGTTCGGCGGCCCTCCCCTTCCTTACCACTAGCCTGGACAGCAGCAAGGGGAGGGGATGTCTTGGGTGGCTCATTTTGAGGAGCATCTTCAGTCAGAGAGACAATATGTTGCATGAGAGAGTTATTGACACGATTAGCTGCCTGCCGTACTTCATCTGAGCCGCTTGACAGAGTTGGAAGTACTTGTGACAAAAGCCTTGGGACAAATTGCAGTATGTCTGCAGGACTTATTTCGAAGAAACTATCAATCCAACGGAGTGCGGTTAACTGGATTTCATCCTCTGTAGCGCCAGTAAAGAGATTGTGAGTAGTTGGATAAAACATAATATCAGGATAAGTTGGGGGGGACTCACCAGAGTTTGTATCGACGAAATTGACTAAAATTTCGAGTATCCTCGAGTGGTCAACATGAACATCTTGACCGGGGACCCAGTCACCATATGGGTTGTTAAGATGGTCGTCATTCGCAGTAGCAGACTCGGAGTCCGCAATGGCATTGTCACTCACAGCATGCGAAATGCTCAATTCGGAGTCGACACTCTTACTATCACTAGCAGATATCTTCGACTGTCCGCTCTCATGGTCACGACGGCTTTCGGCAATACCCTTTTTAACCCTTGCTATTCGTTTTATCTCATTGAGAAACCTTTCCAGAAGCCCTTGGGTAGCAGTATGCACATCCCGATTTGTATCACTTAGAAATTTGAACAAGCCTCCTAAGAATGCTGGCAGGTAGGTAACAAGCTCGAGATCGGGTATTGTGTCCAATAAGGTAAGCCAGGAGACCAGGAAATTCCGAGCAAAAGGGTTTTGAACGTATATCCTGTCTTGAAGCAGTGGAATGAACTTTGCAAGAGAAAATGCTGTGGGTATGTCCTCAAGCTCATCCACGTCTTTCCCATCCTCTTCGTCTGATATATCCGGGCGTGAGGCCTCTAACGCAGAAACGTAGGATGCTGCAGATTCAGCAACGATGTCTTTTATCAATCGATCGAGAAGCTCTGCGCCATTCTTTACTGACAGTTCTGAATCTGATGCTAGCTGTATGCTCATGGAGTTAGCATGCCATCAATACCGGGATGCCAGGTAATGTCCTGGGTAGTCGTCGGGACTAACCTTGCACAGAGCATCAAATATATCGTTGAAGTAGAGCAGTATCTCCCCCTTGGCCACTTTTGCAATATTATACATGCTTTCGCAGGCATAATATCTGACTCTGGCATCCTGACCCGTGAAGCAGGCTAATACCGGCGGCACAATGTCCTTCAAGAAAGGTGCAACCTCATCCTAACCAACTGTTAACCGCTATTGTCTTTACCAGTTCTACACCCATCCGTGCTGGAGTCACTCACAGATCCCAAGGCAATCGCTGCTGCTGCCAGGCCTATTAGGCCTCCGTTTCTCGCATGGGGCTGGTGCACGGCATAGGCGTATTCATGACATAGCTGATCGATTATTCCTTTTATTTTTGTACTGTCGCCTCTTGCGATAGATTCTCTGATCGTCTTCTCGAGCCTGAACGAAGGATAAAGTATTCAGTTAGCTTATCACTCTGCTCTCTTCTGTCGATGACGGGGGTTTCAGTAAAAAGGCCTACTCCAAAGCACCCTGTTTCCTCTTATCGTAAAGCTTATCGTTCAGCAACCGCTGGATGGACGGGTCCATGTATATCGTCGCCATGGCCGTGAGTATAGGAGATAAGTCGGCTAAGTATATCTAACGGAAGACGCTGTTCGCATGCTGCTATCGATTCATGATGGATTGGCGCTGGTATCGATGGGCGTTGACAGGCGGCGGAGAGCAGCCAATTGCTGTGATGCTCCGGAACTTGGCTGCGGCGGTGAATAACTAACAACGAACGGGCGATGGAGACTGCCGCCGCTTATCAATGCAGGTGGATACAGGCTGTAGACTGTTACTGCTACTGAGCAGGCTGGTCGGTTTTTGAGGCAGAAGGCGAAGCTCTAGAACCCGCTGGCACCTAGCATCTCCTGACGGTTTGTGTAGCAGAGAATCTGAGGTGTAGCAGAACGTCGTTGTTATAACCAAGACACTAATGGAGTTAATGACGACATCCCAGGCATTAGCTCGGGGCGCATAGCTATAAGAGCAAACAGTTGATTGAATAAATGAGTTCGATATATTCTAGACCTCGTTTCCGAATATTACATCAATCATGTGGCATATAAAAGAATCATCTCAAGCCTTCGCTCCAGCTATACATAAACGCTGACCCCTATCGAAATGGAAAATAATACTCCAATTAATGGCTGATATACTGGAAGACCGCGCTGACTGCTTGCTCGGTCGTTTCCTGTCGTAACAATAAATCCTGGATCCTGTTCATGGGGCCCTTCTCGCCTGTGTTGACAAAATGGTTCCAAGAACTCGTGTCGCCGTACAGCATTGCAGGTGCCTTGATATGCTGTGTCCCATCCGGCCTGCAGCGTTTACACTTGAAGGTATCATGTGTGTCACTGGTTGTGTCTGGCTTAAACTGGAAGAGTTCTCGAAGTGAATCGAGACTGAAGTGGCGCTCGACGTCCTCGGCTGAATCAACCACACATGATGATAGAGATTGCTTGTGTGATTGACGTTGAAAGATCTTCTCCTCAATCGTGCCCGTGGCAATGAATCGGTAAACAAAACAGTCCTTTGACTGGCCATCACGCCACACTCGAGCCAGCGCCTGTTGGTCAGCAGCAGGATTCCAATCGGGGTCAAAGAGTACCAAACGGTTTGCTCCAACCAAGTTGATACCACACCCGCCTGCCTTACTGGAGAGCAGGAAGACAAACTCTTCTCCGTTCGGGTCATTGAATTTATCGACTAGCTTCGATCGTTTCTTAACACCCATAGTTCCGTCAAGCCGTATACAGCCATACGCACGAGCTCGGCACAGACGCTCGAAGAGGTCCAACGTCTGCGTGTAATTGCTGATCAGGACGATCTTGTCATTAGTATCCTGCCGGATACGTGCAAGCATTCGATCCAAGACCATCATTTTACCAGAGTACCAAGTCTTGACTTCACGGTCCCCTCTGCGGCCATTGGATACCGTCATATCTTCGGGGAAATATTGCTCGCATCCTGGTAGATCTTCTGAGAGCTTCAAAAGATCAGGATGATTGCAAAGCTTTTTCAAAATACCAATTGCTTTCAGAGGCTGACTTCCTTTTCCACGAAGGAGACTCTTGATTTCGGGGCTCTGGATAAAGTGGTTGTATAGATCTAGCTGGAATGGAGCAAGATTGCAGAAGACAACGTGCTCATACTTGACGGGGAGGTATTTGGACAAAAGGTCATTGCTCCTTCGAATAATGAACTTGTTAACGAGATTAAGAAGTTCAGCAAGACGCTCATTGCCTTTCTTCTGCTGTTCATCGGTCCCATCTGCATCGCGGCCACGGAGAATTGGAATTTCATATGTCTTGTGGAATTCGCTGCGTGATCCTAGGATGCCTGGGTTCGCAAAGTCAAGAAGACTGAAATATTCAGACAAGTCGTTTTGAATTGGGGTTCCAGAAAGGATAACGCGTTTCTGGACGTTGAGCTTGTTCAGCGCCACGTAAGTCTGACTGTCAGCATTCTTTAGCCGGTGCCCTTCGTCGCAAAGAAGAAGCCCAATTTGGGTATCCCGAAGTTCATCCGAATTCATTCGCAGTGTTTCATACGAAACAATCAATACGGGCCTGACAACGGAACGGCCAGAAGCAATTGCCCATTGCCTTAGTTGGGATATTAGTTCCGTCTTCGAAGCTTTCCCATCGATCACGAAGGGGTTTATAGCGTCCTTGCCCAGCCATTTCACTAAAATTATTAGAATACCATATGTAAATGCTGCATTGTGCGAACATACCTAGTTCATTTGCCCAGTTACCTACTAACGTAGCTGGGCATGCAATGACCGCCTTTTGGACTGTAGGTTTACCCGCCTCAGGTGATTGTTTGAGTAAGGTCCACATCAATGTGATACATTGCAACTACAATTGTTAGCAGAATACAGAGCATAGCGAACAGAAGGACTTACTGTTTTACCGAGTCCCATACCATCTGCCATGATGCATCCATGGGCATTCTTATCAACGAGTCCAGTCGTACACCGATAAAGAAACTATAAGAGTTAGACAGGGCAAGGCACACGTGTCACCGATTACTTTACAAGCAAATAAACATACCTTTACACCTTCAATCTGATGCGGTCGTAATATCTTTGCAAGCCTCGGATCAATAACGACGGGTACTTTGGGTCTTTCATCAACATTCTTCTTGATCCCCAATATTTCCGCCAAACTTTTATGCACGAGTGGCTGATTCAACTTCTTTTGCTCAACTTCTTCACCATCCTTATTTCCAGCAGTGTCTTTGCTTTCATCCTTGTCATCCGGTTTATCGTCGATAGTTGGGTCATAAAGTACGATTGCAAACTCTCCGCTGGGATCATGTAGAGGTTTAACGACGAAAGTAGCACCACAACGCATTCCCAGAGTCGGGGCAGCACGACCAGAGCCGTAGTTACCACTCGACTTGTCGATCAAAGGAACATGAAACCGTTGGCGAAAGGTGGTTTCTTTATCCTTGACTTTGAATACTGGGAAGCGGTTTGCGTCACGGTTTGCGAGGGCGAGTCTGTCCTCATTTGTCCATGGTTTGGCACCATCATCCTCGGTGCTACAATCTGCCCCTGCATAATTCACTTTGCGGCGCTTGCGGGCAGGCTTATCAGACGTTCGACGGGTTTCTGAGCCAGGACATTTGAAAGGTTTTGAGAGGGCCTGTGAAGCCTGGGGGCCAACAGTGTAGAGACGGCCAGTTTTGGAGGGCGTCGATCCAGCGACGGAAGACTTGGGTCGATGCCTATAAACACAGAGTAAGTAATGAGACAGTCCTCAGAGAGCAGTGATACGCACATCAAATCGTCCAAAAAAGCTGCGATAGACAAAATGGCTGCCTTGTCGTTGTCGTGATGAAGTTGACGTTCGAACACGTTTGTTTGGTTCTAAAGATAGTTCAACGCGTCAAATCGCCAAATCGGCGCGGCTCCACGTGATCTGAATTAACCTCGGCATTTTGTCCCCCACCAGCACATCCCACTAAGTGTGCTACTATTCTTCTTACACCACGGAATACTTTGCGATGTTGTAGATATTTATTTGAATGGGCTATTATTGGTAGAGAAATGCATCAATGTCTGCGGATTTCTGGGCTGGGTACCTCAGCGGAGCCGTGGGGATAATCGTTGGCAACCCGCTTGATGTAATTAAAGTGCGCCTCCAAGCTAATTCAGCTGGAGTGAGAGGATTGAATACATTCTACTCCCATCAGTTTGAGTCGAAAAGCTCACTAGTTCGAGGTACAGTACATGTGCCCTATGCGCACCCAAGGATACGATTTCTAACGGCTCCATATAGGTGCTGCGGCTCCAATCCTAACATATGGTGCATTGAACGCATTACTGTTCACTACCTACAACCGCTGCTTGACAACTTTGGAACCACGAGTGCAGAACCCCACAGAGCCTCTGGAGGCTACTCTAAGTCAAGTATGGCTTGCTGGGGCAGTTGGAGGAATGGTTAGCTGGCTGATTTCATCGCCGACGGAGCTCGTGAAATGTCGAGCCCAGATGCATAGAGGCATTGGTGCGGAAGCAACATCTTCATGGGAAGTTGCTAAGAGTATTGTTCGAAGTAATGGAGTGAAGGGGCTATATTTTGGCGGAGGAGTTACAAGTGTGAGAGACGCAGTGGGATATGGATTCTAGTACGTACAATTTTTGTTCTTCTGGATGAGACTCCAAGGGAGTGCTAACAGTGTAGTTTCTGGTCATACGAGCTATGCAAGCGCATGGTCTCGCGGAGTGATGAAACTGCGCACGAAATGGCATTGAAGACTCTCTTATGTGGCGGAATAGCTGGTATAGTGACTTGGGCATCGGTATTTCCTTTGGACGTGATTAAGACGAGACTGCAGACCCAGAAATCCTTCACTCTGTCTACCGCGGAGAGCGGGTCATTGCTAAGAAAGGTTCAGGAAAGACAAAGGGTACTCGGTGCATGGGAAATAAGTAAAGAAGCATACATGACCGGCGGATTACGGGTGTTTTATAGAGGGTTAGGGGTATGTAGCCTACGAGCCTTTGGGGTGAACGCTATCCAGGTAAGGTTTCTTCTCTCCACAACATTCATATCGAGAGCTAATCATGCTTCCTTCCAGTGGGCAATATATGAATGGATGATGAAGGTATTCAATGAAAGACAAGCTATGGCAGTGATATAGACAGAGCTCCTCATTTCCATTTTAAAGTTAACATTATATGATCCATCCAGAAGTGGTTGTCTGTGGTCCTTATCCGCTCAAGTAGAATATTCCCCTGTTCAAGACCTGCAAAAAGGGTATATTGCTCATTCTCACCCAGCCCATGGGGAGATAGGGACTGCGATCGACTCCTTCGTATTTCACTCCACCTGCGCCGCCAACTCCCCTTCCATCAACCCCGCGAGCGGGTAATTGCTGTCTGCGCGTACGGGAGGTCAACTACCGCATATTCAATTCATACATGCGGGTGCCATATCCAATAATGCAATCATTCGGTCATTCTCAGCCTTGTTACTAGAGACGGGGTATATCACACATCGGTCTCAATCTCCATTGCGGCGTTGCTATCCGTTGTCTTCGTTCCATTGTCTACACCGAGTCCAATGGCCGCCTCTGCTGTCTTCTGTGTATGGGGTTCGTGTAAAAGCATTCGTAGTCTATCAAGAAGATGTTAACCCATGCCCCAAGCAAGCACTTCAAACCAGGGAGAAATCCCGACCTTCGCTTGTGATTTTTTCCCTTTCTATGAGCGACAAGGTTATATTCACTCTCAAACCATTTGGCGCATTCGACGCAGTAATGTTTCCCTAGACCTGGAAGGTCCTCGACATCTTTTGTGCTGTGGTACTGGGTGAGATGCTTGCGTGAACGCAAGTCAGCAACGACTTGGTCGTAGTCCCTGGACGGTGATTAGAATCAAATAAAACGATCGGACTCAGAGAGTAGAGCATACCTAGTACGGCGCTTTGTCTTTGACCGGCGAATTGAACCCATTATTGTCGTATATAAATTACGTATTGAACAACGCTTGATGTTGGTCTAATCGATCTTGATATCTCTGTTATCAGCAACAAAATTTCTTTCGAAGTGTGGAAATAAAGTTACTTAGTAAGCGTAAACTATAATCGTTCTTCCCTGCTTCCAGTGCTCAATGTCTTGGCATTTGATCTGCTTGTATGGATTACATCATTGTTGACTCTATATTAATATGGATTGTTGTTTACAGAAACATCTAACAGTTTCCTCCTAAGGATCTTACGGCTAAAGGTGTTGTAGGCTAGATTTGTATCATGATTTACGGATCATCAATCATGGCGCACAAGATGTGACCCCTGTGAGAGGAGCGACAGGTAATCTGCAAAAGTTGAAACCCTGGTGAAGCTTCGTATTCACCTGGACCAGATCTCAGACTTCCAGAGCAAGATGCAATCTACTATCATCATCAAACAAAATGTTTGCTCAGGAACAGGATACGTACTCTGTGAGTACGCTGGCTTTGCAAGCGCTAAATAGATCAAAGAGGCAAGCAACGCGGCGGAGATAAAGAGCCCGCCGTCGGAAGAACCCTTCTCTCGCAAGCGTTGGCCCGTGAACGCCTTGACGGAACATGACGGACCGTGTTTCCCCGTAATCCACTCGGCCGCCGACGCCGCCGTCTCACGTGGGCTCCACTCATCAGTCCAGCCAACCAGCGTCGTCCGATTTATCAATCCAGCCCTACGCTAGACCTATCCTGCTCTAGCGCGTCTGCAGACCAGCAAATTTTTCCCCCAGCTTTTTATCTCTCAGCTTAGTCATCTTATCCTGCGCTTCTTCCGCCTCCGCAGTTACCCTCATCACGTGACTTGCGCGGGCACCTCGGCAGAACAGGCCTTAGTAACAGCTATTTGGCAGCTCGCTGATTGGCCAGTGTTATGACCTTCTTCCCGGCTACTTTAAACCTCAACTTCTGCGACATCTTCTGCTTTTTCCCTTCTTCTTCCTTTCTCTTCACCAACTCCCTTCCGCCAAACCACTCCACTCTATATTTCCAGCACCATTGCTCGAGTGCGGCCTCGACGGTGGATGACTCTACCTTGATTTCTTAAGTCGTGCTGGAACATCGACTCTCATCATGCTCACCACACTCGCTCGTGCCAGTGCCATGGTGCGTCCTTTTTTGCCATTCTTCCTCACGCCCGTTATTCCAACAAAATGCTAACCATCGTCTTTGTAGGCACCAAAAACCCGCCTCGTAAGTGTAGTCGGCCTGTTTCTGGCTTCGATCGTGACATTGTCTGACCGCTGGCCGTGTCTGTATAGCTTCTCGGAGCGCGGGGTTTTGCCTCTGCCGCTGACCTTGACAAGAAGGTCGAGATGACCAACTGGGAGAAGGTAAATACTTCAATTGCACAGTTTTTGGAGTGGCTAGAGGCTAATTGATGGCTATAGGGCAACCACATCAACTACAAGTATGCATTGAATCAGGGAGGCGAAATTCTAGCTTGAGTGTCATATTAACCGCATTGGGTAATAGGAAAATGGCCGAGAACCTCGACATTGTGCGCGCTCGTCTTAACCGCCCACTCACCTTTGCCGAGAAGATTCTCTACTCCCATCTTGACGACCCTCATGGTCAGGAGATCGAGCGTGGAAAGTCCTACCTCAAGCTCCGCCCAGACCGTGTTGCCTGCCAGGACGCCACCGCCCAGATGGCCATCCTCCAGTTCATGTCTGCTGGTATGCCATCGGTCGCTACTCCTGCCACCGTTCACTGTGACCACTTGATTGAGGCCCAGCTCGGCGGTGACAAGGATCTTGCCCGTGCCAACGAGATCAACAAGGAGGTCTACGACTTCCTGTCCACCTCCTGTGCCAAGTACAACATCGGATTCTGGAAGCCCGGATCCGGTATTATCCACCAGATCTTGCTCGAGAACTACTGTTTCCCCGGTGGTTTGATGATCGGTACCGATTCTCACACTCCTAACGGTGGTGGTCTCGGTATGGCTGCTATTGGTGTTGGTGGTGCTGATGCCGTCGACGTTATGGCTGGTCTTCCCTGGGAATTGAAGGCCCCCAACGTCATTGGTGTCAAGCTCACTGGTCAAATGTCTGGCTGGACTGCTCCCAAGGGTAGGTTTTCTTTTCTCTGGCTTAAAAAACGTTGATCGTCAGCATCTGACTGTCGCATAGATATCATCCTTAAGGTTGCCGGTATTCTCACCGTCAAGGGTGGCACTGGTGCCATCATTGAGTACCACGGTGATGGTGTCAACTCCCTCTCCTGCACTGGTATGGGTACCATCTGTAACATGGGTGCCGAAATTGGTGCTACCACCTCCGTCTTCCCCTTCAACGACCGCATGTACGACTACCTCAAGGCTACCAAGCGTCAGTCTATTGGTGACTTCTCTCGCGTCTACGCCGAGGGACTCCGCCCTGACGAGAACGCCCAGTATGACCAGCTCATTGAGATCAACCTCAGCGAGCTAGAGCCACACATCAACGGTCCTTTCACTCCTGATCTTGCTACCCCCATCTCCAAGTTCAAGGAGGCCGTTAAGGAAAACAACTGGCCCTCTGAGCTCAAGGTCGGTCTCATTGGATCTTGCACCAACTCCTCCTACGAGGATATGTCCCGCGCTGCTTCCATTGCCCGTGATGCTCTCAACCACGGCATCAAGGCCAAGTCTCTCTTCACTGTGACCCCCGGATCCGAGCAGATTCGTGCCACCATAGAGCGTGACGGTCAGCTCAAGACCCTCGAGGAATTTGGCGGTGTTATCCTTGCCAACGCCTGTGGTCCTTGCATTGGTCAGTGGGATCGTAAGGACGTCAAGAAGAACGAGGCCAACTCTATCATCTCCTCTTACAACCGTAACTTCACTGGCCGTAACGACGCCAACCCTGCCACCCACGCCTTCGTCACCTCTCCCGACCTCGTTGTTGCTCTCACCATTGCCGGTACCCTCAACTTTAACCCATTGACCGACAAGCTCAAGGACAAGGACGGAAACGAGTTCATGCTCGCTCCTCCAACTGGTGAGGGTCTGCCAGCCAATGGCTACGACCCAGGCCGTGACACCTACCAGGCTCCCCCAGCTGACCGTGCTTCTATCAGCGTTGCCGTCAGCCCAACCAGTGACCGTCTCCAGATCCTTGAGCCATTCAAGGCTTGGGATGGAAAGGACGCCAAGGGCATTCCAATTCTCATCAAGTGTGAGGGCAAGACCACCACTGACCACATCTCCAGTAAGTTTTTTTCTACCTCGGTACCAAATTCTGTGATATCATAAGATCAATTGCTAACCCTGTTATAGTGGCCGGTCCCTGGCTCAAGTACCGTGGCCATCTTGACAACATCTCCAACAACCTTCTCATCGGTGCTGTCAACGCCGAAAACGGTGAGCGCAACAGCGTCAAGAACTTCGAGACTGGTGAATATGACTCCGTCCCAGCCACTGCCCGTGCCTACAAGGCCCGCGGCATCCCATGGGTTGTCATTGGTGACTGGAACTACGGAGAGGGTTCTTCCCGTGAACACGCTGCTCTCCAGCCCCGCCATCTCGGAGGCATGGCCATCATCACCCGTTCCTTCGCCCGTATCCACGAGACCAACCTTAAGAAGCAGGGAATGCTTCCCCTTACCTTCGCTGACCCCGCTGACTACGACCGCATCCCACCAACTGCCATGGTTGACCTGATGTGCACTGAGCTCGCCGTTGGCAAGCCAATGACTCTCCGTGTCCACCCCAAGGACGGTGCTGCCTTCGACGTCAAGCTCTCCCACACCTTCAACGAGAGCCAGATCGAATGGTTCAAGAACGGAAGCGCCTTGAACACCATGGCCAAGAAGGCCCAGTAAACAGCTCTCCCCCTTGACTTAAGCCTAATGTTGTCTTATTTCCAGCCAATAGAGGATTGAGAGGGATTTTTATATTGCTGTTTGCTGTTTACCGCACTTCTTCGTTCTTCTTCGCCTGTTGGTTCTATGTGGTCCATTTTTCTTCTCCTTTTTCCTATGTACCAAATACACCCCCTTGCGCCTCTTTTTCTCGAGCTGATGCTTTTGTTCATGTCCCGTTGATGATGAAGTGGAGGTAATCACCAGCAGTTGCACATTGGTTGTATTTTCATTTTTGTCAACTTGCGTGTCCTACCTTATCTCAAAAGCCAAAGATCATGTTGCTTGCCTGCATGTGTATATATACTACTTGAATAGCTATTCAGGTTCCTTTCTTCATCTCATCCTTCCAGCTCTTCGGCTCATTTCGTCTGAGCTCGAGTGCTTACTAAGTACGGTAATACAGCCGAGGTAAAAGTGTTATTGCAGCCGCTTCAGCCTCTCCAGCGCTGGGGAGAAACCACCAGAGGGTTATGGTAGACAAATATCTCGATTTTCATTAGACATATATCAAGATAATAAACCCCCGTCTATCTATTATTACATCAGATAAAATATATACCCTTGAAGTCGGCGAGCAGGATACCCATTTATCTATCATTCATATCCGCTGAGGAGAACACGTACGCTTGCACCGGCTAATGGCAACGCAACTGGTGCCCCTCGCAGAGGTAGAAAGGCTCAGTGCCTCTGTGATAAGGATTCTGGGGGGAAATCCCGGCAAGGTACGTCTGTTCATTTGCCAATAGTTGGTGCCAGTAGAGTAACCCGTTTCTCCAGTTCACACTCCAAGGTATGCACGTCTCTCTTGCAGTCACAGTGATGCATGGTGCAGAAAATCCAACAACAAACACTGCGTAACCAGGAACAAATACCTATCTACTTGGCCGTGGAGCTAAACGCCTCCTCATTGATACCGGAGAGGGCAAGCCGTCGTGGTCAGTGGCGTTGCAGCAAACACTCACCAGTGAACAGGCCACCGTCTCCCACGCCCTGCTAACCCATTGGCACCACGACCATGTCGGCGGCGTGCGGGACTTGAGACGGATATGCCCTGATGTGCAGGTGTACAAGCATGATCCAGAGAAAGGCGAAGGGCAATGCGGTATTGAAGACGGACAGGTGTTTAGTGTGGTGGGAGCAACAGTGAAAGCACTGCATACACCTGGGCATACGAGAGACCACATTGTGTTTCTGATGGAGGAGGAGGAAGCCATGTTTACCGGTGATAGTGAGTATAGCTGTCTTTTGCTGCACAATTACGTAGCTGACCTGTCTGTCTAAACTTGAAGATGTCCTGGGCCAGGGAACGGCGGTCTTTGAAGAGTTAAAGACATATATGGCCAGCCTGGAGAAGATGGGCGACAAAGCCAGTGTTAATGCCAGAGGATACCCTGGCCACGGCCCAGTGGTTGAGAACTGCAAGTCCAAGATAGCAGAGTATATCCGGCACCGGCAGCAGAGGGAAGAGGAGGTTCTGCGGGTGTTAAAGTACGGTTCGCTCGATAGCAGCCAGCCCGGTGATACGAAACCATCTGGCTGGACTCCCATTGAGCTAGTCAAAGTTATCTATGCTGCGGTGCCGGAGAGCTTGCATCTTCCTGCTTCGCATGGAGTGATTCAGGTCTTGAACAAACTGAAGCACGAAGGAAAAGTGACCAGCGATGAACAAACGGGCCGATGGTCTTGCAGCAGCAAAACAGCAGCCTTGTGAGAGTAGCAATTGGACCATCACTAGCTATCAGCCCATCTCGATGTATATAATATGTATCAGTGGCGGGGGGCTTGCTTCACGTCTAACCATGGAATCGAATCCCCAGGTGGCAAGCAAGCGCTTGTTTTCTGTCAACAAATACTCCGTAGATAATAGCTGCATCTTGAACTCCGAATGAAACCATTCCCGTTGCCTCCGAGGCTCTCTGCCTGTCATGTAGCACTGGGGAAAGCAAGCAGTGCTAATGCAACTGCTATGTAGGCGTAGAGAGCAAACCCGCAGACTTTTGCAGACTTTTCTTGCTGTATACGAGCACTTCAACCGGAGCAAATAGCTAGTTAAATGGTGCAAGTCTGACTCCCGGGCTGATTTCCAGCGCTGCCTGAGAAGGACTGTTCAAGCTCGTCGGAATGCGCCAGATATCCAGCAGTTGACTCCGTTGATGACGCTGATGACGGTGACTTCTGGTGTCCCTGCATAACTATCCAAACCACCGGCCTCTGCCTCCGCTGTCAGGCTAGCTCTCCTGCTGCCTCGCATACTGCGCCTATCGTTGACTAGTTATTCCGTATATCAGCCTCAAAAGGAGCTCGTCGGCCGTCGTCTGCCTCGTCGTCGTCGTTTCGTCCGGACGGCATAGCGAAGTCACTGCTGAGCTGCTGCGTAGACGAGCTCGCTTCCACGACGCCGTCTCCAGCTCTGGATCATCTCCAGCTCCAACCCCAGCCCGTCTCTCCCGTCCCTCTTGCGCCCGCTCGTCCTCGCCGCCGTCGTTCCTCGAGCTCTGTCTCGCCGTCCTGCTGGCCCGCCAAGCTGGTGGCGTCACAGAAGTTGCTTCTTCTTCTTCCCTGCTTCGTCCCCGCCGGCTCTTATTTTTAGTTCCCCCGGAGGTGGCTCTTCTGCTGCTCGCCCTGTTCCGGGCCGTGACGTGAGAAGAAGAGCAAGAAGCAAGCTCTCCCTGCCCGAGCGAAGAGCGCCGTCTGCCCGTCTGCCCGCCGTCGTCCTGCTCTCCCCCCATGTGCGTTGACACGACCCTCGAAACCCCGTTGAAGTGCGCCTAAGCATCGCCTGCTTCGACCGTCCTTGCTCTGCCCACACGGCTCCGTCTCTGCCCGTCGGCCCTGAACCTCTCGCCCTGCCTGCCCGCCGGAAAGTGCAAGGTATCGCGTGAACAGATACATCGACAGCAACCTCTTCACCACCCTCCCTCCCCACGCTCGCCAGTCCGCCCACAACACCACCACCACCACCACCACACAGCCATGCCGGCAATAGAGAGCGGCGCGGAGTCGAGGCTGCTGCTGGTCTCAAATCGGCTGCCCATCACCATCTCTCGCTCTAGCCAGGGCAAATATGAGTCCTCCATGTCCTCGGGGGGTCTCGTGAGCGGTCTCAGCGGCCTGTCCAAGACAACGAAGTTTCAGTGGTACGGGTGGCCGGGCCTGGAGGTGCCGTTCGACGAGGTTGATATCTTCAAGAAGAAGCTGAAGGAGGACTATAATGCTGTTCCGGTCTTTATCGACAACGATCTGGCAGATAGGCACTACAACGGGTTCTCCAGTACGTAAAAAAGCTCCGTCGCTCTTATCTTTTTTTTTTTACCATACCTTTTTTTTTTTGGTTATTATTTAGAATATTGCTGTAGAGCTGGTAACGAACTATGTGCTGACAAGTCGATTGCGGGGTGGTAATAGACTCGATATTATGGCCTCTTTTCCACTACCACCCGGGAGATATCACCTTCGACGAGTCTGCGTGGGAGGCGTACCAGGAAGCAAACCGATTGTTCGCCCAGGCAATCGCAAGAGATGTCAAGGACGGTGACCTGGTGTGGGTACATGACTACCATCTGATGCTTCTACCTTCGACGTTGCGGGAAGAGATTGGAGATAGCAAGAAGGATGTCAAGATCGGCTTCTTCCTACATACGCCGTTTCCAAGTAGCGAGATATATCGGATCTTGCCTGTCAGGAACGAGCTCTTGCTCGGGGTCCTTCACTGTGATCTCATAGGCTTCCACACATACGACTACGCCCGTCACTTCCTAAGTAGTTGCTCGCGAATACTGTTAGTCATTCGTTTCTTATACTTCTTCGCGGCTTTACTGTTACTTGCTAACTATTATATGTCAGGGGTCTACCGACCACACCTAACGGAGTAGAGTTCCTTGGGAAGATTGTAACGGTCGGAGCATTCCCAATCGGTATAGATCCCGAAAAGTTCACAGAGGGACTAAAGCGGGAAAAAGTACAGAAACGGATAGCTGCCCTTCAGCAAAAGTTTCAGGGTGTCAAGTTGATGGTTGGCGTGGACAGGCTAGACTACATCAAGGGAGTGCCCCAGAAGCTTCATGCTTTTGAAGTGTTTTTAACCGACCATCCGGAGTGGATTGGAAAGGTTGTACTGGTTCAAGTTGCTGTCCCAAGTAGACAGGACGTTGAGGAGTATCAGAACCTCAGAGCTGTCGTAAACGAGCTCGTAGGGCGGATAAACGGGAGATTTGGTACGTACCCTCAAAAGTTACTGTTGTTGGCTACCAAACCGCTGCCTAACCAACCAATACTTCTAGGAACTGTCGAGTTTATGCCGATACACTTCTTGCATAAATCAGTCAACTTTGACGAGCTCATTGCTTTATATGCAGTCTCTGATGTGTGCATCGTTTCCTCAACTAGAGATGGAATGAACCTTGTATCATATGAATACATTGCTACTCAGCGGGATCGCAATGGCGTACTCATCCTGTCAGAATTTGCTGGTGCTGCCCAAAGCCTTAATGGCAGCCTGATAATTAACCCCTGGAATACCGAGGAGCTGGCTGCTGCTTACAAAGAAGCTGTCACCATGAGCCCGGAGAAGCGGAAGCTGAACTATACCAAGTTGGAGAGATATATTAACAAGTACACCAGGTTCGTATACTCAACCACCAATAATTACTCTTACACAGATTCTAAAAGCTAACCTGGCTCTGATAGTGCATTCTGGGGTCACTCATTTGTATCCGAACTAACAAGGTTGCCTAACTGTGCTGAGAAGAAAGTCCATTTCTCCCAAGCCACTATAGAAGACAACAAGGCCATACATATGGTTCCGCACACAGAGCTACAGTGACGGAAGTTATCCTGAACTCTCCTTTTGAAGCTGGAGCTGGTCTATGTATTGCAACATACCCTGCTCCAACCTCGAGATCCAATACTGCACTAAATCCCTGCTCTATTATTTCCTCTTGATATCCACGATACAAAATGCTACAACCTCCTTTATCCTTTTACACTCCCCTGACACCCCACTCTTAAGTTATGAAACAATGGCAGATACTCAACGCAAGCATCCTTTTGGTACTAACGCATCAAATCACCCAGAGTTTCATCGACAGACAGATCTCTTACCCCTCTACACTTCCTTTGTTCCTTGTACAGCACCCTTGCTGTTTGTTTCCTTGTATTATCATTATTGACGGAGCTGGCAGGTTGAGGGTTTTCAAAGACGTATGGCAGCCAGGAGGTGGGTTGGTTGGCTTATATGGCGTCAGGGAGAAGAACAAAAGGAAGCTATAGCATTTACTTGTTTACTTAGCTTCAGCCGGTGGCTACAGATGAATATTTACCAATGAAGTCAGTTTATAATTGATAGATACCTGAGACCACCAATATAAGCTGGCATTTGATAAAAAACATAACATGGACTCCGTTAGGACTGTGACGGGGTCACTAGGTATTCGAGCGTGTAAAGGAGACTGAAGCACCGGTCCGATTATTCTTATTCACCAGACCATAGGCCGGCCCCGATGGACATTATAGATTCCATATGCCCCCCACCCAGCGCTCAAGGTAGCTAGAACTGGAACAATATGATAGGCTGTCGGGATTATTTTATCAGGCGCTATAACAACGCCTAGTGATAGAAGCGAAAGCACAAAGGTACCAGCGCCTAGACCCGTCCATAAACCCATTGAGACGGCTGCTATGAAGCTACACCAGAGAAGAGTCACTATCATTTCCCCATTCCTAGTATGCAAAATGGGAAAGGAAGAGCTTACAAGGTTATCGCCGTTAAAAAGGCAGCCATCCGTTCACCGCAGGCGGTTGCTATTGTTCGAATATTAGCGGCAGAGTCTGCCTTCTGATCGAGAACTGCAGTAAACATCTGCAAGCCAGCGCAGAAGAAGAAAATCCAAACACTTGGGCTGGAGTCCTGTAAGCTAGTGCTTCTTTGCCCGTCCCTTAAACAAAAGCCGCTGGCCCAGATTGACCAATAGAGCGTTCCGGCACAAAGTGAGTCCAGAAATGGCCGTCCTTTGAGTCGAATTGGAGGAGTGGTATATGCCCATGAAGCACCAAGGGCTATTAAAACGTAGGCCATTGTCTGAGGAACCTGGACTGATGCGGGTATTGCGAGCAGAATGACACCAACAGTCGCAAATTTACAGGCCTGTAGGACGAAAGGATGATCTGCTTTCTTGACAGAGCGACCATCTAGCCAGGACTGGCCCTTCCGAGGGTTTTTTATATCTGATTCATAGTCGTGGATATCACTTCCACCCATTACAACTTTGTGATGTTAATTATGTTAACTGTCTGAGAGAACTTGACCATGGCTGACGTTTACTTACTTAGACATAGAGGTGCTGAGAACGCAACGGCGAGAATGACCTCTGGAACAGACTGCGGGTATGAGCCTGCCTGTAAAAGGCCGATGAGATAGAATATCAAAGTTGTTGTCCAGTATGTTGGCCGGCTCGCTCGAAAGAGGAGCTTGAGCTTGCTAGGGAACGGCATCCCTGAGCACTTCCGCCGATAGATAGCTGCTTTGTGCTATGTACGTGCCTAGGTAGTCTTAACTATGGATGGTTGCCACTATCTCTGGCTGGCTCAGTACGTACGGAGTATGTATGTACTTATTTATTATTTACTGCGGAGCCCCTGTCGCGGAGATGTATCCGGTGAAGCGACGTGGGCTTGCTGGCCTATAATCTTATATAAACTAGTTAATAGTTAAACTCGTTACTCTTCTTCCTTTTGCGGGCCGTCCCTTGCCATTGGAATGCACTAGTTCCTTAACTAGTTACATGCCGAGGACTCCACTGCGGATTGCAGCTTGGATGCCATGATCTGCAGCCTGATAGATCACCTATCTCGCTCTAGGGCAATCGGGAGATAAATACCACCAGCTGTCAATGATGGCTTAATCTGCTTCGTAGGAAATCAAGAACACCCGCTTTTACCACTTGTCAAACCAACCTTCTCTGTCAATATGTCACTGGCTCAAGTACTGCCGAGACAATTGGGGTTACAATGGGTTCTAAGCCTGCTAGCGAACATCGTTAAACAAGGCCCTATTCCTAAACATGTCGCCTTCATTGCAGATGGGAACAGACGATGGGCCAAATCCCGTGGGCTTAGCGTCAAAAGAGGTCATCAGTTAGGGGTGAAGGCTTTGGAAGAGGTAACGTCGATGCCCTGAAACATACAAGAATTCCAATTGACCGGTCAGTTTAGGTCTTGAATTTTACCTTCGACACCGGCGTCGAATGCATCACTGCATACCTATTCAGCATCGAAAACTTCAAACGACCGAAAGAGCAGCTGGACGATTTAATGGACATAATCGAGGCTCTGATATCAAAGCATATCAATTCTCCCAATGAACGAAAGATCAGATTCCGGTGTATTGGTCGCTTGGAGCTGCTCCCTGATAAAGTGAGGAAGGTTATGAAGGAGGTGGTCGACAAGACCGCAAATTGTGATGGAGGCACATTCAACGTTTGTGTATCCTATACTTCTCGCGACGAGATGGCAAGAGCCATAGAAACAACGGTACGAGATCATAATGATTTATCAACGGATAAGGGCGATATAACACCCGAGGCTATTGATAGCAATATGGATATTTGCAATGAACCCCCTTTGGATATCTTGATCCGTACGTCTGGTGTGAGCCGGTTAAGCGACTTCATGCTCTGGCAATGCCATAGGGATACAGCTATAGAGGTGGTGGGCGTACATTGGCCGGAATTTTGCTACTGGTACATGTTTCTGGCACTACTTGGATGGCAGAGAAAAAAGGTGACAAGGACGGATTTTCATGTAAGGCCAACAGGGGAAGCGCGAGCTCTATGGAACCTTGCATCAAACAGACACTGGAAGTGGCTCATGTCCATCATCCTTCTTCTTCTCCCAGCAGCGTGGGGATATCAGGTTGCATTCCACCCAGAAAAGTAGGATAACTCAGATTTCGGATAACTATCCCGTTGTATCTGACGGTCGCCTTGAAAGTCTGTAATAAGGGATACGGGCTCTTAATTTTAGGGATAGTGTGCCAATATTTTTTTTTTTTTTTCTTTTAAAATAAGGAAGTCATTGGTATAGCAGGCGTGTGGAAAGGCGGAGGATAACTCCATACTTCATGAAAATTATCCCTGTGATGACCTGTTCGTATTCAGAGGCAGCTATTCCCAATAGCTCCAAGCCATTCAGAGAGTGAAGCCTTATCCTTGTCGCCGATATATTTTGGTTGCAGCTGTCTTCCCGAGCCGATCTGACAGGTGCCATACAGTTGTGTATGTCACCCTTGTGTTTATATCTCCTGCAATGATTTAGTTATCAGATTTTCTCCACTAACTAACGATCAGCCTCCACTCTTGTCTAAGCGGGCTAGTCCAATCCTGGCATCTTGGCAGGGGAGCTTTGGCCTTAACCTTCTCTTGACAACCTTCGCGCAAGTGAGCTTCGGCTAACAACGTCAACCAAGTTGCTGCATAGATGCAAGCCAGTCTTAACGCTGGGATAACGTCATTAAAAGACCAATGTTGGGGACAGCATATTGAAATCTTGGTTGCATACCCCGTACCCATATTCTGGTCCTCCAGTCGTTGGGCTCGCCGGTAATCCGTTTGTGGGGTCAGGTGGCTGGAAGATCACGCAGGATGCGTCTAGTCACCGGAGAAACATGGCCGTCAAGTGCGCCATAACCCTCAATAAAAGGACTTTCGGTCATTGAGAGGCTAAAGGGTATGCCCAAAAAAAACTCTCTTCAGATACGGCGTACGTCAGCGGGTGGTTTGTGAGGTGAGCTGGAGGAGTTGATGGGATTTCAAAGATACCAGTTGAAGAAAGACTCATGATATACGGAGTACGGAGTACGGAGTATAAACAAAATATACTGAAATATTTGTTAGGGCTCTCATACCTCCCGTTTGCTGAGTGGCAGTCCCTTGCAAGTTGACTGAAATGTTATATGTGCTGATCCTGACAGAGTACTTTGACTCTAAACTAGAGACAAGCGAGACCCACCAGGCTTGGAAGATGAATCATTGACCTAGTCAGTCAATATAAAAATCTTAGGGGGCTAGGAGCAAGATCTGTCTATACACGCGTGATTGGCGGTGTATATATTATGGTCCAATCCCTCGAAGTTGAGCTCCAAGACCTCGTTTTTCCATATACCCAACCAACCAAGCTGCATTTACATCTATACCGAACAACGGAAGACTCAACCACAACCCAACCACGTATTTTCTCCACGCTTCGCAACATGCGTTTCACCATTTCCAGCATCGTCGCCATCGCAATGGCTGGCTGCACTGTTGTTGCTACTCCATCCCTCTCCTGCCTCAAGATTCCCTCGATTATCCGGGCATTTGATGCCACCAATATCAGAACCATCTTCCAGAAGGAAATGTGCGACAAGGGATGCGGCGCCCGCCCCTCCGACTACAAGTCACTGATCAGGCCATTTATGACCAAATTTATTGAAAGCGAATCTGCCGCCATGGGAGCTCCTGATCTCTCTCCTTACTACATCAATATTGCCGACACTGTGTTAGAGAGGAGTATAGAAAAGTGCCTTAATGGAAAGGACCGTGACGTTAACCTATGTGACGTTGAGACCGAAATGTTGAACGAGATGGTTGGGTGCTGCATGTCTACCGCAGTCACCGCTCTATGGGAAATGAAGAGCAATATCTTACCCATTCTTACCAGCAACTGTCAGGAGCAATACAACTACTTCACTGTGGACAACATCTACAATGACCGACTTCCTGCTTGTGCTCAGATGTTCGTTGCTGAGCACTGCAAGGCCGTGTAAACCAGTCATTGGGGCGTTTTACGGTCTATGATATTCTTAGAAATTGGAATGGGAGTCTTAATCCAGATCTGTTCTGACAAGGCTGGAAATATTTATTATTGTGTACTTACGGTATCTACTTTTACCTAGGGGGTTAACAGAATAGCAGTATACTTAATAAATAATACTTCATCATTGCTCAAGTGAGATAGCCCATATTCTGATGGACGGTCGTTGTGATCAACAATCAAAAACTACAAGTCGCAAAGGGGAAAAAAGGAAGAGAAGACAGCAAACTTTAGGGTGGCGCATGGATCGTAATTTGCAAAAATTGAAACTTGACTCTACGCTTTAATGAGTGTGTTTGCCTCGCTGTAGAACAAACACGCCCATGATTTTTAACAACAATATATACAGGCGCTACATTTCCCTATATCGAGGCCGAGATAGAAAAGAATGACACCTGGCTATTATTCCTAGTTGACTAATCGTTTGTTCAACCATCACCGCCACGAATAGAATTCTCCAAGTTATTTCAGCAGCCCTTCCGCCAGATCTCCTACCATCAGCACGCCTTATCTCTGGTTCCATGTCCTAGAATTCCGCCCTAATAGCTAACTGCGGAAGGTCAGACCCAAATGTTCTCACACGCCTCTCGATCAGCAATGAGAATAAGAAGCCCTTGCTTATTTTCTAGCTCTCAGTCTAGAAAATTCTCTGGGTAACTAAGGCTTATGGCGCCATGGACCGTCTGACTCGCCGTCCCGTAAGTGAGGACAACGCATCATTACGTAGGGCAGAAACTTCGACACCACATCAGCAGGAGCTACATAAGACCCGTCTTTTGTCGCATTATCTACTTCATCGTCACCGCTGACCCCGTAAAGAGGGCAAACTCCTCTCAATTACGGAACACGGATACTGGATTATCGAAATCATGACTTTGCGGATCGTTGTCCTCTTTTTCATAGATGGATGCCTTCCAATCTCGCTGGTGGTCTAACTACTTAGTTAGATCCACCACACATTGGCTGATCTTGTCATTCCTGTGGCGATACCAGGTACAAATCCAAAGATTATCACTTTATTGCTATCACTAGAGCGTTCAAAGCCTGAAAGGGGATCCTGGGGATATAATTAAAACCTTTCTCCTGGTCCTTTTGGAGGGAACGTTCCTGTCAGAATATAAGTTTTCAGGTTCGTCAGAGGTATCTTAGTAATTCCTAGGTGGTATTGGCAGAAGGGGAGACTTTGGTATACGCAGTACATTCCGGCGATATTTCCCTAACCCAATCGAATCTTTAGCAAGCACCTATCCCTGCATAATGTTGATAATGATGACACTAGATCCCAATTTTCCTGCGGGTACTCAATATTAGACTGGTCCAGCTTAATAGCTAAACACAGAAGTATTCCGCCCACAGCAATGAGAGGTTAAAGGCAAGAAGCCCAAATGGATCATGCATGCCTCGGACATGCTCCGCAGTGGTAGTCGCAGTGGTGATGGCAGGGCTGCAGCTGATCGAGTGGATTCCCTGAAGTCCGCTGGCTGGCCCATCATGTGTGTATCGGAATGACTTACGTAGACGAAGGATATCTGACAACTGATCGATCTTGGGCAAGACTTTATAGACAGCTAAATGTTTACCTCGCTAATGCTCTGTATTTAAATCGTGAGTGTTGGATTCCTCTGTGATATCGCCGGGTCTATAAGTTCCTTGGCTAGGGCAGGGGCAGCCGCAGAATAAAAACACCTCATAAGCCTCTTATAGCTAGTAGTACGATAATGATAACGCCCTTCACTCAGATTGCCTGAGTTCGTTGGTAAAAGAGAGTTGGCCATGGCAATGTAAGTCTATACTTTCATCGTAGCTGCTTAATCTAGATCCCCAACACTGCTGAATGGAATCCTTGGGCCGTGGTAAAACGAGATTTCTGCTGAACACATCACTAAGAAGGGCTAAATGTACTGTGTTCAAAGGTCATCGTCTATGACATTTGGTGACACTTCGGTATACTCCGCGTTGTGTCGAATTCACCTGGATTTCCCCGCTGCGCTCCATGTTGGCCGAGCTTTAGCTTCAACACGGACAAAGAACCGGGTGTCATATATTGTCGAAAGTCGCCCATTCAAAAAAGTCCCACCTTGAATGAGCTTCTTCTTTGGGATATAGGCGGGCTTATCTCCGTGACATGGATATCGAGCAGCTATTTGCTCCATATATTGTCAAACGCCGAACTGGTTGCTGAGATGCTGCCCGTTCCACCCGTCTAACTGCATAGAGTTAGGATAGTCGGTTCTTAAGGTACAACACCATTTGTTGTGTATCTTAACCCCAGGCCACGAGGTGCGATAAAGTAGCTGGAAGGGATTTATCTCAGCATTATTTCCCCAGATCCATATTATTCATGACACAGCCATAACTACGGAGTAAACCCAGAGTATTATTAGCGCTACCTGGTTACACGCTCAGTCAGTTGTATTCGCACGATACAGGGGCGGAGTTAGCTACTTCGCTTTCTTCTAGAAGTCCACACTTAGATATACCGATATATTGGCCTCTTCACAAAAACTATCGTCGATGTCTGTCGAATGGAAACATTATTGTTATTATTTAGGCGAGCAAGACATCACACAAAAAAAGTGACACGTGACCATCCCAAAGCAGACATCGAAGGGCGTCCTTTTTTTTATTTCAACTTCATCTCAAGAACAACAGCGAGCAGGAGGACAATCTACTTAAGACTCGACAGTACCAGACCGTTGGAAAGCACTCAAGTACTCTGGGTCGAATCTGGGGTCGAAAGTCAGCCTTCTAGGACCGGAGAATGCCTTGTCAAACATCCCTGGCCGCTGGGCCACCAAAGCGCCGAGGTTGCACCTGGGTGGTATGAAACCTCCCCTCCCACATCAGTGGCGGGTACCTGCTAGAAAATAATGGCCTTTTAATATCAAAAGAAACAACGACGTTACATTCCTCCGCAGGGACGCCCCGCCACTCACGTTTTTGCCTGCCATTGTCGGCCAATTGCTGGACGAAGACGGCTTGGGCAAAAACGCCCTAGAAATGACAGATGAGCAAATTGAATGGCCGCTCGGGCAAGGGGAATAATGATCAATAAAATGAAAGACGACACGGGTCGCCTCGTTGTGTGAGCTTCGGGGCCACTCAGCCTGCGCAGAAGACTGGATGTGCCGTCGTCCAAATCGTTATTACGCCAGGAATGCACGGTCGACCCAATCAACATGCTCTCCCCCAGCTTCTTATGCACGCTACCACTGTCCGCTCCTGCATCGCTGCTTCGGGGGCAGCTGTTGGGCTCGGGCAAGTTGTGAATGCAACCATGGTTCGGCTCCACCCAGAGAGCTTCTCTTGCGTCTCACGAGGGCAGGACGGGACCGTCTCTAAATCTGGGATTGCCCGAGATCCTAGCAAAGGAGTAAAAATTTAGTGAAAAATCCTGTCGGCCTTCGCCTATTCGTGCCGAACTGTCCCTGGCCTGGGAGTATGCGCATTTCTACATAATTGCTGGCCGATCCCCAGGCAACTCCAACATAGTTACCATCATCTCGGCTCTGTGGCTTTCTATTTTAAGTTGGGAGAGCTGGACCGCCACCGATACTCCGCACAAACTCTGCATCATCCCACACATCTGCCATAATTTTCCTTTCAGTCTACGGAGTGCGCGTGGGCGGTTTTCACACTATAACGACCGACATCATTCGTGTCAATTGATCTCGCATCGAGTCGTTGTATTTTAAGCCGAAGGGAGCTTGTACATTCAACCTGCTTGCTCCCTTGCCAAAGCTGGAGGGCTGAGGAGTTCAGATAATTTAACACCCTACTCATCGTCTCAAGAAAACACCAGACACTTTATAGGGCGGTCGGGAGGCATCATTTATTGACCCAGGGCAGGTGAAGCTATGGAGAATCAACATGATAAGAACCTGGTTGCGCACAGCTCGCCTTCTCCAGAAACGCCGGGAGCGAATCCACCGGCGCCAGCCTTGAACCCGGCGCATCAGCACCACGATGCACATCATGTCCATCAAACAACGAATAATGAGAAACCTGTTGAAGATGGAGCAGCTGCTGAAAGGGGGATTTCCAATACCAGTGACAGAATAGCGAGCTCGACCGAAAAGCCTGTCGTCGGAGCCACGGGGGACGTTGAAAGCGCACAAAATTCCTCAGAGGGTGGCAGGCGTACAATAAGGTCGCGATACAAGAAGGAGATTCGCCTTGCCCTAAATATAGGGATCTGGCTAATTTTCACAGGGTGAGTTGCTTCATCTCTTGCTGACATGCTGGGCTATCTCGTTTATTGTGGGAGTGGGTTTCTATGAAGTTTTGCTAATGACGAGTGGTTCAGCTGGTGGATTGCCGGTCTAATCCTTCGTCGCAAAGAGCTCGGATGGGTTGTCCCATTCCTCGTCTATCTCGGTGTCACTCTCAGGGTCATTTTCAACTATGTACCCATCTCCATAGTGACCAAACCAATATACTGGTTATGGTCCCGTACCGCACAGCCTGCCGCCAACATGATCCCTCAGAAGATGCAAACACCTCTTGCTGCTGCCCTGGTCGTATGCGTGATCATCATCGGTGCATTTGTGTCTGAGGAGTCCCAGGATAACACTCGTGAAAATCGAGCAATTAGCTTGTTTGGCCTTGCTCTACTCCTGTTCTGCCTATGGGTTACGTCCAAGAACAGAAAAAAGATTGTATGGCGGACAGTCATTGTTGGAATGCTTGTGCAATTCGTCATTGCTATCTTTGTTCTCCGAACCACGGTCGGATATGATATCTTCCACTTCATCTCTCAACGTGCGACAGATCTACTGGGATTCGCGTCACTTGGTACCCAATTTCTTACCACCCCGGATGCTGCGAAAATAAAATGGTTTTTGGCCAATGTGGTGCCTGCCATCATTTTCTTCGTGTCCCTGGTTCAGCTGCTCTACTACGTTGGCTTCATACAGTGGTTCGTTGCTAAATTCGCATCATTCTTCTTCTGGGCCATGCGTGTTTCTGGAGCAGAAGCTGTTGTTGCCGCAGCATCGCCGTTCATCGGCCAAGGAGAATCGATCATGCTTATCCGACCGTTTATCAACTACCTCACCATGGCTGAAATTCATCAAGTCATGTGCTCTGGTTTCGCAACAATTGCTGGAAGTGTGTTGATTGCTTATGTTGGAATAGGAGTTAACCCTCAGGCTTTGATCTCGTCTTGTGTTATGAGTATCCCTGCGTCTCTGGCAGTTTCGAAAATGAGATACCCCGAAACTGAAGAAACTCTCACTGCTGGCCGGGTGGTTGTCCCAGAAGATGACGAACACAAAGCGAAAAACGCACTTCACGCATTCGCAACCGGCGCCTGGCTGGGTCTCAAGATCGGCAGTATGATAGCTGCCACTCTCTTGTGCATTATTTCTTTAATCGGTCTTATCAACGGCCTTCTTACCTGGTGGGGTCGCTATTTGACAATCGAAGGGCCAGACCTTACCCTGGAGCTTATCTTGGGGTACCTCTGTTACCCAATTGCCTTCCTTTTAGGCGTCCCGCGAACCGGTGATCTCTACAAAGTTGCCCAGCTTATCGGCCTCAAGCTTATCGCTGTAAGTTATAAATATGGTTATCCCACTCCCCATACAGACTTCATTTTCTCATACCAGTATTCATAGAACGAATTTGTGGCCTATACTGCCCTTCAGCAAGATCCTAATTACGCCGATCTCTCGCCTCGCTCTCGACTAATCGCGACATATGCTCTCTGCGGGTTTGCAAACATCGGATCCCTTGGTAACCAGATAGGTGTCTTGGCTCAATTGGCTCCCAGCCGTATCGGAGACGTATCACAGGTTGCACTGAGCGCCATGTTGACGGGAGCATTAAGCACATTCACCAGTGCCAGCATCGCTGGGCTCCTAGTTACCGACCAACAGCAGTTCTTTAAACCAAAGGACATGGCCATGGGGATGAACTCGACCATGGCAATGTGAATATGAGCCTGTTAGCTAACTGAACCTGGAGTTCATAGCTTCAACTATCTACTTATGTGTTTACGTGGCATTTAATTTCTCCTCTCTCCAAGCTCCATTATTCAAGAGAACACGATATTACTTGTCGAAATTCACGCCACGATCAAGCTTGGGCCATCACACCCTTCCTCTTGACATATTATAATATGAACAGCTCATTTCTGTAAATAGTTATACATCACGAGGGCCCGTATATAATTCCTATTTATAGGACTGACCCCCTGGCCTTCTCTTTCTCTCTTGTTCCCTTGTCTTCTCCTGCATAGGGGGCCAGGGGTTGCAAAACGAGAGAAAAGATTACGTTCGTGTCGAACACCATGCTAACTGATACCCTGGTCCTTTTATACGGCATTGCCTTCTCCAAAGGTTCTGGCTCATTCAAGACAGAACTCAGTGGTTAACATCGCATAAGAAATCATGAGTTGAACTCTCGAGATACCACGGCTAGTTATGTCTTTTGTCACCCGCCGTCACGATACCCCAAATTGAATATACTCCTTAACACTTGTTTAAGGATTTATCATCAACTCCACCTTTGAAGCCATGGGTGTTGTAACGGCTCCTCTACTGTTAGTCCTTTCTTATGACCGATAGTTAGGGGATACGAAATAAAATCAATGTAATCGCCCGGGAACCTGTTTATTCATCTTTGAACAAGTACGTCAGCTAGATTGAACTCAGGCTTAAAATACCTCTCTGTGGAGGGCTTCATTATGAAAAATGTTTGTCTCCAGGGCCAAATGAAGCTCGGCCAGATGAGAAGCGCGCTAGCCATTGAAAGTATCAGCATATTGTCCACATGGTTCAAATGATATGCTGAACCAAGAGGAACACCGGCAGGCCAGATATCGCATGGTGATGAAGGTAAAAACTCCTTTTCACGTCTCTGAACCCCGAATAGCTAAGCTCTGAAGCTGCCACTCATCGAATCCCTTAAAATGAACTACTAGTAATAGTAAGAAACTATATCAAACCAAATAGTTGGCAAGAGATTATTATATACTTACCTACTCCAAGATCTTCTTGGTCTCTAGCAAGATATTCGTAAATTGGACGGGTGATGCCGCTGTGGATGAGTTCTATGTTTTGTGTATCAAGGCCTACGTTTTCTTCCTTGGTGTTTATGGCATGTACACGTATGCTTGCATCCGGTTAAACAAGGGCCCAGCTGTAAAGTTCATACACTGGCTTGCTACTTAGCTTAAATTAGAGATGATGGGGCTGAAATAAACAGAGGCATGGTAGCAGGTATTGGATTAATAGAATTCATCTGAAGAAAGAAACAAGAGAAGCAAAAACATCCACCAGATACAATGCACACTTGTCATCTTTTCGACCATTATAGGGCATCTCTTGCCATGCAGTGCCAGCGTTCAAAGTACCAGGTTATGCAGAATAAGAAGAAACACGGCTTCGTCCATCCCAAAGGGCTGTAGCGCATTGGAGCGTTCTCATGCAGCACCAATGGAGAAAACTCCAGCTCCTAGACCGAACCAAGAAGAAAAGAATCCAACGACCAACGGTAAATAAAAATGCCTTCTTCCCTGCCTTCCGACAAATGCAATGGAATTCGTTTATATGGGAATCGGCCCAAAGACCATTTCCCAGGAATCGTTAAGATATAGACGTAAACATTACTCGCCAGCCTCAATCTCCCGGTAACGAGCTAAAACGAGCCTTTGATACTCTGCAGGGTCCTTATCCCACAGCTCAGCGGCTTGTCCGTTCAGGGGACTTGCACTATAGAAGATACAAATTAGTAACACAAGACAAGTAAACCACGGCTAATAATCAAGCATGGATATAACGAACTTATTAGGCTCGCCAAGAAGGCTCTGAAGGCTGAGAAGCACGCTTTGGACATTATATACTGCGCTCCATTTTTCCTTGAGGATGTCAAGGCAGATCCGTCCAGAGAAATCCACATTGGGGTGGTAGATTGGTGTTTTGAATAGGACGGTAGGAGGAGCGTATGGGTAGTTTGTAGGGAAGGAAAAAGAGAGCTTGAAGGAGAGCTTTTGATAGGGAGTGTCGTCAGGTCCGTCGATGGTGGCAGTCCAGCTGAGCAGGTTTCCGTCTCCGTCTGGGAAGGCTGATATGCCAGGAGAAGGAGACATCATCAGCTGCATGAGCTCACTCTGGAGTCTGGCAGATTAAAACAGTCAGCATGAGTGTCAAAACAAATCAACTGAACAATAAGATGGAAGGAGGAGTAAGCCGATTAAACAAACCTCTTGGTAACGCTCTGGGTGTCCGCCTTGGAAGCCGTCGAACCGAGCTTCGAGTGCTCGACATTGGCCTGGCCCTCGGGAGCCGCATTCTGAGAATCTTCAATAGCGAAGTCCATGGCTACTCTCGACAGATTCGCAATAGGTATCCGACTTGGCTTTAAAGGAGAGTCGACGATGGGAGTATTAAGAGAAGAGCGGCGGTCTCGCAGGAGTATTAAATATCGGGCCCCAGCTAGCTAGGACTCAAGTCTGTCTCATTAAAAGAATAAACGTAAAGCAGGCCCCCAGTATCTAACGCCGTGGTATCGTCCTCGCAGAGTGTCGGCCAGAAAAGAAACAGACGGTTTGGAAGTTGTTCGCTCTTCGTTTGTTCGCTGGCTGTTGTTTGTGTTTTATTTCCCTGGCAACCGCCGCCGCACGGCTTATCGATAAGGGAGGCTTCTCGTCCACTCGACCTGCGCGCGCCAGGATCAACTTGAAACTGCGTCGTCCCGCGTCGAGGACAGTCAGTTGGTTTAGCTGGACAAGACGAGTCCGTTTGGACGGGAGAGGCTGGCAAAGGACTGTCTCATGCAGGCTGGGCTGCGATCCTCGAGTCCTGTTTCACTCGTTCTTCGACCCTGACGCTCGTTTGGCCATGAAGCATTCGCAGTTGGCGCCGTTGCCTGATGACCTGCCATTCCGCATAGTCTCACGGACAATAGGACAGGGGGCCTATGCATGGTAAATATATGCTTTGCAATGCGTATTGTTTGCCATTTTCTGCCTGCTTTTTTCTTTCTTTCTCTCTCTCTCTCTCTCTCTCTTTTTACTATGCGCGCTCTGCTTGATAGTCTGCTGATATCCCATTTCTAGCATCAAGAAGGGCTGTCCCACGAATGCGGACGGTCCTATCTTTGCAGTGAAATTTATACACAAGGAATATGCCGCCAAACATGGACATATTAGTGCAAAGCAGCTGCAGATGGAGGTCGCGCTGCATAAACATATCGGCAGCCACGAGAACATCATAGAATTCTATAATACAGGGGAGAATGAGGCCTGGCGGTGGATTGCCATGGAGCTTGCTGAAGGCGGTGACTTATTTGACAAGATTGAAGCTGATGAAGGTGTGGGCGAGGATATAGCGCATGTTTACTTCTCGCAGTTGATTAATGCGGTTGGATTTATGCACTCCAAGGGAGTTGGCCATCGAGATATCAAACCGGAAAATATCCTGTTGTCCGTGGACGGAAACCTGAAGATTGCCGATTTTGGACTTGCTACGCTATTTGAATATGGCGGGAAACTGAAGTTAAACACCACGTTGTGTGGAAGTCCCCCTTACATTGCCCCCGAGGTCATTCAGTGTAGCAATCGAGGTCACTCAAAGGGCCAGGGCTACAGAGCTGATATCGCCGACGCATGGTCGTGTGGTATTGTGCTGTTTGTGCTGCTGGTGGGGAATACCCCGTGGGATAGCCCTACAGACGAGAGCTACGAGTTTTGTGACTATGTCAAATCAAACTCAAGGCCTTCGGATGAGCTATGGAATGATATCCCCTCGGACGCTCTCTCGCTCCTTCGTGGTATGCTAAAGCTGGACGTTAACAGTAGGTTCAACATGGCAGATATTCGCAGACATCCCTGGTTTACACGCCAAAACAAACACCTTGTGGATGGGAAGCTCGCCAACCCGGTCAAGCTTGCTACAACCATGTTTGAGTCGCTGCACATCGACTTCTCTCAGAACCCGCTGTCCTCGTCACAGGCACAATCACAGAGGAGTGGCTCTGATCCAATGGATATTGATTTGGGGGCGAGCGATGACCTGAAGCCTAAATTTTCGTCTACCCAGCCAGAGACACCTATGGATCCTAGCCTCATGGATTGGGACGGCCCGCCTCGACTAACGACCGGACTCCAGTCAGCTTCCCAGCCTAAGGATGGTATAACTACTGACCAAGCCATTCTCCTAGCAGAACAGCTCCTGGAAGAGCCATCCATGTCGCAGTTCTGCGCCACGCCATCGGTGCCGCTCAGTCGCACCCAGAACGCGCAGCGGTTCCAGGACATCGTTCCAGCATCGGGCCTGACTCGCTTCTTCTCCACCTGGCCTGCCAAATCTTTGGTTTCTCGGATCTGCGAGGCCTTGCAGCTCCTGCACGTCCCTGTCGCGCCAAAGATATCCACGGAATCAGTGCTTATCCGACTACGGACTTCAGATGATAGGAAGTGCCCACTCCACGGGAATATCCTTATCGAGACAGTGTCAGAGGGCCTTGTTGAAGTTGAATTTGTGAAGATCAAGGGAGATCCATTGGAATGGCGCCGGTTCTTCAAAAAGGTTACGATTTTATGTAAGGATGCAGTTATGAAACCTGATCAATGAGATGTATATGCCTTGAATTTAGAGATGCAATCCAGATATACGCAACAGTAGAATGTCAAAGGCACGGCAAGGAAATATGTAATAAATTTGAACTGGTTGTCCTCGTAGGAGAGATCGTAAGCCAATAATGTTATGAGGATGCGAGGATAGTTTATCCGGCTGGCTGGCCTTGGACGAAAATACGACCTACGGCCCAACGAGCATCTAACATCTCAACTTCCGGTGATCAAACACACAAGGCTACACCGTACCAATTAACCATTGACCACGGCGCATGGTAGGCTACAATGATTGACCGATTGCCACTTGAGATTCAACGGCTAGTCATTTGCTGTATGATGTTCCTGTTGTCTACTCAAATACTAATGGCCTGGCTGACGGCGTAACTAGACCTCTCTCCCAAAGACCTCGTTATTTTGCAGTTGGTATCGCGGAGTCTACATGCTGTTGCGCGTGATAATGTCGTATGGCGCAAGATATGCTATCTGGCCGAGCTGGAGCGCGTTATGAAGGTGAGGTGGAAGTTCACTAATAATGCGGAAAATAGCAAACTTCACCTGTCTGAAGATACCACAGCCAAAGCTGCGAGACGTTGGGATCCGTCAGATCCAGAGGAAGAAACTGACTGGTATGCTGAATACATTGCTCGCCATGGCCCTGTGAGAATCACTTGGTTACCGAGCCCTGCTGTTGAAGACCTTGCTGGCCGTCGTCGTCCACTGGAGGCCAAAGGGGTTGGCGTCCTGAAGAACAGGACTTGCGGTGCAGACGACCAGGTTATCGGACTACTTGAGAACGGCTTGGTGACTATTTGGGATGCTAGCCGGGGGAATACTGCCCAGTCAAGACGTTCTGTGCTTTCGTTTCCCGGTCGCTCGTCGCCGGCTGACCTGAGCTATGTGGATGGTTATGAGACTAGAGAGCGAATCAGTGTTGATTCTATCTCGCAGAGAGCATATATTGCCGATGTCAACGTTGTTAATGAAGTGGACTTGTCCACCCTGGAGCTGATCTCGCAGAGGACTTATCCAGAGCGTATAGTGGCACTATCAGAGGAGATGCCAGATTACCAGGCCCCTATCACGGTTGCCACAAAGCAAGGGCTCCATCTCTATGATCCGAGACCCCAGCCGGCGTATCAACAGATAGATACATCTTTTTCCCTGGAGTCTCACTCATGGACAGACCCAGCTACTGGAAGTACCGGCATTGTGAGGTATCTCGAGTTACTTCAGTCCGGCCCTAACTGCGTCCTTCACCCTCCACCCCCGAGCACGAATTCCATAATCGTGGGCGGACGGTTCTCGAGTATCCTTCTTTATGACCGCCGGAATCTGGGGCGTCTACAAGCAAGCGTACACTCTGGTGCTCGGGTATGCGGACTGGCGGCCTTGCCATCCATCCCCAGAGCCCATCGTTCGTCGGATCCCAGCCTTCGAGGTCAGTCTTTTGTTGCATGCGGAGAGTATAGGGGGACCGGCTCCGTAGAAATATACTCCCATACGTCTCCAGACACAGATGGTGCCTCTGCTTTCACAATCAACACTGTCAACATCAACAGAGTGCTCACTTCTCCCTCCACACTTCTCTCTGTGGCCCTCCATGGATCTCGGCTGGTGTTTTCAGATTCCCTCGGCCGCCTCGTTTGGATGGAGAGAGACGGCGTGATGCCTTTACGCATTCTAGGTCTGAACGGCAAGTCTCGGCAGGTTGAACAGTTTGAGGACAGGTGTGGGATTAACCTTTACATACCTGAAGAACACTCTGAATGCAACCATACAGCTAGCAAGATCATACCTACTGGGGGCAGCAGGCTGGACCAAGACGGGCTGATCATCTGGACTGGCTCTCAAATTGGGCGGGTTCACTCCTCTCATCCCGACAAAGAAGAGCCGCCCTCTGAACAAGATGTAGAGAGGATGAAGGCTGAAGCGCGGGCCTGGCAATTCTTTAGAGGGCCCAGGTTTCGGCACTTCAACTGACACGCAGGCCTGCTTTCAAATGCTTTGATATCACTTATAAATCAACACGGCCGTCTAGCCAACCGCCCTTGCTCCTCGAGCTGGTCCGTCATGCTTTGTAGAATTTTACAAATCAAGCATCTCTTCTCTCGTCTTGTCTTCTCTGCTCGCCGCCGGCACTTTTGCCAGACGGCCGGAGTAGCTAGCTAGCTAACTCGTTAACCAAGTAGCTAGCCAGCCAGCTATCTATCCAGGCCATGCAAGAATCAGCCGAGGCACGGAGCCACCCGGGTGCTTTCGCCTGCGCCGGCGATGTAGTTTTTAGGTAGACGCACGAGAATTAAGAACGAGCGACGGTCGAGCTTCACGCCGTGTGGCTGCTCGACAGCGTGCCTGCGCCCTTCAACCCGGTGCCGTTAGGGTCAACAAGATCGTCCAGAGGCAGCATTTATTGGCTGCAAGGCGGTTCTTCTCCCCCGTCGGCGGCCGAAGGGAGAAAAAGGTGGTGGCCTCTAGGTACCTTTTTTTTAGGCTTTCTTAGTTTTCATCTCGACTTTTCGGGTCGCATTGCTGGTCGCATTTTTATACTCGAACCGCAATCCTGCCTGACGCAATCCCTTATATATCTTCTCGGACGCCCCTGAGTCTCGATTCCTCCTCTCTGTCTCGCCAGCTCAGTCACTTATACCCCCTTACTGTCGCTCCTACGCTGTCCCGGTCGAGAAAACACCCCCTCTCCCCTCCCCGCGCCCTCGTCAGATACGGCTCAGCGATGGCGTTGCCACAGGAGGCATTGCGGTTCAATACGGTGGAAGAGACGGTAGAGGCGTTCAGTACGTGCTTATAGTATTGTCCGAGTGCCGGATGCGAATTGCTAACTGCTGTGCTTTACTCGACAGGAAATGGAGAATTCATCATCGTGCTTGACTCGGAGGACAGGGAGAACGAGGGCGACCTGATCATTGCCGCAGATTCCATTACCACTCGCAAAATGGCCTTCATGGTCAGACATTCGAGGTCAGCATGGAGTTGGAAGCCCTTTTGCTCTTCCACAGCTGGTTTATCGCCTGTAGCTGACAATGCAACTCCTATATAGTGGCTATATATGCGCTCCGATACTGCCCAACCTAGCCACCCATCTCGAACTGCCCCAGATGGTCTCCCAGAGCACCGATCCGCACCGCACCGCATACACAGTCTCAATCGATTCAAACGACCCTTCAGTCACGACTGGAATCTCTGCGCATAATAGAGCGCTTACCTGCCGCACCCTAGCCTCACCTGACGTCAAGCCTTCCAGCTTCCGACGGCCCGGCCATATCCTACCCCTCCAAGCAAAAGTCGGAGGAGTACGTGAGCGACGAGGCCATACTGAAGCTACTGTTGACTTCTGCCGATTGGCCGGGAAGTTCCCTGCCGGCGTCATCTGTGAGCTAGTCGAGGATGGTGAATCTCCAGAGGGAGTCGCCGAGCAGTCCGGTGGTGGGATGCTTCGGCGGGACGGATGCTTGAAGTTCGGAAAGAAATGGGGCATCAAAGTCTGTACGATCGAGGCATTGGTGGAATACCTGGAGAAGACAGAGGGACCTCTTCCAGTCGTTAATGGGAAGCATAGTTAAAAGACGGATATCCTGCCCTTTGCTTCGTTCTTTTTGTTTTTTGGGTCATGATATACTGCTTGGTTATACATTATTATGGTGCATTCTCCCCTCTGTTTACTCATGGTGATATAACGGAAAACTATAGAAGCGGTTCCTATTGGCGTTATTTCTTTTAGAGCCAAATGAATTAAGGTCAAGATGGGAAACAAATGCATGCAGATAAAAATACATGTTTGAACTAGCAAACGCCGAAGTCATGCTTGAAGAGAATATGTAGAACCGACGAACTCCCTGTACACCAAACCCCAGTAGATCCGCCCTGATAACCCAAGGGCAACATTATTTTTTAAGGTGTGAATAGTCTCGTAAGATGCCAGCCATATGCGTGTTCGTAGTCTTGCCGCTCCTGCGTGCCTTCTTGACCTTCTTCTGCTCTACCTTTGGCCTGGCTTTGGCAGCCTTGTGCTTGCTGGTAGGTGTAATTCCAGCCTTCTCGAGCTCTTCCATCACAGTCTGATGGTCAGGAATCTTGACCTTTTCCCAGATCTGACAGAACTCCGGGTCAAACTTCTGAGAGAGAGAGGGATCGTTTGCCCATATCATCTTGGGATGGTTGTCTTTCTTGTTTCTAGTCACAAGCAGCTTTCCCTCCTTCTCGAGCTTATTGATCGTCTCTACGATGGTAGGCCAGCCTTCACGCAGCTCGCGGACGCTCATACCCTGGGCCGTCTTCTGGGACTGGAGGTGCTGCAAGAGCTGGTCGGCAGATCGGATGTTGTGCGGAGGACGGAACTGAAAGGTTCCTTCGCCGTTGGCACCAGCCGGATCGTACTGGACCTTATCGTGCGACTGCAGGATGCGCCTTAAGGCGTGGATGTATCCCATATCATGTCCCTGCCTCGACAGCGATAGGTACGACTCGATATCTGAAAACTTCAGAGGAACATCCTTGCCCTTCATATGCTCGATAGCAAAGATCACTTGAGTCATGATGTCTCTCCCCGTCCCCGTATTGGCAGGCTGCGAGTAGACGATGTCCGCGTCATGACGTCTTGGGGTTTGAGCGGCAGGAGTCGATGTGTTCGAGGCCGGCTGCAGAGTAGACGAAGCGGCATTATTGGCAACAGCGGCTCTTCGGTCAGAGGGGAGTCTGCTGGCCACAGAGACCACGCTGTTGCTGAAGGAGTTGATCTGCTTCTGGAAGTAAGACATAGTTGGAGGAGGATCTGATGTATGTTTGTGTGCTTGATACAGTCGTATGTCCTATCCGCTCTCACAAGGTCAACGTCAACCAGAGGAGGCTCACGGCGGCCTCAAAGACACATCTATCGAGCAGACGAAATCACTCGCATAGCTCTCTCCCGCAGGCACCCGGACTCCTTTTAACCGCGAACTCTCTCTCTCTCTCTCTCTCTCTCTCTCTCTCTCTCTCTCTCTCTTCCGCTTCGTATGGCCACCGGGCTGGACGTTCGTCAAGGCTGGAGATGTCGATGTCGTTCGTTGCTCCAGAGGCGAAAGCGAGAAAGGACGGAGTTTGTGAGTTTTAGGCTTCCATAGAAAGGCGTCACGTGACATCCAAAAAAAGCGCCTCCAAAACATCGACAAAACGAAGATTCAAAAGCAGTTTTTGCTGTAGTTTCTGCTCGACCAGGGGTGAAGCCTGGAGATCTCATCGATAGTGAGCATCGCCAGCCGCTCTATCACGTCTGGCAGTCCCCAGACAACGGTATTTGGGGGAAGATAGCGCTATACAGCGGCTACCTGTGCGATTTAAACGGCTTGTTTATACATTGAGCTCGCTCATGAGCTAGCTCTGATTGCTACGCAGGTGCCAGACGACGTCGACGGCCTTGGATGGTCACAAACACGCGCCTTAGAACCGTTCCCTAGTATACCGCCTAGCAGACGCGGCCATGGCGACTGCCGCCGTGGATATCCCATTCCTTGCTTCGCACTATGCCATCCCTGAAACCGCGTTAACGACACTATCAGAGAACCCAACGGTAGAGCTTGTGAACCAGCTACTGGAGAGCATCTCTACTAAGGCTCGCGAAACAGAGGAGCTCAAGTCGGACAAGCTACGGCTTGAGGTTGAGCTTGAAAATGCTGTTCGTGGTGGTGAGGCAAAGGTGAAGGTGTTGAAGTCGTCGGTAGAGAAAGGGTTGGAAGAGATATCAAATCTCCGAAACAAGCTTCAGGAATCAGGCAAGTCATATAAGAGCAAGGATATAGAATGAGTAAATCGTGTGTTTCTAACCATACTGCTATACAGAGAACACTCGATCCCAGCTTGAGTCAGAAATCGGGACTTTGAAGTCAACCTCATCTACGAGCGAAGCGGAAGTCGGAAGCTTCAAATCACGCATAGCTTCATTGGAGGCATCGAATCGTGACACTCTCGGCCTTCTCGAGTCGAAATCTACTGCCTACGACAAACTCGCAGAGGAACTTTCTACGCAACACCGCAAGACTATTGACCTTCGCCGTGAAGTTACTGCTTTGGAGCAGAAGATACAGGCGGCGTCATCTACAGCAGCCAGTACCCGGTTCCGAGAACAGAGCCTGCAACAGGAAGTAGACCTGTTGAAGAAGAATAACGAATGGTTCGAAACAGAATTGAAAACAAAATCCGCAGAGTACCTCAAATTCCGAAAGGAGAAAGGTACCCGAATCTCAGAACTTCAAAGACTAAATGAAGAGGCCAACTCAAAGGTGGAGTCATTGGAACGCAGTGAAAATGCTCTCAAACGGCGACTAGACGATATTGAGCAAAAATATGAGGAGTCTCTCACCAATATACAACAACTAAAGGAGGAAGCCATTCAAGCCGCAGAATCATTCAGGATTGAACTTGACAGCTCCTCACGCCTGGCTCAACTCCAACAGGCCGCCGCTGAAACCGCAAAACAACGAGTTCAGGAATTCCAAATTGCATTGGATAAGGCCAGAGATGATGCTACTGAGCAGATTTCTAGACTTCGTGGGGAGATTGAAACCGAGCACTCTGACAAAGAGGCAGCAGAGCGTCGCATCGCAGAGCTTGAGCTCGCGATTAAACAGATGGAGACTGAGGGATCTGCCGCAAGATTACAGCCCATGAGTCCTGGCTTCAACAACGGGGTATCTACCCCCCTGCGCCCAGGAACGCCTGTTGGATCGTTCTCACCGAGGTCTTCTCGCGGTGTAAAGGGAGGATTGACTCTTACCCAAATGTACACCGAATACGACAAGATGCGAACCCTTCTCAGTGCTGAGCAAAAGAATAACGAAGAGCTCAAGGCTGCCATGGATGAGATGGTGCAGGATTTGGAATCGAGACAACCGGAAATTGATGAGCTGCGTTCTGACCACTCGCGTCTTGAGGCCGCTGTCGTCGAGATGTCCAACATTCTGGACACAGCTGGCAAGGAGAGAGAGGCAGCAACGCGGGAGGCAAGAAAGTGGCAGGGACAAGTTGGAGGCTTGGAGCGTGAGGGACAAATATTGCGCCAGCAACTTAGGGACCTTAGCTCTCAAGTAAAGGTACTGGTGATGGAGGTCCACCTGTTGTCTGCTGGTGAAAAGGAGTATGACAGGGCAGACCTTGAGAAAATTGCTCGTGAGGGTATTGAAGAATCAGCAGAGGACATGACGGAGACTGGTCAGTTTATCAGCCGAAACCTAACGACCTTCAAGAACCTCAACGAACTCCAGGAACAAAACGTTACATTGCGCAGAATGCTTCGGCAGCTTGGAGACCAGATGGAGGGCGAAGAGGCTCGCCAGAAGGATATATCGCACCAGAAGGACCAGGAAGAATTGAAAGAACTCCGTGTGCGTGTTCAAACCTATCGAGACGAAATGGCAAATCTTGTCTCGCAAACCAAGAGCTACATCAAAGAGCGTGATACTTTCCGCAGCATGCTTATCCGGCGTCGCGAAACCGGGGAGTCTTCTGAACCATTCTCGCAATCTCTGCCCCTGGGAGCAGCTCCTCCTGCTCTTGATGCCAGCACTATGTCTGCGGCTCCTGGCCCAGACTATGCTGACCTCCTCAGAAAACTCCAGGCTCACTTTGATTCATTCCGCGAAGAAACGGCAACCGATCACTCATCATTGAAGCAACAGGTGAACGAGTTAACGAGGAGAAACAGTGAACTTCAGAGTGAAGTTAGCCGCGCCAGTAGTCAACTTGCCTCTGCCATCCAGCGTGCGGAGCTTTTGCAATCTAATTTCAACTTGCTCAAGGGCGAGAATGTGGAACTCCAGAAGAGACATACCGCACTAATGGAGAATGCAAACAAGCAAGATCTCCGGACGCAGCAAGTTGCTGAAGATCTTGTGGAAGCACGCGGACTTGCAGACAGTCTCACAAGGGAGAGCGCAAATCTCAAGGCTGAAAAGGAACTCTGGAAGAGCATTGAGAAGAGGCTCATTGAAGACAATGAGGCGCTACGCAATGAACGTAGCCGCCTTGATTCATTGAACGCTAACTTGCAGTCCATGCTTAATGAGCGCGAACATTCCGAGACCGAGAGCAGGCGCCGTCTGCAAGCAACTGTGGAGTCTTTGGAATCTGAGCTCCAAATCACCAAACGCAAACTCAATGAAGAAACTGAGGAGGCAAAGAAGGCGACACTGCGCAAGGAATATGACCACGAGCAAAGCCAGAAGAGAATTGACGATCTTGTCACAAGCCTGAGCTCCTCCCGGGAAGAACTCATTGCAACGAAGACGAGCAGAGACCATTTGCAGTCGAGAGTTGATGAGTTATCTGTTGAACTTAAGAGCGTTGAGGAAAGACTTGCTGTATTACAGCATAAGCCTAATACCAGTGCCACCGTTCCTGCTGCTGGAGATGAGTCTACTGAAGCAGTACCCGATAACCAGTTGAGCCGAGAACAGGAGCTTGCAATTGAAGTGTCTGAATTGAAACGTGATCTCGAGCTTACCAAGGGAGAGCTGGAGCATGCAAAGGAGCAGGCTGAAGACTTCAAGGCCATTAGCCAGTCAACTGAAGAAAGACTTGAGGCTCTCAGTGATACCAATGAGCAATACCGTGAAGAAACTGATCGCCTTCTTGAAGAGAAGAATGCTAAGATTGCGGATTTGGAGAAACGTGTGGAGGAAATCACTAGCGAGCTTGCGGCTACTAACAACGAGATATCCAAGCTTCGAGACCAAGAAGGTGAAGCTCAGCGCCGCATGGACGATCAGAAAGAAATGCTGGAGGCTGAAATCAAGAGACTCAAGGAGAATGAGGAGCGATACACTGCAGCTGCACAATACCATCAACAGGATCTGAAGGCTCAAGCTGAAATTGCTCAGAATGCTCAACAGAACTACGAAAACGAACTCGTCAAGCATGCTGAGGCCGCAAGAAATCTACAAACCGTCCGGGCCGAAGCAAACCAACTCAAACTGGAAGTGGTTGATTTGCGGACACAAGCAGAGAGCGCTAAGAATAACCTAACTCATCAAGAAGAGAACTGGAATGAATTGAAGGAACGTTACGAGTCTGAAATCGGGGAATTGAATCGCCGCAGGGAGGAAGTCCTCAAGCAGAACTCGCTTCTCCATGGACAGCTGGAGACCATCACTCGCCAAATTTCCGCTCTGCAGCGTGATCGGGCCAGTATGCCAGAGAATCCTGAAGGAGAAACTGAAGCATCTGGTACCGACTTGGAGGGTCTCCAGGAAGTCATCAAATTCCTGCGTAGAGAGAAGGAGATTGTCGATGTCCAGTACCACCTGTCCACGCAAGAAGGGAAAAGACTTCGACAACAGCTTGATTACACCCGAAGCCAGCTTGAAGAGACTCGCCTCAAACTTGAACAGCAACGCCGTGCTGAAGCTGACAGTGAGCACAACACTCTTAACCACAACAAGCTCATGGAAACCCTTAACGAGCTCAATCTCTTCCGTGAGAGCAGTGTTACTCTTCGTAACCAAATTAAACAATACGAAGAAGCCATCGCGTCGAAATCTGCTCAAATCGAAGAAATCCAACAACAGGCTGAGCCTCTTCAAACCCGCATCCGAGAACTTGAGAATAATCTTGAAACTAAAGATGGCGAAGTTAAGCTGCTTCAAGAGGACAGGGACCGATGGCAACAGCGCACTCAAAATATTCTTCAAAAGTATGATCGAGTTGACCCCGTTGAAATGGAGGCGCTAAAAGAGAAGCTTGCAGCCCTTGAAAAGGAGCAGGCTGAGGCATCCACTGAGAAGAGTGCCCTTCAGGCCCAAATCGATGCATTCCCAGAACAGCTCAAGCAAGCTGAGGAGAAGGTTCATGATCTCCGTTCCAAGTTGACCGAACAGTTCAAAGCTAGATCCAAGGAGCTCACGGGCAGGATTAACGCTAAACAAGGAGAGCTTAACATTGCCCTTCAAGAGAGGGACGCCATTCAACTCGAGCTCAACAGTACACGAGAAGAGCTCAATGCTCTCAAAGCTAGCGTATCCGAAAATCAACAAGCCGCTGCTGTTCAAAGCGCTCCTGAGCCGCAGCCAGCTCCTGTCCAGGCTGCAGTGTCTTCTGAACAGCCTAGTGCCGAAAGTGCGCAGAAGATAGCAGAATTGGAGGAGAAGGTTGCTAAACTGGAGGCAGCTCTGGCCGAGAAGGAAGCAGAAACAGATGCAAAGATCAGGGAGCGTATCGAGAAAATGAAGGAGACACTGAACAACAAGCTAGCGGAATACAAGACAGCCCACAAAGAACAAATTGACAAGATGACCGCGGCTCACCAACAGGAACTTGCAGCTAGACCCTCTGGTGAACTCCCACCAGAGCTAACCGATAGTCAAGCCAGGGAATTGGTGGCTAAAAATGAAACCATCCGCGGCATCGTCAGGAACAATATCAAGAACGCCCTAGCTAGGGAGCGGGAATCTATGTCTAAGGAAGCAGATCCTGCAGCTCTCAAGGAAATGGAGAAGAAGTTTAACGAAGAAAAGGAGGCATACATGAAGGAGCGGGACCAGAAGGTCAGTTCAGCTGTTGAACTGGCCGAGAAACGACTGCTAGCCAAGGTCAGCATGACCGAGGGACGGGCGCGAAATGTACAGGCTAAGCTGGAAGTTGTCCAGAAAGCCGCGACTGAAACCCCTCAGAAGCCAGTGGTGGAAGTTTGGGAGGTTGCCAAAGTTGCAAAGCCCGCTCCAGTATCTCAGGCTGCTACCCCTAAACCTGCAGGTCAGGCACAAGCTCCCGCACAACCTGCAGTCCCTGCACCACAAGCAACGCAGCAAGCTGCATCACAGGTACCTGCAGCGCCGACGACGCCTGCTAAGCCCACAATGCCTTCTGATTCGCAGCAAACTCCAACCCCAGCGGAACAACAGGAACAGGCCCCTCAAGCTCCCCAAATGCCACAGCCTTCTTCTCTTCCTCAGCCAACAACTCAAGTACAACAGCAACAAGGACAGGAGCAACCTGCCCAGAACGTCCAGCCTCAGCAGCCTCAGCAGCCTCAACCTCCACAGCAACTCCAGCAGCCTCAGCAGACCCAACAGGGCCAGCCGGTATCAGGTCTCCCTAACAGGCCTCCTCAGTCTACACACCATCCTGCTGGGGGAACTGGTCCTGGGGTGCTTCGAGCACTTCAATCAGGCTTACCCGTGGCTCGCGGGGGCCGTGGTAGGGGCGGGCCTGTTGGCCAAGTCAGTCAACCACATAACGCTGCAGGCCAGCACGGCACAGGATTGCAGCAACAGCAGCCACAGCAAGGCCAGCAAGGCCAGCAACTTGGAGCCTCCCGAGGGCATGGCATTCCCCGTGGCGGCGGCCGTGGTAGAGGAGGCCCTGGTCGTGGGGGAGCCCAGAATGTCCAGACAGGCAATCTTCCAGCGGGGGCAGGCCAATCGAGCCCTAGAGGTGGACGAGGTGGACTAAATGCACAGGCCCGACAGTTCATCCCTCAGGGTAATAAACGAACAAGAGAAGACGGAGCTGAAGCCCCTGACACAGGAAACGGAAAACGAATCCGTGGAGGTGGTGCAGGCTCAGGCTGATATCGCCTCCCGGCTACTCAAAAATACACCCTTCATGCGTTCCTTTTGTTTGGCATCTTTTCTCTCTTATACTTCTATCGTTCCTCATCCCTTTCCATTTTTTCATTTGTTCACCGTTGTTATTGGAATGGTTTGGCTATACGTTTCATTTTAAAATGCACTCACTTGATTGATCTGCTGTTAAAAATCATCAGTGGGTATGATATCGGTTGCTCATGTATATTAATTTACATCTTGATTCAACGTAAATGAACCGTTGATGTGCTCACTATACTCCATATGATCCCTAAAGATCTGGCCCCATCCGTCACAAGTATTTCGCTATGCATTAACTAAATCGTCTAAACGGGTATCTCTTGAGTATAAAAACAATGGTAACAATCTTGCATCTTGGGCGCAAGTCGTATGCGGTCAAAGGATAGATATAAATCCAACGCCAGCAGCAGTCCTCATCTCCTCTTCCCAGAGCTAATCCCTATCAGTTTGGTCAAGCTCTCTCTCTCCCGGTTCAATGCTACCAGCCGGCCTGTTTCCACCAGTCCTCCGTTCAGACCGTGTAGATTCCTATTATCGTCAGTATTTCCCGCTGCTCTTTTTCTCCGCTGTAGTTTGCCCCCAAGAGATCCTCCGGCTCGTCCACCGCCCCATATGACTGTCCAGGCCTCGACCGCGTCCCCTTCGGGTATCAGGCAAGATGTACAGATCTTAGCGTGTCTTCCAACTTTCACATCCTTACTTATAAACGCCGATGCTTCGATTGCCGAGGCAGAATATAGATGGGCGCCCGCAGAGACTGTCGCAAGAGGTCCAATGCTCACTGAATTTTCTATAATAGTGGCGATTCGATCTGGAGCTGCCGGTTCAATGTTGGAGCCGAAGTCAAGAGGCGTACCGGGCGTTGACGGAGTCGTAGGCGTTGACAGGCCTGAGTTACTCGTAACTGGCCCTCCTATTACAGATTTCTCGCCGATAATGCATCCTTCCCCTATGCTGACGGGTCCTTTGAAGGAGAGTAGCTTTGCGCGAGGGTGGATGACGGTTCCTGCGCCTACCGAGATTGGGTGGACGCCTTGAAAGTACGCGGTTTCAGATATCGTAGCGGTTGGATGGACATTTAATGGCGGCCTGGGGATCGAGGGAGCTGCTGGAGGCCTATGAGTGGAAGAAGATGCTCTTGTTGACATGGTTGTTTCACGTTGTAGTTGGAGGTTGGCGAGTTGTGAAGCTGTAGTTAGTTAGAGGTGGTTGATGTCAACATAACTTTGAAGCTACAAAATCCCACCAATAATAGACAGCTGTGAAAGTACTGTAGGCAACACTCAAATTGGATGCGCTTTCTACCATTAACTATGATAAATATTGTCTCTTAGTGTAGAAGTCTAAATACGCGTCCCTACCATCAGCGATTAATTCTTCTCTTCAGCCGACTTCCGGTCAGCCTGGCTTATACCCATTCGCTTTCGCCATTCCCAGACGCCTCTATCTACTTCTTCCTTAGTTATTCCGTCTTTAACAAGACAGAATGTCACGCCAAGTTCTGCTTGGACGTTTTTATTGCGAGGCTCATCGTCAAAAAAGAGCATCTCCTCGTACTTCAGGCCACTTGACTGCTGAATACGAGTGAAATGTTGCGTTTTTGTCCCCGGGTATATCTGAATATGCTCAAAGTAATCGAGCGCACGAATAGAACGATTATCGGCGGCAGGATTATCTGTGAAAGATGGAATGACATGCAAAGCTTTGAGAACATCGCGTGCGAGATCTGGCGTGTTTGTACGCGATGCCAGGCTGACAGGTATAGACCGCGCCCGACATGCTTGTAGAATCGAGTGAACTGCTGGATAAAATGAAAATGATTCTCCCCATCTGCCAGTAGAGAAAGGAGTCAGTTATCAAGGAACATAGAAGAGCACTCCAGATTCAGGGGACTGGGTCCAGAAAGCATACCTGTCAACACAGCGAGAGTTGTTATCCTTGGCTTTTATAGGAGCACTAACATGGGTATCTACCCAAAAGGGCCACAGAGTGTAATCTAAATCAAAAACAAATATTTTAGGCAGAAGAAGCCCATCGTTGAAGGTTGCTGGAGCAGCATAGGGAGCTTCCAGGGCGAGTGGAAGCGGCACTTTGGCCGAGTTACTCCCTTTATTCTTGACCATGGTGTATAATATTATGACCAGCAGGTATGAGCAGAAGTCCAGAATAACGTCTTCTCAAGCAGCCTTAAGTGTCTTAATATATAGCAAGAAGGAGCAGGAAAAGGATGGTGAACCTGACGTGAAAGCTGGCCTCTTCTGCGTATATTGCTGCCTCTTCTTCACCTTCGGCTTTGACTGTCGACTTTCTTATCAATAATCTTTATCTCGATAAATTGAATATTGAATACTGACTAATCATATTACCTAATAAATACAAAGTCACGTGCAAAATTAGTAACATTTCCTCCGAAAAAGGAAATACCAACGTCCATTCTTCCTCTGCGCCATCTCAAGCCTCACTCGAAGGTGTAAACAAGGCAGTCAACGGTGTTCAAGATCCTCCAGATCTGCTCGCTCTGGCGCGCGCCTTGGAGAGCAATCTGCTGCTCGATGCCAGTCCAGTCGCTGGCATATTCAACAACACGGACCTGTTGCTCCCTTCCCAGGACATCCAGTTCATCGAAAGCCATGGCTAAGATATCCCTCCAGACATATATTGGCAAGCCGAAGCGGTAGGGTGACTTATAAGCAGCCTTAAGTCGCAGATTGGTGTTGTGGCTGAAACGGTTGGCGTATGACTGTCGCTGGAAAAGACTGGTTGGAAAACCCATGGAACCTTGCGGAATATGTGGTTCGTTGGAAAGCTTCAAGGCCCAGATTCTTGATGTCAGAGAAGTCTGATAATTAATGCGGGCTTTCAACAGTGGCCCCAAGTTTTCATCACTGTTCCAAAGAGCTGATTCTTGAGGCCGGTTTCTCTCGTCAAGCAAAATAGCACGTGCAGCAACCAACAGCCTGAATGTGATAGTCCACAACCTGACACTGTGAATGCCAAATGACTCCAATGCAGAGATGATGATTCGCTTTTGTACTCTTTCCATCTCAATCTTCTTCATTTTGAGGATCTCTAACTCGGTTACGGCCCGCTCACGATCTTCCATGGTTCCAACTTGCAGGTCGATGGCATCAATCCCCATATCAGCTCTCGTAATGTTGTGGATCTCTTTTCCCAGCTCCAAATATGCTTGACAAAGAGGCGATAGGCCTTTGTTCGGAGTGCACACGATTCCTGAATCTCTGCCTTCAAGGCCTGGGGGAGCCATATCCTTTCCAGCCGGAAGAAACTCGAGAAGTGCTCTTGCAGACTCATGAGCCGTGACGATATTCCAGAGATGGAACGCACAGAGCGGGGAGTTGCAAGTATTAGAGAATATGAGGTAGGGTATTGACCGGAGTCCTCTTTTGCGGGCATAAAATTCCAACTCATTTGCAGATTCAGCCTGTTCAGCGCTCGATTCGACTATCTCTAGTTAATATTGGTCAGCATGATACCCTTAATCGTGTTAAATTTTAGTATGGTAGGTTTGAAACTTACTAGCAACGAGGGAAAAGTTGCTGGAATGATAACCGCCTTTGAAGTACATGCACGACAAAACGTCGAACCCGGCATTTTCCAGGTGATTTCCACTAAAATCAATTTTCTTGACGAGGCAGCTATAGCGGAACGCGTTCAAAAATGCGCTCAATGCTCTTCTCTCATATTCGTTGTTAACTCGAATGCTGTTGTTTGAGATATCCACTTTGGTTAACGACGTGATACCGATGAATATAACCTCACTTAGCTTCATGAGGGACATGACTGTCAAGTTATTGCCACTCAGGCAGAGCTCAGTGAGTCGGACTGTCCCCTTCGGATAATCCTTATCACGATAACTCATGCACTGGACGAGGTCATCAATAAATACAGAGAGCCCATCATCGGTGAGCGCCTTTCCTGCCAGGTCTAGCTCCACGTCTGGGTCACGTCCAGCATCTTGTGCGTTAATTCCCGGTGGGATTCTTTTTCTCTGTGCCAACACGTCAATAACGTTGCCACGAGTCACTGGCTATTAAAAGGGGTGATACGGGGCTTACCAGTTCCTTCGACAAGAATTTCCCCAGTCTAACTCCGTAGGCTTTCTTCTGTTGAAACTCGTCTCTACATCAACCTTTGCCCTCGTGCTTTTCTACGTTGTTATATCCCTGGGCCGTGCCTTACATCTGCAAAGCTGATTTTAACCATCTTTTCTCCAAAGGAGTACTCGCTCGCGTTGTATCAGTTGAAAGCTCCTCGCTGCTCAAGCTAGATGTCGATATTTAGCAAGCTGCCTTCCAAATGAAGGACTACAAATATCAGCTCCAGCTCTCGTGTTTTTGGACAATACAAGTATCAAAAGATACATTTGCATCGGGATTTCAAACATACTTACAGGTATCCTTCTACGTAGCTTTCCGAAGCGACCCACCTTGAAGGGGAATTCTCGTATGCCTGGAAGAAGACTCAGATGTTTGAGGAAGAAAGAATCACCAAAGATACAAGAGGACATCTGTCAGAAGATTTTGCTCTACAGAAGGCGTGAAGTGAAAACAAACAAGGAGGCCAAAGTATACTATCATGCCGAGCACTGTTGCCTAGGCGCCGCATTTATCAATTTATCACTTTAAATCAACATAGAGAGATAATATTGAAGACTAACTTTAGATATATTTCAAAGAAACATGAACTAGAAATCAAGGCATAGTTTATTGTTGTGAAGGTTGAAAGAGAACACAGTAGGTACATATTGTTATGCTAGCACAGTTGGTGCCAGTGTATCTTTTAACTAGATATATATTAGTGACTATGTTAATAAAACTCTGCAACGGCTCCAAACTCCTCTAGAAGCAATGGATCAATTTGTCTCAGATTCCTAGGCTGTGGGCTGTCCTGCTGGTGTTGTATATCGAAAATATTACCCTCGGTTAAGGGTATTTCAGTAGCTGTCGAATCTGACATTCTCCTCTTGGATGGTATCAATTTAAAAATGTCCAGGTTTTCTTTACCACTCACTGTCGTATCCGGTATATTTTTTTCTGGAGCAGGAAGGTTTGCCAGGAATAAGTGGTCGTTTTCTGCACTCCGGTCGGTGGGCAATACGTCAACATTGTATTGCAATGACTGTGCTGGTGATGGCAACAGTTCCACTTTGGGTCGTTGGATTGCAGGTACAGTTCCTTCATAATCCTTTTCCTGGGAAGTGTAGATAGACAGGGTATCATCCAGGTTCTTAAAAGGCATAGCCTCTATAGTTTTTCTATTAACGTTATTTAGGCATTCATCGTTCATGGCATCATCCTCGACAAACAAGTCTCCAGAGCCCTCAAAATCTGCGTTATTGGTCGGTGAGCGATGTTCTGACGTTTGGCTTATTTCTTTCTCAGTGGGAATGTTGTCTTTGGTAAGGGAGCTCTCGAAATCTCCCATCAAAGATTCAAACTCTTCAAAATCATCACCATCGGACAAGGTATATTTCATAACCTTTGCTTTTCTCGCCGGTAAGGGCAGTTGTAACGGGTCTAGCGTGTCATCTGATAGGGGTGAAGTAGTTCTTCGATTATATGAGTGATGTGATGTCGGCGTTGGGCCCCTACCTTTACGCCTGCTTGACGAGCTTTCCGCTCCAGATTTACTGGTTAGTTTCTTCTTGGTAGGTTCTGGCTTCGTCAGGTCAATTACTTCAACTTGACGCTCTAACTTGATGTTGTCTTTGGATATGTTAGACTTCGCCTCACAGTTACCCAACTGAGGCTTCTTATTAGACGCCTCTGTAATTTGCTTTTTGCTCTGCTTCGGCGGCTGGTCTGTACCTTCTCTACAGCAGAGATGTTTACACCTATGAAATTGTGTTCCATTAGCACACCATTTGGCCTCAAGGTAGAGATGATCTTACGCTGTTTTGTCTTTGCACCGGTGGTTGCATGCCCATTTCCCGTTCTCGAGTTGAACTGGCTCAGAACTCACAGAGCTGTTGCCCCTACTTATTGTCTTTTTCATTTTGGAAGGTATAGGAAGTGCAGCCGGTATTGCCGTCGCTGCCGTTACAGGGCCTTTGTTTCTACTTTGGATATCATCAAAGTCTTTGGCCAATACAACATTAGCTGGAATTTTGATATTCAAAATTGGGTTTTCGTACCTTCTAGAATAAAGTCGCTGTAATTGAGGGGATCATCGCTAAACTCATCTAAATCCTCCTGCCGAGGAGCCGGGGGTGATGCGGCATTGGACTTTATTGAGGTTTTAGGGGGTAAACAGTTTCGTGTAGCCAGGTAATGTTCTGGAGTGCCTTTACATGATGAAAATAGAAGCTTTGGGAGGGTGGGTTGGATTTCTGCTTGACGCATAGTTCCAGCTAGATAGAGTAAGTCGTGGGTAAAATAGTCTCAACAGGCCCAAGACGGCTTACCAATCTCATCACACATAACGGTACAAGTAATTGTTTGAAAAGGATTCGTTATTTCAGCCGTTAGGACTATTTGTTGTCCCTTTTGTAATTTACTAGCACTTTGGCGTGTCAGTTCTGCCATATAGGTAGTATGTAGTATCAGTTAGCTTACTGGAAACGTCGAAAATCGATGATCCGGCCGTCAGAAATCTCTGCTAAAAAGCACACGTAAACCTGCCGCTTTTGGAAATAAAGAGGAGGTTTCTCGTTGACAAATCCAATATCTGCTCTAAATTTAATTCGTGGAGTTTTCCCTGGTTTAATATCCTAACGCAGTTTAGACAACTTGTAGGTATAGCATGTAAAACACTGAGGTACTTACTTTTCCGACTTCTTTCAAGGAAACCCTTGGCTTTGGAAATTCGGCTACTCGAGCAAGTAATTTCATGCCAAAGGGTGGATTCCTTGACAGTATAGTTTCAATACGAATTGGTTCCGCTGCCTCTAGCTGCTCCATACTCGTGATGCCAGCGCTTGCAAATTTCCGGACCGCCACGATCCCGATTTGGTCTATTTGCTTGAGTTGTAACACAGAGTCATCCCAAGCTTTTGCTCCTAAGCTCCGGGATAGCTCAAGAGCATGCCTTGCGCTTACTGAATCTCCACGGGCTAATTGGCAATCAATGATGCAGCGGATTATTCGGTTGATGTGAGAGAAGACCAGGCTTTTGTCCTGTTGAAACGATAGTCTGTGTTTCTGAAATTGTTCGCCAGATGGAAGTTCCACAGCACCCAACTCACACTGAATCAGGAGCGTTATTTTATGAGCCGAAAGATTTATGTCCGGTTTGATAGGGAATTTGAGGCCATTTGCTTTGTTTATCTCCTTGTACAGAGATTTCTCACCAGGCTTTAGTCGTATATCCCGGAATTCATCTGCTTGAGCAATGACAGAAAGCTAGCAGTTATCAATTAGATACCGAGCTTCAAACAAGCGAAGGCCTCCTAACTTACTATTTCAGACATTTTTGCTTTTTGAGGTAGAGACAAAAACAGCTTCATCGTTTCAAACTTCACGTAATACCGAGCCATTGCATCTCCGAGCTCTGTGGATTTGAACGGAGGGTTTGATGTCACCAGATCATTTTCCTGGAGGAGTTCCAGGTCCTTTTCGCAAATCTGCCGTAGCAATTCCTCTTCATCAGCCCTATTACCACCCTCTTTTAGCTTGTAATAGGTAGGATTTCGTTGTAGTCTAACAAAAAAGAAAGTCCCTCGAAGCCATCGAATTGCAGATTCGATGTCTGTAACGGTACCGAGTCCTATTTCAGCATTGAGGTGATCTATTAGGTTTAGATGTAAGCAGCTTTCAAGAGATTCAGAACCAGAAACAAGCTTTTCGTAATGGGCTACTCTCTCCTTCCGAGTTAATATAACTCCGACTGCACTGTCATCAAACTGCGGTCGCCCTGCTCTGCCAAGCATCTGCATCATTTCTAAATCGGCGTATTCCTTGCAACCACCATCCTGCCAGGATACTGTGTTTTTGATGACCACTAGGTGACATGGCAAATTGACACCAACAGCTAATGTTGACGTACAACATATCACGTTTAGTTGGCCATTCAGAAAGCTAGTTTCAATGGTATGTCTATCAGAGCTATCAAGGCCGGCGTGATGGAATGCTACCCCGGTAGAAACAATACCTGTCATAGTTCGTTAGTGGTCATTCAATAGTAACTGGGAAGAGCAAAATATAATATTACCACTCAAATCAGCGTTCTGAACGTGGATTGGTTTTGTAGGGCTTTTCCAAAGCCTTTGAGGCGGATTAGTTGAGGACCATAGCTTGGCTAAATTTTTTGACGTTGCGATTGCCGAATTCCTAGTACAGCAGAACACTAAGATGGGTTTCTTGGATGAATGCTTGGCAAGGACTTCCGGGAGCCTATGGTCAGTTAGTTAAAGGCCGTTATCGCGAAGTTGGTCCAGGTTTCTTACTTAGTCTCACAGACTTTATCGAATGCGAAATCATTTCCATTAGCCTGGTAGCCATAAACGAATTTCTGGAGTCTGACGGGTCGGAACTCTTCTCCAAATCGCTCCCTATGAGCTGGAAGATGTTGGTTCGTTGGATCTTTTCCTAACCAAGTTGCAATATCTTCCGAATTTGGAACTGTAGCACTTAAGGCCACGAAGCGAACATTGGAATTCACTGATTTCATACGGGATACCACTGCTTCTAATGTAGCTCCGCGGGCTTCTTTTAGGATATGTACCTCATCGATAAGAACTAACTTGATGAGTTGCATTAGCCTCATGTGGTCCTTCCATTTCCTAGTCATGCTGTCCCACTTTTCGGGGGTTGTAATAATGATGCTAGCTTGTTGGACGTTTCTAATTTGAAAGTGGTCAGTATCCCCAGTAAGTTCGGCACACTGTAAGTCTAGAGGAGCAAATTTTGCGCGCCAGTCACGGAATCTTTCAGAGCACAGCGATTTTGTAGGGGCTAGGTAAACAACTTTGAAACGCGAATCCTTGAGATCGGAAACAAGCTTGCAGATAGCTAGTTCCATGATCACTGTTTTCCCACTTCCCGTGGGAGCAGATAGGACGACATTATCGGCCCGATGGTATATCACAGGGAATGTCTTTGACTGGATTGCGTTGAAGAGAGGGAAAGTAAATAGAGTCCGAAATCGATCCGGGAGTTCGCGGGTAGATACAAGTCTAATGCCTTGTATAATAGGTGGCGCGTGCTTCAACTGAATTTCCGGAGATTTGACAATTGCTCGTCTCTGAAAAGGGGAAAATTTAACCGGAGGAGTGATTTCCCGTACAGGCGGCCAATGTGGACTTTTATGGACGTCAAGGTCTTCTCCATGGAACTTTCCCCGAGAGACTCCTTCAACTGTTAGTGACGGACTCGGGGGTGTTTCAAAGTCTGAAGAACTGGAGGCCAGTGGTCGAAATGGTGGAGTTATAAGGGTATTTGCTATTGTCGTTAGTAGGGGTATCAATGGTCTGCATCTTTCTCCAGGAACAACGCATACAGCTGCTAAATTTACTGGAGCGTCCCCGATGCAAAGGCGTTGAGAAAGGTTCAGTGTGAGGTATAGCTTTTGGTTCATACATCGGTACAGTTAGTTCCGTTGCATCATGACCTAGCTGTGACAGCAATTCCTTGTCTGCCGCGATTAGAAACGTGCTGTTAGCTTATGCCGTTATCGGGAGAGCAACAGCATTGTTACGCCGTAGCTGCCATACCGAAAGCATCCAGGGGAACATCATCATCAAGTACGTCAATTTCGGCATTGGGTATCTGTGGTTGGAGCTGGAACTCTTCGAAGTCTGGGAGAAGGGAGTCCCCCCGATATGGCCTTTTTGTTGGAGTTTCTTCAAACTCGGCATTCTCCTCTGGAGTTTTGGTAGGCTTATAGTCCGGAGAACGAAATGTGCTCAGGAGAGAACGAAAATCTCTCTGAGAATTACTGCTGACCATGTTGTATCAGCAATGTAGTTCTCGCAGTTACGGATCGTAGCTCTAGGGTATCATTGGGAGGGAATCGTAGAAATAACATCAACACAAGACAGGCACTGCGTAGTATATACAATATACTCCCGCTATTATGGAGGAGGGTGTCTGCAATCCTCGCTGTCTCACGTTGATTCTCCAAGAGTGACGTTCGGAGGTTGAAAAAACGACGTCAAAATAGACTCCAGGGTCAGAGTTAAAGTTTAAATCACGTGAAAAGGTCCTGGGGATCTCAGCGGAGAAACAAACAACGCTATGGGAAGAATGTTTCATTTGATATCTGTCATACAAATCTTATCATTCGAGAAACAAAAAGTATCGCTGCATACATGATCTCTAAGGATGGTTGGACAACCCGGAACAACATCACTTGATGAGTCGACTAAAAATAAGAACCTAGAGAAGAACATGCTCCTATAAATGGGCGTAACACATGAGAGGCTTAAAATAATTGGGGTTCATATGCAGCATATATGCGCATTGTACGAGGATTCTAGGAAACCGGGCAAGAAAATAATAAACATGATTTAAGTATCACGACCTTGCTTCGGGAAATAGGATCCTCTAGATGAGTGGACACGTGAGTGGTGGCGATTCGGCGAACTAGGTCGAGAAGTACTCATTCCGGTCTCGTTAAGGAGAGGAGTAGTAGGTAGTTTGATAGAAAAGTCGTTTGGAGATGAAACATCCTCGTCGATCTCTATCTTGGAGGGTTTCCCGGATTTCTCCGCCGCATGTACGCGGATCGGAGGGATCCCTGATTGCAATCCGGGGAGGTATATATAAATTGCCGAGAGAACGATGGCAGTGCCGATGATGAACTACATTTTGGTAAGCATATATATATCAACAAGGTGATCACGGGAGATTTAAAGAAAACACATAGCTTACATTTGCCGATGGGCTGAAGTCAAAGAACCAGGCACTGACCAAGGTGCTCAGGAAGATGCTGATACCCCCGGGCGCAAGTCTCAAATAGTTGTCTGCAAAAGTCATGCAGAATGAAGTTGCAAGTCCTCCGATAGCCTGGGAGACTATCACTGCCCAGACAACCCAGTTGTAGCCCTGGAAAAACCCTGCCTTAGCAATAGTTTCGCCATCAGTGAAGACAACTCCGATGAACAAGGCCGGGAAAATCGAGTAGATGGCTAGCTGGACATTTCGGACCCAGATTGAAGTAGAGGTATGGCTATCCTTGAGAACCCTTTCAAAAGATACCCCTGCAAATGCCGAAGTTATACAGGCGCCTAGGGTGGCTAGAACGCCGATGTTAGCGTTCAATCGCGGATGAGCAAGCATCATGTCCTCGATGATGCCTTCATATGTAGCTGATCGTTTTGTCAGCTTGGGCGCCTCTTCTTCAACCCGTCCAATGAAGATATCCGATAGATCCGAGAGGGAGCGTCGGATATTTACGTGCTTGTGGTTATCCGGATCGAGAGGGTCAGATGAGAGTTGTAGATGCATGATCACCACACCAGCTAAAAGGAGGAACAGAGCTGCCCATTTTCCTGGTGCTAGACTCCTGCGCAGAACGGCCACACCGAATACTGCGCCTAGTATAATCTTCAGCTGGTATGTAACCTGGAAACGTGCAGCTTCCAGATTGGACATAGCAACATATTGAAGCGAGTTTGAAATGGTGTAGAATATAGCGGGTATAGCCAATTTCCAACTGTCCCCGGAGAACACTTTGGAAGAAAGGGTGATAAATAGAGACGTGGCTGTCGTAGAGGTATGTGCTGTAAAGGAGAGCTCGTAGAGGGCAGCTGTAAGGGCAATAACGAGTTTTATCACTTCATTGAGGAAGACGGCTGTCGAAGGGGTGTATCTATGGCCTCCAACAGCGGGCATAACCCTAGAGTAATGCAGCAGCTACAGCCCCGGTCAGCTCTTCTATCCCTCGCGCGCACATTGTATCTGGAGGATTTGGAGGCAGATGTTCATACCAGGATGTATGCGGACGACTGCACCGTCAACTATTCCAGCCAAAAAGCAATTCGTCAGCGAAGCAGTCCGTAAAACAGCTGTGCATTTTCAAGGACCAAAGGAGAGACGCAAACCCCGTACCAGGACCATCAGGAAGCTCCTCACTGGGACTCCCATCCATATCGACGACCCCGCCCTCGACTCTCTGCCCATCTTGTGTCCGTCCTGGGGGCAAGGCGCACACAGCTGTCCGTCTAACGTACAAAGGGACCGCCCGGCGCAACAACGGCCACGACTGCGCAGGAAGCTGTATTCGGGGGATGAGAATGCGGTGTCACGAAGAAGCAGCACGCATGCCCTCTGCCGGTATATTCGTTTCCAGGCCGGACGAGCAGATGCAGCGAAAGGCGAGCTCCCGAACGAGGACCAGACGGCGAGGCCAGAGAAAGCGACGAAAAAGAAGAGAGATTCTCGTTAACTGACCTGACGGCGACGCCTGTACCGCGAAAAAAAAAAGAGCGACAGCTGAGAAGAAGCAAGCAGGCAAGCGAGAGATGAGTTGTCACACGATCCCGAGCCAGCAAATCCGCCGAAGAAGAAATGAAGAAGCGTAAGTAAAAAAAAAGACAAAAAGGGAGTGGCTTGACTTTTTGCGATGCAAGGACTTGCTTGCTCGATGCTTGCTTTTTCCTCTTCGTTTCTTTTCCTGCCTGCGTCCCTCTGGTCGACCCTCGCTGCTGCTGCTGGGAGGAGGGCGCCACTCGGGCGGTTACGAGCTGTAGGGGGGAGTGCAGGCGATAGGAGAGATATCTCCGGGGTTGTAGCTAATTTATGGGCGGGCAGCCTTCTTGTCCATGCATGTCTCTCCCTACGAGATGCCAGGGAGGCAGCAGACTTGCAGAGAGTCCTTGCATGGCGACGGGATGAAGAAAGACGGTCTAGTTATACAGTGAGAGACACTGCAGACCGAATAATAGCCTGCCAAAGGGCGTCCTTGGGCTTCATCATTGGCAGACTGCGGCTCTCTCCACCGCTATGGAAGGCCCTTGTTCCCAGCAAGGGGCAGTCTGTTGTCGGGCTACTATTGGGCCAGGGGGGTCCGAGGATCCATGACGGTATGACTTGGAAGACGGAGATGAGATCTCTAAAATATATATTCTCGATGATACTTAAATCGCTAGTTAGTTAACTTATGCAAAGGAAAGAAAAAAAACCCCTGGCTTGGGAGATGGATGGACTGATGCAAAACGAGATCCAAAGATATAAGCAGACACGACCGACTCCGCCATGCTGAACAAAGATTGGTGGTACAATATGAAATTAGACAGTAACAGTAGATAGATCAGGGCAGCCCGTAGAGAAGGAAAAGCGGGATGGAAAAGAATGAGACTCCCGGTTGGTGCTTCAAGCGTTATCTCGTTAGTACAATAAATAAAAGAAGATAGACGAAAACGGCGGCTAGCCTGGTAAAAACGATTGTAAGGGGAAAGATATTTCCAAGGAGAGAGAGAGAGAGAGAGAGAAAAGAAAATGGCTGTTTAATGAACGATGGCAACGCCGGTGGCCTCGCTGTTCCATCCTAGTGCCCAGATGGGGATGTCAGGGTTCGTCTCGATGTCCTTTTCACAATCGTCGTTGTCATCGTATATCGCGGTTGTGTTGGCTCGATTCCGAAGGCTTTCCCTAACAGATGGCATGGACGGGGTATGAGACAGGCGGGAAGAATGGCGGCGATGCTTGAATGGTACCGCAGGAGGGGTGAAAGGTGAGGATTGGCCTGATGGAGGAGAAGGGAAGGAGGCGCCGGAATTCACCAAGTTGATTTTTGGTAACGGGGGAGGGCTCTGGAAGCTTGTGTGGTAACTTGTGTCTGAGGTTACGCTCTGTGGAACTGAGGGGGAGCTGGCTGCATCGCCAGTGGTAGATGCGATGCTGGGATTCGGGATAGATCGGGGAGGCCTCTTTTGGAGCGGAGTTGGAGGAAGAGCAGGGCTGAGTCGTAGGAAGGAGGTATCAGAGCTGTAGCTGGAAGCACTTCGACGGTTCATCTGAGCTGCGAGTGCTCTGGCCCATTCTTTGGTGTTGGTTGATGCACTGCCGTCTGGGGAGAGCGTCTGCGGTACGGCGCCCTTGTTCCGTCGTATCAGCTCCAGAAGGTATTCCTCTTGTCTGGTCACTGCTATAACGCGGCTTCTTCTATTTCCTGGTTGGGACAGCCCGCTCTCGGCCGGCGAGAACTGGGTCTGTATACGGGGCAGCAATGGGGGGGAGGTAGGCAATCGGTCCGGGAGGGTACGACCGATAGAGAAATTCGAGTCTGTTGGGCTTAGTATTGACGGATGAAGGCTAGATGCCCTGCTAGAGGTATCGCCGTTCTGTGATCTAGTTGCCGTACTGGCGGCGCTCCTCGCTGGGTGTTTCTTAGAACTTGAACGGACTCGTTTGATGGACGGCCGACTGGTGGTAGTCACAGCTTTGGCAGTGCATATCTGGAAGCCTTCGTCAATCGTGGTGATGCTGTCCCGTAGCCCGGTAGCATTGTCAGACGACTCGTCCTCACTCTCGTCTTCAGACGAAGAAAGACAGAGAACACTCGACTCGTTCAGGTTGGAGGCATTCAAAATAGCGCGACTGCTCTTTTTCTTTATCCTTGGCTTCTCCTTGTCTGATTTCCCAGCTGCCCGGGAGTTGGTGCTCACACTGGGCTGGGAGCTGTATGAATTCGAATTTACCATGGAAGCTGATTTCACTGATCCCGATGAGGTCTTGGGCTTCTGTGTTGATCCGTTCGGTACTGCAAGACGGCCATGGCCCAGTTTTCCAGACTGAACGCTGGGCTGACGAGAAGGCAAGCTCATTGAGCGTCGTTCTCTCGTGGCGGGTGCGGGATCTCTGGACAGCAGCTGTCCATACATGACCTCGACCTGGTCTCCCGGTTGGATGCTCATATCATCATCCACTATATGGTGTCCAGCCACATCATACCACGCCGAGTCGAGCTTCTTCCGTTTGTAGTTGAAATCTCGCCAGTTACCTTCATATTTGCGGTCAGTGAGACGTTCCCCTGTGTCTTCAGCCAGTTTGTCCTTCTCCTGACGCTGCTGCTTCTGCTGCTGCTGCTGCTGCTGACTGCTTTGGTCCTTTTGGTGATTGAAGGGTTCTCGGAGGGATGGAGTAGATTGGTATCGTTCCAGGGGTGCCTGGACAGGCGTTAGGTCATCGTCCTGCCTGTACCCCGACTGTATTATGTCCGGTTTCCCTGAGCTGGGAGGTCTGGCCGTCAGCCGGTCGAGGGCTCGCTGGGCCTTTTCAAACTTGTGAGTCTTATAGAGAGAGGTGTCCGATCCAGTGGACATGATTGACGGAGGAGTAGCTGCCCGTTCAGGAGACGGAGGACAAGGAGCAGGCGTCTTGCGCTGTCTAGGGAAGAGTTTAGACAGGTCAATCATGGGTGGTCGATGCTTTTGTTTAGTATGTGCTTTGCGTGAAGAAGAAGCCCCCCTAGAGTTGTGATCTGTCGACAGGTCTTCTGTAGCAGGCTGGCTGCTGGCCCCGGCCGGGTAGTCCCTTAAGGCGAGGTCCTGGGAAGAGGTTCCGTTTGTATGGTAAGACTTTTGCGAGCGATTGACTGACTGGGAGGTAGAGGAGGAGGAGGGCTCGGAGGGCCGCAGCGAGTCCTGTTTCAAGTTCGACGATGTCTTCTTTGTGACGTGCCGAAGAAAAGGAGACGAAAGACGTGGCCGTACTTTGTGCTCCTTGACCGGCTCTATATCTACCTCCTCGTCCAGACGGCCCGTCCGGTTTATGCTGTAACCCCCCGTGAGGTCTGACGCACAGCTCTCTGCTCGCGGTGCCGCATCGGCCTCCATCTCTGTCTCCCGTAACCCCCCTTTGTGCTCCCTCCAGAAGGCCAGGTCGGGGCTCGGCGTAGCAGGAAAGGAGTCGAAGGCACGCTCGATGATCCCCAGGGCATTCTCCTGCCGGTACTGCCGCTGTTCCTGCTGGTGCTGGTGCTGGTGGTGGTGTTGGCCAGCGCTCGACATCCGCGGGGGGATATCCAGCGTCATGCTGCCTGTGTGAAACATGTGTTTCTGTACGATCGAGGAGTGACGGCTGTCTGCAGTGCCGACCCTGTACTCCGTGTGTATAGCGACTATCTGTAATGGCTGGCAGCGTGGTTTATGCCAGCATCTGGGCCTCCCTTGTGCTTCCAGAACCGCGCGAAGTCGCAGATCCGCCAACCATGCGAGAGGGAATAGTTGCACGACCTGGCTGCTATTGAAGGCTCTTTTGCTATGAAGAAGTCGCCTGTTTTTTTTATCTTTCTTTTCTTTTTTTCCCCTGGCAAAGAAACTGGTATTTTATTATTATTCCCTTGGGGCTGGCGTGGAGGGCTTGGTTGCTGTGAGATATCACGGCTGCGGGAGGAGAGACAGCAGCATCACCGCGCGGACGAAACTTGCCGGCGCAACCAACAGTCAGAAAAACACCACGCAGACCCGTCCAAGGCGTTTCTCGAAGGAAGAACTCGTGCCTGATGCCCAACAAAGAGGCGGCAGAGAGGAGACGGAGCGAAGAAAAAGCGGGATATATGTATGGAGTACGGGGTGCGCACAGCGAAGCGTGAGAGAGCGTGAGAGAGAGAGGAAAAAGCAACGAGACGGCGACGACGATAACTTCCACAGACAGAGAGAGAGAGGGAGAGAGAGAGAGAGGGCCTTTGCATGGCATCTGCTCTGCTTCGCTGCCTCCTTTCTCCAGGTCCCAAAAATATTCTCCTTGCCGCCGTTTGGGTCCGCTTTTGCTTCTTCCTCGCTGCTCGTCTTTGCTTCTTTTTAGGCTCCTTCGGGGGCTTGCAGGGTTCATCTTTCGCTAGCCTTTACGCTGCGCTGCGCCAAAGTAACGCCAGTGAGGATCGTCGCACAAATTGGAGATCGGGCAAGGGATATCTGAAGCTGATGGCCCTGTCCCCTGGAGGTTGAAGATGCGAGAGGCATGGGACGGGCATCTCGCAAGCTGTTATCATTCATCATTATACTCCGTACGGGCAGAGAGGATGCCATACTCAGCGCTGTCCGGTACGACACTGCGCCCTTTGCTATCAACAGGGCCGCCTGTTACAACGGCCTCTGCCCCCAAACAACTCGATGTCTGGCCATTACATCACGACGCTTCCTGTGCGTCTGGACCCCCCTGCTGGAGCTCCTCGGCTTCGACCCGTTCTGTGCCTGTGGAGAAATATGCTCCGTACCGCTGCTGGTTGGTCTAGGATTAATTAAACTGGCCTACCAAGGAGAGGGAAATGGGAACCTGAAACACAAATTGACTGGAGCTGCGGGCTCCAGAGACCAGGCCATGACAGTCGCTGCATTACTTACGAGACGGGAGTCCTTCCCGTTGGCAGCAGCTCCTCGTCTGCCGACTTACGCCAGTCCGGGCTGTCGAGATATCTAAAGTACGGAGTACGATGCAGTTACATAAAAACAACGGCAGAACGGCAGAGCGGCAGACGAGGCCACGCATGTCCGGCCAGAGATGATGGGCTGAGCCGTGGATTGACAGGCCAGGAAAAAGGGAGCAAAGAAAGACGCCCTGGGCACCGCTTCAGCCAACCAGGCACGGGAGAGCCGCAAGAGCTAGGACCGAAAAACACATCTTCCGGCGTCAAAGGATTCAACGTTCAGGGGAGGGGGGGAGTGAAGCGTGTGTCCTGGTTGCTGATAGTCGGTTGCCTACTTAAACCATATATATGGATCCTGACCTGTCCCCGATTTGCTGGGGGGTCAAATCTCAAACGGCTGGGCATGTTCGTTATTATTTTTGTCACCTTATATATCACGATTCGAGTACGGAGCATAGCGAGAGCAGATATATTAACTAACTTACTTCTGTCCCCAGGGCCCCATAGCTGAATCGATTCGCAAGATTTACCAGGGTCATTGCCTGATCCCAAGGACGATTACGGCCGAGTGCATTAGTAGCTACCATCATCTCGATCGGTCGCTGGCATCGAATGACTTCTGTACATGCATACGCAATGGACTTACATCGTCATAGACCGACCCTCTTGGTGTGTGTGTGCATTGTATGCGTGTCGACACTATAGAGTAACGTGGCGTCCCACGCTTTGAACGATTGTCTCCCGACTACGGACGGTTGAAACACTGGCTACTCCTAACTTTAACGGTAGACCCAGAGGTTGGACAGGCCTCTCTTCCGTGTCTCTCTCTATCTGTTTTGTCCCTCTGTGGCACCCGCAGGGACGACTATCTCTTCCTTGCCACTGCTGAGGGGGGGACGGTCAGTATATCAACCAAAAAGGGCGAGCAGCAGAGAGCCTCCATTCCCCTCTCCCCTATCACGTCTGTTGTACGAAGCACTCTTGCATATCTTGAAATCGGTGCCCCATACGATGTGCATACGGAGCATGCTTCATAATTCTGATCGTCAACACCATCTCCTGTCACTTTCACAGGGCCGAAGCCACAACAAGAGCAGCAGAATATACTCCCGCCACGCATCTCCGGCCTGCGATGGACCTGGCCTCCAAAAATATGTTTATACTCTCAAGTAACTAACTTATTCAACCGGCCGTCCCTGGCCTGACCCATTTTCAACCGCTTACTGGCCGTTTATCCAAATTTTTTGGTGGGATATCCCTGGAAACACACCCTGCCTCTTATTTCATTGGCACTATTATTGACAATCAAACCATTTCAGCATCCATGGACATAGGTCAGACTAACCCGGCTTATAATCACCATACGATCGCCATAAGCATGTTTGGGGTAAATCTGATCGAGCTCTTTCGTCAAAGAAGCTTAATTCGACATGGTTTATTATCTTATTCTCCATATATATCAAAATAATAGTAACAATAATAATAATAACAGGGTGATATCAAATGTCTTGCTTGCAGTAGCTCCGATGCCAGTAGTCTTAATAGCCGATAACTAATTAACCATATAATAACCCACGACTATATCGTGCCAAGTTGTCTTTAATTTTAAAATTAGCAGAGGCACTCACGGAGTACCCTGCGCCTCTTCGGATATGCACCTTGTGAAGACTGCCAAATAATACCACATCTCCATCTTCTCTCCATTATTATTATTCTGCCCCCATTTTTCTTCCCGTCTGCATTTTCAGTATTTTTTTTTTTTTTTTAATTATTTCGTGGCGAAGTGGCGGCGTCATCAAGGTGATGGAGTTACGGAGTATGGCCTGCGAGGCCGCCTATGCAAAATGACGAACCGATGGAGAAATTTGATCACTCGTTCACTGACTAACTAAACTAACTAACTTATATATATTCCACTAGCAAAAGGAATATTGGAATAATAACGGACCAAGCCCGTCCAGAGGACTCCTCAGTGGGAATAATTTACACTCTATTGCCTCCACGAGCAAAATATGAACCTCGTATTTGAAGGCTCCAGGCCGAATTGAGGCCAAAGCGCGCCGCCCATCATCACTCGTCCTCAATGGTGGCGAAGGCAAGGGAGCGAATTGGGGCTCAAGAGGTGTTTCGACGGAAGGGAGATCGGCCAAGCGAGAGTTCAATAGATAGCAGATCAGCGTTGTGATATTTTGTCTTGTTCTAGATGCTGTCTCGCGGCCCAGATATAAATATAGTTAGTTACCTCACGTCCGGCACATTGGAAATTTCGATTTCTCGCGCTGCGAAATAATAATAGGGTCAAAGGGGAGCGTAGCTAAAGTTATAATGACATATTAAACAGATGGGGTAAATTGGATAGACCCCCATCGGCGTTACTCGGGCTAATGGATATGGGCTCAGGTACGGAGTAAATATATATATCAGGTAAATGTGTGCAGAGTACGGAGTACTCCGTAGATAGGTGAAATAACTGAGGGGGAGACGGATGATAAGATGATGCGTGCAGCGAGAACACGAGATGAAAGGCAGCTGACTGCGTTAGCAGTCAATAAATTCGGCATCCGCCTCAATACTTAAGCACTCTCTTCTGCAGCAGAGTCGCCGATGTCAATGGGATGGGCTGCATTGCTAAGTTTACGCCGTTTCAATGGCTGTTGCTTTGCGGGCTGATTCACAGATGTAATCTGCGAGTCGGTGCCAACCAGAGCCCGGGTTCTTCCACCGCCATATCTCAGGCCTCTTCTTAGCTCCTCTTGGGCACGGGATGCAAGTGAATATTGGGAATGCGGGGGAGACGATGGAGGACTGGTAGTCGCAGCATTATCACGCTCGGCTCGGCCCCCATTTCCCATAGACGATATGCGTTGGCACTTCGAAGGAGCCACGCTAGGGGCTGCACGAGGCATGGCAACGCTGTCATCCTCGTCTTCACTAATAACAATAGGTTCCGAATTTGGAATGGTCCAGACATTCGCTGCTCTTTTGTGCTGGAGGTTAGTATGGCTACTCAGCGTATTTCCTGTCGAAATCTCGGCGGTAGTAGGAGCCGCAGCAGGACGAGCACCATTTTGTTGAGGATCTTGAGTGGATGGTATCATGTACTATGTAAAAAATATTATTAGTGCTGATATATTGGGCTAGTAGACATGATACGTACGTGGTGTGAGATTTTGGCCAAAGGATTGAAGATCTCATTCCTCAGGCGATGCCTGATATTTTCTGAATCTGGAACTCGGAACCTTGGTAGACCTTTTTCTGCAAATCCCCTCCGTTTTGAACCTGGAGTTGGCTCAAGAAAGCCATTCTTTCTAAGTAAGTCCGTAATCTGTACAACCTCATTTCCACTACAGTCTATATAACGGTGAGTAAGCTATATATACGCTCCAATAGGGCAGGGTATGCTCACGTAGTCTTTGGGCAAACTCTTTAATTCGAAGTGGATAGCCATCTTCAATAATTATCTTGAGGGCCTGGCGGAGCAACACGAGTGTTTCGATTTGCCTGAAGACTTTACTTTCATCTGATCCTAAGAGGCACGCATAACACGCATGTGTGACGGGAATCTTCTCGTCATTGGGGTGTAAAAAGCCATAACACGTCAAATGCTGCCTGGTATGACAGAAATCGCATTCAAGCTGCTCAAAACACATTAGAATGGGTCAAAAGTGAAGTAAACGTCAACAGAACGTATACCATATCTAGATCTGGCTCGGACCAGCCGCATTGACAGTTAACCTCGCCCCGGCCACCCTGCGGATCCTTATCACTAGCAATTTGAGTGGCTTGTGAAAGATTGATTCTCTGCTTTATTTTTGATGTCTGTGCCTGGCTCAGGCACGGTTTAGCACCTGAGGTTGTCTTTGAAAAATTGGGGCCCAAGTAGGAATCCACCTGAGTTGGTATTAATTCACTGTCTGGGGGCGGTACTTCAAGCTGCCAATGAAAGCGAGGTTAGCAGCCGATAGGACTTAGTATATGTAGACTATAGCCTCACCATTTTTTGTAATATTCCCTTCGTAATGGCGTCTTGCCTCGTTTGCGTTGATTCCGGAACTTGTACTGATTCCTGTGAACTCCTTTCGTCGGAGATCTGGGTCATGGCTTGGGAAGAGGGCTCTTCACACATTAGCCCAACCTCAGTCTCGCGCTCTACTTTCTCCGAATATTTAAGGGTATCTGGAATCTGTCTTGTCTCTGCTTCTTCATCACCTGCATCCTCACGGGTACATTTAAGGGAAGTGACTTTAAGCCCAACTCTTTGCGTCAAAACAGTTAGTACCCTCACAAGGCAATAAACCCCATAGAGGAGAAAGCCTTCACTCACCTGTGGCAGCCAGCATCCATTATACCGCACGATTGTGTTTCTTTTTTCCAGTTGTCATCTCTAGGGTATATTATGTGATCGTGGGTTGTAGGTTTGAATCCACGAGGTTCGTACTGCTGTGGACAGTTTTGAGTATAAAAAAGATGGATCTCCAGAAATCGTTTGTCTATATATTATTAGCATAGAACACCAAATTGGAAAGTGAAGACATATTCTCACTAGGTAGAATAGGGAGAAAAGTGCTCAGGGTTATAAGCCTCCTGATTATCATCTCCAAGCCTTGCTTTGCTGTTCGAAAAGTTTTGATTTCTTTCGTTAGCACATTTGTCTCAAGGGACACTGCCTCCAGGCCCTTTTTGAGTTCGTTGACGCCCCCGTCTGTATAGTTAAAGGAAAAGGTATAGGTTTCAAGAACATGCGAGGGGTTTTCCTTATCAACAAATACCGTAAGTTGGACTGCTTCAAGGACATTCTTTTCTAGAGCATCAGAAATCCCATGTTCCTAAACAAAGTCAGCTGAAACTCTAAGACGATGAATATAGAAAGAAAAAGATCTAACAAGTAGGTTCAAAACACTATCGGCCTTTGGGTTGCGGCCCCGTAGAATTATCTTTAACGGCTGCCCACGTTTTCCAGCTTCAGCTTCTGGACCAGAGCCACCATCAACAAAGTCATCATAGGATATGTTTGAGTCTGGCCGCTTAAGGTTGAGAAGGTCTCGCTCCCCGAAACAAGATAAAGGTAAGAATTCTCTAAATTGTGTGGTATTTAGTAATATGGCTATACTCTGAAATTATTCTATCATACCTAAGGTAGAACAGCGTTCCGAACTTATTACCACACAATTAGCTACAGCTGCATGGTTGTTGTCTATGACAGGAAGACGGGAAGATAACCTACTGAAGCGTGTAGCATAATCTGGGCAAACACAAGACTTTGTTTCTGCATTAGAGACTGGGGTTGACAGAGTGATAGTGGCTTTGGGATAGTTTTAGTAACCGGGCCGTTAGCAGCATGCTGGCCTTGGCCCATTCTCTGAGCAGTGACCGAAGCCGCGGATGTCGTTGTAGCAACTGCCGTCGCAGTCTGTCGAGCCGGCCGCGTACAGATTGCCTGTGCCATGATTGCTCTAACACGTAAGCTGGTGATGATGCTCCTTCATGGAGGTTTGAAAAGAAAAGAAACTTGAAGCTACGCGTTGAAGCTGAGAAGAAGAGTAGGGGATATCCCAATCGGGTCATGTCATGTGAATTCCCAATGCGGTAAATTCTACTTCAACCTCAGAAACCAGCTTCATACATAGTAATCGAGGGTACTTTCATGAAGACATCCGATACAAAAAATACAGATATAGCAGACATTGTCAAGGTATCTATTTAGGCCCCAAAGTTTGATAATAAACCGCATAGGATATCGCTGTTCACGAAAATGGTACGCCACTGGAGGAGCAAACGCTAGCTCAGGACATCATAGCCTAATCGAAGAATATTCCAGACATGCTCGACCATGTTTGAGGGCTGGGATATACTGAAGACGAATGCAGCAGAATAACTCAATTTCGAATGCATTGAATATTTACTGCCACGAGGACCAGTGAAGTTCGAGCCACAAGGAAGACAGGGGGTATCGCCCACAATGTGTGGACTAATGTTGAGACTGTGTTGATACCTGATATGATCCAAAACTTGTCAAGGCAAGTAATTTTCTGCAGCAAAGAAATGGAGACTGTTCGGCATGAGAACATGACGCAAAAGGTCGTCTCCACTTGTATGGAAGTTGAGGTCAACGTGTAAGCAACCTGCAGCCTCCCAATTATCGTTCTCAACATGGCTTATCATTATCGAAGGCCTTGCGCTTTTGAAAAACAAAGCAAGACGAGAAGAAAATAAAAACAAAGAACTAAAGCTCAACAGCAGCGGGCTGCGACTAGTTATGCCTGAGGTGACCGCACTGGACTGTTGGGAGAAGAAAGCATCAGGCTCGTTCCGGAATTATCGTCCATCATGCAGGAGAGGCCATCAGCTCTCCAGTGATTGGTCCTCCTCCTTCCTTTTTTCCTCTCTGCTCCGTGCTGCTGTGGGAAAAACAGCAGCTCTTGCTGCAGCACGTGAAGCAAGGCAAAACCCACAACAGACATCCGCCCCGAAAGCGCCTTGCCACGCCTCTGGAGGGAGAGACAGTCGCAGTTAGTTATACGCCGGCGCAGTCCGGGAGAGTGTGAGGAGCTAAGAGGGAGAGAGCCGCTGGAGTATTCACTTCTTCCCCTGTCTCGTCTCATCCCCTTTTTTGGCTATGCTCGCCTTTGTCCTTGGGGGAAACACTCTAATCTTATCTAATGAATCAAATTTATATGGGGGAAGCTGGGCCCGGGACGCGCTAAACCGGTTTCGGGTCTTCTCACCGCGCTTCTTTTCTGCCAGCCACGACCGACCGACGAAGGTCTCGCCGCCTTCTCCTTCTTTCTGCTCGCTCGCTCCCCTCATCCATCTATCAAAATATCTCGACAGGCCGCGTTGACAGCCTCGCGACAGATACCTGATATCTCTCTGTTATAGCGTTTACTTTGCTTGTCCGTCGTTTTCTGTCGTCTACTGTACGCCCCCATCCCGCATATACGGCATGTTGCCGAATACTAATCCGCGCAGGTCGATTCCGATGTAAAAAGGACTGGCCGTGTTTGCATCACAACCCACCCCTCGTTGCCCTACCACGACCGTCCCGGCTTTGTCTCCCATAACTGCACCCTCATGATAGCTTGCCAAGGCCTCCTGCTAGACATGATCTGAAGAAGACCGCTCGAAGACTGGATGTTGCCGTCACCTCGGACCGCTTGAAAAGGGCGTCTCCCTTTACCTGGCCGCAGCATCTATCCTACACTTTGTCCTAATATTATTATCACTTACATTTGATGCCTTCTGGATGTGCCACAAATCAAATAAAAGAAGAAAAGAAAAGGGAAAAAACGAACGAAAGATACAAAAACAAAAAACCCAATATCTCAATTTCACCCGCGGCCTCTACACAAGATAACACAACTCGACAACGACCAATATGTCTCCACTATCTGGGAAATCCACGCGGAAACCCGCCAACTCACAGACAAATGATGCAGAATCGGCGTTACCAGAACATACCGTAACGTCCAGTTTTAACGCGGTATCAGAGGAAGACACAGCACAGAAGTCAGACGACTGCATACCATCAAGCGGCACCGTGGGCCAGTTCTCGTTTGCTCCGGCCACCCAAACAACCGTTGTGACAACCACTACAACTACCACAACCAAATTTCCGCCCTTTGTGATGAGACCTCCTCGATTTTCTGGACAGCTGGACCCAAAGGTTTACCCGCTAGCATCCATGCCGACCCCAGCGCCCCTTCGGGATATACGCTTTGTTTTAAACGGGAAATCGGTTATTTTTCATGAAGCGGACGACGTTCCAGGAATACTGAGCAAAGTAAGAATTTTTTTATTCGATACCTGTGTAGGTGGAAACTTTTTGTAGTAGATACTGACGTGCCAAATCAGTTTAACGAGCAACAGGAATCGCTGAAATCCTCAGGAGCCATTCGCTCGATGCTTCGAGACGCGCCAGAAAGTAGCAAATCTGATGCTTCAAATTCCAACCTTCTAATTCGAAGTCGACCCTCAAGATCTTCAGACACACGACGACCGCCATCTCCCACTTCTAACCCAACTGCCAAGCCAACTTCTACAGCGATTCATAATGCTTCTGAAGAACAACTACCGCAAACTGGTTCAGAGCAAACGGTTTTATCACGACGTTATGATTTACCCCAGCGGGAACTGGGCCTAGCAACTCCCGAAACAGAGAATACAAGCTTTTTACACTGCAATAAGGGGAAGCGTGGCCAACGAACCCGCTCAATGCTTGGGAAACAATACCATGAAGAGCCACCAAGTGTCTCTGGAATAGCTAGCCCCATAGCACCTTCAGATAAAGATAGCAACGGGGATAGTTGTGGAGATGGCCTAGAAAAATCCCCACTTCTAGAGAAGCAGTCTAGCACAGCTCCCACCCAGGCGGCGGGCCGTCGTGGTAATACCCAGCTGGATAATGGTTCGATTGATGGCAATTTACGAAAGTCTATGAAAATGAAACTTCAGGTAAAGTCGCGACGCAACAAGCAAGGATTACTCGGGTTAGAACCCTCAAATTCGCAAAATATGTGTTTGCCAAGCCCCAGCCTCTCTCCGATAGCTCTCATGAACGCACAACAATTGGGAGAAGGGTCGGATTCAACAGATGACGGAGGTGCAGATTCAAGCTTGGATGAGCTGCCGAAACCTAGCAACAAGGGCATCCGTACAAAGAAAGCCAAGAAAATAATGGACTACAGCAAGAAAATTGCCAGCAGAGGTTGCATGCCATTGTCGCCAAACTCATCGGTATTTGATATGCCGAATATGCTAAGCTCTTTTGAGGCGATACCGGATGAACTCAAGTCGTACATGATGTACCAGTTCCTCCGCAGATGTCCAAAATCAACACTTCATCTTGTTGCAAATGTCGTCAATCCTGCATTAAAGTGCGACTTTCTGTCTAACTTACCCTTAGAGCTTGGTTTAAATATCGTGAAATATCTCGATGTGAAATCTATGTGTCGAGCTTCCCAAGTCTGCAGAAAATGGAGGCACATTATCAATTCGGACGAGAAGACGTGGAAGGCACATTTTGTTGCTGATGGATTTGTTCTCCCTGCCGGGGAGTTACAACAAGCCATCGAGCAAGGCTGGGGGTGGCAGTTCTCTATGTCCCCCAGTGATGGCGAAAAGGACCTCCGCACCCAATCTTTCAGATCATCTGATAGCGAATGTTCTTCGTCAAGCGCATGGCATCCTGATGCTACAGACTCTAAGATAGCCACCCTTCCAACTCCGTTTTCTCCATCTCCAAGAAGACTGAAACGCAAAGCCACAGCTCATCTAAGCGGTCGAAGAGCCGCCAAACGGGCGGAAACAGTCCTTCCTTCTCCCTCCGAAGACAAAGCCACGCCATGGCTCCAAGAACAGCTTACAGCTAGTGAAAATCCGTTTATTGCTGCCAATGCAGCAGCTATGGCTGTTCCATACCCAGATTTTGGCTTGCCTTCCTTGAAGAGCCTGCATCTCTACAAGACGCTCTATCAGAGACATTATTCAATAAAACATAACTGGATGCGTGAAGATGCGAAACCATTACATCTTGCATTTCGCGCTCATGATCGCCATGTCGTTACCTGCCTGCAGTTTGATACTGACAAGATCTTGACCGGAAGTGATGATACAAATATTAATGTTTACAACACCAAAACTGGAGCCCTTCAATCAACCCTTCAGGGCCATGAGGGAGGTGTTTGGGCCCTCGAATACTACGGTAATACTCTTGTCTCAGGGTCAACAGACAGATCTGTCCGCGTCTGGGATATCGAAAGTGCAAAATGTACGCAGATTTTCCATGGCCATACATCTACGGTTAGATGCCTGCAGATTCTATTGCCAGCAGAGGTCGGGACTCTTCCGGATGGCACCCCGGAGATGATGCCCAAGGAACCATTGATTATCACTGGGTCGCGCGACTCTACGCTTAGAGTATGGACTTTGCCAAAGCCCAGTGATCCCACGTATTTCCAGGCGGGTCCTGCACAGGATGATGGAACATGCCCCTACTTCGTTAGAGTGATGGTAGGGCACACGCACTCAGTCCGCGCTATTGCTGCCCACGGCGATACCCTAGTAAGTGGAAGCTATGACTGCACCGTCAGGGTCTGGAAAATATCCACTGGCGAGGCCGTTCATTGCCTTCAAGGCCACAGTTTCAAAGTTTACAGTGTGGTTCTGGATCATAAACGAAACCGCTGTATTAGCGGTTCAATGGACCACATGGTCAAAATTTGGTCCCTTGACACTGGTGCTGTCCTCCATAACTTGGAAGGGCATACATCACTTGTTGGTCTTCTCGACTTAAATGCCGGTCGCCTCGTTTCCGCTGCAGCGGATTATACCTTAAGAATCTGGGATCCCGAGAATGGTCAATGCAAGAACACACTAACCGCACATACAAATGCCATCACCTGTTTCCAACATGATTCTCAGAAAGTTATTTCTGGCTCCGATAGGACGTTGAAAATGTGGAACGTGAAAACTGGGGAGTGTCTGAAGGACCTTCTCACTGATCTCAGCGGAGTCTGGCAAGTTAGGTTCAATGATAGACGATGTGTTGCAGCTGTTCAACGAAATCGCCTTACATATATTGAGGTTCGTATATGATCACAATAAGCTTCTCATTTGTGCATTCGATAGCTAACAGTAGACTACAGGTTCTTGATTTTGGAGCCTATCGTGATGGAACGCCCGCACATAAACTTGGCCAGCGCATAGTCGTTGATGAAAATGGCGAAGAAATTATTGACGACGCCAAACCTCCTGTAGAGGAGGAAGTTTCGGATTCCTAAACCTACATATCTGCCATCCAACCTGGATAGCCAGTCGCCCCAAAAGTTGACTGACTCTTGTGCACAATCTCGCACTCACACTTACAACGCCACACCCAGATACCCAAACATTATTCGAGCACATTCAATGATTATTAGATGATACCTTACCCTTTTACCAAATACGCGTTCAACCCAATGATGCATCGCATAGCGTGGACGACATGCATTTTATGCCCTTTAGTGACGGTTTCGCATACTCGGATACTACCCCTTTCCTTGTTCATCGGTGATAATGGAGTTACTTTGTTTTTCGCCCACGAGAGTTGCGAGTCTACTCTCCTGTTTCTCATAAGACGTGGGGCGGTTAGCTGTTTGATTTTATATTTTCCCTCCCCTTTCACTTGTTTTCTACATGTCATCTACATACCCCCTTTGCGTTTCATTCATTTCTTGCTTGAGTTATAAGCTCACAAATGCGGTTGTATGAGTACCACTTTATGTCACGTTTCACCTGTCTGTTGATGTCTACCTCATGCTTGATTCCTAGTGTTGGCTCTCCAGCTGCCCAAAGAACCCTTTATTCCTTGCTAATGTCCAGCTAATTGTATGTTAGAATTGAGCGGGAAATAGTATTCTAAGGTTTCTTTTTAAGTACACATAAGCTGCGAGGATATACCAAATACACGCCAAATTGCCTTACAGCCTCTCTATTGGCCCCAACCCACTTGTTCTTGCCTTGAATCTAGTAAACGTAACCCCCGAAAACCCCGCCTAGTACTCTGGCACAGAAGTTGCAGAGATAATATGACAACACGGCAAGCCAGGGAGGGAACTTCCAGGCCAGACTTTACTGGGGATGCAATGTTTGAGGTGGTCGATAGTCAAAGCCAGCAGCCTGTAGGATTGACCACTGTAACGCATCAATACCCAGGGGATGCTTATTATGGCCTTCACCAATCCGAATTTTGTTACTGCAGGCCAAAATATCCCCCAGAGGTGGAATCCCTTCTTCTAGAGTCGGAGTAACCTCCTTTCTTATTCGAGAAATAATTTGTCTAAACTGCTTCAAACTAGCAGTACGATGGGCCTCTTGGTTTCCGGCCCTGCCTTCGGTTATAAAGTTATCGGCCTTGCTGACGATAATCTGATGAGGGACAGTAAACTCTCGGAGGATGGAGAGAACTTCCTTATGTGAATTCTTAACACCGGCCTTGCACTCAATAATGAGAAATACTCTTCTGAGTCTGTCAAGGTTGGGTATAGTTAGAAGAATCCCACAATTACTGTTAAAGCGAAAACGAGAGCCTACGTACTGTTGTCTTTTACTTAGATATTTCATAAGCTCATGACCCCATTCTGGTCTACTGGCTTTGCCATAGCCAGGTGAGTCGATTATATTAATCTTTGTTTCGCCACCTTTCGTTCCTCCAATTCCAAATGCATTCATAGTTTGTGTACGGCCGGGTGTTGCTGAGGTATAGCAGATGTCCTCCCCAACCAGCATGTTAATTACCGAGCTTTTGCCTACATTAGACCGGCCCATAAACACCACCTCGGGAATATCTGATTCGGGTATTTTCCGGAACAGGTTCGTTGTCCAAAGGTGGACAGGTGAATGTTTTGATTTGGCAAAAAACCGCCTTGCATATTCAAGTTGTTCGGGCACTGGAATTGTAGGGTCTCTGTAGGAGCAGTATTCTTCAGGTCGAAGTTTTGATCTCCAGCTAGGCTGCTTTCCTAGCTTCGATGATTCCACCGCACTGGAGGCGGTGCCATTGTCGAGCGCACCAGACTTCGATGGCTGTGTTTTTGGTAGCTCTGGGAGTATAGGCTTAACAAGGCGTTTGGAAATGCGAGTTAACGCAGGGCGTGTAGCCATTATCGGGTTGGAGTGCTCATTGGTCGAGAACCTTAGTTTATCTAGGAACAGATATTATGATGATTAGCAGCCGGTAGTAATATCAGACAATGAGCGTGGTATTCAAAAAGGTAGCTTGAGCTGAGCGTCTTTGAAGAATCGACGAAGCTCGAGTTTGCGAGTTTGCGACGTTAAGTTAAGGACGAGAGCAAACAAGACAAACAAGACAAACACGCCAAGACATTCCGATAAGCCTGCGATAACGACAACTCCCGGGTTAGCCTCGATATCGCAAACTTGCGGCAAGACTCGAGATATCCAAGAGAAGGCAGCTGAGAATACATTCTATACAACACAGACAGAGAATAAAAAAGCGACGCAAAAGATGATCAACGCAGTCCTTGTGTTTAATAATAGTGGCCAACCGAGGCTAACAAAGTTCTATACTCAGCTGGTAATTACGCATACACACGCTTGCAGGGAGCCTCTTGATTCTCAATTAACATGAAAATGACTTCCAGGACACACAAACCCAGCAGTCACTCATATCGCAGATATACACGCTTGTATCCCAGCGTCCTGCTTCAGCATGCAACTTCCTCCCGCTACCTCCCTTGCTCTCGCAAGGCGCGAGCAACAACTCTGCCGGTAGCCACTCCGATGCACCCACCCAGATCACATACCGAACCTATGCTACACTGTCTTTTATCTTGATATCTACTTCAACAGAATCTCCCCTTGCCTTGATAGACTTGATCCAAGTGTTTGTTGAAGCCCTGGACCGCCTCTTTGAGAATGTATGCGAACTTGATCTTATTTTCGGCTACGAGACGATGCATGCGGTTTTAGGAGAGATGATTGTTGGAGGCGTGGTGATAGAAACGAACCTCGAGCGGATCGTCCAAGGGGCTAGAGCGCTAGAAGGACCACGGGGGAAGAGAAAAGTTGTTGATAGTGCCGGCTCCGCTATTGGAAGATCGGGAATTCCTGGCTTAGGAGTCCCTTGGAGATAAATATGGATGGCATGGCTGCGACATTCAGCGAGCATTTAGCCGAACTTCATTCGCGGCGTTTGGAGTCGTTTTATGGTGGGTGGGAGGGCGGTGGAACGTCCATTCTGATAGGAGTTCTTCAAGGGCTTTTTGGGAGTTTTGCGCGGGAATGCTGAAACAGCAGCACAGCCCATTCGACGGATAGACGAATTACTCCGGTGATGGAGCTGATGGCTTTGGATACGGTGCGTGCTAGTTTAAGGTTTCGAGAAGCACTTCAACGTTCCAAGGCCGCCCTCCGGCCGCCCCCATCCCGCATATCTTATGGCATATACTCCGTATGACACTTGATATTCTATTATTCTTCATAATAGCTGCCATTGCACCGAACTCCAATGTCTCAATTTAGCATCATGGACCATTTTTGCGTGGATTCTCACCAACACCACTCGATCGATGTACTAATGTACGCGGGCACCCAAAGCCTCCTCTCAGCCGCCTGGTTAGCAGTTACTTTCATGGCTCAACACTTGCATGACCGAACCCGCCTAAGGCTCGTATTCAGCCCTCTAGCTTCGAGACACAACTGTGGTTTTATGCGATGCCTTGTGCTCCCCACAATTTGCCAAGTATGATCTTCAGAGGTCACGATTATCTAGCTATAGATGCCATTTGGATTCACCACATGGTTGATTGATGTTGTATATTTTATTATCACTCCTTGAATATATCTCATACAAGAATAACTCGGCTATTTCCTTGAGACAAGGCAGCACCCGCTTGAGTGACGCCACCCGTTTGGTCCACGGGTCTGCAAACTGTCATGTGCTGCCCTATTCCTCAAGGTGTACGAAAAAAAGCATCACATCGTGGCTCCTCGTTAGCTACTACTGCTGCAGTAAACATCGACGCCGAAATGCGGTATTCAATGGCTGCTCTCAACCAAATGTACAGGTGGACTTTCGAGGCTCCATATGATCCATCTGCACGGAATAATGGCTGACTAATGGCAGAGTGTTGATATAATGCCCCGTTGGGCCTGTTATGGCACGTGGGATGTATAAGTTTTCGCTGGTGATGTTATCCTGTCCTCGGTTTCGTCTCTGGGAAGCTGGCGATCACCACGGGGAGAGAGAGGAATAACCCATACGTATTTCCCATTTCCCAGTAAGCCCGAGCCTGACCACATCCCCACTGGAATATGCAGTGCTACACTAAAGGAACCCAAGAAAAGGGATACGGGGCCATCTGAACCGGATCATCTCGTATACCACTCACACAGGTTAGGAAGCAAAGCTATGCCAGCCCTCGAATCTGGGCGTTATTAGGCTTAGGCTGACCACACGGGAAATGCTTTTAACACCTAACTTCCAAGAAAACAGGCGATTTTATTTTAGAAACAGGTAGATGGGTATCTATTCAAAATGGTGGATCTCACCATATATAAAGACTCGGTTCGCTTGCTCCTCTTGAGCAGCATCTTTCTACTACCATCCAGTGAATATTAAACAATACCAAACACCATGAAGCTCACTCACCTTATCTCCTATGCCATCCTCTCCCTCAGCGGTGTGCAGGCAGCCACCCTGAACGGACCCTGCACTGGTGCTGGAGGTGCGCCCGGAACCTGCATTTCAACCTCCAGCTGCACCAAAGCTGGTGGTAAATACATCTCCAATGCCTGTCCCAGCCTTCCTGCCGACATCAAATGCTGCTCTAAGACCTCGTGTGGTAATGGTGGCAACTGTCGCTTCACCTCCGCTTGCTCAAGCGGAAACACCCAGGCCGGCCTCTGCCCTGGCCCCTCTAGCTTCCAATGCTGCCTCCCAAAAGCGAGTGGTGGCGGAAAATTCCCCCCACCAAAGATCCCAGCTGTTGGAAGATGCAAGAAGACTGCTGTGGATGGCGCCAAGAAGATCGTAGCAGCCCACCCCGGAAAGGTCAGGGAGATTTTCTGCATCCGAGACTGCCCATGTCCAAGTAACAGCGAGCACTGCTGTGGTCTTGCAACTGACATGATGTGCACGTCTGTGGCCGGCGTAAGTTTACCTTTCCCTTCCCAGTGATGGAATAGGAACAGAAGACAGTAAACTAACACGGAATGGTATTGTGAAGAAACGCGACAGAGATGCATTTGGCCGCAGCATGGCTGAGTGGGTTATGAACAACCGCAAAGCCCTGAACTTGAAGTATGTTATCTGGGGACAGAAGATCTGGAACCCATCCAGGGACAAGGTTGCCCCATGGACCAGCTGGAGAAAGATGGAAGACCGTGGCTCCATCACTCAGAATCACTGGTAAGTCCTGAATACTGTAGAGTAACTGGTCATTTTCTCTGCTAACAGGGTATCTAGGGACCACGTCCACGTTAGCTACAACGGTTAGGTTTGGGCCATCCTCTCAAGGCAAAGAAGTTCTACTTCAATGGCATGTTATGTAGTTTGAATATACCCGTAAATAATAATAAAAATGTCTACTTGCTAAATAGAAAATAACTAATGTCCATTATCATCAAGTTGTAGTCATTATCTCAAGGTCTCTCTAGATGTCTTTCCCTTCCTCTTCATCTTTCTTTCACGGCCCAAAAGCCATATCACGTGAGTGATTATAAGTCACATGATTAGGGCTTGAAATCTTGGCGTCGGCTTTCGGAAGAACAAAAGAGCGGTGGATTTCACCACACAAACACAACTTTCTCGGCTTCAAATTTGATTTTCGATCTCGCACTTCGACTTCTTCTTCATCGCCAGAACAACCAACGACGCCGGTACTCCTCGACCCGACAACATGGTAAGAATACAGCATCCTACGTGAATCCTCAGATCCTCTTCTCGACCTCCGTATACCCCGTTGAGAGCACAACTCGAGATGGGAGTGTCCTGTCGACAGGTCTAATTCCGTCACACCGCGCTGCGACTCTCCAAGAGCCAGCGCAGGAGGCGTTGACTTGGCTTGAGGTGACGGGAATTGCAGCAATGCAATGACCGTTATCCTCTTTAGAGATCAAAGAAGATGCGATGCTTAGTGAATGCATTTCGCTAATGTCCTCTTTTCTCAATGATAGCCTCCAAAGAGTGGAAAGAAAGTTGCTGCCGCCCCCTTCCCACAGGGCAAGGCTGGCTCCAAGAAGGCTCCAAAGGTGAGTTGTTAATTGATATCCCGGTTGAAATATATTCTTTTCTTTCCTCGTAGGAACCGGTTTGTACTAATTGATGCGTGTTAGAACCCTCTCATCGAGAAGCGCCCTCGCAACTATGGCATCGGTCAGGACATCCAGCCAACCCGCAACCTTAGCCGTATGGTGAAATGGCCCGCCTACGTCCGCCTTCAGCGCCAGCGCAAGGTTCTCAACCTCCGCTTGAAGGTTCCACCAGCGATTGCCCAGTTCCAGAACACCCTCGACCGCAACACCGCTGCCCAGGCCTTCAAGTTCTTGAACAAGTACCGTCCTGAGTCCAAGGCTGAGAAGAAAGAGCGTCTCCACAAGGAGGCCACTGCCATCGAGGCCGGCCAGAAGAAGGAGGATGTTAGCAAGAAGCCATATGCCGTCAAGTACGGTCTTAACCACGTTGTTGGTTTGATTGAGAACAAGAAGGCCTCTTTGGTCCTCATCCCCAACGATGTTGACCCAATTGAGCTTGTCATCTTCCTTCCTGCTCTCTGCCGCAAGATGGGTGTCCCATACGCCATCATCAAGGGCAAGGCTCGTCTTGGAACTGTTGTCCACAAGAAGGTAAGCATATGCTGAAGACGATGTGCTACTGCCTATCAACAGCTACTAACAACTTCTCCACTAGACCGCCGCTGTCTTGGCCATCACTGAGGTTCGTGGTGAGGACAAGGCTGAGTTTGCTAAGCTCGTCTCTGCCATCAAGGAGGGATACAGTGACAAGTACGAGGAGGCTAAGCGCCACTGGGGTGGTGGTATCATGGGTGCTAAGGCCCAGGCTGCCATGGAGAAGAAGCGCAAGGCCATTGAGAACGCCATCAAGATCTAAGCTATCTAACGACCCTTAGCTCTTTCATCATGTCACGCTGAGTCAGGTCATGGAGTTCATAGGTATGGGAATGGCATTCAAAAAGTTCTCTTTTTTTTTTTCATCTTGCGGAAGCGAGTGAATTTGATCCTCCCGAGGAACACAAGAAAGACCTTGTGGTCTCTCCCTAGTTTTAGAAATGAGACGCATTTCTCGCCCTCCAATGGCTTGACTCTGTTACCGAGACCTACCTACCTACCTACCTCCTGTTTTTATATTATTTTTTGCATCTTACATATACCCATGTTAATGAAATGAGGTGAACGGTTTTATGAAGACAAGTGTATGCATGCGTATAAGCTAGTCGTAGTAATCGTAACCCTTTTTCTGCTGATGCAATCATGGTGTACAATGCTCTAAATCCTAGTGTCCACATGGATGCCTCACATTCTATCTCCTGGGTGAGTAAAATGCAAACCTGGCATCTTATCAAATTGCCACCGGCTAGTCTATGCTGCCTTCTGGAGCAACTACAAGTGTTGAAGCCGTAGATAAAAAACATAAGAGGAATGGAAGTGATAGAAAAAGGGAGAGAGAAGAATATTAATAATAACAATCAACCCATGGCCCGTTTGATTCCCCATTGTTTTTGCCTATACCCTCATCATATACGCATTGAGAATCAAGAAAAGAAAGGGTGAAAAGAAGACCATGCAGAGAATATATCGAGGAATTAAATAACGATCAAACTGAATGGGTATTTCGTAAAACAAGCTGGAGAACGGAGCGTTGTAGGGAAGAGTCAGAGTCTATATCGGAGCCAAATTGGCGAATAGACTAGTGTTAATGCGAAGCGGGAGGCCTTGACAAGCCTTGTCTTGCCTAGGATTTTAAGTTAGTTGCTGTACGGATAGGTAGGAGGACTATGTAACGCAATCACGCTTACCTTCATCTGCTCTATTCTAGCTTTCAATTGGCTTGTCACTTCCGCAGCTCTCTTCCAGTTTTCTGACGGCTCAATTGACACAGGTGCATCACCTGTAGGGGTTCTCGAAGTCCTTGCCGGGCTACCCCTGCCGGAAGAGTATGCGGATCCAGCGGGAGGGCTGAACTTTCTACGGCCTGAGAATCCGGTGCTCAAAGCAGGAGAAACCATGCCTGTGTTTTCCTTTTCCTCGCTTGGACTTGATGAAACAAAGCTTCTTGGACGTGCGCTTTCAAATCGAGATCCCATATGAAGGCTGGCACGAGAGGGTGTCCCGTTAATACGATGCATATCATCTTGGTAGATGCCTCCGTTATCACTGATACCCATGTTTAGGCTCATATCAGGTAGCGTCATCGGAGGACTGGTTGCTCCGGCTCTCATAGCCCGCGAAAGTTCCCGCTTCAGCCTCTCAATCTCTCGCTGCTGCTTTTGAACACTCTGTTCTGCAGTTTCTGCATCTCCTCGTGCTCGAACCAGTTGAGTCTCCTTAGCCTTGATGCTTAGCACATCTCGGGTATGGTCTTCTATCAGCTGAGCGTTTTGATTTTGAAGTTCATGGACTTCAGATGATAACCTTGACCGCTCTGCTCGTAGCTCTTCAGTCATTTTAGATAGCCTCGCGTTTTCCGCCCGAAGTTCCTCCAACTCCGCTCTTTCAATAGCAGATAAGCCGGTGGCGATCTGGGCGATTGGTTGCTCCTGCACAGGTGCACTTGGTTTGCCTATTGGACGACTAGCTAGTCCTCTACCACCACCACCAATTCCAAACTTAGGAGGGGGAGGAGGAAGTGCGGCTGGATCCTCCATGGGGGGTGAAACGACGCGGCGCTGTGGAGAAGCAGCACCACCTGGTCCAGCCAGTTTGGATTTCAATTTGAGTCCAGAACCAGGAGTGGCAAGGCCACGAGGAGCTCCTATCTTGGGGGCGGCCTTCTTTGCAGGTGCTGGCGACGCTGGAGGTTCGCTTGGAGCGGCGGCAGGGGCAGCAGCAGCAGGAGCAGGTTTCTTAGCTCCCAATGGCTTCTTACCCATGGGTTTCTTTGCTGGTGTAGCGGTAGTCTTTGGTGGGCCGATTATGGGTTTTGGCCTGTCCTTCGCTTTAACCTCTGCCGTTTCAAAGAACTCCCTGATTTTGGTCTTTCGAATGTCATCTAGCCCATCCAGATATACATTCATTGCACGTTCACCCATAATCTTCATGAGAGTTCCCAAAATTTCGGCACCTCCTGATCTAGTGACTTCACTCGAGTCTGTGAGAAGTTTTGTTCCAGCCTCAGCTATTGACTTTACTTCCCCCTTTGAGGGTACATCTCTGGTAGTCCGTAGGCAGCGGACTAGGAATTTGAAGGTTTCCTGTTTCACTTGAGGATTCTTATGCTTTAGGAATCCAAGGATATCTTCCAAGCAGTCGGTCAAGCTTGTTGACAAAAACACGGCATCCAAACCCTGGCCTAATGCGGTCGATACTGTGGCTTTCTTCTCTTTTAGTCGTTCCATCATTGGCGGCATCACAACAGAGCGGTATTTGGCAAATCCTTTCCGAAGTCCAGTTGCAATGGCACAGATACAATTCGCTGCGACTGTCACTACCAGGACGTTCGCATCTTTCATGCATCTCCCAAGGTCACCGCATAATTCATCAAAATTGCCCTCTTTGATCTTTGGGACGTTAACAACCTTATATAAGTCATCCAGTGCCTCCTTCCTATCCTTCCATTTGGATGACGCTAGGTTCTGGTGAAGGTCCTTTGGGGCGGTGGCAATTATGTCCACCGCTTCAACTAGATCAAAGACATCGACTTCACCGTCATCTTCCGGGTTGTCACCTTCGGCCTCGCCCATACCATCTTCAGCGCCAGGATTTGCACTAGCCTCGGCCATGGCCGCCTGTTGTGTGCGGGTAAACCGTTCCTGTTTTGGTGGGGGATCTTGTTTCACTTTTTCAAATTGTTTCTCCAGGTCCTGTTGCTGTACCGGCTTCAGGTCGTTCCAAAAAGTAGCTTTGAGGGCTTCCTTAAGCCATCTGTAAAGCTCTACTGTCAAATTTTGGGCTTCTGCTCTCACGTTTTTATCCGCATGGCCAAATACTTTCGCCAAAGCTTTAAGAACCGGCTTTGTTTCCACTGTTTTGATTCCATAGTTGTGATATATAGAGGTAAGGGCCGATAGAGCGGCAGCCACGACCTTGGGAGTCTTATGTGAGAGTGCAGCGACAAGCTCTTCAATAACTGGTTCGGGTTTGTCGAGTTCAATAAAAAGTAACAGTGCTTCGAGCGCACTCGCTTTTGCTGCGGGGCGGGTTTGAGGAAGACCCTTTTCGATTATAGGTGCGGCAGTAACAGATCGTGTTCTGGAAACAGTGATAAGAGACCTGTTAGCAATATATACTGGGTGTACTGTGTAAGCAACTCACCTATTACAGGCCTGGACCCCTGAATATTGTAGAAAGGAGCAGTATGCAGCAAGACCTTCCTGCTGGGCGGCAACGTTTGTGTCTGCGACGACACCCTTCCAAATGGTCGGATCTTGTAGGAACGGTCGAAATACGGGAGCGTCTTCATCTGGAGATATTTCAAATTGTTTCTTGGCCGCTTCGTAGCCTTCTTTCCGTACTTTCCAGACCTAATACAGAGTTCGTAGAAATGTCAGTTGTTTGCTCCGTGTGCAGGGTGCCGGGTCGAAGCCCACCTTGTGCGCAAATCTCTCGGGGAGAGGGAGGGAAGAGAAGTCTTCTTCGTCGGCCATATTTTCGCTCTTTGGATGTGTTTATGTGTATAAGGATGGCCTACAAAAGCTTTCATCTGTCAGTAAAAGGCAACAATAACAGGAGGTATCCCCGGTGGATTAAACCAAAATAGTCAAGGGAACACCACCAGTAATAAGATATTCAAGATCAACAACTGCAGTACCTGTCGATATGTAATAAATGCGGCTCTCTATCTGCTTGCGTGGGATGAAGCTGGGTGGTTGCGCGGTTGTCAATGCCCGACGGGTGCGGGTGCCGCAGATAAACAAACAACCTACGTACGGATAAACAAGGATCGAGGTTCCGGCCCAGCAGCTCAGCGACGAGTAGAAATAGGGAGGACTCCGGCAGCAGGATAAACAAAAAAAAGGGCCCGTTAACTCATGGATGCTGGTATGGCCCGGAGTGAGATGTGGTCAGTATCGAGGAAGAGGAAGAGGAAGAGGACGAGAGTTGTGGTGGATGTGTGATTTTTCCTCTTCGAGCTACGTCGTCCACGCAGCGCAGGCGCTCGCAGGCCATCAACCAACAACACTAAAAAAAAAAAAAAAAAAAAAAAAGGCCCACAAAGGCAACACTTTGGTGACAGTTTGCGTAAGCAGGCCAGTTACCTAGGCGCTTCCTCTCCTCCCCTTGTCCTTATTCTCTCGCCTTTATATGTATTTACTTCTATCGGGGTCCACGGGAATATCATGGCCAAATATAGGGTGTTCCTCTTGAGCGGACTGGATAGCATTTATACGGATATTACGTTAATTTATAATAATAATGTTTGGCTCAGGTACAGAATGTTATGCTGTCCAGTAGCATCTGACCAATTAAATCGCCGGAAAAGAGAACATTCAGCCAATCAGAGGCCGCATTGGCCAACCAACCATGAATTTCGGCTAGACGCAAGGCCCCCCCTGGCTGGCCGTTGAACTCTACGCAGTATCAAGAACGAACATCACAGCAATTTAACTGACCTGCAGTAGAAGCCAGGCACAGTCGCTGCTCGCGGCAGATACCCGGATACCCATGATAGAGAGAAGCGGCTGATATGGTTTTGGACTCAAAAGGGCTCAAGGAACCCCACTGGAGCCCTGGAGGAGTCCTTGAAATGCTATCTGGCTAAGACCCCTGGGAGGCCCTTTTCTTTCCCGCTGTTGTTATGGACATTAAGCGCCGACTTCCAGGGGTACACTGGGTCTGGGGAGGAGGAATCTCGTTCACCTGTGAGGCCCATCCTCGTATCGTGGTCAAGGTTCCGAAGGCCGGCGAGGAAGAGAGGGAGAGATTCGCCAAAGAACTCAAAGATCTACGAGATCCTATCCCAGTACCCACTCTGCCCCTCGCTAGTAGAGTGCTTTCTCTATACAACGGATGGGAGTTTCCTTGAATATATGAGAGGTATGGGCCTTATTGGTGCTCTACTAATATCCTTGCTGATGGGACTGCTAGATATGTCCCTTGCGTATAGGAAACAATTCAATCTCATTCGGGACAGCGAAATTCGAGTGGTTACTAAAGTAAAATACATGGACGAAAGACATGTTAGTAGGCAATTTCCAATTGCTTATCAGGAGCTATCAATGGTGATCCGCTGATTGACGATATCATCGATAAATGCTGGCATAACCGATATGGCACGCTTGTAGAGTTGGTTACCCAGCCTGATATCTTGCGGAAGGAATCAACCAGCGAACCACGCAATCATGAACCAACCACTACCCTCGAATGGGAAATGACTATGGAAAGTACAATGCATTGGTTGCCCCCCGGGATCAAACAGACGCAGGACACTGAGATAGCCAGTAACGACTATTACAATGTAAAGCAATACCAGTCTGGAGAGTCTTCGTTAAAGATGCGGGAGTTCTGCCAGGACTCAGAGAAGCGTGGACTCCTTCGCCTCCCTACTTCGAGTAAACCTAAGGGGCTTGGATTCAGCCTGGAGCCAAAGCAGCATTTCCCTTCGCAACAACCTGTCGCTATGTGCCCATCTCAACCTTCAAATCCAGACATCCCTTACAGATACAAATATATTGAGGATGTCGAAAAGCTGGAAAGATATAATCCCGGCGGTTATCATCCCGTCCTCATTGGAGACATAATTCGTGGCCGTTATCAGGTTGTCCATAAGCTGGGCTTTGGGACATATTCTACTGCTTGGCTTGCATTATGACCTACAAAGGTCTTTGTACTCTGCCATCAAAATCTGTTCTGCCGATACATCTCTTCGAGAGACTGAAACTCTATGTCGATTGACAACATATTAGTCTGATACCCGACCTGGCTCTGCCCTCCTTCCAACGATTCAGGATAGTTTCGAGCTCCAGGGCCCAAATGGCCGTCATAAATGCTATGTAACTCAGGCAGCTAGTAGCAGCGTCGCAGACGCGAAGTTCTGCTGTTGCTTTCAAATTGTTGTTGCTCGTGCAGTTGTTGCCCAGACGATCTTAGCTGTCGAATACATACATAGCCATGGCTATGTCCACGGTGGTAGGCTCTACTTGGCCTATAACTCATTCACCTGCACTAACAGAAATGTCGTAGACCTTCATCTTAGGAACGTTATTTTCCGCTTACCGTATAGCTATGATCACCTCTGGTCTGAAGATATCAACAAGCTGTTCGGAGAACCTCGCAAGGAAGCTATTGTGCGGCTTGATGGAGAGCCACTTCCGCCAAACGCCCCGGTATACGGAGTCATACCAGTATAGCTAGGGAAACACGCTGACAAGCTTCCTCCTAACGAGGCACATATCATCTTAGCAGATCTTGGAGAAGCCTTTTGCCCGGAAACTGATAAACGTGTGGGGGAAGACAGTCACATAACTCTCCCCATATCGCCGCCAGAAGTCCTCTTTGATCCAGGGAAGAATCTGTCTTTTGCATTTGACATCTGGGCTCCAGCCTGTGCAAGTTGGTCTATCTTTGGAATGTGGTCACTGTTAGATGGTTCACTCGCGACGGAAGACGATATAGCTTCACAGCAAATTGATACCCTCGGGATTTCATCATTGCCGCCAGAATGGTGGGTGGGATGGGATGCACGGCACGAATACTTTGACGAGGCCTACCTCTTGGAAGCCGCACTGTGTTTCCGCCTCTTGAGCGGGCATTTGAAGAAATACAAGATGTACGAAGGGAGGAAGGAGTTGAAGCGTTCAGTGAAGAGGAAAAAGCAGCTGTCCTGGCTATGTTTCGATTGATGCTCGTTTTTGATCCTGAGAAACGGGCTTCAGCAAAGTCATTGCTGGCATCCGACTGGATGATGAACTGGGGGCTACCAGGGCTCAAATGCCTCCAGGACAACTGATGTGAGAAGAATGCATTCCAAGATTATACAATAATGTCAAATACGGGGAGGATTAGCTTGCCTACGCGTATACATACCAGGAGGGTAAAACACGACGGAAACGAGGGGGAATAGACCTGAATATTTCTTAGAAGAGGAAGAGCAGAGAAATGATAAGGAGACTTTTAACACCAACAAATCACCCTCAGAATAGAGAACCCAGCGAGAGGGAAAAGAATAGAATTATAGGCAGACGTATGCACGGATATATAGTATAGAAAATGATAACAGGGAGGCGTAGGGAGGAAGGGGTCAATTTGAGGAACAGGGGAAAAAGTTTCATATCGGGGGACATGATATCACATAAGTGGAAGAGCGTTATGGGCAACGGATGGAACGTAGCGGGTGGGATGGGAAAAATGGAATCAAAAAGCAATCAAAAAAGTAACTTCATCACCCGCCAGTATTGAAAGGTGGGGAAGAAAAGAGAGAAGAAGAAAGAGGGTCATCTTGGTGGACCTGTCTATAAGAGTCGAAGTGAGGATTAATGATCTTCCAATGTCATCATATCGCCGAAATCAACTTTGAAGCTCCGCTGATCCGATCGCCCCAGAGTCAGACGAGGCAAACACAAGACCACCACAGCAATGAAGAAGGGTGGGAGAAATAAAAATCAACAAAGGGTTAAATAACAAAGGAAATTTGATAGCTGCGTCCGTCAATGGACAAGGGGGAATCATAGATCAATGAGATTGTTGCTGCCCGGTTGGTTAGGGCGTGCAAAACCCTGCTGAGAGCCGAAGCCGGTGTTGCTCTGTTGTTGGGGCGCACCGGTGAAGTTTTGGGTTAAAAATGGGTTGTTACCGGTCCTTGAAGCTTGAAGCTGGTTAAGCCCAGAACCAGCGGAGTTTACAAATACACCTGGTGCAGTATGTTGGGCTGGGATACGTAGATCGCCGACATTGCCAAATGTATCCTGGCCATCGCCGCTGGCAAGGAGGGCGTTAAGACGGGCATGTTGTGGGTTTTGATTAATTTGTTGCTGGTTGTTCATGGGCTGGAGCTGTTGTTGCTGCTGCTGCTGTTGCGGGGGTGCCTGGTAGTTCATGATGGGGTTATTAAACTGAGTTGCAGTTTTCTGTTCTGCAAGAGCATTAAGAGATGGTGGTCCGGTTTTCTGGACTTGAGATTGCTGGGCTTGGGCGCGTGTGAAAGACGATGCGAATGGGTTATTGGAGCCAGTTGGAGCGGGCTTCAAAGCTTCAGCTGGCTTTTGCTGGTTCATAGCCCATGGATTATGGGAGCCAGGCTGAAGGAAGCCATCCTGTTGTTGCGGTTGCATCTGTGGTTGCTGTTGCTGGCCAAACAAATCATTTCCATACGGGTTACCGGTAAAGGCGGTTTGTTGCGGTTGTAACGTGGATTGAGGCTGTAGGAACTGCTGGTCAAATCCCGTTGGTTGTTGCTGAAATCCATTGGGAAAGCTATTGTTAAAGCCGGTCTGCTGGGGCTGGAACCCAGTAGGCTGTGCATATTGATTGTTTAGGAAGCCTGTAGTCATGGGCTGCTGGGGGTCAACTGGGTTACCAAACCAGTCCACGGCACCTTGCTGCTGGTAACCCTGGTTGTATCCGGTGGCCTGTGGCTGGGCGGGCTGAGGGGTTGAGTCATCAAAAAGAGAGGCGGCATTGCTTTCTTCGAGCTCGCGTCTTCGAAGTTCTTCTTCCTCTTTACTGAGCTTAATGGCCTTGGCGAGTTCGTCGTCTTCTAGATCCCGGGAGGCATTCTTTTCTCGTCGTTTCCTATCTTCTTCTGCCTCGTACTTGCTAGCCTCTATTGCGAGTCTGTATTCGGCGTCTTCATCATCAGCAGGGCGTTGAGGACGCTCTCGTCGTCGTTGGCGGTGAGACATATCACCTCCTTCGATGCCTCGCATGCCGTCGTCCATTCCAGCGAATCGTGATTTCCACAGTTTTCTATCGGATCGTTCGCTCCTCAATCGGTCTTCATCAAGCAGCAGAGAAGTGAGCTCCTTTGCAGCCACACGAACTGACAAGTTTGTTAGTAGCGGTATATGTACTGGACATGCGTACGAACATACCATTCTGGCCAACATCACGCCCGTCCTCGTCGATATACTGAAACTCACGGAGAGTCTTGATGATGTAGAGGTTCTTCGTCGCCCAAGTCACTACCTGTTCGGAACCTTCGTGAAGGCAGTAATCAACGACCTTGAGAGACTTCAACACATGGCGCCAATTCTTTCCCTTGTCGTTTAACCGCTTATCGAGCATCTCCACGATTTCATAGAATTCATTCGGGCTGTCCATGGAATTGAGTTAGTCACCATGTTCTCTGTCATGGTACAATCTCCTAGCAACTATCGCCATACCTGTTGAATGTCAGAGCGGCAATTTCAGCCATCTCTGTGCCCGTTGGCCCCCAAGGGTCATTGCTCGTGGCTATGTAATAATTGTCAGCACCCCCATGGACACTGGACATTATCCAGACAGGTAGAAAGAATTCATACCATTCCGGACCTTCACCTGTACCGCCGAATAGCCTTTGGTGACATTCTTCACGCTCCTCACAACCTTCGACATAGTGATGTCGAACTGTCCGGTCCTACTCGGGAACCGGCCGACTAGGAAATGGAGAGTATACCGGGATTGAAGGGAACCGTGCTATCGTGTATCTGGAGGACTTTTTGAACGTGGGGACGCCGCTAGGAAGAGGACAGCGGGAGTATTTCGCGGTGCGGGCGGTGCGCTCGAGAGATGCGCAAGGAGGAGACGGTAACTAACTAGTTAAACGGAGAAGGTTGCGCCTTCAGTAAACCGGTCCAGTGCAGGCTCTTTTGTTTCGCAAGGGAGTGTCAAGGCAGTGATATCCTTTCCACGCACACGGCACAGGAACGAAGACGACGGTTTTTATCCGCCAGTGCAGGGCGTTATGTCCGCTCGCGTAGATGGTCGTGGAGCAGATGATAAAATAATAATAATTGACTGAACTTACGTAGTCGGGCCGCTGGAGCGAACGTGCCAAGCCAGAACCCGCTGGGTGACGGACAACAAGGACGCAGGAGAAGATGCCTTTTCGGCGGCTTCAGCAGAGCAAAGACTATAGAAAGAGAGAAGAAGAAGCAGAAGAAAAAGAGAAGAAGATATTCGTTTATGAAGCTGCCGGCGGAAAAAATCTCGACTTCGGTGAATGTTGAAGTTAAGATGTTGACGTCGCGGACGCAGAAGAAAAGTGGCTGAGTCAGTGAAGTGGGGTGAGATGACTAAGCTGCCCAGCCACAGCGCCGCTAGAAGATATAGATAGACATCAATAGGAGAATCATAGGAGAATCATAGAAATAGATGGATGTAGATGATGAAGATGAAGGTGGATATAAGTAGATAAAGTTAGAACAAGTGCATAGGCGAGATCTAGTTACTATTTATCTGCAGATTCCTTCTCCAGGGCGAGGTACAGCTCCTCGGCCCCCTTTATGCACTGGATGTTTGCGCCCAGCTTGTTCAGGGTCTCAACATACTCATCGTACGGATCAGAGTCAAAGACGATGCCTCCGCCGGCCTGGAGATAGGCAACGTTGTCCTTGAGCACCATCGTCCGCAGCGCAATGCAGGTGTCCATGGCGCCGTCGATGATCTCCTTTCCGTCCAGGCTGCTGCGGTTATATCCAAAGTACCCAACAGCGCCAGCATACACACCACGCTTCTCGCCTTCCAGCTCAGCAATCAATTGCATGGCTCGTACCTTGGGCGCACCACTGACCGTGCCAGCAGGGAAAATAGATCGGAATGCATCGAATCTGCTCTTCTCTGGCCGCAGGATGCCAGATACCTGGGAGACCAGATGCTGGACGTGAGAGAACTTCTCAACAACCATCAGCCGGTCGACCTGAGTGGTTGCTGGATCGCAGACACGGTTGACATCGTTTCTTGCCAGGTCGACTAGCATGACGTGCTCAGCACGGTCCTTTAGACTGTTCCGAAGCTCTTCCGCAAGTTTCTCGTCCTCCTCGGGGGTTTTGCCTCTTGGAACAGTGCCGGCAATGGGGTGGGTGATGATTCTGTCTGCTTCCTTCTTGACCAGGAGCTCGGGACTGGCACCAACGATCTGGAAGTCGGCGCAGTCGATGTAAAATAGGTATGGGGAAGGGTTCACAGATCTCAGGTGTCTGAACAGGTTAAATGGATGGAGAGTGGTAGGCCGTGCAAGTCGTTGAGATGGCACGGTTTGGAAGATGTCTCCTTTCCCGATGTGCTCCTTTAGCCGGTGGACATGGCCTTCATATCCTGCCTGGCCAATGTTCGAGGTATATACCTGGTCAGGCTTGATAGGAGGCTGTGAAGGCATGGGCACCTTGGGATCTAGAAGCTTTTGAATCATCTTCTGGAGCACCAACTCGGCTTCCCGGTAGAGTTTTTCTATATCTGCCTCTCCTTCTGGTACCCTGAGATACGTAATCACCTTGATAACCTGGAAGAAGTGGTCGAATGCAACGATGGTGTCGAACAGCATGAATAGCGATTCGGGTATGCATAGTATATCCTTCATGGGGCGAGCAGTCTTAGGCTCAAAGTATCTCACGCAGTCATATCCAACGTATCCAATTGCCCCTCCGGTAAGTGGTGGCAGCTTCAGCCCAGGGACAGTCGCAACACGGCACTGCGAGATCTCCTTCTCGAGCAGCGGCAAAGGATCACATTCCGGTCCATGTCCAGGTCCAGACACAAGTACATCCTTGGGGTCTAAACATCATCATGCATTAGCCCTATATTCAAACCGCAGTAAAAAAATATCTCAGTGTACGTACCCGCTCCAACGAAGCTGTACCTGCCGATCGTCTCCGTCGTCGCCGCGCTCTCGTAAAGGAACGACCGTTTCGAGCTTGAAGAAAGGCCCTGTTAGCTCTCAATCGTACAGCCAAAGGCCACAACCTGCCCGAGCAAAACTCACTCTGCTGAGATTTTAAGGTATGCGACTGTGGGAGTCAGAAGGTCGGCCGGTATCGACGCCGTTACCGGGACCATGTTCGGCGGGTTCGGGGAACCCTTTGACTGCGCGAGGACATCCTTCACGGCGTCGAGAGACGGTTGAGCAATAACCTATGCGTCCTGATTAATCGTCTGTTTGTGTCCGCTGCCCGGTAGATACACAGTCAACCCCCCAGCTATTGCAGCCATAGCGTCACTAAATATCCCGTGGGGCTTGGAGGGCATAAATATAGGTACACATACCCGTGGAGCCATTGCGAAGAAGAAGAAGAAGAAAAGCGCAGCGAGGTGGTTCTTCTCCCAGTAACTATCCCTTTGGCGTCTCTGGCGGCTTCAAGCGACTCCAACGCAAGATGTTCTACAGCAGAGGAGAGCGAGGGGAAGAGCAGCGAAGCCTGAGAAGACCAAACTTATGAGCCCTGCCCGGCGATTCTAACTGCGACTAACCAAACTATGGGCTCGCTCGTCACTACTGACTAAACTAACTTAGTTAACGTATGTAGCTGACTAGCGGGACCAGCCCTCGCAGGGAGCGCAGGGCTATAAATACATCCAGGCGGCGACCACTCACCGGGCGAGAAACCTGCCTCGTACAGAACTTAGCTACGGGGTGGCATCGTCCGATCTTGGAGCTTCTCGTCGCTGGGTGCATATCAGAAACATATTATTGGATTATATCTCATTGGTCGTTGGGTTTTTTACACGACAGGAAAACGGTTGAAAGTCAAACTCTCACCGGGCAGTGAAGTGAACAGATCAACAAGAAAGGCATAAAGCAAAGAAGAAAAAATTACATATGCAAGACGGGGGTGGTAATCTAAAGCCAACACTTTTATTCTCTCTTCTCTCGATCTCCTTCTCTTTTGGCCAGTGTTAATGTTGTCGAAGGCTGGCGGCGTAGAGGAGGGACCAGGGTGTATTGAACAGGGGTCGGAGTTGAATGCTGATGAGATACGAGAGCGTCTGCGACTCCTCCTGGATCTTAGCTCGCAGCTCCCTTCCGAGACAGTGCTTTCGCTAGGCGATTCCACTGTCTTTCGCGACTCTTGCTCGGCGCTGGAGAAGGTGCTGACTGCGCCCACACGGAGGTATGATGATGAATTCTCGGATAGGGTGGATCCACGAGGAGACATTGCTGAAGACCGTCACGAAGAAGCCACGCATCCGGAAGACAGGAGGCAAGAAGCTTTTCAATGTGACCAGCAGGAGCTTTTGTTGGTGCTGGACCGTCTGACAAAAGCGAACGAGAACTTTCGACAGCGGAGAGCCGAACAGCGCCAAATTCATGAACAGTACCAAAGCAGGTGCAAAGAGCTCTCAGGCCGGATCTCAGAGCTAGAAGATGAAGTGAAGTCGCTGTATGTCCAAACCAATGGCTCTCTTGTCCGCCCTTATTATCTTCCCGTCTCTTTCCCCCTGATTTCAAGCTGACGATCATTTCAGCCAGGAGGAGATGTTCAACGCTACCGTCGAGCTGGAGTGTATGCGTGGCACTGTCTCTGGACTCGACTCCTGGTTAAGTAATTGGAAGAGCCAAAATGGTAGCGACAGCCATCTAGATCCAGTGTTAAAAAGGCCAGCTAAACCTCGAGGAAAGAGCTCAAAGTACTTTGAGCAACTGGACAAGCTCCAAGAGCAGAGAGATGGCCTGATAGACGGGCTAGGCGCCTGGATGCGAGGGTGGAACGATGCAACTGACGGGTTTCGGGCTCGCTCAACGAGCTAGTGCTGGTAGTGCTATCTAACACCTCTCTCAGCCCTATCTCTCTCTCTCTCTCTCTTCCCCTCCTTTTTTGTATACAAACATTGTATTATTAATTCTCGTCTATTAGAGGTCGACGGAAAAGAGAGGGAGGGTAAAACGGAGTTAACGGGATATCAATGTATATATTAACGGCCTGGGGGTTCCTGTGTATAAAATGAAAAATGCTGACATTATCGTTGAAGGTTAATAATTGCAATCTGCACCTTGACCGTTAGCTGAATGTAAAATATGGAATAGTGATAGAGTTGGTGCATACCGTGCTCCCGAAACCAAGAGCCAACTTCTTTCCGTCGTTATCCCATGAGAGTGGACGGTCAAGGGCCGATTGGATCCCGTTAGCAGTACCATTGGCTTCATCCGAGACGGTTTCATCCTTTGTCCCATCTTTGGGAATAGGCCAGCTTGCCATCGGCGTACCTCCCCGTTCTGCATTCCAAATAAATAGCTTATCCTGACTGGCAGCGGCGATTGCGTAACCATCCGGGGAGAAAGCGGACGATAGTGCTGGTAATGATGCGCCGAGGAAAAGCCGATGGACACAACTCGCAGTTCTCGAAGTACAATCAATGCTCCAAATCTTCAGTGTCTCGTCCATGGAAGAAGTAGCCAAAATCAGCGCAGGGTCCTTTCCAGTTCCGTTGGTTAGGGGTTGAGGGCTGGAGTGAGGCTTCGGTAGTGGCCTGAACTCTAGAGATGTGATTATTCCATGATGTGCAGATTCAACTTTTATGTCGTGACTAGGTATCCAGATATTGGACGTCGTAGCAGATGTCGATACTGTGGCGACCACGCTCGATTCCTTCCATTGTGTCGACTTAATCAGTGTCCATGGTTCCTGAGGGTATTCCTCCCAACGGAAGGTCTCGGATAGTTCAATCTCATTCGTGACGCGGAATTGGTACACGGCTCCATCTCCACAGGCATACACCTCTTCATCTTCTACCCACAGAACTTCATATATGGCACCGTCAATAAGCTGGCTGTTGACGTACTCGGTGGTTGATATCTCCTTATCCCACAGCAGCAGCTTAGACTGGCTGCCATCGGATACCGTGAAGATAATACGATCTCCGTTTCGAGACCATCTAAGCCCAGATATTAAGCCAGGCATGCAAGGCAAAGTCTTGATCATCTTTCCCTGTGGACCGTAAAGAACAACAGTTCCCTCAAAATCGGAGTATGTCGCAACAGCTAACGTCTTGCCTGTCGGCTCCCACTCCATGGCGGTGACGTTTGCTGTGCTGGTCAGTACCTCATGTCCCGGTGTAGTCGACGAGCGTTGTCCTGTTAGTTTCCAAAGCCCGCAATATGACTCTGCACTGGCTCCAACCAAGAGCGAATCACCGGGACGCCAAGCAGTCTTCATGACATGGTTTTTGGCACCAATATCTAGCAGAATCGTGTCCGTTGTTAAATCGATGGCCTTTGGAGGTGCAATCTGAACCCCAACACTTTGCCCATTTGTGAGCGTGTAAACAGGAGTGGGTGGTGCGGACATCCCGATATCTCCGTCAGCGTCAGCCACCGGTTCAACTGCGGGCGATGATGGCCGAGACGGCGATTTCGGGATCTTAGAATGCGCTTCCTCGGGCTGCTGCTTGTCAGCTGCCACGGGCGCATCAGAAGTCATTACCGTATCACCATCTTCATGATCACCTCCATCACCAGCTTTGCTGGAAGTTTGATCACCTTGTTGAGCGTGTCCGTTGACAGCAGCTTCTTGGCCAGGTTTGCGAGAAGAAGTCTTTGGCGACGGCGGAGTGGAAGCTTCTTCGCCAACAGTTCCATTTGACATGCCTTGTTGTTTATCTGCAGTCTGAGGCGAACTGGCTTTGTCCAAAAGGGGCCCAAAAAAAGGCGTTGGTACTTCGGGTATTATATTTCCATTCTTGGTATACATGTGAGTACTTGAGGGTCGCCACCGCAAGCAGTGCCACACTGGGGATAGACTTACCTGGTCTACCGATCGTTCAAGGTCATGATATTGAAGGCCCTTCTGTACTAATGATACAAGTGCGTGTGATTGTATGTATGGTGCAAATGGCAGGTTTTGTGGATTAGGATTCCACGCCCGCTGGAGCATGACAGCTGCTTCTCCATGGCCTAGAATGAGGGCTTAGATTAGCCGCAGACATCCACTGACACGTCAATTTCATGTTTCAACAAACCTGATTCTTGCAAATATCTATCGAAGATTAAAACTGTCAGCACTGCAAACTGTCATCGTTTTGCCATGGTTTTTTACACGCGGGAGTTGGAGGCGCAGCGTCGCGACGAAGAGACCCAAAAAAAAAAAGGTGAAGCAACCAAGAGGAAGATGTACTGACCTCCATATTAAATAATTTACATGGTGAGAAGTGAGCGCGCCACCTGCCATGGCGACTTTTCATATACCACGGTGAGGTCAATATTCAGATATTCCAGGTAATTATGAATATTGACCATATCACAAAATGGAGAAGCTTGGGGCGCAAACCAAATGCTGAAATTAAAAGAAAAAAATCGGAATTGGGGCGAGTGAAGACAGATGCAAGCAGGGAATGCGAAAAACTGCCGCCGCTAAGAAGAGCAGGATGCTCCGAATGGTCAGGTCGAGGAGGTCCTTCCAGATCCCTACAAGAAACCGGGGAAGCTGTCGCTCAGGCTGGTGAAGTCGGGTGGACTTCGTTGTCGAGCTGTTTGTCTGTCTGGACAAGAAAGAGTGGTGGGCGCGGTCAAAAGGGCGGCAGCCAGAAGAAGCGTTGCGGAAGCAAGGTTTTTGCTGATCCTAAAGACGGAAATGTTTGCAGCAGGAAGTAAAATAATAGGGACAAGTTTCGATGCCAACGCGGAGAGGCAAGGATTCAACCATTCACAAATGCTGATTTGTGGAGGGTTGATCACGAAGCTGCTTGCTGGGCCTCAAGGTTGCGCAGTGGTTTTTCCTTTGGGTGTGGAGCTTCCGGGCCCTACCAGCTGGTCTGGCCGACTTGCGCGCACACTCGGGATCTCGCCGGGGAGAAAAGAGGCTGCAGGTTTCTGAGGCGCCTCAGGACAGGCGAGGTGAGAGGTTGTCTTGAGGAGTCGGAGAATATGATCATGCGCTGCGACTGCGCTGGGAGGTTCGAGATGGAGAAATACAGCGGCAGTTCGCAGTTTGAGCGCGGCTTGGCGCAGCTGTGGCGGCTTAATGCCCCTGCTTAGATAAGCGCCAGGGACAACGGAGCTCAGAAGACGGGCGTCTCCTCCTGGAGTCACGGCGTGCAGGCAGCTGGCGAGGGCGTAGAAGGCGAGGCGTACGAGACGAGGCGCGAGAGCGAAGGTGTTTTGGCGAGGTTGAAGAAGGCGAAGAAGGTGAAGTTGCGGTTGACGTCGAGGGAAAAAGAAAAAGGTCGAGGTTGAAATGTCCAGATTAGGCACTGGCGGATTTATGCATCACGTGACTGACATAAGGACCCAAAAAAAAGTGTTTATGCCTTTTTTTTTTTTTTTTTTTTTTGGGCGATGCGAAGCCTGAACAGCAGACGAGCAGCCGACGGGCAAGCGAAGAAGACGAAGAAGACGACGAAGAAGAAGACGACGACGAAGACGAGTAGAGAGGGAGAGAGGATACGACGGGACGAGGTGATCAGGCTGTCCATTCTCATGCCGTACGCCGCGAGCAGGCCATCATCACACCCGCGCTACTCTGCTCCATAGACGGCCGGCTCCTGCTATGACCACCATGCTTCGAATCAACATCCCCCCCGTCACCCGCGCGATCCTCACAAGCATAGCGGTGCTCTTCATTTTGCATACGGCGACGCGATACAAGCATTATGTTGTTGGTGAATCGTCGTCCTCGTTTTCTGCGGTGCCATACCTCCTCGCCGTTCCGTCGAAGATCCTCTTTTACCCATGGACACTCGTATGCGCAACCTTTGTGGAACAGAATATTGTCACTCTGTTGATTAACGGAGCTACAATGTTTTATGGAGGGAAATATTTGGAACGGGCCTGGGGCTCAAGGGAGTTTGGGAAATTCATTCTAGTGCTTGCCTTGGCCTCCAATTTGTCCATGGTGTTACTCTACCTGACCACGGCTGCGATTCGCGGCAAGCCTGAGATTGCGTATGTTCTTTTCTGGGGGCTTTCGAGTCTTCCTGTGTTCTACAATATGCTAACTTCCCGGCCTTCTTTTTAGCATGAAAGGAATCGGTGGTGGAATTGCTGTGCAGTCCTCGTTCCTGGTAGCCTTTAAGCAGCTAGTCCCCGAGCATACAGTTACCATTCTTCGTGGCCTCGTAAAGATACGAGTGAAGCATTTCCCGGCTATATTTCTCCTTCTCAACCTTATCGGAGCACTTTTTCTCGGAACAGACGTTGCATTCCATCTCAGCTGGCTTGGACTGCTCATCAGCTGGACATTCCTGCGGTTCTTCAAATACCAGCCTGATCTCTCGGGGACATCCACCAGTGGCCAGGGAATCAAAGGTGATGCCAGTGATACCTTTGCCTTTGCATGCTTTTTCCCAGATGCCATACAGCCACCTATCAACTTCATTGCTGAGCGAATATTCGCCATTCTAGTGGCCATCCGTATCTGCACCCCATTCTCAGCAGAAGACGTCGCGTCTGGAAATGAGCAGGTATTGGCGCGTGGAGAAGCTGGCCTTCCGAGTTTGCTGAATAATAACGTCCGGGGAACACCTAGATCCGGGAAGAGGGAGGAAGCTGAACGACGGAGGGCCCTCGCACTCAAGGCTTTAGATCAGAGATTACAGTCTGCAAGTTCAAATAGAGCAGCACAGCAGGCTGCAGCATCCGCTGCGCCGTCATCCCAAGCCCCAGCTCCTGCTGCTGCTACCCCCACGACCCCGGTAGTTCCCGCTGGTGAAACAATGCTAGGTGAAACCAATTATACCCCTGACCGCTCCTAATAAATAACCCTAACTAGTACGGAGTACCTCCTACCTACCACACATGCCATGAACTTAATTAATGAAATAGCCAGCATCGAGAATACCTATCTTTGATATTTGGTGCCATTATATCTCAAAATGCATCTTCCCATCTCCGTTCAGCCACCGTTCCTCCACCGTTCCTATTGCATGCCATTTTCTCCATCTCGCATACCTTAAGCCAGGTATATGTACTGTACATTGCATTGAGTTTTTCTGTCTTCTTTAGTTGCGCTTTTGCAAAGTTGCAGCTGGATACTCGGATTCGTCATTTGTTTTCTTTCATTTCCCTTATTCTGAAGATTTAATGCATTTTATTTTCCTAATACAAATTCCTCTGGAAACATCTGTACGTTACTGTGAGAATGGGCGCCGCGTCTGAGTAATGCGTTTCTATCAAGGCAATTCCGATATGCCAAGTTCTAATATACAGACCAAGAAGGAAAACCCAGCTAACTCCTTATAAGCATCGATCACCCACATGCCAACACTAAGCAGTCTCCTTTTTCCAGGATGCTTAAGCGAATAAACAGTGAAAAGGAGTAAGTCAATAGGTAAATTACAGGATAAAAAGGAAACAGGAAGGAAAATCGGGACTCATGTAAATCATTACTCCTCCCTCTGTTTGGCAACTGCTGCCTTTGCAGCCTCCAACATAGCTTCCTGGTCCTTCTTTGCCTTGCGAACCATGGCCACTCGCTGTCGATCGATTTCACTCTGGGCATTCAATTGCTCTTGTAATTCCATCTCTTTCTTATCTTCTTCTGCTACCGGCACATTCTCAGCCTTGGTGGCTGCTTTAAAGGCCGCCCATATTTGTTCAACATCCTTGCCTTTCACATCGATGGCCTTGACTATCTCCGACTCTGTTGGGGGCGGCGCATAGCTATCAAGAGTCCCCGTTGTTGCTGCAGCCGATCCATCAGCAGGTTTGGCCGAGTATATGGATAATATTGCAGGTCCAGCTTCGTCGTCTAGTTGTTTAACCGTCATCCCCACGCCAGGGTTGTAATATTTTAATCGAGGCAGACATAACCGCCAGAATCTCCGCGCTCCATGATGGCCCTCATGCATGTTCTTGTAATATGTAAGATGGAGGCGAGTGACTTGAGGTATGGTCGAAGTTCCATTGGCTGATTGAGCAGGTAAAACTGCAGCTCCAAGACCGACTCTGATATGAAGAAGCTATCCGTAATAACAGTTAGAGATTAGCTTCACTCGGAATTATACCGCTAGGAATTCGTCTCAATTCGTCTCGTATCAACTAAAAAAAGATCAACATACCCTCTAGAAGGATAGCATCAAAGTCAGCACATAATTAAAACTTGAATGTCAAGACTTGAAAAAAGGGACCTACAGCTTTCAAGGCTCTCATCCTCCGAAGAATTGAAACCATTGTGACAGATTGAACCGGGAATTTTCCCGCAACAGCAATTAGCGTATATTCTCAATCGAATGATAATTAACAAGAAGGTGAACGAAAAAAACGCTGGCTTCCTGCCTCGCTTTGCTTCGATATCGTTCAATTATTCGAGCTTCAACATCGACGGGCTCGAGAATTTTGGGATCTCCGGAAGAAATAAACACCGACACCGATACGGAAAGGTTCCACGTGACTCCCAGATTTCCTGAGTCATCATCTTGATAAGAAAACCCCCACGTATAATCATCGTGTAAATTTCGATAGAAGAGAAGAAGTCCAAGATTGAGAAGCTACAATTGAAGGTATCTCTATATCTTCGCCAGCATGGCCGCCTCTGTCTCTGCGGCTGCCGCTGTCGCGCTTGACAGCTCCAAAAACACTTTGAAGCTCGAGAATGTGAGTGCTACTAGACCCCTGCAATCCCCCGCTTCATCCAATGCTTGACTATGGGTATTGATCAGTATTATAGACAGAGAAAAGAGATACACTCATTGCTCTGGAGAAGAAATATCAGGCAGTATGGAAGGAGAAAAAGGTCTTCGAGGTGGATGCTCCATCTCTCTCAGAAATTCCCGCGCAAAGCATGACATCGGCCGAGCTACACGAGAAGTACCCAAAGTTCTTTGGAACCATGGCTTTCCCCTATATGAATGGAACCCCTCATGCCGGGCACAGCTTCACGGCGAGCAAGATTGAATTTATGACCGGAGTTGCACGATTGGAAGGAAAACGGGCTTTGTTTCCCCTTGGATTCCATTGTACTGGTATGCCTATTCGCGCGTGCGCGGATAAGCTGGTGGACGACATAAAAAAATTCGGCAAAAATTTTGAGAATTATAAGGAGGAGGAGGAAGCTGATGCTATACCTGCTCCAACTCAAGAGGTTGCTAAAGAGGATCTGTCAAAGTTCTCTGGTAAGAAGAGCAAAGCCGCCAGCAAAGCAGTTAAGCTGAAATACCAATTCCAAATCATGATGGCTCTTGGCATACCCCTTGAGGAAGTTCACAAATTTGCTGATCCAGAGCATTGGCTTCAGCACTTCCCACCGCTCTGGATTAGAGATCTCGACAGTATGGGCGCAAGAGTAGACTGGAGAAGGCAAATGGTAACAACTGATGTCAATCCCTACTTTGATTCCTTTGTTCGCTGGCAGATGATCCGTTTGCATGAATTGGGCAAGATTCTCTACGGGAGTCGGTACACAATCTATTCGCCAAAGGATGGACAACCTTGCATGGACCATGACAGACTTGATGGAGAGGGAGTTGGGCCCCAGGAATATACTGCAATGAAACTCAAGGTCAAGGAGTGGTCTCCAAAGGCAAAGGAGATTGTCCAGGGAAAGATCGAAGAGGATGCCAATGTTTACTTTGTTCCTGCAACATTGCGACCGGAAACCATGTATGGACAAACTTGCTGTTTCGTGGGCCCTGCCATATCATATGGCCTTTTTAAAGTTAAGGAGAAGGAATACTACGTTGTCACCAAGAGAGCAGCTTGGAACATGGCGTTCCAGGGTATCTTTTTCGATGTTAACAACCTTCCCAAGTCCCAGGATGAACTTCCTCCAGTTGTTGAGGCCCCTGGTTCTGCACTCATTGGCACTCTTGTCGATGCTCCACTTTCATTCCACAAAGAGGGCGTTAGAATTCTTCCCATGGAGACTGTGTCCGCTAACAAGGGAACTGGTGTTGTTAGCTGTGTGCCATCTGACAGTCCTGATGACTTTGCAACCATTTCTGACCTCGCAAAGAAAGCCGACTACTACGGCATTCAAAAGGAGTGGGCGGAGCTTGAAATCCACCCACTTATTGAAACACCAACTTATGGCAATCTCACAGCTCCAGCTCTAGTGAAGCAGCTGAAGATCAACTCGCCAAAGGACACCGTCCAGCTTGCTCAAGCTAATGATCTAGCATATACCGAGGGCTTCTACAAAGGCAAAATGCTTGTAGGTGAATTCAAGGGGGAGGCAGTTCAAACCGCTAAAGAGAAAGTCCGCAATTCTCTCATTAAGAGCGGTGACGCCTTCCCATTTGCTGACCCTATGGGCAAAGTCACAAGTAGAAGTGGTGATGACTGTGTTGTTGCATACCTTGGCCAATGGTTCCTCAATTATGGTGAAAATGACCCTGAATGGCAGAGCACCACGCTCAAGTATGTGACAGATGATTTGAACACCTACTCCGAAGAAACACGACACGGTTTCGAAAAGAATCTTGATTGGCTCAACCGCTGGGCATGTGCGAGGACTTACGGTTTGGGATCCAAACTGCCCTGGGACCCTCAGTTCCTCGTCGAGAGTTTGAGTGACAGTACCATATACCAGTGCTATTACACCATCTCTCACCTTCTCCACGCAGATCGATATGGAAAGGAACCTGGCAAGCTTGGTATCAAGCCCGAGCAAATCACCAATGACATTTGGGATTACATCTTCGCCAGACGTGAACTTGACGACGATCTAGTACAGAAGAGTGGAATCAGCAAGGAATCCCTTTTGACTCTAAGGCGAGAATTCGAATACTGGTACCCATTGGACGTTCGAATTTCAGGAAAGGATCTCATCCAGAATCATCTTACATTCTTCCTCTACGTCCACATTGCCCTATTCCCGCGAGAGTACTGGCCTCGAGGTGTACGAGCCAACGGACATCTTCTTCTCAATGGAGAAAAGATGAGCAAGAGTACTGGAAACTTCTTAACCCTTAGGGATGCAGTTGATAAGTACGGTGCAGATGCCACCCGTATCGCTTTTGCAGATGCTGGTGATGCCATTGAAGATGCAAACTTCGATGAAACTGTGGCCAACAGCAATATCCTCCGCATGTACACTCTTAAGGAATGGATTGAAGAAACCGTTGCAGACAAGTCTCTCCGCACTGGACCTACAGATGCATTCTTGGACAAGGTATTTGATAATGAAATGAACGCACTTGCAAGAGAGGCAAGGAAGCACTATGCCGAGTAAGTTCAAGTTCGAAACCCCTATTGCCAACTTGGGAAATGCTAACACATCTGCCTAGCACCAACTTCAAACTAGCTTTGAAGTCTTCCCTCTACGATTTCACGAGTGCAAAGGACTTCTACCGTGAGGTGGCCACCGCTTCCGGTATTGGCATGCACCGTGATCTGATTCTTAGATATGTCGAGCTACAAGCGCTCTTGATAAGCCCAATTGCACCTCATTGGGCAGAACATATGTGGCTTGATGTTCTTAAAAAGGTATTTGACCGAATTTTACCAGTATTTGACCACTCAAAGCAATTTGACTAACGCAACAATAGACGGACTCTATCCAAAATGCTCGCTTTGCCGACGTTCCCGAGCCTGTCCCCGGCCTATCAGCAGCTCTTGTTTATATCCGTTCCACAACCTCAAACATTACTTCTTCGGAAGCAGCCTTTATTAAGAGAATCTCGAAGGGCAAGAACGTCAAATTTGACCCCCGAAACCCTAAAAAGATTACAATTTTTGTCTCCAGGAAGTTCCCAGCATGGCAAGACAAATACATTGAACTTGTCCGTGAAGCCTTTGACGCTGTCAACTTAACCATCGACGATAAGGGGCTCAACGCCAAAGTTGGCAAGTTGGGTGAGATGAAGAAGGCAATGCCCTATGTTCAAACTTTGAAGAAGCGTTTGATTCAAGGCAATGAGAAACCGGAGGATGTTTTCAGCCGAGAAATGCCCTTTGATGAGGTGCAAGTTCTCCATGACATTACCGGGAACTTGAAGAAGGTTACGGGAGCTAAGGAGGTTGAGATCATTGCTGTTGAGGAAGGTGGAAACGCAGGAACCAATTTCGAAGGGGTTAGGAAAGAAGGGTTGTCTCCTGTTGCACAGAGCGCAGTCCCTGGACAACCCAGCTTTAACTTTGAGAATATTGAGGCTGCTGCGTGATGCATGAGTTGTCGTCATACAATGCAAGTATCCGAGATAAACCAGCTTCTGGGAGCCATCGGGTTTCAAATGTGGCTCAGGGAATCCTTATGAATCCTATGATAGATTAAACAAGAAGCATGCTAAGACTTCAATAGCATTACACAAAAGAAAGAACATCATTCCGATCCAAGCTTTATACGCCATCTTTAGAGCAGCACTGTGTAATGGTAAGATCATGATAATAACTGGGGATTAATATCGAAATAAACATCCAAGTCAGGAGAGTGGTGCTAAAACGATCAAGATAAAAATACCCCTTCCATGAAGATACAGGTCTTTCCCAAAGTTTCCTATAAAGATGAACTGACAATCGCGGGAGATATATCCCATACCCTTTTGATAAAGACGACAAACAACGCCATCGACACTAATATAACAGAAGACACAAAAGGAACATTAAACAGATACCTAGCAACACAAGTCTAATCTGGAGAAGAGAAACCATCCCATGGTAAACTTTTTAGGATCCCACCCTTTCCGTCCTTCTGTAGATCGTGCCGACGATGACAGTGTGAAAAGACAAAAAAACGAAATTAAAGGTAAAAAGATAAATGGGAGTTGATATGTTCGACCACTGCAGCCGCAGTGGTGGGCGTTATTATGGGTGAAGTTCATTGTGCTCAGCATACCTATCAGCGGGATTCTTCAGAAGTTATCCGCTTGAAGTATGCTTTAGCCATTTCGTAAGAAGTCCTGTAATACAAGATTAGTATTCCAATATATCAATGTGAAGAGTAGCAGAACAAAACCAAGTGGAGGAGGAACTAGTGTAAACGTACCAGCAAATAGCAGTACTGGGCATTGTGGCAATTATTCGTGGGCGCATTCCACGGAGGAATCCGGCCCAGCCATACTGATTCTTTATGAGTTTTGCAGCGTTGAACAAACCCTTAGCGGTTCTTGCTTCAGGGTCTTGCGCTGTACCTCTTGTTTGTAGGACGGTCTTGATAACATCTAGAGGGGTCGTAACTGCGGCGGCAACCGCGCCCGCCAGACCACCGGCGATGCAGTGGGTGAAGGGATCATATCGTTTCGTCGGGTTCATTATCTTGGACGTCGATTCGTATGCCATGAATTGGGCGGCCGTGAACGGAATAGTCATGCATAAGGTAGTTGGGTAGGAAACATAGAAGGCGCGAAGACCCTCGGTTCGATAAACCGTTCTGGCGCATTGAACAAGAGTTCTATGAGTCGATCCGTGAACTTGCATGCGCTGTTTGATCACTGTAGAGAAAAATCAGCTGGCAAGTTTGGAATTTTTAGCGCATTTGTATTGTTACATACCATCGAATGGGTTCATGAGCGCATCGCTTGTGATAGTTGCGGCAGCACCACTCAGAGCTAGAAATACCAAGTTAATACTTCTTCTAATGGTCCTATAATGAGAGGAAATGACCGACCTGCAGCAAGCGGGTGGTGGCCTGAGCCGACATTTCCGCCAGCAAGCTCTTTCACGACTTCGTATGTGCCAAAATATACGGCATGAGCAGGTCCTGTGTCAGCGCAATTTTGATATCAGCTTCTCGTTCGCAAATACGGCTCAAGTCGCACTTCAAACGACTGATAGCAGGGTGAAGTCCTAGAATTATCATACCAGCTCCCACAATAACGCTAGACACTCCCTTCCATAGTGCCCTCCAGCCCTCGATACGTGAAATGGTTGATACCGCGTGGGTGAGGCCAGTGTAAAGTCCGCCAGCGCCGGGATTTAGGACTTGCATTCGAGTCTAAACAGGTCAAGAACATGCTCAATCAGTATTTTATGTCCAAGTAAAGCAAATCAATGACCAAGATCCATTCCCCCGGCTAGAAAAACGTACCTTCAGCAAGTCTACCGGATACATAACCGAATGCTCCTGTACAAGCGGTCCAAGTTAGCACCAGTATATAGCCTCCTCTATATCAATGCGGAAGGCAGTAAAAGACGTACTGCAATGCCAGCAAAGGCGCCTGCCAGCATATTATGGCCGAGGGTGTAGTTCTCTGGGAGCGCCTCATAGCTATACATGAAGAATCCAACGGTCAGCAAGAAAACTCAGTCCCTCTCCTCACTGCCGCCACCAGGACAAGGAGGATACAAGGCTCGATACACTGCTGAATGCAATACTTCAGCACTGCCTGAGAGTCAAGACGTACTCAAATTCTTCAGCCGCAACAGGATGGTGCTCTGGAGAAGCCATGAAAGGCTCGTGGATGCAGCCGGAGCCGCCTGATTCAACCGTGACCTTCACGGTGACTGGATTCCCGAAGATTCGTGAATCCTCAGACCGACGACGAGGGATTCTTCAACCGGACTGTCCTTCAGACTGCTGCAGTCAAGTCGAGGCTTGAGGGCTGGGAAGTCGGGAGGATGCAAAAAAACGGAGTGGTGACGGAGAGAGTTTTCCCTGCTAAGACAAAGGTACAGGACGACCTAGTTAACCAACAAGCAACAACAACCGAACGGCCAGCAAGGCAGCGCTTGGAGCAAAGGTATCAGAGGAGACGATGGTCTGAGTAAGTGAAGAAGAGAGCCAGAGCAGGCGTCGCTAAAGGAAGATATTCTTTTCAGCCCAAAAATTTTGACGGTTTTCTTTTTCTCCGATCGACTAGGCGGACCTCCGCTCTATTTATTAACTACATGGATGGAGAGCGCTGGCTGGCCTCTAACTAGTCGACAGCAACAACCAAGACTCTCACTCACTACGACGACGACCGGATACGAAGTGCTCTGGCGCATTCCCCGTCTCAGCAGGCCCCTCTACAGCTTTCTCTTCGAATAAAAACAATATGTCGACCTGCGCAGCGGCGTCTTTAGTACCGGATCCGAAGTGAGCGCGCTCGAGCGAAAGCTCCGACTATCCACCTCGGACAACGGATTTAACGAGCCAGCTATCCCCATCCTGCACAGCGTTGGCAAGCCTCCTCCAGAGAGCAGACCCCGGTTGGTGTTCTCTATCCCAGCAAGTTTACGTCCTGAGCGCGCAGCGGGTGTGCCGGAAGCCGCCAAAAATCAATTAGTTATCAGATCCTCCCCCGGAAACACGGCCGAGATACAGAGGTGCAGGAGGAGCGCACGCGCGGTACCAACGGGGCCTCCAGGCCCATGATTTGGTCTCGCATGGGACAAAAGTGTCCATCCGTTCCATACGCGGCTCCGCCCTTCTTGTGCTCCTCGGCTGGCTGCGTTGACGCCCTTCCCTCCCAGCCGATTTTCACTACTGCTCCGTGTGCGTTGTGGAGTGCTGTGAAAATCTGATAAGAAAGTTCCGTGCTTTTTTTTTTTTTTGCCTCCTGGCTTCTGTGCTTTGCAAGGATAGCGAAGCTCTCTCCTTGCTCCTGGCCGTTTTTCCACGTTTCATATAAGGTGTCCCAGCGGACAATCTCGTGCATTGCCTCTCATCCTGGCTCGACCTGGCTCAATCCCAGAGCCATTTTCAACGTGAACCAACTTGAGTTGACTCGCTCATCCCCAACTTTTTCCGCTTTCTTTTCTTTTTCTCCATTTCTCACAGTTTTTTTGGCTCGAGATGTTTTTTTTTGATATTTTGATCTGATAAGAAATTGTCACGTGAGAACTAACGTTCCTGCTAGTTTACCTCGGCTAACTGACGAAAAGGGCAAGAGCTGGGCGATTGATAAGGCTTATTATATTTTGAAAGATGACAAGCGGTTGCAAGAGCTCTCTAATTAATAATAGTATACGGAGTAATAGCTGACAGAAAATAGCAGGCTCATCTGTTTAGACAGGATCTATTCCGGTTCTATTGTCGTTAAAGGCCATGAAATTGATGGATAGACTTGGGATTGAATCACACACGGTTCAAATGACAGGGACATGCTGTATATGTATAGCCCGGCTAGGGTGCAGATATAGATATCTAAATTGGGTTATAATATTGAGTTAAGTAGTTTGCTCAGGAAGATGGCAATGCATGCAAGTAATCATAATAATGGATGTTACCATGCTCGTAAGGAAAGTGATTCATGAACAATGGATCTTTTTTTTCAAGAACAATGTAGAATGGAAAAAATAAACAACGGGAGAGGAGAAATGCAAGCCGCTAGGAAAGGTCAAGTGGTCGTAAAGAATGGCTAGGCATAGCGTATGAGTTAAAAATAAGGTCAAGCGTATGCCGGGTATAAGGAGATAGGGGGTTCAGGAGCATGGGCGTGCCAGCGACCAGGAGGGGGAGAGTGTTTTCTTTTATTATTTCAGATCTACAATGAAAGACCATTCGCCTTCAATAGCATTAAGGGGTCAGAATCGCTGGAAGTATCATAAAGATGGAGAGGTAAACATACCGGCTTTTAGATTTTCAGCTGTATCGGAAAGAAGGATAACTCGTCGCTTATTGCAATAGGAGGTTTTGTCGAGAATGTCAACTTTCAACCCTGCTAGTTCGGAGATGGGCTTCTCGAACATTTCGCTTAGGTTCTCGACGGCCATTTCAAGGTCCCGCTGATTATCCTCAAAGATTTCAGTCAGGTTGTTGCGCGCAAGGTAGAAGGCAAAGGCGTATGTCCATTTAAGCGTCTGTCGACACTCCTGGAGTGTACGTGACGCAGTGTCAAGAAACTGTACTTCGATCCAAGACAGGCCGGATTGAGACTGGAGGTTTACCATCATCTTCTCTGTCTTTAAGAACAGGTCTCGGTCAAGCTTGGCTGATTGCTCATGGTTAGCAAAGCGGTTGTAGTAGTGAAGATACCGCTCAAGGGACTGTCGAGAGCGGGTCTGCGTATCTCGTGCATCAGAGGAACCCTTTTCTTCAAATCTGTTGCAGTTGTACCAGCTAGTTCCATGCTCGGACCAGGGGCCGAGACACATCCAGCAGAATTCATGCTTGCATTTTCTACATGTCATGTGGTTGCAACCTCCGTTCTTTTCGATCGTGGAATGACATTTGGGGCATTCTTTAGTGTTGGCTGAGATCCAGTTTGCCGTTTCCGAATCATCCTTGCACTTTTTAACCCATTTTTTGACTAATGCACAGGGGCATGGCTGGTGGTTGCCAACGTCACATCCAAAACAGAAAGCGAACGAGCAAGCACAGTGTACCGTCGGGACGACACGATCCAGATCTCGCTCCTTGACACCACATCGAACGGCGAATTCGCAGTTAGGAGCCGGACACCATTTCAAGTTTGGTATGTCATCGACATATGTACGTATCAGAAGAGTTCGGTATCTAGAAGTAATGGTTGGTATTGTCAATAACGAGGTATAGGCTCAAACGTTTTACCACAGGGCGTCTTACCGATCTCTCACATCCTCGCCGACGAGTAAATCGAGTGACTTCGAATCGATAATCCGATGACACTGATCCTGCGGGCATTCTATTCTCGCAGCCTCGCCTTCTTCTTTGATCTTCTGCCCCAGGTAGTGGCTATAGCAGTCCACGCAGAACCTATGTCCGCAGCGCATTGCATACGTCTGGAGATCCGGCCCGTCTTCACAGCAGATATCACACATGAAACCAGGCATAACTTCAGTCTTTGGGTTCGACGAGAAAGTCGGTCCAAGGCCTGCGTCTTCAAGCGTCTTCTCGGGATGGTCCATGTATGACTCTATCAGCTTCTCCCTATTCCATCTGCTGAACCGAAGCAGGATAGCCGCGCTTTCCGCAGGCAAGCCGAGTATAGAGGAGACTTCATTAATCTGCACATTCTGTTCCCGTGTGATATCGTTTGGGCTGAGGGCGGTGGAATCGGTCTCGTACGGCTGCCGTACAGGCTTGATGTCTTTCTCGTAGTTGAAGGAGCCTCCGAGGGCTTCTTCGAAGTCTATAGTCAGTCCAGTTAGATCCGATCCGACCAATACCATGAAACACCCAAGATAGCTATGCAGGTAATAAGCCTGGTGGGCCGGCCGACTTACCGCCGCCTAAGCTCTCGTTGTCGCTGCCTTGTGTGTCAAGAAACTCCTGTCCGCTCGATCCATCCGTCATGAAGTCATCGTCTGAGTCCATGGTTGAAGATGTTCCAGTCACTCTCACTTCACAGCCTAGCAGAAGTCGACTTCACGGTGACTTGAGTGCAACAGCAAACGTCCCTGCGGAAAAGCTATCAAGGCACAGCTTCGATCTCGGTATATAGCCGGGCGGTTAATTTGGTCCTGTTAAAGGTATCGCCTTCATCAGCTATCAACTCGGTTGTCACTTGCATGGGAAAAGCGAAGCTCACCTGGTAGCGACGAAGGGAACTGATAAATATTTGCTACCAACGTCACCACCTTTCGTATCGCAGCCAGCAGAGAGCTAACTAACTAGTGGGGGAGGCGAAGGATGCCTCTTATTTTAGACGAGCGAGTAACTAAACCGAGCCCCTGAGATGTTCACTATCAGGCAGCAACAGGCAGACGGGCGAAAGAGGAGCAGCGGGCGAGCAGGCTGGCGGCGGAGGACGAGGAAGAAGAAGAAGAAGTGAAAAATGGTGACTGACCGACAGGCTGACTGGATGACTGGCGCGGGTGACGGAGATCTCGTGGTGGATGTGGATGGCTGGTGGAAGGTTAGTTTGTTAGAGCGGCAGCTGGGGTACCAGCGAGAACAAGGCTATTATTATTATCATGTATATATATACGGCTGACTAGCGCCAGGCCACGATATGAATCACTTTCCAGGCCCTTTTTTTGTTGGACGGGATGAAAGCTGTGGAGGCCTGAAACCGTTATCCTTGTCCTTAGCTGAGCGGATGACACAACCTGATGCCCGTTTCCCGCCAGGCTGCAGTCTTTTTGAGATTCTGAGGTGGAAATAAAAGTTTTTTCGATTTCTTAGTTAACTACGACGAGCCGCAGAGCCGCATCATGTTTTACTCTTGATGACAAGTTAAGTGGTTATGGGGCAAACAAAGAATACAACAGTTGAGGGAAGAAGCAGATGGCCTGATTGATAGTTATAGATCTGTCTAGTTCGTGCTAGAGTTGGTAGAAGAAGGATCAAGACTCGCTTTCATCGTCATCGTCATCGTCGTCATCATCGTCGTCTTCAGATTCAGCTTCAAGCCAGTCTATAAACGGCTTCGTCTGTGTCCGGACGCTCTCCATCGCAGGCGTGGCCGTTGACCTCTCATCTTCCCACCACTGCGAAAAGGCTTCGGCGTCTACTATCTCCAAGTCATAAAGCTCCTTCGCCGTGAAAAGCAAGATGTTACCTCCCCTGTTCCGCTCAGTGAGATCCTTCTGGAATAGCAGCAGCAAGTCTACCTGGTCAGGCTTGTCGTCGGTGTCATGATCAAAGACGATTCGCATGATTGTGTCCTTGTACTTTTTAAACAGCTCTCGAACGGAATCAGCTAGGCCGACGGTGCCTGCTTCCGTGACGTGCTGGATATATTTCATAAACGCCATGACTACGGCACGACGGACTTGGTGTTCAGATGCGTTGGCGCTCATGCGTAGACCGACGAGCTCGAGCTGCACCACCTCAGCGCTAAGGCCTTCTTTAAGTCCATCGAAGACACTAGAGACGGCGTCGTGATGGAACTGGTCCCGTCCTTCGTCGTCAGACGTCGTTGTGCTGACACTGTCTGATCTTGAGCGGAAGCCAAAGTCGCCGTCCTCGGTCTTATCTGACGTGAGAGTCGATATCGATGCATCGGACAGCGAAAGCTCAGCCATATTGTACACTGTAGGGCATGGTTAGTCGGATATGCGATGATTGTGTCTCCTTCAGGAGAGTAAACTCACTTAAGCCAGGGATGAAATCAATCTCTTCCTCATCCTCATCTTCTTCATAAACAAATTCAAACCCTTCACCATCTTTACCGACAAGCTTCGTATCATTCGGTACCTTCCGGTCAGGATCTCGTTGAAATGTGGTAATGCTCTTACTCTCGGGTATAGAAATTCCACTCGATATCTTGACGTTATATGATAGCAACGCACCAGGCTCGATTCGGCACTTGTCTCCGATGACTGAACCATTGGCCACAATAGCATGGCGTATCTCCGTTGCTTCGCCCACAACCACATCATCCCATATATATGCGCCGTCAAGGACAACATTGTTGCCGATCTTGCACCTTCGGCCGATGACACTATTGGTGATGACAGCCCCTTCTCCGATAGTGGTGTCCTTACCGACGACAGTCCGGCTATGTATAGTTGCAGATCTAGCCAGCACAACACCTTGCTCCTGGTAGACGAAATTCCGCTTAAACGTATAGGTATATCCAGGGAAGAGGTTCGTATCCGGACACAGAGGGAAAGTCCATCGTGATATAACATCCCGACTAACAAGGTCGTACGCATGTAGATTTTGAACCCTGGTGGCGTAGTGGTCCTTCAAGATGTGGGTGTGTATAGTCATTCCATTGAGTTCGTAGTCCTTCAGCACGCCGTGAAGGAAATGGGTGCGCGGAGACTGGTAGTCAAAACTATCCGCCCACAGACCCAGGACTTCAGGGGTACATATGTCAATACGACAATCATACAGATCATTTCGAACATCAATCTCGGCATGGGCGTCAAGGAGTTCCGGGTCTATCTCGAGATTCGACGGCAGATCATATCCGTCGTGTGAATGGTACGGAAGCTCTTCGTAATGCAAGCATCTATCCTTGGTAGGATCAATGACAAACAGCGGCGCATCAGCGCTCTTGCGGACCCTATTCGACTCTCCGACTTCTCGAAGTATCATGGTCATGATGGCGTTTCGGTTTGTTTCTCGTCGAGCACGGTGCTCGATCAACGCCTGCTCGAGCGGGATATTCCCAATAACGTCACCGTTAACTAACAGAAAGTCGCCGTTCATTAGATGTTTCTCATGTAGATCGCGCATGACTTCTCCGAATGTAGTTGCCGCCGTCCTGATAAGCCGGACTTTTGTAAAGGGCGATATGTCTGATTTCCACTTAGAGCCACTGCATAGTTATATAAGTATATGGATGGTGCGCCAACTAAACGGGGGTAGATATGGCGTACTTGAGATAAGTTTCTAGCATATCTGCATGTGCGCCGGCATAGAGCAATACCTCCTCCATTCCGGCATTGGACAGGAATTCAAGGGTATAATCAATCAAGAGGGTATTGGCGATAGGAAGAAGACACTATTTGGAATCAAAAGTCTCCGTCAGCCCCGCTCCATAGAGAGACAGTATACAGCCATGACATACCCTTGGTTTCTCAAGTGTGAACGGTTCAAATCGCGTTTCAAATATATCAGTAACCACCTAAGGGGGATAGTTAGTATCTGCGCACTTCTATCTAAGAAACATGGGGATGATGATTAGCCGTACCACTGCCTGGAATGGCTGCTGTCTCTCGTCTATCATGGGATCTCTGCGTCTGGATGCGCCCTCTCCGCGCTTCTTATTGCCCTTCGGCGCCCCCCCTCCTCGCTGTTTCGACCCTTTCGGAGCCATGGTGTGGTAGTTATCGTTATCGTGGGTGGTGGGGGAGTAGTCCCCTTGAACTGACTCACGGCGGGGACAAATCTGTATGCGTTTTTCAGGCGGATTAAGGCAGTGTAGTGGTATAGAGGTGCTCTTAGAGCTCAGCCGAGTGCAGGCCTGTTAGCTGGGAGAAATCAATGGCTTCTTGTTCACTGGTGAAGCTCTTTGCATGGAATCTCCCGTGAATGCACTGAGTAACTACAAAGTTACCGTCAATATTTTTATGACTCCCGCGGCTTACATAACTATCAAAGTATCTTGCCCTAACCTTAATTAGGACTAGCGCATGTTCCTGCTTGTGCCCAAAAAGGGAAATCGGAAGAAAGTTAGTCCAAGAAAGATGCTGACTAAGATATAATCCACGTGACAAAGTTAAAATTGGTATGACTAAGCAAATATATGTTGAGGTTAAATGGAAAGCATGATAATCAACTTAATCTATGAGGGGCTCATTATTGTTTATTTCAATTGTATTGTTTAATTCAATTGAGGCGTTTAATCATGAGATAACTAAGCCAAAGTTGCTTGTGCCAAACCCAGACCTCCCTAGAGAAACCAATTTATAGACAGCACTTCCCTTAGCCATTCTTGTGGCTCTTCCATGTAAACATCCATGGACCACATCTTGGAGCATTCGTCTTTATCGTGTGGGCGATACATTTTTGTCGAAAGCAGCATTGGCTGTCGGTAATGCAGTCTTGTCCCGGTAGCGTGCATCCTTTTCTCTTGAAGAGGCCATTGGGGTCTGGCGAAGGTGCTGCTACGGCGATGGCTGAGAGGAGCAAGACGGCACCGAGTTTGCAGAGCTGCATGGCGACGATGACGTCGACTTGGATGTTGAGTGGAGTGATATGGTTATCGTATACTTAGATTGTCGGAGGTTGTTGTGGGGTATTTTTTATGGGGAAGACCGTGAGATGTTTTCTCGGGGATCGGCAGATGGGTTTGGTTTCAGGGTGGGAGGCGGTTGTGGGATGATGTCAGGGGGGTGGGTGCGTCGAGGACCTTATATCCTCGACATAAGACAGCGTTAGGAAATGGGTGAGTGAAATAGCAAACGAACTAAACAAAGAGATGATGGTACGGAGTACAAATTCTGCAAGTTGTTTGTCTTTGATGCCTGATGGCGTGAATAGGGTAATCCATCATGGATGGACGGCAGGTTAGCATGGGACATCCAGCGAAGACCGATGGCTGTTACCAGCTTCTCAGATGAAAACATCGAAGGTGAGAATAAGCGTAACAAATGTGCCATCATAGAGAGCAATAATATAAAGAATTGTGGTGGTGTCTGTAAGACCAGCCGTCGGACGTCGTGGGTATGGTATCCCGTGTTGAACGAGCGCATCCCTTGCGATCCAACCTTGCACTCGCATAACTGCGGAGCAGAACTTCCCTCGTACCGAAGTTTCAAGACGATCATCTCCTCACTACCAGAGCAAACAGAAACAGCGACATCTCTTTGTCTTCCCAGGCTCTCCGCCTGACCCAAAACGAACTCCCCCTCATGGAGAAGAAGAAGAACCCGCTGCATCGTCACGGCAAGCCATTTGCATCAAGATATAAATACCTGCTTTGATGCCGTGCTGATGGATTTGAGGAATGAGATATATCAATTCGCTCACGACCACCGACATCGAACGATCGACACCAGCCCTTTTAAAAAGTCCCTCACGCACAGAACTTGATACCAGCGGAACTTCCTAAAAGTCAACGCCCACCATGCAGATCAGCAAACTGCTTACCTTCTTCTCCCTCACTGCAGCCGTGCTCGCCAATCCAGCAAGCGAACTCAAGCGAGACGTGCAGCTAGTCGACTGTCCGGAGGGAGTATGCTTTGACGACTCCTTCTACTGCGACATGGAGGACCACAAGTGTCGTAAGAGAGGCGGTCCTGGGCCCTGTGGCTCCGGCGAATGTATCGAGAACAAGGACGCTCCTATGCCTGCTGAGCCAGCTAAACGCGAAGTAGTGCCGCGTGACAGCTGCATCGACTGCAAGCTCGGCGTGGAGAAGTGCAAGTGGAATCCGAAGAGACAGCAGTATCAGTGTATGCCGAGATATTCGATCGTGCAAGGGAAGCGTGGGCCTACCGGGTCGTGCGGTAAAAGGCTGGCTGACTGCGGGCGGAACGACAACTGCTGCTCTGGCCGGTGTATCAAGAACAACCGGTTCCAGGTCGGGCATATGAATCTCGGTTCCTGCGATTAGACCGTCTTATGTTTATCAATGTTATGTCTGTTTCGTTGCTGTCTTTGAGATGGAGATGTTCGATGGAAGTAAAGGAATAAAGCGTCCAGCTATCTTTTCTAGATCCCATCACGTGACGCATATACTTCCAGGTTATGTAACCAAGAAAAACAGTGTATTAGATAAGCCTAAGCCCTTTCAAGATCATCAAACATCAAAACATCCATCACATCGACAGTTTTCACCGTCCGTCAAGTCAAAAAGAACAGTAGACAGCTCAGCCTCGAGCATCCCCAAAGTTGTCCCATCCCACCTCACCTCACCTCACTAGCTAGTCAGTTAACGAGCGACCTTCCTCTCCACCGCGTCCCGTCCCGTCCCTTCATCTCCATCGCCAGCCGCCCATCCAGCCCATCCAGCCCATCTGCCTCGATCTAGATCTCTGCTGAAAAGCGCCCCGAGTCCAGCCAGCTCTAGAACGCTCAACCAGCGGCCCCCGCCATCCCATCCACCTCCCAAGCCAGGCCCGGCCCTCCTTAGCGACGCAAGTCTAGAACCTCGCTGGTTTCGACCCTTTAAATAGTCGAGTCAACGGCCGTGCATGGCCAGCAGGCCTGGCAGGGCACAGGTAGGTAAGCTAGGCAGGCCAGCTGAGTCGACGGTCTTTAAGTGCACGCACATCGATGTCGATTAGATGTAGCTTGGGGCAGGGCAGCGCAGGGCAAGGCAGGGGCACACAGGAGAGCTCTCTTTAACTTACCTTTTTACCCTTCACGACTCGATGCGAGATAGATAGATAGATTGGTAGGGAGGTAGGGAGATGTGAGAGGCTGCTTGCTGCTGGCGACATGCAGGCAGCGAGTGCAGCTATGACATATCACAGCCGGCCGATGATCGCAGTCGCTAGCAGTAAGTAAGTCAGTCAATACTTAAGCACGGATAGCGAAGTAGTCAGTCGCTGCTCAGCGAATGTCTCGGGATGAACTCGGGAGGTCTGATCTGTTCTTCTCGCCTTGCTTTGACCCATGCCGCACCGCATACACATACACCTTCACATACATACAGACATACATACCGACATGCAGACAAACTCACATCCTCCAGACAGAAGATGTCCGTCCAGCACGTCAGTCAACTCTGGCTCTGGCTCTGCCGCTGCATGCCAAATCCCGACTGCGCCGACGACCACCGCAGCATCCCACGACCCGACCGACGCTTAGCACAGGCAGGCAGGCAGACAGACAGGCAGATCCAAGAGCAGGGGACCAGGGATGAGACACACGCAGAGACAAGAAGACAAGAGACAGGACGAGGGATGTTTGGAACCGAACTGGCTTGTGCAGCGAGTTAGTTGATGCATGCATGCGTGCTGTACGGAGCAAGTGTGTGCAGATGGATGGATGTGCATGCATGCTGTACCTATACTATGCAACTGTCGTGTACCTCGAAGTACACTCGCATACCATCCCATCCCATCCTATCCCACACCAGGCCAGCCAGGCAGGCCATGACGAGGGGACAGGAAGTAAGTAAAGCTCGTCATCCCTGCACGCATCAGCGAGATACGAGTACGGGGAGGAAGCAGGTAAGGAAGTCCTTAAGTAGGTCGGTCGCAGAGCTGAACCATGCATGGTCCTCCCCTCGAGACGGGACCCTGTCCTGCACGGCACGGTACGCCCTCTGCTCGACTCGACGGATAGACATGCCTTGTTAGTCCAGTCTATACATATATCAGCACATTTATACGTCGGGGATGGACGACAGAAGTGAGGCGCAAGATAGCAAGATGGCACGGTAAGAAAGTGGTTGTTTTTTTCTCATGTACAGCATAAAAGAGTAGATGCCGAGTCAGGTCATCTCATCTCAGCTCGACTCGACTAGGAACGAAACATATCAGATGCATCTCGACCAGGTCCTGCAGCTAAGTAGGTAGGCGGCTCAGAGCAGCGCAGTTCAGTTCAGTTTAGATAATAAACAAAACAAAACAAAAACAAATCAAGCAGTATTCCCGCCCAGATGAACAAAAATCCAACACACCAAACCGCCCGCCCGCCCGCCTGCCCGCCCGCGCACCAATTCCAGCCTGATAGATAAGTAAACAAGCAAGTAAACAAGCAAAAAATAGATAAGAAAAGAAATGGGCACTGCTGTTCTTTTGTAAAAAAAATGCGGGAAGCCAGAAGAAACAATTCGGACAATGATATACTCGAAATGGGCCATGATGGCACCAGACCAGGGCCAATTAAGCAGGTGTACTCGTCTCATGTCGCCTGGATATGCCTTATGCTGTGCTGTGTTGTGCTGTGTTGTGTTGTGCTATTTGAGGCTGTAATAATTGATTCGCATATCGCCTGGTCTGGTGGAGGCGAGACGGGATGGAGACGGGATGGCAAGCGGAGAACTTGCATCGACCTGGACGTGACTTGTAGTCCAAGCTGTAGCTGTAGAGGTAGAGGTAGAGATAAGGTATAGAGGTAGCTGTAGCTGTAGCTGTAGCTGTAGCGGTAATTATGCATGAAGAAAAAACAAGGTAGAGTATTGGAAAGTAAACCATAGCCTAGCCCGATGAGATAGATGAGTGAGTGCTGATGTGCTGCTTTGCTTGGTGCCGCTGAACGACGAGACGACGCAAATCCGCCCGCCCACGCCAAAAACAAAAAACAAGACAAGACGAGGAGACGAGAAAAAAAGGAAAGCAGAAAAAGGGTACCCAACACCGTATATATGATAATGGTAAATGATGATGTGATAGGTTGCAAAAAAAGGACAAATAGTAAGTTGTAGAGCGTAGCAAGCAGATAACCAAACCGAACCGACCGAACGGAAGCAAGTCAAGTAAGCAAAAATAATGGCGAGAGGGCGGCGCTTTTTGTTTTCTTTTTTTGGGTGGTGAGATGAAAGTAAAGAAAGAGAAAAGAGGAGAGAAGAAGAAAGAAATATTAAGCCATTCTGCTGGTTTGCATGGGATTTACCACTTGGGCGCCGTGGCCGGGGCCGGGACCGGGTCCAGAACCAGGGAAGATGCGCTGGCGCTTGTTGTACGCGTTGACACTGAGGTCTATGCCGGCCATGTCTGAGGCTTGACGACGGTGCTTGATGTGGTTGTGCTGGGACTGGGTTGGGGTCTGGGAGGGCGGTTGTTGGTTCTGTGTTTGGGGCTGTTGTTGTTGTTGCTGCTGTTGCTGCTGTTGGTATTGCAGGCCGTTTGTGTCGAAGGACTGGCCTGGAGCGGGGGTGAGAGGGGAGTTCTGCCATGTCTGCTGGCCCATGGTGGAAGGCGACTGGTTTGGAGACGATTCGTCTTTTACGGGCTGCTGGGAGGAAGGCGGGAGGCCTGAGACGGGGACGTTGACGGGGACATTGACGGGGACGGAGATGGAGTTGGAGAGAGGGCTGGGACCGGGTCCTTGGTTGGAGTTTGTAGATGTGGGCTGGCCTGGTGGCGGTTGCGGGGTGGGAGGTGCGTTTGATGAAGCATTGGGTTGCTGTTGTTGCTGCGCTTGTTGCTGCTGTTGCGATGCGTCCATTGGGTTGACGTTTTTGAGGGAGACGAGGTGTTTTTCTAGCATGTTGAGGAGGGACTGTCTGGTGAATGGTTTCGGTAGGACGTCATTCATTCCTACATTTGTTAGTATACATATATATATATCACTTTAGAGTAGGCGTACCGTGGTGGAAGTAGAGGTCTATGTCGCTGGATCTGATGTTGGAGGTCATTGCGATGATGGGGGTGGAGTCGAAGCGGCGGATGAGACTGCAGGCCGAGACGCCGTCGAGGTTTGGCATGATGATGTCCATTAGTATGAGATCGTACTTGGACCCGCCCTGTATCTTGTTCACCGCCTCAAGCCCGTCGAGCTGGATAATGTTAGCAATAATAATACAATAAATAGGAAATAAGAAGAAAAGACGTACTGCGGTGTCTACGACGCAGGAGAAAGAGTAGAGGAACTTGCCGCCGATCTGGCGACAGGTCTGGTCATCTTCGACGAGCAGGATGTGCGGACTCCGCGCCCAGCCTGGGTCCGGGTAGATGCTCTTTTTCCGGCCGTCGTTGCCGACCGGGTACTGCCGCCGTACGTCCGGGACGTCCATGTCCTTATTTGCAGAGGAGTTGGTGGGTAGCGGGTAAGGAATGTTGTTGACGTGCTCGCTGTACATGGGGTCTATGCCGTTTGTCGCGCCGACCGGGTAGACCACCTGCTCGAGCTCGCCGTTCATCTTGGGGTAAGAGGAGAGCGAGGCGGCCTGCTGCTGGGCTGCGGTGGCAGAGGAAGGCGGCGTCATCCCGACGACACCACCGACGACGTTGACCCCGTTGACCCCGTTGACGGCCGCAGCAGCCGCCGCCGCAGCGTTTGCTCGTTGCTGCTGGACTGCTGCGGCGGCTGCGGCGGCCTGTTGCTGATGCTGATGCTGGTGCTGGTGTTGTTGTTGTTGTTGTTGCTGCTGCTGGTCGAGGGGCGGGGTGGCAGCCACTATGCCCTCGAGGGCGGAGAAGTTGAACTGGTTCTCTGCGGTCATCTCGTTGAGCAGCTTTGTGGCGTGCTGCAAGGGGGAGGCAGCGGGATTCTCGTCTATTCCGGCGACCTGCGACGGGCTGAGATCGGTGGGCTGTGACTGGAAGGAGAGGCTGGCAGCAGCAGCGGCGGCGCGGGAGTCTCTCTTCTGGCGGGCGTCGAGGGAGTGGAGGTATGTGAGGATGCAGTGGACCACTTGGTCGTGGCCGAGGACCGACTTTTGGACGCGGCGGACTTCCTGGAGGACCATCTGGTGCTCGATGCTGGTCTGGGAGATGCGCTCGGTGAGGTGCTGGAGCTGCTGCTGCTGGGCGAGGAGCTGCGAGTTGAGCAGGTCGAGCTGCTGCGTGGGGATGGAGTCTTCGTTGGCGGGCGCCTGTTTGCGCGGCGCCGGCGCCTTTCTGCGGATGTTGTCGAGCGAGTCCTTGTTGTCGGCCTTGAACTCGGGGTGTTTAAACTCCCACGCCTATCTTTGTAAGTAGCTGTCTAATGAGTGAGTGGTAGTAGGGGTACGTACACTGGGGCCGTAGGGCGACTGGCCGGTCTCTTCGTTGTTCTGGCGCACTTTGTGAAAGTCGTACTTGTTGAGCTGGCGCACGAAGCTGGCGAAGTTGCTGTGCTTGAAGTGCTTCGGCAGGATGGACTTGGTGAACTTTTCGCACTACAAGGTATTAGACTGTATTCAGTAAAGAGAAGAAGAAGAGGACGAACCTCTAGGACGACGAAGCTGTCTCTGTCGTCTCCCCATCTGACGATCTGCGCATAGGACGGGTCTTCGAGCATCCTGCTGGGTGGTCAGTAAGGCAGAGGCAAGGCAGGGTCTGCAGGCCGACGGAGGGACTCACTTGTAGAGCTTCCTGACCTGCGCGAGTCAGTTAATACCAGTATCCCCATCACCAGAAGAGAGAGAGACAAGAAGAAGACTTACAAAGTCGCTCGAGTTGCCGGCCGAGCCGCTGGGCGGAGGGTTGTCCATGGCGAGTTGCAGCCAGAGAGTAGAGGATGGTAGAGAAGAGGGAGAGAAGAGGAAGAGAGAGAAAGAGAGAGAAGAGGCTGTCGCTGTCGCTGTCTGGGCCGGCGGGCGAGGGCAAGGATGCAGCAAAAGTAAAGAGAAGGAAGAAAGACAAGTCCAAGCCAGCAAGCCAGGCCGTGAGAAGAAGAAGAGAAGAAGAGAAAGAGAAGAAGAGAGAGAAAGAGAAAGAGATCGAGTCTCCAAGAGGGCGTCGCAAGGAGGCCGGCCAAGGTCAGTCCATGAAGAGAGACAGACAGAGAGACAGTCGAGACAGAGAAAGGTCGAGACAGTCGATGGAAAGGAGAAAGTCGAGAAGGAAGAAGAAGACGAAGACGAAGAGACGACCGTGAGAGTGAGTGGCCAACGCTAGCTAGCTCAGTCGGGCTGGCTGCTGGTTAGTTCAACCTTGTCGGAGGGGCGGATGGAGATAGAGATAGTCGAGTAGAAGAGTAGAAGAGTAGAAGAGAGTAAGAGAAGACAGAGGTAGAGTAAAGACAAAGATCGAGAGGAAGAAGCAAAGAGGAAGATGGGATGGAATACGAGGATGTCCTTCTCTTGCTTCTGCTTCTGCTTCTTCTTCTTCTTCTTCTTCTCTTCCACTTTGCTTCTCTCTCTCTCTTCCACTTCTCTTCTGCTTCTCTTCTTCTTCTTCTCCTCGACTATCAGCTAGTTATCTGTCTTGCCACCGCTAGGCTGCCACTAGTCAACGGGACCCTCTTCCTCCTCTTGACTCCTCTTGACTCCTCTTACTCCTCTTAGCCATCTTATCCTCTTTTCTCAAGTCCACCTGCATCTCATCCCTCTTAAGGTCCTCCTCTTAGCCTTCTTGTCCTTTTTCTTAGTCTTCTTAGTCTTCTTAGCCTTGAAGTCTTAGATGAAGACGGGTCATGTGAGAAGACAGAGATGAAGATATTACTCTGATGTAAGTCGACAACTAGACATAGATGGAGTAGGATGATGGAGATCTGGAAAGATACTATTTACTAGTTTGGACATTAATATTAGAAGGGATGGATGTCAGGGACCAAGGAACACTTCTATCCTGATGTCAACATCTATCTATGGATGACCTTCCAGCTTGACAGCCATACAGTGGTTAATACATCTAATAAAGCTCTACAAGTAGCAATAGTAACAAGTATCTCGCCTTCATCTTCATCCTCCCTTGTCCTTGTCTGTCAGACTGCTTGGCGAAGCCTCCACCGGCCCAGCCTCGTCTGTTACTCTTCTCTCCAGCATCACATCAACAGCAACATACATACATCAACAGCAACACCAGTCCACGTCAATTGGCATCAATTCAAGTAAGACTATTAATAGCCATGTTCAGACTCCCCTTCTCCCGGGCCTCGGCCTCTGTCTCCGTCTCCGTCTCCCGCCGCGCATTCCACTCCTCCCGCCCGCTCGCCGTCAGCCAGGGCGACTGCATCCCAGACCTCGACGTCCTGACTGAGAACTCGCCCGGCAACAAGGTCAACCTCGCCGCCGAGCTGGCCAAGGGCAAGGGCGTCATCGTCGGCACTCCCGGAGCCTTCAGTGCGTTCTCTCTCTATATACTTTCTGCTTTCTATACTTTCTACTTTCTACTGTACTGATAATTGCAGCTCCCGGATGCTCGCTCTCGCATGTCCCAGGCTTCCTCAACCATCCCAAGCTCAAAGACGCAGGCAAGGTCTTCGTCGTCTCGGTCAACGATGCATTCGTGTCAGTCCTTAACCCAAGCTCCCTAGTCCATGAATTCTTGCTGACTTGGACCTTAGAACCAAGGCGTGGGGTGAATCGCTTGACCCGCAGAAGAAGAGCGGCATTCGCTTCCTCGCCGACGCTTCGGGCGAGTTCAACAGACAGATGGACCTGCTCTTCAGCTCGGCCAAGGTCTTCGGCAACGACAGAAGCAAGAGATACGCCCTGCTCGTCGAGGACGGGAAAGTAGTCAAGGCCTTTGTCGAGCCTGACAACACCAGCGTCGACGGTACGTCTTCCTCTCCATACATTACCCCATCCACATTCCAATTCTTACTGACCGATTTAGTCTCCCGCGCTGAAAAGGTGCTCGGATAGATAGACAGTAGATAGACCTTCCATTCTCATGTATGATAGTTATCTTTATTTATCGTGACATGTTCCAGCATGCAACGGCTTCTTGTCCCTCTCCCTACTCCTTGTTGTCGTCGTCGTCTACCTACTGCTTCGTCTTCTCCCATTGCTCCGGCGTGTAGCATTTGGGCGTCCAGGCGTGGATGGCTGCTATCTCGGCCTTGAGCGCAGAGTTGACCAGCCGGTGTCGTGCAAGCGTCGTCTTGCTCTCGAACTGCGGGGATACTATTATCGCCTGGAACGCTTGGCCGCAGCCGCCTGCAGATACACCATCTCCATTAGCCATGCCATGCCATGCGCATTGTTGTTATAGATAGAGTGGGAGTACCTGATAGATCCTCGACTTCTACATGCTGTGGGTCAAGCTTGTTTGTAAGAATGGACTTGATGGAGTCGGACGTTACGGCCGGTGAAGACTGCGGCTCGTTAGGCGCCGGTTGGGCCATGCTAGAGTATGAATAAGCTGGGCCGAAGAGGGCTGGAGTTGTTCTTCTTCTTGGGATTGTGATGGCTGTTGACCGGCGGAAGGCTGGAAGTAGGCGGAAGGCGAGGCGGGAGGACATAAGTGGTGAAACAGAGGCAAGGGGGAAAAAGAAAGAAAGAGAAACAAGAGAAACAAGAGAAGAGGATGCGGAAGGAGAGGGATTTCTTGTCGTGATGCGATCAAGGTAAATGCGGATGAAAGAGAGAAAAAAAAATAATTGACGCCGTGCATTAGTAATGGATCAGAGCGCGCTTGTACCTAGACGCCGCTTACTTTAGCCGCGATGTGGGGAACAACTTGCCGCCCCACCTTATTTTGTGGTGGTTTACTTGCGTTCTCCTCAACATCCCGAACGTCCATCCCGCCGATAGTCATCGTTTATCCACACCAATTGCTCAAATTTACAGCCAATGCTTACTACGTCTCTCAGAAACGCGTCCAGGATGGCTACCGTTTGCTCTCCCTTCTCCAAGGCCGTCGTCAGATGCATCCAGAAGATGTAAGAAACAACCCTCGCTCGCCAGTTACGGGATCTAGCTGACCTTGTGCCTGCTCCAGGTACCCGGAGTCTCTTGCTGATAAGAGCTTCGATAACACTGGCTGTTAGTTCTATGACCCCTATATACTATGCCTACTACTTGTTAACATCCCCTCTGGAAGTACTCCTAGAAGCACCGCTGAACAAGCACCGCCGGCTCAAAAACTCAGTCCTCCTAACCGTCGATCTCACAAAGGCCGTGGCAGATGAGGCCATAGCCAGAGGTGACTCTATCATCATTGCATACCGTAAGTTTAACGCATGACCGGCATATTATTACCGATTTACTGACGAACGAATGCTACAAGACCCAATCATCTTCCGAGATCTCAAGTCCCTTACCCTCGCCAACTCTCAACAACAATCGCTCCTTAGACTCGCCCAGGAAGGAATAAGCGTTTACTCGCCGCATACAGCCGTCGATGCCACCCCAGGCGCAATGGCAGACTGGCTGTGTCAGTGTGCAGTACCATCTTCCGTCAAACCCCGTCCCTCAACAGAAACGATATATCCATCTCCCGACCCGCCAGTAGAACCTGACTTCAAAGATGCCGGTATGGGAAGGAAAATCACCTTCGAACAGCCTCTGCCCCTGAACGATATAATAGGCGCCATTGCAAAGACTGCTTTGCCTCAGCCTAACGTTATTGGCACCCACACGGAATCGGCTGTAGGGTTCTCGATAGCTATACCCCAGGGATCCGCCGTGTCAGATATCACTATCTCTTCTGTTGCAGCTTGTCCGGGCTCGGGATCATCGATACTCATGAAAGGTGGAACCCCGGTAGCTGACTTGCTGCTCACGGGAGAGTTAAGTCATCATGAAGCTCTGGCTGCGATAGAAGCTGGTTCAGTGGTGATCACTCTCTCCCACTCGAATTCTGAACGCGGATTTTTACACGGACACATGCGTTCGAACTTACATGAACGTTTGTCCCAGGTATGGAAGGAAGAACGTGCACACAACGATATGGCGAGCAGTAACAGGGATGAAACAGAGGTACAAGTGTTGAAGCAGATCTTTGCCGATGACAGTGTATGCGTTGATGTTAGCAAGTCAGACAGAGATCCATACCAGGTGCTCTGCTGGCAGAACGGGAAGGAGGCATGATCTCCCTCTCGCTCTCGTCGTTGATAATGTAACATAAGACTCTATTTACTTCCCATCTATCTAGCTTAAAAGAACCCTAATCTCCCCCGTTGTACGCGGGAACAGCGCTCTCAAACTCCACTCCCTTTCCTCCTCCTCTTCATCCCCTTCTTCACCAGCATCCTTATCCGTATCTCCTGCGCTTATCTTCGCCTCATCAGCACCAACAATCATCCCCTCGATAAACTCAAAGTCGCTCGCAAACGCCTCCACTGCCTCCTCCGTTACCCCCTTCACCAGTCCAGCACTGTTCACCCGTTTCAGGTTATCCGTTGCATCAACCAGTGCTGCAGGCAGGAAATCATCAAGCTGCTGGCTCACAGCTGATAATGCAGCCGGCTGGAACTCAGGCAACTTGGCAACAGTTTCTAGCTTGTTCTTGCTGCTGCCGCCGTCTGACTCGTTGCGCGCGTTATATCCCTCCAGAGCACGAAGAAGTGTATCCAGGCCTGACTTCTCTAGTAAGAAATCGTGCTGGAACTTATGTAGCTCGGCCCGTAGATTGGCGAGGGTATTCGATAAGCTGCTCAGATGAGTTGATGATGCGAATTCGTACACTGACACCGCTGTACGCGCAGCAAGAACACAGTTGGTCTCGAATATTGTTCGAGAAAAGCTGTCCTTGAGCAAATTGGTGGATTTCCTAGTTAGATCCAGCATCGGATCCAGCGTTGAGCGAAGGATAGGCGTGAACTCGTTTCCTTCCTCCCCTTCGCCAAACGACCTGTTAAGAACCGCATGGCTAAAGGACGAGTCGTATGCTTTCATCAACTGTTCGAGACTCTCGATGCATTCGGTGAAATATTCCGGTGGACTCAGGTCGTCTGGCGGTAGTAAGCCAGCGGAATCATTCGAAGCAGTCTTCACCCGATCCCGAGCCAGGCTTTCAAAGTGCTCCATTGTGAAGCGCTCTAGCGACGAAAGCGTATCCACCAGTGCCGAATCAGCCCCTACAAGCTTGCTGAATGTCGTTTCGTAGAACGCAAGTAGATTGGCCACCTTGTATATAGTAACTATATCATCGTGGCCTTGAACAACTAGTTCAACTCGTTGCTGCAGCGAGCGAGCAACGCCGCTTAGGTCTCGGGTGATTAGCTCACGTAGCGCCTTTTGGCCATCAAATACGGGTTCGCCTTCTTCACCGCGAGACCACGGCTCGCTCTTGATACCTGCCTCCATCCCCTTGGCAAGATCGTCTGCGTCCGAAACAAAGAGGGCCTCCAATGCTTCTCGCTCAGACACAGTAGCTGAATGCACCCACGCAAGCATATCGCTCACGTACCGGAGTGGATCGTGCGCAGAAAACTCAATCGGCTTGGTATTTGCATCTGCCCCCTCGCCGGACAAAGCTATCGTAAGAGCGTGATGGAATGAATCGGACAGGATATATTCTCGCGCCTCGGCAAAGAAGTCGAGACAGCTATGGAACAGACTCGGTCTCTCAGCAAGGACTCTGATTCCTTTTCTGATTGATCCTCCAATCTGCGGGTCTTCCAGGTTCAGTGACTTGAACTCCTTCTGAATCCATTTATATAGCTTGAGGAACGCAGAGTTGAGGTTTTTGGAGCTTTGCTCCATGATCTCCAGCCCCAGCTTTTGGTTCTCACTGCCCAGCAGCACCTCGCAGTCCTTGTGTATTTGCTTTGTCCGGGCGAGGATGTTGAAAAATCTGTCGTCCACAGGCTCTGACAGGGAGGTCAAAACTTGCACGTCTTCCTCCGGAAGAATGAAGTGTTTGTTGAAAGCATTGAGTAGGGCCTGTTTCGTCTCCGCTTCCTCTTTCTTTGTCGTTAAAGTAGACGCTTCTTCAAGTACCGGTCCAGTCTCCTTGTGTGCCACTGACAACCGATCTCGCATGTCCTGACATATCGTATTGAGGTTGGCTATTACATCGCCGATTCGAGAGAGTTGCTACATACAGAGACATTCCGTTAGCCTAGTTTCTAAGCCCAAGTCATAAAGAGACACCCACCTCAGCAACCCTGCCGAAATCCTGTATTATCTTGCCATTGGAATCAATAACTTCCTTCTGGACATCGAGCCGAAGGGTTCTCCTGGTCTCTGCGGTATTTTGGATCCCCCTGCTGTCCAATGTCTCCAGCGCATCTCTGAATTCAGAGTCCGCATAGGATGCTGCTAGGGCGGAGTTGAGTCGATTGGCCAGTGCCGTCTGACGCGGAGCTACATTTGCACCAGCAGGAGGTGGCAAAGACATGCCATTTGAAGGCGAGCCGGCAGCAGTACCTCCGCCCGAACGAAGAGCAGCCATCCTGGTAGCCAGCTTATCTATATCTCAACTCGCATCTCGGGTGTTATTCTCTGGTTGGTCTGGCGGGCAGCGGGAGGTGGTCCGGGCGTTAGGTTCTCGAAGAGTGCACGGCCCTTCATTTTTCCGCGGTTAATTCTCATTACGTAATCTTGTCCCTCGAAAGGCGCAGGCGAAAGACTTTTTTTTCAAAGGCTCGTGCATATTTGCTTTTTGGCAGAGAGCAACATCCAACAACCAGGTCCGACCAACCCGGGTTGGCGCATCCTGGCACCAAGCGGGCATAATATATGGCCTTTTTAGGTTAACATTGTGGCCGGGATCCTTCCAAGGCAGCGAGCAGGATTTCTAACTTTAGCACATACGACGTACCACGAAAAGAGTTTGGGAAAAGGTGGTCCGACGAATAGATTACTCAACGCTACTGAGCATGCTTTGCGAGAGTCCTGGAAAAGGATAATGGTCTCAGTATTGCAACAGCCATGCTGTTATTTCAATTAAGGAGGCAAAATTGATACCCCTTATCCAATGTCTTGTTGAGAGCATTGACAGACGAGCAAGATACCATACCCTATCAGGCTGGACGAAAATGCGGCTGCTTGAGATCTCTCAACTAAACTTTGAACTAAATCCCATGAGCTTTCTCTGGATGAGATGCGCAGCATGTGAAGTTTTTCGTCATCTCTCCCCACTCTCTGGACTCCTCGATGACACTCTCTGAGCCCCTCGATGGCCCAGAATTATGAGACTTGTAGTCAGCGAGATGTTATTATCCCCCCAGGGGTTGTTCCCAGTTTTTCGAGCTTCCTTTGGAGGCCAGCTGTTGGTTCACCACAACTCCGGGCTCAACGTTGAACGGAAGTTGAACCCCTCTTCCAAGAGCGTTTTTACGCTTTTAGGAAATTAGATCAAAATGTATTACTAGTGAAAACGGTGAGTTATAATAGTTGAACAGAGAGTATCATAAGTGCATTAAAGTATATTCATCATGAACTAATTGGTGGTATTTAAACATATATAGAGAATGGAAGCTATATGTGTTCAGCCTTCATATCACTATGCCAATAAGAACAAGCCCCGGAACTCATGCGCCATAGTTGTTTGGCCCTCCACATTTACTCGGGCTTGGTGTCCATGCCAAGGGCGCTCTTGACCTTGTCGCCACTATAAAATAGCTGTTAGCAATGCCCGGGAGGCTCGGGAAGGGGAAGCAATTCACTACTTACATGGCCTGGGCAGCACCGCCACTCTGGTTGTCGCTGGCGCGCTGGCCCTTATCGAAGATTTGCTGGGCAGTGCCCTTCTGGTCATCAGGCTGGACACCACTGCGAAATATGTCAGTTCTATATGCCGCCGATGGAGGTAGTAGGATGAAAGGCGGGGTTTATAGGTCATACCGAGCAATGCGGTCCTTGGTGTCAGTGAAGGCCTCGCCAATCTTGTCCTGCTGGGACTTGGTGCTGTCAGGAGTCAACTCCTCCTTGGCCTCTGTTCAAGTAAGTTAGAATTGAAGGGATTCAATTTGAGAAAAGAGGGGTAACTAAAAAAGGGAGGAGGGGAAAGCGCATACTGGTAAGGAAATCCTTGCGTCCAGCGTCAGCCATTGTGAATGATTGTTATAGAAGAAGTGTTCTTCGGGAGATTTGAAAAGAGATTGTGAGATTGGAATTGATTGGATTGTTCGTCTTGTTGTGTGGTGATGATGGGAAAAAAAGTAGCCCATCTCAGGGACATCGTCGACTCTTATATAGCCAACCCCTCAGGGCCAGATTGAGTAAGAACCTTGGGATGACGTCGTCGTCATCCGCATCTCGATACTGGGAACACTGCCCTCCCCAGCGCCTGTCGTTTCAAGGGGTATGACGAGCAAGCACACTGACAAACTCAGTGCTAGGTCCGCTGTGGAGAGCTTTCAACCTCTCCTATCCATGCATAACACTGTGCATGCAGCAGAAAATAGAGTTTATCAATTGCATCATAATGCCAGCCCTGGAGAATCCTGAATCACGTGTTGAAGCCAAGACAGTGTTAGTCATCCTCTTGCATCATCGTTTCTCCGGTGTCCGGGTGCCGAGGCCCATAAACGATCCGTGTGCTCCACCCGGAGCAGCCTCTGCGAGCGTCTTCGCGCTTCCATCAACTTCATCACAACATCATCCCATCGTTCGAGTCACCAACAGAGCAACAACCGCCGAGTCGCAACCACAAAATGGCTGCTACCCAGTCCCGCTTATGATGATTACGCCTCCCCTCTTGTTCCGTTATTCGAGCGAAGTTCTTTTTTCCTAACCCTTGTTCCTGTTTGTCCTGCCACACCCTGCCGCATTGCTGTTGCTACCACACCCCACACCAATATTTGCCGTCTTTTTGCCGCAACTCCATACGGATAACAAGTGTGCTACCACCTTGTGATTTTTGCCTCCTTCCCCCGCGACGGGCCGTGTTCTCTCTTTCCTACAACCCCTCTATAATTTTGGCTGTTAATGTCTGTCCCTGACACATCACCACCTTCCTGGGATCTGACCCCGGCAATCAGCCTGTTACATTCGTTTAGCCTCGAAGGCTATCAACATGAACGCCCCGCGAGTCCAGAGCAAACTGCAAATGGCCCTATCAACCCTCCCACGTTCGCCTCGACTACTCTAGGGGATGCCGAAAGTGAGAAAGGTGCACAACCTAAGCTTGGAGATTTTGGCGCCCTGTTTACCTTCCTCTCCCAAACCACGCCACCGAAGCTTGGTACTGTCTCTAACAACACGTCCACCCATGCTAGCAGTGGCAAAAAGGGCGTGCTAGAGACAGCTGCAGTGCTAAAGCATCAGCTTGAGAGGACTAGGTCTCCCACTAAGAAAGTGATTCTTAAGAGAGATGTTCCCAAAATCATCAATTCCGCGGGGTTATCGGTACCACCAGCACCTGCCAGTGGGACCGCCCTGATCTCCCCTAAGTCCATACTTCGCAGACCTCCTACTACTAGTGATAGTGCTATCGTTGTGGCCGAGGCTGTTCCTTCAGCACCTAAAGGCAAAAGGATAGTTGGATCTATCATTCATATTGAGCCGCTTCTGACTGGCTCTACTTTACAAAGGCAACAGGCTCTTGTCTCGTTGCTCCAAGAGAAACATGCCAAAGTCAGGAATAACCTGAACCACGAGAACTTACGTGAATGCCTCTGTCGCCCTCTAAAGACGGCACCAGCAGGTATTCACGTATTTGTCGATATGTCTAACGTAAGTTGCTGTGCCTTGATTGTCGATAGCGAGAAAGCTTAAGCTTATTCTAACTACTCTTCAGATTATGGTTGGCTTCCACGACTGCATCAAGAAGTCAAGGGACATACCTCTGACTACTCGAGTCCGTCGGCTGCCTTTATCATTCCAGAACTTTGCCCTCGTTCTCGAACGAGCGCGGCCAGTCAGCAAGCGAGTTCTCGTTGGCTCTGATCGGTATCCCGCCATTGACGAAGCGGAAACGCTTGGTTATGAGGCGAACATTCTCGAACGAGTACACAAGGCGAAGCCCTCATCGCCCCGGAAGAAGAAACTCTCCGGTGGTGGAGGTGGAGATAAGGCCTCGCGCCGTGCACTCTATGATCAGTCCAGCAGCTCCGAGACGAATACCCAAGCCTCTTCCGAAAGATGGGTTGAGCAAGCTGTAGATGAGATTCTACATTTGAAGATACTGGAGAGCATCGTTGACACCGATACTCCCTCAACAATTGTTCTGGCGACCGGCGACGCTGCCCAGGCTGAGTATTCAGATGGGTTCTTGAAAATGGTTGATCGCGCGTTGAGCAAGGGTTGGTATGTCGAGCTGGTTAGTTTCAGCTCCATCACCAGCCGTGCTTACACTCGGAAATCATTTCGCGACAAATGGGGCTCTAGATTTCGGATTTTTGAGCTTGACCTATATGCTGAATATCTGTTGGATCTATGATTTCCCTTCATGTCTTCATGTCTCTTCTTGACTCCTGGTCCTCAAACACGTTTTGATCCCTGCTACATGAGCAAACTGGTGTTCCTGGTAAAACAGGAGGTCGGTCCGTTTCATTACGGGTTTAGCCGTGGTTGTTCGGACCACGTTGCTGAAAGAAGGCTCTCGGAATTGCCCTTTGAAGTAAGGGTCCTTTTATTGACGGGGAATGATACGGGACGATGTCACTTGCCGCTTGACATATTCTTAATAGGGTATATCTCCGCGTGTAGTTGATTTCAAGCCACAGCACCGCCAATTCATGATTATACAATACTCAGCAATATACATACATCTACGTTTGCCATGTACACATGGTTGATATTAAATATTATATAGCAATATATATATATATATATATCTACAACAAGTGCTCCTGTAACTAAATCTCGCATCTCCGCTACCTGCACTCCGCATCCCTTTTGGCCCCTGTCGAGACCTCGCCCGCATAGTACATTATGCACGCATTAAATATCTCATGCATCTTCCTTGCCTCTCTGCCTGTAAATTAAATTAGAGAATTGCATCAACTAACAAGATCTGCCAAAGATCGCTCCTGATGGTCTTCCCATACCAAAGGCCCTGAATCAGAACCCGACGGCTGCCTAGTGCCACGGCCGCTGCCTGTGTCTCTGCCTGCTGCCTAGATGATAGATATCTAGGGGTTCAACCAATGCCCAGCTACCTTTCCCGTCCAGTTGGTCATTGACAGTGATAGACCAGCTCCAGACCCTTGAGAATCCTGGGACAAGCCGTGTTTTATATACCGCCATGAGTTTCCACTGGCTTGAAGGATGCCTGTTGCGCTTCTGCCTTGAGCATAACTGCGTTATTCCGCGTATCCCTTTGCTCCGCGACTGCTCTCGACTCCACCCTCTATCCGTACGGGTGAAGATCGGGACGAAGAGCTGGAGCCTGATGCCTGAGCCTGTAGCCTGAAGCACTCTCGCTCTTGTCTGACAAATAGGTAGTTAAGTTAGCTCGTCATAAAAACTCCTTTGACATTATAAAACTCAAAATAGTCTTCATATATATATATATATTTAAAGGCTTCTGCAGGCCAGTACCTCTGCCTGTTCAAAACTCCTGCTCCTAGATATTTCAAACGGACAGAATCAATCTCTTTACTTCTCCTCTTACACAAATTAGTTGATTTTTCTCTAGAGGGGCTGCAATATGGCGGAGGCTACTGCCGATAGTGACACAGGATATGAGCTGGCCGAGCTCTACGGCGGCGCGATGAAGGTCCTGATACCGAAGGGATTCTCAAATATGGGGTAAGATACAATTCATTTTTTACCCTACTCTTACCTCTTCTCCCTCTCCCTCTTTCTTATGCTGCCCTGTTTTCTATATATTACATGGCCGCCGCTGTTGCTTCTTGCGCCTGCACCACCCCGCGGCGGGGCTGCTGCCTGCTCGGCTTCTGACCAGCACTCCAAGCGGACATTGAATGACAAGCCCAAACTTGAGCGAGGAACGGCATCGAGCAACATAAATCATACTCAAAAGAGACATCCTGCTAAGAAAACCCGACGGATTCAATCATAAAAAGGTCCATCTATCCAATCCCTGATAACCAGGAGGTTTTCCGGTCAACCTCCACAAAGACAAACATCATCATCGAACTGGTCGAGCGACTGGAGCCGGGCTCATATACCCTGCCAGAAGAGGTGGTGGCTCAACTGGAAACATCCTCAGATACCAACAAAGAGGAGCTCAGTGCCGTCTTGTATCATCTGCATGACATGTGCACTTCCAATGGCGACACCTACGAGATTCTCGATCTGCCAAAGCCGTACCCCGTTCAACTCATACCTTCTCCAGCGTATACTTGCCAGGCGCTGGTGACCGCGAAGGGGAAAATATCCGACAATCAGCGTTTGCTTAACATGCTCTCGAACTCTCAGCAGCAAGCGACATCGACATCGACCTCAACATCAACTGGTACGGCTGGTACGGCGGGTACGACCGTTACTGCACCGATAACCGAACACGAATCAACTTCTACCTGCCATTTCTTCCTTGTACGGCTCGCACAGTATGGCACTGATATCCTTGTTTATATCAATGTACCTCACGATATGCTTGAGGAGTCTGGAGTTCCCGGCGCGGTTGCCCAGGAAGAAATGCGTGCGCATGACATCATGGCCAATATGATGCGGTCCCTAGGAATTATTGATTATAGCCTTTTCGGAGGTTAGTCGGCAGCTCGATAATCGCATGCACTTCAGGAATAAGCGCAGTGAGCGTACGAAGGGATGGGAATGGGAAAAGTGCCTTACCACCAAGGACAAAAAGCAATTAAACCATGTATATTAAAAAAATCACTGTCGTTTATAATCAATCCGGTCTAGATAGTTAATACAAGCTCTTGATACTCTGCAAAATTGCATTTGTATGAGAATTGATGATGAATTGAATTCGTTAGCAGGTGGTGAGAAACCTCCTAGGCCTTGCAAAGAGTAGTCGCCAACTAGAGAAATCCAACAAAACAGAGCCAGAAAACTGAACATTGGTATAGTCGCCCTCAAAAAACAACAACAATAAAACATCGTACATCATGAGATCATTTGAACCTTGTCCAGGCACGTTATCATACCTGCTGTACTTTTGCTTTCCCCCTTGGCTTTGGCTTAACTTGCAATAGCTTCCCATCATAACACTTTCCACACCGAACCTTTACGGGATCAATACTCCTCGAGTGTCGACCGTATTCCTGCCCACAAGCTGTGCAGCACCACATGTACTTGTAGTTGATTAGATAGGAATGTTTCGTGCTAATTTCAACCTTGCCAGAGTACTCTGGATGGCCGTCGAGCGCTGTCTTACACTTTTTAGCCCATTGTTTGAAACTTGCACCGTGAGGCTGGTCGAGAACACCGGATATCATAAAGTTGGCCAGGTGACAATATTCGTGTGCTAATGTGTTAAGCAGCCGGCCCTCACAGTCAATTATCTTCTCAGCCAGCTCAATGGTTGCATTGTGTCTTATTGAACGGTGGACAGAAGATTTGCTTGACGGTATCGCAAGTTCATCCGTAGGTAATGAGCTAGTAGCTGAAGATGTTATGGAGGAAGACGCATGTGAAGAAGAAGTATTCGGAGAACAGAGGTTCGCCGAAGAGGAGTCGATAAGAAGCTGCTCTGTTGAATCTCTGTTGCGTGTGATCAACTCTTTTTTCCAAGTCGCTCTACCAGCCGTGGTAGTCAATTTGTTATTCCAAGCAATGTTTACTCCACCAGCGGATTTAGCGAGTTTCAAAATCTCGCCCCCAGTCACCATGGTATCCAATTCGTTAAAGAAACTCGTAGCAAGACTATGCTTTCGTTCATCGAATTCTCGCTTTTTGGTAGCCAATGCCTTCTTCGTCGATGCCGATGCCTTGGCTTGCTTTTTGCCAGGGCTTGCATTGTTTTTGATCGGGGAGGTATGTAGAGGCAGCTTGTCACTGGTCGCATCAGGCTCAGGAGTGCCCAGATGCCCTGGAATCGACACATCTGTAATCACACAGTCGTTGTCCCCGCTACCAAATGCCTGTTCATCACCATCGTCCTCACCCTCTGTGTCAGAGAGGATATCAAAATGCCGTTTGTAGAAATTCGGAGCTTTGATCTTTCGAGGGGAGAACTTGTCATTCCACTCATTGACAGTTTTCTGGTCCCAAAACATATCGATATTAGATTTGTGAGGGGATGGAGGAATGCGATTCTTCTGTGTCTTTGACGGAGACTTGAGGCGAGGCTTTGTAGGGGAGGTTGGAGGAGTAACGAAAGCCATATTCGAGCTGTCTTGCTCGGTAGACTCAACCGAGGAAGGAGAGACCCTGTTTTCCGATTAGCTGAGATATTTTTTTGTGACAGGAATTGATATCCAAATACAGATAAAGTCAATTGGAAAGGAATATCCCGTACCCTTGAGAGCTATCAATGGCTCGGTTATTTGTGTGCTTTGTAGGGGTTGAGCCCACAGACTTTTTGTTTTGATTTTTGGGCTCTTTTGAAAACGTAGGAGATTCTGGGGGTGGGAGCAATGGCCTGGAATCCAGCAGAATATCAGTTGTGATGGCTGTATCCTGCTCATCTTCTTCCTGATTAACAGGACAAGATGTGTTGTTGTCCATGTTGTTGGATGACAATGGCTCTGTGTCAGAACCTGGGGTATTGTTAGGTCTGACAGCACCCTCACAGGTTTCATTATCTGATATATGAGAGGGTGTTGAGCAGCGTGGCTTTCTTCTACCCCTAAACAGTCTTCTGCGTGGTCGATGCTGTGGCTCAGACTGAGCTTCAGCATCGGAATCTAGAGGGTGGTCAGGAGAAGGGTGATTTTTGCTATCTTCTTTCTCTTCTCCCTCTTCATCGCTATCCTTTTCATCTTCATATTCCGAGTCTTCGTAGAGACTCAATGATTCATTATCAGAAACAATAAAGTCATCCAATGAATCGAAACCCTCAGTATCATCCCCTTCATCATGTCCCATGGTGCTATCATCTTCATTTCCCCTTTCTTCTACATCATCATTGTAACTAGAATTCTTCTTGGATGTATGACGAGATCTTCTTCTTTTGTCCGTTTGATCTCTCTCGTCAGGTATCTTTCTCTCTACCTCGTCTTCCTCGTCATCATCTACCCCTTGTAGTTCCAGCTTGGTAAACCTCTCAACCACTTCCTCCTCCTCATTTCTCTCTCGATATGCCTTTCCCTTCTTCTTGGAGGTCAAGGATAAATCAGATAACTGAGATATCAGGTTTTCCTGGCCATCGACCTGCCTCCTAGATCCAACAGTTCGTCTAGGGCCATCTTTGCTTTCGTTCTGTTTCACTTTTCTTGCACTTTTAGAGGATATCATCTCCTGCATCTCATCATCCCCAGCTGTAGATTGAGGCTTGGCAACAGCTTCATTCTCTACAGCCTTTCTTCCTCCGCCTTTAGGACCTCCTTTCGCCACTTGATCAGTTTCCCTTGGTTTTGTATAAAGTCTCGCCATTATGAAGAACTGGAATGAGGGGTATTTCGAGAAAGCTGAGCCAAAGGAGTCCACTAAGTGAATATCATCGAGAGTGAGTAAGAATTATACTGATTGATGTCTTCTCGAATTCACTGACTGAATATTCGTCGTTAGATTTTAGACATGCGGCTGATGTTTCGTCGTTGGCGGGGCAACCGTCTAAGATATGCATAAAAGCTTCTTTCAACCACCAAAGTGACAACACGGGCGCCTTCCGCCATGTACACACTTTACAGACTTATATTTCAGCATGAATCTCAAGGAAAGAAATCAATTGATGCCAATTTACCGGGCTACTCCCATAAGCGAAAATATAGAGGGGCAGGAGTCAGTTTTCATCACTATTACAAGCTCATAAGGAAAGAGGGAATCAAATCAAGTGCATGCTACGGTAGATACAGATGGTGTAGCGGGAGAAAAAAAAAACAAAAGGGGGGTCGGCCGACCCAGTATCGACATGACCATTAGAAAGAAGAAGCAATGAGGGAATCAAAGAAGACAAGCAAGTTAGGGCAAAGGAAACAGCTCAGTGTGTCGATGGGCAATGGATGAGTGGTATAGTTCATGTATTACTGGGATCTATCATGGAGAACAAGAACTGAGGGGGATTTTGTTTGGTTACACCGCAGATGTTTATATCAAGATCATACCAGCGCCAGCAAGAACGGCACAGAAGACATAAGCACCAAGCTTGACAATGCCAAAGTTGACGGATGGGGCAGAGATGGTGGAAGCAGCACCTTCGGGCTGGTTGCTGCCGCCTCCGGGAGCAGAGGTAACACTTCCGGTACCGTCCTGGCCAGCCTGGTTGACGAGATTAGCACAGCTGCCAGATGGCTTCTCAGACTTCTGGGTAGTAGCGGCGCCGTCGAAGTCACAGGCGTTGGCTCCATTGCCCTTGGCCGACTGGTGCTTGTAGTACTGGTCGATAGCGAAAGAGAGCTTCTCTGAGGGGCTGCACATGCTGTAAGCACCGTAGGTACCGGTGGTAGCATCAGCAGTGATTCCCTTGCAAGCATCCTTATCGCTACCACAGACAGTTCCGAAGAGCTTGCCGAGCTCCTTGCCGGTGACGGAGGGCTTGGCGACGCAGCTCAAGCTCTTGACCATGCAGGAGCAGAGTTCCTTGTTGGGGGATGGTGGGAGCTTGACGCTGGCCTTCCAGGTAGAGCTCTTGGGACAGGTGCTGAGAGCGGTGTTGGTTGGCTTGTAGGAATCCATCTTGACACCAGAGGGCTTGATCTTGCTGATCTGCTTCTTGAGGTTGTTGAAGTCAGAGAGTTTCTTAGGCTTACCACCCTCAACCTTGACGAGACCTGTAGCCAGTTAGCGGTCGTTCTGCTGGATAAGATGTTAGATGACAAGGAGCCTACCGTAGTCATTTGCTTCCTGGAAGTACATGTAGACGATTCCTCCGCTGACAACAGGAGTCATCTTGTCACCGTAAAGTGCCTGGACCTCGGTGAACATTCTTGGCTGAACCTCGTTGCAGCCATACTCGGCGAAGAAGACTGGGACGTTGAAGCTCTTGAACTCCTCGACGACCTTATCATAGCCGGATTCGGTGTAAGAGGAGTCACCGCACCAAGAGTAGATGTTGTAGCCCCAGAAGTCAATGGATTCCTCTTGCTTATTGCAGTTGAAGTAGGCGGTCATGTCTTTGCGGATCTCGGCGTCGTCGTTGGTTGCATAGCCGACACCCATTGGACGGTAGTTCTTCTGCTTGATGTAGGCCTTCATATCACGGACGGCAGCCTTAACGAAAGCACTGGCATCGGTGTTGGTGCTGTTGTTGGAGACCTCATTACCGGCAAAGAAACCAATAACGTTAGAGTAATTGGCCAGCTCGTCAATGACGGAGGTGTAGCGGGTATACAAAACATCATCCCACTTGGGGTCATCGCGGATGATGGAAGTGCTGGGCTCAGAAAGGTCGGCCACAACGTAGATGCCAGCATCCTGGAGCAGCTTCATGCATTCCTTGTGATCCTTCTTGGGGTCGATAGCGTACACACGGATGGTGTTGGTTTGCAGCTCCCGCATGAGGGGGATATCACGCCGGCAGGACTCTACGTCTGCAAGGGGGTCCTTGTAGCTGTCGTCTCCGCTGCTGGTGCCATTGGTTGAGTATTCCTCTATCCAAGTGTAAGTCGCATGCCACTTAGGTGTCGAGCTTGGTAGGAAGTGTATGGGATCAAGTCGTCCACTTACGTTGATAGGCGATACCCTTCATGAAGCTATAAGAGTCGAATTAGCACAACGATGTCAAGAGGTACGACATATGACAGGACAAGGATACAACGTACAACTCAGTGCCATTTGACTTGTAGAAGAACTTGCTTCCCTATATTTCCGATATCGACAGTCAGTCCCCAGTCCTTCTACTGTCCCCCCTATCAAATCCCCCCCTGTGCCAGCGAGGTATCAACGCAGAATGGGCACCAACCTTGATGACAATAGGATCGAGGTCAGCAGCGACGACGGAGCCGGCAACCAAGGCCGTAGCGGCCGCCAATGAGGAAAACTTCATGGTAACAGTGTCTTATCTCTCGCGTGTTGTAGATACGAAAAGGTGCAGGAAAAAGCGAGAGTAGGAGCCGTAGCAAAAGGGAGATGGGGAAAAAAAAAAAAAAAGATAAACGAGAGCGGTTACGAAAGAGAAAGTAGTCGCTCCGGGAATGGATTCGAACGAGTGTAAAGAAGATGGATGAAGAGGTCTCTCGAAACAAGAGGAGGGAGAGAAGAGCGAGCGTGAAGAAAGAATTTGAAGATGTTGTTTTTTCTTTCTGGAGAAACCCGGAGAAAGTCACGTTAACCTTTTTTTTGGCTGCAGCTTGCGTGGACAGGACAGGGAAAAGGGGCTTGCGTAGTCAGCACGCATGAAACACGCAGCCAAACAAAGTAGCGACAGACGAGCCAGACGGACGAAGAACACGGGCGGTTAGATAGACGGGCAGGCAAGGGGGATGCCCGTCAGGATGGGCGGTAAGTGCTTGATCTACGGGGTGCGCTCCCTGCGCTTCTTCGGCTGACGCTCTGGTCTGGCAGGTCGTTCGCTGCTCATGGTATGCTATGATTGGAGTATGAGAGACGAGACTACGAGACTACGAGAAGCTGAGGAGAGACATCTCACAGACGGTCGAGACATCAGGAAGTCGAGGCCTCGAGATACCAGGTCCGAGTGAGACTTCTCTTACGCGATCAAATCTGACGGCCGGACGCTCGCGGATGCCGTTTATATTTATGCTCGTGAAGAGGCACACTCGAAGATGACGGCTCTAAACGACTACTGCAGGCACCGCCACAGGCTGGAGACGCGATGGAGACCGCGAACCACAGTGGCAAGCCTATGAGGAAAAATAAGCCCAGCCAGCAGGAAGAAGAAATGCGCGAGACGCCCCCCCCCCCCCAAGCCTTGAAATGTCAAACACCCCACCTCATCCCTGGGATTGTGAGACACCAGTGGAGGGCCCATACAGCGTGATTCGAACGGGCATGAGGGCGGGTTCCAGGGTGATACGGAACGAGAGGTACGTACATTACGGCATATACTCTACTTAAGTATTTTTACGGGCCATGGTCCAACCAGGTCCGTTCCCTGGGCTTGAAGGATGTGTAAGCATCAGACACAGAAGGAAGAAAAAAGTGATTTTGAGTGACGAAAAAAGAAAATGGAAAAAGGAAAAAGCAAATCAAGAAAAGCAGCAGCAACAGGCAAGATCTGGCGGTGGGCCGATGTATCGCAATCTCCAGTGATATGCCCTTGCCTGGAGGTTGGAATGCCCTGATTGAATAATGCAGGCTGAACCAGGTGGCGAGTCGACCGGGCGCGCGCCAGTTCGGCGTGGTACAACTGGTTGACTGGTTATGTGAATCAGTTTGTCCACGTTTTAGGAACTATTAACAGCGAACTATAAGAGGGCTTGCTCCTCTACGGAGGACCTACTGCTGGACTAGCCTCGAAGGTCTCAGGCCCTGAAGCCCTGACGCGGTGCTGGTTGGCCTTCCCGAAGCGCCCGGCGGCCCTGCTTCCCTCGTCCACTCCTCTTCCCTCCCCTGGCAGGGAAGTTTGGACTGGACTGGACTGCACCAGCCTCGCCAGCGACCGGCAGCCTGCGCCATCCCAAGGAAATCATCCAGGAGGAGCCTGTGGGGCCAGGGGAAAACCCATCTCCATCCAGAGGAGGCAGAAAGGCTTGCCAGGAGAGCTAAGGGGGCCGCCATCTGGGTTGGCTGGGGATCCCTCGCCCCTGTATCACCAGCCGCGTACTAGTATTACTGTTACCATACATGGATATCAGCTGTAGACAGAGTGTAACTTACCGTAATACAGAGATATCGTATCGTCAGTACGCAATAAACAAGCATAAATACACGATTAGATCGAGGGAAAAAAAGCGCCAGCCTGTAATTTTACCTTTTTTTCTCCCTTCTTCTTTTCTTCTTTTTTCCTGTGAAATCCGAGCAATTGACGACGACGCTGTGGAAGCCGACAGAGCGATCCTCTTTGCGAGTCCCTTACAGGCACGACGAAGCCGCAGAGAAACCGCAGAATCTTCAAGGCAGAACGAAAGAAAGAAGCAAAAGCCAGCCAGCGCACGCACGACGACGACGACGACGACGGCGAGAGAGAAAAAAAAAGAAGCCAGCGAGGAAATAATAATTAAATCTCCTGCAGGCTGATCGTCGACACGTCAAGTCTCCTGCTTTTCCTCTCTCTCGTCACCTTTTTTGCTTCTTTTCTTTTCTTATTCTTGCTCGTCCTTTGCCGCCCTTTTTTCCCTTTTCTTCGCTCTCCCCTTCTCGACTCGCTGCTCTGCCCTCCATCTTCACCCTCTTCACCCTCTCCTCCTCCTCCCTCTTCCCTCTTCTTCTAATCTCGCACCAAAGTCACTCGTTGTGTGCACTCGACCTTTCGCTCTTTTTTTTCTTTTCTTCTTCTTCTTCTTCTTCCTCTCTCTGCTGGTTGGAAGAGTGAGTGTCGACTGCTCGCTTCGGTGGTTCGTTCTTGCTACCGACGAAAAAAAAGTTGAGAAGAGAGAGAAAAAAAAAAAAGGACGACATCAAACCGCCAGCATCTCGAGCATTTTTTTTTTTTTCACGACATCAAAAGAAAAACAAGAGAAGACGCGAAGACATAGAGGAAAGACGTCAGAGAAACGATTCTTCACGCTCAATCGCTAGTTTAGACTCGGTTTCTTCGGTTTCTTAATTTTTGTGTTAGCGGGCTTGTTTCATTTGCACCCTCACGATTGTCACGTCACGACTGCATATCCAACGCCCACAAAGAACTTCTTTTCGACGCTGCATCAAATCAACTGCATGGATTCGTGTTAAGGTGAGTTTTTCGTCAGTTTCCTTTGTGTGTTTGCTTGTCTGTGGCTGGGGTGAGTAATAGAGGCCGAGACTGACACGGGTCGCAGTGATTGTGTGAATCGACAGACCATCGCACGATGTCCGGCCACCCGCACCCCCAGGCGGTCCAGCAGGACCATTATGACGATGGCTACAACGGCCACGGACAGGGCCACGGCGACTCCTACTACCAGGACCAGCAAGGAGGAGCCTACTACGACCAATATGATTACCCCCAGGGCCAGCACCAACAGGGTGATGGCTACTATGACAGAGCGTAAGCACACACTCTCCCCTCCCGCCGCAAACCTCAAGTTACCCTCCCCCGTATTTGAATTAGTCGGGTCATTAATTGAAATGGCGTTGCTCCAAGTGATTATTACAGTGGTGATCAGCACTATCCTCAGGATGGCTACTATGACAACCAGCAGCAGTACTACCAGGATGATTACTACGACAACCAGTACTATGACCAGGGTGCTGGAGACCACAACCAGGGCCGTGGAAGACGCCGTCCCCATGACTCCGAAGAGGACTCGGAGACTTTCAGTGACTTCACCATGAGGTCTGATGCCCGTGGTGGTGATGGCGATTACTACGGCCGCGGTGATGAACGGTACAACAGCTACAGCGAGAGCCAGATGGGTGGCCGAGGATACCGACCTCCATCCTCTCAGATCTCCTACGGAAACCGATCTTCTGGAGCTGCCACTCCCATCTACGGAACGGATGCCCTTCCCATGGGCCAACGATCCCGCGAGCCCTATCCCGCATGGACTTCTGACGCTCAGATCCCACTCTCCAAGGAGGAGATCGAGGGGATCTTCTTGGACCTCGTCAACAAGTTTGGTTTCCAGCGTGACAGCATGCGTAACATGTACGATCACTTCATGGTGCAGCTCGACTCTCGAGCCTCTCGTATGACTCCAAACCAGGCTCTGCTTTCTCTCCACGCCGACTACATTGGCGGTGAGAATGCCAATTACCGCCGTTGGTACTTTGCTGCCCACCTCGACCTCGACGACGCTGTTGGATTTGCCAACATGAAACTTGGAAAGACCAACAGACGTACTCGCAAAGCCAGAAAGGCCGCCAAGAAGAAGGCCGGTGAGGAGCAAAAGGACGAGGCAGAGACCCTCGAGTCCCTAGAAGGTGACAACAGTCTCGAGGCAGCCGAGTACAGATGGAAGACCCGCATGAACCGCATGTCTCAGCATGACAGAGCTCGCCAAGTCGCCCTGTACCTGCTCTGCTGGGGTGAAGCTAACCAGACCAGATTCATGCCAGAGTGTCTCTGCTTCATCTTCAAGTGTGCTGACGACTACCTCCGCTCCCCCGAGTGCCAGAACCGTGTCGAGCCTGTTCCAGAATTCACTTACCTTAACGAGATCATCACTCCGCTCTACCAGTACTGCCGTGACCAGGGTTACGAGATTGTCGATGGCAAGTATGTTCGTCGCGAACGTGACCACGCTCAGATTATCGGTTACGACGACTGCAACCAGCTCTTCTGGTACCCAGAAGGTATCGAGCGTATCGTTCTCGAGGACAAGACTCGTCTCGTTGACGTTCCTCCAGCCGAGCGATGGAACAAGCTCAAAGATGTCAACTGGAAGAAGTGTTTCTTCAAGACCTACAAGGAAACTCGCTCTTGGTTCCACATGGTTGTCAACTTCAACCGTATCTGGATCATCCACGTTACTGCTTTCTGGTTCTACACTGCCTACAACTCCCAGACTCTCTACACCAAGAATTATACTCAGCAAGGTAACGAGTCCCCGCCAGCTGCCGCCGTCTGGTCTGCCGTTGGTCTCGGTGGTGCCATTGCTGCTTTCATCAACGTCTGGGCTACTCTCGCTGAATGGTGCTATGTTCCTCGTCAATGGGCTGGTGCGCAGCATCTGTCGAAACGTCTTCTCTTCCTGCTTGCTGTGTTTATTGTCAACCTGGGACCTAGCGTTTATGTCTTCTTCATCAGTCAGGATGCAGGAAAGGACAAAATCGCTCTTGCTCTTGGAATTGCACAATTCTTCATTGCCTTGATCACGTTCATCTTCTTCTCGGTCATGCCACTTGGTGGTCTTTTCGGAAGCTACCTCAAGCGAAACTCCCGGCAGTATGTTGCCAGTCAGACATTCACTGCCAGTTATCCTCGCCTCAGAGGCAATGACCGATGGATGTCTTACGGATTGTGGGTTTGCGTTTTCGGAGCTAAGCTGGGAGAGTCTTACGTCTTCCTGACTCTTTCGCTCAAGGATCCTATTCGAATTTTGTCCAACACCCAGATAGGTATCTGTCATGGTGACGCGATTTTGAAGGACATCCTTTGCAAGTACCAGCCAAAGATTCTTCTCGGACTCATGTTCTTTACCGATCTAGTCCTCTTTTTCTTGGATACCTATCTGTGGTACATTATCCTCAACGCCATCTTCTCAGTTGCCAGATCCTTCTACCTTGGTGTTTCCATCTGGACTCCATGGAGGAACATCTTCTCTCGCCTGCCAAAGCGTATCTACTCCAAGGTTCTTGCTACCACTGACATGGAAATCAAGTACAAACCCAAGGTCCTTATCTCTCAGGTGTGGAACGCAGTTGTCATTTCTATGTACCGTGAGCATCTCTTGGCTATCGACCACGTTCAAAAGCTCCTCTACCATCAGGTTCCATCCGAGCAAGAAGGAAAGCGTACCCTTCGTGCGCCAACTTTCTTCGTCTCTCAGGAAGATCACTCCTTCAAGACCGAGTTCTTCCCACCTCTTAGCGAAGCCGAACGTCGTATCTCCTTCTTTGCCCAGTCTCTGTCTACTCCAATCCCAGAGCCAGTACCTGTTGACAACATGCCAACTTTCACTGTTCTGATTCCCCACTACAGTGAAAAGATTCTCTTGTCCCTGCGTGAGATTATCCGTGAAGATGAGCCATACTCCCGTGTCACCCTGTTGGAATACCTTAAGCAGCTTCACCCACACGAATGGGACTGCTTCGTCAAAGATACCAAGATTCTGGCTGATGAGACCTCTCAGTTCAACGGAGATGATGAGAAGAACGCAAAGGACGCCCAAAAGAGCAAGATCAATGACCTTCCGTTCTACTGTATCGGTTTCAAGTCTGCTGCTCCCGAGTACACTCTTCGTACCCGTATCTGGGCTTCCCTCCGCTCTCAGACTCTGTACCGTACCATTTCTGGATTCATGAACTACAGCCGTGCTATCAAGTTGCTATACCGTGTTGAGAACCCCGAGGTTGTCCAAATGTTTGGCGGTAACTCTGACAAATTGGAACGTGAACTGGAACGCATGGCCCGCCGCAAGTTCAAGATCTGTGTTTCCATGCAGCGTTTCGCCAAGTTCAACAAAGAGGAACGTGAAAACACTGAATTCTTGCTCCGTGCCTACCCCGACCTTCAGATCGCTTATCTTGACGAAGAGCCTCCAGTGAATGAGGGTGAAGAGCCCCGACTGTTCTCTGCCCTCATTGATGGACACTCTGAAATCTTGGAGAACGGCCTTCGACGACCAAAGTTCAGAGTCCAACTTTCTGGTAACCCAATTCTTGGTGACGGAAAGTCTGACAACCAGAACCATGCCATCATCTTCTACCGTGGTGAATATATCCAGCTTATCGACGCTAACCAGGACAACTACTTGGAAGAATGCTTGAAGATTCGAAGTGTGCTTGCTGAATTCGAGGAAATGACCACTGAAAACATCTCTCCATACACCCCAGGTCTTCCACCAGTCAACTTCGACCCTGTTGCGATTCTTGGAGCTCGTGAATACATTTTCTCTGAGAACATTGGTATTCTTGGTGACGTTGCTGCCGGAAAGGAACAGACATTCGGTACTCTCTTCGCTCGTACTCTCGCTCAGATCGGTGGCAAGCTTCACTACGGACATCCTGATTTCCTGAACGCTATCTTCATGAATACCCGTGGTGGTGTCTCCAAAGCTCAAAAGGGTCTGCATCTTAACGAGGATATTTACGCCGGTATGAATGCTCTGCTCCGTGGTGGCCGTATCAAGCACTGTGAATACTACCAGTGTGGTAAGGGTCGTGATCTTGGATTTGGCTCTATTCTTAACTTCACCACCAAAATCGGAACTGGTATGGGTGAACAGATGCTTTCTCGTGAATACTACTACCTAGGAACCCAGCTGCCGCTCGACAGATTCTTGTCCTTCTTCTATGCCCATCCTGGTTTCCACATCAACAACATCTTCATCATTTTGTCTGTGCAACTCTTCATGATCTGTCTTATTAACCTCGGAGCCTTGAAACATGAGACTATTCTTTGCCAGGTTAAGAAGGGTGTTCCAATTACTGATGAATTGATGCCAACTGGATGCGCTGATCTCAACCCCATCAAGGACTGGGTCAACCGTTGTATCTTGTCTATTTGCATCGTTTTCCTGCTGTCCTTCTTGCCACTGGTTGTTCAAGAATTGACTGAGCGTGGTTTCTGGAGAGCTGCTACTCGTTTGGCTAAGCATTTCGGATCCTTCTCTCCTCTATTCGAAGTGTTCGTGTGTCAGATCTACGCCAACTCTCTCCACAACAACTTGTCCTTCGGTGGTGCTCGATATATTGGTACTGGTCGTGGTTTTGCTACCGCTCGTATTCCGTTCGGTATTCTTTACTCACGTTTCGCTGGTCCATCCATCTACCTTGGTGCACGATCGCTGATGATGCTTCTATTCGCAACTGCCACCGTCTGGTTGCCTGGCTTGTTGTACTTCTGGGTATCGCTCCTTGCTCTCTGCATTTCGCCCTTCTTGTTCAACCCTCACCAGTTCTCTTGGAATGATTTCTTCATTGATTACCGTGACTATTTGAGATGGCTGTCCCGTGGTAACTCGCGTTCTCATGCATCTTCTTGGATCGCCTATTGCCGTCTCTCGCGTACACGAATCACTGGTTACAAACGCAAGGTCCTTGGTTCCCCATCTGAGAAGCTCTCTGGTGATATCCCACGAGCCAAGTTCTCCAACATCTTCTTCAGTGAAATTATCGGCCCATTGGTGCTTGTTGCTGTGACTCTCATTCCATACCTCTTCATCAACGCTCAGACTGGTGTTCGAAAGGAAAACAACCCTGATCATAAGATTCAGCCAACCAACTCCCTTATCCGTGTTGGTCTTGTTGCTCTTGGCCCCATCGCACTCAACGCAGGTGTCTGTCTTGGTATGTTCGGCATGGCCTGCTGTATGGGTCCCATCCTCAGCATGTGCTGCAAGAAATTCGGTGCCGTCCTCGCTGCCATTGCCCACGGATTCGCTGTTGTCGGCCTCCTCATCTTCTTTGAAATCATGTTCTTCCTTGAGGGCTTCTCTTTCAGCCGTACCCTTGCTGGAATGATTGCTGTCACTGCCATCCAGCGATTTGTCTTCAAACTCATCATTGGCCTTGCCCTGACAAGAGAATTCCGTCAAGATGATGCTAACATTGCCTGGTGGACTGGTAAATGGTACGGTATGGGTTGGCACTCTCTGTCTCAGCCCGGCCGTGAATTCCTCTGCAAGATCACCGAACTCGGCATGTTTGCTGCTGACTTCATCCTCGGCCATGTCATCTTGATTCTCATGCTTCCGGCCTTGTGTATCCCATATGTTGACAAGGGTCACTCTGTCATCCTCTTCTGGCTCAGACCAAGGTAAGCTCAGTCTTCAATCTCTGTTTATAATTACATATACTGACAATTTCCTAGTCGTCAAATCCGACCTCCAATCTACTCTCTCAAGCAGTCGAAGCTTCGCAAGCGCCGTGTCATCCGCTTTGCGATTCTATACTTCGTCATGTTCTTCCTCTTTGCCATTGTTATCGCCGGCCCTCTAATCATGAAGACCCTCAAGATCAGCCTTCCAGATATCCCCCTGCAGCTGTTGCAACCCAGTGGACTTAACAACAATGACACCAGCTCCAGCCATACTGGAAAGGCTGCAACCGGCGGTGCTGGCGCAGAGAACACTGAAGCTGCCAAGCTCTTCCGCTTCTAAAGACGAAACAGCAGCTCATCTATATCTTCATCTTTTCACGCATTTCGTGTCACCCACTCGCCCTTCAGTGTGCCATCTGCCGGTGGAGGTGCGCTGAACCAAAACAAAAGCAAAAAAAGATTAAAAAAAAAAAAAAAAAAAAAAAAAAAAAAAAAAAAGAACAGAAAAGAACATGTTACGAACCAAGCTTGCCCGGGCTGTAGGCGAAAATAAACACCCCATTATGTACGGTATTTCCTATCCTCTCTTATCTTGTTATTTTCCCTCCTGCCTTTCGCATTTTGCATTTCTCGCCACCTCTATAATGGAATGAAACGCTCCTCTAGTGTGTTTTTAGTTGTCTCCTTTTGCCCCAAGATGTGGAGTTGGATTGTGTCAGTTTGCTATCTTTTCCTACCCCTTCCGAACACCCCCCCTTTATTGATCAAACACTCCGTGGGCTTTTGGCCTTGTATTAGACTAATGTTCTATCTTCTATCATGGTATTGGGGGTCTGTATTTTCCTTTTTCTTTTCCTTCTAGCTTGAATAGTACTCGTAATTCGAACAAAAACACTACATTTAGCATATGATATTCAGGACTCAATTGTATCTATCCAGTCTTTACCTCCTCTCTCTATCATTTTGGCATCCCAGCACTTTACAGACATACAAGCCGTCCGAATCTCTACCTTGCCGATGGTTGATATGCGATACCCATTACACACGATCCTACATGACTAGAGCATCCGAACGGGCCGATGAGTCAAGGGCTCTGCATCCAATTATGACTTGATATGGTGTTATACGGCCCGTTTACTCGGGGTCTACAGCTTCGTGAGCGCCCCGAGAAACGTCCAGGGTATGTTCGGTGACCGTGAGCTCGTCCACAGAAATAGTCAACCAATTGTCACCTGTCCGATCATGCCGGACTGTCCTGCAGTCGTGCTATATAAACAGTTACCCATCATGGCTCTCGTCTCGTCCTTCAGCTTAATATCACATCATGAATACATCTCTTACCGTCACTATGGCGGCGTCTCACAAGCTCCAGCTATGGAACGAAGGCAGTAAGTAACTACATGAAGCCCATTTGTTAGATCTGGTTAACTAAGCGCTAGAAGCCTTGCTGAGTGAACACTCATGGCGAATGTTGCGAACTTCGTCCCGGGACAACAACCGCTGGGAATCCGTGGACTGTATCTTCACCAGCATTAATGTCGGCTCTGCCTGCTCGGACATTGACAACCTCCGCCTTGTTGCTGTGGACCAGGACCCTCAACATCCAACTACGCTTGAGGCCGAGTCCTTTGGCGGACTGGAAGCCTACCGCTTCTTCCTGCGGCTTCTCGCTACATCAGCAACTCAGGGCCAGAAGAGGCTGGTTAAGCTGGTTATTCCGTATGCGAAGGGGTACATAGTGCGGTCAGACATTATTCCTCTGCGTCTTCGTGACTGTTTGTTGGTGGAGCAAGTCGAGTCCTTTGCACGGCCGCTTCAGAGCTATGGAAGCGACACTCCACAGTACCCTACAGATCTCAGCAGCAGGGAGGATATCTCATTGCCTGCGGTAGTTTCCAAAGCCGTGGCCGGCATACTTGTCTGTCAGGCACCCCAGTCAGACTTGGAAATCATATCCTCGAACCTCGATCAGGAGCTTGACAATCGGCTTTCTTTCCCATGGATTATTGAGACAGAGACACCACGCCCAAGGAGGCTTGCTCTCGTCGAAGCAAATAGCTCGAACCCCGAAGACGGCCTTGGTCTTTACACGGCTGCTGCTGCGCTAGGAATCAGTCTGGTTGTCCTGGATAACCCCGGCCACTGGCTTGAAACCTCTGGCAGCGCCGTATGCGAGGCATTCCTCCCCACGCGGCTAACTAATCCTCCGACTACAGAGATGAGAGATAATATTCTCGCATCTCTGCAAGCCTACGGCAAACCTATAGATGGTATTGTCACTTTTGCGGATAACTACTGGCCCTATGTTGCCGAGGCCGCAAAGGCCCTGAATCTGCCTTCGAACTCGTCTGAAGGCCTAAAGGTAGCTACTAACAAGTATCTTTCGAGTATACATGCGGGTCGCCAGGCCTACCATGTGAAGAATCTGGAGCAAGCTGTCTTGATCTGCCAGGAGACCAACCTGCCCTACCCTATGATTGTCAAGCCCTGTGGGGGATGGAGTTCTGAAGGTGTTCACCGTGTTGATTCACAGGCCTCCCTCGAGGACGCTGTACGCACAGCACTTGCTTCTCGTCACGGGTACGAACTCGTTATTGAGCCCTATTGCGACGGGCCAGAGGTTGATATAAATCTTATTTTACAGGACGGCGAACTACTTTTTTTCGAAGTATCTGATGACATGCCAAAAACGGCCGATATCAATGGACAAAGCCTTGGTTCTTTATCCAACTTTCACGAGCTATATAGCGCTTTTCCTTCAAAGCTACCAGAAGTGGAAATCCAGCTTCTGCGCGATACCTTCCTAGCCATGCTGCTATCGCTTGGTATAAAGAACGGAGTGATGCATTTGGAGGGACGCGTACAGAACTCTACAGTCGAATATACAACTAAGGATGGCATGATGATGCTCTCACCACGGACTGATATGGCCACGCATTCACCGAAGGCATGGCTAATTGAGATTAACCCACGGCCCCCAGGAATGACTGGCTCTCATATCATTGAATCCACCTATGGAATCGACTATTGGGGTCCAGCGTTACTTTCTGCTGTGGGGGATAAGACCCGTGTATTTGCTCTGGCTCACCCGTTTGTGAAGGGGCCACAATATACCAGTGTCATGGTCTTTATCCCAGCTGACTTTCCATCCTCCTGTGAAGGGATCTTTGATTCAGGTGATATCTGCACTGAACTTATTGCACGAAGACCTGATCTCAAACCGTTCATCAGTAGATATGGCTGTTTTGTGAAACGAGGACAACATGTCCCACATCCGAGCACTGGCCGGAACACCTTTCTAGGTTACTTTAATGTCTTCTCTCGCAAGAGCCATGAAGAAGCATTGAATATCGCCCATCAAATCCGAGAAGCGGTTACGTATACGTTTGTTTAAGGAACTAACCGACGTTGTCATTGAGATATCACCGATAGCCAGGAAAAATAGAAATATTAAGTTTACCAACCAATGGATATGACTACGAAGCTGAAACACAGTTGAAGTGTTGCTGGTCATATCTTTGCAAATTAGCAATTATCAAGGCTACCTTTTGCTTTTGGCAGGAGCAAGAGCTTTTGAGACGACCTGCCATCTGCTCGCTATTTTGACAGTGACTTAAACCATTAAGATGAGCCCCAAGTACTTCTACCAGCTTATGCAGACGTTTAAGCTCAATCATTATAATATGACCCCAGATAGTTGCTGCCTCCTCGTTTTCAGCCCTGTACAGGCCGAGTATTAAGGATCCTGAAACCTGCTGGTTGCCCAGGTGGCTCCATCGGGAGACGGCATTTTCAATCAAAATTAATGCAACATCGATAACAACCAATGCTAACATCAGACCAACCACAGGTGTTTTCCATTGCCTGGACTGTACGATAGACTGGACTTTCTTGATGCTTGTCTTCACAGTATCCATAGCCTTATCAATGCTCGAGTTAGGATCGCCCATTTCAGCCTCTAGGTTGAACATGACTTGAAAAAGAACGCGAAGGCTTGTTTCGTTGCTTGGATTCCCAGTCTCTTCTGGTGTCTCTTCTTGCTCCATGGTCTCAGAGACGGACGGAGCTATGGTAGCTGTTATGCAAGGTGTGAGCGGGAGTGCTGGATAAGCGGGACTAGTAGCTGAAGATGATGAAGTGAGGCTACTTTGCTGCCCAAATGAGTGATCTTCTGCTGGAATGGCCGCATCAAGTTGACTCAGGACATCCCCAAGGGCATCTTCCGTTGTCGATGCAGACAAGTTTACACCTATGTTGGTATATTGACTTCCAAGTCCAGATCCTGGGTAGGATTCCCAATCAAGAAGTGATGCGAGATCCGGGTCTATGGGAGACATAGGCTCCCTGATACTGCCCTGCGATAGGCATGCTTGTCTGGCCGTGGAAGTTGCTCTCATGTCCGAGTCGAGTGCAACCTCGTCTTTGCTTCGCTTGCGGCGCCGACGTCCCTTGGAGCATCGGCCAACCATGGATATCCCAAATTGACAGTTATATCCTTAGTCAGTAAGAAAGAGTTCCCATTATGACAAAGGAAATAAACTAGATATATCACATACCAGCACCGATACATCGCTGGCATCCAGTCCTCTCCCCGCTGCATTTCACCTGGTTATACATGATATTTGTCAGTTGAGTTCGCAACGTCCGGCTGGAGAGCTTGACCACCTTTGATGCATGACATTCATTGCATGCAGAACGTAGGCGCTGTCCCACGGGAATTCTATCCGTAAGAGCCGCTGGAGTTGCTGAGCTCATACCTAGTTAACGTTAACTAGGCTGCATGAAGTTGAGATGGTGTCGGGTTCAGGTCAAGCTTCGGGACACTTTCTACATCCTTTGATCTATTCCAACGATGAATCTTCTGATTTTATACCTTATCTGGAGTATTTTTGAATGGCAGCCTAGCATCGGATTATATGTCGGGCTTCTAACTGTTGGAGGACGTTGCTGTCTCTTGGCTAACCGAATGTATACAAGCTTTGCAGCCTGCTTGGTATGTCATGGATGTACTCACGCCAGAGTCGCCGTACATCCTAGTTTCCCATATCTCTGGTCCTCTTGCTAACCCCACAGCGCCTCCCCTTTCAATGAGTCACACTGCCTTGCAGCCTTGCTTAGACGCAGGGGTTGCTTCGTTAATGCGGGAAAAGACGACTTTGACAGATAGACCTACTCTGGAATCGGCCCAGGACCCGGCGAAAGCTGATATCTGTTCTCCTACGGGAACCATGAGACGGTAGAGGTCTGAATCCATGACGGAAGGATACTCTCTTGCGTGGTCAACCCAACGGGCATATTGATGGCAAACCGAGATCCCTAGCTCTGGTTTTAGTTATACGTTGCTCGGGGTTAATGCATGCACTTCGCCCCAGCGCTAGTACATTGTACTGACTCATTCGCTATAACTTGCATATCTCCCAGGCATCTGGTATTGATATACCGTCGAGGGTATTTGAAATGTGTGCCGTGTGAGATCGGACCGACTTTTCGGTAGGTACGGTCTATCTGCTTTGGTGTAATATCAAGTATACAAATACTTGTGAGTATCATCCAGCTACAGGGCTATATTCTGAACGAGTTTAGACTGGCGCAATACCGTTGAGCATTTGAAGCGGGACAAGGTAAGTAGGAAATTATATGTATTGCTGCCTTTGAATAAGGGGTTCTCTTTCCCTTGGCTTGTTCACTTAATATAGAATATAGACCTTGCTAAAGCATATCATGTAGTCACAATAGGCGTCGTCAAACCAGAGCATATTAACTTAACGGTCAGTAAAGTAGTTAAGGAGCTCGGAGAGAGATGATGATTTTGATATCTTCAGAGGCGGCTGAGGTTAGTTACGACCCGTTCGTCAGCCAATCAGGTCTTCCGGAGACAAGGACTCTTCCGCGGTCAATCATACGATGGACAGATATTTGTCTCTCCTACAAAATAAGGAGTGAAACAAATACAGAGAAGCCTAACTCTATTAATATCAAGAACTAATTAGTAGCTGCTAGTTAAATTAATATTAATTTACTATTGATGTTTGGAAAATTAGTATGCAGCCCCTTAATATCACGTGATGCTATCTCAATCCTTCCTGCTATCAAATAATGAAAAAAGTCAGCTCGAAGAGAGAGAGAGAGAGAGCAAAAACACCTTCATCCGCCTCACTTACCGTCTACCTATATCTTCCCCTTACAGTGCCTGGTCAATCTGGCTGAAGTGCTCTCTCGTTAATTGACACTTTCTCCAGCCTCCGTCCTCCTACTTCCGACGCCTCCGTTTCATCTCCTACCAAATTTCCAACCCAATCGATAAGGGAAATCTGCAGCCTAGTAACGAACCGAAGAGACACACAATGACATGATGGACCTCCAGGAGACGCAGAGAATTACCCTTGAATACCTCCATATCCTAGCAGACCAGTTCCAGCGCGTTCCCGGCTCAGCTATTGTCCTCCGATATATCAAGTCAAGCTATCAGAATGACCCTGTCCGCTCGGCCGTGGAGCTTTTCCTGTTCCTTTTCGCAGTGAGGTATCTTCTTGCGCCGAAATACTCGACTAAACGTGACTTTGTGCCTCTTTCAGAGGAGGTATGAGCTCTCAATTACCTCTGTTTTATCTTCGCCTCTTTGTTTGGTCGGAAAGCTGAGCTGTGCCACAGGAAATCGATGATTTGGTAGATGATTGGACTCCAGAACCACTTGTTTTGCCTTCGACCACGCAAGATGAAGAAGATGTTGAGAAACGAGTTGTGCTTACAGGGTGAGTTGGTTCTTGTGATTGCGCGAGAATGTTCATTGCTTATTTGTCTCTAGTCCTACCGGTCCAAAATCCAAGCTCGTGAACGGACGAACTGTTACGAACCTTGCGTCGTATAACTTCTACAACTTCGTTGCGAATGACACTCTGAAGGAGAAAGCCATTCAGACCGTTCGAACGTATGGAGTTGGTCCGTGTGGGCCTCCCGGATTCTACGGAACTCAGGATGTGCACATGCGGACTGAAGCTGATGTTGCTACGTTCCTCGGTACTCCCGCTTGTATCATCTACTCTCAGGCCTTTTCGACGATATCTAGTGTTATTCCGGCATTTTCCAAGCGTGGTGATATCGTCGTTGTGGATAAGGGAGTTAATCATGCTATTCGGAAAGGTATTCAGATCTCAAGAAGTACAGTGAGGTGGTATGAACATAATGATATGGATGATTTGGAACGTGTTTTGAGCAAAATTACCAAGGAGCAGGCAAAGAAGCCGTTGACCCGGAGATTCATCATCACTGAAGGATTGTTCCAGGATAGGGGCGACATGTGTGATTTACCTAAGATCGTATGTCGACTCTTACTTTCTCGTGTGCTGTTCCATTCCTAGCAATCACTAACTTATGTAGGTCGAGTTGAAACTTCGATACAAGTTCAGACTTATCCTGGACGAGAGTGTCTCCTTTGGAGTGCTTGGCCGTACTGGCCGTGGTATCACTGAGCACCAGAATGTCGACCCAGCAGAAGCTGATATGATCATTGGCTCATTGTCAGGAGTGTTCATTGGCGGTGGAGGTTTCTGTGCCGGATCCAAAGAAATCGTCAACCATCAGCGCATCTCTGCCTCAGCCTACTGCTATTCTGCTGCTCTGACTGCACTGCTAGCCACGACAGCAAGTGAGACCATAGCGCTCCTGCACAATAGCCCCGAGCTCATCGTTCAGCTCAGAGAGAACATCAGGGCTATGTGGACCCAACTCGATCCTCGCAGTGACTGGGTGTACTGCACCAGCGCTCCAGAGAACCCCGTCATGATGCTCGTGCTTAAGTCTGAAGTGGTTTCGTCCAAACGCCTCACCATCGAAGACCAACATCACATCCTACAAGAGATTGTTGATGAGACGCTAGCCAATGGTGTGCTTATCACCCGTCTCAAGCCTGTCCCTGACGAGACTGTCTCTAAACAGAACCATATCCCCGCTGCCCCTGCCCTCAAAGTTTGCATTACCACCGGCCTGTCCAAGAAGGAGATCGAGAAGGCCGGCATTGTCATCCGCCATGCCATCACGAAGATTCTTCGACAAAAGCGATGAATCAAGACACGAAGCACAAGCATCCTTTTAATATCCCTTTAATATTATTACCTGTACATCTAGCTTCCTCTTCTCTGGTGTCACCCTATGGCCTTCTTTCCCTCGTTGCTGAGGCTCACTGTACTTTTCTCCTAGATAGTACATATATATTTTTAATCAACGAAATGGACTAATGTGGATATGTGATGGCCCCTTCTGGATCTTCTGGTGATATCGAGGGCCTATTAAGACAGTGATGGCAATGACTTCAAGTATGTACTCTGGCTAGTGTGGTTCAGCTTGGTATAAATGGCTAATCAATCTCTAGATGTACATCTATTGCCAGGCTCTCCTGGTATGCTGTATACCCATTTAATATCCTAATACCCTGCCTATATGCCTATTCCAGTATCTACCGTATGTAAAGCAGAAGCTCTGCTATAATAAATACACCAAATTAGTATCCATGATTGATATCTATCTATTATATAAAGGCAAAAGAAAAGAGAGAGCTGGTGGTCTATGGTTTGATATCACTTTATTTACTCTGTTTTTCCTCACTTCACTTCACTTGTTGTGGTCTTGCTTCACTTACGCGTCTCTCCCACCCCCCTATTTATTTCTCCTGAAACCTTTCTTTCTCTTCTTCCTCTTCTTCTTTCTTCAACCTCCCACCACAACCTGATATCACAGAAATACCCTCTTAACTATCACCAACCTTCCCTGCACGCAGCTTGCTAGTACGCCGCTCGCCCCTTTTTCTGTGCTTGCTGCGCTCTATCTAGATCTGCTAGCTCTGGAGACGCGTTAATAAAGCTGCTAACTATTTTATCAACCCCTCTAGATACCCTTTTCTGTCTCTATCTGTGTATCCTTTTAGATACAGCGAGAAGCAAGATGAAGACTAATCTCTTCATCTATGCTGCTCTCTTTCTTCCGGGCTCTGTGGTTGCTAGGCCTTACAGTATGTTCTTCTTTCAATATCTTATTCACTCAGGGGCTTTACTACGCGTCTCACCTTAGTCCAGATACTTATTCTCTTCTACTCTAGACCACAATCATGCTCTTGGTCTAGACAAACGCGCTTATGTGACTGATACTATTGTTGTTAAGGTGCCTGAAGTTATCAACTGGGTTGATAATGCTGGCAATACCGTCACTATTGAGACTAAGGGAATGAATTCTTTCAAGACCATTCATCCTACACCTGACAATGAAGACATTGGCACTACTATGGCCCCTGATACCTCTACTCTGGTTACTCCCACAGTCACAAATATACCCACTTCTGTCTCTACCTTTGCCCCTAAGCCAGAGCCTACCACCGAGGTGAAAATTCCTGATCTGAAGCCTGGACCAACTGAGATCAAAGAAACCACTAAGGTTATCATTACTACAGGCTTAAAGCCTTCGGAGCCTGTTATTACTGAGCCAAAGACTACTGATAAGCAGACTGATGTTCCCCCTGTGCAGCCCACTATCACCGAGCCAAAGAAAACAGAGACCACAGCACATGAGCCTACCATTACGCGCCCGGGGATAACTGTTAAACCAACAGAGACAACCGTCGCCAAAACCACGATTACTGAAGTCAAACCGACCTCTGTTAGGCCAACCGAGCCTCTGACAACATCTACTCAGTCTCTAGCTCCAAGCAAGCCATCAAACGTACCAGCTCCTCCTTCCTCGCCAGGCAAGGACCCTAATGACAAATGGACTCCTGCAAATGGGTTTGGAATCTGCTATGCCCCATATGCTGCTGACGGAAAATGCAAAAACCAGGACCAAGTCAATGCAGACTTTGCAAAGCTGAATGAGTATAGCATTGTTCGTTCCTATGGCGTTGACTGCAACCAAATTGCAATGATGCTTAATGCGGCAAAGACCTACAACAAGAAAGTTATGCTTGGCCTTTTCACCATTCAAAACGTCGACTCTGATTTGAACATCTTCCTTGCCGCTGCAAAGAACAACTGGGCATACATCTACGCCGTTGCTATTGGCAACGAAGTTGTTAACACCGGAAAAGCATCAGCTAATGCCCTCGTCAACGCCGTCAACCACTCCCGAGATTTACTGCGTTCCAACGGATATAATGGCCCAGTCGTAGCCGTCGACACCGTCAATGCCATGACCGCTCATCCTGAAATTTGTTACGCATCTGATTTCTGTGCTGTCAATATCCACCCATTTTTCGATCCGCATACCTCTGCTTCTGAAGCCGGACAGTTTGTTAGAGAGCAATCCAAGGCTGTTTCTAATGCCGTACACGGAGCCAAGAGAGTTATTGTCACTGAAACCGGATGGCCTCATGGCGGTTACCAAAACGGAGAAGCTTTCCCTTCAAGAGAGAACCAGCATGTTGCTATCGAGAGCATAAAGCAGGCTTACAAAGATACCAATGGAGAGCTGTTCTTATTCTCTGCTTTCGATGATCCATGGAAAGTAGATGGTTCCAACACTTTCGGCGCAGAGAAGTACTGGGGTATCTACTAAAGGTCGATTTAGCAATCGCCAATCTGATTGATGCTCATACACATGAGCATTCTGATTTTACGACAAACGAAAAGATGCAGCAAAGTGAAAACATTTTACGATGACATGCTGTTAAATTTGAAAAGGTGGGGAAAAAGGGATTAAAAAAAAAATTCAAAGGCCAAAATGGTTCTTTAAAGGGGTTATATGTATTAGCTTAGTATATTTTAGAATATCAAATGGATACCCCTCGTCATCAAGATCTCACTTCTCTACTTCACTCGTAGACACAGTACTATATTTCATCTGTGATGTAGCAATGACGCTCGTAATGGGAAGAAATGATGTAATTTCAAATCGCTATGCATCTAAGTACAAATTTGGCAAAAATTAAAAAAAAACTCCTTCCTCAGGTAATATGAGCGTTCTCCATTTGCTCAGGAAGTTCATTCTCAACCATCTCCACTGTTATGGTTGGAGTTGAAGGAATATCTGTACTGCCATTTGTGTGTGGTGTTTGAGGCTGTGATGAAGATGGATTGTGGCTGGCTTCGGTTGGCGATGCAGTGCAGTTTTGGGTATCAGGGTTAGCATTGGCATGGCCATTGGTATCTTGATGCTTCTGGTGCTGTTGATGCGCACGCCACCGCCTGGTTCTCGGGGGCTCTGGCTTCTGGGATGGCTTGTTAGGCGGACAATTATGTGGATTGTGTGGAGGCGGAGGTGGAGGACGGGTGGCTGAGTGTTGTTGTCTGACGTGGTGGTGGTGATGGGATTTGACAGGATGAGTTGGAGGTACCGAGTGTGAAGATCTGCGAGGAGGAGGAACTGCCGGGGGAGTGCTAGGGTGGTGAAGTTGAGTTTTATGCGAGCCAGAAGATGGAGGGAAGCCGTATGATGTGGATGTGATCGAATCAGGCGATTGAACCACAGGGTCCTTCGGACTCGAGCAAGCAGTATTATCTTCAATTTTACGAACAGGAGAGGAGGCAGAGGTAGGGTTTTCTGCTGCATCTTCTGGTCCTGCCGGATGAAATTTCGAAATCCCTGATTCCGAGGATCCTCGATATCCATGGCTTGAACTTGCCCTCTCACCTGCTTCCTTTGATTCGGCTCTTCGACGCGCTCTGGAACGGCGTGCCACTGGAGGTTCTGGCTTTTGTTTCACCACAGCCACTCCTTTACTCGGTATAACGACGCCCGGTTTCTCTTTGTGAGAAGCTACCTTTGCAATGCTATGAGAAGAAGAGCGTGCAGAGTCAAGCCCAAGGGCAGTTGATACAGCAGCCGGGTGTTGATTCGGTGATGATGAGGTATCATGTCCGTGAAGATTCTCGTCCAGACTGGTCTGAGGTGAAATTGGTGAACCAATGCTAGGCACTTCAACGCTTCCTAATGAATCCGTATTGGCATGGCCGTTCGTCCTTGAAGTCTCAATCGATACTGGTTCGGATAACTCTTTTGTGAACCAATTAGTTCCTTCGCATATCCACTCAACCTGGCTACACCGCAAGACAAGCCTTTTTGTGGTATCATCCACTTCATTGAAATGAAGGATTCTATCGCTATCGTCACCAGTATCCGTATCAGACCATTGACCCCTAATTAGAGTTGTGAAGAGCTTTCTAAGCTCCTCTCGTCTATCGTGCGGAGGATACTTCAATTGAGTATGAGCAAGAAGTGGGTATAAAACTCTAAGATATGTATGGCGGAGAGGCATTGCATCTTCAGGGAGATCATAAAGGTTACGAATAAGAATATCGACAAGAACACGAAGATCATTAGTATAAAAATATTCATAAGTGGAGGGCGTCGTAAACAGCAGGTATAGAATTTTGAGGGTGAGAAGCTGTAAAGAAGTTTCGTCTAATTCAATATGATTAGTTTATAGAAACCTTTAGGGTGGGAAGGAATATAATGTACCTTCACGGTTAAGGAGAAGAATGATGTTTTCTCCAAAAGTCTTATACAGACTGCCATGCATAGACAGAACTTTCATTACTTTGTTCGTTAGTGGCATGGTTGTAGTCAGGTCCCCCGTGGGGTCATGGCTTGACACCATGAACTGCTCATTGAGAACTAGCTACATAGGAGTCAAGTCAGAATTGATAATGCCAGAAGTAGAGAAAAAGATACCATACCAAAACTCGAATCACAGGATAATGATACGGGTCATTAGGGTCCTCTGGGGGCCCTTCTATTATTTGTAGAAGGTACTTTATGAACCCATCGTCCACGGTGACTATGAGAAGATGTAAGTGATATGATCACAACATGCTACTACTCGCAGCTATCCGAAGCAAAGCAGCTCTGTAACTAATAACGACTAGGAACCACTCCTAGAGTTAGACTCACCTAGGTCTTCTAGCTTAACCCTCTGGATCCTTGACATCTCATACAGGAGATCCATTAACAACCGGTGTAGGCTAGCTTCGATACCACTGCCAGAATGGTCATTATCCCTTAGCGATTGTATCAATTCCAATAGCCGACAAAACGCCCCTTCTTCACACATCATCTCGAAGGTAGCTTCATTTTCACACCCGTCGAAGAGGAGGAGGGACGCGATCCCGAGCAGATTTTCATGTGAATCTTCCTATGAGACGAATAATCCCGGTTAGATGCGATGTCCTGTACCAAAGCTCAACCTGAGATGTATATACCTGGAGTAAGCTGTATATTATCTGAAGTCGTATATAACCTGCATTATTCGTGAATAGCGGAGATGACAAAACCAGCTCCGTACATCGGGTAATGTCATGGTCGGGGTCGAAGAAGTCATCTGCTTGCGAATTTCATGTCAGAAAAATAGGATATGTTGGCAGACATGCCCGCAAGGGACCAATTCAAATACCTCTGCAACTCTCAAGCAAGGACAAGTAAGCGCGCAGGCTGTCATCGATCTCCTCGTGTGAATCGCAGTGCCGTTTTAGAACGTCGTCCAATTCTACCCGGTAAAGAGACTCGGTTAGCCAACCAAGTTCAGGACTAGCATATCATTATAATAACAATCACAGATTGACCACCCCCCCTAGAAGCGCACGAACGGATAGATCCACAGAGGTGTCTCTACTCACCATTCCAGAACTGTTCTTCGGTTCTCAAACTGCTGGCTTCGAAGTCCATTCCTGTGCTCAAGCATATCTGGATAATGGGTCACTGGCCGTCGTAGTTCCCGCAAAGTCAAGGACACCGAGACACGCGACGAAGGGAGGAGAGGGGCCCTGTAATAACAAGGAAAATAGGGTACCGCAGGCCCAGGGCCGGAGAAATGGAAATGAATATCAACGGGGCAAATCTGCCTTGAGATGCAGGTGGACGCTGAAGAAACTCTGGGGAAGTTCACGACGGGTCACTGGTAAATATTACATAAGCATCGCCTGACCAGCAGTGATCTCATCGTACTTGGAGCTCTTGGTTGTCTGGTGATATATATATCCCAGTAGAGACAATACTCGGATACGAAGCTGCTGGTTTGGTTTCCTACAAGTGCAGCAGTGGCTGTGCATTGAGCGTAGAAAGCGGTTTGAAAGAGTAACCAGCAGCTCACAGACATTCAAAGTATAGATATCTACACAACATTCGTCTAATATGGACGTTTGAGCATCCTTGAAAAATGAAAGAAACCTTGCGCAAGAGAACACCAGAAAAATGGGTATAGTATCACCGAAATCCTCTATATATCCTCCAGTTTTATCTTCCAATTCCCCTATCAACCTGACCTGCGCCTTATAAAGTGGCAATATCGGTTTCTTGGGTTATATTTTGAGACATGTTAGCATGCGGCTGTGAGTAGGGGCTGACTCTGGGAAGCGGCTTACTATTCCATAGTTCGGCGTACACGCCGCCTAAATCGAGAAGTTCGATATGGGTGCCGCTTTCTACCACATGGCCATCCTTAAGAACAATAATCTGGTCGCTGTCGTAGATTGTGCGAAGGCGATGTGCCACAAACACACTTGTTCGAGCTTTGTCCTTTAGAATGCTGTTGATGTTTTGAAGCAGGGCTTGTTCTGTATATGTGTCGAGGGCGGAGGTCTGTTCAGTTAGAATTAGTAAAAGCGCTGATCTGCAAATTATTTCGAAGGATGCAAGGAAGGGAGTTAACACACCGCTTCATCGAAGAAGAGTAAGGGCGGGTCTTTCAAAATCAATCGGGAGACTGCTAGTCGCTGTTTTTCACCACCTGATATCATCATCCCTCGTTCTCCAACAGGTGTATCGTATCCAGCCGGTAACCGCTCGATGAGGTCGTGGATATGGGCACGTTGTGCGGCCCGCTTGACCTCCTCAGTAGTAGCATCGATTTTCCCATAGCGAATGTTGTGTTCAATCGTGTTATTAAACAGTGGAGTGTCTTGCGGCACAACTCCAATCGCCTTTCTCAGGCTGGACATGGTCAGGCCACGGATATCTTGGCCGTCAATCAATATACGGCCCTCGTGCACGTCATAGAATCGGAAAAGGAGCCGGAGTATTGTAGATTTTCCGCACCCACTTGGCCCGACAATAGCGATTTTCTTGCCAGCTGGAATGGTGAAGGATACGTTTTTCAAAATTGGTCTGTCTGGCAAATATCCAAACGTGACATTTTCGAATCGGATTTCTCCACCTTGACGAAGTTGTAAAGGTTTCGCATCAGGTGCTTCCTTAACGTTAATATTGACCTTTTGTAAGTTGAAAAGGGTCTCCATGTCCATCAATGACTGCCGAAGCTCTCTGTACACTGAACCTAGGAAGTTGAGGGGCATCGAGAGCTGGAATACCAATTGATTAACCATTACAAGGTCGCCGACTGTTAATTGTCCCGTAGCAACGCCATCAGATGCCAGGTACATCATGGCAGCAAGCGCACTTGAGAAGATCATATTTTGGCCTGAGTTTAACAATGCCAGTGAAGTTGTGACCTTAATTGAAGCGGCTTCATATTTCTTCAATGCCTGGTCATATCGCGAAACTTCAAACTGTTCATTATTAAAGTATTTCACAGCCTCGTAATTAATCAGGGAATCAACGGCTACTGTTGCCCCCTGGTTATCGGCTGCATTTGCTTGCTTTCGAAACTTTGTTCGCCAGGCCGTAGTAGTAATGGTAAAAGCAGTGTAGGCTAACATCGTTGCAGCAGTGATAGCAGCAAACTTAGCACCATATTGATACGTCTAGAGGGTTCATTAGCAACTAGAATCTAATGCACGTCGATGAAAGGAGGCCATACCAAAATTCCGCAAACCATTGAGATTTCCAACGCGGTTGGGAACACATGAAAGACCATGGACGTAAGCAAAAAGCTGATGCCTTTTGTTCCCCTGTCGATGGCGCGAGTAAGACCTCCGGTTTGGCGACTTAAATGAAAATTCAGAACAAGCCTGAGAAGGTGGTCAAATACATTGCGAGCAACCTTTCGGATTGCCTTCTGCGCAACACTGGCAAATACAGCGTTTCTCAACTCTTGAAACAATGTTGCTCCAATTCTTGTGACGCCATCTATAGTCATGTCCTTCAGTTAGGGGTCAAAATTTCAAAACACTCAGACAAGGGCAAGCTCATACATGCTATTATCATGGAACCCCCGACTGTCCAGGCGGTATCACCAATTGCCGCAAAATCAACATTCATAGAGTCAACTATGCTTTTGAAGTAGAATGGAACTTGAACATTGAGAATCTAGAATTTGATCAACCAGAATGCACCATAATGTCCGAAGCTCCATGGTAACAAACCTTTCCGCCTACAAGCAAAGATAAAGCTATCCCGACTCGAAGTTTTGTGTTCCAGTCATCCTACCGTCATTTAGTAGAGGTTCTTCAATGAACTGTACTATAATTTGTGCCCACCTTTGGCCAAAGATACTTTGCCATCTCTTTCATAATGGCCCAGTCGACTTTTCTCTGTTCTTTGGACGTGACGGTAGTCTCCGAGAGCAAGGTTCCCGGCTTCTTGTTTCCTGGGTTTGAAGGGCTCGCGATTTCCTTCTCCCCGGCATTCCGTACTCTCTCCGTAGCAGACTGTGCGATCCCTTTACTAGACTTTGCAGTCTGTTTCAAGGCATCAACAGGCTGCTCTTTCGACAGTTCCCCCCCCGTTGTGAACGCGCAGCAGGCTCCGCCATGACGATACAGTCCCTGGCCCGACTGCCCCGAAAGACGCACTCGAGACCAAGAAAGGTTTCTGTGCGCAACGCGATAATGCAATTGCGCGGTTCGCAGAAGCATGTCGTCGCGCGGTAGATAGGCTCTGCAGCTAATGCAGAGTAAGTATTCTAGTAATTCGTTTCCCCTATCTCTCGAAATTTCATGATGTCATGATAGGGCGGTTTCATGCGTCTATCCACGATCTTATGGACTAGTTAACTACAGAGCGAGTCAGCGGAACTCATCACCAGCGGGACGTAGAGAGCGCTTACCAGGCACTGGACAACTACCACTTCTCCTGCTCTTCTCGAAGAGTCCTGAGGTCCACGGCTTGCCCGCGAGCAACGAGACAAAAGGCTGTCAGATATTTGCGTCAAACCGGCAAGCCACGCCTTTGCGTGATAAATTGAGTTCGGAGCCTCATTTCGAGCTTGTTTGCCTTGTTTGTTTGCATCGTCATGTTTTCTTGAACCTGATGGAAAGCTGCATTTCTGCGAAGAATCACCGAAACCCGCAGCAAGAGGCCAGGCATTGAGTGTCTACCCAGCTTGCGGAATACACAGTCGCATCAATGAAGCGATCAATTACCGCAAGGGGCATCAGGCCGTCGAGCTGTCTTAAGCCGGGCCCAAGATGCGGCCGGAGGAGACAGATTCATATCCAAGCCATACCGAGCAGCCAACTCAATTCGGTGACAAGCGACAACTTCCACACTGCTTCGACGACCGCTAGATCTGCTATATCTCCGGGTTAGTGTATACCATCCTGATTTACGTTAGATCATGCGCTGACCGTTTGTTACAGATGCCAAATTCGAAGTTGTCGGCTCGCCCTACTCTTTACTTTCCGTCTCCCTGTCGGCATCCCAGAACCTTTATACAAGGCGTGGAACCCTTGTAGGATTAAGTGGAAAAGCAGAAAATGTATGGTTGTCAACATATATACGGAAAAGGTGTTGGAATACATGGCTAAATGGAAATGTTATAAAAGGTCGTTTCTACTCTGCAGATCCTAGAGCCATTCCGGCGGGCGGCATTTGGAATTCCGTTTCTATACCAAAAGGTTAGAAAGTTTCTTCTTTCATCATGGATTTACTTGATTCTGACTATTTTCGTTGGCAGATATCCTCCACTAGCCCTGTATCTGCGTTGATTTCCGTAAAATCTCCAGTGACGTCGCTCGCTCTTCTACAGCTTAATGGAACGGTAGACTGGATGCTGGCGCAACGGAACGCTCTTCTTGCGTGGACAGGTCATTCGTTGACAATAAAACCAAGAATCAACAGTCAGTTGGTATATATCACCCTCCCCTCCCTTTTTCCACAATGATTGTATAGGGTGCTGATCTGGGAAGAGTATAATGCACTGGGGAAATTCTGAGGTCACAGGCCGAGGACTCATTGCACTGGCTGGGAAGGGACAAATATACTCTATAGACCTCAAAGAAGGGGAGCAGTATATTGCTCATCCAGGGTATGTGGAAGCAATCCGGGGTTTCCCTTCATGCACTAATTATACATACACTAATGCACTATATAAAGCAATGTGATTGCCTACACGATGACAAACAATCCTCCACAGCCTTACAGGTTCAAGTCGACCACCCTACGATTCCAAGTGCCCAATCTGGGTATTGGAAGACGTCTATCTAATACCAACCTTGTGTCAAATCTATCAAAATCAGACACTTGGATGACTCTGATGAAGATTTTCCATACTTTTAGAACATGGACGAGAAGGACTATTTGGGGTGATCGAGTAAGTGCTCAAGCCAATGTCAATTCTGTGACTTATCAGCTAACCACCTATAAAAATAGCTATTTTTGCAATTCCAAGGTCCTACTACCCTGCTTGTGCAATCTAGGGCTGCACGCGTTAACGATATATTAACGGACGGGGAGGTAAATGAAATCGCAGATGCCACTCCAGGAGTCGCTAGAGCGGCGGTGGAAGCGACTGAAGCACCAGCTTTGAAGGAGATTGCTAGCAAGGCTGCTGCTGAACATAAAACCGGACAACGGCAGAGCGTGGCAAGTGTACATCATGATGGAAAAGTCGACATCAAGTCTACCGAATAGGCTCCTCTAGACAGGCCTAAGGTGGAGGAGGGATGGAGAGCTTTTATTGCCATTTTTATACTGGACCTGTATTAGTACTACTGCTACCTATGTTCGTGCTATTGTTTTATTTGTGCCAATACAATGCATAGATCTTGATACTTTGAGACCTACGGGCCCAGGCACATTCTACAGCTGTAGAATATGCGCATTATTGATGTAGTGCCGAAAAGCTTATGCTTATCTCTATATTTTAAGTCAACTGTATATGTTGTGTTAAGCACTGTATATATATTGCCATCACCCATTAGCTACATAATTACTGGGATTCCCTGGATATTCACACCGCAGGTCAATTGGTCTACATCAGTGAATATGGTTTCTACTCTGGCCTTCTTTGAGCACCGGCTTCCTGCAGCAAGTGAAGCTCACGCCTCCTATTCGTTTTTTGAGCTACATGTCTGTTTTCGAGTGGCTTTACTTCCGCCAAATTAACTGGTGCTTGCTGCTTGTCCTTTGGAATAGAAGTACTAGGGTCTGCACATGACAAACTACTTCGGAGCTTTCAAAAGGTATTGAGGGGATAACAATGTTTAGATGATAGCCCCGAGCCGCAATCAATGGTAGGCTATAAAAGCCATTCTCACCTCCCTCGTCTATAGTTCCACCTTTAACTATATCTATGACATTCATTAGAAGTATTTGAACAATCCCTCAGGAACCTTTTTCAATGGCATAACTAAACGGGATATCATCAATAATTTGTGGATAGGACTTATTACGTGGTCACGTAAGAGTACAGTGGTATCCTCAAACCCATGTCTAACTGCAAGGTTAGCAGGGGTATGGTTGTAATATTATTCTGCAGGGGCCTGGGGACCTTCGAATCATTGAGAAGATGCCGGAGCATTTCTAATGTCACATTTAATTATTGCACCCTCTGAAGCCACCTAGACTTTCAACCCGAATCTAAAGGCACCTGCGGCCAAGTTAATATCTGATAAGGCGGTTTGATTGTTTGGAATCGTAGGATGAAGGGGTGTAATCTCTTGGAGGATGCCTTGTGCACTTAAATACGCTCCCAAGGCAGGTTTAATATTCAACCAACTCGATGTTGCCGTCATATGATCTGGTTGGGCGGGGGCTCCAGGCCCGTCTAAGAGAAGCAGAAACTCCACAGCCTGCTTTTGACCGTGGAATGCCTTAACATGCACGCAGCGGTTGCCATGATAGGGCAATTTCAGGACCACCAGGAGAGCAGTCATGGTCCATAGGTAACGAAAGTCGATTGCTGCGACCTGATCAGGTAGCGGTATGCACTGATCGAATTTTGGGACCGTCTGAGTGGTAATGTCAAGCACCTAAGGCTTGGATCTGGCATATATTAACAGCATATATACCGGCCGATATAATGGCATCGTCCAGAGTCTTAGAACTATCTATTGATGGACCCAAAATATCCACTCTATCCCTGAGCATTTTCTGGACGAGGTTCAGATATCTATTTGCGCAGAATATTCCAAGGCTGGCTTGAAGCACATATTACTTTCCGGCAACATAGTTTCCACTTTCAACTTTATACTGGCTCAGCAGCATGGCCTGTGTTGCGTGAAGATACAGGCCGCCAGCGAAGGACAGTCTCAGAATTACTCCGCAGTAACCCAACTTCACACAATGCCTTGATCGAAACTAAGGGCAATCCCCGGGTGGAACTGCTTTGCTGCGTTCTGCCAGTGCACTGAGACTCCATTAGGCCAAAATATCAGCCAACCAGCTAAGCATTTCGCTTGAAAATGTGGCAAAGGTAACAGCTGGGCGTGTTTGGTTGGCCATGTGCCGCTCCGTAGTAGCCTAAGGGATCCGGGGGTATCATGACGCCTGACATCGGCGTGTGGGTCTAGCAGACTGCTAACTATTTGAAGTTGCGCATAGTGCAGCCAGACGGATCGCAAGGCTTAGGAATCCGGTATCCTGAGTCCCCAGTGCGCAGCATGCAGTTTGTTGTTTGTGCTGTCGAGAAAAAAAAAGCTGCTCGACGTTGGCGGCGGACAAGGCGAGATAGACGCCAAGATTACATAATGCGTCCAGACCTTGGCGCCATACCCTATTGGGCAAGGTACCCGTTCCACGCGGAGAAAAAACCTTAAATAACCTTTAAAATAACCTCGGCCTGAAACGAAACGCTGCCCTGACGTTTCGAACCGTCGACTCAACATCAGCAGGAGTGGACACAGCAACGTCGTCGTTCTTCAGAGTGATTCGGGGAAATGGATGCTTGGATCTGCGCGGCAGCTACTTATGGCTTGATGTGACGGAGGCACGCAGAGGTTGTTTGACGTGCATTACTATCTGACCAGCACGAAACCTTCTTGAGGCTTGACTTCTCCACGTCTCAAGAAGCGATCATCCCGTTAATACCCTGCGCAAGGAATTTTGATGCTATGTTGCAGATTCCTCATTCTCCATCACAGAGAGCGATCTATAAGTAAAAAAAAAAAAATACCCTCACCACGGCAGATGCGCTGCCACTGATTCTCTTGTTGCCCGTGATTGGTATCCTTTGATACCGGGTCTCTGATGCTCGGATAAATATCAATGCCATTCTGGCTTGTGTCCTGCTTCTCTGCCGCAGCTGGATCTCCCAGGACGTTCCGGAGAGTGCAGGCGCTTTGATGGTGTTCCTGGCCCGGCCTCTACGGGCGGCCATTTAAAAATCTTCCGTCCCTTTTGCATCAAAGCTCCACTAACCCTTCCCCATGGCGGAGTTACTTGGCAGTGACAGCTAATGGATATCAGTATGGGGGTTCCTTTCATCCATACGAAGTATGAAAACCTTCATGCCATCTGCGCCGCTGTTGGCGGTTCTTTCAATAGTATCCTCCAATCAGTGTTCCAAATATCCATGACCGGAGCAAAAGCTAAGACTCGTAAGGCCGCATAGTGGGAATGACTGGATGCATGATGTTCGAAATATAGCATTATGAAGCATAACTTCGGGATACAGCAGAGTGCAGAATTTTACCAGGGGCAGATGAAGGGGATATAAAGATATACGAATGGCTGCCCGTCCATTGCTCCCCTTCCTCTTGGAATCGTCTCGTCAGAACTTTTCAGGCCTTCCTTTCTTACCCCCGGAGACATCTCTGTCCCTCAAGATGCGTTTCTCTCTCGTCTTCGCAGCCATTGCTGCTCTCAGCTCTGTGGTCACTGCTCAACGTGGCTGCGGCTCTGTCCCCCACAAAGGCTTTGCTGCTGAGTTAATGGAAGCCATGGAAAATGCCCGTGCTTCTACCTTCAGCAACACCACTACCAACGTTACTATCAGCACCTACTGTCATGTCATTACCGATGGTGACAAGGGCCAGATTAATGTATGATAATTATCATCTAGAACCATTGTGACTTACTCGTTGTCTTCTAACTTTATGAATAGGATGATACCCTGCAGAAACAGATCGACGTGTTAAACAAGGACTACAGCGGATCTGGATTCAGCTTCAAGCTCGAAGGATCTGAGACAACCGACAACGCTGGATGGGCCTCTGGCAAGGATGATTTCGGCATGAAGGACGCTCTGCGAAAGGGTGGCTACGATACACTCAACCTTTACTTCGTTCCCACGCTTGGTGATGGTCTCCTTGGTGTACGCTCTTCCTTTACCCATCTTTTAATAACCATAATAATGGAAGGCAGCTAACATTGATACAGTTGAATACATAGTTCGGGAGTTGAACCAACCTGACACTGCTGATAGTTTTTCCCTGGCCCATTGCTTAACTAGTTAGTTACCTCGAGGACAAGCATCGCACCGCATTTCTGTGCTGATGTCCATATACGAAGGTCCCGTGGAGAAGCAGCGCGGGGCACTTTTCACCGTTTCTTAAGCACTTTCGCCTTGCACACGGGGAGATAAGTTAGGAACAGCTACACCAGTTTGTTCAGGGCCACTAGTTAACGTCCCTGTACTATGGCTGTGAGCACGGCAAATATCTCTACTCGGGTGTCGCTGAGATGGCCGCCAGAGCCCGCGTACGAGACCACGGACACGGCTTCGCTCTCGGTGGGCGGATGGTACGTCGATCTGCGAATTCATCGTGAATCTGGCAAGGTCGAATGGGCGATGGCAGGCCAGAGAGTCGTTGAGAGCGCGTCTCCGTGTAAGTGAAGACTGTTAACTACCTACTCAGCTGAAGAGATACCTAGTAACCAGCTAAACAACTGATGATAATACTGTACAGCTATCGTCGTCTTCACTCACGCCGTTGACTCGCTCCAGCTCTTCGATACGGCAGATATAGGCACCTTCAAGAAGCTCTCTAATGGAGACGACCTCGAGACCGGCAAGATGATCCGCCACGACCTACCAGGAGCCCCGGTCTGTGAATATGAGGAGCTCTGGAGAAGTCTTGATATCCCTAAGACCGTGCCAAAGGGACATGGCTATGCGTGGGTCCTCGAGTCAGAAGAAATGCTCCCTAACATCTCAATGCTCAAGCAGGATTACGAAGGTGTCAAGGTGGTGAAGACATTCTTGGGCCGTGTGCCTGGCCACTACATTGCTCTGAGGCAGACACAGTGGTACCAGGAGAAGCAGGCTGATGGGAAGCCAGTCCTGACTAAAGCCGGGGGAGAGGTTTCTGGACGGCGAGAGATATGGGATGCCACCACAGGACAAAACGCTACTGTCAAGTATGCGGTTGGAGCAGAGTGTGACAGCCTCCCATCTCTGGTGGCTGCCGGCGAGAGCCTGCAGTTCAGCGGCGAGGGAGAAGGTCCCTGGCGTTCGCCCGGTCGAGTGGTTATCGTTGACGGCACGAGGTTCCTCGTTCGGGCTTTTGAAGAACTACCCTTGACAATCAACGGGGAATAGTTAAAAGATGTCTACCAATATGCCCTCCCAACACATGCTAGGCCGTACTAGCTTACAAGGCAGGCTGTCTTCAAACACTCTGAGCCATCAAGGCACGGGAGAGGCGGAACGGCTCAAAATAGACCCTCATAACTACATTTCGACGCAGCATTTTAACCTAAGTTCTTCGACATAACCTAGAGACGAAGCTTTTATTCAAGGTGCGTAAAACAGGCGGCCTCCTGTTCGTATCCAACCTCCGGTGACCCGGTTGCCCTTTAGACAAGATTAATCAAGAACTAGTCAGCCAAATGGCAACAGGGGAAGTCATCTCGAGTGCCAATGATCGACTCTGGCATCTAATCAACAAATATAAACTGCCCCGCGACTGATCCAAAAACGACAAGCAAGAGAGGAACCCACTTATTGTTGGACTTGTACAAAATACCCAGTGTAAGCAAATACAAGACCGCCGCAGGACCGCTGTCCGCTGCTTTGGAAACTGATCGCTCCACGGGTTTGAGCTGGAAATCTTGCACGCCACCTCTAACACTGGATTTAAGAATCTGGAAGGCAATAATCGCTATGACACCAATAACGGAGCCACAGAGACCATCAAAGAAGCTTGCTAGGAACTGGAGGAAGGGGTCAGATGAATGTTCCTTGCAAAATCGGACAAGAGTTAGCCTTCATACCTTGTTATGAACCAGCTTTTCCAGGAGGTCAAACCCAGCAATGGTGAACAAAAAGCAAGGGAAGAACATGCCAATTGTAATGACCACCGCTCCTCCAAATGCATTCCCCAGACCGCCATCTACAAGCCCACCTTGAAAACCGACGAAGGTCGCAAATATGACAAGAGGGGCTGGTAGAACATTTCCAATGGCAATACAATCAATGAAAATTCTTTGAGACAGCCAACCACCTTTGAGAACGGCTTCAACCTGGATGAATGGTATTGCAGTATACGCGCCACCGAAGGAGAGAGTGCCGGCCACTAAGCCCAGAACAAAGAGGTTGATGAGAGACGGTGATTTTGCGATTCCAAGGGCGAGAGAGACTGGCGAGGGTACGCCGCGGAAGACAACATAGATGGCATATACCACATATTGGAGGATGAAGATGATACCTGCCGGGATCCAAAGACGGCGGGCTATAAACATATAAAGGATACCGTAGACAGCGAGAGAGATGAAGCTGGCAGAGAAAGGTTAGTCGTCTTCGGTGCCAAAGACATGCTTTTAAAACTGACATGTTGATGCGTAGGGCACTGTTGATCATCGTGCAGACCATCGCAATAACCAGGAATGGGTCTACTTTCTTTGTCCGGGGCTTGACAACCGAATGGTCAGCTATCTTATGCACAGCTCTCAGAATCTGAATTCCTGTTAGTATACATACGCCATCATGCCTTGGTCAATACTCGTCCACTACTTACCATAGCAGCTACAATAGGTTGCAATGCTCGAAAGCTAGCATTCACGTATTTATTCTCAAACCCTGCCAAACTATACAAGTAGCTGGCAACCAGCATCAGAGTAAAACCAGGCAAGATGAACGCCAGGCCGGCAACGATGCCACCGATTCTGCCAGCGCTCAAGCACCCGAAGAACATGCATAGTTCAGCAGCTTCTGGGCCTGGGAGGATTTGGTACACAGCAAAGACTCGTTGGAATCTGGCGAGTGTAATCCACTTATCTTGAACGACCAGTTTCTCTTTGATAAGAGCGATTTGGGCGACAGGACCACCCCAGGCGAAGAGGCCGAAATTATAGAAGAAGAACCAGAACAGACGGTGTAAGGGGAGTCTAGGCGCATTTGAAATGGTCAGATCATCCTGCTGTGATGGGCTTTCTTCAGAGGTGGCCGATAAAGACTCCGTATTCACCCCTTTGTTGACATCCCTGCTGGCTGAGGGTAGGGCTTCAATATCGGTAGCAAGCTGCCCCGTTGCTAAGGATGTCGAGGTAGTTCCTGTCATAACTACTTAGCCTTCTTCAAAAATTAGGAGTCTAAAGCGAATCGGTCTGAGAACAAAATGCCAACTCATTATGATTGTCTCTGTTGGCTCTTTTATATACATCTCTAGGAGACCCTTTGCTCCCATTGCACTATGAATTTGATAGAGGAAGTTAAACGCTGGAAAGCGTTGTGGCTTGCAATGGACCAATGATCGTTTTGGTGTCCCGGTATCGTCAAAGAAATCCCCTTTCATTAGCCACAGACCGTTTTTACCCTGTTAAACTAACGAGTTAGCATGGATGAAACCTCATGGGAGATAAGAATCGGCTCTCTCTGCCAATCATGCACGAGCAGCCCGTCACTGTTTTCGCGAGCCCCTCACTCCGTAGAGCTCTTGTCGACTGAAGCTTGGGGGTTTCTTCACCCAGTGATACTTGAGTCGTCATCAATAAGAGGCCTAACCGACTAGTTACTTGACAGGCGCACTGCATGTCACCACATAAGGTATTAGCTTGCCCTTTTTCACCTGGACTGAAGCTGATTGGCCTGGGGTTAGGACGTTGACCGCACTCTGCGCATACGGGAGAACAAGCGCCGGAGCAGGGAGCGTCGGAGGGAACACATTGCCAGCCTCGAAAAGCAGCTGAGGCAACTGAAGCAAGAAGGTGTCCAGGCGACTGTCGAGGTTCAGGCAGCAGCTCGACATGTTGTGGAAGAGAATCGATATCTGAGAGAACTCTGCCTTGTTGCTGGCCTTAGCCAGCAGACAGTCGAGGAATGGCTCCAAAGAAAGAGACAGCTCGAAACTGAGAAACAAGGTCCCCGTCCACAGAAGTGCAGCATGGATATAGCAAGCCGGACAAGTTATCGGACGAAGCAAGATATTGACCCTGGTACGCAGAAGGATGCTGTTCGGCATTTGGGCAGTCCATGTGCTACCTCTTCGCAACAATGTTCGGGCCAATCTGACACCAACGATGAGATACGAACCCTTGATGCATCAGAAGCACCTAAAGTGAGTGTTTCGCCGGCTAACTGTCGGACTCCTTCCAAGGCCGAGTCAAGTCCTTGCGTCAAGTCATCGTCATCTCACAGTTGCCAGCAGCGTCAGGTGGGAAAATCTGCTTGCAACAAGGGTCTCCCTCCGCGGAGCCTTCCCCCTTGCAAGATACTGACTCGTCTCGCTGCCGAGCCCCATACCGACATAGCCCAGCTTACGGCTACCTCAGATGATGGGCTGGATTCTGTCCAAGCAGGAGATGAAATTTCCTGCTCCCGTGCCCACCAGCTACTGATGCAGTATGCCACCTCGGAGGAGAAGTTGGATGCGATAGCTGAGGTACTTGAAAACGGGTGTGTGCCCAACGCCGGTCCGGAAGGTGGATGTAAAATCCGAGGCTCTACTATATCTCAGGCTCTGCTTGATTTGTGTCTTTGATGAGCTCCGTCTTAACTGCAATCAGTTAACGAAACAACCAGAAGGGCGAGCTTCTCCAGACCAAATGCGTTCGCAGTCTCGAAGGTCTCCTAGACACATTTTTCTGTGACGTGTAACGATTCTCTTTATAACTACCTAGTTACTAAATTGAGGTTGGAATTACTATAAACATCTTGGAACTTGATATGTCGATTTTATTTCCTCATACCCGGCTAGGTTCTTGGGCAAAAAAAAAAAAAAAATACAAGTGCTGAAGTCAACAAAAATAAGGGCGGTTCGCCAGCAGGTTCTTGGGCTCTCACAGGGAGAGAAACTGCTCTTGGTTCCTATGCTGTTGAGAAGGACAGCAAGGGGCAGTTGAGATACGGAGTATTTCTGGCCTTCAATCCTGCATTCGACTTGAACTCGAAAGGCCAGGACGGAAGGGCAGCCGGCGCTCTATATTTCTTCTTTGCAGGTCCAATCTCCATATAAACACCAACACATGGCATTGGGTCAAACACATAGCCAAGATCAGCCACAGTTTCACTGGCCAGACGCCGGACGGATGGCGTTTGCATGGGAACGGACGACGCTGCATATCTGGCCAACGACGTTCTCGACCTCTTGACTCGTTGATGGTTTAATAATATGACTTGCCTTGCCGCCGAACGAGGCCGGTGAAATACGAGCGATGGGCCTGTGGTTTGCCTCCCCTGCAAGAACTAACGCTTGAACCCCTGGCCTGGTGACGCATCATCCGTCTTGCTCTGCTTGAACCATTCGCAGGGAAGGGCCAGAGTAGCAAATACTTACGGAGTCCTGATACCGAATGGACACCAGCGGGGATCGCGGCCAGCAGTTCATACTCTGCCTGTGTTTTCAGTCAGGAGCACAGCCGGGCTTTATACACCAGCTTTCGGTCAGAATATGGAACCGTTCTGCGGCTCTAGTCGACCAGCCAAACGATTGTTATTACTCCGTGTTTTAACTAAGCTTTTCTTCTGTGTGGATTTCCCAGGACCCAGCAGCAAGCTTGCTACCAAGGTAAACAAACGGCGCTGGCATCTGATAGCTATGAGAACTGCTCCTCCCATGGACAAACCGCTTACTTATGCCTACGGCTTGGTCAGCGTCTTCGATGCATATCGTGAACGACGACGACGCCGGCTCCCGAGCCCTCTTCCCGCAGATATGTTCCGTGTCTCGACAGGCAGGCCATCCTTTGGCCAGGAGCGAGCCTGTCAGACAGCCCAAAACTCTACCCCCAAACCGGTTCCCGCTTGGCGGCTCCACGTCCCCTACTCCGTTGCCTCTTGTTGGATGGCTTGCTTGTCGCAGACTCGCGGCTTGAACCCTGGTTCATTACGCCGGATGCTTAAAGCGGGTGTTTTTCGGGTGTTCGGCCACTGCTGAGACGAAAACACCGCTGGATTGCGGTAATCCTCAAGCAACTTTTATTTTTTGTTTCCTCGATTTGGTTTCTTCTGTCTCTTACATTTGCTTCTTTGCTGCAACCATCTATGCATATGCGGGGAGTCGTCGTTCTTTTTTATTCCTAACCCCCGTTGCATCGATAATAAATCGGATCTTGCCTGCCTTTTTTTTTTCCCCCGTTGATTCCTCCTCGAAGGGATGTGAGCAGGGAGAAAGCGAAGACGAGAAGCGCAGACTGATATACGAAGGCCTGTTCAGCTTATTTACTGGCGGAATCCTGCATTCCTACACCATGGGGAGAGAAAGTATGGATTCTCCTGGAGGAGGAACGTTAACCCGATCGCAGACCATGAACTCCTCTGTGTCAACCATCGCACTGCCTCATACCGTTGCAGCGTTAACCAACAGCAGTTGGGAAAAGAAAAACGGAGACGCTACGACAAATACAAGCCCAGATGATGTTCCCGACATGGCTTCAGAGGAAGATACGGACGTTGAGATGGGCCCTGACGTAGTGGCAACTCCCAAGGACAACTTTATAGATCCGGATAGCTATCCTGATGGCGGCATAGAAGCATGGACTGTCGTCTTTGGGGGCTTCTGTGCCCTATTCGTGAGCTTTGGGTGGATTAACTGTGAGCTTCTGCTAAGCAGTCCCCCATATCGATCCCCAGTGCTGACAGTATGCGGATAGGCGTTGGCATCTTCCAGGACTACTATCAAACTCATGACCTGAAGTCATATTCTCCAAGCTCGGTAGCCTGGATCCCTTCTTTGGAACTCTTCATGATGTATCTTGTTGTATGTCCTCCATCTAAGCAACAATAAATAAGTGCAATAATGGTCTGTGACTTACCGCAAATATAGGCGCCGTTATGTGGCAAGGGCTTTGACAACTTTTGCCCACGGTATCTCTTGATAGGCGGCTCGCTATTCCATGTATTTGGCCTGATGATGACCTCACTATCAACTGAATATTATCAAATTCTCCTTGCACAAGGAATCTGCAGTCCCTTTGGTGCCGGGTTTCTCTTCTATCCAACGATGAACAGCACCGTCACATGGTTTTACAAGAAGCGTGCCCTGGCCGTAGGTATCGTGGCCAGTGGCTCCAGTCTTGGAGGCATCATCATGCCAATAATGATCACCAAGCTCATCCCTATGCTTGGTTTTCCGTGGACCATGCGTGTCTGTGCCTTCTTGATCCTCGGGCTGTGTATAGTGGCATGCAGCTGCGTCAAATCCAGGATTCCTCCTCATCCTAGGCCCCTGGTCCTCAAGGAATTCTTCACACCGTTCCTGGAGATGCCCTTTATTCTCCTTACCACCGCGACTTTCCTATATTGCTTCGGCATGTTCTTGCCATTCACCTTCCTGGTCCTACATGCAAGGAGGTTTGGCGTCCCGGACAGTCTGGCCAGTTATCTAGTATCAATTTTCAACGCAGCAAGGTACATACAGCCCTTTTATTTTCTGATACAGTCTGTTGCCGCAGCCACTAACTCTTGAATATAGCATTCTTGGACGGACTCTCCCCGGCTACGCTGCAGATCGCATGGGCCTTTTCAACGTGGTAATCATCATGTCCTTCTTCAGCGTCATCGTGGTATTTGCCATATGGCTTCCATCTCGTGGCACTATTCCAGACGTGATATTTGCAGTCCTTTTTGGTTTCGCATCTGGTTCTCTAGTCTCTCTGCCACCCAGTCTGGTTGCACACATCTCAGACGTACGCAAAATCGGTGTGAGAAGCGGAAGCATGTTTGCAACGGTCTCAATAGCTGTCCTCTTGGGCAACCCCCTCGGCGGCTCACTGGTTCCTGACGTCGTCCATGGTGATTACTGGAGAATGCAAGTATTCTCTGGTTCAATGCTGCTTGTTGGCAGCATGTTCTTTGTCTTCACCCGAATGAGGCTGGCTGGAACAGCCATCATGAAGAAGATTTAATAATCATTTAGCATCATTCTCTTCTTGTCTTATAATTTTTTCCCCTTACCCCACCGGTGTGGCTTGTTACGGCATCTGTTTCTTTTCTTTCTCGGGCATGATTGAGCGGCTGGTCGATATATTTTGATCTTTCAAGCATTTCAGCATAATTAGGGGGGTACAGGAAGGAAGTCGGCTGATATCACAGCCTTGAAAGGGAGCAATCGACTTTCCGACACCTATGCAGTATATATATCTACAATACCGTTAATAAACAGAAGACTATCTTAGTCCTTTCATCAAGAATCAAATCTCACTCTGTCTTGCTAGCTGCCAGTCATCTCGGCGACTCCAATGTCCGATCGGTCCAGGGGCTCCGGCTCCAACGGCGTTGCCCGGACAACAGCGACTTCTGCGCCCACAAATAAGCAAACTAACTACAACATCAACTGCCAGCAAAATCGGAACTTGCCTTTCTTTTCCTCTGAGAGACCCGACAACCACCGGAGAGGAGTGCTAGCACGCCCAGTGAAGATATTTCTTTCTCATTTTTTTTTATTCCTCTTTCTTTTCGTCCGTGTCTTTTTCGTCTTGCGTTGTTCGTTGCCGTTTGGTTAATCGATTTCCTTTAGACTCGAAACCTGGAAGCGCCTACAGTTTGATAACCGAAGCTCGGCTGGATATCTTTGGCTCCAGAATAACTGTCTCTCTTATATATTTCCATGACTTGCGTTTCTGCGAATCTATATCCTGTCCTGCATTTAACTGGCGTGTTGTTTACACTGTGAGCAATCGTACACACTTAACAGAAGCCCCACGAGATAAAGACGAACCACGATTATATACGGTGCCTAGCCATGAGTGTCCAGGTCATTGCTCGCATTCGGCCTCTCCTAAAAACGGAACGAGAGTGTGATGTTATTGTCCAGCCATGCCCGTCAAGTTCGTCCACCGCCCTACAGAGTGGAAGCGAGGGTCTGTCAAAGGCCAAGGAGAACGACAAACCATTGAAGTCCAAAAGAGTAAAGAATGGGAAGGGAGACGATGCTGATATATCGTCGGCGAAAGCCACGGTAGTCAGGATACCGAATCCCAGGAACGAAGGGGAGGACTTCAGCTTCAAATTCCACTCGGTATATGATGGCACCGCAACCCAGCAGGAGATATTTGATGCAGAAGGTCAGTTGATACATTTTCTTTTCTGTTTCCTTTGTCCGGCGGAAACTTCCGTTTTGCTGCAGTTTTCAACTGTATATAATACATCATCAAGAAAAGGAGGACTAGAATTGATTGCTTATCCGTGTGAACTTGTTATCTGCAGTGGCACCTACTCTTAAACACCTCTTCAATGGGTTTGATATTACTCTCTTTGCATACGGTATTACGGGAACCGGAAAGACGCATACAATGCGCGGCGGGAAGAGTCTGGCGGACCGCGGCGTGATTCCTCGACTGCTGAGCGGGATCTATAGGCGATGCCGCAAGCTTGAGCGAGATTCTGAAGGAAGAACGAAGGTCGAAGTCGCTATGAGCTATTACGAGATATATAACGACAAGATATTCGATCTTTTTGAACCGGTGGAAAAGAGGACGCCGGCTGGACTGCCGTTGAGAGATAACGGCGTCAAGACTGTTGTTGTTGGCTTGACGGAGCGACCTTGCACCAGCTTAAAGGAGTTTGAAGTTATATACGACCAGGCAAATATGAATAGGTCGACTTCTGCCACGAAGGTGAGATATAACTCTGTAATAAAAGGAGTTTTCAATTATGATAAGAGGACTGCTATTAACGTGTTTGGTAGCTCAATGCGCATTCATCCAGGTCCCATGCAGTGCTTTCTGTTAAGTTGACGGTGATAACGGAGCAGCAGACACGGATTAGCACTGCATCCTGCATTGATCTTGCCGGTTCTGAAGATAACCGCCGTACGGAAAATGGGAAGGAGAGGATGGTAGAATCTGCAAGCATCAACAGAAGTCTGTTTGTGCTAGCACAGTGCGTCGAAGCCATCAACAAGAAACAGGCCAGAGTACCATACAGGGAGTCAAAGATGACTAGAATTCTGGGGTTAGGCCAGAATAATGGCCTTACCATAATGATCCTGAACCTTGCCCCTGTTCGGTCGTTCCATCTGGACACTCTGAGCTCACTCAACTTTGCCAACAGGACAAAGAAGATCGAGTCGCGGGAGATTGAGAACGAGCCCATGTTCAAGGGGCCACCTCGGCCTGCAGCAGGCCGTGTCACCGGTCCTGGGGTTAAGAGGCAGCCCTTGAGACCGCTTGCTGCATCAATAAATGCAAACATTGCCGCTGTGACAGCCGAAGCCCGAAAGCCATCAGACGGAAAGCCAGCAAAGGCCTTTGCGGTATATACCGACATGTCACATTCGAAGAGCTCTACCAAACCCGGCGTCCCCGAGGCTGCTCAACGGAAGTCGCCTTTGAAGAGAAGATCTGGTAATGGCCTTCAGCCAGCCACCAGACCGTTCAAGATGGCTCGGACAGAAGAGAGGCCACAGCACGGTATGAGCAGCATGTCAGCTGCAAAGTTTGAAGAGCTGGTTGAGAAGAAAGTAAGGGAAGTGCTCTCAGCTCGCCAGCCGGATGACTTTGAAACTCAGTCTAAAGAGTTGAACAAGCAAGTGCAGCGCCGACTCGAGCTCCTGGAGCAGCGGATCGACGAGACCGAGGATTCCAGAGCTGATGGGCTTTCATATCTCCTTATGGCCAAACAGCATCAGGCTCGAGGCGAATATTCATCTGCTCTGAGAATGTATGAACTTGCTCAGCCATTCTTCCCGAAAAATGCCAAACTAGCTCTTAAGATTGAGGCACTCCGGTGTAAAAAAGCAGCTGGGAAGAAGATGGCAACGGAGTTCCAAGAGCAGTCTGAGAACCTTGAAGAGAATGGGGAAGAGCCTTGTGAGGGTGATTATGATGAAGCGTCTATTACTGATGCTCCTCACCGGAAGCCTAGACAGATACGTGCCAAGGGCCCTCCATTGGCCCCGGAGACAGCACCGAGCAATGCAGAAGGGAAAGTAGAGGGAAGTCTGTCACCTCGCTCTTCACATATCTTGTCAGTGATTAATACACGGGATATTGATCAGATCAAACTGCTGCGTGGAGTAGGGGTTAAGAAGGCCGAGTGCATTGTCGACCGTCTCTGTGACATGGACAGCGGAGCTGAAGGCCATACCCAGCTTCACAGCCTTGCTGATCTCGAGAAGATGAAGGGAGTAGGCGTGAAGACGGTGGAAAACATGAGAAATGGCATAGTCATTGCTTGAAAGGAAATGGGGCGTTTTTTGTTCCTGTTCATGTTCAATTTTGAAATAGCTTGCATTTAGCGGCGGCGTTGTGGTGGCATCTGGTATATTCTATATTTCGTTTAAATGGCATAGCCTGTTTGTTACCTGTTCGCTATCTCTTGTTCATTACTACTGCTGTCATCGCCATCATCTCGTCGTCGTCTTCGTCTCCCGCCATCATGTTCTAACTACATATCAGCTCTGGCGATGTGGCCGGAGACGGCGAGCCCTGCGCTGTGATTGGCTGGCAGCAGAAGGCCACCGTGACCCCAAAGAAAAACATCCAAACTTCGATGCTCGACGGGCCAAAGCAAGCATCACGACTCGCCACGAACTTCGCAACTCGCAGCACAGCTTGTCCAAGGGGCTAACGGCAGCTTGACCTTGGTGAACACCGTCTTGCCATCTCGAGGATATACCGTCCCTGATGTTCGCTCTGTGAAGAAAAGAGCAACACACAGCAACAGTAGGCTACTAGACAAGCCCCTCCTGCAATGACGATTGACCGCCGATGGGGGCCCTTGCTAACGAACTGCCTGGCTTCAGACCTCCTCCATCCCGCCACTCCAGGTCTTCCAGCACTTGTCACAAACCTGTCTGCGCAGCCAGAGGTTAAGGGAGCCCGTCTAGCAGTTTAAATGGCAGCTCCGCAGGGAAACTACCCGCCTCCGGGTCAAGAGGGCTACGGTCAGCAACAACCAGATACACACAACCTCCTTTCCAGCACGAAAACTTCCAACTCACACTGTTTTAGGCGCCCCTGGAGCACCCAATGCGCCTCCGCATGATAGTGCGCCTGCTCCAGCACACTCCCACGGCCGAAAGAAACGTGCATACGCCAACCAAGCATTCGACTTCGGTGTTGGTGCCAATGCTGCCCTGAACCAGCCGGGACCGGGAGCTGAAGGATATGGATATCCAGGCGCCCAGCAGCCACAGGGCTATCCCCCGGGAGCTGTGTATCCTGGCCAGCAGCAAGCTCCAGTGCCGGCTGCACAATATCCTGGCGCAGATGCAGGATACCAAGCACCTTCTCCCTCATACCCGTCTCCGGCGGGCCCTGGTATGGCACAGATAACGCAGCAGATGGGTCAAATGAACATGGGAGACCAGCAACAGCCGCAACCTGGAATGCAGCGGCCGGTGCAGCTCAATCAGCTTTACCCAACCGACCTACTCACACATCCATTCAATGTTGCCGAACTCGATTACCCTCCACCTCCAATTGTTCTACCACCAAACGTAAGTTGAAGATTTCATGCTCTGTACTACAATAAGAGCACTCGAGTTTAACTTGGCATGCTTTTTAGACAAGCGTGACACCTTCGGTTTACGCAAACTGTCCCCCACAATACGTTCGATCTACGCTCAATGCTGTGCCAACGACCAACTCCCTCCTGAAGAAGTCCCGTCTGCCTTTCGCCCTTGTTATTCAGCCATATGCCTCTCTTCACGACTCCGAGGATGAAATTCCAGTTGTGTCGGATCAGGTCATCTCTCGATGTCGACGTTGTCGCTCATATATCAACCCTTTCGTTACCTTCCTCGACCATGGCCACCGTTGGAGATGTAACATGTGCAGCTTAACGAACGACGTACCACAGGCGTTTGATTGGGATGCTGCAGCACAAAAGGCGCTGGACCGATGGCAGCGACCAGATCTCAACCACTCTGTTGTAGAGTTCGTTGCTCCACAGGAATACATGGTCCGACCACCACAGCCACTTGTCTATCTCTTCCTGATTGATGTCAGCTATGCATCAGTTACCAGCGGACTGCTCGCGACCGCTGCGCGCTGCATTCGGGAAAGCCTTGACCGGATACCAAATGCTGATCGCCGAACCAGAATCGGGTTTATTGCAGTGGATTCCAGTCTTCATTACTTCACCATCCCCCGTGATGGATCGGAGAGCTCTGAACCTAATATGTTAGTTGTTAGCGACTTGGATGAACCTTTCATGCCCATTCCCGGTGACCTTTTGATTACTTTGGCTGAATCCCGCGAAAACATCGAGAGCTTCCTTGATAAACTACAAGAGATGTTCCAGAATACCCAAAATCCTGGATCTGCTATGGGATCTGCGCTTAGAGCGGGCCACCAGCTCATCGGACCTGTCGGTGGTAAGCTTACCGTCTTGACTGCCTCATTACCAAACATGGGATTCGGCAGCCTAGAGATGAGAGAAGATAAGAAGGTCCTTGGCACAAGTAAGGAGAGCAGCTTGCTCCAAACCGGCAACAGCTTTTACAAGAGCTTTGCCGTTGAATGCTCCAAACAGCAGATATCCGTGGATATGTTCTTGTTCTCCTCCCAATACCAAGACGTGGCCTCTCTCAGCAACCTGCCCAGATACACTGGCGGTCAGACATACTTTTACCCTGGCTGGAATGCCGCCAGGAGCGAAGATGCCATCAAATTTGCCAAGGAGTTCTCTGACTATCTGTCATCCGAAATTGGCCTCGAGGCTGTCCTTCGTGTCCGTGCAACCACTGGCCTACGGATGAACACATTCTACGGAAACTTCTTTAACAGAAGTTCTGATCTCTGTGCTTTCCCTGCTTTCCCCCGTGATCAGGCCTACGTTGTAGAGGTTGCCATTGATGAAACGGTCACCAAACCCGTCGTGTGTCTGCAGACTGCTGTCTTGCACACCACTTGCAATGGCGAACGAAGAATCAGGGTCCTAACTTTGGCTCTGCCAACTACCCAGAATCTGGCTGATGTATACGCTTCCGCTGACCAGTGTGCTATTGCTACCTACTTCAGCCATAAGGCTGTTGAGCGTACTCTCGGAGGTGGTCTTGATGCAGCCAGAGATGCCCTACAGGCTAAGATCATAGAACTACTCTCTACGTATAGAAAGGAGCTGGCTGGTGGCAGTGTAGGCGGTGGTGGTCTGCAGTTCCCTGCCAACTTGCGTGGACTACCCATCTTATTTTTGGCAATGATGAAGAACGTAAGTAAATTCACTACCCCTTTATTTTATATACAGTCATGCTAACCGACTGTGTCTAGCTTGGTCTCCGAAAATCCGCTCAAATACCTACCGACATGCGATCTGCCGCCCTCTGCCTCCTCTCTACTCTACCCCTTCCTCTCCTCATCCAGTACATTTACCCCAAGATGTACTCCCTTCACGACATGCCCGATGACGCCGGCATCCCTCACCCGGAGACAGGAAAGATCGTACTCCCACCATTGACTAACCTTTCATCCGAGCGTCTTGTGCCGCATGGCATGTATCTGATTGACGACGGCCAGACCCAGTTCCTATGGATCGGTCGCGATGCCGTACCGCAGCTTATCAACGATGTATTCGGGCTCAGCGACAAGTCTCTTCTCCGAGTGGGCAAGCAGGTCCTGCCAGAGACAGAGAACGACTTCAACGAGCGTGTCAGGGCCGTCATCAGCAAGAGCCGAGACAAGCTGTCGCGAGGCGTAGGAAGCATCATCTCACCCCATCTCTACGTAGTCAAAGAAGACGGCGAGCCCGGCCTAAGGCTATGGGCACAGTCTATGATGGTAGAGGACCGCGCAGACCAGAGCGTCAGTCTGCAGCAGTGGATGGGCTTGTTGAGAGAGAAGGTAAGCCTCCCTCCATCCCTCTTCTTTAGTGATCTGGCCATGCAGCTAACACCTGTTGTATATATAGGTCATTCAGTAAATGCATCTCAGTACTAGACGGGTTGGTTTTGACTGTCCTTTTTTGTGTGTCTTCGCTATTTTTCATCGTTAACGCCAGATAATAATATGCGAGGCTTAAGTGTTCAAACAAAACTAAATATAAGATCTTCTTTGGTACATCCAGCCCCTGAACTTTTGATAGCTGTTTGTTATTGTATATCATCTCAAAGGTAATAATAAATGTATCTGCTGAGATTTCTACATATATAGCATGCTCATTTACTTGTATGATCAGCTGAATATAAGGCTTCTCCAATGCTACAGCCAAGTATAACACTGTCACATAGTTAAGGTATCCCTGGATATAACCACTTGAATACGGTATGCAGCAGCTTATAGGACATCGTAATATCATCTCCATGTATTATTATCACGGATAACGCAGGCTGATACGACTTCGACGCAGACACTATTCCGAGAGCAGCACTCAATAGCAAGGGAAGACGTCATCCGGGCGCCAAAGAACTGCTCTCTCGACGAGCGATCTGTATGAATAGCGGGCGAATAGCATGCCTGAAACAAGGGCCAGTCAACTCTCACTGGGAGAAACTCGGCCTCATCCTGGCCAGGACCGTCCTATAAATAAACCAAACTGCATTGCGTCGAATAGAAAAACGGCCCAGCAGGCAGCCTGACCTGACGGCCGTCTCTGTCACTGCATCGCATGCTGCGCCTCCGGACTGGCTGGGGCTAGGGGGGCTAGGGGGGTGCCTATATCTCCTATTCTATACTCGGAGGACAGCCCGGTCCCGGTCGCACTGGGTGGTTGAGGGCGTGAAAAAAGGGGGGAGAGGAGGAGTGAAGCCGACACAGTTTCTACTCTCAAAGGTAAGCGACGCTGGAGTTCCTCGCGGTTTCATGCCGGGCCGGTGGTGGTGTTATTCAGGCGCAAATGAATGGGAAGCCCCTTATTCAGGAGACCACTTGAATGCTGATACATGGGCCTCTCATCACAGATCGTTCCCCCTCTTATCTTCACGTCTCGTTCCTCCTCCGAGCCATAGACCCGAAGAAGTTCTCTCTCGCATACTTTAACTCGTCCTGAAACCGTTCCTCTAATGTCTGTCTTCGCCAGGTAGCTTTGTTTCATACCTACTACCACTATAAGCCGATAGCCAGGAAGAGACACCATGGTTCAACCAGCTCCCAACGGGGGCTCGAGGAAGATATCCTTCAACGTCTCTGACCAGTATGATATTCAGGATGTGATAGGCGAGGGAGCGTACGGAATTGTCTGGTAATTCTTCAAACTCTCCCACCCCGTTCAATAGTTTGATAACCGTGTCTAATTGCTCCCGTATCTTATCTAGCTCTGCTGTGCACAAGCCGTCGGGTCAGAAAGTTGCTATCAAGAAGATCACACCTTTCGACCACTCCATGTTCTGTCTTCGCACCCTACGAGAGATGAAACTACTTAGATATTTCAACCATGAAAACATTATATCCATCCTTGACATTCAGAAACCGCGCAACTTTGAGAGTTTCACCGAAGTCTACCTTATCCAGGTACGAGTTAAATTCATATGGGAATATCGTTGTTGCATGAAACTGTATTAACACGCTGTCGCAGGAATTGATGGAAACTGACATGCATCGAGTCATCCGTACCCAAGACCTTTCTGACGACCACTGCCAATACTTCATCTACCAGACTCTAAGAGCACTCAAGGCCATGCACTCCGCCAACGTTCTCCACCGTGATTTGAAACCGTCCAACCTGCTCCTCAATGCAAACTGCGACCTGAAAGTTTGCGACTTTGGACTTGCTCGCTCTGCTGCCTCGACAGACGACAACTCCGGATTCATGACTGAATACGTTGCAACCCGCTGGTACCGCGCCCCAGAAATCATGTTAACATTCAAAGAATACACCAAAGCCATTGATGTGTGGAGCGTGGGCTGCATCCTTGCTGAAATGCTCAGCGGCAAACCCCTCTTCCCTGGAAAGGACTGTATGCTTGCTCTATCTCCCCGGTACCTAACTCAAACCTCGTATTCCGTTGGCTAATGATAATGCTTAGACCACCACCAATTAACCCTCATTTTGGACATCCTTGGAACTCCAACAATGGAGGATTATTACGGAATCAAATCCCGCCGTGCACGAGAATACATTCGTTCCCTACCATTCAAGAAGAAGATTGCACTGAAAGCAATATTCCCTAGGACTTCTGATCTGGCATTAGACCTATTGGAAAAACTTCTTGCCTTTAACCCTGTCAAGCGAATCACAGTTGAGGAAGCACTGCGTCACCCTTATCTGGAACCATACCATGACCCAGAGGACGAACCCTCTGCGGATCCCATCCCAGAGGAGTTCTTTGATTTTGATAAGGATAAGGACACTCTGAGCAAGGAGCAGCTCAAGCGTACGTTGTATCCCCGCTTTCGTCTATTATACCTTACATCTCACTAACACATTATGAATATAGTCCTTATATTCGAAGAAATCATGCGTTAAGAGTTCCTATTTTCCCCGCTTGGCATTTCGTTTCCATTTCCTACTTGCGATATCTAACTAACAATCTCTCCACCCCCTGTTCTCTATTTCCCTTTTTTTTTTTTCTTTCTACAAATATTGAAAAAAGAGAAATGTGGAAACCACACGCAGCGTGTGATTTTAAGGTACAAATGGCTGGGCCTAGGGAAACCCGCTATCTTTGACAGTAGCCTATATCATTGCAGTCTTGAATCAATGTCTATATGCTTTGGAATTTTGCTTAGTGCCTCGTTTTATAGATAGTTTGTCAGTGATGCTTTTTTTTTTTGAGATATCATCTTTCATAGCCACATAATGTTACACCGTCTTTTGCTTTTGATTTCATTCCAACATTTTTAATGAATGGATCTTCGGAGATGAATGATCTATACTTGATGATGTCTGGGTAGGTCGGTCATCCGTCTTGCTCTCTAGACCTTTTCCACTCTTCTATAATAGGTTCAATTCCCTCCCACAGGCCGTCCGGGGAAGGCTTCTCAGCACAAACGTCCGGCTGGACCGCAAAATTGGAAACCAGATGGTCCCTCGTAGTCGGTCCAATGGTTGCAATTCGACAGTCAAACCTTGGCCATCTGCTCGATGTCCTATTCTTTCCAGGGGGCTGTACTGAAGACGTATGTTCTTCAGGTTGGTCTTCCTCTAGGAGTCCTAAATGTTGTAGCATTACCTTACAGCCTGAAGGTGAGAATACCACAACCCATATTAACTGTTTATGCGGACTCGTCTTTCCCGCAGATATATTGGCGTTATTAGCCTGTTCCTCCTTCTCGAGAGCTGCTACAAAATCCTGCCCAAAGCTCTCCATGACTCCGGTCTCATAGACAGCCATTGTGACGACTCCAATGCGCTCCTCTTCGTCAAGAGACGGTGACATGAGTGTCTTCGGTATTATATCACGATGCTGTTCGCCAACAAGGAAAAGAAGAGGTAGTTTCTTCCATATACCTCCTGAAGACTCATTTTCATCTGACGTATTCCGCTGTAGACCGTTATAATGGGCGAGAATTAGGCCGGAGAGCTTCTCTCCAGTGCCTGCCTCTTCGCCTATAACCTGGGAATGCGGGAAGTAGACATCGCACAGTGACTTGAGAGATCTATACGTTGCTGGGCCCACGGAGTAAAACGACAGAGAGTGAGAGAGGGTTATGGTGTGGTTTTCTAATAACAAGCGAGAGAGAGCCTCTGTTAGCCGCCATGTCCTATATTCAGCACTGTAGAAGGCCGACACTTACTCCCTACCTCATCCTGTACCATCCTAGAGAACCCTTCAACTGCTCTCTGGCTAGTGAATATTATTCCGCCATACTGTTTAGCCACGGCACCAGAAAGGATCAAGTCTTTCACCTTTTGTAGGTTATTGTGGTTGAATTTGTGCTCCAAGACCGGAATGAAACACGGCTTGAAGCCTTTGGACGACGAAAAGTACTCCTCGTAGCCATCGTGAGGAGCTGATTTCGTTTTAAGGAAATATATCGGGATCTCTTTGGTAGCAGGTAATAGAGACATGATTAAAAACTGGCGGATACATATGTAATTAACTTGCAAGAAAGATCAATGTTTGGTAAGAAGATATTAACTAGTTAACTAGGCTAAGTTAATGTAATAATAAGCTTGACCGCGGTACCTCGGAAGTCACTAGTTAAACAGTGCCAGATACGCGATTATATAGATCTTTTTAATAGCCATGTCTTCATTGTATCCCGAGTATGATCAGGCCTCTTCGGGATCGATGGACTTCATCATCTCTGTGAACGACGACTAGCACACCCACTGCTATCAACACCAGTGTAATGCCGTGACTGTACGGAGTAAGCGTCTTGTGTCCACCGCCATGACACCCGGTGCCTGTCTATGTAGCTTAGTTGCTTGAAATCAGGAGCCCTTGTTTCCTTTGCCCTATGCTATTTGATAGCAGTACGGAGTACCTTATAAACCCAACTTTTGCAAAGCACAGCCACCTGGCGAACCTCTCGACTCGGGCCCATACTAAGAGTCTACGCCAATCAAATCATGTCATTTAATCAGGCGAGAAAGAGATCTGAGTAGAGACGCTGGGGTACCTCTCCCTTGGGGTTCATAACTGAGCAGTCCAGATAAAATCTCCGTCAAAGACACCAGGTCTGTCTCAGTAAACTCTGGCGGCAGCTTCTCGAATTCTTCGATGGGAAATTCTTCTTCGTCTTCATAGCCGTCGAGAGCTAAGAGCTTAGCGTCATCCTGATTGTAGTTGAGTTCAAGGTACTGATAGAATCCCATATCTCGGGCGGGGGTACTATCAAGCATCTTTCGAACATTGCTTTCCAAGGCATCACGCCACATTAATGGCGGCTGTCCAAGGACTCGTTTCAAGCCAACGATCATGTCCATCCGGTCTGCTAAGAATGAATCCATGAATGTCCTTCCAGTGATAATTTCAAATAACTTGTAAATCTTCCTGTCAGCAGTTTTCTCACACCTTTTTGAGGCAGCTAGATAGTTACTGACTAAACAGCCAACACTCCACATATCGACATTCCTACCCAGAGGTTGCGCATAGACCGACTCGGGAGCGCGCACATGCCAGGGAGTGGACAAGCGACTTGGTGGGTTCTCGTGAAAGAATGCTATGTGGGTGTTAGTTACCTTGAAAAAAAAAAAAAAATTGACAGATTTGAATATTTACCGTTCCCTAAGTCAGCAATCTTAACGTCCATATCGTCACCGCGGATTGAAGCTGGCCGGACCAAATAAGGAGGCATCGAAGGCGGAGGGCTTTGGCCGTCTGTCATTCGAACCCTGCCCGTCACCGGTTTCCCCAAGTAAGGCATAATCTTATCTTCCGATATTCGAGATACAGCAGGTGCAGAGTAGAGGATATTTTGAGAATATAAATCTTTATAGTTATGAGTAACAGCCCTCTTCAAGTTATAGGGTAGCAGCATGCTTTACCTCCATGTGCAATGCCGCATTTCCAGAGGTAGTCCAGGCCGAGGGCTACTTGATAACCGACGTTTAACGCAGCCTGCTTTGGCAAGCGTTGTCCGCGTTGGGCGTCTATCCGAGACCGAAGGTCCATGCCCATGACCGGGAATACCAAACCCATGTATGGAGTTGCGAGCTCGAAGTGGTCAAGGAGCTGGAGCACTGAAGCACGACCTGGGTGGTCAACATTTGCCTGGGCAACGCTGGAATGTTGAAGGTGGTGTAGAACTTTGAACTCTTGGGAGCTGTCGTTCATATTGATAATCTTCACGGCCACATTGGAGCAGGTCCTATTTGTCATTTAGTTCCGGCTCTGTCATTCCCGTTACAAAGACGGAGCCAACTAGTTATACAGGTTATCCCTCGCCAGCCAGACAGTTGCGAATCCACCCCATCCAAGCTTATGCAGAACACGGTATCTACCGCCCTTGAACTCATTCCCTAATATCACTGGAAAGTATCGTCCCGTGTGATAACCGTTTGGATCCTCGACATCGATGGTACATTCATACAGCCGACTTGTAGCAGTTGACATCCTGACACAAGGAACGAACCTTTGCAGTATCAAATATGGCAGACAGAGACTATAAGGGCGCGATAATGAATAGTGTGCTCTGGAACGCATACTGAGTTACAGAAAGAGAAGTTGAGATATTCGTGAGCATTTTGTTATCTTTCAAGATGTTGAGCAGCCGCAAAGTCATTAACTAGTGTCAGATAGATAACTAACCTGTAACTAAATATGTTGGAGCCGGCCCGCGTTGGCCAGCGTCTCGGATAACTTGCACAGCCTGAGAAAGAAGCACATCGAAAGATGCTTGTTACTCTTGAGCCAGAATTGCCGAGGTTGAAACCATCAATTTCCAAATGTAAGTTTTCAGGTTCAAAATGCTGTGAATAGAATACAGATTGAGTCTTCTTACTTATTAACCCTCGAGTTCCTTGCTATCTACGTGGGCGACCACTAAGCACATTGAGATCTTCATCCCTTGCTAATATCAAACCGGATGCCTCGCAACTTTCGTAAAACAGGTCAAGCTCTTTCTGGTACTTTCCATCCCATATCCAATCCTCTATATCAAAACGTCTGCCTTCATCTAACAGCCTCCATATCCTTTTTCGGTTTCTTAAGCGTAGTGGAGCATTTTCTAACGAATTTCCTGGCTCGAAGGCCTCCACTTGAGCAAGCTTCCGGACGAGTTGCTCCCAGTCCCAGAAGTCATCTTTACTGGGAGATTGATAGAGATAACCAAGGCCTTTAGCTGAACCTTGTGTGCCCAAGGATTCCATCGATTATTTGTCTGGATATAGGCAGTAGAGGCTGGCTGTTGATACAGGCGAAAGCCTTGATGATGCTGCTCTTCTGGAGCCCAAGGGAGCTACGCCCTGCGAATACATCATGCTGATGGAAGAGCTCAGCACGTGATAAGCGATAAATGCCGGCCCTCAGCGAGTTAGGTCCATATTTGTAGTAGATAGCCTGCGACCATTGACCGGTCCTCAGGCGGGATGGAGATGAGCATTTAGGGAAGAACGCAAGGACTTGGAAGCCATAGTCTACTAGAGGGGGTGCCATTTGTGACCCGTGCATGAACTAACTGGAATGTGCAAGTTACAAGATAAAGAAATTTGAGGGCGTCAGAAAGACACTGTGTGTACATACATACAAGATCTAAAAATGCAAAAAGAACTATGGTATAATACCAGTTTATTGAGAGTCCAGGACGTGGAGGTATTTTCTCTCCTCCCTGAGTTCCCGCTCGGTGGCTGGTGGTAGATCTGCGTACTGGGAGCTTCTGTATCCAAGCTGTAATTGGGAAGTTAGTAGGTATCTCAAGGAGTACGGGAGACTTTAAAATGCATACCAAGTAGTGGAAAGTAAGGGTGTTGAGATCAGTTGGCTCAATTCCCAAGTCCTTGAAGGTCTTCGCAGTTGGGTCGATATGCTGGTCAATAAACTCCCGTTCGACTTCGTCAGCAGACGTGATGGGCCACCAGAGGAGTCTGTTCAACCAGTAAGCAGCTGGCTTCATGATAGCCTTTGGAACGTTGATATGTCGGCGCTTCTTGATGATTTCACGGTCAACAAGCTCGGAGATTTCCTTGGTAGAGTAGTTCTTGGGGCCGTAGAGCTCGAAGGTCTGGGCAGTGGTCCATTCTTCCATGAGCATCATTTCAAGAGCCCGACCAACATCAATAGCCTATGATCCAGTCAGAAATGATACGGCTGTTAATATGTTAGAGGGAAACTTACGTGAACTGGCCAATATCGCTCCTGCATGTGGTTGGAAGTGAAGATGTTGGTAACTCCGGCAAGTCTGTGCAGAAGCCTGTCCTCAAATCCGAACATCGGGGCTGGTCTGACGATAGTGGTCTCTGGGAAAATAGATCTTGCAACGTTTTCACCTTGAGCCTTGGTCCTGAAGAATTCCGAGGGGGAGTCAAGACTAGCGTTATAGGATGAAACATGGACATATCGGTCAACATCATATTTGGCAACAGATTCCACAATTCGCTCAGTTCCTTCAACATGGATATCCTCGTAAGAGAAATTCCTACACCAGGTTATTAATATCGCTGTAATTTTTTTTTAGTTCAGCGCACTGTGGATTCTTACTTCGTGGGATAGTTTCGGCCGATCAGATTGTAGACAATGTCAGAGTGGCGTACGCTCTCCTCAATTGATTGGGTGTTGCGGAGGTCATATTCCTGTTACCGTCGTTGAGCAAAGAGTGTATACCAACCGCAGTATTTCGCATCCATACCATGAAAACAACTCTGCCCAGATCTCCTGTAACCTTTAGGTGTCGCTTGGTCATCTCCTCTCGGTATGGCACGATGACAGTGCATCCTTGACGTGCTGTGAAATGCCAATATCAGCCAACTCATCCAATCCATGCGTGATGCGGTTCCCCATACCAAGTCTGTTCACGATATAACGACCCAAGAAACCGGTTGCGCCGAAAACGGTAGCAGTGTGTCCTGGAATTTGATGTGACTTTTAGTATCTGTGGATGGCCAATTGCATATATGTTGCTCACAAGCATACCTCCGAGAGACGACCTATTGACGATTCCAACGTTAGCGAAAGTGCCCCCCTTCCCTCCGTTGCCATTGGCGCCACATTAGACCTAGAAAATACATACCGTCCACCTTGCACCTTTATAATTGGAGATCCAGTCCGGGTAATGAAGACATCCTGTATGTTCCTGCGCTGGATGTGAGGTTGAGCTCGCACGGGAGTCGATACTGGGAGGGCGGCCTTGGAGCTCAAGGCGCTCTGCACGGCGCGGCACTTCTGCATTGTGACCCTGGTCAATGAACCATTTAACGCCCGTCGAGAGCAAAATAGTCCACCACAGACACGGGCCGGGCGAGAGAGTTGCGATATCAGGGGAGTCCGACGATGGCTTGTCTTTGTCGTTCCTCGAAAGTTGATAAATTGCTGGTCGTTGATGCGAGAGTCTGAAGCCGACGCTAAGCCCGATGCGGCGAAAACTCTGGCCGCTTTAGCGCTGCACCATCCAATAGAGAGACACGAATTACATCGACAGTTCCGCTCGTCTTCAACCTCTCTTGACGACATCTCCTGTTCTCTAACATTGTCTACGGCATCTATGTCGTCCTCCAGGCATCTGCTAGGCATGTTTCAACTGCCATGCTATATTGTCATAGTTACAGACGGGGTTTTGTTTCGCGCGTGTATATGGGACGACAGGATAACTACGGAGTAGCCACTTCGGAAAAGACGAGTCTTCGCACCTCTGTACGAGGAGACACGACCTCACAATTGCCCAAAGAAAGGATTCAACGCTCGAGATCGATCATAGATCTGCGTATTCACGATGGAGATTTTCCAGGGATTCATTTTTCATATATGCTTGCCGTTGACGAGTATCTGACGGACATCCGACGCAGTGATTAAAGTGGAACCTTCCCTCCAATGGTCCTCGGTGAACGATTCCGATTGCCCAGTCAGAGATGCGGGACAACTTTGAGTACGAAAGAGCTGCGACCACCAAATGCCCTTGGACGTGGTCCCCAACTTAGAGGCAACTAGCAATCAGCTCACAGTAAAGCAGAGATAAAATTTGAGATCTCTGCTTGTCCAACAACCGTACTAGGTAGAACGGTGGGGACTTCCAAGAATCCAAGGTCATTACATTCCATAGAGCCAATAACAGGACATAGTGGCCTTGTTTTAGGTCCGAGGTTGATGTACGCTCTTCAACTCAACCTCTCCGTGAGGCCCAAGCGTTCCGTGTGAATCCAAGAACCTGGGGATCTGGGCTTGGGTTTTTACTGATCACTATTTAAATATAGGTCAATCGGAGCATTTTACTTACTCTAGAAGGTGTGCCAAACGTTGCCATCAGCCATAAGTCAGTCACCATAGACTAGAAGTGATTTAGCCTATCTGTGGTTTGAAGTGGAATGGCTTGATACATTCACCTCTTACTTCTGGTCGACGAACTTTATGAACGATCATATGGACGATAGCTAATAATATTACCACAGTAGTGGTTGAAGTGGCGAATAGACTAACCACAGGCAACCGACGTTACTGCCTGTCTAGTTTATTTTGTCTACTCTGTACATTGCTATGGAATCTAGCCGAGGGCTAATATCACCAATGCGTTCCTAAGCAAAAACATGCATTATGAACTAATGCATCTGAAGGTCGGGACGGAATAGCACCAAGCAAAACAATATCCTTCCTTGAACGCCGAGAATCCTTAGAAAAGAAATGCGATACCAATACACCCCACCGCAAGATATACCCCATAGGCCCAAGCTCATACGCCCGCGAGTCAGTACAGAAATGAAGAAAGCCACCTTTCGTAACCTGGAGATATAGATCCTCATAAACGTGCGATAGGCCACCAAACGAAAACCAACTCCGTGTTGTACAAATGAAAAAAAAATGGACCCTTTTATGCCTACCAAGGACGGTAGTATCATAATTCATACTTGTGGCTCTTTTCGAAAGGTTCAGAAGGAATGACCTCATATGTCGTAGTGATATGAATGCCTCCGTGCGCAGAGCGGTTGATCTCGAGGGACTGGTCCTCTGAAGACGCAGTGGCCACGCGCGCACTGTTAGTAACCTGGCTAGCAAATCCCATCTGCGCCTGGTTGTGTGGAAGTGATATTTCCTCACTACAGTGATCGTCGACCGTCCTGAGAACAGATAACTGGTCAAACCGGGATGACTTAGACATCTTGCTGAGCTGATGACTGCTTGTCCCCATCGAAGATGGGTTCTCGCTATCTCTAGGTGAGGAGTCGTCGCTTGTAATCGTCCAGGCCCTGGGGCTGAATATTGGTTTTATACAGGGCGCATTGATAGCCAGAATGGCAACAAACTAGAAGATTACCAAGTCAGCATTTGAAGTTCCGACAGCCGGCAGCTGAAGGCATAGTATGTTTGCGCTGAGGATGAGAACATACACTTTCTCTTATAGCCCAAATAGTGCTGATATTGATACCATGGATGGACTGGATGGACAAAATACAACGGAGAAGCGTTGCGACCATGATAAAGAGGCCTCCACAGAGCAGGAGCCCAATGATCATCTTTCTAAACATAACGCATTAGCCTCATGGATACCGTATCTAGAACATGGAGGAGAACTTGCCGTGCTAGCGGTATCCGAACCCTTACCAGAAGAGGTAATGGAATCGAAAGAAGAAGCATGTCCGTGCTATGTGATGCTCAGCTTGGATCCTTTCTTTATTCACCGGAATACTCACAGCAAATTCGTTGTCGCTACTGTAATGTAGTTCGGAATACCCAGGGTACAAAGGTCTATATTTGTTAGTTCAGCAATAATGGACTATGTACTACCGCTCAGTGGGAAGTCGAATTTACCTCCAGGGTCTGGATTGACCTGCCAGTTTTTTTCGATAGGACGACAGTGCATTAGGATGGTTATCATGCTGATGACATATGTGCATGCGCATATTATGGCAGCAATCTTGACCATCCTCTCCTTGTACAGGCCTATTCTGGAGAAGATTTAGCTTTCGTCTTTAATATTGCTTGTGGAAGGGGGCAGAAAGTCGCGAGCATACGTTAATCGGGCATAAAAGAATAGCATGCATGCTTTGAGAGACCAGATGAGAGTTGTATACATCAGCCAGCCCGCCAAGTTGCATTTGGTGCCAAACTCCAATGTTGCAATTTCATCCGGGGTAAGAGCAGCTCTTTGGGCATCCGACAGGCCGATATTGGTTCCAGTTTGTCCTGCGCGAGAAGAAAGATTTAGTCGGCGAACTATCAAGTGCAATAGGTATTCCACGACGTCATACCTATTAATTCCAGCATGGCGAGCTCTCCCTGACTTGACAGTTAGTTGTCTGTTTTGAACGCGGTCTAGAAGGGGAAAGCGACGAGGAACAGTTTGTCTTGAAACCACTAACCGACCATAACAACAGCACCAGAATGATGATAAAGTCATCTCCATGCCAGTTCCAACGCACAATTTTCAACCTGGCGCCTATTCGCAGCAAGATGACCGCAACTCCAACTCCATACTCCGTCCATGCCTCATTTTTGAACGGTGTTGATTTTGAGTCCCACATTTCGCTTCTAGCTCTATATAATCCAGGGGGAAAAAGCCTTGCACAGTGACTTTGAGGGAAGATTGAGCCACCTTCTCATTGTCCAAAGTCGACTGTTTCAAACAGCTACTCCCTGTTCATCAATATGAAGGCCATATTTCTATGTGCAGAGAAGAGTATAAACTATCAAGCGACACCATCAATCGCCATGCTGATTGATCTATTATTATATCAAAGGGCCACGGCCATGCTTCGATCGTCGGAAAAGCAATAATAGTGTGCTCTGTACGAAGGACTTTTTGTTTATCGACGAGTGCCTCTCATCAACATGTCGCAAAGTAACTAAGCTTAACCTTGGTTAGTGAGCTAGTTACTCCGTACTTTGTGCTCAACAGCTGAACAGCATCAATCGGAGCTATTTAGTGGCAACATTCCCGAGCGTCTCCAGTTGCAGACAGAGTCCCAACACCAACTACGGGGAGTACTATGAGTTATCTCTCGCTTCCGGGTGAATTAAGACGTAGTGGATATTCGCTGGATCAAATTAGAGGCAGACAAATCGCCGATCGATCATCGCTGAAGACGGGTGCCTCATGGGGGCGAAAAAAGGAACATCATCCGTCTTGGAAACGGTGCGGATGCCACATATTGTGCATGCCGCCAGCATGAAAATGGACAACAAAAATATGATCGGTAGAGAGAGAGGAGACTCGGATTCAACCTTCCTCGGGGCTAGACACACCAGAGTCCCTCTCTATTGGCCTGGAGCGCAAGCGGTGCGAGTGAGCGATCTTCAACTGTTCGCTCATCCACGAGACCAAATAATTAGTAACGCCTGGTTGCCAGCATGGCCAGACGTCAACCGATAACTAACTAGTTCACCCTTTGGTTAGCGATAATTACGAAGTTTACGAGATTGAGGATACCTTTTTCCGCCGCGACTTGTGAGAACCATCCTCGAAGTTCCCCCCCTTGCCGGTCCTTTCTGGGCGGGAAGGGCATCACCCATGCCAAAATAATACGAGGTTCACAAGCAGCATCACCTCAGTTGCTAACTAACTAGCGTGAAAAGCTGTCGATCTCCCTATACTAGTTCCGATAGTTCAATGGGACCTTTTCTGGGGTACCAGAATAATCTCACACAAGGGAAGGACTGACAGCGTCCCGAGAGCAGCTGGCCAGCCAATCAACAAACCCTGTCTGGTCTGCCAGCGTCATGCTAACTTCAGAGAGAGATCTTGGAGTGGGTTCGCTGCTCCGGCGGGGTGAAGACCGACTTTTCACACCTCAATCGCATCCAGAAACCCGTCAAATTTGCAAAAAACCGAAGCTTGCATTTGACAATCGCCTTGCGGTTTGAATAAAAAAGGGAGGATAGCGAAAAAAAAAAAAAAAAGCGCTAAATAGCCAGCTAATTAGCCATGAGTTCAATTTACGACTACATTATATGCGGGTATGGAAGGCCATCAATAACTCTGACTGGTACGGAGTAAAATGCTGACATTTGGATGTTAGGGGAGGCACTTCGGGCTGTGTTGTCGCTGCGCGGCTTGCAGAGGACCCAAACCTCAGAATATTGGTCCTCGAAGCAGGGCCTGATAGTGCAGATTTAGAAAATGTCCATATGGTGGGAGGGTATACAAACCCTTCCGCGCTCCTAAAGCAGTCATGCATACGTACTAACAGGGAGTCCTAGCTGGTTGAACAACTTCGACTCAGAGACTGACTGGAATATTATCACCAATCCAATGCCAGGCGTGGACGGCAGGGAAATCAAGCTAAGCAGAGGACGGTTCCTCGGTGGCTGTAGTGGATGTAACGGCACCTTGTGCATCCGTGGATGCAAACAGGACTATGATGATTGGGGTCTTGAGGGTTGGACCGGGGAAGAGTTCTTCAAATGCATGTCAAAGGTGTGTTCTACCTGATTTTTTTTACATGCCTCCAAGGAAGGCGAGAATAATCAGGGAAAAAAAGAAAGGAGGTAAACGGCTAACATTTATTGACACATACGTAAGGCGGAAACATACCATCCGAAGCCATGGCTGGAAAGCGCAGAAGGTGTTCATGGAACTTCGGGGCCCATTCATACAGAACCCCATGATCTTGCACCGATATCGAAGCGGATTTTGGATTCGTTCATTTCCAAAGGCATACCATACAAGGGAGACCTATTCTCGACCGGCGAAGTGTCCCATGGCTGCGGCCATGTTGTAAGGACTGTACATGAGGGGCTTCGATCAACTGCTGCTGACTACCTTACCAAAGGCAACCGCAAGGATAACGTAACTATCCTGTGCAATACCTCTGTTGATAAGGTTATTATTGAGCCTCGTGAAGGCAGTTTGAAAGCTACAGGAGTTGCAACCATCTCAACCGCCGACAAGACGCATCGAACCTTCCAAGCGACACGGGAGGTTATCGTTAGTGGCGGTGCCTATTGCAGCCCAGCTATTCTTTTGCGATCTGGAATTGGGCCAAAAGAGGAACTCGATAAACATGGTATCCCTTGCAAAGTCAACCTCCCTGGTGTTGGCAAGAATCTAATGGACCATCTCGTAAGTCGTACAATCGCGCCCTGGGCTGGAAAAAACAAAAGGAAACATGAATATACTCCCTACATGTCATCTCCCCGCCAATCTTTAGCTTCTTTTCAAGCCACCCGCTAAAACATCATTAGATTGTAGCTATCTTTTATGAGACTGAGGAAGGTCTAACAAACGACCATCTCGTCTATCACAAGGGCGCCTTCGAAAAGTCCTACTCTGAGTGGAAAGAACACAAGTCGGGTTTCTTGTCCTCGTTCCCTTTTGGAGCCTTTGCCTTCGCCCGTGTTGATGATCTCCTGGCAGATGTGCCGGCCTGGAAAAACGCACCGCGCGAGGAAGGGAGAGACCCAATGGGACTCGCCCCATGCCAGCCAAATATTGAGCTATTCAACACTGAATGCTATGGTGGACCGAAGCACTACAACATTTTCCCAACAAACAGCCATACTTTCTCCTTTATTGCCGAACTCTTTGGTCCGAGATCTCGCGGCTCTGTGACTCTTAAATCAACAGACCCTCTTGATCCACCTGCAGTAGACTGCAACTATCTTGATGACCCGCTTGATATGCTCGTTATTACTGAGGCCTGCAGGTTGGGCAATGAGATCCTCACTGAAGGACTTGGAACAAAGGATATTATCAAGGGTTCTTGGCCTCCGGAACTTAAGCACCACACCTTCAAGACCAGAGATGAGTGGATACCTTATGTCAAGGAGCACGGAACAACTTGTAAGTGTTATCAACTTTTACGCCATATAAATGCATGTTTATGCTTATTTAATCGGGCTTAGGCTATCACCCTGGCGGAACTTGTGCCATGGGTAAATCAGATAATCCAAATGCGGTCCTCGACGAGAAACTGCGTGTGCGAGGCGTTGCTGGCTTGAGAGTTGCAGACTGCAGTGTCATGCCCACGTTGCACGGGGGACACAACCAGATGCCGGCCTACGGAATTGGTGAAAAATGTGCAGAGATCATAAAAAACAGCAACTAGACAGCGAGAATCACCTTCCAGAAAGATAGTATTGTCCTTGAAAATTGGGGCCACAGCTTCAAATTTCACGGATGTGCAAAGTAGGAATTAGAAGAAAATTCGAAAGGACATGATCCGATAGGAAGGGAATAACTAAACAGCTCAAAAATTATTGGCGTTGGACTAGGCAAAACGCCCCTAAATAGCTAGCTCTCTGTTGTGACACTCTTCGGGCGTTCCCCACGAGCAAGGAAATACCGCAGCTCCTTAGGAGGCTTTCCATGCATGACTCCTCTATCCGGTAGCACGTAATCAAACCCGTCTCCAACACCGGCATGTTCAAATTGTCGTCTTAGGTCAGGGCCAAAGCCAGATGCCGTAACTCCATCTTCAACTTCGAGTGAGTGCTCTATGAAGTCCAGGACTACCAAGATCCCGCCAGGTGCGAGTCTCTCAACAAGTCTCTTCATGGCGAGGTCAGGGGACTTGAAATGGTGAAGCGCAAACCCGATAATTACCAGATCGAAATTGAAATATTCTGGCTCAGAGAATCCCTCAGACGGCTTATCTGATAGCAGATTTCCCTTTTTAGCAAACATTTTGTCTGTCGGTAACCCCAGGGCCGCAATGTTCTTGTTATATTCTTCAACCATGTTCTGGGAGATGTCAATTCCAATAGCCTCCGAAACATGAGGTAGCAATTCCTGTATAACGATTAGCATAATGTTAATGACCGCAACTAGGATAATGTCCTACTCGAGTCATCGATCCTGCACCGCATGCATAGTCAAGCATCCTGAATGGCTTGACATCGTCAGCCGTATCACCCCATTGAGGGCAAATCCACCTGGAGCGTTCTCCAACTTCGTTGCCAATGATTCGAAGGGCTTCTGCGAAACGAGTTTCGTACGTCGAAGCAGCGGCACTAAAATATCATCAGTATTTTGGCCCTCCTTTGGTAGACCTTGAATGTTAGGTAGGATCGCAAGATTCTGACTTGAAATGCGCCTCATTTGTCGCAGCTATATCCAGCATTGTATTGGAGTATGTTGTATCCTAACAATATAGATAACAAGAGCAGCGGTGATAGGAATTGATTGTTCTTGAGATACAAAAAGGGAGGTCTTGGAATAACAAATGCAGGGCCTCAATCCATGGTTTATATAGTTTTTACCTCCTTGGACATCTCCGCGCTATCTCCGTGAGTCATGGGCAGGCGTTCTTCACGAATGGCTATCATGCGTCACGGAATGTGCAAGCGGCTCGGACACATACTCGGACACATTCTCTGGCTCATTATTGGAATGCTTGGGCGGTCCTCGGCTGCAGTCAGTCCCGGATATCCGTGTTCCCAGCCAGGGACAGCATGACTACGACGGTGGTATGCAGTTCCGACTCCTATTATTAGCAGTGTTCATGAAGCACGGTTGAACATGACGGCGGCGGTGGTGGTGATGCTGAGTTGTTGGCGGTTTCGATTTGATATCTGGAGAAAACCTAAAAAGAAAGTTGAAGTGCCAGGCCAGATATGACTAAGCATTGCTTACTCATCAAAGCTTTTCTACGGCTGGGCGCAGGGACCACTCAAGCTCTCTCTGGCTTCTAAACATCGTTTCGACCTTGCTTGACGCCGCAACAAACAGCCATCTCCTTCCAGCGGTTTTGATAGCGATACCAGGGACAGCAGAAGCCCAGAGCTCACTAGATTATACCACTCCACGCTCGAACATCGGCATCCCGTTCGTCTCCGCGACTCCTTTCGCTCGGTCTTGTCCCTCCGTCCGCCGCCGTTTCGCCAAACCCACCCGTCACCATGCAGGCTGACAAGATTCCAGATTTCCTTGCGGAGAAACGAGGGGAAGCTCTTGATGAATCCCAGTCACTGCTTCTACAAGTTGAAGATTTTTGGGAGCGAAAACTATGGCACCAGCTCACAAATGCCCTGATAGAGTACTTTTGTCTACCGGAGAGCGCGCCCCAAAGGCTGTCCTTTTTCAAAAACTTCATCCTCACCTTCGCAGACAAAATAAACCAGCTTAAATTCGTAACACTGGGGCTGATGGCATCAACACAATGCAGTGGTTTGTGGGATCGTTGCCTTTGATATTTTTGACTGGGCTTGACGGCTAACGAATGTTCACCAACCAGATGACCAAGAGCGACTCTCCTTCCTAGCTTCGTTGGCCAGCAAAGTTGATAAACCAGAGTCGAAAGATGCCCACGTGTATGCGATTGCAGACGTTGCTAGCGTTAAACTACGGTTAAAGGACTTTGAGGGAGCTCGAAAAGATCTTGATGCTTCACAGGCAGTACTCGACATGTTCGACTCAGTTGAGAATGTAGTCCACGCAGCGTTTTACAAAGTAAACGCAGACTACTATCATGTAAGTACTGACGAGTCTGCTTTTTTTTTTTTTTTTTTTTTTTGGGAAAAATATAATTTTGCTGACGAACCATTGATTAGGCCAAGCTGGAATTCGCCTCATACTACAAAAATGCCCTCCTATACCTAGCGTGCATTGATTTGCAATCTTTGGCACCGGAACACCGTGTTGCCAGAGCGTACGACTTGAGCGTTGCAGCTCTAGTGTCTGATACCATTTACAATTTTGGTGAATTATTACTTCATCCTGTCCTGGATGAGCTAAAGGGCACCCCTCATGCCTGGCTTCGAGAGTTGCTTATGGCCTTCAACCGAGGCGACCTAAGTGCGTATGATGTACTGGCAGTAAACATGGATAAGAACCAGTTGCTTCAGCAACATAAGGTATTCTTATATCAGAAGATATCTCTTGCCGCCCTCACTGAGATGGTCTTCCGCCGGCCGCCTCACAATAGGAGCATGACCTTTGCTACCATATCGGAGGAAACCAAAGTACAACCCAATGAAATCGAACATCTAATCATGAAAGCCCTCAGTCTGGGTCTCTTGAAGGGCACAATTGACCAGGTTGCACAAATAACACACATCCACTGGGTGCAGCCAAAGGTCCTCGATATGTCTCAGATCGAGGGAATGCGCACGAGACTACGTGAATGGGATGCTGGAGTTAACCAGCTCGGCCACTGGATTGAAAGTGTAGGGAAAGATGTCTGGGCTGCATAAAGGGCCTTTGTCGTCACCCTCGACAGTCGTGTAATTTAAACTGCGCCCTACCTGGGGAATAGACCAAAGAATTCAATGTTACCGACGGTATTAAATATGTTGGTACAATAGCATTTTCTTCCCCTCCAGCTATTCTATGACGTTCTCGTAGGGTACGAAAAATAGTATTTTCAGGAATTCCAGTACGGAAGTTTGATTTGATTTGTGCGATATACAAAATCCTCACAGCTATACTGATTTTCATGAGCATCCACCCACATTTGTAGCTGTGTTTACAACCCCTTGCGTATATCCACACGCCCTGAAAGAAATTCAAAGAGTGACTGGGGCCCGACACCGAATATACGCCATCAATTTGTCCATATTTCCAGACAGATACACAATCCCGTTGCCCACCTACGCTCCGCAGTAGCAGAACGATCCAGTCCAAATACACCATGGGCGGGGAGAGCAGCATGTGATTCCAGTGCAAAGCCCAATACAAGTATTGCACCCTATATTCGATCACTTCGGTAAGCCTGACTTCATCTCGTACCAGATATCAGGAGAGTAGCTGAATTCTCTGAAAATGCCAGCCGATCAACTCACAGTTTGGAGACGCTTCCGCTGCTTTAACGGCCTTCATGTCGTTCGTGGCTATCCAATATACTCTTGACTCCGCCGGGCCAATGTCCGACGGTTAAGAGAAATATCTCAGCAATGGAACTGGGAGGTGGCTATGGCTATATATTCAGCTTCAACGCACCTTCAAGTCCAGCAGGGACTCCAACGACAATGATTGCCTGCGATGCAAGGCAGAGGAGGGCAAGTTGAGACTTCATTTTTTTCTCTCGAATAGATTGTACTTCAGAATTTCAACTGTTTTTGTTGAAAGAGAGAGAATTAGGAACGCCCCGGGGCATTCTCTGAGATATATATACCCGTTTATCAATGTAGGATAGGATATCTAGGGCTGTTGGTTCAGCTTGAATATATATATCATCCACATATATGAATCCTTCGTGTTTATCTTCGAGGCCCCGGTAGTCTATGCTCTCAGCTGTTGGTACAGTTGATGTCAAGATGCAGCCTAGACGGAGCGCACAAGGGCAGCCAAATAGATAGACTGCCCAATTAATTTTTTCATTGGAGGGCCATGAAGCCAAGTTATCATATACGAGCTGGAAATTTCAGGCCAAACCTTCCCGACGTAGGCTACTTGGAGATTGAATTAGTCTTCTAACATCCAATCCTCAATTGAAATTGAGCTATCTCGTTGGTGTTGCACAGGCTGAGACCCCCTGGCCAGACTTGAATGTTGCAATACCAACAGCGTATATTATGTTTGAGACTCAGTTTCAGCGGTGGAATGAGTTACTCTGCTGTGGTACTAAGCATACATCGGCGAAAGATGTAGCCCAGTACCAACGGAAGATTTCTGGCAAATGAGTACTCTAAATTCATGTATACATATTAGTAACCGTTGCTCTTCTATTAATCATAAAATCGAGGAAAAATGCAACACGCAGCCCGCCAGCCACGCCGGCCACCATATGCACCAAACCGCAACTTGGGTCCACATTCCCCAGACATTCCACCCAAATGCTGCTTCAGACAGAACAAGCTCGACGGGGATATTGTAAACTGTGCATATGCCAAGAAGTAGAGCCGTCGGCGAGAGAAGGTTAAGAAGCAATATGCCAGACGCAGTTTTTATCAGTAGCAGAGCTCTCGCGTCTCTTTCCGCTTCTGTCTGCGGCTGAACTTTAGGCCTCCCCATTTGAGTTGAAGAGGATTCCATGTAGCCGATGAAAGTGAGAGGCGTACAGACAAGGCCAAGGAGAAAGGACAGAGAGAAGTTGAGTGTGGCTAGAGCAGAGAGAAACAATCCTAGAAGAAGAAGAGAAAATGATTTAGTGAGGATAAACTGCTGGGTGGTAGGTCGTAAGAAGTGCACCACAACCACAGAAATGACGAGGGGAATGGCGATATTCGCCACGGCAAAAATGTATGCCGCATAAGATAGGAGCTAAAAGAAGTTGGTTAGCTGGGCCTGGAAATATAATCGACGTGTACGACGTAGTATGAGTATGCACATACATTATGAGGAAGGCTGTTGAAAGTGTATAAGGGAACAGCTCCGAAGAAATGTAACCCTAATACCAGAGCTAACGGCAGTGACAGGTGCCTTTCCACAGCTCTATTGACCCCATCAATAACGATGGTGGTGGCGTTTTGCTTTTCTTCCCCTGATTTGCTATCAACAGGGGTGAGATGTGCCTCTAGCGGCGCATTTGGAGTCCGACGTCCACTCTTCAGCCAGAGACCGATCGCCATAATGGTAAAATTCCCCGCAATAAGCATTGCGCTAGGCAGATGAGTCCCTATGCTGACGAAGCGCTTGGTGTGCATGAGTAGGTAAAAGAAGAAGCTTTGGTGGAAATGTTCCAGGAGGTTGTTAATGCTTCTGACAACGCCCTCGATGGATCTTCCTAGAGCCATCTCATCCTCCCATCCACTCCCAATGGTCTGAAATGTGATGGCATCAATATGGTAGGGGATGAAGCTGCTATGAACCCCGGCAGCATGGCCTAGTCCTTGGCGAATCATGCCTTTAAGCATAGTCTGGAGACGTTTTTGGTATTTATTGTCATGATTCCATACATGCTGCAAGTCAACTGGGATACCCATTTGGCCGCGAGCAACAGCAATGGCAGTATTGAACAGGTCAAGATTCGGCAGCTGACCGTTCACACCATCATACAGGATGTGAAGTGATTCGAATCTATGGTTCTGAGGATGTTCAAATGCAATAGCCCCTTGTATGGCTCCACTTTTTAGTGGTAATGGCTGAACAGAAGGTGGATGCATATCGTGGTAAGCGTCAACCCATGCTTGTGCTCCTGACTTGCTATCTGGTGTGATGAGAAATATAATGTCTTTTGACCACAAAGACCAGCCTATTCAAAAAGAATGAATTAGTAAACCCCCGAAGATCCATCCACATGATAGGGTACAGACGTTTGAAATATCTTGCAAGTGTCAATGCTAGTGCAACACCGTGGAGGTTGAGTTCCCCATCGACGGTCTTCCAGGCTGCTATCAGCACCATTGCTTCGGTGCCATCTCCACGCGGAGCATGAATAACACTATACACATTTTGGCCAGTATACACCTTCCCAGAAGACTGATACTCGTAGTTTTGTGTAGCAACTTTCAGTCCCGACTCTCTAAACACTGATTGGAGCTTTTCTGATATGCTGTATGATTGAATGATTAGCCCCAGCATTCCTTAATTCGCAAGAATTTTCTCCCATTTCAAGGTGCGAAAAATTTCACATACAAGCTGTAATCGAGGTCTTTCACAGTATCAAGTTCCTGCCTGTATGCGCGGAATATATTCTGTTCGCTCCCAGCAAAGTAAGTGTGTACTTGGCCGGGAAGTAGAGCATTTTCTGAAATGTATGTTTCTCGCGAGTATTCGTTCAGGGGAAGCAGCAGAAGCCAGATCGCGCCGACGAGAACAAGAAGTACCGATATATATGGTGGAAGCTTGTACAGAGGCCGCGGGTCATGGCGCAGTTTTGCGACCAAAGTTGCTATTGTTGTCATAATAACTGCTGGTTAACTGAGGGTCATCTCATAAGGGCCAATGGCGGTTTGTACGTACATATTAGTGCCATGAGGGATTAGGCGTTCATGAGCTGCCTCCAGTGAAGCCCGCATGTATCCCTCAGGTATGGTTTGGAAAGGAAAAGCTGTTCTCTCTTGCTCCTGCGACTCTCCGTCTTTCTCTCCATCTTGATCTACAGCTGATAAAGCTGGAGGCGCCAGGCGCTTGTCCAGCACGTGATTGACAGGTGCCAAGATATTGTCAGGATGTAGCTTAGTCATCTTGCACCCGTACAAGGGCTGCAAATTCTGCATGTAATTACACCTCGATCAAGCTCATCATCACCACCAATAACACCTACATTACGCTCAATTCATTCAAACCAATCAATTATCTTTATCTGCTGCTATCATTCTAACAGTTATGAGCCCGGCTAACACTCGATAGGGTATACAACACCATACTACGTATCGACTTCCTTACGCCAACTATCTTTGCGGAATAGCAGCAATATTAACACTAACGACTCGTCCGATCTCAATAAGATAGACGAAGATACCAGAACCCTTAATATCACTATCCTAAAGTCCGAAAGGAACTAGGATACTTAGTATAGAGCAATACACGGCTTCGGAAGGGCAAAGAGGATATAGGACCTAGTAAAACCTAACTAGGAAGGCGAACCTACTTTCCGAACGGAACCCAAGCCACTATAGAGACCACCCAGAGGTACGGATACTAAAACGAAGGAGGAATACAAGCTAGACCTGGCGGAACAGAAGGAACAGATAGAACGGTACGAAAGGGAATAGCAAGCGCTGAGCAAGTTCCGAGACCAATTGGTCTCTAGCGTACAATATCCCATCGGGACTGGCAATGGAAGAACACTCCCACGTCATCCTTAAAGCTTTGAAGGAACGCTTCTGCCCGACGGAAAAGGACAAAAGGAGAGCCGTGCAGGAACGTTGGATGTCTTTGACGAAGTCACCGTTACCTGGGTTCCAACCAATCAAATGCCTGCTGACGGCTTTACTAAGCCTCTCACGGCCCAACAGCACGAGGAATTCACTCGGCAGCTCGGCCTGATTGATCGTTCGATCGAGCAACGTTCAAATCGTTCAAATCTGCAATAAAAAATTAAAGCCAGAGTCCCGTCTATTTTGAACTTCCTAATTGGGAACGGAACAATATTTTTCCTCACTTCTTGGCACCGGAACACCAAATTGAAACATCTGCAACATCCGGCTGCGTATATTCACTACCACATTTCATTGCTTTCAACACTCATTTCACTCCTTATATTCATCAAACGAACCGGAACAAGCACCTAATAAGGCCAATTAGTCGATTGGTAATAGAATAACAGTATAAAAAAAGGTAGCCTGTTCGAACCTAGGTGTTGCTGCAGGCGGAATTTAACAAACTAAATTCAAGGCTGTATATCAGCTACCGTCGCTTTGGGGCCCTGTTTAGTTTTTACTTCATGTTTTTAGTTATTCACACTCGTTACACCTTCTTTTGGCTTACACCTTCCTATTCCGGAAGTCTCACGGCTTCATTTTATCATCCTTTTGCGTATATTCGAGCATTTGTACGGCTGCAAGCTAGGGGGGTGTGTCAGGATGTAGCTTAGTCATCTTGCACCCGTACAAGGGGCTGCAAATTCTGCATGTAATTACACCTCGATCAAGCTGATCATCATCACCACCAATAACACCTACATTACGCTCAATTCGTTCAAACCAATCAATTATCTTCATCTGCTGCTGTCATTCTGACAGATATAAACCTGTCTTCCCCCCTTTTCTCGCCCTCAGCTTCTCAACTTCCAACTTCAACTCTTTACGCAGCCCTCTTGGGGATATGGAGGATCAACCTAGTTTTGGCGAAGGGGATGGGTAATCTCTCCGTTGTATTAATCTATAGATGTGACTGAGGTATTCGGATGCAGTAGTACCTGCAAACGATGGTTGATCTGCGTAACTTGGGGGCCACTCTCAATAGCAGTCGCTATATTATATGGATATACGAATGTATAACTATACCCAATTTTTTTTTGATGCGCGATGAAACACCATCTCCACGAGTGATTCTCAGCAAAATGCAGAATCCCGGCTTATATTGAATATTGCCTCAACAGGAAGCCGTTCGCATATGTCGACTGGCGAACAGTGTCTTGTTACCTCTCTGGCAGGCTGCGTGTAATGCGGACTCCAGCGAAGAGTTGATGCCCGTGTTACTGGGAATAAATGAATTCCCTTTACTCTCGGACCTCAAACAGCGAGGGTTGGTCCAGCCGCGAATTATAGGTTCTATAGAAGCCCATTCATTTGCACGTTCCCCGCGAGCGGGAAGTGAGAAAGTGACGGATGGCTGTAGATGTGGGAACACAAATTACTACAATGTTGAGGATATAAAGGGTGAACCGATGAAGGCACAATCGGTTGTGTGGTTATAAAAGGGGCCGCCACTTCCACGTCAAATACTAAGTCCCCAAGCTCAAGTCCACCCCAAGTGCAAACAATATCTGCTTTTACTCCTATCCTCAACTTCTAAAAATATGGCTGTTACCAAAAGTATCCTACTTACGCTTATTTTTGCCGCTATTATGGTAACATCTTCGAGAAGATACCTATTTAAATATGAATTGTCATCTAACTTTTACAGATCCTTGCAAGTCCGAACGAGGAATCATTCATTACGAGTTCGATGGTATATATTGGGCCAGTCACCCCAGGCGGAGATAATGTGACTCTTGAGGGCTCCATTCAAGAGATTTTTCATCAAATTCTCAAGTTAAACCCCAGCTATAAGCCGGAAGATTTCCACGACGCACCAGATGGCCATGCTCACCAGGTCGGCACTAATTTGGAAAAACGAATGCTAGTGAGTCCTACTGGACCCGTGTATTTTTCCAAGAATTAAAAGCATTTACCATACAAGCGATGACCTAACATACCATGATAAAAGGGGGATATAATCTGTGATCCCAGTGGCACCAAGAGAGCATGGCGTAAACATATCGAGGAGGGTGTTGCCTACCTCAAACGAGCTCCGCAAGCATCACTTTGTCGAGTTCGAAATCGAGCGTGCAGTCGAATCAGCTGTTCCTGGGATAGTGGGATCTTCCTCTGCAACGATGTGAGTATACGTACCGTGCTTTCTTTTCTCTTTCTCTTTTTTGTTTGAGAGAAGAAACTAACATATCTGTAGCGTGATTCTTGGTTTGAAGAATTTTGTCCTCTTCTTGGAAACTATGCGGATGAGATTCTACGCGGGTGCCAGCAATCCCGTACAAAAGTTGCTGGTCAAAAATTCGACCCACAAAATTATAATGTTCTGGTAAAATTTGATAAGTGTTAGATGGAGTAGATTACCAGGCTCGATGTCGTCGCAAAGTAGAAATAGGATGGTAGATTCTTACGAGTTTCGGACATCAGGCCTTATCAATGTGGGAGCTCGCAGTCTTTGTTGTTAGGCAACAATAATTAGCAACAAACGTATGTTCTTACATCATCTGTCAACGGTCTCTGAGGCTGAACAACAGATCGAAATACGTAATTGGCTATTGAAGGATTTAGGCTGTGACGAAGTCGTTGCCATTGACGAATGGGTGAGGCGAATTCGAGATCCTTCAAAATCCAGAACATAAACGCAGCGGGAAAGAATGTTGAAGCCTTCTATACGAGTTCCGATTATACATCTCGCTGGACCGTTCTACGTCCGGAAAAAGGGCCAGCGCAGCCACAGCAGGACCTACGTTGGCTCCCAAATTTAACTACCCTAGACGATTCGGCACAAATCCATTTACATTCTCCCACCTAGCCCTAGTCCATTGGAGAATCATAGTATCCATACCGAAATACCCTAGCTCATTAAATAATAATGCATCTGGTGCTGATGCAAGGGCTCACGGATGGGGCATTGCCATCCCTCGCTTCTCCCCCGAAAATTCGTGTATTGCCATAAAGTATGATTTCTACATTGGCTTGCCCAGGCGGGCATGTACTTGTTTCAGGGGAACTATATAAACCGTGCAATGGCCCTGGAGGCCAGAGCCGTTGACAGATATCAAACCTCCCTTCTATAAAACAGCTAGCTGAACGCAATTAACGTTGTATTGAGATTTTATATACGATCTCTTTCAAGATGATTGGTACTCTTTCAGCAATCACATCCATTGCGGCCCGGGAACAGGTCTTTGATAGAGAGTTATGTACCTTTGCTATATGTGACATATCTCTTTCGTGGTATAAGTACCGACCATCATTGCCGGCAAATGCGACATTTACAGCTCTATTTTTTATCTCTGCTTTCATTTTCATCATCCAAGGACTTGCAACAAAAAGATTTCTTGGCTTCACCATTGCCATGGTCCTGGGAACTCTAGGGGAGACGATTGGGTATATAGGCAGAATTCTGATGTGGGATAATCCATGGAAACAGGTATAGCTACCCCGTCTTTCTTCCATAAATTTCCTTGTTTACCTTGGGAAATATGGGAAATTGAATCACTGACCTAAATGGGGCAGGTTCCATTTATGATTCAAATATGCTGCCTTACTCTTGCGCCTGCGTTCCTTGCCGCTGGTATATACTTCACCTTATCTCGGATAGTGACAGCTTTTGGGCCCGAAAACTCCCGAATCCGCCCACGATGGTATCCTCGAATTTTTATTCCTTGCGATATCCTTGCGCTGGCTCTCCAGGGCGCCGGTGGTGGAATTGCCAGCACCGCAGGGGACAATGACCGGACGCAAGCTGACTTAGGGAAAGACATTATGGTAGCTGGACTTGTGATTCAGGTCATTACACTGACTGTATTCATGGGACTGGTTGTGGACTTCGCTTTTCGAACCCACAATCGCATCCGTGCCCTGGGGAATGCTGCGCTAGATCCAAATTATTCGCATCTTCGATCATCCTCCCAGTTCAAACTCTTTCTGCTGTCACTCGCAGGATCGACAGTTTGCATATATGTACGAAGCATTTATCGAATTGCCGAATTGTCTGAAGGGTGGGATGGGCCGCTGCTATCTAACGAAGGATTGTTTATTGGTATGGAGAGCGTGTTTGTGGTAATTTCTGTTTTTCTTCTAAATGCGTTCCATCCTAGCAGATGTTTCAGGGCTGGATTCGACAAAGGCCAGTAAGGAGAGTTTGATGCTTCGATTTCCAAGTTTGACGGAGGCCGTCAAAGGGTATTTGATCTTGTTCTTGCAATATCTATATAGACAGTATTGATATTAGTTCATGTATATTTATTGATTGTAAAGTATGATGCTGCATTAATTTTTGCTAGAAGCTGGGGATCTTATTGTTTGTCCATTGCAAGGTGGAAAATTCTACCTGCCCATTGTTTATAGGACCCCTGCCGACCTATGTCAAAATAAGGAATAAAGTATTTCCAGGGCGGGCCGTTAAGAGCCCGCGGGAAACTCAAAATGGAATCCACTTTAAAAAACTCTCGAGGAGCCTCCAACCTCAACGATGTTTAATTTTTCACGCTTCCCTGACTACAGCCGACGGAGGCTGCTTTACCTATAGCCAAGTGGAAAGACCTGAACCTTGGACCCTTAGTCTACGTCAACATATTTTACTTCCATCGGTATACAAGTGGTAACATTTATCATTAAGGTGACGCCTGTGCTATTCACTTATGTTCGTCAACCCTTCGTCTAGTGATACCCATCTCACAGCCCCCTAAAGCAAACGATCCCATACCTTTCACTGCTTGGAGATATTGGGAAATCCAGGGACAATTATATACTTCAGTTTCTTAAGAAGCAGATGAAGCAAAACTAGGCGCGATGTTCTACCCACTGGTGAATCCTAAGCCATGTCATTTCCGGTTTGACGCCGCAGGGCAAGTTGTCCCTGAATTAATAAGGAGAGTGATAAATGTATGAGCAAAACTTACTATTGGCCACCTCATAGCTATTCTTTATCAAACTTTATACGATACTTTAAATACGGTCAGTATTCTGCACTGCACGATATACTCAACTATACTGCCAACCATGATCACAAAGTCGCCACTCTGCTGGTGGATCCCAGAGATATTGTTCAATGGACTGCGGGCGATTATAATCCTGGATATAAATCAGAGGTTAAGTAGAAAAAAGGTTTAGGTTGGAGAGGCTTCGAGGAAAAGCCTCACTGGCATATATATTTCACTCACCGTCGTCCTCTTATGGTGGACAGAAATTTATCCAAGTCACAAGGGCAGCGAATTAACCGCCCGTATTTATGACATATTCGAAGGCCGAAATTTGGAAGGATAACAAGACACTTATCGCCTGTTATTGTAGACAATTATCGTCTCCAAAAAATAAGAATTAGGCTCAAATACATGGCTACCAAAGGGCTACTATTCGACTCAGGAATCTACACTCCGATCCAATTATGTTTTTAACTTAGGAGAGTAAATCTAGTACATCAATACATGTCATGTTTTTGGGTTGCGTCTTATTAGATATATCTTGAAGTGAGCACAGGCAGTAACTCCACGGATTCTCAATTTCGATAAGATTCCTTCGTCCTAGCTGTTTTAGTGTTCGGAGCACTCGGGTAGGTCTAAACCCAGGTACGCTTGATTACAAGAAATCGAAGGTTTGCTTGGGTTTATTCGCACCGTGTTTGCATTAACGTCTCGGGGGGGAGCACTTTGACTATTGGCAACGGAAAAATCTTAGCAAACAGTAGATAAGCAGTAGCAGACTCAGGTGTCCTCACAACATACAGAATAGTCTTCGTCCTCTTTCTATCTCTCCTCCACTCGTTGGACATCGCTGATGCTTAATCCGAAATAACCGACGAAGACTTCTTGGCCAGAGACAAATCGTTGGTAATATGACGACGTCGGGCAGCTCCTTCGATAGGGTTCATGCATTCAATTGGCGAGTTAGCCAACAACTGGTTAACAAGTTATCACGAGTAACGGGTAGTATTGTAGGTTGGTTAATTGGATGGTTCAGTCAACTTAACGTTCATAATTTATCGTTAACTATCCTATCACTCGACTTACGGTCTCTACTACCTGTGGGCTTCGATGGATTGGGAAAAAAAAAAAGAAAGAAAGAAAGAAAGAAATCAGATGGTCACAATGCGATTTAATGCACAATGTTTGGAGCTACATACAACCGATACATCAATCAATGATAGTTACGAGGAGTCGCAACTGAAATGATAAATCTTAACGCCAAGTATTGGGCTACGCAGCCTACTTTGGCTAGCTCTGGCTACCTCATATCGAGTTAAATAGACGATCTTTCATTGTCATCGGCTCAATCGGAGAACCAAAAGAGAGGCTTGATTAGCTCCATCCCACAAGCGAGAGGCATCGGATGATCGGGGGGGATGTATTCATCGACATCCTCGGTAGGGAGGTGATAGTTAATGGCTGGAGCACGGCCAAAGCGTATTGTTTGGTATTTGGGCTGCGTATAAAATTAATAATTCTGGCGGATGCGCCGGCTAGATAAGCGGGACTAGAAAGGCAAAAGCCGCGAAGTACTCCTTAAGTCACTTCCTGGTTTCAAGTACGTGAATGGGTACTTCTTGGATACCTTGCTTGTTGTGAAATCCCAAAATCCCCTCGGGATGTCGGTAATTTTCGTCCGACCCAAGTCACATCGGCCCAACTAGTTCATGCAAAAATTTCGAGATGACTCTCATCCCGTTGCCGGCCATCCGGAGGGCATCACTGACCCCCACAACTACCCTCACCCGTCTCCCTTCAAGCCGAGCTGTCCTATAGTTACGGGCGCACCCTGTGTGTAGAGCACTCGTTTTGTCATAGCGAAAGGCGCTCTCCTTGGCTGGTCGCTTATGAGTATTTCAGCGGTGGAAATAAGGCGTTTGTTGAGCCTTGCCAAAGGGAGCGAGAGGGTCACCCGTTGCTTTTTCCTTCCCACTTCCATGTTGTTCCCCACCCTGTCCTGTGGAGAAATGAGCAACCACGGTACAACCTGGACGCTTCTCAGCTGAAGCCATGCATATGTATGGAGCCTGCGCTTCATGTCCAAGCAGTGTGGCCAAGTGCTCGAGGACTGTGCAAAGAGGAATACGCAGTAAGACGGGGGAAGGCGCAACATCTTACGTCTCTTGACTGCGCGGCGGGCTCGTCAGGAAATGCGTGAGAGTTGACAGCTTGAACAAGGGGCTTCTCGTACTTCGTACCTCGTACATGGCCTGGCCAGCCTATCATGCACATCAACTCGAAGCTGATGCATAAGGTTCTCCAACCATATTTCGTCATAACTTGTTCTCATTTTTTGTCAGAAAGAATATTGCACTTAACTCCGAAGCTTGGGTCCTTCTGGGATCCTCTTCTTCCGGCGGCCGACCGTTTCGTGAGTTTGTCAGCCCGCCTTGATCTTCATGAAGAACGGATGTCAGGCAAGGCGCCAGAAATAAATAGTTTATAATAAAGGGCACATAGCCGACCCTTCCCGTAACGCTGCTTCCTGATGTTTCGTGCTTTCCTTATGTCCTTTTGCTCCCTCTCCTGAGTACCAGGCCCCCAGGCTCCTTCCCCGAGTGTCATACGCTGCAACATTCGCTCCTGCAGTTTCAAATCGTGTATATAAATAGTCATATATCGGGCTCTGTCCACGGGAAGGGCTTTTCCTACAAAGCATCCTAGGCTGCCGAATTGGGGTGCTCTCTCAAATTACTCTTCCGGATGTTGCCGCATCGTCTCGCGACTCACGCCTCCTATGTTTCCTTGCTGCTGTTTCTCGCGACAGTAGCGGGCGCAATACCGCATGGTGATGGCCACGAGTAAATGCATATGGCGGGAGCAACGGAAGCGACATCATCTGTAGCACCAGCGGCGGCGGCGACGGCGACAATGCCTGCTGGGGACACGACCCATCTGATGAGCTATTTTAGATACCAGAAACATTCGGGAACGATCCTAGCCCATATCGTGTTGATGGCTATAGCTTGGATCGTTATCCTCCCAGTAGGTAAGAGATCTCCGATTATAATTTTGATGAGATCCAGGAGAGCTCGTTACGTAGCTAACGATTGGAATTTTGTTCTTGGTGAAAAGGCGTTGTATTTAGTGTATCAAAGTCCCGACTCGCGTTGCCAACTCAGTTTGGTTTCTTGGTCACCAATGCTGTTGCCGTATTATGCGGCATCATATACAGTAACCAAACTCCCGATCTTTATGAACACAATGTGCATACCAAGATAGGATGGGTGGCCACATGGGTCATGGTTGCGGAGGTTGTGATGGGGTTACTTCTCGCATACTCCAACAGCAAAGGCCATGCACGCGATAACGGATATGAAAGAGTTGCTTTCCTTTCTGTTGATACCAACTCAGGCAGAAATGACTCCTATTCTCGGGATACCAATCGGCAAACTCGGTGGTCTGCAGACAGCGGTCAAGGCAGCGACGAGCACGCGTATTCCCCCCGTAGCGGATGTAGTTCTTTTGAACATGACAGACAAGAGGCTGAGGACATGGCGATACCAAACCTGGAATCAAACAATAAGCCTAGCTGTCGACGGCTATCTCCATTCGGATCTCTCGACAGATATTTGACAGCTCGTGTCCCACAGTTGACTTCACAGCGTGTCCTCAGTGCATTGAGTTTGATCCACACTATCATTGAGAGAACAATCCTGATCCTTGGATTCTTCGCCCTTACGTCGGGTGGTGTTGTGTATACTGGAATTTTCGTAAGTACTGCTGGCTATTCTCCATGCCATGGTGTTGGGCTAACTGGTATGCGACGCCTAGCGCGGACGACAAATTTTCAACGGGCTGGCGCACTTCATCAAGGGCGGGATCTTCATGTGGTATGGATTCTTGACTCTAGGCCGGTGGCTTGGTTGCTTTGCAGACTTTGGATGGGCGTGGAATGTGAAGCCATCACGTGCCATCGTAGGGGGCTGGAAATCAAGAATACCAACCGCCGAATTCACAGAATCGTTTGTTATTTTCTTATATGGAGCCAGCAACATGTTTTTGGAGCATCTTGGTGGGTGGGGAGGACCATGGACGGCCCATGATCTTGAACATGTCTCGATAACTATCATGTTCTTCGGCGGCGGCTTGGTAGGCTCTCTTGTTTTGAACTATGCTTGCGAACACTCGGGCTGACCATGAGCAATTAACTAGTGCGGAATGTTGGCTGAATCTCGTCGAGTTCGTGACTGGATAAATCAGACTGCTTTGGGACCACCTCCAATTGCTCTTGACAAAGAATACCCGTCAGGTCCTGACGAATGGAGGCCGCCAAGATCCCAAGGAGTATCTCTCAACCCTATGCCTGCAACAATAATCTTGTTGTTGGGCTTAATGATGAGTTCCCACCACCAACATAGTATGGTGTCGACCATGGTTCACACCCAGTGGGGGATGCTCCTGGTGGGGTTCTCATTAGCACGGGCTGTCACATATATCCTGCTCTATATCAACCCACCAAGCTCGATTCTTCCTTCCCGGCCACCCTCAGAGCTGGTCACCTCATTCTGCCTTATATCAGGCGGACTTGTTTTCATGTTAAGTGTATGTATTCCCCCATATTGGAGTTTCTTCCTTCTCCCAGCTATATCAGGCTGTAGACACCAGTCGATAAACCCCTGCTAACATGAGCGTATAGACCGCGGATATTGTTGCAGCCATGGAATATTATGATATCAATGCAATGATTGTCTTCACAGTTGGGATGGGGGTCACAGCCCTGTCCATGGCATGGGAGATCGTTGTCATATCTTTAAAGGCATGGGCAACCAAAACCTCGGCTTCCGCATCACCAATACGTGATGGTTTCAAGTTTCCTGAATAAACAAGGAGCGGAAATTTGGCGTCGCCAATAATGAATTATGGCTTCACCAACACCTGCAAATTTGTTTTAAAAGAAACAGCAGCCTTAATTCTTTACACGGCTCGTACGAGTTTCCTTCGGTATCTGTTTCTGCCGGTGTCATTAGCGTTATACCCCGATCATATTTCTAGCTTTTTATTGGCCTGTTCTGTTGCAACGTTCTTTTGACTGTTTTGGTATGACCTCGTCACTCAACCTATAATGTAATTAGTTAATTGCGAATGAAGCCAGCGTTGTTTTATTTGATCGTTTGACGATGACATGAAAAAGATGCTTCGCTCCTTTTAACGTTTGAAAAATGAGGTTTAAAGTTTAATCTTATCAGATCTTTACTTCATACTGGGGTCTAGCACGTGATACCTGCTGATCTAATCAAATAATTACACCTTTTCTGAGACGAAATTCGATTTCTCTCTCCCAAGGAACTTCCGGAAGTTGTTTCGTGAAGTTTTCCTGTGTTTTATGTGCGTCCGGCGGCATTCACGTTTGATGCGATACCGTGGGTGAGTTAACCATCAGTCAGACACTTGCTATATTTCAACGGTGGCTAGCCAAAGCCACCAGCCTCGCGTGCCTATCTGACATTGTTCTAAGAGAGCTTTAAAGAATTCAAGACCTCCATTTTCCACCCGGCCTGAGCCGAAACGGATATCATGAGCAACTGATGAAAGACGCCACTTCCTCGTTATATAATCGATACGAATCCTCATTTGCTATCCTTGCGACATTAGATTCCGCTACTATTTGCCTATCAGTACCTTTCGGAGAACAAGAAGTCTTTATACTTAGGCAGGGAATAACTTATAGAAGTGAAAACTAGAAGTTTTCTCGTCACAAGCCTATATACATTACTTTTGGACCCATTGAACTGTTCTCGCGGTCCAGTTCTTCATACGATACCCACGATGCTATCTATTCCTGGAATGACCTTCGATCCGTCACGTCTACGATCCTATGTACTCCGACTCCCGCTTTTCACTCGACTTGCCCTTCTATGCATTGTTGTATTCTGGGTGATAAGTTTACAAGATGTTTGGGATGTACTAAAATGGGGGGCATTGTATCCCTCTAAGATCAGTCTTGCTGGAGGAAGTAAGTACCAGAACTTCCAGCACTAGTTGCTGCAAAGTTACCAAACTACCCCGATACTGGATCTTGTAGCTAATGATTTAATTTGCATAGTGTACCGAATAAATACATATCCTATAGTACATGCTGGGTTTTTACACGCATTCTTGAACATACTTGCTGTGACACCTTTACTGGAGAAGTTTGAAGCTGAACATGGCACTCTTACCTCTCTTGCCATGTTTCTTGGGCGTAAGTTTATGGAACTTGTTTCACTAGCATAATACTGGAAGCTTACCGGTTTCTTTCCAGCCCTTTCAACACTACCGGCGGGTATCTACGTTGTGCTCTCCCGGTTTATTTTCCGGTTCAATATGCCCGTTCTAGGCTCAAGGTGTGTTTTCACTTCCACCACGATACCGTGATTGTGCGCTTCCTAATGAATTATTCCTAGTTCATGGTTTTTCTTACTCCTTGGCTCAGAGGCTATAAAAAGATTTCAAACACACCCTCACATCAGGTATGCCCGTACAGCACCCCTTACATTATCGTTTACAAATCTGACTTTAAACAAACAGTTGGGGTAAATACCAAATTCCGAGCTGGACGTTTCCATTGATCCTAAATGCAGTTTTTTCAATCCTTCCCAACACAAGTTTTATGGGCCATTTTTGCTGCATCGCTGTTGGATATCTCCGTATGTGCTTTTTTACTTATGATTGCAACTCTTTATGCTAATGGACCTCGTTTTAGTTGGATTAGGATACCTGAAATTCTTGTTTCCACCAGAGAAAGTCCTCCGGTGGATTGAAACGAAGCTAAATTTACTCGGAAGGCTACCTCACTACGTTTCTGTGGATCAGAAAACCTATGGTCGATACGGTATTCTCCCAACGAACGGTAATGGCGATAGAAACATAAAGTTGAACTTTACAGGCTCATCCCAAAGGTTAGGACCTTGAGTTTAGCATCGACCTCATATTACCTATTTCGTTTTACTGGCGGCTTCTACTAACAAATAAATACTTTAAAATATAAGAAACATATTAATAATGGAAATATTTAATGATTTTATCAAACCCCATCGGTACTTGAGCATTTTCGGGATTTCTTCTAAATGATGCTTATCAAAATTGATTTTGATTTTATGAACCAATGAGTCTTAACTCTCCTAGAGGAACCCTGAACTTCTGCTCAAACAACAGCGTCTCGTGTCAACGGCTTGATTTATCCTGCGGCATCCCTGAATATATTATCTGACAGTATCCGTCGGCAGGGTAAATTAAGATGTGCTTCTTGTTCAACAGTTGCATCACTGCCTCATATTTGACGACCTCCTTCGCGATAGTGAAACATATCATAACCTCTATGAAGTACAAATAGCATCCAAGAATTGAGCAATAGCATCAAACCCTTCCGGTTCCTTTATCCAGTGTCCATCTTTCCCTGCTCCAACATATTCCGCCCACCCAGGCTTCATCCCCAAGCCCGTGAGAATCCGATGCACCCGGCGACCCACTTCAACATCAATTAAGGTATCATCAGCTCCATGTACTAGAAATACTTGCGTGGATAGCATGGTTTTAGCCTCCGCTATGCTGGCTTGTACCTGTTCTTCGCATCGAATAGTATCCAAGAGGAGCTTCGGTATCATCTCACTTGGGGACTGTATGTCTTCAATCTCGTTCGCGAATGGAAGCCATCCACACATCCCAATAAAAGCACCAATTTTCCCTTTGAATCGTCCTGCTGAGCACAGCAATGTCCATAAAGCCGTCGCCATACCTAGACTGAAGCCGCCAAGAACAACTTTCTCAGGCCTTCCTCCAAGAAGGCCAATCTCTTGATCCATAACCTCTAATATATATAGCATTGATTCTCTCAGGCCGTCAATTTGGAGGTCTTGTTTCTCAGCAGTGTTGGTCAGAGAATAGACGTCAAACCAAGCGGTCACGTCCTTCTGGAAAGCTGAACACCATCGCTCTCGAGATGTCGGGAATACCCAGCGGCAATTTGGGAACTTCGCGATAAGCGTCGTTTCCTCGGACGTTTTTGAATGGAGTAGTTCTTCAGCAAATTCAGGGCCATTACCAGAACGTCCATGGAGCAGGATAACAGTGTGTGTATGGACGCTTCTGGGCTCCACAATATGTAGGTCTGGAAATGCCATTTCCTTCGGATTTCTTGATCGCTGATGGTTGGTGTGTTAAGGTGTGATTTGCAAATTTAGGCCCTTGATAGTTGTAGAATTAGAGAGTATTCTGTTCTAATGGTTAACTTGTGGTATTTGCTGAACATTTGTCCATCGAGAATGCCAGAAGTTGGTGGGGGATGGGGACAGAATAGGCAGCAGCATTTCTCCTCCCACTCCTATTCATTCCCCCCTGTCCATGATTTTTGAGCCGCGCTAATAGGTATTTCTTAGTCAACTCTCTGAATAATGGTGGGAAGTCTTTCCCCGATAGATCTTCATTAAATAGCGCGTTGACTTGGGATATTTTGACCGCGATTGGTTAAAGGTCATGAAAAACCTTTAGCATATGGAGTTATTAGAGACTTCAGGAGAGAATTGTGCTCCATGTTTATGATGGAAGGGCCTGCAGAAAGAAGCCGAAACATCCTCCTTATCCTGAGATTGTGGGACGACCTTTTCCATGTTTCCATGATACGAGTCCCTGTTGTTGCCCTATTTACAGAAGGAGAATAGTTGGGCTTCTCAAGGCAGGATCGTGTCCTGCAAACCAGCTTAATTATTGAAACTTATTAAGCCCCCTGGTTACAAGAAGAGACAAAATAAAGCACTCAGTGAATTAGCAATATTGCACGTCCACTTTATTGAGTATTGTCCGAATATAAAGCCGGTGAAAGTAAAGGAGAAACATCGGTGAGAATAGCCGACATTCGACAATTTACATTAGCTTAGGCAGCGTGAAAACAAAGTTTTAAGTTTAGTGTTCCCGAGCTAAAGCTTAATCTTGATTATCTAATTGAGTTATTACATAATCCTGTCCTGTCCTCTCGCGCAGAGCGACGTCTCTCCTTTCCTTCATCTTCACCTTTATATAAACCTAGCATCCTGGCCTCCACCCTCTCCCTCTTCTTCTCCTTTTTCTTTAGTCCAGCTCTGCCTCATACCGATAGCAGGATATTATATCAGCTTTGCCTGGGCACAGTTACCTGATACCCTTATCTCAGTGGTCTTTTCCTGTTTTTGCCATCACTTGTCTATCTGAAAGTGAAGGTATCCATCTCCCCAGTCGTTTCATACTCGCATTTTCTTTCCTATATCTATCTGGGTGATTTCAAAGCTATATATTTGCATACTGCTTTAATTGTACAGGAAACACCTTCCATCTCGTTTATCGGTATCAGTGTTCTGTGCGGATTGTCTTAATACCCACTCGACGGTGTTGTACGTTACCTGCACCTATCTACTCATCATTCAACATTACGTCCTTGGGAATTGCTCCATCCGAAATGACAACTGTTTCTACTCCTCTTTATGAGCCAGCCTATGGTTGCGGTAAGTGTTCTTTCCTCCATAGGAAGCTCAAAGCATGGATTTTGACCCTCTTTCACACAGAACACCTCAAGGATATATTTGAGAAAGACACAGACGCAGCTACCAGGCTTGCTGAGAACTACACCAAACTGAGTGGCAAGGGGCCGTGGAACTTATCTCAAATTCGCCTTGATGCCTCGAAAAAGAGTGGCTCTGGGCCAAAATTCTCTCTGAAGCCGCAATACCAGTGTCTCCAATGCTCGGTTGTCGGTGTGAAAGCTGCACGTTGTGAGCATAGCTCGCAGACAGGACACATATTCTGTACCTTGCCCCTTCTTAATAATCCCAAGAGGAATCAACCTCTAACCCATTTGTCAATCTAGTTGCCGACTACAGAAGCAAGCATGTCTTTTGCCAAGGATGTGACGACCTCATCTACGATATCGACTTGGAAAGCGTTTTGAAGAATAACACTGAGCCTATTGGTAAGATTTGATAGCTAGATTTGTTATCATAACTCTCTCGCTAACTTCCACCTTGTAGTCTCCAGAAAACGCAAGGTCGATAATATGGAGGATGATGAGTACGCAAATTATATCGCTATGAATATCAACAAGAAAATTTGCGGCAAAGAAGGTGTCAGAGGACTGTTCAACCTCGGTCAGACCTGTTATATGAATGTCATTCTCCAAACCCTATTCCACGAACCGGTCTTGACGGCCTACTTCCTTGGGAATGGGCATAGCACTAGCGAGTGCCAGAAAGTGAATTGTTTCGGGTGTGCTCTCGCAGATGCTTTTGCTGAGTTCAGCAATGAAGAGAAAGACGAGGGTTTCGGTGCCCTCAACCTCCTCCTTGCCTCGTGGCAAAAATCCTCGGACCTCGCCGGTTACCACCAGCAAGACGCCCACGAGTTTTACCAGTTCCTGGTAAACCAACTCCACGAGAGCACCACAGGGCATCTTGACTGCGACCCCGCCTGTCGCTGCTTCTTCCACACGGCATTCTTCGGCAAGCTACGAAGCACCATAACCTGCCGCAACTGCGGCAAGGTTTCCCGTACCGAAGACCCAGTGATGGACGTCAGTCTAGACCTTCAGGTCCAGAAGAAGAAGCGTGCCCTTGACGGCGGGGAGCAGAGCTCCGACGTTGCACCAACCCTCCAGGGGTGCTTGGAAGGGTATATTTCCCCTGAAAAGCTTGCAGCCAGCGAATACGGATGCACCCAGTGTAACTCCAACATGGGGGTTACCAAGCAACTTCAACTACGGAAGTTGCCAGTCATCCTCTGCATGCAACTGAAGAGATTCGAGCGCAATCGATCTGTCTCCGAAAAGGTCGAAACCAAAGTCACCTATCCTGCCTCGATCAATATGATGCCCTACACCACCAGCCCTAAATCAGAAAACCGGTCACAGTTCCAATATGACCTCTTGAGCGTCGTGGTCCACATCGGCGATATCGACTCTGGCCACTACCTTGCTTACTGCCGACACGGTGAACAGTGGTTCAAATTCAATGATGACCGTGTAACAGTCGTTGCTGAGTCTGAGGTTCTTGGAGCCGATGCTTACCTCCTCTTCTACACATTGCAGGCATATGGTGTCGGCAAGTAACTCAGCGCGCCACGTTTGACCGTAGCCATTGCCTCAACATATCTAACCATTGCCTCTGCTGTTTTTGCTCCCGTTCGCTACTTTCCCTTGGGGCTTGTTTGTACGTTAAGTGAATATCCCTATCACGTTTCCTTTCTTCAAAACTGGTTGTTTTTCCGGTTCTACTATGACATTGTGGGCGTTTTTAAGATGGTTTCTAAGTATTTTATTATCCGCAGGAGGTGGTCTTACTTTCATTGCAACTAGACTATGGATGTGTTCTTCTTTCTATTTCCAGCATCCATACATGATACAATTCTGGCAACAAGACAAATATGCAACTGTTTATACTAGAATGAATATTTCAACACAACCTAGCAGTGTCCCCAGAAACATGTTGCGTAACATCAAGCTGATAGAATTGATTATTGCGTGGAAACTGCACTTGCAAGGTTTGGGTAGATAATGTCACCGCCAGGAGGAAGGTTTATTCGCGAAGGCATGTGGATATCGATCAAGAAATCCAATAATGGAAAAAAATGCGTGCTTCCAGTTCTGTCTGGGATTGTTTTCGACCGAAACAGATCCCGTCCATGTTGTGAGTATTCTAATGTTTTACCTGGTAATAAGAACGAGCATAATGATCAATAGTTTCCCACTCGGAGAGGTTAGGAAATGGAAATGAATACATCATGCGGCCATTTCCTTCTCCCTGAGCAATACGACATCTGACTTCCTGTTGACTGGGCCGCGGTGAACTGGTATACGCGAACGTTCTTCGTAGACACGGTCGGTAAATACTTTCAACTTTACCATTATTCCTTCCCCTATCCACTTATAAGTCATATTCACGTTCCCAGGAGTCCTCGTCTGGATAAAAACGGGTCGTCCTGCTCCCGGCAGCCAAACTAGCGCTATGTCCGGCAGTCCGCCTGGTGCGACGCGTCGGCATGGCTAATGTGTAATTACCTTTGCTTAGCCTTGAAAGTTAAATGGGTTCATATGGAGTACCTGATGTAAGGCACTGAACTGTTCTCTCTCTTCAAAATACCAGTGAATAAGTATCAAATGGAGTCGGAGAGAAAGAGCCTTGATATTCACTGGATGTGGGCCTCATCAAGTCGCTTTATTCATACCATAAAGCTAATTACCACTCGATTGTTTAGCGGTTGATTGCTTAGCGCGGGAGAAGCGAGTCGTTGACGGTATGGGCTAATTGCAGAACGTTAAAAGACTGTCAGGTCTCTTCTGCCCTGCGTCATGTTATGATTAGCGTATGCCCCGGCCTCTTGGGCGTGCAAGCCGGGTCCCCCGCCGGCCGGTGGTTGAGGATCCTCTAGTTGAGTACCGGCTAGTACTGGATCCCCGTGTTGAAGTCGTAGGAGCTCTTTTGGACGCAGCGCCGGGGGTTGTGTATCTGACGGACGATTTGGTAGTGGTTGGCGGGTTATCGACAAACGAGGTATCCGTGGTCCTAAGCCGAAAGAGGGTCAGTCTTGAGTACAATTATCATGCTTGATTAGGGCAACACACATGAAAGTTGTTTCTGCGTCATTTGCGCCAGATTGGTACTGTTGCTCTGAAGCAGCTTGCAGTTCTAAGTAATGGTCAGTAAATATTTCGCATAGCACAACCCTAAGGTAAATTATTATATGGAGTATGCTCCGTACCGTTTTCTTTCTCTCTTGCTTCTTCCCTCTGCTTGAAACGTGTAAATGATTCTGGAATAGGTGTCTGTCGATGTTGGTTAGATACAACGGATGGAATACTCTACGGCTGTATTAGTTAAACACACCTCTGGAAAATCGACGCAGAAAGCGTTCATATTTAGTCCATATAAAAAGCTCGCAAAGCTCTCGTTAAATCTTGAGAGGCTTTCATGCATCAACTGGAGATGTACAAAATTCTCCTCCAGGTCCGCCATTGAATCCGCCAGTTCCGCGAATTGAGGTTCTAAGCTGTTTATTCCCGGCCGCGATGCACCGCCTGGGCCGCCACTGACCGAAAAACTGTGTGTATCGCGTATGGACGTCCTGGAGCTCGACCTTAGGGGGGTAGTAGGGCGTGACGGTTGCCGCGAGCGGGAGGTAGACCTCTGTCTCTTCACCTCCATCGTAAGTCTGTCTGGTTAGATAGCTGGCTATATGTCCGTACTATCCGTTTGCCGCACAGACGCCTGCAATACCGTATTGCTCAATGGTCGGCTTTCTTGTCGACACTCGTCCTCAGTAATATGTTGTTGATGTTGATGTTGTTGAATAATAACACTTTCTTTCTTTTTAGGTGGAGCATGTGATTTCCCACATGGGAATCACGTGAAACCCTCTTCTCCCGATCTCCCGATCTCAGATCTTTTTCTTTTTCCTGCTCGGCGATGCAGCAGTTGGAAAAGGACGAACGATGAAGCCAGGATCAAACTCCCCCCTTAACCGCCATCTGACTTTCGATCTGCTCTCGTTTCCCCCGGATTAGCGGAGGCCGCACCTTTGCTTTCTTTTCTTCTTCTTGCTCGCTCCCCTTTTCTCTCTTTCCCCGCCTTTCTCTCCGCGTTTTCAAGGTTGCCTTAATTCAAAGCAGGGTCCCGTTTCCATCATCCTACCTAAAAGTACATATGCGCAATCGACTCCCCAGCCGCTATACTTTCACGACACAGCCTCAATCGCTGCCCGCATTGCTCAGACCTGTGACTCCTGGCCGCTGCATCGGTTACCAGGCGCAATTGCCCAGGCTCAGCCCAAGGGGGAATACCCTGTCTCCAGGAGCTCCTTTTTCATCCCGTGCACTTCCGAGGCCCCCTTACGGACAAGAGCATATCGTCCGGTCGTCCTCCGCGTGGACACTATCTCTTTCCGCCCTCATCCTATGCAGTGGGCTTGCACTTGGTGCGATATATATACGAGACCCAAAGCAAGAGCATCCAGCACTACCAGCTGTCCCGCTGCCGAAGCGAATCGAACCCCCGCATATCCATCACAACACCACCATGAGTGAGCAACAGAAACCCACCGGACATGTTGGAAATCTGACGAAGGAGGAGGAAGTGAAGTTGCAGGAACTCTGGACTGCGCTTTTCAAAGTTTGCGGGGTGATTGCCAGTGAGGGACCGGAGAAGGAGCAGAAGCAGGAGCAGCAGAATGGAAATGGAGAGAATGCGACGTCCTCTGATACCAGTTCGCCTGATTCGAAGAAACCTAAGAAGAGACTGGGTTTCTTCAGCAGGAAAAGCGAGAGTACTAGCGAGTCTCCGTCGTCAGACAGCGTGTCGAACTCAGTTGCGGCATTGAAGCTATCCGACGCCGACGACAAGTACGGCGAGACCAGTCAGTTTCTTGAGGCTCTAAAGGACACATCGCCAGAAGAAATACGGCTTGCGTTCTGGAACATGGTCAGGCATGACCACCCTGATGCACTCTTACTCCGCTTCCTTCGCGCACGCAAGTACGATGTCAACCGGGCCTTAGTTATGCTGGTATCTGCATTCCGCTGGAGATCACAGATCATGCATATCGATGATATTATGGTTAAAGGTAACTGTTTTATGGAAGAAGAGAGCAAGAGTGACGACCTGGCTAAGAAGCAAGAGGCCTCTGATTTCGCAAAGCTTCTCCAGCTTGGTGAGAGTTTTATGCATGGTCACGATAAACTTGGACGACCGATATGTTATATTCCAGTGCGCCTGCACCGGATTGGGGCACACTGCGAGTCCAGCCTTGAAAGATACACCGTATACCTCATCGAAACGTCTAGACTTCTTTTACAACCCCCGGTGGAAACTGCTGTAAGACCCGACCCACCACTTTCGTTATCAATGGGACAAGCTAACGTTTATAAATAGGCCCTTGTTTTCGATATGACTGATTTCTCGCTTGCAAATATGGTATGTTCGAATCAATACTATCATGCATCGGCACTAACAAGTAGCAGGACTATACCCCTGTTAAATTCATGATTAAGTGTTTCGAGGCAAATTATCCTGAAAGCCTGGGAGTGATTCTAGTCCATAAAGCCCCCTGGATATTCTCCAGCATCTGGGCTGTCATCAAGGGATGGCTTGATCCTGTGGTTGCGGCAAAGGTGCACTTCACCAAGACCCCAGAGGATTTGGAAGCCATTATTCCCCGCAAGAACCTTGTCAAATCCCTCGGTGGTGAAGATGAGTACGAATATAAATATGTCGAGCCCACTGAGGGTCAGAATGATAAGCAAAAGGACACCGCTCGCCGTGACGAGCTACTTAAAAGCAGAATGGAGATGGCCGGTGCTTTCCAGGAAGCAACTCTAGCGTGGACAGCTTCCAAGTCGAATTCTGCTACCAGCGAGGAGGAGACCCATATAAAGAAAACTAGGACTGAGCTTGCTGAAAAGCTTTGTGAGAACTACTGGCAGCTTGACCCGTATATTCGTGCGAGATCCATGTATGATCGTCTAGGTCTCATCCCACCTCCAAAGGAAGCCAAGGAGGTCTCAACCACACAGCAGCTGTCTGAGAAGGTGAATGGAGATGCTGTTCCAGCTGCACCCGAACAGACTGCACCTGCGGTCTGATATAATAATACTGCCATCATGGACTTTCCTGTCTTCTGTTGTTTTGATACCTACATGGGATTTGTTTTGTGTGTGCATGACTATAGATGTTCTCTTAGTTACTATGTGGGATGTCATCACCCTGTGGCCATCGGGGCCTGGGTACATTCTAATGAGGAACATAATATACTACGCCTGCTTGTGTTGAATCTTGTCTTTCTTCCCATTGTTCCCCCTTCGTTCCTTTCATTCCTCGGGAAGAGGATCTTTAAAGTTGGAGTGTACTTTAAGCTTCATCTTGGGGCAGATATATAACTGGGTTTGTGGATTTTCCTGCATATATATATTTGTATGTGCATTTGAGTGCGAAGAGATATACCATATCTACACAGAATAAATAGTATGGCAATGAGATACCCCTTCTTACATTCTTTTCCTTTCTCGTCACTTTAATGTGGCTCTCTACATCTTGGACTTGAGCTCCTCCAAGAGAGCCTTAAGGTCTTCCTTGTCTGCCTCCTTCGCAGGCCAGCCAATGCCGAGACCTTCCGGTTCATTTGGCTTTGGAATCTACAGGACGTTAGATCCGCACATGTTAAATAGACAAAACAAATAGCTCTTACCATATGGAAGTGGACCTGAAAATTGATCGTTAGCATAGTTGTGTCAAGTTTTGAAGCCGAATCGTAAGATACTTACATGGTCCACGACCTGATGAGCTATCCTGCCGTTGTTCTGGAGAATGTTGAAATCAGTCACACCAGCAGCAATGGCAATCTTCTTCGCAACCGGCTTCGAAACAGTTAGCATCGACATGCCCAGAGAGTAGGATATGCAATGAAACACACCAAGAGCTCGGTTAGATCTGGGTCCGGGATATCAGTGAGTTTAGCACCGTGGTACTTGGGAATCACAAGCTATATAGGCCGAGCCGAGTCAGCATATGGCTTCCACCCAAAGAAAATCAAGCTGAACTGACCGCATGACCTCTGCTAAGAGGCTGGATGTCCAGGAATGCGAGGACGCGGTCACTCTCGAAGAGCTTCATGCAAGGGATCTCACCTGTGATATGAGAGTCAGTAATCGCCATTGAAACAGAACAAACGAGAGTGGCGATCTGCTTACCCTTGATGATCCTGCAGAAGATACAGGCAGCGTTAGAAGCCATGGTCTTGGTTACCAGCTGTCGAAGGCGCAGTGTATGTCGTAGTTATGAGAAGTCGACGTCGAGCGCGGGGCGTTGCGGGTGTTTACTTCCTAGGTTCCAGGATAATATTATTACATCACCAGGCGGAAAAATAAATATCGAAAAAGAACCGCCGGGACTCGAACCCGCGCCCCTGCTGGCGTCCCTTATAAGCAAGTCACGGGAGAAACTGCGAGGAGTGGGACAAACTAGCTCAGAATCCATTTCTTGCCTTTTACCAGAGATGGCCGTGGTTTTGCCCATAATACTCCGCTCACCAATCTTTGAACCCCCTGATATCGACAACAGTCGGTCGATAGTTTTATTTTTTGCTCAGGAGATTTTGACTTTGGCACCCTTGCTCTCCGTCTATCAAAAAAAGAACGGGAGAAAAGGGCAGCTTGGGCGTGGTACAGGCAGGAGACGAGTGCGTGGTGATACTGCTGTGTCGTGTGCTTTGCTGCATAGTAAAAAGGGGTCATCCAGAGTCTTGAATGGCACAACGATATCACCGACGACCAGCTAAACACGCAAAGACAGCTGTCTGAGACTCCATTAAAGTGATGTCCTTGGTGACTTGCATTCGATTACCAAAGGACACGCCCTGTCTGGACAACTTCGGCGCCGGCCAGAAGCCAACCGGCGCTTCTCCGCACCCCGCTCGGCTCTTTCAGGCGGTGGTATAAATAGTAAAGATCTCTTTGCCGACGATGGCTTCAATTTCACGGGAAACATATACAGATTGACCAGATCGAGAAACAGGATGCTGACTACCGAGTTATCTGAAGCTGATGTGGCTGGCCTGAGAGCCAACAAGGAGAGACTGCAGGAATGGATCCATCACAGCTGCCAATGGGGTACCGGCATTAGATGGGGAGAGTAAGTGGATTTGCTACGCTACGATATCTAGATCGCTAATAGATCGAATAGCCACCCTACTGAGACCGGCATGGCTCGTCTCGCACTTTCTCAAGAAGACAAGCAGGTCCGAGACTGGTTCGTGGAGACGACAAAGTCCCTTGGATGTAAAGTCACGGTTGATAGCATGGGAAACATCTTTGCTGTCAGGCCCGGCAAAAGAGCGGACGTACCAGCTACGTTTGTAGGAAGCCACCTAGATACCCAGCCTACTGGTGGACGATATGATGGCATCCTCGGTGTCTGCGCGGGTATTGAGATGCTGAAGGTCCTCGAGGAGAAAGGAATCGAGACAGAGGGCGGTGTTGGTGTAGTCAACTGGACGAAGTGCGTATTCACCATCCTTTCAAGATACACATACTGGCTATGTAAAAGAGCTAACAATTGCATAAACAGCGAGGAAGGAGCTAGGTTTCCCAAGAGCATGATATCAGCGGGCGTTTGGGCCGAGGGAATATCCTTAGAAACTGCTCATTCGCTCCTAGAAGTGCCAACAGTAGCCTCACTGCCCTCGGCTGCTTCGGCCCCTGAATCCATGAAATCCGCTCTCGAAAAGATTGGCTACCTGGGTAGTGTTCCTTGTTCCTACAAATCCTTTCCTATTGCAGCCCATTTCGAACTTCATATCGAACAGGGACCTCATCTCGTCACTGCCGGCCAGCACGTTGGCGTTGTCACTGGGGTTCAAGCATACCGTTGGTATCGCATTAACGTAACAGGCCGAGATTGCCATACAGGAAGTACCGCCTTCCAGCATCGTGCAGACGCCATGTACGCCTCCGCAAGGATGATGGTACGAGCCCGTGAAGTAGCCGATAAACACGGCTGCCTTGCCAGCGTCGGCATTGTCGAAGTTAAGCCAGGAAGCGTCAACACTGTGCCAGGCTTCGTCAGCTTCAGTCTCGATATCCGTGGCCCGGAAATTGAGAATGTAGATGTCGTGGATGCTGAGCTACGAAAAGAATTTGATACCATTGCCAGCGAGGAAGGAAAGGGTATAGGTAAGCCCTGCCGCGCAGAATGGCAGTTGGACTTTGAAACTCCTGCTACCAAGTTCCATCCTGAATGTATCGAGTGCGTCACGGAGTCTGCCAAAGCTGTCGTTGCGGATAAACCAAACCCGGAGACTCTTTATAGGACTATACGCAGCGGAGCTGGACATGACAGTGTCTTCACAAACAAGAGGGTCCCAACCAGCATGGTCTTCGTACCGTGCAAAGATGGAGTCAGCCATCATCCTGAGGAATTTTCATCGGCCGAGGATTGTGTGAATGGTGCGTCTGTCATTCTACAGGCTGTAGTCAGGTATGATAGAAAGCGATTCAAGTAGACAGCCCCCTTACCCCGAAAAATTATTAGCCATGATAATAAAAAGACTTGAAATACCCGTAGGGGACCTTCATGACGAATTAAATGCCATTGATATATATCTAGCTATCGTCATAACTGTAAATTTTGTTTCTTTCTTTTTTTCCCTTCACATTTCATCATCCATCATCATACCTATCATCTAGACCAGAAGCATCGATTCATGAGTGCCGCCTGACTAGTTATATCGATAAGCTTGATTTAAGATGATGGGGCTGGGCCACCGCGTCCACGGCCGAATCCACCACGGAAAGATGGGTTGAAGTCACCAGGGGCACCACCCTCCTTGCCCTCAGCACCCTCACGGCGTCTGTAACCGCCGTCACGGTCACCACGGTCGCCACGAGGACCACCACGACCACCAGGACGTCTCTCGCGCTCCTCGCCGCCCATCATGCCGCGTGGGGGAGCGTGCGAGCGCTGCTGCTTGATGTGCGTAGCTGGCACAATCTCAGCTGGGAGGTGAAGCCATTCACGGAGGTAGTCAAGACCCTCGGGGGTGAGGGTGTAGTAGTAGTACTGCCACGAGAAACGGGTCTTGAGGTAGCCGCGAGAAGTCAAAGACTGGCATGCTTTGATGACCTGTAACAATTAACCGTAAGCATTTGCGCATGGTTACTTCGATATCTTTTTTTTTTTTTTTTTTGTTCATCATGATTTCAAGCACATACATAGAGGTTCTTGGTGTCAATGTCGGAGTGCTTGGGCAGGTTGTAGTCCTTCTTAGCCACGAGAACACCCTCTGAGAGACATTATTAGTTTCCGCAACCCTCATTCGAAATTCACAGATGGAGCAATCGCATACCGCGGAAGAGGTACTCGTGGATGAGCTTGCGGTCAGCCTTTGGAATTAACCTACAGCCAGACAGTTAGCGGATAGAATCCATATAATCATGCGGCATTTCAGCTTACATTGTCGCGAGTTCCTGGCGCTTTTCGGGGAATCGCTTTTGACAATGCGATATGTATTTATTATTGGTGAAGGTGGTTTGACGTAGACCAAACTCGCGATAAGCTGGAGAGAAGTGTGTAAATGGAAATTTTTAGGGTTCGCGAACACTTTGCCCTAAATTATTAGTAAGCTTTACTTGCACGTGATTCTGATTACGTTCACGTGATTATATGCCAAGCCTTGACGGCGATGTTTGAGATCGCAGCGACTTCGTCAGATTCAACCCAAGCATAGCATTCTCAATCCTCGTTATCAGTTCCATGCCAACAGAGGAAAGATAATCCAATAACTTATTCTTTACCACAGTTTACAGTCCTCTACCACCATGGCGCCGTTCACCATCAACGTTCTTCTATCATCTTTCCCCGGCCTCGCCCTTCCCGCGACCTTGGCCATCCCTCTACCATCAACATCTTCTATCGCAGATCTCACAGATAGAATAAGCGCCCATCTTCCTTTCCCTCTTACTGCTCAGTCTTCGCCTCTGATATTGACAACAACGAACAACAAGCAAATTCCCTTTTCTTCACCGGCAAAACTCAGCAACCTCATACCAGACATTCTTGAAAATGGCGTCGCAAACCCTGCTTCTACTTTTCTGCCGCTCCGCCTTAGTGTCCGCGTATGTGGCGGTAAGGGAGGATTTGGCTCTCAGCTCAGAGCGGCTGGAGGCCGAATGTCCAGCCGACGAAAGGGAAACCAGGATACAAACACCGGCTCGAACCGTAACCTCGATGGCCGTCGTCTGCGGACGGTGAAGGAGGCAAAGGCCCTAGCAGAATTCCTTGCCTTGAAACCAGAGATGGACAGAAAAGAAAAGGAAGCTCGAAAAAGGAGATGGGAGGCCGCTGTTGCCGCCGCGGAGAAGAAAGAACAAGAGATCCGGAATGGTGAAGGAAAAGGGAAAGTTGATGGTGCGTGGATGGAAGATAAAGAAGAAATGAGCGAAAAAGCTCGTGAGGCTGTTCTTCAAGCTATGGCTGGGGGTGCCTGGAAAGATAATCTAGCTGGGTTACTGGATAGTGCAGAAGCTAGCGGGAGCAGCGGAAGTGGAGGATCCATGGACGCCAGCGAGGATAGCGACATGGAAGGCATTGATGAAGAATATTCACCTAACGAGCCCAGTGCAAGCACGAAAAAGCCAGTTAGACGATTCTTTGGATTCGATGATGAGGAAGATGATGAGGACCTTATGTCAGAGGATGAAGAGGATGAAATTGATGAGACCGATACCAAAGGCAAAGGAAAGGCAATGGTATGATTTTACCTTATTTTACATAATCGGCGGCGCAGCAGGAACATGGAGTCTTGAGGAGTTAGTTTTAGCAATCGATGGCTTTTGATACTGTATCATAATAATATTCACCCTTGAGAGAATGGAGCACTATTATGCATATCCATTGCCTCAAATCCACCTGGTCAAAATAAAGTTTCCGTTATCAGATCTTCGGATCTCGGATATTTTAATGGTCCGCTGATAAGATCTGGGCAAGCTCTGATCCATTGCAGTTCAAAATTTGGCAGCTTGTCAAAAAGCACTTCCCAGAATAACTTATCTGGAAGAAAGGAATATTTTGCGCGATGCTAATTCCTATTTTCAGATCGCAGTCTCGACATTTCTTCCACCGCTCCCCGATCACCCTCCGCAAATTCACTTCCATCCGGTGTTTGTCAGAATGGCGAGCTCTCCAGCCGTATAGAACGTCTTTTCCATCGTCCCAAGCGCTTCCCCTTGTCCCACGACAGCAAAGACAATATAACTCTACTGAGAGTTTGCAAACTGCGGGGAAAGATCTAGAAACATGGGCACTTCCTGACACATGCCACGGTTGCGGCGCATTGACACAATGGGTATATCCTAAGGAGCCTGGGTACTATACCATTACTCGAAAGCCTGTGAAGCAATATATTCGGCATGTCATTCAGAGAAAACAGTTGGATGGAGATCCCTGTGAGAATAAACCTGCACTAGAATCCAAAGAGTCAGAGGATATAGGGATTCCACTTTGTGACCGGTGCCATAATCTGATCAACCATGGAGAAGGGGATCCAATACCATATCCCACGTTGTCTTATATACGTGACCTAATCGAGGAGTCCCCTTTCCATAACAATTATATTTACCATGTTGTCGATGCGGCGGACTTCCCCCTCTCCGTGATCCCATCCCTCCAACGATATGTGCCAATACAACCACAGCGCAGTCAGAACCGAAGATCGCATACCAAGAAGTATGGATCGAGTCGCTATCTAGCGGAATTGAATTTTGTTATTACCCGAGCCGACCTGCTGTCAAATGTAAAACCGCAAGCAGACTCCCTGATGAAATATATGGTCGAAATCTTGCGACAAACCTTGGACCGCAAAGAGCATGGTATCAGGTTGGGAAACGTTCATATGGTTAGCTCCTATAGGGGCTGGTGGACAAAGGAGATTAAGCAAGATATCTGGAATCAAGGCGGTGGCGTATGGATGGTAGGCAAGGTGAATGTTGGCAAAAGCAAGTTGATAACATCGGTATTCCCGAAGACGGCTCCAGCATACAAGGCCAGGAAACTCCAGAACTCCAAAGGGATTACCATAGTAGGGCGTTCTACACCTCCGGATAAAGCAAATGTCCCCGCGGCTGAGGAACTGGAAGACGAGGAGGATGGAGTCGCCGTCTTGCTCCCGCCACTGCAGAAGGAGGTCCCCTTTCCCAACCTCCCGATAGACTCTGTCCGTCCTGGAACTACTGCTTCTCCTATCAGAATACCGTTTGACAAGCACCGAGGTGAAGTTATTGACCTTCCCGGGCTCTACCGTTCTGGACTTGACGAGTTTGTACAGGATAAGCATAAATCTGACCTGGTAATGACAAGCCGCCCGAGACCAACTCAACTAACAATCAAACCCACGCAATCACTTCTTTTGGGTGGCCTAATTGGAATCAAGCCATTAGAGGAGAACGAGATTTTTCTGGCTTCTCCCTTTGTTTCCCTGGAACCACACATTACTCACAAAGACAAAGCAGCCGAGATGCTAGCTCAACAAAGAGAATGTCCCACAGGAAACATTGCAAAAGAAGGAATTGGAGAGCAAATTACCTCTGCTGGGATAGTTGAGCTGAAGTATGATGTGACCGCCAGATACGCCAAACCACTTCCAAATGGCGACTTACCATCATTATATCGAATAATGGGGGTTGACATCCTTATCGAGGGCTGTGGATGGGTAGAGCTTACTTGTCAAGTCCGGACGAGATCCCGCGAGCCCGAAGACTTCCCCAGGGTTGAGTTGTTCAGCCCTCAGGGGAAATTCGTTGGAAGCCGGATGCCATTGAGCACTTATGCCTTCAGCCTGAAACATCGAGCACAGGAGGAAAACAAGCGTATGACAAGATCAATGCGCCCTGCAGTCAAAAGGCATTCCCGAAACCATTAAGGGCCGCCCGTTTTCGAGACTCAATATTGGCATGGATTGGAGTTCTAGATACCTTTTTTTCTTTCTCTTCATATTTCTTGTATAACACCTGCACAACTGTATTTCTACCTTATATATAGATGTAAGATAACGACTAATAGATCGAAATGACCCAAATACATGTTCAACAGATGGCGTTTAGACAAGGGGGCAAGAGATCTCCACTGAATACGGCCAAATATCGCCCAGGACAGGGCAATGATATGCTTGCACCTTGCTTCTTCGGCCACGAGGTAAAAACGTCATGCAGCAGGGAAGCGCCGTCTCACGAGCTCAACGGTGCCTAGTTAGCTATTATCATCAACCGCGCCGTGTAAGCATGCCCATCTGCATCTTTGCAACTGCCGTGCTTTTTGTCCATCCTGGGCCCCCGAGGCTCCATGATGGATGACTAAGTGCGGGTGCGGGTGTGGCGCCGTGCCAGATGGCGGCGATGGAGCAACTTTGGGACGTCAAGCAGTTCACCCAGCCAAGTTCTTGAGCAACGCAACATACACGAACAAGACGTCCATACCGACCGCCCGACCTACAGCCTGATGCTAAGCAGGTATCATAGCCATTTCCTGGACGGTGATCCGACTTATCCCTTGATTTTGCCCTCTCACCCTCCGTCGCTGCCGATATCGAAGTTCCCGGTGTCGAGACGTCGGACATCTGCACTGGCGGCGTCGGCAATAGCTCCCTTCTGCTCGAAGAATCTCAGCTCCGGGACAGACTGGCTTGCTTCTGGCCTGGTACTTGTTCTTATATCCTGCGCTGGTTTCGCAGGGCTGTCTTTTGAGTCACTGATGACTTTTGGGCGGCGTTCTGTCTAATCCTATGGGGTGAGGGGAGTTCTTTTATTTCACCCACTGCAGCCATGATGCGTCCTAAAGCTTCGTCTTCTATGCAGAAGACATACGACGACTGCTATTTGATGTGCTCGACGGCCGTATATTTCGAGAATCAGGTAAGAACACTGCGTTCGTTCCCTCTGGCTACACTGCCCATACCCCGCCAGGCGGGTTTGAGCCGGTCACCAGTTCCCTGTCGAGATGGAGGGATATCTATATTATCGGAATTGGTTGCTGAGTTTACCACCCTGTTTCCTCTAGAATAACGAGTCAGAAGCATTACGAACTTGGAAAGCCGCCCTAGATGCGCTCCACTACCACAATGCGCACAAAGTTCCATCTACCTATATTCCCAAGAATGATATTGAGCGAGGCCTGCAGGATTCGTTGCGTGAGTTGGAATTGCAGTGCAAAGAAAGGGTCACGCTCTTGGAAACGCTACGAGAAAGTCGTAAGGAGGCCGGTATGGATGTTGATGTGAAAGGGGCGTCTACCCAGAAAGGAAAGCTAGAAAAACCGAGGCCTCAGGTAAATGGATCTCAGAGCTCCATCACTAGTGGCCACTCGGGATGGATTGGCGAGGGAACTATCCCTTCCTTGAGTTATCCAGATCTACCACGACCACCAGCTTTACCACCTCGATCCACAATGCAGAGCCAGTCGAGCCTCAATTCTACAACACCTTCTCCACTGACCAGTTCGGGCGATGTTCGCGGACTAGGGTTGGATTCCCTACCATCGCCTCCAATACTACCAGTACCGGCCATACCCAGGGATACAACTCGGCTGCAAAACCCGGAGAAAAAGAAGACGCTACTCACTACGCTTCGTGGAAAGGATCTGAAATCCCCCCAAAACTCCAACACACAACCACGCAAACATTCGAAGCCGGCTTCTAAAGCTGCTGGTTTGGCTTGGAGCTTTGTTACCCAATCGAATTCCTCCAAACGTGGTCAAACTTCCCCGGCAAATGAGTCTGCCCCTGCAACTCCCCGGAAAAGCACTTCGAGTGACTCCGGTTCACGGAGGGATGTTCTCCCAGCCCGCCGTTCCATCGATGAATCTTCAACACCTGTCCGAGCATCTCATCGCCCTGATTATTTCTCCGGCTCTCCAATCACACGAAGAATTTCTGGAGATCATACTGCTGCAAGTCTAGCTGCGGGTGCTGCCGCCGCTGCAGCCGCTGCGCAAAGACCAATGGAAGCAGAATCATCCAACAGCTTTCTCGATTCTTCTCCGGAGCTCAAAGGAGGACCATCCGATAAACCAAAGTTAACAGACAAGAAGAATGATTCTGGGTACAGCCCACCACAATCCAGGCCTCCGACGTCTCTTAAAAGCTCCAATACGGAGCCCGCACGATCTGCCCCAGCCACGCAAGCCACTCTGCAATCTCGCTCGAATAAAGCTACACCAGATGATGTTTACCAGAGGAAGGCTGTCAAATCATCAAATTCTGTGCCTTCGAAACCTCGATCAAACGTGAAAGATTGTAATAGAAATGTGGAAGGCCGCAATAGTGACTTCCCCCCTAACGGCAGAATGAGACAATCGAGTACCCAAGCCTCGGCATCTGCAAGTCGACCGGCAATTGGGCCAAAGAGGACAACATCCAAGTCTAGTAAATATTCAGTAGAGATACCCGCTCAAGGAGACAACATTGACGATGATATTGACCTGTCAGAATACGAACCGGAGGAAGATCTGGTATTAAAACGAGCGTTGAGCAACTTACCCAAAGGAGTTGATCACGAGTCTGCCAAACAAATCTTCAAAGAAATCGTGGTACATGGAGATGAAGTCCATTGGGATGACGTTGCTGGCCTTGAACTTGCAAAGACAGCTCTGAAAGAAGCTGTTGTGTACCCTTTCCTTCGGCCGGATCTCTTCATGGGGCTGCGTGAACCAGCCAGAGGCATGCTATTGTTTGGTCCCCCTGGAACTGGAAAGACCATGATAGCCAGAGCAGTTGCTACAGAATCTCAATCCACATTTTTCTCAGTCTCGGCTTCAAGTTTAGCTTCAAAATGGCATGGGGATAGTGAGAAGCTGGTTAGAGCTCTCTTTGGACTAGCTAAAGCTTTAACCCCATCTATCATATTCGTGGATGAGATTGATGCGCTGCTCTCCTCACGATCTCGATCCAGCGAGGCAGAAGTCTCCAGGCGTATAAAAACAGAATTCCTTATCCAATGGTCTGATCTACAACGAGCTGCCGCAGGCAGAGAACAAAGTTCCAAGGACAAGAAAATGGGCGATGCGTCACGAGTCTTAGTCCTCGCGGCAACAAATATGCCATGGGATATAGACGATGCAGCTAGGCGCCGGTTTGTTCGAAGACAGTATATACCTCTTCCAGAGCCCGAGGTACGAAAGCTACAACTACAGAAGCTGCTGAGCCATCAGAAGCATGAGCTCTCAGACGCCGATATTGATAGATTATCTAGTCTTACAGAAGGTATGAAATTTTGCGTACGCCGTCTGTTTCTTGAGCTTACTGGATCTGACTGTTTGCCTAGGTTTTTCTGGATCTGATATCACGGCTCTTGCAAAGGATGCAGCTATGGGTCCATTACGCAACTTAGGCGAGGATCTCCTTCATATCCCAATGGAAAAGATATCTCCTATTTCCTTCAAGGATTTTGAGGCTTCGCTACTTTCGATCCGTCCCAGTGTGAATCAAGACGGATTGGATCGTTATGATGAATGGGCAAAGAACTTTGGAGAAAGAGGGGGATAAATCTCACCTTCTACTCCAGTCAGTTATATATTTTCTCATATTTGTTTCTCTTGTTGCATTTTCTCACCGGAAAACCTATGTTTATTGTTTTGCCTTCTGGAGCCGTCGAGAACGCCCTAGTGGTTCCATGTTCTCGGGAGTTGCATTGCATAAAATTTCCTGGCGTTTTACTCCCGAAGGTCTCGAAGGGTGAGAAGAAATGGGCTTGAGCGGCATTCTGGGTTCAGGTCATCTGGAGTTATTGTGTCTCTTGACGTTTGGCATGGTGGTCTGGACGGGGCGGTTTACAAGTGTATTGTTATGCATCGTAAAAAATATATCAAAGTCCGATGTATACAGTTGCACATATCGACTCAGCATCGTCTCTTCACTTGAGTTGATATTATCCTATCCAGGCCGTTTCAACTTAGGAATCTTATAATCACCGTCAGTGAAACCACAATACTTATGGTAGGTAATATTTTAAGGATTCATTCCTTCAATGGATTACCCACATTCTGTTGAATTTAACGATGCCGCCATACACAACACTGCACACCAAGGGCAGACAGAAAGATTAATTATCTTCGACACAAGTATGCTGATTTTAGCCCTTCGGTGTTAATATACAATATTCAGCTACTAATACATTGAAAATCTTCAAATACCGCCAAAACCGCCTTCTAAATAAAGCGCATAAAAACAAATATCATGGCTATCCGGTAAAATGCATCCCTCATGCATTGGATTGTTTCTGCCTCTCCTTCTCAGCCTCCAGTCTCTTCATGACTCGTTCCTTGAGTTTCCCCATTCTCAACTCCCCGGTTACTTCAACATCGACGGGCTTCCCGTTTGCCATTCTTTCAAGCCTCCTGAGCCTTCTGTTCTTCCGCGCGTTCAATTCCTCTTCTTTTCTCTCCGCATAAGTCATAACCGGGGGACGGTCTTCAATTGGTGTTCCGAAAGGTACAATGATCCTTTCCACTACATGTCTAACATGTTCGCTCACACGCCGTCCACTCCAGAATTCAATCTTGTCACCTTCTCGTAGTGAATCACGGGGGTCAGAGACCAGGTGAACTTTCTTTACAAGGAATCGCTTCTGGAGAGAGTTGTCGAATTTGGTGCGTATTTGTTCCACGCGAACAGTGCGTTGCATGCGGCCGGCAGAGATGACGGTGCCATAGCCACGGCTTACACCCGGAGGGAGTGTGGTAGTTGAGGTAGGTGTTGTTGTAGAGGTAGCATCGGAAGCGGGGGTTTGAGATTCGGTTGATGTCGAGATAGAATATGGAGAAGAACGTGGTAGAGAGGATAGTAGGTTGGAGCTGGCAATGCTTCCTGTTGTTTTCGTAGCTAGAGGTTGCGCGTGGCGGACAAGAGACGGTATCGAGGATGCAATGGGCCTAAAGGCCGAATGAGAGAAAGGTATCCCGCATAGACGGAGAAGCTGGCTGCGTGTTGAGTTCATGATCACTTCGGTCTCGTGGGCACCGCGCCCAAAAAAATAAAGGAGTCTGTCTGACAGGGCAATGAAAAATTCAGAGGTTCTGTGGAGCCAATGCCGCAGTAATATACGCAATATTCACAGATTCAAAGGCTCCAGGGCAATTGACGGCGGGCTGTTGTGTTGCTGTCTGGCTTTCTCTGCATCGTTGAAAGCATCAAAAATTCCATCTCGAAGCCAAAAATCCATATCACGTGATATGAGCGATCTGCTTATCTAATATGAAGGATAATATATACTCCCAGTCCCGCTATTGGTTAAATTGCAGATCCACCTTTTCCCAGTCTTAGCCAATCAACAGCGACAACCCGGATAGGCAACTTCCCACTTGTACTTGTTGACGTTGACGTTGAACTTGATAGTTGCATCTTTCAATCGTACAAGATAACGTTATATGGGATGCAGACATAAAGGAGATAATACCTTTGACTAATCACTGAAATATAGAATGGATCAGCCTCTTGATGCCAAAACCAAAGGGGAAGGGAGCCAGGATGAAGTTGCTGCCTGGGAAGTAGAAGAGGGAATACCCCAGTTTGAAGACCAGTTTATCCAAAAGTATCTACAAGGGAGGAATGCCTTGATCCAGGAGGAAAAGAAGCAGAGGCATGGTGAGTTCTAGATCTATGAGTCTCCAAATATCCTGTTCAAGAAATTATTGAGTTGAATATATATCCAAAGCTGTCGAGTTGCCAATGATTTAGCAATTTAGGCTTAAATCTGACAACTGTTTGCTATAGATGCTCATTTCCAAAAGTGCATGTCAGCCTCTACAAAGGAAGCATGCCGGATTATCTCACATATTCGAGACAGGGAACTGAAGACTATCTGGAATAAGGAAACGGAAGAGAACCTAGCAAAAACCCAGGATACGGTGCTCTACCCAGGAATGATGTTCCGACTAGCCAAGGATAAGATGGAAGGAACAGATTTATGGAAGATTGTTAAAAGGATGCCAAAAGGTGAGTCCATGGCACCATAAGAGCCAGACCGTACACATGGGGTGGTGAAGTAGTGTATATATGTCAGCTAATTCTCTGTCAAAGGAGCGTTACTACATGGCCACCTTGAAGCAATGGTTGATTTAGATGTACTGGTAAACCAAGTGTTATCCCTTCCTGGAATTCACATTGCATCAGACCGGCCATTGATAGGAGAGAGCCTCTTACTTTCTCCACTACGGTTTCAGTATTTTTCCAAACCACAAAATGTTGGGTCTGAATCTGGCGCAGCGGACATCTGGACTTCAACATATAAACCACAACTGTTCATTCCCGTAAAAGAGGCTGCCGAGACCTTCCCAGATGGAGGAGTTGAAGGGTTTAGCGATTGGCTTAAGGGGAGATGTACTATTGAAAAGGAGACATCCCTGAGTCATCACCATGGATGTGCAGCTATCTGGGAGGTACTTGATCAAAAATTCCAGGTAGTAGATGCGATGCTCTACTATGAGCCGATATTCAGAGCATGTCTCAAGCATATGCTGGCAGAGTTAAACGAAGACGGCATCAGATATGTTGAATTCCGACTGGCCTTTGGATTCGAATACCGACGTGATAAGTGTGAAGAGCCAGACTCCAACTTTGACTCGATATTCGAAGCGTTTGGAGAAGAGATTGAAAGGTTCAAAGCCTCAGAAGCTGGTAAGGAGTTTCATGGTGCCCGGATGATATGGACGACTATGCGAAGTCATCCGAACCGTGATATTGTGGAGAGCATGAAAGAGTGTATACTCACCAAGTTGCAGTTCCCCGAGCTCATCTGCGGCTTCGACCTGGTCGGGCGTGAAGATGACGGGAGGTCGCTAGTGGACATGATTCCTGTCCTATTCTGGTTCAAAAAACAGTGTGCTGTGGAGGGAGTCGAGATCCCGTTCATGTTCCATGCAGGAGAGTGTCTGGGAGACGGCGACGAGACAGACTCAAATCTGTACGATGCAATTCTCCTAGGCACACGCCGTATCGGCCATGCGTTCTCACTCTACAAGCATCCTCTGCTGATAGACCTGGTAAAGGAGAAGAAGATTATGGTCGAGTGCTGTCCGATCTCGAACGAAGTGTTGCGGTTCACTAGCTCCATCATGTCACACCCGCTTCCAGCCCTGCTGGCTAGAGGCGTAGCTGTGTCACTGTGCAACGATGACCCAACGATGCTCGGCCACGGCAAAAACGGACTTACCCACGACTTCTGTCAAGTACTAAACGGCCTGGAAAACGTTGGTCTCTCGGGCCTTGCTACCATGGCCGAGAACTCGCTCAGATGGAGCTGCTTCGAGGACCAGGACAACTCGGCCTGGCTTGCAGATATCAAACGAGGCATAGCTGGGACGGGCCAGAAGAGCGAGTACATACGCAACTGGCACATCGAGTTTGAGCAGTTCTGCCAGTGGGTGGTTCTCGAGTTTGGCGCCGACGTTCCCCCAAGCGACGACTAGAGATTTATCATTGCTTCTTTCATTATATATTGTTATGCATAGACGAGGCTATATAGGGACCTAGAGCATCACCATCCATCCTCACTTGCCTTCTCGATGTCGCCTGAGCCGGTCATGAAGCGCTGTTTGCTCTGTTTGGCTGCCCTGATCACGCCTCGCGATCGCCGGTCGAGAGGGAAACGGCTGAGTCAGCACCGCTAGCCGCAGGCAAGTCGTCTTAAAGCTGCGACGGCGTAAGAAAGAGCCAAAACTCCGTCATATCTGGAGCGCTAGTTTGCAGTCCACGGCATCGCCCATGGCAAATCATGCCTGTAGCCTCACAGCAAGCAGCTCCAGCAGGTGGCAGACGTGGCAGCGTTTTGTTTCTCCCCGTTGTTTCCGTCTCTTCTTTTAGCCAGTAGTTTTAAAACCTCCCATGGCGGCGCCTCTTGACTGACCCCGGCTATCCTCTTGTCTCTCTAACTACCTTGTCCGCTGTGTTAAGTGCCTGTCTCGGGAGGCCTTTTTAGCCCTTTCACCCTAATATAGCAGATCTCAAGCCCTGTCTTCTGTGGCTTGCTTTGATTATTCTTTTACTCTTTCCTGGGCTTGCTTGCTGCTGCTTGCTTGATCGCTGGGCTGTTTCTCTTGTATAGCTATTTATTTGTTGAGCCTCAAAAGTCCGCATCCACAGCTCACATCTATTATTGCTGCATATCTACCAGCATATCTCCTCCCTACACCACCCACCTAGACCTGCCGGACTAGTCCTCTGCAAGGGCGACGGTCGGGATATAGCTCGTTCAAGGATAGCCTGGGGACGATCTACCCTCTTATCGAACTGTATCCCCCTCTTCTTCTTCTTCCTCTCTCTATCTCTCTCTCTTCGGCAACCATGCAGACGGCCTTCTAGCAAGTGTTGTATGAGCCGTCACCATAAGAAGGCCTCGATAGGAGAAATCTTTCGGTAAAGAACCGAAATATGTCGTACTTTGTCCCTTTGTTCTTCCAGAAACGCCTTCTCAGATATGCGCTTTCTCGGCTGGAGATCGTCGATACAGATGCGTTGGATTTGGATAGCCTGGGTATAACATGGGGTCAACGGAGTACCTTTGAATTAAGGGATGTTGGCCTGCGGCTAGAGGTATGTGAATAGCTGTATATTTTGGCAGTGTTGCTGGGAGGTGGTTGTTGTCTTGGATGCCTGCCTGTGCACGATGACTGACCCGGACATGCGATTCTTAGAACCTTGCGAAGACGCTACAGCTCCCGCCGGAGTTCGAAATAACGAAAGCCTGCGTTTCGGTTGCTCGTGTGACTATACCCGCGGATATCTATGCCAGCAGTATCATTATCGAGAGTGAAGGCATCCACCTTGACCTAAAACACACACCGACTAAGCCGGGTAGCAAAAGACAAGGGCAGAAGGCACACGATGGCGACAAGGAGTCGGGTCAAGGTGACCATGAGAAGATACTGCCGTCTACCACGGATATTGCACAGTCGTTCTTGGAATCTGAGTCGGTCGAAGAGACGGCTGAACTCGAGGCGGCGTTAACATCGCAGTCCTCTCACTATTTCGGCCAGTCAGACGTCCTCAGTGATGATGGATCCGAGGAATCTGCTCTTGGACTACATGACGGAGTTACACTACCCACGTTCGTTGCTGGCTTCATCAAAGGGGTAGTAGATCGGCTACGATTTAATATCAGAGATGTTTCCGTGAGAGTGATCATGGAGGTTCAGCAGGACGCTTTCCAGAAGCCTTCATCTTCCGTCAAGATGAAGCCTGTGACTGCTATAATGAGACTGGGCGAGGTTTCGATCGATGGAGTTGCACCACCTGAATCGCAGGATCCTGCACTCAAAGCAGGAAAACGACTGATAGTCTTCTCCCAGCTCCATGCCTTATTGGTTTCCGATGAGACCCTATTCTCAAACTACTCTCGCTTCGCTCCTCCAGGCACGGCATCTCTCGTTTCTAGAGCAAGCTTGACAAAACAAGAATCAATGAAGAGCCAGTCGTCGCAAGCATCGAGTTTTGGATATGACAATCCCTTGGCTCAATCCGGACCCCTCAAGTTGTCGTCCATACTTGATGATCCGCTTGAACAGCCGGGGCCCCTTGAGCAGTCACGAATTTTAGAAAAATCAGTCTCATCGTCAAATGACGGGAGGTTCGACGATGCAGACACTGATGAAGAATATGAGCCGGAATACCGGATCGAGCCCCAAGCGCGGATCCCGGGATTGCCTAATACTCAGCAGGGACAAGATGGATTGAATACTTCTCTGAACGAAGCACTTGAGTCAAGAATTTCAGGAATGAATGCTTCCCTGAACGAAGCCCATGAGCCAAGAATTTCAGATAACTTGATGGGCTCAACTTCAGACACCCCTAGGCTCACTGTCGACATAGCAGACTCCATAGCGGAGCTTCCAGAGCAGCAAACAATACCCGATATTGATTCCTATGAAGACGGTCTACAGGTTTCTGGCCGTAATTCTCCTGCTTTGTCTATGTCAGTGTCCACACAATCATTCCATTCTTTCCAGAGTGATGAGCAAGAGGAAGAGGAAGAGCCATCAACACCAATTGCTGCTGTGAACCCCAATATTTTTTCAGATGACAACCAGGACGACAACGGTATCCCACAAGAACCAGGGGCTGCCTCACCAGATCGCCGGTCTTCTACATCAAGCGCAAACGACTCAGAATCCTCGCACCGGGATGAGCTCTCCGAATCCAAAATATTCACTCACGAAGAGGCTCGCAGCATGTACCAGAGTGCCATGAAGGATGGCGCAGAGTCCAAGTTAATTGGTCACATGCCTGGTGCTTGGAGTGACCATGGCTCAGAAAGCATCATCGAGGAAAAGAAGGTTTTCGTTGACGACGGCCATAAACGCCTCTCAGAGGATAACGAAGATCAATCCGGTGCTACACCTACTGGAAGTACTGTCCTTAGTTCTGCATCCGTCGGTGACGTTAGTAATAAGGATGTACCTGACGTTGCCAAGTCATACACCGAACGATCTCGTCCTCGTTTGATTGATCCAGTTTCCGATGTTGTCAAGAATATCTTGGAAATTGACAAAATTATGGTCTGGTTACCTCCAATGGGCGGAGACCCGCCGCAGGAGCTATCTCCAGAAGCCCGGGTCGATCCTATCCAGCGCATGCGCGAGTCAACTTTAGCTCCAGGCCAATCTTCAGTTACTACCAGTTCTCCAAGAATACGGTTTGCTGATAGAAGTCGCCAGGACTCTGTTTCGTCAAGCTCGACTGTGTCTGGTCAGCAGGCCGATGATGACAGTGATATCCTGAAGAATATGAAAAAGGAGGCTGCTGTAGAAATCAGTGTATCCTCCTTCCAGATCAACCTTGATATTGCTTGTGGATGGCTCTTGGTGAAAGTAGGCCAGAATCTTGTTCAGTCGTTGAACTCCGCTCCTGCGAGCGGCAAAGAATTGGATTCCACTACCGATCAAAAACAACCAATTCCTATTATTGTTGATGTCTCGAATTGTTCCCTGAAATTATTAGAGCATCTTCCTGGGTGCTCTTTTTTGCCATGGATGTCAAACCCTGTGTCCAACACTCTAACCGACCCCGAAGATGCTTTACTTCAAGTTACTATCACAGGCATTGCTTTCCGGTCGCTAACTGCAGCTCATACCATGAAAACGCGCCTCACAGTTAATAAGTTCAAGATCAGCCACTTATCAGAAGATCTTCTTTCTTTTGATGAAGGCTTGAAAATGCGGGAATCCACACGAGACATCTTGTCTAGCTCTAGCGATATTATTATCAGCGCAGTCAAGAATTCTCAAGGTTCGCGGCTTACCATCAATACCCTCCCCCTGCATATGACAGTCAGCCTCCAGAGACTGGATGAAACGCTCACTTGGCTTGGAGGCTTGAGCACCATTATTGAACTTGGTAACTCAATCGCTTCTGGCACAACAGCCCCTGGTGGGCCCCAAGAACCTTGCAGTAAGTCGCGCGCGGTTCGATTTGAGCAAACACCGAACGTCCCTAAAGAGCCGCCTACTACCCCCGACTCATCTGCATGGAAGTTGGACTCGCGAATCGGCGGAGTTGTCATCCACGTTCTTGGAGAGCAATGTAGCGCGAAGTTGGAAACTTCAGCCGTGAAATTAGTCAAAAGGTCGGAGGGTTTTGCAGTTCAAGTTGACAGGGTTAGGGCAACAGGCCCTCATTTTTATCATTATAACATTAACATTCAGAACTGCTCGCCTGCCCTTGTGGCCCTGGATAATGTCCGCTTCGAGTTCCTGTTTACCCCGAAAGAATCAGACCTGGATCGACTATTGACTCTTTTAGCCCCATCTAAGAGCAAATACGATGAAGAGGACGATATCATGATTGATACGTTGCTTCGACAACGTAGGCAAGGGTCAGTTCTCCGTTTGACTGTTGGGGGATTAACCGCCAATATTTATTCCCTTTCGGCCTTGCAGCCTCTATCTTTACTTGCAGAGGAGGCATCGAAACTTGCCAGAGTTGCCAAATATCTCCCGGAAGATGATAGGCCTGGTATGCTTGCCCTAGCACTGGTCAGAGAGCTTGAGGTGAATATTACTGTTGGTGGCAAGGTTGGTAAATTCAGACTTCAGTCACACAACGCAGAAGTTGGGTATGTCAGCTTTCCGTCCCTAATTGCTTCTCGGATTTCAACCGCAACCATTTTGCGGAACGAAACAGAGGAGCTCCTCGGACCAGCTGTCCTCCGCAAGCATGGAGAAAGGAAGCCTGAGAGCGAGCTGCCCATGTTTATGGTGAGATATATAGCGGATGAACTGGAGCCTGCCATCAAGCTGAAACTTTTCAATACCCGTGTTGAATATATAGCTGAGTCCATCGTGACTCTAATGGACCTTCAAGAGGATGAAGCAACCACGGAGGGCATAGCAGCCAACATGGCGCAGTCGGTGCTCAATTTTGCTGAGTTGCCGGAACAGCCTGCAACTGAACTTGAGACTTCCATGCAGGGCTCAGCTGCGGCAGACTCCTCCCCTGGCACTACCTCTCCAATTCGCGTCTCCGTTACTTTGAAAGACTGTCTCATAGGCTTGGCTCCTCGAAATTCTCCTGCCAAAGGCTACGTGGTGTTGGCAAATGTCGAATTCTTTGGATGCATGCAGCCGGAACTTCGTTCTGAAGCCACTTTGAAAGTAGCTAAAGCCTCAATGATGATTGTGGACAAGGTAGTGTCGGAAGAAAATACTAGATCGAACGGCCGGCGTAAGAGATCTACCAGTTTGAGTCCTCAAGTTCAATATCTAGAGGAGATAGGCTATGTTTCTGTTTGTGAAACCTCATCCGCACAGATACATCTCAAAATCATGCAGCTGGCAGCCGACGGTCAAAAGTCACTCGACGTGGAAGTGAGGGACGACTTACTGATACTTGAGACCTGTGCCGACTCTACGCAATCACTTATTGCTCTTCTTAGTGGGCTATCACCACCTGCGCCCCCTAGTGAAGCTGTCAAATATCGGACAGAGGTTATGCCAATCACAAACTTGCTTCAGTCATTCGCTGCGGAGACTCTAGACACTTACAACTCGAATAAAAAGAGCGGCAGTGAAAATGACGGTCTAGAAGAGTCTGACGAAATATCGGCTGCCGAGCTAGGGTACATCAGTGACTTCTTCCCATTCCATGCTAGCGTGAAGTCAGGTAAACCAACAGAAGAAGCTCCAGGTGAAGGATACGAGCTATTGGCAAATAGCACGCACTCGGTAGCGCATGTCCACCCAGAACATACTGCGCTCAACTTCGATGAAGACCATTTCTCGAAGAATTCTGCTGTTGGAGGCACTGCTCATCGATGGGATGCGTCTCGGAACACATACAATCTCTCAAATGAAGTCAACCTGCAAAATAGCCCTCTGAGATTAAGGGTCCGAAATGTCCATGTCATATGGAATTTATATGATGGATACGATTGGTGGAGAACTAGAGATACCATCTCCAAATCGGTGAAGAGCTTGCAAACTCGAGCTGCAGAAAGAAGGGCTAGAGCAACTAATAGACGGTTGTCGCGAGAAATGGAGGAGGAAATGGAGCCTACCATTGACGACTTCTTGTTCAATTCTGTATATATTGAAATACCCTCCAATAAGGATCCTCGGGACCTCACCGGTGATATCAATCGGAATATCGATGGTTTGAGCGAGACTGGAAGCTACGCAACCACTTCAACTATAACTGGTGCATCTACACAGGACGGAGTTTCCAGGAGAGAAAAATTGCGGCTGGCTCGGAGTCAACACCACAAAATGACCATTGAGCTGAAAGGCGTTTCTGCGGATGTGGTTGTTTTCCCAGCTAATTCTGGAGAAACTCAGAGCTCGATAGACGTTCGAATCCACGATTTGGAAATATTCGATCATATGCCGACTTCTACCTGGCGAAAATTTGCCACGTACATGTACGATATGGGCGAGAGAGAGATCGGTACAAGCATGGTCCATGTCGAAGTACTGAATGTGAAACCAGTAGCGGATCTTGCAGCTTCTGAGATAATATTAAAGGTAAGCTTGAATTCTGTCAATCTTTCAATGCGACTCAAGTATCTAATCTCAACCTAGGCAACCGTTCTACCACTGCGTCTCCACGTTGACCACGATGCACTTGACTTTATGGCCCGATTTTTTGACTTTAAAGACGAGTCAGCAAGCAAATCCGAGGCTGCTCCGGGTGATGTGCCATTTCTGCAACGGGTAGAAATCAATCCTATACCGATACGACTTGATTTCAAACCTAAGAGGCTTGATTATGCTGCTCTTCGCTCAGGTAGAACCACGGAGCTGATGAATATTTTTGTTCTCGATGAAGCAGATATGGTCCTTCGCCATGTCATATTATATGGTATTACCGGGTTTGACAGGCTTGGAAAGATGCTGAATGATATCTGGACACCCGATGTTCGCGATAACCAACTCGGCGGCGTTCTATCCGGACTAGCGCCTGTCAAGTCACTAGTAACTCTCGGCAGTGGTGTTAGAGACCTTATTGTTATTCCTATTCGGGAATACAAGAAAGACGGTCGAATTGTCAGAGGCCTTCAGAAAGGCGCCGCAGCCTTTGCCAAAACCACAACAAGTGAACTTATCAAAATCGGAGCGAAGCTAGCTATTGGAACGCAAAATGTACTTCAAGGAGCAGAGGGCTATCTCAATGGTCCTCCTTCCCAGCCTGCAAATCGTGCTCCAGCATCTGGGGAGGATCCTGAAGACGACGAGCCCATTGATGTAGGGGCAAAGCAGCAAATATCTCTTTATGCAGACCAGCCTGTTGGTGTTATCCAAGGGTTGCGTGGAGCATATGCAGGACTCGGGCGAGATCTGAGTGTTGCACGAGATGCAATCATTGCTGTACCTGGAGAAATAATGGAGACTGAGAATGTCACCGAAGCAGCACGGGCAGCCCTCAGGAGTGCGCCTACCATTATACTTGGTCCAGCCATTAGTGCTGCTGGTGCAGTTGGGAAGACACTTTTAGGTGCTAGGAATACATTGGATCCGGAGAATAAGAGACGAGCAGATGAGGTATAACATTTACCCTCCCCCTCGTTATTGCTTAAGTTGCAGCTACTAACGGATTGCATATAGAAATATCGATCTCTCTGATACGACCTCATGTTTCCTTTTTTTTATATTATTTTTTCCTACTCGTCGTGCGTTTGGGTATCTATTGGCGCGATGAGAGGCAATCATTACATTTTTAAACGAGATGTGAATGAAGACTTACGATGGAGCATAATTTCCCCCATTATTTATCTCACATTTCCTTGTCTATCTTTTCCACTTACATTTTCTTTCCCAGAATGAATCATGCATGATGAAAGTATATGAGGAGGGTGCTCCGGAGTTTTTGAGCCACAATTTGCCTTTCATTATGTTTCCGCATATCTAGCGTACGGACTATTGCCAGAGATTGTTTATTGTTCGATGTTTAACTAATATCTTAGCCTTTTTGTTGGTATTATATATGTTTATCTGTCCTTCGCATCTAGCAATGTATATATAGGTAGCGGATTATCATTACCATGAATACACTCTTGAGTGTAAACTTTACCCTTGGCAGAGCTCAGATTGATCAGAATCGGACAACCCGCACTCCGTAAATGTTTTATACAAGCCCATTTTTAGTTGAGACAAAAATATCGATGCTACCTTATCATTATATGATCCTCCTCTTTCACATGTAAAAGTTGTTACTGTGGTCTTCAGGTAGCCTACCTAAATAAGGGCTTGGGGTAGTTAGTATAACTACAACGCTGCAAACAGGCTGTTTACTCCACACAGGGGAAGCTATGGTTGTATGTAAGTAGGACGGTTTCAGATTTCAAGGTTGATTCGGCATGCCCGTTAAAATGGGGGCAGTTGAGCGTAAAATAGATCGGTTAAGGGTGCCTCCTAATATGTTCAGCTCTTATCGACGGAAAGCAGATACAGACCTGCATGGTCAGCCACAGTAGGGAGCTATGGGAGTGGGTTAATGCGGCTTATCGCAGGGCGATGCACTGGAGCAGCATGTACTTCTGCATATAACAAGAGGTTAGGAGTGACATATCCCCCATATGACCCGTACTCGTTAGTTTCTTCACATGTTTTTTCCCCTTCAGCTCTATTCCCTCATGGAGGGGCTAAGCCTCCCCCATGATGCGGGCTAGGCTGGGAGAAAAGTATTGAAGGCCCTCTTATCCGAGCGTCCGTGACACTAACGGCCCTGCATATAGAGGCTTAACTCGAAGCTCAGCCATTTGCTACCGTGATGGAACACGGCACTTTGAATAGGCTGGCGAGACATCGAAAAGCCTTCCGCCTTGAAACCGGCTAAGTGCGAGGAGCCTTGAACTGTATCCTTCCCCAGAACATGGCACGAGCGGCCGAGAAGACGATACTAGCATTTGATACGGAGTACTAGCGACCCATTGGCGCCTCATATGATTTATTGCATGCATTGAGTCTGCGGGAAGGTAAATCGGTCAGCCATGGGGAATCATGATGCGTCGAATGCACGGCTATCGAGAAGTGGATAGATTGACGCGAAGAAGGCGGGAGACGAAGCTTGCTGGCCGTCGAATCTCGGACTTGTGCGAAGACATGCGTCAAGACCCGGTGTATATGACACTCGCCAGCGTGTTCGGGAGCGGATGATGGTGTGTGCGAAGGGGGTCGGGAACTGATCATGAGTCGCTGGCTGGTGATGTGAGAGCATGGATATGATCAGGGGCAGGCCATGACAACTGCGGCCATGGTGAGCTTGTGGGACGTCAATCTTGGTTATCCCGCAGCGAAAGCCGCTTCTCCTGGTTCCCCTTGTGTTCCCTTTGTGATCTCTCTGCCGTCCCTTTGCTTTTCTTTGGCTTCTCTTGTCGTGCTGTCGCCCTCATCGCCGTCGGTCTTCGAGATGTAGCTAATAATAATGATAGTTGAGATTGGATTGGATTGGAAGTAGGCAGGTCATGTGATCGAGATGAAACCTCAACTCTCGAGAAAGGACGGAGACGACGACAAGGCAAGGAAAAAGGCACAACAACCGCAGGACGAAGACGATGGACAAGGAGGAGGAACCCAGGAATGAGACGTCTCTCTTCTCGTGGTGCCGGTGAGGGCCAGCCGGCAGCGAAGGTGGTCATGAGACTCCTGCGATCGCAATCTTGACTTCCGCCTCAGCCTCTCGACGCTGCCCATTGCCGGCTCCCCTTGTCCACCCAGAGACGAAAAACACCATCCAGGACTGTAAGTGGCTGCGATGCGCAGCGAGGGATCCCTCTTGGTACCAGGCAGATCGATGTTTGGGCCCATGATTGGCTAACAGTCGAGCAGGTTGTTCCCACTCGTTGCTTTTTTCGCTGCGTCTCTCGCTCTCCACTCACATCCTCAGAGATGCCATCCAGGCCAGGCGAGTTCATACCCAACTTCCGCGCTCCGTCCAGCGACTCACAGCTCCCAGACGATGGCTGTCGTGTTCCCTAAGGCAAAACGAATAAGGATACCATAACAAATCCCAGAGACCTGGCTGGTAACTCAAAGCCCACTAGGTGGGCTCTGGTTCTGGATGGTGTGGTACCTCTCAGGTACGACACGTACAAAAGAAATTTCATCAATAAGAATGATTGATGCTACGTTAAAGGGTCTAGGAAACCCCGTCCCATACATCCCCTCGAGGATAGCCTCTGCTGTTCCGTTTCTGCAGAGCATCCCCTAGTTTTGTTTGTTTCTTTTTATTTTCTCTACTTATTCTCCCGCGTGAGGGTGTGAAGAATCCTGGGTCTGCAGTAGAGGTTGCAGGGTCATGCTTCTGCGGGATTCGCTAGAAGCTTTAATGTCTTGTCTCTTGCGCTTCTCCTGCTGCTAACCTTGTGTTTTGATGCATTCTCCATCTTTTGCTTTCTTTTATCACTTGCTTTTCATGTGAATATATCCCTGCAGTCACTATCGTTTGAACCTCTATGCAATAGTCAGCAGGATCTTTATATCAATCGTTATATTCCACATTTGGACCTAGCTGTTGGGCCAGCACTATTGCAAATACATTTTACAAGAAGGATTCAACAGTGGCCGGCCATTGTCTCCTCCGACCTTCATTCAATCAGTAATACTTCCACCTTTCTTTGGCACTTGATCTTTGAACATACGAAACAACATACATAGCCTGCGATCGTTCTATGACATTCAATATTTACTCAACTGGCTCATATTCACTATCCTCCACCACCGAGTGAGATACCCTAGGTTTAACACCTGTCGGCAAGGACGAAGCTGCTCTTTCTCGAGCCAAGTCTGACCCCAATTGGTGCCGCTCATACTATTACTGTTCGGCTGCCCGGTTACTATACCTCATTTACATGCATTAACATCTTTGATTTTTATTCACAACATCTGTGAAACTTTCCCAGCTGGCTCTCTCCGCCTCAACTCCCGGGGACAGCTGATCCATGAAACCATGGCCGGGATCGCCTTGGAGACGAATCAAATTCCCTGGGAGTCACTACTCCTGATGGATGAGCACACTGGTGGTGCTGACCTTCATCCTGCATTGAGGAGGTCTCTTGTTCCGGCTCCTCTCCGTATCGGGTCAGCGTCAACGTCTCCATCTCAATACCAGTCTCCCTCGCCTCCGATTAGCCCTGCTCCGACTCTTCTGGTGTCTGTTCAAACCCATCATCACACCCGGTCTATGTCAGGCAAGCTCTCACTGCATGAGTATCGCAGGAAATTATCACATCCTGATGCTCAGGACGGAACAACTACTGTTCCGAGAAGGATGCTGAAAAGGAAGCCAAAGACTACAAATCTGAACAACAGACAAGGGAACACCATCCCCCTTTCACCACCAGCAACCCCTCCAGTATCTGCCTCTCCCTTTTCACCAAGCCGACCAGTGTCTCCTATCCTTGAGCTAGAGCATCTTACCTTTAGTTCTGGATACAATAACGCGTCTAATACTGCTACAAGCTGTGAAGTTTCACCTATAGATGGGACTTTTCTGGATTTTGAACGCGCAACACCACAAAGTACATTGACACAAAACTACCACCTATATGAAGCACCAGCAGGAAACAAATCCCAATATAGGACCTTGGTAAGCAAGTCTGATCAATATTTCTTATATATGGCTATCTATCTTTATCCTGCCTTGATATATTCCTAGTTATCTTCATTTTCACTAACAATGACGCGCCAGACAACTCTACGCGACTCTATTCGACACATACCAACAAGATTCACAGCACATACCAAATCTGCCTCTGAATCTGCCCTGCCTAGGACTCTGCGCCATAAGGGTGTCTCATTTGAGATATTGACTCCTCGAAGGCATACGGGCTCTCCTATGTCCCCAACTTCAGCTGGAACGAGTAGCCCTATAAAAAGTGAAATGCCAACTCCAAGTCCCCCAGACATGGACATCGAAACCCCCAAGCCAGCCAAATCACCATCCCCAAGGCTTCGCCGGCGCTCTGCTTCCCTGGGCCCTGAAAGGAGGTGTACCCCTTCTCGTGCTTTGTTTGAAGATCTTCCTACCGCCTATTCTTCAATCACTTCAGGGTCGTCTAACAAAAATCGGCCAGCCAACCCTACGGCATATAGTGATGAGCATTTACCACAAGTTCCCGGTGAAACCACATCTCACCATGACCAATTTATGGTCTCTGGAGTTGAACCTCCGCAAAACATTCACACTGATCATCCAGACTCAGAGGTCTCGGAGCCTGCCCCAGAGCTGCCTACAGTAGAAGAGACCCATGCGGCTTCAGATGCTGTAAATGAAGCGGCAGATGAAGCTGTGGATGAAACTGTCCATACATACAACACTCAAAAAAAGCCCAACAAACTTGTGAAGCGTCGGCTTTACGGCACAAATGACCTCCCTTCCCCTGGGTGTCCTCGTCTGCACCCGATTATCTCCACATTCCTGAATCGACGCCAACCAAACTTACACGGTGCTCGCGGCCGCATTGAGAAACCAAAGATCATCAATGATATAATTAATAGGAGGACGAACTCGAGGCCAGGTTCAGCTCTTGATGAAATAGAGGATCACATTCAAGCAAAATCCGCTCTAACACTCCCGCAACCAGATTGCTCGCATCATCACTTTTGTACTGGTCATCGAGAAGTCACTACTACCCACCCTCTGGAAGCTAGTGATCAAAGCCATGAAGTTGTTCCCCGAAGCAATCACGATGATTCAGCAGCTGCTCAGTCATCTCCGTTCTCCTTCACCGATAGCAAGCGTCTTGAGGAATGGAAATCTTTTATCCTCACAGGTACGACCGATCAAGTTTCTTCGGAGAATCTCCCCAAGAGTATGCAACGAACTAGCATATTTGGTCCCAACTTCTCTCGGCCAATGTCGTCTCGCTCTCGACATCGTAAAGCTAATCATCGTGCAGAGCGTCGACCTCAAACATCTGATGCAACTTCTCCTTCCCAAACCTGCCATATGGACCTCCCAAGGCTCTCGACGTCGTCTCTGCCTTACGAACAACAGGAAACTCCCTCTATCCTGCAACAGCCGCCAGATCAAGCGTTTTCTCTTTCTGGAACTGAGAGGATGGCTAGTGCAGAGTCCTATTATGAGGATTTGGGTCCTGGGAGTAGCCAGAGCTCGTCAAGCAACAGACTCAGCATGCATACTTCATCGTCGATGGCATTGAGGACTCCTCAACGTCCAAAGTCTGCGGCGCCATTTGAGCCTAACGATAAAAACAAGAGTTACCATCCCTTTTTCCATGCTCATCTTGGAAGTCCGCGGCCAAATAAGAAGCGAGAGCAAAGCATATCGACTTTGGCAAAGCATAAAGGCAAACAGAGTATTAGCTCTGTCCTTGATGGCGACAGTGATATTGAACCTGACGAGGGAGGATCTGAAAAAGATTGGGAGACAGTTACTGAGAGCCAGATGTTTGGATCCAGGTCCCGGATCCCAGTACCCAACCTGGAGTCAGGTAGTAGTCTGGCAAATTACTCCAGCGCTGGGACCCTGGCCAACAGAAGCCTGATGGATATATCCTCCCAGTCTCACCAGGGAAGCAGTGAATTGAGATTCCCATTCCGTGATAGATCCCCTAGGTTCCGCCGTCCCAGCTGGTTGCATACCACTCGCCAACGTCGATTCCCTGAAATTAGTGCTCCTAGTTTCCCCAGACACCTTTACTCGATGTCCGAATACCCTAGGGACCCCGAAATGCTGTACAGCACCGCGCCGCCCCTGATGGCATCAACTGCGCAACAGCCTGCTCCGCGAGCGGCTTCGTACTCCCAATATCACCACCCGTCCCCCCTTCGAGACACCCATCCGAACCCCTTCCAATCCACTCCCCCATCCCTGAACGAGATTCATCCGAGCGAGCGGCACGCAAAGCCTGGGCGAGATTCAAAGTCCGGCTTCGTGTCTGCGATTCGCAGCAGTAAGTTGACCTTTCAAGATGATAATGACAATAATATCAACAACATCAACAACAACAACAACCCATTCAACTCTGGCCACCATGGCTCTGGTCCCATCAGAAGCTTGCGGCCTTTGCCAGCTCGAGCATCAATGGAAGCATCAGCATGGTGGACAAAACCAGCCTTTAGCAGCATGAAGTCGCAGCACTCCTTTCACTCTGCCCCTTTTTCCTCCACCATCAGAGGCGTGAGAGACGCAACATCCCTTCACAGCCGCAACGTCTCTTCCTCTTCCTATTTTCATCCTCATCCTCATCCTCAACCTCAACCTCAACCTCAACCTCAACCTCAACCTCACTATTCTCATCACCATCACCATCCAACCTCCAGCTCAGCAACGCATGAGATTACAGCTACTGACCTCTTTGACAGTAAAAATCCGCTGCCTGTGACTCCCTCTTCTGCATCTCAAACAGCCCGGCCACAGACACCTTCACTTGGGCCTCGGGCTTCCTGCACGACTGAGGAAGACATCGAGCTTGAGCCCCTTACGCGTGTCTGCCATCGATCAACACCCGTTCGTTCTCGCGTCAGCTCATTAAGCAGCCTTGTATCCGGCGTCACCTCGACTTCAAGAAATACCCCTGGCTCTTTGTACCTGTCTATCAGAGCTGCTCGCGACAAGGCACGGAGCTACCGTCACCACCGCCACAACCGCACGCTGACGAACAATTCAGCCTCCACCACGGGCGAGCGTCTTCTCTCTGCCCGGCCGGACACGCGAGCTTCATCTAGAGGCGAGTATCGACGCGACTTCAACTCCAACATGGACGAGCACGAGCACGAGCACGAGCATCCAGCTGAGCGAGAACGGGTATCCAGCCCCAGATCTATCTTTGCCATGTCACCACCAGCTATGCGCAGCAGCCGTCCTCCAACGCGTAGCCAAAGTGCTAGCACTGCAAGAAAGCTTCGAAGCCCCAAACCAGACGACTTGCTCCGTGAACGCCTGGACCGAATTGAAACGGCTTCGGTTGTGCTCTCAAACCATTCACCATCTCTGCACGAGTCCTGTGTGCGCTCCCCCTGGACAACTTGCCAGCCAGCAAAGCAATTCACCGTCAACGGAGCATCGTCTTTCTTCGCTACCATCGACGAAGAAACAGGCAGCGTACCAGACGCATACTGTTCTACCTATGGCCGCCATGTCTTCCCGGAGCCACCACGTCTAACACCCCAGCCCCGTCGACAGTATCAGCAGAACCAAACCGCCGACGTTCTAGGCTCTGCAGAACAGGCTGGAGTCAGCGGAGGCACCAGCCTGAGCGCTCAACGACGTATTGGAAGACAGCTGATCATGATCTTTTCTCTTTTGGTACCCTTTGGATGGTTTGTTGTTGCGTATATTGGGTTTGAGGGCAAGTTGGCCGACGAGCTGATCCGCTGGCGATCCAACGGAGCCATTACCGAGTTTCACGTCAAGGACAAATATTGGGCTAGCCAGCTGGCCGTTTCTTATGGGGTATTTACTCTTATTGCACTGCTTGTGGTGCTGACCATTTGTTTAACTGCCCTGTGAGGGATAGATGACTTGTTGAGGGATAGATGATGTTGGTGCCCCTGAATTTCCATCTTTTGGGCCTCCCTCCCTTTTTTTTCGTTTGTTTGTTACCCCTGGAACTGTTTCCCTTCTCTATCTTGTCCTTTCTTTTGTTTCTTTTCTTCTTCTTTTTTTTTGTGATTTTTTTTTTTTTGTCAAATTACATTTTCTTTCCTTTTTGACTGTTAGATTTCTGTTCTCTCTGCAAGCAATAGTTGATAATTCAAGATCGGATCTGGAGCTCCTATCGGTTACAAAAGGGACCTTGTGTAGTTCGACGCGGAGTCTCTTAAGACTAGGACTCGGGGCACCTCCGTCGCCATGCTATGGGGTTTTATGGTGTATAGGAATAGGAGAAGAGAACTGGGTTATTCTATATAAGCACTTTTTTTTCTTTTCAGTCTTGCATCCTGTTGGACTCCGCTACCTCCTGTTCAAGAACCGCCGTGACAGCGGCCAGCAGCAGACTCCTCCGCCGGAGACCATACTGCGACTTGCCGAACTTCCTACTCGGGTTGGGTGTTGATGTGCCGGTGCTGCTGTGGCCGTGGCCGTGGCCGTGGTGCTGCGACTTCTCGACCTTCCCCTTGCTGCCGGCGCCGGAGAAGCGACTCGAGGTTGAGCACCCGCTGGCCAGAGGGGTGTGGGTGTGATTGTCGTTATTAGGGAGTTTTTGCTTTAGCAGCCGTCTCCTCGAAGGTGTGCGGGACGGTGGGAGGGAGCTGGGGTGCTGATCGTCGCTGAGATAGCCCGCGGCTGCATCGCAGGACTCGCCAGGAGCCACTGATGCCGCTGCTGCTGCTGCTGCCGCCGTTGCTGATGCTGATGCTGCGTATGAGGACCGACGGCAATCCGGGGGACAGTCAACACCACCGTCTAGCAAGAGGGCGAGCCGGACGGTGTCGGCGATGGAGGAGGAGGCGCACTGCAGCATCGAGAACTTCTCGCGCTGGTACCGGACGTCGCCTGGCCGGTCAGCATCCTCGATATTATTGATATTATTGATGCTATCACCATTATCGACAATGCTTGATCGGCTGTGGGGCATGGAGGAGTAGAATATCTCGGAGGATTTATCTTGATCTTGCAAAGGCAGTTTGCCATGCTCACGATCATGGCCATGGTCGATGACATGGGCGCCTCGGGGACTCGGAGGAGGCGAGGCAGTGGAGTCTAGGGGCGGAGGATAGAACGGCGACGACAACCTGACCAGGTCGTGCTCCGTTGTCGACTGAGCAGGCAGCGCATCCAGCAGGGCGAAGTTCTGATATTGGGCATCGGTCGAGCACCGTGGGGGGGTTATGGGCAGCCACCGCCCGCCGTCGTCGCTGTCGCTGCCGCCGTCCTGGCCGCCGCCGGTTTCGAGCGAGTGAGCATGCAGCTGCTTCGTCAGGGAGCCGATAGAGAACCGCTGGCTGCGCTGCTCTGCCGAGTAGTCTGCGGGAATGGACGTGGGCGCAGGGCCGAGGTGTTGCTGGTGGTGGTGATGATGATGATAGTGAGGGAACTGCCTCGACCGGCGGTTGAGACGAGGAAAGTCCCGCGAATTCAGCGGCGACGGCAGCCGGGGCGAAGGGCACCGAGATGATAGAGGCGAGACCAGGTTGCTGTCGCACTGGAACTGCAGACTATCGATCTCGGGCTGCACTGCAGGCAGCGCAGGAGCCGGGAACGAGAAGCCCTCAAACATGCTGCTGGTTGCGCTACTACTGCTGCTGCTGCCGGTTTCCAAGTCGATCCGTAGGGCCTTTCTCGTCCTCCCTTTTTCAGCGGGTTTAATATCGTCTTCCTCTGCCTTTTTTATGACTTATCGGATATGGTGGGATTTCTGTCCGGCGACGGGGGGCCGTATAGATGGTTATATATCAAATCTCCGGCGCATCAGATATGGAGAGAAAAGACAGCCGGGCGGTGCAAACCAAGCGAGGGCAAAGGAAAAAGCAAGCAAGGCCAGAGTTTCTCTAAGCCGAGACCGCGGCCGGCACACCCAGAGCAAGGTCAAGAAGGGCGCATCCAGGAGCCAGACAAGGCCCGTCCGGTGCGAGCGAGAGTCTCTTTCTCTGCTGGCTTGCGTCTGCCCTGGATCCCAGCAGCGGCAAATGGGCAAGACGAAGTGGGCTCTGGGTTGCTGCGTCCCTCTCAGTCCTCCGCGGTGGAGCAGGGCAGCGCGGCGTCTCGGTCGTTTTCCTCTGCTGGTCTTCGGGCCTTGTCTCAACCTGCGTCTTTGTTAGCCAGCAGGAAGTGAAGCGGGCGAGACGGGGCCGCAGTCCGTCCTTATATCTCACATATCCCTTCCCTTCCCTTCGTCAGGCGCACCGTCATGGCCGCCGCGGTCAAGGGGACGGCGCAGGCAGGCAGCAGGCAGCAGACAGCCACCCTTTTGATAGAGGCCGGCGCAGGCATCCGACAGGCCAGGCGGGCGACTGCGATCCCTGGTTTGGCCGTCGTTAGTCCCCGGCTAGTGTGTGCGTCTCTCTCACCGTCGTCTTGTCCGTCGCTGTTGGTTGGCTCGTCCCACGGCCGGCGGGTGGTTGAACGATGGAGATGCAAAAAAGGAGGCCTGGGGGGGTCAGCCTTATCGCAGGGAAGGGCCAGAAGCGGATGTCCTCAGGGAGTCGCAGTCACAGTCACTGTCACGAAGCCGCCGCCGCCCGTCACTCTGGCCGTCTGATTCGACGAGGCGACGGCGGGGACGACGAAAGAGCCGGAGTCTGCAAGTTATCTCGTGGTTGTTACGTTACTCTTATTTGATACGGTGTGATGATGGCGATGGTGCGGCTCTTCCCGTCTAGTTGCTTCTCTCTGGCTTCTAGAAGCCTTTTTTTGCGGAGCGCCGGAAGACTCAAAGAGTTATGGATGAAATGCAGTCTATATTCACGCGGTCTATATGCAAACTTGGTCATTCTAAAACACAACAAGGAGAGACCCAGGCCGAACGAGCGTCTTTACATCATCGTTGCCGGGCAGGCTTGGTGACTGCGACGCTCTTCTTCTTGGGTGGCTCCGTCCAGGGACAAAAAAATATGGACCGCCGGGCGACGACGAGCCAGCATCATGCCGGAATCCAGGAAAGAAAGAAACAAACAGGAAAAACATTAAACAAGACAAACATTAGGTGCTCCATAGCGGATTATCTCGCAGTGACAAAGGAAATAGTAGTGCTTTTTTTCTTTCTTTCTTTTTTTTTTTCTTTATTTTCTCGTTTGCATTTTTTTTTTTTCGGGCGGTTTTCGACATAAATCAATCATGCAACTCCCCAACTCCTCGCTAACAACTCGAAAGGAACGGTGTAGGCGGTGTTTTTGCTTGGGCTGTTGGTTCTCATTCTCTGGTTCTGCTCTCTGGTTCATTCACATTCACGTTTGGTTCTTCTTGCTCGTTGGTTCGCCGGGAAGGAGTGGCTGGCTGCCTACTCTACGCCTTGGGCGCGCGAGCCATCTTCTCCTTCTCATAGACAGCCTTCAGGACATCAACTCCGATGCCGAAGCAAGGCTCGACTCCCAGGTCCTTGAGTATCGCCCTGGTCTTCCGCTGGTCCAGCGCAAACATGTTGTGGCCGACCTCGAAGTAGCTCTTGAGCACAGTCCATCGGATCTCCGCGCCTGGCTCGGTGTCGATACGCTGCATTCCATCAAGCCAGTCGTCCTTGCTGAGGATCTCTGCCTTCACATCGGGCTCAGACTTGATCTCGGCCATCATGTCGACCAGCTGCGGGGTCTTGACCGGGCTTGGGTTGGTGATGTGGTGGATTGTAGCGATGTTCTCTTGACGGCTCAGTCCGTCAGACAGTGATAGCGCACGCACACACTTGGTCATGTAGTCAATCGGGATAAAGTCAATCACAAACTCAAGGCCGCGCTGGCCGATCTTAGGGATGCCGTTAGACTCCACGATGCCGAGGACCATGCGGCGGGCAAAGCTGTCGTCTGGCTCAATTCCTCCTGTCTCCGTGCTGGCAGTGATGGCAGAGGCACGGTAGATGGTGCAGGGAACGCCTCGAGACGCTGCCTTTTCAATCAACATCTCGGATGCCCATCGTGACTTGAAGTAGCCGAAGCGACTCGTGCCTTCGGGAGTGAAATGGCTGGCACTGGTCTCTTGCGTAACAGGACGGCCTCTTCGCTTGCGGATGGTGGTCTGCCATGATTGAATGTGCATAACAGACCAGGTCGAGAGGTGGTGGATATGAATCTTAACCTTGCCAAGCGTCGCAAGCTCGATGATATCACGGATGGGTTCAACATTGAAGCTTCGAAGGTCGTCATAGGATTGAAGGAGAGAGACGTGAGAGGCGAAGTTGTAGATGGCTTGGATGGTCTGCCCAAGCTTCTTGAAGTCGGAAGTTGATAAGCCCAGGTGTGGGTGAGCCATCGCGCCAGGGACGCATTGGATGCGGGAAGTGACAGCGTCGCGGTCAGGGAAGAACTGCAGCAAATCCCACTGATCCAGCACCTTGAAGACATCCTCGGAGGTCATCGGCTCCTCAAGGCCAAGAACATGGATTGTCAGCTGGGGGCTTTCACGGAGCAGGGTAACAAGCATGTGGATTCCGTGGAAGGACTCGACACCGGTAAGGAGAACATCAGTAATCTGCGAGGGGGAAATGTCGGGCAGGCTTTGGTCTAAGGTATACTGAGGAGCGTCAGTCAACTCGGTTTCTTTGTCCCAGTCGATTTCGCCGTCAGTGGCATCCTTGGATTTGCTCCAGATGGCATGAGCAATGCCCATGGGGGTCGGCTTTTCAAACATCATCGCAAGTGTTGGAGTGACTTTAAGGACACGCTTGAGCCTGGCCTGCAGCCTGAGCATAAGGATACTCTGGCCACCGAGCTCAAAGAAGCTATCATTGACTCCTATCTCTTGATCCTCGGGCAGCTTCAGGATTTCCTGGAACCCTTGCAACACGGTATTGACAAGTTTATCGTCAGGCCTATCATTCGGTGCGGGCGCTTGAGATTCAACCGTCTCGGTTATGGCGGTAGGGAAGGTGAGGGAAAGGTCACAGTTGAGTAGACGCTGGCGATCAACTTTTCCACCAATGGTGACCGGGAGAGCATCGAGGAATTGGTAACCGTTCGGAAGCATATAGTTGTTAAGATGGTGGCCTGCCTTGTTGTTCAGCTCAAACGCAAATGCTTGCTTGCTCTTCTGGTCAGCGAATGGCTTCTTGGTAACAACGAATGCAATCAGCTGGCGGTTATCAGTGATATCCTGAGAATCAGCAGTGGTGGGCGAACGGGCAACGACGGAAATATCGACAATCTGTGGCTCTCCAGATTCATCCTTGGACTCCACAAATAGTCTCTGCTCAACTTCACCAAGATCGATACGGAAGCCTCGAAGTTTGATTTGCTTGTCACCGGCAATGCGGCCGTGGAACTCCAGGCTTCCATCTGAGCGGAATCGGCCTTTGTCACCACTTCGGAACATTCTTGTCCAGCCGGCTTGACGGTCTTCTTCGGAGCAGAAAGGATCGGTTACGAACGAGCTTCGGTTTGCCTCTGGTCGGTTAAGGTATCCAAGACCAACTTGAGCTCCTCCAACAACTATCTCACCAATGAATCCCTCCGGGAGGGGCTGGCAGTTCTTATCAAGAATGTAGTGTCGTGTGTTTGCCATGGGGAATCCGATTGGGATGCTGACTTCATCTTCACTAGGATATTCAACTTGTTGGATGGTGGTTTGAACCACAAGCTCACTGGGACTCCAGGTGTTCAGGACCACAGCTGGAGTCCCAAGATCGTAGAAGGCCCTGGCCACGCGGACTGGCAGTCGTTCACCAGCGAAGTAAGCAATTCGATATTTGCGGATGTTCTGGAGACTTGGCTTTGCGTTTTCAATGAGAAGGGCAAATTGAGTAGGAGTGAAATAGGTAACAGTAACCTGAGAGGATTCCATGTACTTGGCGAGAGCAACAGGGTCCTTTCGAGTAGCAGCGGTAGCAACGCAGACGCGGGCGCCGCAGGTAAGTGCAGAAAAAATTTGAACAATAGATAAATCAAAACAAATAGAAGAATGATGAAGGAAACGATCTTTGGCGGTAAATTTATAGTCGTGATGCAGGGTGCTGAGCATCTGTTGAGTGTTTGATTGACTCAAGACTACACCTTTTGGGGTGCCTGTGCTTCCCTTTGAACACATTAAAATCAAATTTCTCTCTCAAATATTATTCTTGACTCAAAGTGGTATTCCCTATTGGAGGGCTGTGTAGAGGAGAAGAAACTTACCGAGGTGTAGATCATGTAGAATGGGTCATTGTTCGCAGTCTTGAGTGGCCCTTGAATAGGTTTAGATGATTCCGAGATGTTCTCAATCACAACGGAGTCCAACGGAGAGTTGGACTTGCTGGAAATCTCTCTGGCTCTGGCCTCGAGCTCTTTTTCGGCCAAAAGAAGCTTCATTCCAGAGTCATTGGCCATGAAAGAGAGACGTTCAGTAGCGAAGCTGGGGTCGAGGGCGACATAACCACAGCGGGCAAAGAGAGTGCCGACCATTGCGGATATTGCGTTCACTCCAGGAGTGGAAAAAATTCCAATTTTAGATCCAGAATTGATTCCCTTGGATTCAATTGCAGCAGCAACTTTCTCCGCTTTCTCCACGAGGGTCTTGTAGCTGATACTGCTTCCGTTGGATGTCTCAATGGCCACATCGTTGGGGTATTGGCGCGCGACGTCCATGATACGGGAAGCAACAGACTGGTTCTCCCAGGTGTTCTCAGTGAAATCCATGGCGAAGAAGTTGTTCTTCAAGTGAGAAAGCTCCTTTGGGCCGACCATTGAAATTTCGGAGATTGGTTGGCGATGGTCGCGAATGGCGCTGTTCATGAAAGCGATGAAGTTGTCCAAGAAACGCTCCATTTCAGAGTTGCCGTACAAGGTGCTGGAGAACTCGAGGGAAAGCTTGAGCCCCTCGTCAGGGTCCTCGGTGGCCTCGAGCTGCATTTCGCTGGCAGTGGGAACATCCTTTCCTCGGATATCAATCATATTGAAATCGTCAGTAGAGTAGGTTGGGATCTTTCCATGCATCTGGTAGTTCACAACAACCTGGCCGAGTGGGAAGTATGCAGGGTTCCTTGGAACACCAACTGCATCAACGATCAGGTCGAATGGAACATTGGAATGAGATAGAGATTCAAGAATCAAACCGCTCATTTCTCGGAGGAAGCTCTCAAAGTCAGTATCATTGTTGGTGGCGCATCTGACGGGGATAACATTGACGAAGAATCCAACGGTGTCGCTGACAGATGGGTGAGGCCTGTTTCCATCAATCATGTGGATAGTCAAGTCATCCTGCTCGGTGTAGCGGTAGATGAAAGCTCTGAATGCGGCCATGAGGAACTGGGCAGGTGTTATTCCAAGCCGAGCGCATACTCTCTTCATTCTCTGGTGGGCTCCCTTCTTTAGCAGGCCTTGGTGTATGCTCCTCTTATAGTCGTTAGACTCTGGTCGTTCTGCTTTTGCAAACGGGAGCAGTTTGGTAGGTCCGGGAAGATCATGATACTTGGCCTTCCAGAAGTCGACGTCCTTTTGTTGCTCTTCAGACTGAAGACGCTCGTTGTGCCACATAGTGAATTCAGAGTATGATGCCGCGGGTTGTTTGACACCATCCAAGTCGTCACCGTTACGTAGGAAGTTGTATAGGTTGCAAACTTGGTCCAGAAGAGACTCACTGCTACCACGATCGAAGGAGATGTGGTGAGCAATGGTGACCACCGTGAACTCTTCTTCTCCAGTTTGGATGAGAGTAAAACGAATGTTCTCGCCGTTTTCAATGTCAAGGGGTTCATGGGTTTGCTCTTCAATGAAATCCTCAATATCGGCTTCAACATCATGAGCATCAGTAAAATCGAGGAAGTTGAGTTCCACAGAGCAGTCATCGGTGACCATCTGCTGGGCGAAGGACTCTCCTTCAAAGTAAGCAGTGCGAAGAACATCATTTCGTCGCTTGAGTTCCTCAAGAGCCATCTGGAAGACTTGGATGTCAGGCTTGCCCTTGATAGTGGCGCAGAGAGGCAAGTTCAAGAAGGACTTGTCTTCAATCAGGTTATGAATGAACCACAATCTTCTCTGGAAAGTTGACATAGGAACCTCATCTCCAGGAGAAACCTTGAAGGATTTTTCACCAAGTGGATGATCTCCAGCATTCTTGGTGCTGGATGATCGAGCAGTGCGCGACGAAGTTTGCTGCTTCGAGGTATCCTCGGTCTCGGCCTCTTCCAAGACAACTGCTTCGGAAACCTTTTCAACCAAGCCGCGAATGCTTGAGCTTCCAAGGACGTCGAATAGGGCGAGTTCAACACCAACAGTCTTGAAGAACCATTTACGAATTTCAATGGCAACAATACTGTCAAGGCCGTAATCCGCAAGACTACGGCTGGGTTGGACGTTTTCAATATCGATAGACAGGATGAGAGCAATCTTCTCGATGAAGGCCTCAATTAGAATGTTGAGTCTATCATCCGCGGTGTCTGCGGCGCGAAGAAGGGCCATAACGCTCTTCTGTGCTTTACCGAGGTTTCCGGAAGAAGTGAAGTCATGGTTCTGGTAGATGTTCTTCATACGTGGGCCAGAAGTCCAGTAGTAGTCAGGACGTCTCATGTTAAGACCGGTGATTGTCTGGTGGGCATCGAAGCCATTGCTGTCAAGGGTCTTGTACTGGTCCCAGGAAACGGAGGTTTCAATTTGATGGAACAGCTCTTCTTCATTGACTGGGTCATAGCCAACTCTCTCCATAACAGCTTGAAGCTGGGCATCCTCAGACACAGCACCGATGCCAACAACCATACCAATATCCATGGTAGTGGAAGGCAGGCCGTTCTCTCGCCGGTATCGGCAAATGGAATCAATGTAAGAGTTTGCAGCAGCATAGTTTCCTTGGCCCTTAGTTCCAACAGCTCCAGAAAGGGAGGAGAAACAAACGAAGAAATCGAGAGGAATATCAAGGGTAGCCTTGTGAAGGTTATATGTTCCCATAACTTTGGGTGTGGTGCAAATTCTCCATTGATCGAACGACATCTTGTCAAAAGGTGAATCTTGAAGAACCATAGCAGCCTGGAAGACACCCGCAAGGTTATCCTTGATGGCCTGGACGCAGTTGTTGACTCCATCGAAGTTGGCTACATCGGCCTTGAACACTTTAACGTCGACATTTCTGTCTTCAAGCCATTGGACAACAGCCTTGGCTTCAGGTTTGTCCGCACCTGATCGAGAAAGGAATGCCAGTTTCCGGGCTCCTCGACGGTAAAGCCACTCAGCAAGTTTCTGGCCGAAACCACCCAGACCACCAACAAGGAGGTATGTCTTGTCTGACTTGAGAGTTGCCTTGTTATCATTGGTGTTTGGCTGTACAAGGACTTGGTTATCGTCTCCAGGAACGAGAACGACTTTACCGGCAACATTACCAAGCTGGAGCATGCGGAATGCTTTCTCGCACTCGGCATATTCGAGCTCAACAGTAGGGATGGATCGAATCTTTCCTTGCTGGAAGAGTTCACAGCATTCCTTGAACAATTTCGTAGCAATTGATCGGTTCTTCAGGTTGAACATAGTAACCAAGTCGACACTGGCGAAAGTAGCATTCTTTCTGAAGGGGTCCATGTCGATCCTGCTGTTCTGGTGGATATCTCGCTTGCCGATTTCAATGAATCGACCAAATGGTGCCAGACAGGTCCATGTGGCATGGAGAAGCTTTCCAGCGAGGGAGTTAAGGACAACGTCCACACCCCATCCATTGGTAAGGCGGTGGACGCCCTCAACGAATGAGTCGTCACGGGAATTGAGGATTTGGTCATCAGTTAGGCCATAAGTGTTCTTAAGGAGATCCCTCTTGGATTGAGAGCCGACGGTGGCGATAATCTTGGCTCCAACCAATTGAGCTACCTGAATGGCCATCTGTCCAACACCTCCTGCAGCGGCGTGGATAAGAACGGTCTCACCCTCCTTGAGCCTGGCGGCCTCAACTAGAGAGAAATACGCAGTGGAGAGAACCAGAGGGAAGGCTGCAGCCTGTGCAAAGGTTAGAGAACCAATCTTGGCGCAGTAACAGGCTGGGTTCCGAACAATGGTCCGGTGAGCACCCTCACCAGGGCGGACTGCGACAACACGGTCACCGATCTGGAAGTCTTCATCCGGAACCTTGGATCCCTTGCGAATAACGACACCAGCGCATTCGTCTCCAAGTTTGTAATCTTCAATAATACCCATGCTAAGAGCAATGTCACGGAAGTTGATGGCTGATGCCTTAACAGCGATTTCAAGCTCGTCATCTTTGAGGGGTTCATCGGTAATCTCAGTGTCATCGGCAAATGATAGGGTTTCCAAGAGGCCAGGCCGTCCAATAACGAGCTTGAGTGGCCTGTTCTTCTGGTGAAGTGGTTGCATTGTAGCCTGGTGATTGTAGCCTCCGGCGATCTTAGAGTTCAGCTCATCATTTGCGTGCAGTCGGGAGACATGGATTTGGCCATTTCAAAGCGCAATTTCTTCTTCATGAAGAGTTGGGTTGAGGATGCGCAGAATGAGGTCGGCGGGGAGATCAGCCTTAGCAGACTTAGTGATATCAAGAATTGCAATTCTCAAGTCTTCAGTTTCATGGCGAACAGAGCGAGCAAGGCCAGGGAACATAGCTTGCTCTGGGCATGGGCAATCCATGAAGGTACCCTGGCTAAGCCAAACAATGTTGCGGTTTGCATCGCTTGTGAGGGACTGGACTGCCTTGAATTCGTTCAAAGCCTTGGATGGCTCATCATAGAAGATGTTTACATCCAGAGCATAGAGGGAAATAACATTGTCGTCCATTCGTGTGCCATTTCTGAGAGATAGGAAGTCTTTTCTAGTAACCTTTGCTGAGGTTGTCGATTCAATTCTTTTGGCGAGAGCTTCAGTCTCAGCAGATGGATTAGATGGCATGAGAATGGTAAGAGTCTCAGGAGTGAACACTGATTCTTCGCCGCCCTTCAAGACGGTGACATCCGAAGTGGACCATAATTGTCTAAGGCTGTCGGCAATAGGGGCCTTTGCAGGATGGGATATAACAAGGCCGTTCTCATTGAGCTTCTCAATGGAAGCAGCATCAGCTGAAGAGGAGATTATGATAACATCGAACTTCTCCTCATCAAGTGGTGCCTCGAGCGAAACAAGGCCATTCCAGCGATCAACGAGGGGAGAGAAGCTTGCCTCCTCTGCCGAACCAACTGGCACCACAGTCATCTTGCCAAATTTGCGTCTCTCTCCATTAGAACCACCAAGGTGGTTCAGGATGTCCAAAGTGGAGGTATGAGAGTCAGAGTAGTGAAGGAATTGCAAATTGGGATTCTGGTGGACATAGAGGCCAACAATCTCAGGGACGCTGAGATTCTGGGCTTGAGCAGGAGTCAGGAACTCGAAAGCCGGCTTCCACTGGATGCCGAAGAAAAGAGTTCTCTTCTGTTGATCATCAGCATCGCTTCCAAGACTGGTGAGTTCTAGACCTTCAATATCCGCAAGAAGCTGGCCATCCTTCGACTCAATACCAATATTGCTAATGGCAACACGGGGCCCGTGCATCCAGCTGTCGACAGCAACGTTGGCCTTGAATCCATCGCATTTGTACTCCCTACGGTTGAGGAGACCAGAAACTTTCAAAGAGCGCATGAAAGTAGGGATAAAGGACTCCGTGATACTGTGACCCATGAGGCCTTCTACTGCAGCGAAGATTGGGTGGAGGGAGGAATCCAAGAAGGTAGGATGAAGGACACTAGCGCTGGAGTCATCGCCAGTAGAAACCCTCTTAGGCTCCCAGGTGATTTCTCCAGTTGCGAATCCTTTACCACACTCCACGTTTCCGCTAAGGCACTGGAAAGCTGGTCCATAGTGTAGGCCAATGGTAGCAAGTCGTTGGTAGTATTTCGTGTGGGCCAAGGTTCTGTTGCTGCTGGCTCGAAGCTCCGAAGCAGGAGCTCGTTGCTTAATGCGATGGACGGGACGTTCTTCACCCATCTCAACTTGAATCTGCCCAGTACAGTGCTCCCTCATGGAGTCACCATCAAAGGAGAAAATGGCGAATTCTTTCCAAGTTGAGTAAACAGTTTTAGCTGACTCTGTAGCTGGACGAAGTTCCAGCAAAACTTCGGTGCCCAAGTCACTGTTGCTTACCATGAGAGCGGACTTGATGGCAATATCACGAAGGTGGATCTCTTTGATTGGGGCTTCAGGGTTACCAAGGCGGATAGCAGCCTCAATGGCCATGGTAATGTATCCAGCTCCGGGGAAGACAACTTTTCCTGAAACAGCATGATCCACCAACCAAGGCATCTCAGCCAGGCCGAGATAGTTTCGCCATCTGGGGCGATCTTCGAGGCATCCGGGCATCTGAGCACCGAGAATTTGATGTCTGAATTTGCGAAGACGGTGGCTCTTGATGACACGGGTTTCCGACCAGTATCTCTGGTGATCCCAGGCATAACTAGGGAAGTCAAAGAGTTTGTTACCACTGTCAACGGTAACAAGATTGTTGTTTGCATCGATGTATTTGTCCTGGTTAACAGCAGAGATGTCGACAGGGTATCCCATAGCGAATAGCTGACCGGCAGCACTAAGTATGCTATCGTAAGCAGCAACCTTGCGGTCAAGAACACCGATGTATGGAAGCTTGATGTTAAGAGAGTTAAGAGTCTGGTTGGAGGGTCCCTTGAGAGCAGGATGAGGGCCGACTTCAACCAAAACATCAATGTTTTGCTCGTCATCCTCATTGAGGACAATCCCGGTAAGAGCGTCAGAAAACTTGACTTGACCAGTCATATTGGCGGCGTAATAAGATGGTCCCATGGACTGATAGTCGGCAACTCGGGCAGTGACACTAGAGAACATGCGAGCAGTTGGAGGTTGAGGAACAAATCCAGGGTGATTCTTCAAGGCACGCTCATATCCAGGGGCAAGCGGAAGCATGTGGTGACTGTGGAAAGCTTGGCCGACCTGGAGGCGACGAGCGAAGACTTTGCGCTCAGAGAGCTTAGCTTGAAGTTCAACAACGGCATCTTCGTCTCCAGATACAGTGAAACTGGTAGGGCTGTTCATAGCAGCAACTGCAATGCGGCCAGCGTATGGCTTAAGCTCATTGGTAACCTCAGCTTCAGTGAGACCAACGGCCATCATAGCACCAGGGACGCTATCAGAGCTGGCAGCTGCGTTGCCCATGTAGAGACCACGGTAGTAAGCGGCAACCATGGAATTAGCAAAGGACAAAATGCCAGCAGCATAAGTAGCAGCCAGTTCACCACTGGAATGTCCAACAACAGCGGCTGGGCGTATTCCCCAGGAAGCAAGGAGGTTAATCAGAGCAAGCTGAAGAGCAGTGCAAATTGGCTGAGAGAATCGAGTCTCACCCAAGCGAGAATCTTCTTGAGATCTAAGAAGCTCGCCGACAACAGTCCAATCAGGCTTATCAGGAAGAGCCTGGAGAAGTTCATCACACTTCTCCAAGGATTGGCGGAAGAGCGGGCTCATTTCAATGAGCTGACGGCCCATTCCCCACCACTGAGCACCTTGGCCGGTGAAGACAAAGCCAAGTCGGGGGGCAGAAGTCATCTTGCTGGCCCAGGCAGCGACAGGTAGCGGCTCCTTGAGGCTGCTGACAACAGCTTCATTGGTTGCTCCATAAGCAAAAGAACGGAAATCATGCATGCTTCGCTCAGTGCTAAGGGTAGTGGCAAAGTCCGCAATGCTGATATTGGGGTTTTCCTCCAAGTAAGCCGCAAGTTTATCGGCCATCAGCTTTCCAGCTTTGTCGGAGTGGGAAGTAATTGGTGCAAGATAAGGGCGACCCTTGGTCATCTCGGCGTAAGGCTCTGGGAGAGCAAGCTTAGTGGAAGATGGCCGGTTGTATTCCTCTAGGATAATATGGGCGTTGGTGCCTCCATATCCGAAACTGTTAATAGAGACGCGTCTAGCGACACCTTCGCGGACCGCCCATTCAACAGGTTCGGTAGGGATGCGCAGCTTCCATCCCTTGAAGTCGACCTCAGGGTTGGGGGTGGTGAAGTGCATGTTTGGTGGGATCTGATGTTTTTCCAAAGCCATTGTTGCCTTCATGATACCCGCCAATCCAGAGGCACCCTCAAGATGACCGATATTTGTCTTGACAGAACCAATCCAGAGAGGCTCATCACGGGTAGAAGCGAAAACAGAGCTGAGGGCACGGAGTTCTCGGGGGTCTCCAGCTGCGGTACCAGTACCGTGGCATTCGACATACTGAGTATCAGCAGGGCTGAGGCCAGCCTCTTTGTAAGTTCTTTCAATCAAGGCCGCCTGGGCCTGAGCCGATGGGAGAGTGATTCCCTGCTTCTTTCCGTCATGGTTTGCACCAGATGCCCTGATGATAGAGCGAATTCGGTTTCCTTCGACCTCAGCACGAGACTGTCGCTTCAAAACAACCGCGGTGATACCCTCGCCACGAACGTAACCGCTGCCCGCTTTGTCTCCATGACGGCAGCGGCCGTCAACGGAAAGCATACCAAGATCAGTCATGGTCACGAAGATGTTAGAGTCAAAATGAAGAGCAGAGCCGACTATAATGGACAAATCGGATTCACCGCTGCGAAGAGATTGGTTTCCAAGGTGCAGAGCAACAAGAGAAGAGGAGCAAGCGGTGTCAATAGTGACACTAGAAGGAATTTGTCAGTTAACAGGACCAGGTGTAGGCACTTGCTTCAATGAAAATTTACCTAGGACCGTGCAAATCGTAAAAGTAGGAGATACGGTTAGAAAGAATTGCATCACCAGTTCCGGTCACGGTGTACTTGGGATAGTACTCCAAATCCTTGGTGATCATAGAGTTGTAGTCGTTGGTGAAGCAACCACAATAAACAGAAGTTTGGGTGCCCCGGATTTCGTCAAGAGTGATTCCGGCTATTAGGAATTAGTCGACACATTCAGGAAAAATAGGACATACTTCTTACCATTTTCCAACGCTTCATAGACAACCTCAAGCAAGAGGCGCTGCTGAGGGTCCATGGCCTCAGCTTCCTTGCCGGAGATGTGGAAGAAACCAGCATCGAAGAGACCAAGGTCCTGGTCAAGGAAATAGCCATATTTGGCATTGGTCTATGAGAAGTTAGAATCAAAGTGTTGTGTTCATGCGTGACAGAGGCTGAAAATCAACATACGGTTCCCTTGTTGGTTCCGTCAGGGTGGTAGTAAGCGTCGACGTTGAAGCGGTCAGAAGGCATCTTCTTCTGAACATCGCGCTGGGTCATAATGTTCTCCCAGAGTTTGGAAGGAGAAGAAGCACCTGGAACACGGCAGACCATGCCGATCACAGCGCTGAAATCATCGCGAGGAGTTGGCGCAGTAGTAGCGCTTGAAACGGTCTCGTTGTCAGAGACGTAAGGGGTGTTAACACCTGAGGTACTAGTCATGGTGTCCATTGCTGCGCAGTTTGTTTGGAAGTTAGTATCAAAAAGAGGAGCAAGTACTTAACCTGAAGCTGTGAATATGCGCAGATGCTTTTTAGAATTGGAGTCCAAGACGGAGGACAATCGGTTGCTGCGTATTAGTTACTAAGTATGTATTTTGAATATACAATATCCAGATAATCGATGTCGAACCGCTGGATGGTTGGTAGAACACTGAAGCGAAGAAATCAACAAAGTCTATAAGGAACCCCAATTTGGAAATTGAGGTAGGTCGAAGTGAAAGGGATGGTCCCAGAAGCAGAGTGCTTGGTAGGAGTAAGTGGATGCAAGTAAGTATCAAGAAGAACACAGAGAGAGAACCAAATCAGCCCGGCAATGATTTAATTCTGGAAAGAAATCTGAAGCTATCTCGGGGTCAGAAAGGGTATTTGACTTGTTCTCGACATCTCAGCCATCTCAGCCATCTTGAAATCTGACTAAAGCTTGCATGGTAGGAACAATCGAAGTCGCCGTGCAGAAAAGGATAACGGGCAATTTCCAGATCCCTATGCAGGCCACCTATTGGCTAGACAAGCTTTGTGCTGAACGAAGGTAAAGCGAGTATTCGAGGCCAAAGCTTCTCTCTGTCGGCCAACTCGGGGAGCGTGGCCGTCAGGATACCAGGGCTGATGTACCCAGCCCCCCTTGCAGGTTCGCATTTTGATAGATTAGAGGCCATTAGTTCGAGAGAAGTGAGCCCCATGGACCAGGGACCAGAAGCTAAGCTGACATTCTTTTCCTCCATGCAGGGAGAAGTTAATATGCATCAAACCTTAGTCTCGCGTGGCTAATCCCCTGCAAGAGGATGCGGGACTCCATATCATGGTATGGAAGGCCCGCTGTGTTGGCACATGGCATAAAGGCTGAAACTGCTTAACGCGAGGCTGGAGGAACAATGCATCCTAGGTGGTAAATCCTCCGCGTGGGCTCGGGGTCGAATACCGAGTTTTGCCCCATTTTGTACTATTACTACAGCCCAGGACAGCTAAATATGGACTCCGCGTAGAGTAGACCCTTGTAAGTGCTTAGTGTAGTCGCATAGATTTGATGAGATACCCAGCCCACGATTCATTCACCAGACACAGGTGGAACTTTCGAGATCGGCCGAATGCCAACAAAGAGGATGCAGAAGTCCAGAAGCCCGTTGATACATCTCAATGGGCGCATTCTGAGCTGAGTGGCTGTCTGATGCATGTACATGAGAACAGAGCCCGCCGTGCAAAGGCTGGAGGGTGAAGAGATGAGGTTGGTTGACGTCGAGGTTTGGAAGTTGATGTTTAGTTATGCTGACTAAGCACTTTGAGACGTCGAGGCTGAGACTTCGACTTTCGACTAAGACTTCAACATCTATCAGCAACAAGCAAGCGATAACTAATGGAAACAAGAAAATTGCTAGCAACAATCTATTTTCAGAGCTGACATTCTTCATGTTTCCTTCTCTGCTTGCCTATCTGCCGCTCCCCCATGTGGCAACCGCCCCTGCGCATGCTGAAGGCCCGACATGGGATTGCTTACAGCTAAAAGTCTAGACGGTCCTCTCGTATCGCTTTACCTCCGGAATCTTATGGTGTCGTGGCAGTCAGATCTCCGCAGAACCAAGGCGAGGAGACAGGAGACATCTCTCCATTGCTCAATTTCAGCATGAGTTGCATAGGCTAACATTGGATTCTCTTCGCATATCACTCTTCAGGCACGACAAGCGATACTGCAGTCATAACCAACTAGCCCGTCATCAATGTATCTGTGGAATCAAGTACCCGAGCCGCCCTCCTGCTCGATATCAACACACTCAACTAAGAGTCTAGTACATACGACCACAGGAAGTGGAAAACAGAGCTTCCCGTCCGCTCAGCTGTACTTAAGCCACTTGCCGGTCGGTTAGTAGTTGGGTGAATGACCACCAGCGAATCCCGACTGTCGTATGTTTTTGATATTTTTTGATAATTTTTTTTTTTATTCCTCATGCCATTTTTCACCGTCTGCAATATGTCTCGTGTATTAGTTATCATTATCGTTGAAAAGAATTTGTGCTGGAATATACAGCTCGTACGTTATGGATGTGTTTGTCCGGGAACCCACTGTATCACGATATTTCAGCCCATGTTCTTAATTACGCTTGTAACTATTTAAGGCGAGAGCTAGCTCTGCATAAAGGACTTATTACTTATCTTTCTCGCATAATTTGCATGTTAGTCGAGAATAGCACACGAAACAAGGCTACTGATAATGATCCGTTACGCGTCGGGTGCTCAATACGTCCCGACGTTCCTTTTTGCCAGGAGGAAAGAAATCCGACTCTTCCATGGGCGACTTTCAGCGGCTGGTTATCCGCCACTTTTCTACTTACGGAGCTTTTTATTAAACCCGTTACCCCTGTTTATGGGGCAGTCGTGGACTTATATAGACGACCTCTGCGCTATCCCATGCGGGTTGTCCGTTGTCTACCCTGTCTGGAATCCGGGTAATTCCTACAGACCTCTCTGTTTATCGTATATTGCTATTGCGTGATATCTTCTTTTCAGTACCTCTATAAGGTGCTAGATACCCGTTTGCTCATACCTTAATAATTCTACGTTTGCAGTGTCAACCGTCATCATGTTCGTTGACTACATCCGGACGGCCTTGACACAGCCAATCAACATAATACCGGCTATCATAATCCTCTTCGTTATCTTCAAAATCCGAGCATGGTCCAAGGATGATGGCATCCCTTCCGTTAAATCAAACATTCCAATTGTCGGAAACCTCCTCGACTATGCTAAGGATATGGAAAAATATGTCCGTGAGTCCGGCAAGAAATACGGACAGGTCTTTCAGATTAACCTCCTCCTCACGAACACAATCTGGCTTAACAGTCCTGCCCTAAATAAAGAATACCTTTTTGCCCGCGAAGTAAGTAATCTTTGTGCCTTCCGATAAACAGCCCTATCTAACTATTCATCAGGATGTTTGGTCATTCGGTGACGGCATGGGAGTGTTCCTGAACAAAGTCGTTGTCCCAAACTTCTTTGACCAGCTTCGTGTGCTTGTTGGATCACTCAGCAGAGGAATTTCCAACAACGCAGCTATCTCACATTATACAAATTTAGCTGGCATCGAAACTGAGAAGGCAATTGCCAACTGGGCTGACCGCAAGGAACCCCTGAACCTTTTCAAGGACACCTCTTACATCGTACACAAAATCATTGTCCAGTGCATGATGGGTCCAGACTTCTACGATGCTGCTGATGAGCTTTTTGACCTTCTTCACGTCATGGAAGCGAATCTTGGTAGCATTTGGAACTTCATTCTCCCTGAATGGCTCCCTCATCCAGCCGCTAAGAAGCTATGGGCTGCCCGTGACCGTACTAAGGAGATATTCAATGTCCGTCTTGCTTCTCGCGAAAAGGAGCCAGAGAAATGGAAGAAAGAACTGGACTACATTTCATATACCCTCCGTGACCCTGTAACTGCTCATCTAAAGGACAAATACAGTGCCCTTCACACAGTTCTCATGTTTGCTGCCCACACAAGTACTGTTGCTGGCGTTGCCTGGACTATAATTGAGGTGAGAATCTGAGAATCTGCATATTCTTCCAGTAGCCTTAAATCGCTAATCAGGCTTAGCTTCTCAAAAACCCTCAATATCTCGAGCGTCTCCGCAAAGAATTAGCTGCCAACCCGAACCCAGAGGAATCCGAGTTCCTCAGTGCCCTGATGAAAGAAACCGTCCGCCATTACGTGGCATTCAACGATCTCCGCTTCACCCGCCAACCCAAAACTCTTACTAACGCAGACTCCAAGAAGCCAATTACTATCCCCGCTGGTACCATGGTATCTATCTCCCCTTATATCACACACCATGACCCTAGCATCTGGCAAAATCCCAACGAATATCTTCCAGAGCGTTGGATCGATGAGCCAAACCTCCAGAAAAAGATGAACGAAGGAAATAACATCCGCTATCTACCATTTGGTGCCGGAAGTCATCGTTGTCCTGGAGAGAAGATGGCACTGATGATGATGAGGACTATTGTTGCCAAAATTGTTATGACCTGTGATATGGATTGGCCCGCTGGCGAAGCTAATCAAAACACCACTGACTTGGACTTTGCTAAAATTGGAAGCCCATGGCTCAAGGGTGACATTCGCGTTAAAATTCAACCCAAGAGAAAGTAAACTCCTTTTCCCACTCCTTTAACAATGAGGCAAGCGATGGAACAAAAATAGATATTTCTTATAATTTTATTTACGAAGTATTGACATTGGTTATATTTCTTCCTGTATTTAATGTTATACATATATTTAGTCACCTTAGTTATTTAACCACCCCTCTCTATTTTTCCCCTGTTCTTATTAAAACCTTGCATGTATCTTTCTACTATTGAGTACATTTATCCTGAAACATCAACACCATGCTTTCCGATACAATGTAATAGTCAAATTCCCACTCTTTTGCTTGTCCCACGCGTGAAAAAAATCTTGAAATGGAATACCATAATTTTCCCATGTTTAAGTAAGTTGAAAAACAACGCATCATTCTCCCTTGATTCATTATGTCTAGACTGGAATCGTGGACCGGATGGATCCATATGTAAGCGTTCAATAACGACGACATTGAGAAAGTGCCTCTAGACTCGTATACTTAGATCTTGATGTGGCTTTTGGTCAAAGCAGTTATCTCGTATTATATCTAGTTCATACAGTTCGGTTCTAGAAGGCCTACCGGTACTGATTTCCCAAAAGGAGGAGTGATTGGAATTCTCCTCTGTCGGCCGGAATACCTAGTTATATAAAGATAACAGGCCATATTTGAATAACAGCTAATGGAATAGAATGCAGCTCGAGGGAGGTATCCAATCGTGAGGTTAATACTGGGCATATGTCTTGTTGAACTGCAAATTTACATGCAAATCACCTAGTTGCAACAAGCCACGCTTATCGACATACGAGACGACTGAATTTGAACCCACGATTGAAATTTCCACTGCCAGTTTTAGGCCAATGTTAGTGGAACAAGGTAGCCAAGTCATTGAGAAACGAATAGATAAAAATGTTGATATATACGGAATTAGATCTATGTTCACTATCAACTTTACAGTGCTGTTGTATATATAAGATGTGTAGGGTAAAAACCTCGATGGGGCCAGCAAGCTGGAGACGAAGGTATTAATCTATAGTAAAGATAGCTGTCAAGCCAAAGGTAAGAAATGATAGTAGGGAAATAGTTTAATCACGGAAATCAGCGAGGCCAACTCTGTTCTTCTCGAAGTCGAAGAGGATAACCTTGTCCTTAGCGAAGTTCTCACCAAGATTTCCGATAACAAAGTTCTCTCCTTGGCCAATAACACGAACGTTAAGGACGCAGACATCCTTGCCATCCATGGTCTTAGCTTTAGAGATGTAGTGCCTGGCCTCGATGCTCCAGACTCGGCGCCATTTGCCGAACTGGTACTTCACGGCTGGGAACGAATCAACCCGGTCACAGTCAACAGAGTAAAACTTTTGCTTTCCATTGTTGGGGAGGGTGGCCATCGTAAGGTTGACAGGCTGGGCATTGGTAATGGAAACAAGTCGCCTGTAACTGGCAACGGACATGGCGGCACCGCGTCCGTAACTAGCATGGTCGAAGACTACTGCAGAGCCTGTGGTGGTATTGAGAGCCTGCTCTTCATTACCGATAAAGTGTTTTGTGACCGGGATAGACCAATAGTTATAGAAAGCCGGGTTGTAGATGAAGTCGATGTCATTCACAATTGGAAAGACGATAGTGTTGATCCACTCGATTCCACGCCATCCGATATCCCTGTGATGGTATCCACCAAGAGTTTGAATGCCGTCGTTTCCGTTGCACCGTTCTTTTGGTGGTGACTTATAACCTGGCTCATCACTGTAGCAATAAATGAATGACGTAAGGCCAGAATGGAACTTTTTCTGTTGGACCATCTGGTGGAATGGAGCTTGGATGGACATGTTGTCTGACTTAAAGACGGGAGACATCCCAAAAATTCCGCTGAATGGGTAAGGGAACGAAGCCTTCCAGTTCAACTGGGAGAGTTGGAGCGTGACTCGAGACTCCCGGTCACCAACCCGATAAATGTCGGAAGCAAATACGGCGGTAAGATCCTTGTCCATGAAGAAATGGTTGGGGTTCCATGTTCGAGTTGGATATAAGCTGGTCTGGTTGACGAGGGAAGTAGATTGTGTCTCATTAAACAGCTTCTGGCCAGGAGCAAGGCATCCATAAGCATTATTGGTATGGTTGCATTTAGTAGAGACCGTGTATGCGCCTATCCAGGTCCAATCAACGAAAAGTCTGGTAGCCTGAGCTGGTGTTCCAATAGTGACTAGGTCTGTGTTGAAACCATTCTGGTACAGCTTCAAGGGTAGATCAATCATGCTCTGTTGTCTATCATTAGGAGCGGCGTTTGCTTGGGGGATAGTCGCAGCCCCCAGGGCGACAAGGGTGAGGATGCCACGCATGATGATGTTAGGTCAGTGTGGTCACTGTTGGAGTAGAGTGAAAGGAGGGTGAAACAAAGTAGGAGGTCTCGCAGGCCAGCACGAAACTTGGTGAGAATTAGCGATGAAGGCAGATATAGATATTCAAGTACTCTCTGTACTTTTAATCATCTGGAAACAATTGATGAAGATCGAAGGATGCTTCATCATAGTTATACTGTCTCTCCGTCAAACAGCTACCGTTAACGCCATAAGCCATTCATAGAATGGTCTCCAATAGAAGACTCCGTGCGGAGAGAAGCCATATCTTGAGTGCTTCCGGCACGGATGCTAAGCAAGAAATGTCCGCTGTGTCTCGGCCTTGGGATACGCAAAGCCGCTGCGTTGCTGAAAAGTTGACGTTGCCAGAAGGTTTCGGTACTTTTTCCTTGCGCCTATTTTTAGTGACTGACTAAGTATAAGTACATTAGTAATTAGTTCACGTGACATGGCTCGGCACTTCCCCCTTTTTTCCACCTCGCGCTTCGAACAACATCAACTGCAACGACAGCTTGCTGAACTCACGAACTAACAAAACTAGATGCATCATGATCCTTTGAGTTGCCATGAAGCGAGACAAGGATGATGAAAGACATGCTAGTCGAAGGTAGTCATCCCTGTGCTATCGTCTTCTAGAATAATACCATTCTCGTGGCAGCATCGCGTGGGCTCCGGGAAATCTTACTCATACTGTGTGATTCCTAACTTTCAAGCCTCGTCCTTCGTCCTTCAATGCCACACGGTCTCCACGTGTAGGAGCTGTAACGAGAGTGCCCCTCACGAGCCACCGTACCCCCTGTGTCTTAGTTCTGGCCACTGGCGGTACTTTCTACCTATCGCCTACTCTTCCTCGCTAGTCATGGTCGACTTGGAAAGAGATATCGCTAGGGCAAAGCTTGTAGCAAAAGCTGTCCCACTGCCCCCAGAGCTGATACCTGTGTAGATATTTCGTCCAAAACAACCGACATGCTTCTATTTCAAAGCAGAATGACTCTGAGAAGGATTTACATAGAAAATAGGCCAAATTTATCGAGGAGAGGAGCTCTGTCCAAGTCTGCTATTAATTTAAGCACCCTCCCGCATTTCCAAGAACCGGACCGGCTCTAAATTAAATCCAATATACATTCATTTTCTCTCCCAGAATACAACGCAGGATTGAATCATTGCGTCCATTTTTTCTTGTCTGCTTTTGTTCAGAGCCAAGCAAAAGTAATCTATCCTCTTCACTAGACCTCCTTCGATTCGGACCCTCCCCCCATTTCACTGAAGAACTATGGATACCATTACTCTCCTTCAGGGTGACCCTGACTCCAACCTCACTCCTCTCATCCTCGTCCACGCCATCTCCGGCCTTGCGCTGCCATACTTTGCTCTCGGCCCTCTCTCCGAGATCGAAGAAGATCGCCCCGTATATGGCATCTCCTCACCAATGTTCACTTCAACCTTGGCAAATCCATTGGATGGTACTTTGTCGCAGCTGGCAGAGGAATACGTTGCAACTGTTCGTCGTGAGATCCAGCCTTTTGGGCCCTATCTTCTCGGCGGTTGGTCTATGGGTGGCATGATTGCAATGGAGATGGCAGCGATACTTCAGGCACAGGGAGACGAAGTACCACACGTTCTACTGATTGATTCAGTAAATCCAAGGTACTTTCCAGAATTTCAAGACAAGAAACAGCACGATATACAGGCAGCATTAACATACAATGCTATTGCTACCCGAATGAATGCCCCTGCGATCCCATTATTTCAATGCGGCCTCTTCGAAGATGACTATTATAGCAGCAGCGGTGAAGAGAGCAACAATGACAGCGATACCGAAGAATTTGCGGAAGACTTGTCCGTACCCGAAATGTTAGGGAGGATGAGGAAACATATCCACCAGGGACTTGGTGTTTTGGCCTCCCAAAAGAGCAGGGTGGACGAGTTCGATTTTGGTGAAACGGAAGTCACCTTGATCAGATGCACAGTCCGCGACAGCATAGATTCTCTAGTCAATGACCGACGCAAAATACTCGCACAGAAGCGATCTCAGGACAATACGCTACTATGGCCGGCTGAATCTTTTAAGTCGTTCAAGACCCTTACTATTGACGCTACACACGACGGCTGTTTTGACGCCGAACATGCTGATGAACTGACGTTCCTTGTCAAGGGCGTGTTGGACAATCTTGACTATTGAGACCCAAAGCGCATCGTACGCGACATCGACCCATTTCATTCAAATCTTTTAACGTTTGCTTAACATCAACTATTTCCTGTTATCAAGAACAGACTCAGGAGTCTCTGCTATCGTTTCTACTCGGCAAAACTGTGTTTTTGGAGGTTCTATGCACACCACAGCCAAAAGTGCATACTGGAAACATTATATCGATTGGCAGGAAACCAAAGGAGGGTCCCACGCAAAATGGGTTGAGCCACCCTCCGTTCATCGTTCTTTTGCAATCATATTTACTGGCTAGATAATTTCCCTCTCTCTTTTTATTTTTACTTATTTCTTTTCCCTCGCTTGTAAGGTGGTTAATGTTTTTAGAATAGAGGGAACAGATATATTTTTGCGCACGATCCACACTCATCACTGTCATTGTCCAGCCATTCGTACCACTTCTTCTGTAGCCGGCTTGTTTGAGCACTAGCTGCTCGTATTTGACAAACACGACAGCCTCCGAAACGGAGTTAAGACGTTCAAGAGCTGATGACAATTTCCGCCTGTAGGTCTTCTCATCACTTCAGCAAATCCAAGAGCTAAACCGGTACACGCCACACATGCAGCGGTACCAAGCTGACTAGTTAATTGCGTAGGAGGGCGACTACTAAAATAAGGGACCAAAAGACGGGGATATATTTTCCGACCAAACCATCCCATAGAATCGAGCTTCTCAGCCCTGCAGCTAAATATGTAGGGTCTTTTAGGGTCTTTTGGTCTAGATCAGTGCAAGCATGCGCCGAATGTACCCAGCTCCGTATCCCACGTTGGATGCCAGGAATAATTCGTGTCCATCCGGGAGAAGGAGAAAAGGTATAACTTAGCGATCAGGATGTTCCATGTTCCCTCACGCCACGTTTTCCCTGGGTCAAGCTAGTTTTCTTTTCTTACTTTCCCATGCCTTTCCGGGGCGACAGGCAGATGGCAGGGGCTGGTTTTCAGGTCGCGAGGATTTTACGCTCGAATGATGAGTTACTCATCATAGCGAGAAGGAATGCATAACGCCGACAGCCAGCAACTATTATTTTGTAAAAAAAAAAAAAAAAATATCATTTTTATTGGAAAAGAACTATCCGTGGTAAACGCTCTAGGCTCCGATATTTTGGGCTTGCCCTTCCGGTGGATAACGGGGTTATCCCGAATTTGCGCCTAAACATGGAGACACTCGCTGTGTTTCAGCCTTCCTGAGCACACAACAATGAGGAGCAGGCCTAAACTTGGCCTACGAGTCGACTTTTGTAACGGAACATTATCCTTTGGGTGGCATGTTTGAGGACTATTAGAGCTTGACGGCCTTCCTATAACTTATCGGTCACCCAGCTTCTTCACCTCCAGCTATACTTTTGCTTAATTCCCAAACCGCCACCAAGAAGCAGATAGGAGTCGAGAAATTTGAGCTCATCGATACAAATTCTTACCCTCAAGAGGTCCAGAACAATACCAGAGACACCTAAATAGTCGTTACTTCGATCGCGGAAAAAAATGGCCGAAGCCAAACCACACACCCCGGAACGTGTCCGTGTTGCCATATGTGGAGGCGGTATTGGCGGTCTTACCATGGCTGCTGTCCTTCGCCGGCTCGATATATCCTACGTCGTACTGGAGCGATATGCGCAGATTACCCCACAAGGAGCTGGAATATCACTTGCCCCCAACTGTTTGCGGGCTTTAGATCAGCTCGGCATTTTTGAGAAGCTGGCCAAGCACTCACAGGCCTTGCGTGAAGTTCACATTTATAAAAACAACGAGTTCTGGGGTTCCCAGAAATTTGGGATGACCAACGAGGCATTTGGATATTATGTGCATAAAATTGAGAGACACCAGTTCCACCACCTGTTACTGGAGGCAGCAGGCGGTAATGATGTCGTTCGATTGGGCTTCAACGTGAATGACATTGTCGACGATGAAGACGCTCCTTACGCTATTGTCAGAGCCGAGGATGGCCGTGAGGTTCACGCTGATATCATTGTCGGTGCTGACGGAATTCGCAGCTATACTCGCCGAGTTGTAAGTTACTACCCCTGTACATACAAGAGGCTAATTATCGGAGAACTAATGATGGTGTCTGAAATCAATTAGCTGGCCGAGAAGAGTGGAATGAAGGCAACAAACACCATCCGCTTCACTGGAAGAGTCCATATGTCGGGATACACAAAGCCCTTGACACACTTAACCACCAAGGATGAGGGTGTTGCCCACTGGATGTTGTATGACGACGCCATTCTTACTACCTGGCCATGCAAGGACAACAGACAGTGGTTTATCGGTGTTGCGGTTCGTTGATTTTCACTGGTAAAAAGCGCAAGGTATAACAAGCTAACATCCAGTGTAGGCAGCAAAGCTGAAGCCAGGAGAGCAGCCTGATCGATCGGTATGGAAGGGCGCCACCAAGGACACGATCAACGAGGTCTACGGTGAACGGTTCCATCCATTTGGTGAGGAATCTAAAATGAAGTCGAGTAAGTATTTATTACTCTCTGCTGTACATAGAGGGCGAGAACCACTTACTAATGGTCAACACAGTCGTTGATGCTTCTGAGCGTGTTATTGCCAGCAACGTGTTCATGGAGCTTGACGTCCCACACATGGTGAAGGGGAGAATCATGCTTGTTGGAGACGGTTTGTGCCCCTTTTTATCTATCAGCTGTTTTAGAATTAAGGTGATGACTAATTATATTGGCAGCGGCCCATTCCATGACATCATTCTTCGGCCAGGTAAATTAAGCTTAATTTTCCCAAACCTTCCCTCTCTCCCCACCCACACATCCACAATGGAACTAACACTAAGTCTGCTAGGGTGGATGTCAAGCCATCGAGGACGCCGTGGAGCTCGGTAACGCCTTGTACGAGCATTTCCATCTCAATGACCCCACTGCCTTCGACAGATATTCCGAGGTCCGCCAGAAGAGAGCAAGCGACCTTGTCCAGTTCTCTGATAACTTTGCAAAGGTCCACACAGCCCGACTTCCATATGGGCTTGGACCTTTGGTGAGAAAAATTCTTTACAAATATGTTCCCACCAGTATATGGGTATGGTATTTCAACTGGCTCTTCAACTACCAGCCAGTCATCAAGTACCCGCTGTTGGATCTTCCTGCTGGTCAGGCAGCTTCGGTCTAATAACACGTTGCATTCCCACGCCAGGGAAGGACCACCTTGGCTTGCTGTTACCGATATTGTAATGATGGTGATCACGGATACTCTCACTTTACTCAATTTTCAAGATTATTCTTTTTTGTCTTTTCTTTTTCTATTTCACATTTTATAGCATTTGAAACCTTGGAACATCACATTCTACTACTGATCATGTTTGTTATAGACCTCCATTTTACTTCTATTTAACTAGTTATTCAATGGCAGAAATAGGGTTATTTTTGTCCTCAGAGGTAGATAAGAAAAACAACAGCGTATGTTTAGTCATATCAATGTGATCCTACAAATGAAATATCAACTATAACAGGGTCGAGAGTTGATATAATACAGCTTCAAGTGCAATTATAATATAGTTGTGTAAAATCACCTTAAGCCCCTTCTAAATCACAAGTAGGGACTCGTTACTTAGCCTGCCACTTGTAAAAAGCCAAGTAAAGGATTTCCCAAAGCCATTCCCAATTCGAATAGTCGAGGTACCAACGTTATTGTACCTTGTAGCTACGTATTGCGACTCTACGTACGTATAACACAGTCGTGATTCTCAGTATGGGATATATACCAATGTATTGTCTATAAAATCGGCAAACAGTTGCGATAAAAGAAATATAATGGTAGATTATGTTTGAGTACCCCGTACCAGACAAGGCTCAAAACCTGATACATTGATACTTCATTGTTTTATTGTTTTTTTCACGATTCTACAAGACAACCATGTCAAAACCTTCCGTCCAAGTACCAAAGTACAAGATTGGAATTCCGCGGTCATAGTTCAACATAAATCAGAATAGTTGATTGTCTCTTTTCCCTCGTTAGTACTCAATTTGTTTGTGCGTTCTCACCCTAGGGAGCTTGTCGACTAACGTAATAAGTCAAAGTCTCGTTAAGCCATCCAAATTTGAAACTACAGGCAAATAATTATATTGAGTCTTGCTGGAGTTATATTGGCATATTTCTCAAGATAACATGTATTACATGTATTGCATGTAGAAAAACCTCATTTCGTTGGTTTTCAGAATGATAATGAGTTAGATATAAATTAAGGTACTACATAGAATGATGATGTCCTAGGGATAAAGGATGTATCTACATATTATCCCACGAAATATGCATACCAGTGGAGTTATTCAACTTCTAATTGTAGTTAAACTTACATGTGCTTCAGATATATTGAATATTCTACTTAAATTTCATACCGGTAGTTTTCTCTGAACTACAACTCCGTGATGGCCTAAATGTTGTCTTAATCGACGGTTTCATTTCCTCTTATAGGATTTGCATGCGCACCAATGCTCGTCTTTAGGCCAAACACATTATGTGTGGTAAATATCCCATCTATCTGACCACCACTCGGAGGTCCGTAATTGCATGTTGCGTTGGGAGTTACGCACTGCCATATGAATTTACCTTCGATATCACGTCTGTGCTTATTCCCCGCTCTTGACAGAACATCAACTACTAAGATTCATGTAAGAATGATGACATTCGTATTTTCTACCTGCATGACCTCTATCTATATTATAAGACACCACGTATATCTAACAGCGTCGGATACGTCTTACGAAATAATCCGGCTTATGTCTTGTTTTTGCTCTGGGGACAGAGATGATAATGCAATAATATAATTCAAAATTGACCGTTTAACGAAGGCCATCTGTGTATTAAGATCCTCTATATCCGGTAAATCTTACAGTTCGTATACCTCACCATCTGGGTCGGTACTGCTGAGCCTGATGGAGCCATCATTCATCACAAGATATACTAGCTTACCTTGATGTATCTAGTTTCAGGAGTGAGCAATATTTGCGTGTGCAGAAAATCAAATCACCTCCTACTGTATTACAGGTTTACTCCTCGAATGCTGGTGCAGTATGGGGTACTTACTCACGAATGCAAGCTTAGGCAAGCCTACGGCCTTGATCTGACATCAGATTAGCTCACAACTGGATGCCCTACCAATCCTGAATATGAGGTCCACCCAAGTATGAAACACAAGCGGGAAATCGAGTGCCGTGTGCAAAAATGAAACTACTATCGTGATGGCATAATTAAAATATAGCCTCCTTTAAACGAGTGAACGAAGTTGTAAGTATAGGCTTCCAGAGCACAAGTTAAAGTTTCCTCGCGTGGTTGAGGACCCACTATATCTTGGCATTTTCCACGCGGCGGGCCGAGCTCCGAGCGGGCTCAAGCGCTGGACCAATGAAAAATATACGCTATGACCGAAATCGGAAAGGTGGATTTAGCCGTAACTTTAAATATATTGAAGAGTTTAACTAAGCCACTGTCATTGGAACTCCTTCGCGTCGAGCAGCGAGCCACTTCCTCCCTCCTTCAGCGCTAAGAGAGTCGCACGGCCAGGGTGCAGGCCATACAGGAAAAGACGGCCTCGATATCCGGCCGAGATATATTTTCTTAGTTTGGCCAGTTCGCTGGCGATCGATCCGTGGATCGGTTACACAGTGGGAGTTCGATTCCTGGCTTAAAACTATCATCGAAATAGTTGGGGCACATATCTCGAAACCGTCGATGAAAACCTTCGTGCACGTGGACTTAATATATATCAAACGTTCTATTGAAATTCCCCGTGAAGATCAAATAAAAGGTGTTGAATATTCCGGAACTCCTATCCCCAGTTTCAGATCATCTGTGAGTTGAGTTGACGTGCCTCCAGCTTTTACCATATACCACAGCGCACGAGTGCAATATCAATCATCACGTGGTAGTTACTCAGCTGGTGGTTATGGGAACCCTGTTATCATGTCCTTCGAGGCACCGTATATGAGACGTAGTGAGAACCTGTGGATGAGGAGCATCCAACTACTAGCTGAGAAACGGTGGGATATGTTGCCAATCCCATACATCATATTATTTACGTAGCGAGGCACATCTACAATATCTACAATTGTGAGAGGCTATCCCTGGCCTTCGACGCACGGGAGTCTCCCTGCATTCGACGGACGCTCACTAATCAGTGAAGAATTCCGCTTTCGTCTTCCTCGTGGTATTGCTGAATTCTCGGAGCCGAAATCCACAAAACATGGGAACAGGGAGCTGGTAGGTCCATGCATGGGAAGGATGGTATCCCTGCGTCCCCGATGCTGCGCTTTTGTCATAGTGACCGCTCCGATTTGGCAAACGCTCCACTTAGATGCCGTACGCATTGGCAAAAGAGGATGCGCTTTTCCTCCCGCGCTAACTAGAAAAAAACGTGGCAGCAAAACACGCTGTATTATTTTTTGTTTTTCCCCTTCCTTTCTCGCTTCAACCCGCTGGTGATTATGTATGATATTAAAGTTTTTTCCCTATACAGCAAAAAACACAAAACAGCGGCTGGTGAGGCTGGCTGGTTGTGCTTGACTCTCGTTCTGAGTAACATCAAGACAAGAATAGATAGGGCTCATAAGCGAAAGCTCTTGGTATTGAATGAAAGCTGACCACCACACCGATGAAATGGGTAAAGTGTAGTACTGTATGAACCGTGGCTACGGGGTTCCACGGTTTCCCACATGGCGTTGGATGGAATGTCTGAGTGCATTCTGGGCATCTTTTTCTGGTTTTATTTATTCCTTTTTTCCTTTCCCATTCCTCCTTGTTCTTCCTCTTCTACTGCCAAAAGCGTAAAGGCACGGTACAGAATAAGGAAAGGGATGACAAAAAGGGGTGCATCTTATCGGAGGATTAGACAGCCAGCTGATGCCTGCGAGCCCTATGAGCTGAGCTGCCGGGTTCGGTTCATCCCTTGCGATGGCAGAGCAGTAAACACAGGCAACCCTGTATGAGGTAAATGAAAAGAGAGTGCTGGGACTAACATAACTAGCTAACTACCACTCAGCCCCTAGAGAATGGAGACTTCTTGGCCCCTGATCTACACAAGCTGTAACAGCACCACCAGCCTTGTGGGCGTGCTGCTTGGTGACCATCGAGCAAGTGACTAGTGTTAGTTGCCTGCTCGAAGGCGTGCAGCGCCCCGTGGTTGTTTTGAAAGAATTCCTTGCACGAAACTATGCTGCTAGGGCATACCTAATCTCACATAGGAGCAACGCTAGGGTAGTAGAGATTGAACTAACTGAATCTTCCGTTCTCTCTAGCGTCGCTATAGATTTCCTCTTTTCTGGAAATGAATCGGTCTGGCTTCTGCTACGACAAAGCTTTTCTTCATTTTTTTTTTTTTTCTTTCCTCTTTTTCCGCTCTCCCATCGTATGCGTCCAGCCGCACTGGTAGTTGGCTGTCTGCAGGGATTGTCCGGGCCCTGTCTGCTCTGTTGTACGGATTACTGGTTGCTTTTGCCTCATCCTCCAGCTCTTCCTTGCTTTTTCCCCTTTTTTTCATTTGGATTTGTCACAGAAAATACAGTTAAGGATTTTCTTCTCTCTGTTTTTTTTCCCATGTTTTTTTTTTTTTATTTTTTTTGGTCATCGTCCTCTTTTTTTTCAAACCCAAACAACCTTACATCGCGTGGGCAAAGCTGGGGTGGATGCAGCGTCGGACCGGGGGGGGGGGGGGGGGGGAGGGGACGAGATGCTGGTATAAAGGTTACCAGGTGGGAGAAAAGCCCCTTGCCCTTGCCGATCCTCTCATCACAGTCGAGAAAGGATCACTGCAGCAAGGGATTCAGCATTTTCGAGATACACATCAACCAACCTATATATTTACCCTACCTGTCCTGCATAACTGAAGCCTCCTCAGAAGGTCATCATCATAATCATATAACTATTTATCTTGCGTCGTTCCACATTTCCCATTCCTACCATTCTCAATACACCTTCGACTCCTTTGCCTCAACCCTGACATCAACAACACCCATCTACCTGGAGTTAGCCATTGACTGGCATCTGGGATCGAACACCACCTCTATCTAATAACCATAATCCTAATATATAATTGCTGCTGGTTACCCTCTCCTCTGGAAGGACAGAGATTCGTCGCTGCTCAGCACAACACTACACTTGGTTATTGAGACAATTCATAATGAGTTCATCATCAAACAGTCAGTACCTTTCCTATAGTCATGCGCCAAAACGTTTACAAAGCTTAGCTGACATTATATGCTGTTGAAGGGACTCCTGTGTTGAGAAAGAGTTGCCACTTTTGCCGAAGCCGAAAGATCAGATGCTCGGGCCAGAGTATCTGTGAAGCTTGCCAGGAGCGTAATATAGACTGTGTCTATGACCTCGAGGCAGCAAAAGGCCGGCCAAAGCGTAAGCATGTCGAGTCCAAGGACTCGAAGCTAGGCTCTGACCGTGGCCAGGCTGCCAAAGGAGCTGGCTCCCAGGACGGTAAATCTACTGGACAATGGGACCCCAACCTCCAGGGACCCCTGATGGGCGATGACTTAAACGCAATGTTCCATGAATGCTTCATTAGCAAAGTGGGTATGCGAGCAACAATCTTCCAGGGTGCTATAGCAGCTGGCCATGAGCGTCTAAAACAAACTGGAGGCAACTCTGCGTCTCACGATGTGCCACAGAGAATAAGCTACGACGGATTGATGAGTTCCATGACCCGAGAAATCGTCGAAATGATATCCCTTCGCTTCGGAGACTTGAACTGCGAAGTGGAAGACAACTTCCCTCGACGTTACTGCATCACCAGCCTCGCTCGCGATACAACCCAGGAGATGTTCGACAACACCATCCCAAGGAAGAACCCCCTGAAGTCCTATTCTTCGCACCGTATCCTCCAACTCATTGACTTGTGGTTTTCTGTCCATCCCCTGTCCTCGTTGATTTCGAAAACACTTTTGCTCAGCTCCCTCAAAAACAGCACCTACGACGAGGCTCTCCTGGCAACCATCCTCTCCGATGCCTGCCTCGTTCATGAAAATGGCCAAAACTATGACACCGAGGGACAGCTCCTCTTCGAGTTTGCAACTTATCAAATCCAAAACCGAAGCGTATTAAACCGAGATATTGCTTCCTCTCAAGCCTTGATTCTCATGGCGTGGAGAGAGATATGCATGGGAAACGCTCGACGAGGCTCATGCCTAACAGCATATGCCTGTCGCATTGTTTCGGAACTACACAGAGGCCTGAACCAGGGTGTCTCTTCTAACGGAACAAAGTTGAATGGCATCGATGTTCGATATGTGGACGGTGAACTAATCCGGAACATATATTGGGTATGCTGGTCAACTACAGTATGGTCCTTGATGCAAATTGACCAGCCATACAACCTTCTCCTACCGGAACAAACCCCTTCACAATTCCCATTTGTTGACGAATCAACCTCCATGACAATCAGCCTGGACTTGGCATCAGACAATGTATCGACACTGAGAGCACAATCGAGGGCCTTACAAGAGTTGTGGCCTCTGAGCCAGGTAGCAAGCACAGCAGCTCATATATATGCCCTTTGTCCAAGCCCAGACATAAAAGATACCCTCGAGACAGTCGAATGGCAAGCAAGACACATCCATCAACTCCGTCGTCTCCTTAGCTTTCAACTAGAGCTTCCTACTCTCTGCGGTAAAATCCGACACATCCTCCTCGAGGCCATCAGACAGGTCGAGCTTGAAGTTGCCCCTGGCTCAACACAAGCAGTAGTGCTTATTGCATACCATACTATGATCGTTCACATGCTATTTCCCCAGAGACAAACCTCAGACAGCGTCATTATTATGACGCCAGAGCGCATTAACGAGTTCTGCCAATCGGCCAATGCCTTGGTTGCTATTTCACACTCCGTTATCTCACCACAAACCACTAGCCTTCTCCCAGGCCCTGGGCTCAAAACCAAAAATGTCTCCGACATCTTTGCACTTGGTCTTGATGCCTGCAGCCGAGCACTTGCATATATACATAGCCGTGCAAACTGTGGCCGTGATGAATACCAGGCAATAATGGCCAAAAACAGGCAGCTGTTTTACCTTGCACAGCAATTGCACGATATCAGCCGAGGAGAACTATCTAGGGCATCAGCTACTATGCGAACCATCAAGAAGCGACTAAAGTTTGCAAAAGTTGTCTTCTCATCCATCAACGAGTCTACACCACCCCTTGTGCATAGTGATCCCTCTCCTATTGCACAATTCCGCTCAAGAATCCAGAACCTCTCTCAGAGCAGCAATACAAGCGTATCAGGGGGCCTGTCACAGCCAGGATCTCCCATTCCGGATGATGCATCCTACCTTTCGTCAATTCCCAACCAACTGCCTCTCGATATGTTCCTCGGGTCCGATACCTCTCCAGTATCAAGCCAAGATGGGTTTGATACACTGCATATGCACACATCAGGCTCCTCGCTTGCAACCTTAGACCACAGTGGGATGACATCGCCTTTCACTCCCTCTGGTATGTCACCACTACAGCCACCCAGAAAGATACGGCGGACTGTTAGTCCGCCCTCCTTTGAGAGTCATGGGAAAGCTAACATGTTTGAGCTTTCAGAGCCTATCATGTCCTCCAAACCAGAGCATATCCCGCGCAGCAGTGGATCTCCATCCTTGAATAACGGCTCCATGTTCCGCAATGGAGGGGGGATGGGGTTGATGGGCCTTGACATGACGCCAAATGACGGTCACAAAAAATTCCTTGGTGAACCAATGAACTTTTCTCAACAGCTGTTTATGTCCTCGGAAAATGATTCTGACTTCGGATCTGGGCCTCTTCTCTTTGGAAGCCCCCTGGACACCAATGGCCATGGGGATTTCAATGGAATGCCGGATTTAACTTGCATAGAAGGCGAGAACGGTTTCATGCCCTTAGATCTCGGCTATCTTGGTTAAGCTGGGCATTTTTGACGACGATTACGACATAACATCCTACACAAAATAGATCACAGCCTAGCAGTGGGCAAATCCGATTTTACCGGCGTTCCCCTTACATCCATATTTCAACTGTGGCCTCCTTTTACTCTGTCTTATTTAGCGTTTTAAGGTGTCGGCATTTTGTTTCCCAATTTCCATCTAGATTTCTTTCCTTTATCAAAATATATTGAAGCTACCCATTGCATTTCAGGTTTAAAATTGCATCATGTGCATTGTATCTAGGCTATCACTCATACAACCTTAGTCAACCATACGATCCTTTTCACAGGAAAGTCGCCTAGAGGCAAACGTCTTCCAAGTGTCGGTTGTATTGCCTTTCCTGAGATACTCCGTCAGAATCAGGAGGTATGGGTGTAAAAATGCCCATCGTAGTGGAATATTTTACCACGCGCAGTAAGCGACGTCTGTTATTTTCCGCATTTAAACGAGAACGTAGGGAGAACCTGTAGTCATAGTGCCTGTGAATTGTGAAGTCAAAAATAGGGGAAAGGCCGTGTAGAAGATGAGTTGCATAGAACAGATCCCGCGGTCAATAATTGGGCTAACAGCACAAGGCAGAAAAACTAGGGAGCAGACACAAGGAAGGAGCTGGCTGATAACGGCCTCGTGGGCTTGGTATACTTGCATGACAATGACGGTGAATTACGGGTGGATCCGAGTACCATAGCCTTCAAGCAGTTACTCAGGAGCTGCTGGGATACAGAAGATGATCGTCAATCAAGGGTCCAGGTCTTATAGTTGCTAATTACTATCCAAGGGAGTGCACTCGGTGTGCACAAGTTCTGCTCAGACCTATTAAGGAATATCTGGATGTATGGTAGAGAGGCCATGACTCAGGGCTATCAGCAAAATGGGGATAATCCCTAACAATGGATATATTCGAGAGGATTATCTCCGTAAGAAGCTCACAAGGCGAAGGATATTTCTAGTGGGAACGAGTGTTTGCGCTTGATACTGGTTAGCGTGTAAATTATGCCGCTGTCTGGTATCATGAGCCATTCATAAAGTGATAACTAATGCGTACATACTTAGGGGGCTTTATTGTAATCACCAATATCATTTGTTAAAGGGGGGAAAGGAAAGCAGAAGGGAAAAAAAAAAAAAGAGCAAGGAATCGAGGCGAAGTGAATCCTCGGGGTCTAAGAGCGTGACTCTAGAAAATTCGACCACAGTTGAAGGAACTTAGCAACGAGGATGTTCAGGGTCATATGCCGGTTCTCAGGGTGAATCCTTGTCCGGATCCCCTAAAAGGATTGATATCAGCAACGCCCAGATGCAGGATAGATCCGTATGGTGCTAATAGCCCTTGTATCAAGGCAGACTACCAGTTTAAGCCTGCCATTTAACAAATAGGAGGCGAGAGTTTTAACCCGGGGATTCATACCCCTGCCAGATATCATGAAAGCAGGGTCATTAACCTTGAAGTCCGTGAATGGGAATGAAAATGGGAGGCAAAAAAGAAAAGTGAGCGAAAAAGGCATGAGTGCAGACCTTACTGTCCACTTTCTCAGCCCAAACAAATTTCCAAGATTGAGCTGAAAGGGCCCTGTGCACGGAGGTTGAGCTCTGTATGAGAAGCTTTATTTGAAGAGTTGAGAAATGAAACAAGTAAGAAAGTAAAAAAGAAAGAAAGAAGAAGGAAAGGGAGAAAGAAAAAGAAAAACATTCATCCCACAAGGATGAAAAATTTAAGCTGGTCGTATGCAGCTTGGATTGTGTTGCTTCGTGCGTTGACTCGCGTGGCGGTCCAGTTTGAATTTGTTAAATCAAATTGGGGGCGTAATGTAAGACTTTACGACCAGTCGATGCATTTGATTCAGTAAACAGGCCATACCATATAAAGTAAGTGTCAACTTTTCTCTGGCCCCTTTACCATAAAATTCGCTGAGTGAAGGATCGAAAATGCAGGCCGGATGCGCGCTCATAGACATTCCTCATCCAAGGAAGGTGGAATATCAGTAAGGGGTGGTGAAGGCAGTATACCCGCAGATTAACACGGTTGACCGAGGAATTTGCTGGTACCTTGCGATAGGGAGGTCATCTCAAGAATAGCGAGTTCGTATTGTATTATTAGCATACGCACGAAAGGGCACAACAGCCCTACAGTCCCATAAAGCCGGTACTGAAAACGAATGTAATCCTGCACCACGCATTGATATTAAAACATCGTGCTTTTTGTAGCTGATGTTGATTCGATGGCCATGCGGGTTTCAGTCCAAATTGGATTCTCTGTAGGTTGACCACATTTATAACATCCAGCCCGCGGAAAAGCATCATGCTGCTGACATGAACGGAACTATCTCACCGCGTTTTACGGTGTATATGAAATCAAGTCGAACAGCTTGCGTCCAGGCGGAGCACTCATTAATCTCAAACGCCGAATACTGCGCATCAGCTCATCTAGGTGGTTTTTTTTTTTTTTTTTTTTTTTTTTTTTTGGCATCATAGCGGCAAGTCCTGCAACCCTTATCCAAGCCTCTAGCCGAAATCGTGCCCACAGCACCGATCTTGATATATTTATGTCAGTCTTGGTTTCGAGTCGATGCTGCAAGGCTGAAGGCTCAACATGAACTTTCCGTTCGAAGCGGAAGGACAGGTAAAAACATATCCCATTGCGCGGGGTACTTGTGTGGGTGTAGTATATTTTCAACCCTAAGGAGAATATCTTGTCCGTTAGTACTGATCAATAATCAGGGTTAGCTGCTTCGCTGGTCGTCGTTGAGGATCGTGATGCTTTTGTTGCTGATGATCTATAATTAGCTGCAACTTTTGTTGTTGTAGTCGCCGGCAAAAGCTAAATGGCTTAGTAAGCAGACCCCGCGGACAGAATGCCGAACAAACAAGAAGTTAAAGCCTGAAGTAAAGGCGATGAATCGACACTGTTGCAAGTAAACGCCATCGAGAGCACTCCACACTGCAGCGATACCATGGCGTCCCTTCTTAAAAAGCCATTGAAGATTGCACTGGTGCAGCTGGCTTCGGGTAAGTCTTGGGGGCTGAAGTGCGCCACAAAAAATCAACAAGAGTCTGAATCTGGGCTGATTCCCTGTATTTGCTTAGGAGCTGACAAGGCCGTTAACCTTGCACATGCACGATCGAAGGTATTGGAGGCTGCGCGGGCTGGGGCTTCGCTGGTAGTCTTGCCAGAGTGCTTTAATTCACCCTATGGCACGCAATACTTCTCCAAATACGCAGAAACCCTTCTTCCGTCTCCCCCATCTCAAGAACAATCCCCATCTTTCCATGCATTATCCTCTATCGCCAAAGAGGCCAAAGCATACCTCGTCGGTGGGAGTATCCCGGAGTTCGCCCCAGAGAGCAAGAAGTACTATAATACCTCTCTTGTATTCTCGCCGAATGGTTGCTTGATTGCTTCTCACCGGAAGACTCATCTCTTTGATATTGATATACCCGGGAAGATAAGATTCAAGGAGAGTGAAGTTCTTTCTGCGGGCAATAAAGTCACTATTGTCGACTTACCAGACTACGGTAAAATAGGACTGGCCATTTGCTATGATATTCGTTTCCCGGAAACTGCTATGATTGCCGCCCGGAACGGCTGCTTTCTGTTGGTTTACCCGGGCGCATTCAACTTGACCACAGGCCCGTTGCATTGGTCATTACTGGGTCGTGCTCGTGCCATGGATAATGAAGTATATGTCGCTCTCTGTAGCCCTGCCAGAGATCTTGATGCCACATACCATGCTTGGGGTCACAGCTTGGTTGCCAATCCCAAAGCAGAGGTCATAGCAGAGGCCGCCGAGGAGGAAGAGATTGTATATGCTGACCTGGAGCCTCAAACTATCGAAGACATTCGGAAAGGAATCCCCATATATGAGCAAAGGCGATTCGATGTATATCCTGATGTAAGTAAGGGGAAAATCAGATTCGAGGAGTAAAACGGAGGGGGCTCAATACAAATGATTCAGCGACATCTTCCTCCATAGTTATTCTTCAATGATGCCTATTTTCAATCAAAACACTCGAGAGCTTGCTGTCTCTATCAGTTTTCTTGCACTCCAAAACCCCTTGATTATGTAAGTAGCCAGCGAGGACCAGAAGCTTGGCATCCAACTTTAATCACGTGGATAAAATATTACGTAATAAGCGAACCACACCAACTTTTGTAAAATGGAAAAAGAGCAAGCGAACTTTCGTGATTTTTGTTCGATTTCGACCTCAGCAACATCCCCTTCGACACAGAGATTTCACAGCTGTCTCTGCAACTCACAGTATGTTAAACCACACCTCCTGCATATATATAGATGAGTACAGCTAACAGATTCTTGCGCCATAGAATCATAATGTCGAGCGCACAAACCGGAAAGAAGGGCCGCTCGGCCATCTCTGATGTTGTCACCCGAGAGTACACCATCCACCTCCACAAGAGAGTACGTTGAATCAAATCAATTATACCGTTAGCAATCCGATTGCATACGCGTATTCCCCCCAAGTTCAAGAGCGGCCGCGGAAAAGGCAACATATGCTCCAGTCAGATGATGACGAGAGGTATCATACTGGAGTCGCAGGCCTTGTTTGTCCAAGGCCTATGGTTACAGTCACAAACTTGACACCTTGATGTGGTATCCCTCGTCAGGCTGCGCAAAGTTGCTGGAATTTCATATACACTGCCTTGAGCTATGACTGCAGTTGGCGCGGTTGTTATCACGACGTCACTTCAAGAGCGAGAGGGAGAATTCGAAAAGAAAATGAGAATTAGTTTTATGAAGTCCACCGCTATGGCCCCGGAAGCAATTGCTATCCTTGTCGCTGAACATTAAAAATGGGCATTTTGGACGGAAGACTGATTTGTGTTTTCTTGTTGTGGGTATAGGTTCATGGCGTATCTTTCAAGAAGAGAGCTCCACGAGCTGTCAAGGAGATCCGTGCTTTCGCCGAACAGGCCATGGTAAGTTTATAATTTTCTCTTACATATAAAAGTCAAGCACTGGCTAACCCTCTTTTCTATCCAACAGGGCACCAAGGACGTCCGCCTCGACCCCCAATTGAACAAGAAGGTCTGGGAATCCGGTATCAAGGGTGTCCCATTCAGACTCCGTGTCCGCATCAGCCGTAAGCGTAACGACGAGGAGGGTGCCAAGGAGAAGCTCTACTCTTACGTCCAGGCTGTCAACGTCAAGGAGCCCAAGGGCCTCCAGACCACCGTCATTGAGGATGCGTAAATGACTACTTGTATCCCAAGGCTGAGGGTTATAGTTCAAAGATACCAAAAAACAATTTCAAAAACAATACGGCCGAATATGCTGTTGAAGCTCTTTTTTCCGTATCACTCATGAAATATGAAGCATTGTGACGTCAAGCGTCGAAGGGATGGATCACATCATGTACTTACCGGGCTGGCAGGTTGGCGTTCTCCCGTAATTCCTGCTATTTAAATTTTTTCAAATCCATAAAAATTCGAAAATAAGTACAGATCCAATTTATCTTTACGCTAGATGTTATCTCATCGTATAACACTTTGTAGTTTCCTAGAGAGTATGCCACTGTATTTGGGTGTAGGGATTCGTATGATTGTATGTATTGGTTGTTTGGTCACAGGCTGGAAGGCAGCATGTGTACCATTTTAACTATTAACGCAAAGTACAATGGAAAGGGGCAAAAAATCTCCGATGTCTGTCTATTGTGGCTCCCAGTATCATGCAGAAGAACTAGATTTGGTTCTTGATTAAAATCGAGGTAGGCTGGAATGTGGATGTGAATGTGGGATTGGGAAGTAAAAGGGTAAACGCTATGCTTGTAAATGGAGGAGACCCGGGGTCACAGGACTAAAACGGACTGTTGAAATTGAAGGGGAATAAAGTATGCGGAATGAGTTCGAGAGAGAAGGGAAGATCAGGGGGACTAACATTCAGGGGGTAAAGGGGTGAGGAAACTTTTCTGAAAAGGCCCAACCATCATGATTGAAGAAAGTGAAGAAAAGCGCGGGGGCACATGCACAGATAAGGCGTGGAACCCATCATATCGTATGTATTCCTTGCGTCAAATTGGACTGCAACAACAAATATGGGTCAAACGTGGGAAAGAAAAAATGAACAAGCAAACACGGGGTAACAAGTTCGGTTGGTTTCGTTCAGGTCAGATAGTACATTCAAAAATACAGAGGCAGGGTGAAAGTATGGCATCAGCAGCAAAAGGGAACCAGATAAACCACGTTAGCATAACCAGAGACTCCAGGAAGAAATTAAATTGGTTTAATCTCTCTTCTTATGCTCTTCCATGGAATTTTTCAAGTCGCAGGCGCCTTCAGCGGTCTTCACACGAAGCAACCAATGCTGGAAGCCCGATTCGGAAGCAACAATAAACTGGACACCAGTGCCATTCTGCTTGTAGTCAATTTCAGGCATCAAGTTGGTGTTAAGGATAACAGAGCCACTAGGGTCAGCACGGAGAATAATTCGAGATTTCTTGTTTGTGCGATGTTTGAGGATGCGGAGAACACCGAGGCCCTTGACCTCCCACTGACCGTTGACGTGCTGGTAGGCACGAGAGCGGCATTCAAAGACTGCATCCTCATCCTCTTCACCAGGTCCACTGCGAGTGAAGTCGACCTGTGCATGTTTCTCCACCTCATCACTTGGGTCGTTGGTGGCGTCTGTATCAGACTGAGCTGGGCTGGGGTCGACAGATGTAGCTGCGGACAGTGGGAATGGAGACAGGCCTGGCTGAGCGGAGGAATTGCCAGGTTTCAGGTGGCCAAATATGTTGGTTGTCGGTGGTGCGAGAGAGCTGTTGCTGGTCGGAGTTGGGGCGGATGAAGGGGTTGCAAAGATGCTAGTCGGTGCCGGCGCAGAAGTGGATGGAGGTGCGCCAAAGATATTAGATGGTGGTGGAGTAGAAGTAGGGGATGGAGCAGCGAAAATGCTAGTTGCTGGAGCAGAGCTGCCAGCTGCAGAACTCGAGGCAGAAGATGGCGGTGCGCCAAAAATGTTGGAGGTTGTAGCTGGCTTGGATTCACCAGCAGAGGGTGTAGATGTAAAAGAATTGCTGGCACCGAAGATATTAGATGACCCGCTAGGAGCAATATTGGCGAAGATGGATGGTGTAGATGTCTTGGCCTTTGGTGGTTCAACAGGAGATGGAGAACGGGTACTATCCAGACCATTTGTTGAACCGGTGAGAGGGGTCAACGATCCAGCATTGAAAGGAGAGCCAGTTCTCGAACCTCCCAGAATGGAAGAAGCAAGCTCGTTAGCCTCGTTGGCTAAAGATTTAGCCTCCTCGTTAAGCTCATCAGCCTGGACCTGGCGGATGGGCTGACCGTTCTCGTCTCGCTGAATTCTGTCGAAAAGGCTGCGACCACCGCCATTGGAAGTTGAAGGAGGAGAAACAGAAGGAGTAGTGGTCTTTTCGTCCGGCTTGTCAGCATCAGTCGACTCCTCCTCTTCATCGGATTCTTCGCTTTCCTCGGAGCTAGCAGCATCAGCATCAGCATCGGCATCGGCATCGGCTTCAGCTTCTGCGTCAGCTTCATCATCGTCATCCGCGGCCGAACCACGAGATTTTTGAGCAACAAAGGAGTTGGCAAAGAGAGAAAGTGTTTTGGATGGAGTAGCCTCGCCAGCGTCGTCAGCTTTATCGCTGCTATCCTTTGCTTTGTCTGCATCGAACTTGGTCCGCTTGCCGGTTTTGTCGGATGAGGTAGACTCCGCTTCTCCGGCATCAGATGCTTTTCGCTTATGTGACACACCAGACGGTCCAGCAGAGGCTGCATCACCGTTCGACACAGAAGATTTAGCAGCTGCCTGGGCACGTTCTCTCTCATACTCCGCATCGTAATCGGAGAAAGGGGGCAGTGGTTTGCACGGAAGCTTACTGCCAGGGGTAGCTGGAATATATTGAGTCACAATAGGATGCGGGTGGCCAATTAACTTGCGAAGCATGACATAACGACCAATGATAGGATCAAGGTCTTGACTCCAACAGTTCACAGTAGCGATCTCTTCTTGGAAGCTGGCATTGAGGGCAGAGAGACGCCAGAGGCGAAGGAATTGCTCACGGACTTCTGGCGTAGCGTTTGGCGGGTATTCAGCCTCTGTAGGACGGAAGTTCACCATGGTAACTGAAGCTTCAAAGACAGTCTCAGTGGAAGCGTCCACATATTTTGGCTTTGGTGGAGCAGGAGCTTCAGCTGGAGCAGCTGGAGCAGGAACAGGAGTGGCCCCAAAGGTTGGTGAGAATGGTTTAGCAGCACCTGAGGTTCCAGCATTCACAGAGTTGGTGAACATTGGCTTTGGCTGAGTAACCGGGGGGATGTTCGTAGAAGCAGCGAACATTGGAGCAGACTGAGTAAGTGTTTTGTTTTCGGTCTGAGTTGCAGTAGGCTGTTGCTGAGCTTGAAAGATAGAGTTTGAGGAAGGGGTGGCGAAGATCGAAGGAGTCTGGCCTCCAGTGGTAGCCGTATCAGGCTTTGGACTCTCAGCTGGTTTGGTAGTCTGGCCGAAAAAGGAGAAGGCAGGCTGGGTGGTAGGTTGAGCTGTAGCCGTTGATGGTGCACCAAACAGAGGTTTAGAGGTGCTGGGAGCGGAAAACAAAGGAGGGGATTCCTTTGCTGGGGAGGTGACGGCTTCGGCCTTTGGCTGAGCAAGGTGACCAAAGATTGAACCGGTTTCTTTTGCTGGAGCAGGGGCAGCATCTGTCTTTGGCTGAGCTAGGTGGCCAAAGAGAGAGCTGGTTTCCTTCGTAGGGGAGGGAGTAGCATCAGGCTTTGGCTGACCCAGGTTGCTGAAAATCGAGGAGGTTCCATTTGCGGCAGAAGCAGAAGCCGCAGCATTATTCGGCTGAGCGAGATGGCTGAACAGCGAGCCACCAGATGGAGCAGCAGAGAAAGAAGGATTTGCCCCAAAGATGTTGGATGGTTTCGTGGTAGAGGCAGTGGTTGCTGGAGCAGCAGTGGTAGTGGTGGCTTGGGAAGCCTCAGCTGGCTTCTGCTGTCCAAACAAAGGAGTAGATGCGGGAGTAGAGGCAGAAGCACCAAACATGAAACTACCAGAGCTAACAGCGGGAGCAGCCTTTGGTTCCTCGGGTTTAGAAGCACCAAACAAGATGGAACTACCAGAAGATGCGGGCGGGGCAGGGGTGCTAGCAGTTGGCTTGAAGGAGAACGTTGGAGTGGCAGCAGATGTAGTTGCGGTAGTTCCTCCCAGATTGAACATAGATCCAGTGGAAGGGGTTGAGAATGTAGGTTTGAAGATAGGAGGGGCCGGAGCAGAGACATTAAACATGGCTTGGCCGGCCGTAGACTTTGGACCATCTGGAGACATTTGCATTGCCTCGCCACCAGTAGACTTGGTAGGACTGGGCACTTGAGCAGAGCCAAAGATATTGGTAGGAGGGTTGTTGTTGTTGCTCTGTCCAAACATGTTTGGGCCAACAGATGAGCTGAAAAGAGGCGCAGACGTGGTCGGGGTAGCACCAAATAGAGGAGCGCTGGTCTGCGCAGGAGCCTGTCCAAAGAAACCACTAGTTCCGTTTTGCTGGTTTTCGGGCTTCTTGTTCTCAGGCTGAGAAGCTCCAGGGATATTGAACATGCTTCCTTTGAAGCCCTGGAAACCGGTGTTCTGGTTGGAGCTCATGTTGCTGAACGGATTGCTTACTTGCTGAGAATTGTTGGATGAGAAATCGAACGAAGGGGGTGCGGAAGTAGTCTGGCTACCAAAGAGCTTAAAAGTTCCGGGAGCGTTGCTTTGATTGTTGTCAAAGCTAGAGGACGCGGACGGTATGTTGTTTGAGGTTCCTGTGGCTGTAGCAGGCCGTGAGAAGCCCTGTGACTGTCCGAAAGTGAATCCGTTTGACGGAGCTGTGAAAGCAGACGCAGAAGCTGTATCTGTACCGACGGAACTGAAAGGATTCGCAGCTGGTTGTGGAAGACTGGGGGAACCGACTCGAGTTCTTCGTTCTCTGGCAGCCTTGATTCTAAGGTGACGTTAACTTGACCGTTCGGAGGACAACGAAAATATTAAGACGACTTGGGAACGAAGACGGAAAACGGGCTGATGTTGAACTTGAGCTTTGAGACAGCTGGTGAAAAGTGCAGTTCTTTGGCAGATGTCAAGGACAAGGAGTTTGATATCATCGGCGCAAGCAGCAGCTAAAATATATAGACCCAGCCTGCAACACAGGACGAGCCCACAGGACGAGGACAGACAGAGGCTTCATCGAGGGGGCTGGATAGGACAGCGTATACAAAGGGAGGGGAACAGGCAATAAATACAAGGCTTTGTTGTCTCGCCGTCTTCATTGTGTGCTGATATTGAGGCCGAGCGTGTGTTGTTGGTATCAATAGCAGCAGAGTCTTCACCCAGCCACCGCAACGTCGAAGAAACGTCATAAAAGAGACAGAGAGACACTATGAAAAGCGCAGAAGATACACTCTACTTACTTTCTGTTGGCTATCTGAGCCGCTGTCGCCCGCTTGGGCGCATCGTTGGAAGACATTTCTGGCTCGAAACCCGTCTCCGGCCTCCCTTGTGTCGTTGGAGCTCGTTTCATTGACTCTGTAGCGACCAAACAAGCAAGCTAGCTAGCTGGCCAGGCTCTCTCACGAGTTCTCTCACCGGCGGGCCCTTCTAGCACAGCAGCGTCATGAACCGCCGTCGCCGCGAAGGAGGATAACTATGGTGTGTCTCGTGTATTTATCCCAACCTCTTCAGGCGCAGGATGTCTCCCAGCCAACGAACGACTTTTATTTCACTTTTTTTTTTTTAATCAACGCGAGCGAGGATGCGCAACGAGAACGGCAGGACGAGGAGAATCGACGATATCCCGGGCGTGAGCAGGTGTTTCCTCGATGTCTCGAGCTGGTCAAACCGCGACAGGACGAGAAATCGGCGCATCGACGGCGGCGCGGACGAGAGCGAGTGCAGTTTTCGTGCAGTTTTTCGCTTTTTCCTACAAGTCGCAAACGCCAAATGCTTAGTCATCAAGTGGTCAGCTTTTTTTTTTTTTTTTCTTTCCTGATATGAGAGGAAGAAGAAAGCTGTGAAGGAGACTGGGAAAGCGATATATGATATATGTAGATGGACTGGGAAAGCGTTATATAGACGGTAGAGAAACAGAGATAGAGACACTGGATGTACATGTCTCTGGCAGCAGAGACAGGGGCGAAACAAGTCTAAGATGGATATCATATTGATGATAATGTACAGAGAGGAGGAACTCCCGGCTCAGGAGGATATACACAGCCTATAATATCCACCAGCACATCGCATTCCGTCGTCTATAGAACAGATCCTCCTTCTCCGGAGTAGTATTGCTGAGATTGCCTGGGGTGTGTCATCCTCCTCAGTCCTCAAGCTATAATCGCCCATTTTTATCGTTCGTCGTCAAGTTGAAATAGAAATAAAGAAAAAAAAAGTCGGTCAAAAGGCAACAGGCAGAGTATTTACAACTTGGCCTTGACGCCGGTGTTGGCCTTGGCCTTGCTCAGGATAGGCTCGATCTTCATGGCCTTCATGGCGTTGCCGCGGATCTTGAGCTTGCCGCCCATGAAGAGACGCTGGGCGTTGGCGGTGCCAGCGACGAGGCCGGCGAAGTCCTTCTCGGACAGGACGAGGGTGACTGCAGGTTCGTTAGCACTTGAGGACTGTCCGATGCCGGTGTGTATGCGCAAGATTTCAGCTCACCATCAGCCTTGCCGCCCTCTGGAGCAGCGCCCTTGCAGGCGACACCGTCCTTCTTGAAGTCGAGGTACCAGCTCTCGGTGGCACCAGCCTCGTTGGTGAGGGTGAAGGCGAAGATGCCCTGGGCGGCCTTGATAGCAGCCTCGCGCTCCTTGGGGTTGGCAGAGAGCGTCTCGTTGATCAGGTCAAAGGCAGCGGAAGAAGGGAAAGAGTCTGGTGGTTTTTCCGTCGTCAGTAGGAATGAATACCTTCAGCGGCATCGAGGCATGAACTCACCGTTCTTGACAGACATGATGGCGGTAGCTGGTAGATGCTGCTTGGGATAGAAGAGTCCTGTGTCTGTACGGTCGAGAGCTGGAGCTGTGGGAGATGTCGAAGGGAGGCGAGGAGAGAAGGCGGAGGAAGCATCTTATTATAGTTATGGGGTCTCCGTCGTGTTTCCCCGTAACAGCAAAAGGCCCGAGGAGATCGCGTGCATGTGAAAGCCGTGAAAATCGATCTTCCTCCTGCGCATTCTGGCGTCTCTCCATGTCGCATGTTCGTTTCTTCTCGCCGAGGGAAGATATACACATGACGAGAGATTCTGCATGTTGATCACCGTGGCCAGTTACATAACTACCCAATAGCTATCATCATCTAACTGGCTGGAGCTCAAGTTTTACTCGTTCGTTAGATAGTTACTTGTGGCTGACAACAATGAACCAATATATAGAAGCTCACAAGAAGAATAAAGGTGTAATAATAACTAAATAACTAAATAGCTAGATACTGATAAATAGATTTCAACATACATGCTCAAGAATATAAAGATGGTCAGCCCTCCTCGTCGTCGTTGATAGTTACTCCAGGTTTTCCCCTTTTTTCCCTTTTTTTCCGCCCCCAAGAAAAACAGCCGAGGTTCCCCAGACGCTCTCGGGATGCTGCAACACCGACCACACCAGGAGCCCCAAGGTACCTCGATGGAAACATAAGAAAGAGCCGTAAAGAGTGGCCGTCATAGACATGAAAGAACGTAAAAAAAAGGAAGCGTGGCAGAAGAGTAAGAGGAAAGGAAAGAATTAAAAGATAGAAAAAGGGCCTAGAAAGCCCTGACACGCAGGGCTGAAGCCCTCAGTAGCCGTCTCATATGCTCTGGCCCACACCCCAACAGCTCTCTCGTTCGGTCCGTCGCCTTCTGGAGTTGAACCTGACCATATCCGATCTTGGAACCAGCTCCAGTTCCTGAGCCAGCCGAGACCGTCGACCCTGATCCAACAGTCGATATGGCCTTGCCTCTTCCCCACAGGCGGATGCTGCTGCCAGTCTTGTTTCGACGGCCTTTCTTGCGCCGTCCGGCTTCTTCGAGGACAAGTCGCTGTAGCTGCTTTATTTCCATACCAGCTGCGCTCAAGACAAGCGGGACATCCATCACTTCAACTTCCTTAGTTACCGTGCTCTTGTGGCCCGAGGGCTGTGGTGGTGGTGACGGCTTTGCCTTCTTTGGTGACGGGGCCAGCGGTGCCAGGGCATCATCCCACGTCCCCGAGCGTAGTGTTGTGGCTTCAAAGTTGATCTCGCGCAGAGCATTGCGGTGGTTGCGAATAAAGGATGACACCTGAGATGCGTCAACGTGGACGTTCTCGATCTCTAGCCTATGCAGGGATGGGAAGGTGAGTGGCTTGGCCCGTTTTGGCCGTGCAGATGAGAATTCGTTCTGTTTGTTTGTCGTCAGACATGGCTCTGTCGACAGAGATAATGGTGATGGGCCCCTTGCGCCAAGCCAGCGGAACTTGAGCCTCTTCAGCAGCGGGAAGCACTGGAGGTATGAATCTAGAAATTTCAAATGGTCCGTTGGTTCACCCCCACTATACGGAAAGGCATCCATCTCGATATGGAGGTCGGTTATCCGCCTCCAGCGTTTGCATGAGGCAGGAGATGTACCGATTCCTACGGCAGTTGGTCGCAAATAGAGCAAAGCCCCCGGATGCATGGGAAGAAGAGCCAAAGAGGTCAGGCATGGCAGTGGGCTGTGCTCCACTGCGCAGCGTATCGAGATCAGTGCATAGTCTACCACACTACGACGATAGCGGTGGGGGGCAGACTGGTTTGGGCAGGACAGAGTAAGCTTGGTGAGGCCATCCAGTGCCTTGAATGCGCGTATAAAAGAGCCGATGTTCGTGGCCGCATGGAAGAGTGGAGGGTACTGCTTCGTCAGTAGATCAGTCATTTCCCATGTCCCATATTTCGGTCCACTCAGTCGCGATGAAGATGGTGATGACCGGTAGACCTGCGGCGTATAGACAAAAGTCTGCTCTTCTCCAGTATTAGGATCTAGGAGCGGCGGCAGGAAAGTTGATGGTGAGTGTGAGATGGTCAGTTTCAAAGATTTAACATGTCTTCCAATGCGCTCCAGGGCAGCCATGCGAGCCGGTCGTGTAAATGTGCTACTTCGAAACGAGACATTGAGCTCAGAGAATAGAATCGGTTCAACATGGGCGCTGAAGTCATGGCAGACCAGCCGCAGATTGGCAAGATCCTCCTTCGACGCCAGGGATAAAAATGCATCTCTCGTCAAGTCTGTAGACCAGAAGCGAATAAAAGATGCACTGGGTAGCATTTTTTTTTTTATTTTATTTCTTTTCTTTCCTTTCTTTCAGTTAACTGGCAGGCTCTCTGCTTGCGAGTTAAAGATTAATGCAATTATCGTTGGTTGTAATTCACCTTTGAACACGTCAGTTGCATGCGGTTCCTGGTGAGGGATCAGGCGCAAAAGCACCTACCACTTGGACCTGCAGGTATCAAACCAGAGTAGATATAGTCCCGTTGCTCCTCGATCGTAAATCCTCAGTGTTTAGATGTCATAACAGTCATTAGATTCATAAATATATCAAGAGTATGCCAGATACTCCTTTGCCACTGATATAGATGTAGTATCATATATCAAACAAATTCGGAAAGGGAGAAGAAAAAAGAGGGAAAAAAGGGAAAATGTTTCGAATATTCAACGAAACATCTTTCCTAGGGCGGGGAAGGGGGAGAAGCATGGGCGGGCCCATCCGGAATGCACTGTCTGCATATTTTGCCCTTGGCCTGGTCCAGTTGCCCTGGAGCAACGCGCCCATGGTTGGTCTAGCGATCAGCAAAGCTACACTGGTTGCCAGGGAGAAGGTTCGAGGTGCAGCAGAAGCGCGAGAATATCGCGAGCACGGAACGACGGTGAAACGTCTATCGGCGCTTATTGGTCGAGCCGTATACGAGGCGCGGTTGAGTGAGTTTGGACAAGGACGTTGGTGTTGACGCAAGGGCGGAATAGACGCGAGACCGCGTTAAGTGGTTGCAGCCGTTAGTTAACGCGGTCAAACACGACCAAGCATCGCGCCGACCAGAAGGATGCAATATACTCCGTATATCTCTGCATCTTGACAAGGTGAACAGAGTAGTGCTGAACATTTTGCCCGACCTTATACAGAATATAGTATCGTTATCATATGATTGAGCTGGCCTGGTTCAGCAGCGGTGATCGCAACGGTCAGTCCTACATAATAGGCCTTGCTGTTCTTCACGCGATCAACGGTTCCACCAGTTAGCGTGTCCCGTAAGCCTCATCAAGCAATCCAGCCCGGAATTCCAGCATCCAGCCATCTGTCGTTGTACAGCCCTCGTTCCATCCGGGCCTCAAGCAAGAATAACAGGAATCATGTCGTTAAACGCGACGAAAGTCTTTGATGTTGTCTTCTTTTCCCTTTTGGGATGAGATATTAGAAGGCGCGGTGGGGCGAACTTTAATTGGAACACGTGATTACGCTTTAATATTATTCCGTGATATTACTAATATATGACTAATCATAATCTTTGCCCCTGGAAAACCTTCTTGAGGCTCTTTTTTTTTTTTTTTTTTTTAGTAGATCAAAAGATCAAACAATCTCACGGCTTGATATTTGAAGGCGGTTCAAAGGTAACTAGAGACGCCATTGGGTTGGATATTAGTGGCCACCTTGAAGCTTAGGCATGATTGTTATTCATACTGCGTATCTGGTAGAAATTGAGATCCAAATGATGACATCATTGCTCTGTTCAATATCTATTCGAACTGAATTCCCCCGTTTACACTCCGTATATATTCAGCCAAAGATCGGTAACATGAAGAGTATAAGTTCCTTTCCTTGCTATGTAACGTCTCGAAGGAGATACATAGATATATGTCTTTGCTTTAATAAGTACCTGTATCCGCTATCGTAGTAGTGTCATTCATTGTCACTTGTTACTATGCTGCTGAAGAGCCAACAATACTTCTGCGATCTATTCAGTACTCTACCATATTACAATTGACCAGGCGATACAGAGAAGCCACCCACAGCCATATAAAATGTCAAACAGTGCCAAATGTGCTGGCTGGCCAACCTGCGTGTGTGCTGCTTAGTCATCTTACATCGTTCCAACGGCCGCCAGACATTTTGAAGATTTCGAGCCAGAAACCAAAGAAATCCAAACGAAAGAAAAAGCAAAGAAAAAATGGGAAAAAAAATTAAAATAATTAAATAACAAAAAAAGAATAAAAGTTAAAAAGATTTCATCATCGATGATGAGCTGACGATGTCATTTTATGGCTGGCCAGCGGGTTTGTGAGGGTCATCCACACACATATTCTGGACATTCCAAAGGTTTGGCTTGAAACACGCTGGATAGTGAAACTCCTGTACGCGAAATCATCTAATTGTTCGTTGTGTCTAGGACCCGAGCTAAGAAGTGACGGCTGGTCTATCAATTCGCACGCTTGATACGCTGATAACCAACGCTGGAATTTGAGCCGCATATTTAGTTACCCTGTGGTGTGTACGGCTGAGGCGATACGCCGGAAAGAGGCGCATAAAGGAACCGGGGTCTCTGACTGCTTGCAGCTGAGATAAGATCTCTCGTTAGTTACGGAGTCCAGTCCAACAGATGGAATCCAACGAGATTGAGGACATGCTTTCATGGTCGGATTCAGAGGACGTGCCCACTTTCAGCTCTAACAACACCCCGGCTGGAAGCCATCGAGCGCTGTCCCCGCTGCCGCCGACTACCAGTACAACAACCCAGCACAGAACACCACCTGAGGCCTCTGCCTCCTCTTCCTCCTCTTCATCTCACCTGCCTGCGGCCACCATGGAAGCTGGTCCTTCGCGAAAACGGTCTCGAGCGCCTTCGTCGCCCAATACTTCGTCTGCGCTACTCCACGACTCGAAAACTCGTTGACAGGCCTCTCCTCAACGAAACACTGGTTCTTCCAACCAGCCTGCTTCCACTACTGCTCCCGACCCTGATCTGCTTGGTTTCTTTGGTATAGACGAAGATGATGAATTCATCGCACTGGAGGAGGAGCAGCGTAAAGCTGAGGCCTGGCTTAAAGAACGGCGGGAACAAGAGCGCAGAGACGAAGAGTTTGCTCGCACTTTGCAGGAGACCTGGGATGAGACGATACATAATTCGTCACGATCTGATGAACAGGATGAAATTGTATATCGGCCTCCGCCTCCACCTCCTGCGCCAACAGCGATGCTTCAGCGGCAAAACCCAGCGCCAGTTCAGGGATATACTCAGCCGCAATTCACTCCACGACCACAACTGGGAAGACATGCATCTACACCTAGTTCTATGAGCGAACGGGCGAGGCCAATGCTTCCTCCGCTTGGGCCTGCGTCAGCGTCTAGATCGTCATCGGGTTTCCCAGTTCCTTCGCGAAGCAGTGTTTTTGAGAGAACAGACGCCGGCAATCCCACCAGTCCCTGGCAGAAGACCGGCTTTGGCGGCCGCTCATTTGGATCCGGATTCCCACAAAATACTGCTTCAAGAACTGAAGAACAACCCTGGCGTGCCACTCCGAATAATTATATCGAGTTGAGCAGTGATAGTGATGTGGAGGATACCTCGAGTTCATTTCCGAATCGGGCTCCGTCCCGGCCGGCCGGCAGCAGTTCTAGAGCCATGTATACTGCCCCGACTTACAAGGGGAATCCATACGGAAATTCAAGTGTTGCGGGATCTAGCGAACGGCTCCCCGGAGTTCACAGTCTTGGACAGATATTTGGTCAGGGCCTGAGAACCTTTGATTTTAGTCAAAGTCTGGAAGAGTTAAACTATCCACCTTCCCTACGACCATTCATGACCAACCAATGTCCACCAGGCTGCCTTTGTGGAAGAGAAGCATCGCATGCCTATTTATCGGCAAAGTCACGGATTGATAGCTTACGGTAAGACATATTGAAACAACTTAGAGTGCTCCTGTGGCTAATGACAATAGGGAAATGTACGCTGTTGATGGGCTGACTCCCGACGAAATGAAAAAAGAGCTCAAGTCTCTTCTCGAGAACATTCGTCCAGACCAAGAACTCGATCTCAACCGTGAAGGGACTCCAGAAGCGCTCAAATTCCCACTTATGGAGCACCAAAAGCTGGGGTTAGCCTGGATGAGATCAATGGAAGAAGGCTCAAACAAGGGTGGAATCCTCGCGGATGACATGGGCCTTGGGAAGACGATCCAGGCACTGGCCTTGATGGTCTCTCGACCCAGTACCGACCCTGCGCGCAAGACAAACCTTATCGTCGCCCCGGTTGCTTTGATTCAACAGTGGAAACGTGAAATCAACCGCATGTTGAAACCCGGCTCTCAGAACCAGCTCTCCGTCTTCATCTTGCATGGGGAGCGTCGTGCAATCAAATTTCAGGACTTGCGGCGTTACGATGTTGTCTTGACTACATTTGGCACTTTGGCATCTGAACTCAAACGCAAGGAACAGTGGATGAAATTGAAAAAGGAAAATCCAACCGCGTATCAAAATCTCTCTATTACACCTCTGGATGATATGCCACTACTAGGCGAAATTAGCAAGTGGTACCGAATCATCATCGATGAAGCACAGTGTATTAAAAACCGCGGTACGAAGAGTGCTCAGGCATGCTACGAGCTCCAATCGGTCTACAGGTGGTGTATGAGCGGCACTCCAATGATGAATAACGTGCAAGAGCTCTACTCCTTGATATGTTTCCTACGCATTGGACCGTACAACAAGCTCGAGCGGTTCAATAGCACATTTACAAGACCCCTGAAAAATGATACAAACGCAGTCCAAAGTACGGCTATGAAAAAACTCCAGGCTCTTCTCAAAGCAATCCTTCTCCGCCGCACCAAATCATCCAAAATCGATGGGAAACCGATTCTTCAACTCCCTCCTCGTGTTACTGAAAAGGTGCATACCATCTTCAGCTCAGATGAGCAGGAATTCTACCAGGCTCTTGAAACCCAGTCACAACTTCAATTTAATAGATACCTCCAGGCTGGCACTGTTGGGAGAAATTATTCGAATGTGCTTGTTTTACTATTGCGATTGCGCCAGGCTTGCTGCCATCCGCATCTAATTAATGACTTCGCAGTCAATCTTGTCACCAATTCAGGAGAAATTGACCTCATTGCTAACGCAAAAAGGCTTGACAATACCGTCGTTGAACGACTCAAAGCTCAAGAGGCTTTAGAATGTCCGGTTTGCATAGACGTGGCTGAAAACGCAGTTATCTTCTTTCCTTGTGGCCACAGCACCTGTGCAGAATGCTTTGCAAGGATCTCAGATCCCGCGCAAGGTTTGATGCAGGGCAATGACGGGACGATAGAGGTAAAATGTCCTTCCTGTCGAGCCAAAATTGACCCCAAGAAGGTTACAGACCATACATCATTCCAGAAAGTCCATGTCTCGGGTGAAAGCACGACTGCTGAAGATGGAAAGTCTGGTGAACAAGCTGATGAGACGGCGGATAGCGACAGTGACAGCGACGATGATAATCGGGGCACGCTCAATGGCTTCATCGTCCGGGATCAGGATGAAGAAAGACGGAAAAAAGGCAAAGGGAAAGCCAAACCGAAGAAAACTCTTGCTGAGCTTAAAAAGGACGCCCAGCGTAACGTCAAGGCCAAGCGCAAATACCTTCGCACCCTTGATAAGCGATGGGAAACCAGTGCCAAAGTCGATAAAACAATTGAAATTCTACAATCCCTACGTGATTCAGGGGACGAGAAGACTATCATATTCAGCCAGTTTACTTCCCTTCTTGACCTTATCGAAGTTCCTATCAACCGACGAGGCTGGAACTACAGACGTTATGATGGCAGTATGAAACCAGCGGACCGCAACGACTCTGTCCTCGACTTCACCGACAACCCAGACTGCCGTATCATGCTTGTTTCGCTCAAAGCTGGCAACTCCGGGCTTAATCTTGTTGCTGCCTCGCAAGTTATTATCCTTGATCCTTTCTGGAACCCATATATTGAAGACCAGGCCATTGATCGTGCTCATCGTATTGGGCAATTGAGACCTGTTATGGTTCATAGACTTTTGATTGAAAACACAGTCGAAGATCGAATTATTGCTCTCCAAGATAAGAAGAGACAGATTATAGAGGGCGCTCTAGATGAAAAGGCAAGCTCTAAAGTTGGCAGACTCGGTGTCCAGGAACTGAACTTCCTATTCGTAAGTACATCCCCTGTTTGCTTTGCTAACCTCGTATTTCTCCCACTGACGGTTTTATCCCTTTATAGAACGGCAATCAGTAGTTCTTTCTCACTTTCTTTTTTCTTTCCTTCTATTTTTCAATGCTTGATATTATATCCAATACCTTGCGCCTCCAGTTGGGAGAAGTGTTGGTATCAATCATAGGATGCTACCAGACTTCGGTTTCAGTTCATTCCCTTGGTTTTCACCTTAAACACATCACAACGCTACCTCATTTTTACAGTTCTTTTCATATTTCGGTATATCCGCTCCTTTGTCTCCCCCTTTCTTTAATTCATTATGGTATCTTGTACAGGTTTGGTGGGCGGTACATTTTGTCCTTTGCAACAGGTGTTGTTTGATATCCCCTTTCCTTTTTACCTTCTCTTATTTTCGGTCTTGGTCACGGGTATATACATTGCCTCAACATACAGCCAGATCCATAGACATATACCCTGGGTAGATTCTTTCGAGTATCTTAGGTGTTTATTTTCTTTGTACCTACCTCTCTTGTTGTGCAAGACTTCGTTATACAACAAGCTCGATAGAATGCCTATAGAATAGAAAGCAGTCTCAAAGTATCGCAGAAAACGGATATGCTCTCCTACAACATTTTGATGTTGCTTCATTGAGAGGATGTAGTGTGCCCTTGGATAATCGTTTTGCAAGTAAGATGATTTGAAATGTACTAGGGTATCAATATCTGTATCAAACCCAGTCCTACGAAAGGACTCTTTTCTGTAACTATAGGGCTGGAAGCTTGACATCAGCCTACTTACCCTAGCTCAACTAAAAGCCCTTGGACTCTCCAAATGCGCAGCCCGTAGTTTAAATAATAAGGAATTATATATGGTTGCCTTTCCTTGAGGAAGAATATTACTAAAAGGGTATTGTATTTTTATAAATTTTGCCTGATAACCTTGACGTTGAAGTTAATGCTTGCCGTCATTCTAAGATATCACCCATGCTGGACATGCTGTTATGCTTGTTGTCGATTGGTTTGTGTTGTTGTATGCGGTGCGGAAACTGATTTCTTTGTTTCAGATATTTTGTTGAGACTTTTTTTTTCTTCTTTTAATTCTTCTTTCTCCTATTCGTTCTCATCGTCAATTGTTTCTGTATTACATCCCGTTCCAAACCAAATCGTGTCCACGTATCCTTGCACCTGGCCTGATCAATTTTGGAAAAGGCGAGCGAGCAATCGTCCAGCTGATTTTTTCAACGATCCAGTTTACAGATCGGCATCCTCCTCGTCTGGCAGAGGCATGCTGGCAGCCTCCTTCATTTCCTGTTCCTGTTTCTGGAGCTCAGCGAGGTCAACGTTGACCTCTGGAGGAGCAAGAGCGATGCCGGCGGCGAATTCCTGTTCCAATATTAGTTCGCTGATCGTCAAAAGTGCGAAAAAGGGAAGGGATAGAGCTAAGACTGACCAAACCCTGGTTTCCAACAAGTTTTCTGGCCAACCACAAGAATGGCTTCTCGAAGTTGTAGTTGGATTTGGCGGAGATGTCGTAGTACTGAAGGTTCTTCTTGCGGTGGAAAGTGATGGTCTTGGCCTTTACCTTACGTTCCTTGACATCGACCTTGTTTCCGCAGAGGACAATTGGGACATTCTCACAGACACGGACAAGGTCACCTTATCGCGTTTCCTGAAGTCAGCTTGATGATTATATCACACAAATATCGAGAAAATAGATGAGGTTCCACTTACGGTGCCAGGATGGGACATTCTTGTAGGTGATACGGGAGGTGACATCAAACATGATGATACCGCACTGGCCGTTGATGTAGTATCCATCTCGAAGTCCACCAAACTTTTCTTGACCGGCAGTATCCCAGACGTCAAACTTAATCGCACCCAAGTTCTAATAATTGTAGTGTTAGTATGAAGTTGAAGTCGTTTCCACAAGGGCTTGTCATGGAAGCCTAGGCCTGGAGGGGAGGGCATGGAGACGTACGGTCTGGAACTTCAGCGGGTGAACTTCGACACCGAGAGTGGCAATGTATTTCTTCTCGAATTCACCAGTAAGATGACGCTTAACGAAGGTAGTCTACATTAAACAGATGGTTAGCTGATCAACTTCCCAAAGAACACGGTGCCATATCGTTGCATTTAGATGCCCGTTGGGCCGCATGATGTATCACGCATCACCACAAGCTGTGCGGGGACAAAAGCTCACCTTTCCAGTACCACCGTCACCGACAAGGACGAGCTTGAAGGTGGGTATGTTCTCTTCAGGCACAGCAGCCATTTTTATGCGGGGAGGGGTTGTTGGCGAGATGGGAGGGGCAGGGACAGCCTTAGATAAGACCTGAGAAGGCGAGATCGGGCGGTAGATGCTATCTGTCGCTGGCGAGGAGGACAGACAGGCGAGTCTGATGCCGGTAGTTGGGTATCGAAGGAAGAGTAGAAGTCGTTAAAAAGGCTACGATATCAACTAAAGAAAAAAAACAAGCCCGAAACGGAACAGAAGGTTGGGTTGAAATTTATGTAGACACGTGACTAGCCCTTGCCACACGGAGGGGGCTGACTAATTAAGTGACGGTTGCGGCTCATTATAAAGTAAGGAGGTAAGTAGAAGAAGCAAGGCGGGCTGCAGTTGACATTCGATATTGAAAGTCGGAAAGTACTAAGAGTATCATGACTAGGCTATTGACTAAACCGCTTTGATGCTATCAGGAGCGTTGAAACTCCCTTTAGCTATAGAATAAAATAGCTTAAAAAGAACAGTACATCTCTAATGTCATGCTGTATTAGCTGTTTATAAGAGAGTGATCTTCGATGGCACTGGTTTTGTTAGTAAAAGGTTCTTGATTTGTCCTTCGGTATATTTGTACAATGCAGTAGTTGTGGTTACTCGTAGCAAAATGGCCTCGTCAGAAGACCAGAAAACCTAACCCCTCTCAAGCCATGAAGGAATCAAGTTCCAACCAGCTGATAATCGACCTGTGCCCCTTCAATATGGCAATGGGTTATTTCACTTTGGTGCGGCGAAAGGTAAAGTGAACAGCACTTCACAATGGCACTAAATGACAACCCAACAGCCCCCGGCCGCCCCAGTTATGACTTGGAGTGAGCCGCAAGGTAAGTGGCGAGTTTTCTCCATCAGATTCTCTCATTATTTTGACAAGGATAGGAAGCTAATCAAACCAAATAAGGGTCAGCGCAAGTGAAGCTAGAGTAAATAAGCTTTTTTTCAATCCAGGGGCATCTACCTCTACGTTATTTGTGACAACCGCCGCAATCTTCGTCAGGTTTTCATGGTTAGCCCAGGTTATGTTACCAAAGTTGCAGACCTTGTCTCCAGCCTTCAGACCAGCTTTGGCTGCAGGACTCCCGTCCGCCACACTGTTGACCTTGGCAAACGGCATGTCGAGAGTGTCCACCTGGGCTGTAGGAGCTCCCTCTACATTTCGTGAGGTTTGTGAGGGCCGGATAGACGGAGTAGCGGAAATATTCCCGTCTTTATCTTTTGTGCTAGCAAAATACGCAGCTAATCCATCTTCAACTTTCAGCATGACGGCCTTATAATCGTTTCGTAAACGTATTATCCGCGCTCTCGTAGTCCGAACTATTCACCGCAAGCAAGTTAGGAAAAGAGGTAACCAAGAAATGAGGTAGAGTAAGCCACTGTACTTTGTGCAATATCCAGATCTGCCCTTGGAAACCCATCTTCAGTAAGCAAATTCGTATTCATGTCAACGCCATGCTATAACAATTTGTTAGACCTCCGTTAATAAAAGGTTAGCTGGGTATGAGGGACATCAGCATACAGATACGAGAACATCGCTGAGTATTTTCAACTCTGCCTCTAGCTTCTCCTTTTCATCAAAGAGCTGCGTAAGACCCGCCTTTGAGAGATCCGTGCTTGTAGAGCCCGCACCCGAAACGGGCCCAGCGGGCACCGTAGGAGTATGGATGTCGTCCATCGGAATGCCCATGATACTCTCACATTTGATTAGAAGTCCATGGCTTCGACCGTGTGCCTCTGGGGTTGAAGCAGGTGAGATGTCGCTCTTTTGTCGAGGGGTCGCCAGCTTCCCCATCTTATCGCCGAATGCAAACTTTTCAAACTTGCCAAGAATGGTAGCTTTGCTTAGTCACCATGATTCACTTTAAAAAGCGCCCGAATCGAAAAATCGCTGGATAAGAATCGATTTCATATACACAAAGCTATGCATCTACCAACCTAGCTTTTTGGCGTTTATGTCCCTATAAAAGAGATAAATGTTATGGGCTGGTACAATGATATAAATATATAATTTCATATATTATGTTTATACCCCTTTGAGCCCATGGCTTCATCATTATAAAGACGCGTTATTGCCCATAATAGCACATAGAAGTAGTTTGAACTTCTACTTCTTGCGGGTGATATAAATACCCTTTTTTTTTTTAAAAGATATCTATATAGTTGGATATCTCTCCCTTTCTTGCATATGTTTCTGTATAGGAGGATCTACCTACTAACACAGACCAGATCACTGATAAGGTAGTAGCAGGCTGATTTATCAACGTTAATATATACTATGAATATATCAGCCTACACACTGCATATCTTAAACTGTCATCTGTCTGTTCATTGTCTATAACCTCCTTCTATACTACAGTGCTTACCCCTTGCTTAGTCGTAGTGCGGCTTTGGATGCTACGGTTCTCTGTTGCCCCTTCCCCAAAATGGAAGAAAGGACGCCTGGTGAAAATTTTTCTCACCACAACTCAACCTTTCTTCTATTCCACTGCTTGTCACTCTCATTTTCATTCCTTAGACCTTCATATTGTATTCTATTCCTTCGTTTTGTTTTACTGTCTATCCTTGCTGTGTTTTTTGTCCTTCATTTTTATACGTCGATATTACGCGGAAAGACATGGAATCCACGGAATCCCTCGATGTCGTGGTGGACTTTCCACTGGACATTGACTGTGCATTGTCTGAATTGTTTCGAAATGACCTTGAAAATGAACAACAGGACGAATCCCCAATTGAGGCGGACGGTAGACGACATTCGACAGAATCCAATGATTCTGTAGCTCCCGTTAGCCAGGATGGCTATAGCTTCAAGAAATGGATGAGGAGTGTCCGTAATAATGGAACCGATGTACAGATCCCTCGGAACTTTGTCATAAACTGGCCAAACATGAATACAGAGGAGCAAAGCTATGTCAAATATTCCGACAACGAACCAGATTGTCCCCCAAATGAGGGCTCTGACTGCTCTTCTGGCCTTATAAACAACATTGAAACTGCAAGTTTTAGCCAGGCAACATTGAGTGTAGCCAACGGAGCACGTACAAACACGGTGACTAGTACTATGTATAGCACCAGCGTGTTCTCTAGCTCCGAGGCAGCAAGAGCATCTCTTGAGAGCAACAGGTTGACTACCTCAGTCTCTCGGGATGAAGCTGCTTGGAACCGTGCTGTCCAGAGACGACAAATTCTTCAAGAATTACTAGGCACTGAAGCTGTCTATGTGTCTGGATTACGAGCTCTAGGAGATGTAGGTGATTTCCCAGAACTCATACTCTATGCACTCTAGCTAAATATGTCTGTTATAAGGTAGTAATAGCCCCGATAAAAACCCAGACTGGACTTGGACGATGCGTGGGAACATTGCTGAGGCTACACAGCACATTCCTTGACGCACTTCGAGCTGTCATCCCACGTGTCCCCACCGCTGCCTTTGCGGCATCAATGAAATGGATGGCAAAAAAGAAAACGTCGAAAAAGTCTAGCACTGACGTCCGTCGCAAATCAGTGACCAGTCGGAGGATGCGTGAATCTGTCGAGTACCGGATTAAGTCTTGCAGGAACATTGCTGCTGAGCCTAATGAAGTCCAGAAGGTAGCTGAAATTTTGATGTCAAAGGTAAGCTAGCTTTAAATGAATAATTCCTGGGTTGCTCAACTTGTTTGAAGCTAATCTATCCTTCAACTAGCTCCCAAAGTTCAAGGTTTACGAGGAATATGGCGTCAAATACCCTGTGGTGTTGCAAGAAGTTGAAGAGCTCCGAAAAACTGTTGACTTTGATGTCTGGGACAATGGTACTGAAGCGCTCTCTCGATCATTGGCACCCATAGAGTGCAAGGAGCTGAGCCCAAATCAAGCACTTACCATCAGTGACCTCCTTGCCAAGGTGAGAACTTAAACCCCTAAACTTACAAGAATAGTCAAATCTAACCAGTTCTGGTGATAGCCTATTCAAAGGGTGTGCAAGTACCAACTGTTCCTTTCAGATTTACTGAAATGCACGCCATCCTCGGATTGCCCAGCAGCTCGCGAAGCTCTTGAGAATGTTCACCAATGCATGATTGATACAGTGCAGGAGATCAATCGAGCAACTGGGGATCCCGTAGCCAAGGATCGCCTGGCAAAGACGCTACTCCTTCGTAAAAAACTTGACTTCACCGGTTTTGTAGGTTAATTACCTATTTCCATTTAACTATCAAACTAACATTATCTTAGGGTAGAGAGAGGGATATTCTTCGTGACTTCGGGCCCCTCAAAGCCTGTGGTGTTCTGCATATTACATACGAAACTACGGAGTCGATTATAGGGGAGTATATGGCTTGCGCTCTCTTTGCTTCACATATCATCCTATCTGTTCCTCGAGCCGAAACTAATAAATTCGGCGTACTGGCCATCATCGCTACAACCCGGGCAAAGGTAGAGAATGTTGATGAGAAACCAGGTTTGTTCACTCCATGCTCCAAAACCTACCCAGAAAAGCACGATGCTAACGCCTGAGCAGGTTTGCAATGTACGAGAACACCTAATTCCTGGAAGCTACTATATGTTGCCAGTGGCGATACCTTTGAGCTCGTCATGACCGCGTGCTCTCCAAAGGAGGCAGATCAGTGGAAGGACCAGCTCTTGCTGAACATAGCCCCGGAAATCACTGTGGACACCCCTAGGATTGGAACGAGAGTTATGTTCCCAATTAAAAGGCGGCCCGTGATAACGATCAACGAAGCTGGTAATATGGTTCAGCCCATCTGCAGACTGGTCCGTATCAAAGGGACAGAGGCCTCCCCTCAACGGGATCAAACCCCGAGCGTGTCACCGTCACGGCCCCAGTCCATCCTAGTGACCCCAATAGAAACCCTAACTCCGAACCGTCAGACCAGAGCGCGCATGGAGAGGCGGCTATCTGATATCTGGACTTGTGATATCATCCCATACCCAGGGATGCCAGGTCGCGGTGGACAGTTCATCCGATCTCAGGCCGGCTTGTTCTTTCGGAGCCTCAGCAACCGCCGCCCATTTTCCCGCCGTGGAAGCAGCATTGCGTCTGGTACGACCCAGTCAATTACCTCTACCTCAAAGAGTGGTGCTGGTGATGAGACGAACACGACGGCACCCACGAGTCCTATCTCCAAGCAGAGCACTCGGGAGTTCGATGAAGTAATCGACGCCAATATACAATCAAGAAGCTCATCACCAGGATGCACTGCCTTGCCACAGATCATGTCTGATGCTGATGAGATGGTGCAGCACGAAGCTCTTGAGAGACGCGCTAAATATGTCAAGGAGAGGACCAAGATGGACAAACGGATCCTATGGGGTGTCTCAATTTTTACAGCTCCCGGCCGCTCCCGTCGTAACAGGCCAGTCGAAGTGTAGGTATCATCATTCCCTTGCCGGACGCAAGGAGACGAGGGATCTGGAGGAGCTCCTTTGTGCGTGCTTCCCCATAACTAGCTAGCATGCTGCTTTGTAACTAGGCCCTACTCCGTACTAGGTAGATGGTTCCAGAGACGTCTTCTTAGCTTTAGCTATATCAACAATGCAAGCTGCAGTTCCGCTCGTTACCTATAATACTCCCTTGTCAGCTCCGTTCCTGTGCCTCGTGGAGCTAAGTGACGCTATCTCCTGTGCAGATCAAGAAGACTCCGAAGCTGATAGAAGGACCGCAAGCCGAAAAGGGGAAGGAGAGGCGTGACGTCACACGTGACCAGGGATAAACGCCAAGACCCAGGGCCCGCTATGACGTCGGTCGAAGCAGTGACAAGCAACACAGGCGGGAACCTGGACGGCGACGATGTACATCCTATTGATTGCAGCGCATAGCACGAGCAGGAGCCGGCGATGGGGACACGCAATAGAATTGTGAGCTGGCTCAGACATAAATAGAGATGCCGCTGCACTCCTTAAGAAGTACAGCATCACTCGGTCTTTGCCCAATTGACCATATAACTGTTTGTCAAAACACCAGCATCTACATCTACATCTACATATACATCCCACCTAACAAACCTGATATCTAGACCCTTATACTTTCAGCAACCAGCCACACGCACACTTTGCCTTCTCAGCCCTCTACCCCGCCAATCTATAACTACTTCAGCTCCCTGCTCGGCCATTCAAACGATTCCAGGCCTATCCATTGAACCAGAAGCACGCACAGAACGGACACAATATTGCAATCATGGCTCGCGGAAACGTCGGAGTTTACAAGGTCTTCTACAAGGGAGAGACGGATGATTTCGTCGTCTACGTTGATGATGTTGCCAGCGTGAAGCAGTGGAGAAAAGACAAGACGGTTCCTCTAGCTCAAGTGGTCAGCGGATGGAAGATATTCATTACTCACAGGTATGTTGTTGTTGTATCTTCTGGTTATTGATATAAGGCCAGTTTCTTGATATCTAACTTCTTTACTCTAGACATGGTGCACAAGGAATCCATGATGGAGCCAGCAAGGCAACACTGTCGAATGAGTTCGGAACATCGGATGAGGTGGAATGCATTACCAAGATACTGGAGAAGGGAGACCTGCAAGAATCAGAGGTATGGCGTCCTTGCTAACTGTTCCCCGGTTCATGTTGTACAGCTACTGACATGGCCGTTGTAATAGAACACTGAAAGGAACGGTTCGACGAACGACTCTAAAGGCGGCTTGTTGGGTCGATGGATGGATTTGGCTGTATGACTGGCCAAGCTGTAGAGAACCTCAATCGAGGACACAGCTTCGGGTGATATGCAATGTATTAAACTACTGTATGGTCTGGTTCGGGCATGTTTCACTTGGATATGAAAGGAAAGTCGGATTAACATGGCTCTAATTGTTACTATTGGCTTACAACATTGTATATTTTACCAAGTCAATATGTAATGAGGTGCTCATATGTCTGAAATATTATCATATTTTAGGCAGCGGTTTACGACAGGCCTTATAACTGAAAGAAAAGAAACGGGTATACAGTCAGTAAGATAAAGCGCTAAAATCCATAAAAGCTATACAAAATACCGCGCGGCAAAGACAGAAAACGCAGACAAAGGTATTCAAGCCGGGGGTTTAAAATTTATACTCTAACTAATAAAAACGGAAATAAAAATGGTCTTCCATGTATATGTAGACGGGGTGGGTATATTGAGAGTGTGTATTTAGTAAAGGAAACAGGCAAGCAAGCCAGAGCTAGAAGTGTTCTTTCCAGAACTTGAACTTGACTTCTTTGCTGGTACTTTCCTTCGCTGCCTTTTTGACCTGCTTGGCCGCCTGGTTCGGACCGCAGAAGTAGACTCCAACATCAGACCGACGCGTTGCCTCAAGGTTGGACATGTATGTACGATCTATGATACTGGCACGCAACGCACGGAAGAACCGAGCAAAGTCTGGACGACCGAATTTGGTGCCTGTTCTTAGTTCCGTAAGAGGGTCTAGTTCCTGACCTACGGAGTTGAGGTAGATGTTGGCAGCTGTGTCTTGGTCGAACCGTTGGGTAAGGTAAGTGTGTATGCGAAGGAATTCCTGGCCTGAACGAGCTTCTTCTGCGGACTGAGCTTCCAGGGAGGAGAGGAGAGCCTGGAACCATTCAAATGAGCTGGTATCTTTGCAGATCCAGATGAATTCGACTCGGCGGAGACGGGTTGGAGGATTAGGTCCGGCTCGGTAGTGCCAGATATCCTTTAGGATGGATGCCCAGGGGGTAACTCCGATGCCTGTGCCGATGAGGATGGCAACATCATTGCTGAACACGTCTTCTGCAGGAGCTCCGTAGGGGCCATCGATCCGGATTTTCGGCATTGTCTGGCCATTCTGCATGGCGATCTCGTACATGCCGAGAGGATCGAGGCCGTCGATGTCCTTCGCTTGCTCGGGGCCGCAACCAAGCCGGTTACCGAGTTCACGGGTGAAGTCTCCTACTTGTCTGATGTGGATGCTTATGTAGGGATCATGAGGGCACGATGTGATAGTGAATGGATGCCACTGTGTTCGAGAGACATCTGGTACTTGAAGGAAGAGCCACTGTCCAGGCTTGTATCGCAAGCTGGGTTTACGGAATTGGATTTCCATGGCATCTGTTGTTTAGATGTTAGTAATTCAGTATGCAAGAGTTTCATATGAGAATGAGCCCACTAACCGTATGGATGTCGAACAACCTTGACAATTTCAGTATCCCTCGCAGCTCGGACCTCTCGATAGAGTCTTTCGATGAGGTAGAGACCACCGCCCCAAAGTTCCCATCTCCACCCTTCGTAGCCAATACAGTGATCCCAGAATTTCTTGCCAGCAAATGGAGAGATGGGATCTGGTGTATCTCGTACGAAACATCCAGTGGCATGTGTGTATAAAGCCAGCAGGAATGGGATGAAGAGATGATGCGTGTACCAGAAAGTCTCGTACGACTGTTGCCTGATTCTGTGATGCGACGTGGTATACATTAACAGCATACAAAGAAGCATTACGTGACCGGTTATTCCGCCTGCTTGGGTATAATGAATTTGAACAGCTGCTTCCGGGCGTGCCTGGTACCGCTCAATGTTGAAAAAGCTATTTAATCATTCATTAGATCTCCACTGCCAGTAATTGTACAAGGGCAAAAAAAATGGTGCTTACTTGACGTAATGTGCTACTACATGTATCACACTGAAGATGAGCAGGGAGTACGCAATCTGCCGATGGAACCACTGCGCTTCATCGAGAGGAAGCCATTTCACCTTCGGTCTGACGTATCTGAGTAGCGTTCTGCACATGGGGAAAAGGATAAGGGCTGTATCTATCGAAAGCACAAACCCAGCACCCCGAGATATCCATACTGAGAAATTGAGGGTGTTGAGGGCCGCCAGTCTTTGATCGGTAGCTTGTTTCCACCTGTTTGAATTATGTTAGCTGAATGTGTCTTGTACTTGATAGCTTGATTGCTCAAAATAAAGTCCAGGGGAAATAAGGATAAGGTTTCGGCATACCATCCAAAGGCAAAGAAGCCTATCTGAATCCCGTAAAACACAAAGTAGAAGAATAGCTTGGAAGGATTAAAATGCGACTTCCACTTGGAAGAAGTCTTTTTCGTCATGATGGTCGGTGAAGGCTGCTCGGAGCTTCCTTGAATCTGTGGAGAGTAGAGAGAGGAAGGGATAAATAGGAGATGCCAAAAGTAAATTCGTCAAAGAGAAAGGGGAATATGCAACGCTAGGGAGGAGAAAAAGAATCAACAGGGAGATCGAATGCCGGAGAAAGCGGATGGATGGATAAAAAAAAGTAAGAAAATTCGTTAAATGAGGTCGTAATGTACGGAATACTCCGGTTCAAGTGAAATTAGGTGGCCAAGTTGTGGTATGATCGCAGAGTCACAAAGGCGTAGTTTTCTATTGCATCCGGAAAGTAGAACAAGCGCCTGGACGACCAGTGGATATAGGGTATGGGCCAATGGAAGCCCCGAGATAGATATCCAGTGCACGTACAACGGCAATGAACTGCCTGCGCACGACACCGCCAGGAGGCAATTGATGGCACCGTAGCCAGATACCCCAGTGCCGCAGCCGTGCTTCTACGGGTGCTAGTGGACGAAGGCTCCTTTCCACGTCCTGCCCACTATCGCCCTATTGATAGAATGCTGTGCTGGTGAAACAGGCCACTCCATGAATACCCCAGCAGCCAACGTCTGATAGCTGCACGTCGTTATGATCCAGTTCTGACGCTAGCCACGGCGGCCAGCGTCTAATCGGGCTTTTAATCCTGCTTCCTGTCTTGCCGGTTGCCTTGTGTTTTCCCCGGATGCCAAAAATAGGACGAGCGATCTTCCGCTGAAAATCGATTGGGAGTTCGCAAAATTAACGGGCAGCTAGTTATCCACGATGGATTGGTTGTTGATTCACAAATGACAAGATCTCCTCTGCCTTCTCTCACATCTCAAACATGCAGGGTTTCGGACACGGCGTACGGAGGATGCGGTAGGTAGGTATATGTACGGAGTACGGGGGGACTGATTTGGATCTGGGGAGGCAGATGAACTGGACAGCAAGGAGGATTTTTTCTGAGATGGATGGTGGTATCCAAAGATAGCTATCTCTCGAACGGCGTTTGTTTTACATAAAGCGAGGGTTCGATATTTGGTTCGATATGGTGGTCCTCGGGAGTGTTGTATGATGATGCGCAAGTAGCAGAAGCGCCAACTGGCAGGGCGGTTAAATGAAAAATGAAAAAAATGAAAAATCGATTTGGCCCCCCCTGCCCATCAGGCCATGCTGAAACGTCTGAGTTGGTATAATAATTATCTGGTTCAGCCTGAGTTTGTTATCTGTTTCCCCTTTGTCTGTTGGTTTATTGAGGGAAATAATCCTGTAGACGTTGTCGCTAAATGGCTCGCTCGTCGGAAGATTCTATTTTAATGCCTCGGGTCTCTTTTTTTTGCTCCTTTAACTTATTTCCTTTTTATTTTTGCTTTTCTTCCCTTGGACGAAGAGAAAGAAAAAAAAAGATACCGGGCGGACCGCTGCAATTGACAGGTAAAAGACTCAGCCTGGCTGTTATGGGAGCAAGTAGCAAGGGGCCTGGATGCCCAGAGACGAAGGTGTTGGACGTAGCACCACTCTCTGCAGTGAGAATGGTCAAGAGGAGAAGACCAAGACCGATAGTCCCCCTTCGACTGGACCTGTCTTCTACCTTATGAGGTAGCTAGCAAGTTGAATTCGACTACATCCGTGTTGTGCCCCCCTGCGCGGGGACGGCCGTCAAAGCACGCTGATGATAGAGCAAAGCGAGAGTCTATCCTGTGGATAACTCAAAGACAGAGGAGAGAGAGAGAGAGAGACAGCCCACTCTGCAGGGTTCAGAGGACATCGATCTTGAGGCGCCACAGGCCAATGAGGGTGTGAAGGTGGCTTTTGAGCGGCCTTGGTGGCCGGTGGCCGTCTTGAGACCTCCAGAGCATCGATGTCCTGCTGGATAATTGGCTGGCACCCGGCCTGCCGACTCGTATATCGGCGGAGAAGTCGTCCCTATCACTTCACCGTCACGGCCATCGTAACGGGCCCTCGTGGTTGATCAATACTTCACTGCTCCGTACTGTACTCCGTAGTAGTAGGCAAAAGAGGCCATCACATCAGCAGCAAGCCCAACTCGCCCTTCGGCCCTTGGGGGATGCGGTGCCAGAGGGGATCCCCCAAAGCGAGCCTATCAGGGGCATTCTGCAACCGCCCACGCTTGCCGGGTTCATGCTTGGCCTGTTGGCTGGTCGACGAGGGCTCTGGGGGGCTTTGAGATGTGAATTCGATACTCCATAGTAGCCGTCGAGAGGTACACAGGGGCGAGGTAGTGCTCCCTGGGAGGCCGCGAGAGGAGCTGAACGCTCGAGGTACCGCGTCCCTTGCTGTTGACTGGCTGATGGAGGCCACAGCGACTGCTCGTAGCATCCATCTCCGTCCTGTCTGCTATGCTAGTTACTCCGTAGTGCCATTGACGCCGTTGCCAGCGATAGTTAGTTGTATGTACGCTGCAGCCGGGTGGTACGGCGCTTCGAGGTCAGCCTGATGAGGCACTCTGCGACGTCTCCTGTCTCTGGCTCCAGCCCATTAAACGGTCATCGTGAGACGGGCCAATCTATGCTGTCTACTCGGTGGATGTCTGTCTGTCTGTCTGTCTGTCTGTCTGTCTGTGTCCGTAAGCTGTTGGTGTCTGCAGCTGTCATGTCATCAAGCCGTCGCGCGTCCCCCCCAGGGCCGCTGGACGGACACCGCAGGTTCATGCAAGAAAGGTACATCGGATCCGGGCTCTAGCGACGGGAGGCAGCGTCAAGCCCGCCGTCCTGGCGACTGGTGAGACTCTAGTTGCAGGAGTAGGCGCCGGCCAGCGTCTTCTCCTGCTGTTGGTTTACTTCCAGAAGGCCGTCGTGTCTCAGGGGTCGTCTTCACCAACTACGGCGGCCACCTAAGATGCTGCTGATTCTGATATAACGACCACCAACGAAGTACATGAGACAGCCAGCGAGGCGTAGCAAGACAGACGAAGCAGAGAAGAGAATGAATGCTATTATTATTCCATCCATGACCCCAGCCTGGCCTTGCAGACGGCAGTGGGCACTCGATCCCGGCTGCTGGCCAATTGACAGCCCGTCCTGCACGCCAGCCGTTCCTCGTCACATCGCCCAAGGACCGCTAAGGACTTCGCCTGCATGAGATATCTCGTCTTTGCTGGCCTGCTGGAAAAAGCAAAGAGCGCAGAGGAAGAAGCCCTGTCATGCAGGCCATGCAAGAGGAAAAAGCAGAGTGTGATATCGGCAGCTCGCTCGCTCCGTTTTTGCAGCTCATTTGCCAATAATAGATACGCCAGCGAGCAGGCCAGATGGGATATCAACCCTTCCATTGGACAGGGAGGAAGACGCTGCTGAGCACTGAACCCCCCCGGCCGGGGCTGCAAGGACTTGTAGCACTTAGCACCCAAGCCGCAGGGAGGTGGGCGGCGGCGGGAGTTCCATCCTGCTCGCCTGAAGAGCGGTGCGGGAGACAGAGCCATGGATGGGTACATAAGTGCCGCTATATTTTATACATTGATTTAGCCGCTGGAAGTTGCCATATCATGCCTTGACCGTCGTCTCGGGCTGTCCTTTCTGCTGGCTATAACTATTCACACTCTGGCATCTGTTTCCGTCGGCTTGGTCGATCGTCCAGGATATACATACATCCAGCCCGTCACAGAGTCACAGCTAGATCTTCACTGCATATCAACCAACTCACAAGTTGAAAGGACATTGCAAGGCCCTCCCAGCTGTGCACAAGTGCAGACAGAGAGACGGAGAGACGGAGAGAGAGAAGGACATCTCGCCCATTGTGGAACACTACTTGGCTCTCCCATGGACAGTTCAAGGGATATGAAGCGCAAGCGATGACAGTATGACTTGACTCCACACGCAGCAAGCACACAAGCGGAGTTACAGAGACTGACCAGCCGGGAATTGCAGCAGCGGGATATCGAATTGAACGTCGAACATTGATCTTCTCTCGGCGTACACCAACATATCAACCGGCCATTCTCACATCAGTGTACCCACCACCCATCCACGCATTAACTAGTTATCTGCTCGAAATTTTCCGCTTGCTCAAAGAGAGCTGCCTCCCCGTGGTTGCTGGACATCCACTCGACTACCCTATATCCGGCCAGACACCAACCGTCTTTTTTCGCCTTCTGATACATTGAAAATCGCTCAGGATCAGGCCCGTTGTGAGGTATATATCTCGCCGTCCCGCTCGCTCACACCAAGACGAAGAACAAGCGGGAAAAGAGCCTCAAGGCCATTTCTCCCTGTCTGAACAATAATTAATCATGGGCAAACTCATCAAAAACCACTGGGCTCGTCTCATCATCCTCACTGCTGCCGTCTGTATGTATACCGAGCTAGCTATACTGTGCAAATTCAGGGACTAACAGAAGTGATAGTTCAATTGGCTGCCGGCATCCATGGCTTCTTCTGGCCAAAGATATTCTGGGACTTCCTGACGAAGAACCTCGATCGAGCAGTCAAACCGGTTCCTATTCTACAGATCATCAACGTCCTGCTCGGACTGCTAGGGCTGGCCTGGGAGTGGCCCCTGAAACCGCTCGCAGGAACCCTGTTCCACCGCAGCATCGAGATCAGGCTCTTTATCCTCCCTCTCAGTGCACTTGCTTCGGTTCTGCTATATCAAGGCACAAACCCTGCCATTTATTATCTTATTGGGATGGCTGTTTACTTCTGGGGGTACAGCGAAGGAGAGGTGCGTTACCCGTTCCACCGTTCAGCGGTTAACCGTACATATAACAATGAAACTGACGGTTTTGATATAGACTGTATGTCCCGAACCATGGACCTTGCCACGGCGAAGACCAATACCAATAGAGTCAAAGGTATAGCACATCAGTTAACTATACCGATCGAAAGACACATTATTAGAACGCACCTGTATATATTTTCACCCCAGGCACCGACACACTCGTACATAATACCCCGACCTAATCCCGACCAACTGCTGGAAGGCTTTATCCCAGCTCATCGGTCGACATCCATTTTGCATGCTCACACACTTAATGTATATTAAAAGCAAGATCTTTTTGATGCACCTTTAGCGATCTAATGAATTAACGAATTTCCTTGTCAATATTAACCAGTTAGCTGGTCAGTTGTTCTATACTTTCTGAATAACCTCATGCTTTTTTCACCGTTGCCGAACTCTGGACAGAACCGTTATCCAGTTATCTGTCAAAAAAAATCATGCTTAATTTCACTCCAGGCTGATTCTTAAATTTCTTTTCTGCTCGTCCTCGATCGACACCGACGGCTGCCTGGCTGCTTGCCCTCTGAGCAATGAGCCGGACAAGCTCGTATTGAACAACGCATTTTTTGAGCCGCATCCTGCATCAAAGTCCATAAAAAACGCCGACCACGGCCAGCTTGCAGCTTCAAATTCTCCGTAATAATACTTTATTATTATTACCAGCCTGCAACTGATAAAAGATGGACGACGAAGAGGCTCCCCGGTCGTTCAACGGCAGCTTGGACAAATTCATCCATTCCCCCGGTGCAACACCCAGTGCATCGCCGGTCAAGTCGCTGAAACGCAAAATCGGCATCAAAGAGGAAGACGAAGACGGCGAAGATGAGAAGAAGGTCCTGTCGGCGCCTGTATCGCCCCGGAAGACTCGCTCGTCCAAGTCTCTGACGCAGTCGACCTTGGTACCAATGTCCAGCCCGTCCAGGCAAAGTACCCGGTCAGCTCCTCCACGAACATCCAGGAATGCCGGCAGTCGCAACCCCATAAAGGCAGAAGATGATGCATCAGAATCATCCAGGGGACCCGTCTCTCGCCTCAGGGACTCTATACCGGAGAATCTCGTCCTGTTGCTCATCGGCGTCAACCCGGGCATCATGACCGGCCAGACAGGATATGCATACGCTCACCCGTCGAACCTGTACTGGCGCCTCCTACACTCTTCAGGGATAACTACCTTCCGCCATCCGCCGTCGGATACATACCGCATGCCGGAGCTCTACTGTATCGGCAACACGAACATCGTGGTGCGTCCTACGCGCGATGCAAGCCAGCTATCAAAGGAGGAGATGAACGCTGGAGTGCCGGTGCTAGAAGAGAAGATTGCACGGTTCCGGCCTGAGGCCGTCTGCCTTGTAGGAAAAGGCATTTGGGAGGCTGTCTGGCGGGTGAAGCATGGGCGCAATATCAAAAAGGAGGAGTTCAAGTACGGGTGGCAGGACGAGGAGGAGAATATGGGCCGGGTTAGGCCTGTGGTTGGAGGCAGCAGTCAAGATGCATGGCCTGGTGCGAGGGTGTTTGTAGCCACAACCACCAGCGGGCTGGCAGCATCCATGAGTCTGGCTGAGAAGGAGGCTATCTGGGCCGAGCTAGGGTCCTGGGTAAAGGAACGTAGAGAGGCTAGAGGGTTTGTTCTACCTACCATGAGCCAGGCGTTGAGGACTTTGGATAATTAACTAGCTAGATTCGCTATCTTATTTACATAGATGCTGGATGGCGTTTTTTCATATATATATCGTACAATGCTGGACTTGAAGGATACAAAAATTAATTTAATCCTCATCTGAGCTTCTATCATCAGGCATGGTAATCGGAGGCTTCGGCTCTACACCACTCTCATGCGGCCTTATTCGTGCTTCGTTCTCCTCAAGCCACTCCTCCAGGTCAACATGGACCCTCAACTCTTTCTCTACAAACACGTTGAAGACTTTTCTCAACTCTTCAAACCCCATTGACTCTCTAAGGCGTGGCTCAGTGAACGCCAAAAGAACCAATTGTTTGGACCAAGGGCACGCTCGAATCGAGCGGAAAAACACTTGACGTCCCTTCTCAGTCTCACCAAGTGCTAGTTCGAATTGAACGAATAACTTCCACAGCCCGGCGCTGTGTTGGCCTGGCTGTGAAGACACCGCTGACTCAAAGGCAGCACGAACGGAATGAGCAGTGGAACCAGCAGAGACACCCCTGTGAAGTTCGGAGTATATTAAGAACAGGTGAGGAATAAGGGTGGTCTGCTTCTCAATAGATTGGCCATTCCCAGTGGGCTCCAGGATTTGGCGGGTAAGAAGTGAACGAACTCGATTTTCAATTCTGAACCGAGCCTCGTTGTAAGCGAAGAGACTGAGAAAAATTGTGTTTTGTGGGAAGAGTAAGATACTCTTATACAACTCCTCGCGAACTTGTGAAGGCTTATATACGCGGTTTTCGATGATGTGATGATATAGCAACCTGGCCTTTGTTTGATGGACAGGCTCCAAGAAGGCTGCCTTATCCAGTTTCTGGGATTCAAGGCGCTGTTCTGCGTTATCATACACTTCGAGGGCTTCTGAAAGCGGTTGATCTTGCGTAAGGTAGAGCAACAGGGCTAAGCAGTCGGTAGCATATACAAATACGTCTGGATTGCGGAATGTAAACCCATGGGCTTGGATATCACTCAGGTACTATCAAAGGGTTAGCAATGTTTAGATAGTGAATTATAAGAATAGAACAAAATACATACTCTCCTCGCCTTTAACAGCTCGGTCGAACTGACCGCAACGCCACTAGCCCCAGTTTCCATAGAAGTATCTGGGCTAAAGGTACTATTTGGAATAGCAACTAGCAAACGAATAGCTTTTTCATGGTTCCGGCTGTCAAGAGCTTCCCATACCCAGCTGTGCCAAAGAAGAATGCAGTCAAGTGCAGCCTCCTTAGAGAAACTTTGACTCATGGAAAGGGTGGTTGTCCAGACCTTCTCTGCAGCTGCAAGCTGGCCATTCCTAGCCTCAATCATGGCATAGGAGTTGTATAGCTTGATACTGGAAGGGCGCTGCTTCAAGAGGCTTTTGGCGTACTTTTTCGCCTCCTTGGGGTCAACACTATACTCAAAAGCAATAGTGTAGCATGCGAAGTGGTCGTTATCCGGCATTTTTGAGACCAGCATTTTCAATGCCCTCCGAACCCATTCAACATCAATCGGGCTATTTCTCTCGAGGTATGTGGTTTTCCAAGTTTGAAAGGTTGAAAACCAGTGCTTTCCATCGCCAAACAGCGTATCGAAACCATTCCTGAAAGACGAACAGGGAAATGTAAATGGTGAATGTCCATCCATCTCTTCGTCTTTTGCAGCAATGTAAGCGAACCATTCTGCAGGAGACCTGCGCATGTCATCTAGATTCCTGTTCGATAGAAAAGGATCTATATGCCAATTAGACGTTCTTTCGCTACCTTCGTTCAATATTGTCGGCAGGTGACAAAATATGAGAAAAGCATCCACGAGTAGGTGTAGCATGGGAGGAGCTGATAATTGAATAAGGAACTCGGAAATATCAGAGAACAGGACTACTCGGTAAGGGTCGTCTTCTTGTACTTCGTCCAGTGTTCTAGCTGGTAAAAATGAGGAGGATATCAAGGTCTGTTCAATATCCCCCCACGAGCCAAAGACATCTTGTATATCGATGCCTGGCACGCTAAGGTCTGTCTTCGGATCTGGTGAGTCTTCGGTAGACCTATCCCAGCCCTTTGATCCCACTTCACCTATTCTGGGAGCTTCAGTCTCCCAAAACTCAGAAAATGCCGAAACAGTGACCGCTTGATTAGTCGTTGGATTGAGGTCTTGCGGTCGACAAAAGTTATATTCTAGTAAGGCTTGCCAGAGGCCAATTGAGTGCTCAATAAAACCAGCTTCTCTCATAAACAGACTAAGACGCAGAAGGATATAAAGGCTAATTATCTGTTTCTCCGTGCTATCTGGCTGGTTTTCGTTGACTCTCAAGCACTCCAAGAATACCGATCGACACTTCTCATAGGTAAAATTGTTGAATGTGGTTTGCTGAACATCCAAATATTTGATCCAGAGAGAGATGTAGTGCGAGTTGAACTGCAAAATAGACTTCCATTTATCCAATAGAGTCTTTTGGTCCCAAAGTAGAGAGCCCTCTTCCATCATTCCAAGCAAAAGCCTGTCTCGGGGAACTTTGGGAGATATACTTTTCAAAGCCTTCTCATATAATGATACCTTCATATCAGCAATGCCTCTTTTCTCGGCGAGTGTATGCTTTCGATAGCCCTCTCTATCCGTGAAACCGACCATCTTCTCTTGATGGTCGATAAGCCGGAGCCAGCCTTCCACGTCATCCGGATTGTCATTTGCACTTGAGAATAGCTTAGCATTCTGTAGTCTAGCACCTTCGCCGTCCGACTCTAGACTCCAGTCTGACCCCATATCAGTTTCATCATCAGATTCTCGTTCGGGTTTGGCTTTCCCTTCAATCGATCGGTAGTCGGGGAGTTTTTCCTCCTCCGTTACTGTCACCGCATAGCCAGTATCATAGTACCCCTCTGCTATGCGCCGTCTTTTCCTACTCCCACCTTCACTTAGTGGAAGAAAATCCCGCTCCAGCTCTGGTGTCTCAGCTGGACGGGGTAGCAGGCGCCGCAACTTTGTCAATTTTGCAGCCGATTTCCAGAGCGTCTTGTGGTTGCGCTGTGATGTATCTCCTGCAGCTCCTCTTAGCTTTATCACTATCTTTGAATCACTGCTGAGGTCTTGATCGATGGTGTAAGCTGTGGAAAGCCCTAGAACTCTGCCTGCACCAAAACGATAGTATCGGGGAATGTCGTACTTATGGAGAGACCCATAGATTAAGGTATATGGATCACCTGTAGGATCGAGAACATAAAGATCCGTGTCATCCTGTGTGCTCTGGGGTTTCAATTTGTCCGAAGGTTGCTCGCGTGGAGGTCTACTGGTACGATCTCTCGTTTCTCGCCTGTCCTCTCTTCGACGGTCATGTCTTGATGAGCTAGCGTATTTTTTGGCCCCATGACGACTACCAGAGGCCTCCCTTGAGGACTTCCTTTCATCCCTGCTCTCACGGTCTTGCGCTGGGACTACTGGTCGCGGCTTGAAGCTGCCAAATTTTGGAATCTGCGCTTTTCCCTGAGTAAAGATAATGAACAGGTCAGTCACAGGTTGTTTGAAAGAGATTCAGCTTGTTGCTTACCTTCCCCCCATCGGAGTCCATGGCTCCCTCTTAATCGCAGCTCATCTGTGGCTTTTCTCCTGTCTTTCAGCAACTTATCCAACTAACTAATTGACTGATTGATCGCGTTGACGCTGAAGCTCGTTGATAAGAGACCGGCTAGACTTGCCTTTTCTTGGCGGCTGGGGACTCGGGAAAAACTTCCCTTGGTAGCCATAGAATTTTATGCTTTTTTCTTCGAGATTTGAAAGATTTCGCGGACGAAGAAGAAACAGCTTGCAACCTGCGCACAAGAAGAGCTCTCTTGGGCCTGGCGAACGAGAGGACAGCTGCTGTTATGAATTAGATACCCTCGTTAAACTCATAACATCCGCTCTTCCCTGCACAATGGCGTCGTCCCTCGCCGCGCAGCTGTCGCAAGTTGCGGCCAAAGCAACCCATCAGTTCGACTTGAAAGCCCAGCGATCAGCCCACGCCCAGTCGTTGATATTCGAGAAGAAGGTTGCTAGCACTCAGGATTTTGATACGATATACCAGCTGTACTATGAAGGATTTCAAGAACTATGCGCCCTCGACCCTCGCTTTCAGCCGTTCCGGCAGAATCTTTTCAGTGAGCAGAGCAAAGTGGAAGACAGGAGCCAGATGACGGCCGCGCAGAATAAGGAGTTAGATGTTGTAATAGAAGACTTCCTGGCCCTGGTTGGTGGCCGGCTGCTTCTTAACCCGGCCGTGAAGGCTGTGGACTGGCTCGTCCGTCGATTTAGGTATGTCAACACTCCACGGCGAGTTGGAAGTTGGTCAAACCGCTTGCTAACTGATATATCTTTCTATATAGGGTACACGAACACAACACCCGTGCTATTATTCTTACATTCCTACCGTACCATACCACGCCATTATTCCTCAACCTTCTATCCATCCTGCCGGAGAACTTGACATCTACCTTCAAAGCCCTACACCCATATAAGCGAAGCCTAATTCTACCTACACGAGCCTCCCTTGTACACAGTGCGTCGACAAATAAGGAGTTTTTCTCTGCTTTGAATAGCTATGTTATGCAAGTCGGCAAAGCTCGAGCGCATTACCAGGGCCTGATTTCGTTCTGGTCTGGCATTATGACAGAGGCCCTCTCTACAATGCTTGACTCTGCACAATCAGGGAGATTAGAAGTGGAACGCCGAAATAAGGAGGATGTCTTGATTCGTATTTTGCCAACACTTAACACCGGTCTGTCATTGAAAAAGGCTCCAGAGCTCGTCATTGCTTGTTACATGCTGTGTGTTGTCTTGGCCAACAAGGGGTCTCTCAGTGACAATGCTATCGATAGCTTGATGGAGGCTGTGGCAGGATCTTGGACCCGAGATACTATTGCCTCAGGAATCACATGTCTTGCAGTGGTTTTTCAACACAAGGAACAACTACAGCTTCCGAAGCCAGTTGCTAAGTCAATCCTTCGCCTGGAAGATGTGCTTGATGTCTTTGCAGGTCTTTCAGCATCCAATTCAATAGTCCACCTGCTTTCTGGCTTGATGAACGTGCTTATGGAGAACAATAATGAAGAAGTTGCGGCTAAATGTATATCTCTTGTCGGTCAGGTACTCCAGAGTGATATAATGGGCGCGGAGGACAAAACACAGACAATAATAGCGCTCCTGAAGACAATCGATGAATCTCATCGTAAAGGTTACATGTCTGAGGAAGTACGCCAGCTGTCTTCAGATACTCTTGCAACCTTTATTGAATCCAAGGAACTTGATATTGTGCTTCAGAGAGCAATCTCCGAATCTAACGTCGATATCAAAGCTTTAGAAATAACCCTTCAACTCGCCATTGATAACAACTTGGGACCCGCTGAAACTGAAGACGTTGAAATGGAGGACATCCCTGAAAACAGTACCCAAGATGAGGATTTTGCAGCCGCAATTACATATCTTTCCCAGCGGCGGAGTCAACTACCGCAAAACTTCCTTGTCGAGCCCCCTTCACCTCTATTTAGCGAACTGGCTGTTTCTTTCACTCAAGCAACAACATCAGCGAACAAGCTGGGTCAATTCCTCAGTTTGCCAATCCTTCGCAGAAAAACCAGATTCAAGGACTTGACTTACTTCTCTTTCCTCGTGCGATATTTTTCCGGTCCTCACCCTCCCCTAGCGCGTACCAAGGCCATCAATATCGCTACAACATCTATTCTTGAATCAAATGGCAAAGCAGTTGATTTGCAAGCGTTAATTCCATATGCTATATCCGCTCTATCCGATCCTTCAACGCCTGTCAGAAGGGAAGCGGCTGCGCTCCTGACATCCATCGACAACCAATATTTCATCCCTGACATCGAGGATAGGCCCTGGGGCCTGGATATGATATATGGAGACAATGAAAAGTCAAAGGCTGTCCAGTGGCTTCCCGGGAAGGACATCCATACCTTGTTTGACAAAGGGTTTATGCCTAGCTTGGAGGAGTGCATCCTTGATTCCTCACAAGTCGTCGAAACATTCGTGCAGACTGTCAAAGGAACTTCGGAGGATGGTTCAGGGCTGAAAAAATCAGTTCGCCGAGATTTCTTCTCCTTCATCTGCTCACATATCATCAATACACCTCTATTTGCTACAAAGCTTAGACTCTTGTCCATCGTCAACCGAATCAGCAAAATTGGGTCAACTCCTCGTACTCAATTCTTGTCCCCTATGCTTGAGCAATGCAGAACAATTGATTCAGAGAAGATAAAGCGCATCAGTACGCAAGAGCACGTTTCGATTCAGGAATTGGAGCAACAAGTCCTATCTATTATCTATCCAAAAGATACGACTGCCATCTCTACCCTTCTCTCACTGGTGAAGGACAGCCCTCAATCTACAAGGACTTCATTCCTTGGGGCTGCTTTTGAACGCATGAAAGATACCTGGCCATTCTTAGATGAGGAGAAAGAGCTATTCGCATCAGAGACTTTGCTCGATATGTGTCTTTCGACTAAGCCCCAAACTGAGGATCTGGCGAATTCTAGCAAAGAACTTCTTCGGTCTGTGGACTTATCAGGTCCGGTTATCTCCAAATTTCTCAGCACAGTAACTTCGGCCTCTTTCAATATTGATTCTCAGTCACCTGCACCGAAGAGACGGAGAATGAGCCAGAGCAATATGGCTGCCATGAGCCCTGCCAGCCGGGAAGAAGCGAATATCCCTCTTCGGAGAATTTCGTTCATTCTTGAGCTAATTGATGCTTCCCAACCAGAAAGGTTCCCCGAGCTGCTTGGTGGCCTATTCCAGACTCTTGCCATTGTTCACAAGTTAAAGCTCCAAGTTCGTTCAGAAATGAGCTACCTTCTCAGTCTGAACCTTGGCATCCTGCTATCTATTGTCAATAAATACAAGGTTGGTATAAGTACGTTCTTTATTGCATTTTCATCTACTAACTTAATGTCTACAGGGCTCACCAAAGAAACTCGATACTTCTGTCATCAGAGCCGACCTTATTATCGACTGTGTTCGCACATCTGAGAGCCAGCAGGTTCAGAACACTGCTCTCCTCCTTGTTGCAGCCCTAGCGACGGTAGCTCCTGAAATTGTTCTACACAGTGTTATGCCCATCTTTACCTTCATGGGTTCGAGCGTCCTCCGAAAAGATGATGAATATTCAGCCCTTGTTATTGACCAGGTAAGCATATGTTGATAATATCTCCATAGCCTTGAAGTACTAACCTTTAATTCTCTAGACCATTGATCAAGTTATCCCTCCTCTTGTTCGCTCCCTCAGAGTCCAAAAGAGGGATGTGGTTACGGGAACATCTGAGCTTCTATTGTCCTTCACCACTGCATATGAACATATTCCCTCATATCGCCGCCTCAGGCTATTCGAGTCGCTCGTAAACAAGCTTGGGCAGGAGGACTTCCTCTTTGCTGTACTGGCGATGCTAGCCACCAAGTATGGCATGGATCGGGATGTCCTAGTCACTATGACTGCTCTTGCATCTAATGCGGAGGCTCAACTTCAGCTTACGGTAAGCATTCTTGAAGAATATGGGCCGTATAGGACTTACCCAGTTACTAATATGTTTATAGACATACGCCCGGTATTTGAGCCTGGTTCAAGACGCACTTCAGCCGAAGCCAACCATCTCCCGCATCCTCCTTGGTATTGGAAGCGAGGATGGAAGAGAGCCCCATAAAGTTGCCGTTGATTTACTTCAAACGCTCTCTCATCTGCTCAAATTTACCTCCCTTGGTAATAAGATGGTTCAATACTTCGAGTCTGACGATACAGAAGATGCCAAGAAGGTGCACAGTCTATTCTCTGGTATGCTGGAGCGTCTCCTAGCCCTAGGAGAATCTGTTCGTTCCATTAAAGCCATAAATATCGCCTGTGGTGATGCTCTTGCTACCCTGCTAGGCACTCTCTCTCTCGTTGATTTCATTGACACGATTGAGGTTCTATTGCAGCGGCCAAAGGATGACCTCCGCAGACAGGTCCTTAGGCTACTTGAGAACCGCCTTGACAATAGCAATGATAGGGATGCGGCATCCCAATCGAAGGCTCTCTCTTTCTTGTCTGTTCTTGTTGGAATTGTCGAAACATCTCCCGACATATTATTGAAACATGCGGCTGTTGCCTGTATGGAGAAGATTTCAGAGAAGTACGGGAAGAAGAATCCAGAAAAGGTCGTTGAGGCAGCGATCGTGGTCGCCGGCGACAAGTGTATGGGACTCGCAGACAATCGCATTCGTATCATGGGTGCATTGTGTCTTGCATCTATGACTGAGGTCATTGTGGATGCAATAATCCCTGTACTTCCTGCCGCCCTCCCTCGCTCCTTGGATCTACTACAAAGCAGTATTCAGGCCAAGGAACAAAACCCGGAACTGCATGATGCCATATACTCTTTACTTTCTGCACTATTCGTTCACATTCCTTACATGATCTCGTCAGAAGACTTGGACAAAGTTCTGTGCCTTTCTTCAAGCTCGGCCCACGCCAACTTATCGGAAGATTGTAACATCAATCGCCAAGAGGCCCTTCAGCTATTGGCAAAACGTGTGGATGCGAAGGAAGTATATAATGCAGTTGAACGCAACTGGGACTTCTCAGTCTCGAACGGCTCAAAGGTAAGTTTGACATTTCCCGAGAAATTATACACGAGGCTAATTATGTGTATGTAGGCCGCCAAAGAAACCCTCGAAGTTGTCAAGCTATCGATTGAGAAACATTCTAAGTCGGATACAATCAAGAATGTCCCTGCACTCTCGAAGTTGCTGTGGAAAGTGTTCGATTTCCGAAGAGCTCAACTCAACTTACCCGCCAGCGATAGATTTGAGGGACACCAGGTTGATGACATAGAGTCTTCCATCAACGACCTAACGATTAAGATGATATATAAACTGAATGATACCATCTTCCGTCCACTCTTCACGCAACTCACCGAGTGGGCTACAGGGGAGCTAGACAAGTCTGATTTGCCTGGTAGACAAGCAAGACTGACGACATTCTACAAGTTCCTCAAGACTTTCTTTGGTACCCTCAAGGTTTGTACTTGGTTTTTTGAATCAATATATTATGTTTCTATACTAACTAAGATTATCTACAGTCCATTGTTACCGGCTATTCCAGCTATATCATCGAAAACGTTGTCGACATACTGAAGAACGTGCGACCAAATGTAAAAGAAAACCAGGCCTTATGGACAGCTGTAATGCGAACACTCCGAAACTCATTCGAGCATGACCAGGATGGTATGTTCTCCACTCTCGTGAATTTGAATCACATAAAAAAAGGATCTGTACACTAACTAGTACATGATAGAATTCTGGCAATCACCCAGTCACCTCAGCTCAATTTCCAGCCACCTTATCAGCCAACTCTCCATTGCTAACAGCAAAGCATCCTTCAAGTTGGTTACAGCGGAAGCTACTCCGGCTATTGTCGCACTCGCGATTGCAGCGGATTCCCCCGATAACCAAAAAGAACTGAACACTCATATTATGAAATATATGCGTGCTAGTGGTGGGAATGCTGATTCTTGCAAAGGAGTTAACCCATTTACTCGCCTTGCGGCGGTCAAGTGCGAACAAAGCCTGACTGAAGAGCTAGGCGAAGAATGGCTTGCCTTGCTGCCTGAGATGCTACCCTTCATCAGCGAATTGATGGAGGATGATGATGAGAATGTGGAGAAAGAGGTCAGGAAATGGGTGCTTATGATCGAAGATATCCTGGGAGAGAAGTTGGATGACATGCTCGCATAATGCTGAACGTGCTTTATATTTTGAGGTGACAGCAACCTCGTCAGGCAGGCTTATTTGATATTTTTTCTTTTATTATTCTGTTGATGAACACTTACTCTCTTGCTTCGTTGGGCGAAATACCACTTTGGCGTTGGCATTTGGTTTGTTACAAAGGTTTCAAAAGGATAGAGACTAAAAAAAGAATAGCATTTGCATATAGAATGAAATTAATCATTACAGCTAAGTGGAATGTTTAGTTCATTCGAGCCCAAAGCCCATGCATAGTGCGGGCTACCTCCCTATTTACTGTGGGGGAGGGTTCAAATCCAGCCCTTCAACTGTCAATTTGAATGAATCGTTGCGCGAATAACTGCCAGCAACATCCAGCTCCAGTCGTCCTCTCACGCAATCCTCAAAATCAACCTCAACTACCTGCAGGCTCTCCTCATCCTCGTCCGTAACATTCCATATCGGGCCTGCCAGTACCTTTCCAGCAGGGCTGATGATACAGCCCCCTCCTCCAGTAACAAAAGCATCATCAGAGCCTTCCTGGCCTTCCTGTTTGACATCATTTGTGACCCAGGAAGGCAAATGGCTGCGTTTTAGACATTGATTGACACTAAGGACGACCGTACGGCCCTCCAGGGCAATGGTTTGCATCAATGGAAGCCAGGTATCCCTTCCATCAGCGGTGGGGGCCAGGTAGAGGTTGACATTCTGCTGATATATAGCCTGTCGAAGCAAAGGCATGTAATTCTCCCAGCATATAGCTGCGGCAAGAGTAAGCTTCACTCCGTTGATTTCCGTAGTGACTGCTTTCAAAGTTGATGCCGGACCTTGAGCCCACACCAGCCGTTCCGTCCCAGTCTGCAGTAATAGTTAGAACAACCGCAATTCATCCGTAGACTTTTAATCATGGGAAGAGGAATAGTATAGCTACTTACTGGCATGACCTTTCTTCTCTTACCTATCATGCCCTTCTTCGGATCAACGTAGACAACGGCACAGTATAAGCTGCCAGCACACCTCTCAATAGCACCTACAACAAGCAACACGCCATTCTCCCTGGCCACTCGCTCGAGGAACTCTCGAGTACCATCGCCTCTATAATTCTTCCCCTCGGCAACAGGTAGCTTCCGTTCAACCCAGTCATCTCCGCTGGGGATGGGGGTATCTCCAAAGTCAACTGCAGCCTTGAAATATTCTAGATACTGGTTTCGTCCCGCATCACTGCGAGATCCAATTGCTGCCCCGAAGTTGCAGCCTCGAGGATATCCGCCTAGATATCCCTCTGGGAAGAGAAGTATATTGGCTGAGCGGTTTGCTGCCTTGATGGTGACTTGTTCAAGGGCGTTTAGTGTCTCGGTAAGAGTATCGCGGGTGCGACACTGCGCGATTGCAACGTTGAGTCTTTGTGACATTATATGACTAGTACTTCTTGACTTGGAGTGATTTATGGTGATTCTAGATGTAGTGGATGAAGAGATGGATTGACATTATATAGTTGGTAGTTGCTATGTTATCAACTGGACTCCCCGCTTGATGCTGGTTTTTATATTCCCGAGTAATAGCCGAAGCAACAAAACTAAACATGGATTGATGATAGATGAAGACAACAACTATAACTCCAAGACGGATACGAGATGTGCCGACGGATAAATTACGATACCCAATTCCGTGGAAAAGATCGGAAAGGACCGTACTCAAAGATCACCGGCTGAATGGTTTCCTCTAGTCTCATACAATTCATCTACATCACTGGGACGAAAGACGGATGCATCCAGCTCAAGATCAGGCGATTGAAATGACGCGCTGACCGAGCGAGGCAAGAGACACGTTAATATGGAGTATGCAGTTGTGACTGGATTAGAAGGATATTTTGATCATCCTCGAGTATTAAATGTACTTATATTTCGCTGAAGCTGTGATTTAAGCTGCTGAAGGTGAAGACGATGTACATCCCTTTGCACCATGTACCCAAGTCCGACGCCAACATGGAAGATATTTTTCATTAACGTTGTAGCCGTTAGGGAGGTTAGTAGGCTACCTTTGTCCTCATGTCCTGCATGATGTTAGATAAGTGGTCAATAATGTTTGCAGAAGGGGGGATAGTACGTACCGAAATCTTACGCTCGATCTCCCGAACAGATCGATCGAGCTCACCTGCTATAGCTTGCTTCTTGTCGTTAGGCAGAAGCAAGAAAGTCTCACAGAGGTCTCCGTCAATAACGCCCTTACATGGCGCATAGTAGCCTCTGTAGATAAGATGATCTCGTCCAGCCAATGGAGGGTTCTGTGAAGCAAGCTGCATCTCGAGGGTTTGGAAGAAATCGACGTCATCACGGGTGATGAATGGAACAAACATCCCGACTGTGCCCTGGAGGCCGGTCCAGACAAGAATATCTCGTCCACCGGCAACCAATTGGGTCTTTTGGATGCTTGTGGGTATATCTTGGGAGTAGAAGTGGATGACTAGACTGAGCCTGTTCGGTGCGCCCTGGAGATATTGCCGTTCATGAATGAGATGGGCGCCGGAGCCGTCTTCGTCAGCTTCTTCGGATGCCTTTGTAGGACATCGAAGAAGCCATATGTTGCCGAACTTGTCGCCGCCAGCGACAGTCTCGTAGTCCACCATTGTGGTACAAGTAGTCCAGCGGGGTATGATGTCGTCAGCAAAGGGGATAAGGGCGTTTTCCTGGTACTTGTAAACCACGTATGTGACACTTTCCTGGACATCGCTGACGATGATTCGGCTTCCCTGGGTCTGAAGTCCGACAATTACGCGCGGCGTTATCTGGGCCTGGCATTTTCGGAGAAGCTGTCTCATTCCGAGGTCGTATATCCTTAGATCAGGACCAATACCGGCAAGGAGACGGCCTTGGAATCCGAGCAGAGCTAATGGCGGTTGTTCAACCTTTGTCTTGTGGATGAACTCTAGCTCTTTACCTTCTTCTTGGAATCGATATATATGAATGAAACCACATGTGAAGGTGCGGGGGCTGACGACCATGTCTTTGCCTGTTCCTACTACAAGGAACGTTTCGTCTTCTTGACTGGTGAACGATACCGCTGCAATACTTACAGCAGCTTCGTTGTCCTCGAGCTCGAGGCTAGACAAGACAGACTTAGTGTGGATAGGGTCCACGACTTGAATGGATGAGGCCCAGTGATTTGTGCCTCTGGGATAGCCAAAGTCCTCTGGAGGTAACTCAGCACTGTCACCGTTGACTGCAGTTGATTCACTGAGTAGTTTGGCCTTGGTAGCGGGTGAGAGAATGTTGTTATCGGATCCAATGACATAGAAAAGGGGGTATTCGGGGTGTCGGACAAAATTTCGAGGGGTATAAGCAAGAGGAATTGGCTCTTGGAGGAGGTTGTTGTCCAGTTTTTCTATGGAAAATATTCTGTCAAAACGCATTAGTCACTATTAAAATGATCAAATGGAAGAAGTATAGATGATGCGAAGGAGGTTTTGCTCAGTAGGAACAATTGGATAAATAAATAATAAGTTTCATCCTCATGCCGGTCTAGGCGATAGGAGTTGGAGCTCATCATGCAAAACAAAGATATAAAAGTAAACAGTGGATGGAATGGTTGAACGTACCGTAAGTTCTGGCCCTGGATGCCGACCATGCCCTCCACGCACTGCTCAGAGGAGAAATTCCAGCTCCATTCTAATCCGACGTAGTTCAAGGGCGTGAGAGTAAAACTCTTTGTCTGGACGTCAGAGTATCCTAGCCAGGACCTGGAGCTGAGCGCGAGGACTGCTCTCTGCTCCTTGACTGAGACACTGAACAGCTTGACTGGCTTGACGCCGAGGAAGCGGGTCCGAGTATCTGACAATTCTCCGGTCACTTCATCCAGGACTGTACGTAGGTATATTCCAGAGTAGAGTCCAATATGGAGGTATAAGGTCGACCCGCCAGAGGTAGAATCTATCATCGACATGATGGATAGAGCAGATGGCGCGGATGTCAGGGCCTGGACGGATTTATTCTCCAGTGTGGAATCTGGATCAAGAGAGAGGATTCGGACAGTCGAGTCGTCGCATCCAACAGCGAGGAACGAGCTTCTTACTCGTCCTTCGGGGACTTCTCCCAAGCTCAGACAGGTCACTGTGCCGGACATTTGTCTCTTTTCGTCATACTCAGCCAGTGAGCCATCGGTGTCCATTTCAAAGTAGACGATTTCACCAGAGCTCAGGGCAATGGCCACTTGTCTCTCGTTTGTGGTAGCGGCAACAATGGATCTATGCTGTGGAGCCGGCCACTCGTTTACTCTCTGGTCTGCATGGATGTGTCGGATACCCTTTGGATGGACTTGGATGAGAGAGTCTTCACCCAATTGCTGCACGGCGAGAGTGGGAGCAGACGAGAGGAAGCCGGTATCTGTGACTTCTTCCACGGTCTCACCAATGCTCAAGACGAGGGTGCCGTTTGAGAAGGACAGCACAATGTAGGCGTCAAATTGGTCGTTCCGGGACAGCTTGGTAGTCCAAACGGCTGATGGAACACTGGGAAGCTCTGATTCGACGATCTCCGATACTTCGAGACCGTGTTTTAGAGTTCTAAAGCTACTTCTGGCACCGGTGCCGCATAGAGTGTATATTTGAGGAGCATCTTCCTCCGTGATGTTTGTAATAGAAGCAGCCATGAGCGGGTTTAGGGAGGCAATGCTCTCTACCAAGTTCAAGTTTTCGGCTGGCCGGGGCCGGAAGTAGACTGGAGGTAAAGGCTCTGAGATGACGGCAGAGTAGTCATCACTGATGAATTCGATCTCGTCGTCGTCGTCTCCTAGCTTTTCAAACTGGTAGAAATGCTGGTTGCCGGTCTCACTTGCTACAAACAAGAAACCGCTCTTGAGAATACATAGGCTAGAAGCCAGTGGAACGGTGTCAAAGTACTTGAGTTTGAGTCTCTTAACTTCTCCGGTGGCCTTTTCGTTCTCGTCCTCTACCATTTCCATGGTAACTTTGAAAAGGTCGCCGTCCTCGGACTGCAGGAGGAAGAAGAAAGCACCGCGCATCTTGTGCATGACTCCGGCGGTGATGCATCGTTTCCTCTCTGGGTTCTCGGTAGGCCCACGCCTGCGGGGGATAGGAACCCTGAAGGCGTCCTGGTTCGAATGACGGTAGACGATGTTGTCCTCTGCGCAGACGAGGACACCGCTGGGACCGTCAGCACCGCCGGGCACCTGGAAGAGCATGGAGGCCGTGCGGTCGACCGGATCAGCCCACCGCCGGACAACATGGTTGAGTCCGAGGTCGAGTTCGTAGTAGACAAGCATCTTCTCGGTCTCCTCGTACGCCTGGCCTGTGGGGTCCTGGTCGACCTCGGTGTACTCGACCTCGAGGGCGGCAAATATGGGGTTCTCGTAGCCCACGTCAAGCGCGGTGAGAGCAAAGACGACCGTCTGCGGCCTGTGGGCCTCGAGGGGCGAGGATATGGTGAGCTCGGCCTGCGCATTGCGGTTGAGCACGTAGACGAGCTTGTTCTTCTCGACGGAGGCGATCAGACAGGCCCTGCCCTTGGGGTCAACGGCGAGATACTGGCCCGGGACGACGCGTCTGACGCCGGACTTGCCAAATGTCTCGAGATGGATGCGATTGAAGCGGTTCTGGGCCGGCACATACTCGACAATGGTGATTCTCCCAGAGTCCGAGCCGATTATGATGTAGTCTATCAACACTCAGCACACACGCTCTCTCACACACACGCACACAATTGAGATCCACGGGATTCAACACAAAGAAAAAGGCCGCCATTGAGACCCCGCGGGAGCTTCTTTTAAGATAAAACATCACTAACTGGCCTCAGGGAGCAGGAGAGGGGGGATATCACAGCAGGGGGAGGGGGGAAGGGAGGAGGGCATACCTTTGCTGCTGCCGGCGAGCCTGAACGCGGCGAGGGAGCGGATGATGCCAAAGACATCCTGCGAGTAAAGCGTCTGCACTTTGCCCTGCGCGGGATCGGTGCGATGCAGGGTCAGCTTCGAGCCGGCCGCGGTGACGATCTGCTGCTCCTTGGTGCCCGAGAACTGCCCGAGGATGGCCTGCGTGATGGCTGTGGGCGGCTGGATGGTGAGCGAGTACATGAACATGGACGAGGTGGTCGCCATGGTGCTGGATGGACCGCGGTCAGCGCGCTTCCATCGCTTGCGTCAGCCGGTCGACGCTATAGCTGTAGCCGTAGCCGAGCTGCAGCCACTGGAAATAGCCGTGATTGCGCTGTAGCCGTAGCTATCGTGGTGTCGCTGGAGTTGTAGATGTAGTTCTTTTGGTGTTGCTGGACGTTGGAGTTTTTTTTTCTGCGGTTGTGGAAGTTTCTTCCTTGGCTTTTTCGTCTTCGGTGGCGGAGTCGGGCCGTCGAGATAAAGACAGCCAGCGACAGCGACGGCGACCTCAGGCAGCAAAGGACAAAAAGACAGAGAAAGGCAGAGAAAGACAGCTGGATAAAGAAGACAGAAGATAAAGCGGACAAGAAAGGACTGGCGAGACGAAGGAGAAGCTATAAGACGCCTGAGACGGAGCTGAAGCTGCAGACAGCGAAGACAGCCAGAGACACCCCGCGAGACACTGCGATAGCTACAGAAGACAGCAAAGGAAGACACTGAGAAGAAGAAGAAGAAGAAGAAGAGAAGAGAAGAGAAGAGACAGAAAATGGCCGAGGAAGACGCGCCGTTTACGTTCCACGTCAAGTCGTCCGCAGAGCCCAAGTTCAGCCTGACGCTGAAGCCGTCATCGACCGTCGCTGAGATCAAGCAGATCCTCGCCGGCGAAGAGTACGCAAACGTCCCGCCAGAGCGCCAGCGGCTGATCTACTCGGGGCGCGTTCTCAAGGACACCGATACCCTCGCCTCGCACAAGGTCAAGGAGGGCCATACCATCCACCTGGTCAAGAGCGCTGCGCCCGCGGGCAGCAGCAGCAGCGGCGCCGGTGCCAGCTCCAGCACCAACAACAACAACAACAACACCACAGCCAGCAATGCGGCAGGCAGAGGCACCCAGAGCACGCCGTCTGGGGCCGCTGGAGTGCCGACCAACCTCGCAGCTGGGACGGGGAACTCGATGCTGGCTGGCCTGACGGGAGCCAGATACGCGGGCTTCTCTCAGCTGCCTGGTGCGGGCATGTTTGGCCCTGACGGAGGGGTGAGTATCCCCCTATCAGATAGAAGATTGACTGTGATAGCTAACAAATTTGTATAGATGGGACCTCTGCCTGATACCGACCAGATCCTGAGCATGATGGAGAACCCTCAGTTCCAGTCGACCATGAACGAAGCCCTCCAGAACCCCCAGATCATCGACATGATGATACAGCAGAACCCCATGCTACGGGATATGCCCAACGCCCGCCAGATACTGCAGTCGCCAGAGTTCCGGCGCATGCTCACAGACCCAAACATGCTGCGGTACATGACCCAGATGCAGAGAGCCATGGGCCAGGGCGGCGGCGGTGGACAGTCTGCTTTCCCTGCCCCTGGAGTCACCAACACCACACAGCGGGATGCCGGCAGTCAAGATAGCAGCAGCAACAACAATAACAACAACAACCAGACTCAACCTCAGATGCCTCCCTTTAACCCTTTCCTCGCCATGCCCGGTGCTGGTGGAAACCCATTCTCGTTCCTGGCTGGCATGCAGCAGCCTCCCGCTGGTGCAGCCTCAGGAGACGCAGGTACAGCAGGATCCAACACCAGCAATAACAACAACAACAACACCACCAACAACCAGCAGCAACAGCAACAGCAGCACCAGCCAAACCCCTTCGCCTCTCTGTTCAACCCGGCACTGTTCGGCCAGCCGCCAAACGCAGACGGCCAGGCCGGCCAGCCGATTCCAAACCCCTTCATGCAGAACCCGGCTCTCTTCTCTCAGCTCATGCAAGCCATGGGCGGCGGTCCTGGAGCAGACGCAAACTCCAACGCCGGCGCCAACGCCAGCAATCCCCTCCTACACTCTCTCTTCGGCGGGCAGCCTCCTCAGCCGCCCGACAACCGCCCGCCAGAGGAGCGGTACGCCGAGCAGCTCCGACAGCTCAACGACATGGGCTTCTTCGAGTTTGACAGGAACATCGAGGCCTTGAGACGCTCTGGCGGCAGCGTCCAGGGAGCCGTCGAGTATCTCCTCAACTCTCCGTGATCATCCCCCTTGTTTTTTCTTTTCTTCCAATCATTTTCAGCATCTTCTGCTCTCATCACTGCATGCGCGTCGGTCGATATTTAACCACACCCACGTCCCTCTTACGATAACCCTGATGTACTCTTTCTTTTCCTGCTTAATAAATATGACTTTCCTGCATCCGTCTCTGTTTCCTTGTCTCTCCCTCATCTTCTCCGCCGTATCTGCAGCCATCCCGGCCTTAGCTGGGCCGATGTAAGAGTCTCGATCGTATCCTCCATGCCCCGGGGTCCCTTTAGCTAGTTTACCCAGCCCGGCCCGTTCTTCTTAAATATCTAGATCCATGCCGCGGCCACCGGCTTGCAATGGCCGTTTTTTCTATATAAAACCAGGCAGTTCTATCTCGTCCCGTCTTCTTGCTCTTGAACTCGCTGTGTTTTTCTTTTCTTCTTCGCTGTGTAAATAGTTGATTAATAGCCATTCTGGCCAGTTCGCCAGCAACGTCCATGTTTCATCCAGAGCTCATCATCTTCAGGGAATAGAAACGAAGACAATAAGAAAGGCCCGGCTTGACTGTTCGTTCGTTTTTTTTCTTCTCTCTCTTTTATATTATTAAGTCATACCGTCTCGCTTGACCGGCCAGAGGTTTCTTCTTCTTGTCTTTCTTGTCTTTCTTGTCTTGCGAGCCTTGCAGCGGCTTCTTCATCCTTCGATCGCTACCTTCAACTCCCCGTCTCTGTCTCACCCTCGTCCCTCGTTTGAATCACGGTCAATAATACGTACAGGCAAAGAGGTCAGGGGGGCCCTCACTGTCATCTAATCTCTCCTCTTCCTCTTCTCCGTATCCGTTGCGTGGATGTAGGTTCGTCGTTAGCTACCTTGGTCGAGATGGACTTGACGGCGCATCTACTCTCGTTTCTGCTTCTTCTACCGCAAGCCACGGCCTTTTACGTGCCCGGTAAGTATCTTTCTAACGCTCTCTATACGGTCTTAGAAAAAAAAGTACACTGCTATAGTTACTTCATGCAGGCTGTTCAGCGTGGTGGGCGCGCGGGCTGACTGACTCGCGCCAGGATACTCGATACAAACATATCAGGACGGCCAGCGCATCCCCGTCCTCGTCAACAAGATCTTCTCAGACAACTCGCAGCTTCAATATGCCTACTCGGACCTGCCCTTCGCCTGTCCGGCCACCGCAAGGGCCGGCAGCAGCCAGAACATCCCCCTCAACCTGGGCGAGGTGCTGCGCGGAGACCGCATCAGCCTGTCCGACTTCGAGCTCGAGATGGGACAGAATGTCGCCTGCAAGCCGCTCTGTACCCGCCAGATCGGACGCAGAGACGTAAACTGGGCGAAGAGCTTGATATCAGACGGCTTCGTCGCCGAGTGGATCGTGGATAACCTGCCCGGCGCAACCAGCTTCATCACCGTCGACAAAACTCAAAAGTACTACACCACCGGCTTCAAGCTAGGGTACCAGGCCGTCTCGTCGACCAGCCGGCGGCCGACGCACTATATCCACAACCATTTCACCTTCGTGATTCGGTGGCGGGATGCGCCGCGTGGTGGTAACAGGCAGAAAGTCATCGTCGGCTTCGAGATATACCCCAAGAGCATCAGCCGCGACGGCAGGAAGCAGGACGGGTGTCCCAGAGACGTGCATACCGCGCATCACGGCTTCGAGCTGTATCTGCAGCCCAACAACACCCGTCTCGCACAGCAGTACCCGGGCTCATCTTACCTGCCCGAGAACGACGACGAGGTGGACGACGGTGCCACCCTGTCCATCCCTTACACTTACTCCGTCTTCTTCAAGCGAGAAGACAAGGTAGAATGGGCGAACAGATGGGATCTATACCTGTACAGCCAGCAGGACGGTACCACCACGCATTGGCTATCGTTGCTAAACTCCCTGGTGATATGTGGTGTTTTAAGTGTCACTGTGCTGGTCATATACCGTCGTACTGGCTATGGAGACTCCAAAGGTCGAACAGACGGCTTGCTCGAGGATGGCAAGGCCAGCAGGCTTCGATCTCGAAAATCCAGCGGCTCGGCTCCGGTTGTGGATGAAAAGTCGTCTAACGGCCTGCTTGATGGCGGTGCCGGTGCCGTCTCAGACGACGACCTCTCGTCTGAAGAGGACTTTGACGAAGCTTCGTCCTGGAAGAGACTTCACGGCGACGTCCTTCGAACGCCAGCATATAGCGGTCTACTTGCACCGTTCGTTGGATCAGGCATGCAGCTTCTGTTCATGGCTACGGGGCTGTTATCTCTAAGCTGCCTGGGAGTGCTGAACCCCAGTTTTAGAGGCGGCTTCATCAGCGTGGGCGTTGGCCTGTTCATCTTTGCAGGTATCTTCTCAGGTTACTTCTCTGCTCGGCTATACAAGACCTTAGGGGGTATGAACTGGCGGAAGAATGCATTCATAGTATGTCTCTCTCCCTTAACCCCTTTTTCTTACTACGAAGCGGCCTCTAACCAGTAATAGACTTCCTTACTATTCCCCGGACTGGTCTTCTCCCTAGTCTTTGTTTTGAACCTGTTCGTATGGGCTCAGGCATCAAGTACGGCTCTTCCATTTGGTACATTGGTCGGCCTACTTGCGCTTTGGCTTCTCATCCAAGTCCCGCTCGTTTACGCAGGCAGCTGGTATGGCTACGAAAGATCGAAGCCATGGAACCACCCAACGCGCACTAGTTCTATTCCACGACAGATACCTCCACAGCCATGGTACTCTGGGTCTTTGAGGGGGATTATTCTTGCCGGTTTTGCTCCTTTCGCCGTTTTGTTTGTGGAACTGGTCTTCCTGTTCCGCAACATGCTACAGGACAAGGGTGGGTATTATTACGTCTTCGGCTACTTAAGCATAGTCGGGCTTCTGACTCTTCTTTCCATCGCCGAGATGGCCATTATAACTACCTACACTTTACTATGCGCAGAGGTATGGTTCTCTACCCCCTACTCGTCAGAATTCTTCCGTGCCTGACTAACTTTCCACCCCTAGAACCATCGCTGGTGGTGGCACAGCTTCATGGTCGGCGGAAGCAGCGCAATCTGGATCTTTATGTACTGCATATGGTACTTCTTCACAAAACTGCATATCCACGGATTCATCTCGAGTCTTCTGTTCTTCAGCTACAGTTTCCTGGGCTGTGCTGTATACGGCCTGTTAACAGGTACCGTAGGGTTCCTGGCTGCGTATATATTTGTAAGGCGGATATACAGGTATGCTCACCCCTCTTGATTACCATCACGGCGTCCAGTTCGCTAATACACCGATACAGTGCTGTCAAAGCCGATTGATTACATAGCCATCTGCTTTTTCTCCTTTCACTGTAGATGTTTTACAGGGGTGTTCTTTTATAACTTTCGTTTTATACCCCCTTGTCAAGGGATTCTTTCACTTTTACTCGGCATTACATCCTTCTTGTTTACATGCTTAATGTCCAATGCGTTCCAGCGTCTAAGTACTATGCAACGATCAATTCCCCTTTGTAGCCTTCTTTCTCCAGCTCCCAGTTTATTGTTCTATTCCTTTATACCTTAGATGCATTAATCCCGCCAATCGAGGGCCCCTTTACTTAGAATTATATCTACCCCATTAAACTGCTTTATTATTTTGGTCACGGCATAGTACCACAACTATTCGGTGCACCCGCTTCAATGTATTTACGAAGCAGTATAGCAATTAAAGGAAGCAATGCAGTTCAAATTCAAGTTCTAGGCTATGAAACAAGATAAAATATGCAAACTCCGACCAACCAAACGCCATTGTGTACTATAAATGGGTATCCCAGAGTAGTGCCGAATGCTTTATAAAGGTCAACAAATAAAAGAATGCCACCATCTATTCCTTAGTCGCCAATTTTGCTGCAAAAGGGCATCGTCCATTGATAGGGTAGTTTCGCTTGTCCATCATTGTCATCCTTTTCATAAACGTAGAAGGGAGAAGGCTACAATCCGGAAGCCGCACGACGCAAAAGAACCATTGTATGAACTATCTCATGTCTCGAGCGGCAATGGCAGCCATGTCATTGTTTATGTGGGCTGCATTCGTGGCTCGTTGATCCTGAGTATTGGTTGACTCGAATAATCTTCTCCACCAGGCGGGAGGATCCAGAGGCCGCACCCCTCCATACATTTGAGGGTACACATCCGTGAAGTAATACCAGATATGTCCCACCACAGCACCACATATTTCGTCCTTGGGAATTGTTCCATGCACAATCAGGCTGAATGCCATGAGCACAAACGGCAGGTATGGTGCTGTAAAAACGAGTAGTCCCAGGAAGCTCAGCCTCGTGTCTGGGTTCTTCCGGCCCCAGATGTACACCAGACTAGCGGAGAGGGAAGAACCCAGGAATGGTAGAGATAGAAATGGCGATGCAAGGAGGAGTATGGACGTTGCGTAGAGCAGCAACCAGGAGAAAAAGGCGGGAGAACGACCGGCAGATTCTTCCAATAGTCGCGAGTACCTCTGGAGGAAGAAGACGTGGAACAACAGATCTAGATTTAACGGTCCGAAATAGAGAAATGTTGTAATGAGTCGCCAGTACTAAGTTTTTTACACACCAGAGTCAGCATGTATATCCGATTAGCCAAGCGGGCTGCGTTCAATAGCGGGACTCACCTGTGACTTGATGAACACCGACCGGAAGCTGTAGAATAGCTGGTACGGAGTAAGAACGTGGCATTGCACCAGAACTGATGTCAGCACTGTTGCAGCTGTCCACCACCTTGTGCATGGTGGCATCTCATAGAACCACTGTTCTAGCGGTAACTGTCCGCCCTGACCGGCGTTGCCCCAGATCGCCGCCATACTTGCTCTAGATGAGGTTCAGCGCGGGCACGAATGGATGTAGCGAGCGTCTTCTCCCAAGGGCAAATCCAGGTCACTGGAGACGTGTTCCTAGCATATCACGCGTAGCCGACTTTTATGAAACCAGAGTAATCGAGAGAAAAGTGACTGCGAGCCCCCCGTTTGGCCTGAATTGAAGCCAGCTTGTTGTCCTTTTTGTTTGTCGACGTTCGTTTTGATAGAAGGAAAGCAAGAAAGCTTATCTGGCATGTGATTATGTAATAACTGACGTAATAGTCACGTGTAAGGGAATAATAATTATCCGCTGATATGCGCTAATCCAAATACAGCCTAGTGTTTCTGTCGCGTGACCGACGCGTAAAGTGGCTGGGCGCGAGCTTCAACCAATCAGAGAGCTCCCTGGCCTCGACGTCGCGTTTTCCACTTTGAGATGGCTGGGGAAGCAGAAAAAAAAAACGTCCTTTGAGGTCCTTTCGTCTTTGACTTCTTTTTTTTCTTTTACGCCCGTTACTCGACCAGCCGGTAGACTTGTCTCTCGAAGCTGCTGCGACTCTGTTTGATTCTTTATCCAGGCCTGGATGCGACATCCTTGTCTCTGCGACTCCTGTTTTCGATCAAATTCCGTTTTTGCGCCGTTTTATACCTACCATCCTGCCGCGCTCAAGTCAAATACCAAGTCATTGAAGCCAATCTTCTCACACTTTTGGCGAGATATATTCAATTGAATTGAATACCCTCCGGAATACTCCTCTAATCGCTCCCCGGGAGGTTGTTCACAGCAGCTACGATCATTTTCGAGTCGATACCCCGCAATCCTGAGAAGCTACTACACTGCGCGCGCATCTTATTAGAGGAACTAGAACATGCCACCAAGAGTGGAAAAGGGGGCTAAGACGGTGCCCGGGTCATCCTCTGTGGCAAGGAGAGTAGGTGGTGATAGCAGCTCGAGGGGCGGCTCTTCGTCGCGCGCAGGTAGAGGGGGAGTAACAAAGTCGAAAGCCAGAGAATCGCGGACATCAGATATACAACGTATGTTGTCTTTCCAATACGTGTTTCACTATTATAATCTCCCATCTAACTTGAAAATTGTCTAGCCGGCGACCCCCTACCTGCCAAGCGGAAACACCGTTATCACCCTGGAACCGTTGCGCTAAAGGAAATCCGACGATACCAGAAATCATGGGATCTCCTTCTTCTTAAACTACCCTTCGCTCGTCTAGTCCGTGAAATTGCCATGGATCTGCTACCGTCAGAAGTTGGTCAGGAACTACGTTGGCAGTCACAAGCAATACAAGCTTTGCAAGAGGCCGCGGAAGCCTTTCTAATCCACCTATTCGAAGATACAAACCTCTGCGCCATACACGCTAAACGGGTCACCATAATGCAAAAGGACATACAACTAGCACGAAGGATACGAGGTGCATGGGGCGGACTGGGCTAATCAGTCTGCTCTTTCCTTTTTGTCTTCTTTTTTTCCTTGTTGTACAATGATTCCCCCTTTGCATACGTTGCTGTTTTGTTTCCATTCTGGCTTCAAGCCATCCTCTTTCGAGTATATGCATATTTATTACTCTGCTTTCTGTTTTCTGGAGTTTGGGGCTTGGCTATATTAGCGAACAAGGGGCAACACAGAAGACCTCTGTATACCCTCAAAGGAGTTGGGTTAGTTGGTGGTGATTGTCGGCCTTGTTGATTTGCATTTGAATTGATGTCCTTGATTAAGGCAAACTCTGCAAACTGTATATATGCTCTGCTAGAGGGAAAGCGAATTGATTATATTCAATCAGTCATCCTCCATTTCATACGAATAACAATCAGCGTTGCGTGTGTTTGTGACCCCTTTATATAGAATGTAATAGGCCGACCTATGCGGCGTGAGATTGCGCTCTCAAGTGCATTATTACCTCCGCTTTTTAAATACGCCGTTCTCCCCATAAGGCCGACATGCTTCTAACGCCGTTCTCGCTGTAATATATCACACGCATTATATCTAGACATATTTCTTCGAGGCACCACCGTTGGTGCCTAGATTTCCGTTTCCAGACCCATCAGGCCTGTTCGTTTTCAACGCCGGTGGCAATGCTTCCAACTTTTTATCTGCTTTAGCCCTTAATGTCTGGGCATCGGCTGATTTCCCTTGTCTGTCCAATGTTTCAGCTAGCAAATCATCCGTAACACTCATCCATAACTTATCATCTGCTTTCCTTGCCATAGCTCTAGCGGCCATAGCACTCTTCTCAGACTGTTCACCAATCACGCCTCGGAAATATTTCCAACTCATAAACGTCAGGGCGATGCAGGTTATCTGGCTATTTTGGATTGCCGTGGCCGCCTGTAACGCCTGATGAAGATCACGTTTCGTCTGGATTGTGGATTCAGTGTGCACGGTGGCACTTATAAGAGAATGGGCTGCCCGGATGTATTTGTTGGGGCTATTCTGACAATGCGGACCGAGAATGCTCAGTGTTTCCGAAGCAAGAGAGTGATCCGCTTTTGAAGGGTCTCTTAAAAGAAGTACAAGGTTCAAGTTGGCTAGGATTATGGTATCACGGTGAGGGTTGCTTCGTGGGATCTTGCTGGTGGCCTGAGACAGAGAAAACATGGGCTGTTGGAACGTAGCCATTGCAGCTTCAATGTCGCCAACTGCTTGGTAGATTATGCCGCGTGCATACTCGGCCAGACACTTAACATCATCGCTTACTGAGTCCCCGAGCTCGGCCAGCGTACTCCTGACCTCTTTAAGCGTCTTATTTGCCATTCGCCATTCGGTCCGAGAACAAAACAGAAAAACCTGCTGGAGGAGCATGTTGCAGTATAAACTTCTTCTCCAGTGAATTCGAGAAGAGGAAGCTACAAGAGATTCAGAGATCCCCTGGGGTGATGAAAGACCAGCTAGAGGACCTGTCAGCGATGATTTGATGAATGGGGTTACGAGCGAGTAATACGCTTACCTTTCATCATCCCCAAGCCCTCCTCAAGATATTTCTCTGCCTTATGGCCATCTTGCGAATTCTTTGCACTCAAGGTGACAGAGCTTAGGAAATAGCAGAGTGCATACAGATCATGTTCGGGAAGCCAGCTCATTGTTAATTCAAATATGTGACCATCGTGTCGAGGTTCCCGAGGCGATACTGATTTCATAGTTCCGGCGCTCAAGGGTAGAGCGAACGACCCATCATCTTTCCACTTTGGGTTATGTATATCTTGGTCCATCGATCTCTGCATTTCTTTGAGTTTCTGGCTAGACTGGTTTGTATCGTATTCAAGGACACTGCAGCATATATCTATCATTTGGATGACGGAGTTAAGTTGAGGTATACCACGAATTTCAGGATCAAGCTGGCGACTTCGAGCTGTAGCAATAGCTCGCTGTGCATGCTCGATGGAGTCTGCGTTTGTGGACTGCTGAAGGTGGATCAAAGCTTCAAGAACAGCGGCTATAACGGAGACCGCTTTATCACCGCATGATGCCGCTAACGATGATATTTTTTGAAGGTTGTGTAATGCACCTACCAAATCCTGGTGTGGCGGCGGCGAGAGTGATATTGAAGCCCTCAGTAACCGAAACGCATATTCCCAGCCGGTATGTCGATACCTACTCAAGTTAGAAGAATTTTTAGGATGCCTCGAGGTAAACTTACGTTTCTATGTCGCGAATCACTCCATCAACTGTCTTCATTGCAGCTCGCGGGTTGGATTTGGATACTATTCGGCATAGCAGTTGCTGCATACCGTATTTGAGATCAAACATCCTATTCTATACGATACCTCTGTAAGCTAAACCCATGGTTATTGTATCAAGATAAACACGAACTACACACCCGTTCACATAGGTCAATCTATACAGTATTAGCATCTCACAGACAGGGAAAACCAGAGCGCAGGGATCTAAGTAGGGGGATAGGGTGATAGTGAAGCGTACCCCTTTGCTCAATATTGTCTCAGCTACAGTGTCGTTATTCGTCTCTTCATAAAGTATTTTAGCGAAGCGCAAGGTCACAAGCGCTTCTGTTTGGGGAGCCAGTCTCCAGTTCTATATATGTCAGCATGAACTGTATAATTCCACCCTGGGCAATCCCAATAACTGCAGTCGGCAGTACAGTGCGAAACAAACCTTCAGCAGTGCTTCCATGCATCGCAACCCTGTGGCAATCAATTTGTAATACTGTTCTGTCTCGTGCTCATCTTGGGAAACTGCAATTAAAGTAGCCTGGCTATGTGCTGCGTCGAGGTATTCATCGGCAAGGGCCAGAAGTAAAACCTGATAGTCCACAGGTGGCTTTGTATTATCATGTCCTCCCTGTTTCTGCTGCTGTGACAATTTTGTTCCCGTCATCTGTGGTGACGGCCGAGCTTGAGGTCGGGGAGTTGGTGCCTTAACCGTTTTCGGTATATTGTGGTTGTTCTGTAGTGTCGGACTTGGTTGTGTAGGAAATTGCGAGTATCTTTGGGTGTGTGGTAGACTCTGTACCTGAGGAGAAACTGGCTGTGAAACTGGTGGCTGAGGCGCCGGCTGAGAAGGGCGCGGAGGAACTTGTGTCTGAGAATGAGGTGGTAGAGCCACTGGGTAGAGTGAATGCGGAGAGGCGTAGGAGTCGGGATGTCGATTTGGCATCGCATAAGGCGAGCCTGGAGCAGCGGAAACCCCTCCATACTGGAAGTTCGCATGCGGCGGAGCAGGATAATGGGGAGGAACTTGTTGAGAGACAGCCGGTGTGGTGAAATCATGCGGTCGTATCGGGGGTTGTAGCAGCGGGCTTTGTGCTAAGTGAGGAGGATATGCTGGAATTACAACCTGTGGGTAGACCTGGGGAGCATGATGGTAGGATTGTTGCGGAGGCGTTGCTGGAGGGTAGGGCTGCCGTGGTGATTGGGACGGCGGATACTGGCCATTCTGTCTATAAGCCATGGCTTACAGCCAATAGCCTGTGTATAACACTGGGCTCCGCGGTAATAGAAAATCTACACCGCGCCTAATCCATAACCCAAGGACTTGCTCCCGAAGTCGCGCTCTTCCCATATTAATTTCCGCTGACGTGCAGGAGTAGCACCACGTGACCGGATAATTGAGCACTAGATACTTGGCACTGCTTATGTCAGAAACTTAACTTAAAAATGACCACCACCGCGCGGAGCCTCAATATATCAAACTACCACCATCACCACTGGCGAAGGAGAACTTCGTTTATACAGATAGTCCAGTTAGATTGCTTTGCTAAATAAAAGAATAATTATTTACTATTTCAGCTTCCTGCAATAAATGTTTGTGGTTAGCCCAAGTAGGAGCACGAATGGCTACACTCCACATTAAGTTCAACGGGCAACAAGAGGCGCTAGAAAAGAACTCAATATCTGGAGCCTCAAAAGAAACATCACCTGAGAATGAACAACCACAGCAAAAGAAAATTAGAATCCACGATATTTATACCACTGCAAACAGTTGAGATCAATCCAAGCCCCATGGAAAAAAGCAACCATTGTTTGCTCTATTGTCACTAACGGACAATTGTTTGAACTGCAACATATTGTTATGCCTCCATCCTTTGCATAAAACGTCCGATAGTTTTGGAGGGCTATAATTTTCTTTGTGGCCAAAGAAGAGGAATCTTCATATATAAGAGTCACGTCAGCCGCTTCCTATTTTCATGCAGTAACATATTCACCAACAATTACTTCGAGACCCTCAACTACTCCACGCCAATTTACAAAGATCAAAGTCATAAGGACGCCCAAGAGAACGACCATAAGTGCATTTCATATTTTTTTTCTTACAACGACTCTACTTGAAAGTTCAAGTTCTTTGACAATTTCTACTTTCCTACTGAAAATTAGAGCTGCAACTATCTATTGGTTGCTAGGATGTCCGGTACGCCATGCTCATCCTTACTACCTGAAAATATTACCGGAGCTAACGTTTAATCCAAGACTTTAAAATCGATATTTCAGGCCTAGATAAAGTCGAGCTGATGTTGGCTCTCTATGCGAAGGCATGGCCAAGCATGTACGATATTGGCCGACTTAGCGCTGAAGAAGCTCGTCGCTTCTTTGATGAACAGAAGGGCGATTTTGACTACGTGAATGGTCGCTGTTTCAAATGTAACCTTAGTGGGGACTTGGTTGATCCTCGGCTTTATGACCGTGATGCTGGCGAGGGGCGGTTCCAGGAAGTTGTTACAACGTTGCGTAAAAGCAGCAGTTCCTAAGCTGTGGTTTCATTAGGGGGGAAATAATTTGTCAAACTTCAGTCCTACATATCAGGTAGTAAAATCAGTGACTGGTTTACGAAACATTTTCCAGCGCGTTTCTTTTACCCTATTAGGGAACAGCAGTCAAAATTATCTTTGAGCTTTGTTTCCCGACTGTAGAGGCGCGAGTTATGTAGTCAATACCTGAACCCACTGACATCCATTTAGCACTAAAAAGGGCCACTATGGCCTCTCACCAAGTATGTATATAGTGTAAGTATCAAGAGGTCATTTCAATTCTTTATATATTATTGATAGAGAATGCCATCAATTGTTCATTTCGTCATAATTGGCAACCAAATAGTTGGTAGTTAATATATACTGAGAAAGTTAAGTAGTGGACTAATATACAAAAAGTGTAAATACTAATATTTCCAAGTCATCAAAGCACTTCAAGAGCGACGGTGCAGAATCAGAGCTTCGTAGGTAATTTTAAGGAGAATAAATTTTTTCCACCCTCAGTAGCATCAGTCGTCACGTATCCAGATCTCCCAATAGGCTCTTTTCTAGGATCTGATAGTTCTACCAAAGTAGCATCATCAGCATGGTTCGCAACAAACCTTCGGCCGGTGGTTTTCAAAAGCCCAATAATGTATGCAAACATAGGATTTCCATCTCGATTAAACTCAACAGTATATGTCTAGAATTTAGTTAGCGTATGACCAGAATCCTTTCAAACTATACAGGAAGTTCCTACCTCGATGACCGCCTCCCCTTCTGCTTGAACATCAATACCCGGAATCACGACGTCTGTCACAAATTCAGGAAGAGGATTTTTGACTGGATATGACAGCCCATCCTTTCTAGAGCAGGATGAGAGGCAGATAGCATGCTGATAACTCAATACCCCGCCATTTGCGAGTATCAGGCCATGTCTAGAAGTTCCTGTATATTTTCTGAGTTGCCGCACCATCTCAGTGATGGCCTGTATGCCCATGTAAGTCTCTGTCTTCATAATTTGAGCCAGAATATTGCTTACATGCATAGAATAATTGTTGCCTGCTCCTCCAAAGGAAGTGAGTCCACCAAGAAGAGTTAATGGTTTCGAGCCATCGCTAGGAAAACCCAGGTGAATAGCTGCAAGCTTTGGAACAATTGGGAAGCATCTATTCGAGCGTACACTCATGTTATTAGCAGCTGAACGATGTGGCTTATAGGTATTATCACCTACGAATAGAAGTCAAAGAGGTGGACTTGTTCTTTACTCAGTCCGGAGGAGGACAAAGCTGCATCCAATGACCTCGATATCGACGGACTACTGTAGAAGTTCGGTCGTTCCCAAACTATACAGAAGTTAAAAGTCAGTATCGTACTGAATGATCAATGAAATAAAAACAATTCGCCCACGCACAGTTGTTGCTATCTTGAGTACCAGCACCCCCCAAGGGGTAGACCCACTTGTCTTCCGAAATTCCAAGCTGCCGAGCTGTCTGAGTTGTGGTCAAAATGCAAGCTGCTGCCAAATTTACCATGTTGAAGGCATTCATCAGCAGTGGATCTATAACCAATTAGCTCGCATCATTTCATATAATACATAAAATTTGTAACATACACGGGTAGCAAATCATCCTGTTCTTTCCTGTGACTGTACTGAGCGATTGCTCAGTCTCTGCTGGTTTTCCGAAATTCCACGCAAGGGGATTCTTCTCTGCAACCTTTGAGAACTCGGCATATAATTTCGCTGATTCTTGCATGTTTTCTCGTAATGATTGTTTGCGGTATGCTCTGAGTCCATTTTCGTATAGCGGATAGACATGCAAAGGTAACCCAACACAATGTATCGTTCCAATGTCTGTGTTAATGTCAGCAATGGTACTGTACCCCAGCAGTAACTAGATATTAGAACCGACTTTCTTCCTTCCCAGATCCCTTTGGCTGGAACACTTCGGACACACTTTGAGCCGGCTCTGTCCAGTTTGATGGTGGAGGTTCCCCTGCTCGTGCGAATGCATTCACTACGACCAAGTTTGTCTTAGTATATCCGACAAAAAATAATCTTGTAGAATATAGAGGTAGTACCTACACGATGCCAGAGCTTCTCCTCCAGTCACTACTGCTACCTGACTCTTACCCTGGGACAATCGTCGAGCAGCGTCATCAAACAATTTAGCAGGTGCATTTCCTGCATGATGACTATATAACTTGTGACGGGGTTGTATATTCAGCTTATTTGATAGGAGAGTAGGGAGATCCGAATAAGGCCACGTCCAAGTAGCAACAACATCCACGCTGTCAATACATGACTGAAGCTTTTTAGAGGTATCGGGGGAAAGACCAGTGTCAGAAATTGCCTTGTAAATGGCATCAACCATCAGATATGCTGGTTCAACTGCATCTTCGAACCTCCTGGATTCATTTTTTATGTCCCCTACCCCGACAACAACAGGAACCAAGTTCTCTCCTGCCATACCCGCCTCTGTATCAAAATTCCCGCCAATTCAGCTTCGATATCTCATTTGCTGGGGATGGATGAATATGGCCATAGTTGAATATGGGCATATATATACAAGCGGAGAAGCGAAATCTCCGCCCTTTTCCGTCCCTAGCAATGTGGGTTTGTTGAAGGCCATGTCTCTGCCGAGGTAGACACCTCGTCTCTCTGAGCTCGGGAACAATGCCAACTATCGAACTAGTTTGCTAGCCCCACAGATTAATCGCGCTTTATTTGGGTTCTCAGACGTCAAGCTTGACACTAAAGGCCGGGGAATGATAGCACGCAGCAGAATGGTATCTTATGTTAGCCTCGGCGCTGAGTATGAAACCGAGGGCCCACGACAAATAGCTCCGGGGAGAGAAGACATAAAATAAGTCACGTCTGAAAGTCATTAGGAGGGAGGGAGCTGTCCTCTGTGGTTATCGGTCTTTTTTGGATGATCCCCGTATTTCCGATTGACACGCCATGATCAGCAGGTTGTTACTTAATTAACTACAGGGTTCGACATAACATTATCCACCCATCACCACCAAGCACGATATCCAGTACTTGCAATAATGGTCGGGCTCGTAAGGTGCAAAAGAACAGGGTTCCCGCCCTGAAGAACTGAGGTAAAAGTAGAGCATTTGTATGTCGCTGAACATATGCGAACTTGATGAGCAGGGGTTTGCACGTGATATATTTCGGAGTTTATTCGGACTTAAAGTTTGGGTTGGTTGCTGCGACAGGGTTAACAGTTAGATAAAACGATTGAAGCGGTTAAAACATAGTACCCCTAATTATGTTTGGTGGCAGGCGGAAAATTTTTGACACGCTTACAATTCTCATGGCCAAATAAGTTACTTACTGACACGTCAATATAGTGGTTGGAATAACAAATTGTTAACAATTAATATACTGAACCATTGATAAATGGGTATCACGGTCGCATAGCCCATTCGGTGCTAAGGTTCCGATTAGCCCCTCATGAATGGCTAGTCTCCTGACATCGATTGTGCGGGAAAGGTTCCCTAAACGTCTTGTATTCCACAGCATTGATGCAATTAACAGTCGAGTTATGGAGGGTTGACGCGGTAGCAGTGCGTCAATGTTATGATCCACAACCCATAATGCCTACAATTTATAGACACTGCAGAACAAGATCAACGATACCTAGATATATATCCCGATCAATGTCAGGGGTTTCTAGACCAAGTCCCACAACCAATAACCGCTTCTCTTCAGGGGATTTCGCAGCTATTGCCGTCGCGATTTGGCAAGCATAAAGCTGGCCAACAACCTCCCAATCACCGGACCGTCCACCAAGCAAAGGAGTAGCATTAAACTCCGGGCGGGGAAGAAGGGCATCTTCCTGGTTGCTGGTCAGCGTTTGGAAGTCAGCTGCTGGATCTGGGCTTTCCATCGGCACGTGAAGCTGCAATTACCATTAGAACAGGGCAAGAAAAATAGCCTAATCATTCATGAGAGTATTGCGTACCCATTGTGCTAATCGTCCGTTCTGTGTGATGGTGACGAGTATCCGGTCTTGAAACGAGACCACCATGACATCCGTAGGCTGTCCACCCACAACGCCTGCAGCTTGTTTCGTGGAAGCGGGATAAGGAACGTTCTCTAGGCTGGGAATCATCGACTGCACATCTATAGCCTCCATTTGGGCTTCTGACGACATCCTGCACCAACCCAACCGCTCCAACAATCAAGTTGCAGCTAATACAATAGGTCGACGGAACTTCAAGAGTTGTTGTCGACACACAGAAGTGGCATGTTTGCTTATTTTGCCTTGAGGCTGTATTATGTAATCAGGTCCAACTTTATCTCTCTTATCTTCACCGCCCTGGGGTGGCAGAATATTTAATTTTTGTAATTTTGAGCTTCAAAGCTTGGTTGACGAGGAAGAACTCGACAGCATTTGGTGGTGATATTTGTTGGTAAAGATGCCCAAGCTCGTCCCCCGCCAGCGAAAGCACAAGGCTCGAGATAGGCTTAACGAGCCTAAGCTGCCACAAGATACCAATGTTGCCGAGGTAGCTCCGGTGTCCAAGAAGGAGAAGGAAGAGAAGAGACAAAAGTTACGAGAGGAATTAAGAGCTCAGCAGTCCAAAATATCGGGCAAAAAACAAAAGCGATTGGATAAGTATATTGTATGACTGTCGTTCTTTGGTAATCTTTCGTTGTGGTTGCTAACCATTCTGGTAGGATACCAAACTACGGAAGGACGAGAACCTCACACTCATCAAAAAGCTCGCTAAATCGAAAATCGACACGAGCCAGCTTCAGAGTTCCCGTTCATTAGCACGATCAAATAAACCGCTATCTAAGAAGCCGCAATTGCCACCTGGTAGTAAAAAGAGTTCGAGCTCAGAGATATTTGAATCTGAAAGTTCTGGTTCCGATGATGACCTTCCTTCGTCACGGTCTCATATCAATGCTCGGGGAGACGGAGACATACCCGCCAGTACTACAGTTGGGAGTGGTCTTAAGCGACCGCTAGAGATTGGCGACGATGGGCGTCCTATCATAAAGCGGCGGAAGAGGATACCAAAAACAAAGCCAATTGAAATCCAAGAACCGGCATGGGAAGGTTTTGATTCCGAGCCTGAGTCTAGCGCAGATAAAGAACAAGGAGATTCAGAACTGGACTCACACTGTGGAAGTGGTGAGTCCGAGGAGGACTCTGTTTCAGGCTCAGAAAATGAGGAAAATTCGTCCTCTGAAAGCGAAGTTGAAGCCGAAAAGAAAATTAAACCTCGCCAATCTGCATTTAAATCGTGGGCAGTACAACAAATCAATGAGGCAGCAGGATTCACTCCAGATAACATTGCTGCTCCCACGCTTCCTCCTCAAAATGCTAAAAATTTTAAACCGAGAGATACGACAGAAGAAGAGGAGCCACTACCTCAAGAACTGAGAGTGACAAATGGAGATACGAGTAGGAAGTCATTTGCTATCCAGATAAACAGGCCCGAACATATTCAAGCGGCTCGTTTGAATCTTCCTGTTGTTGGGGAGGAGCAGAAGATAATGGAAGCCATCCACAACAACCCTTGTGTAGTCATATGGGGGGCAACGGGAAGTGGAAAAACTACTCAACTACCCCAATTTCTTTTTGAGGCTGGTTATGGAAGCCCTGATAGTCCCAATCCTGGAATGATTGGTATCACTCAGCCAAGACGAGTAGCTGCTGTCAGTATGGCGAAGCGTGTCAGCGAGGAGCTTGCTCAATACTCAGATAGGGTATCCTATCAAATTCGTTTTGATACTTCAGTTACATCAAAAACTGCAATCAAGTTTATGACAGATGGTGTCCTCATCAGAGAGGTGGCACAGGACTTTTCCCTTTCGAAATATTCCACGATCATCATTGATGAAGCCCACGAAAGGAGTGTCAATACCGATTTACTAATAGGCATGGTTAGCCGTATCGTGGATTTGCGGAAAACCATGAGTGCAGAAAATCCCTCCATAAAACCATTGAAACTAGTCATCATGTCTGCAACTTTACGGACATCTGATTTCCTTCGAAACCCAAATCTCTTTCGCAGTGGAACTCCACCCCTAGTCCAAGCGGAAGGCCGACAGTTCCCCGTCACAATTCACTTCTCTCGCCGAACTCATCGAGATTATGTTGAAGAGGCATTCCGAAAGGTTTGTAGGGGCCATCGCAAACTACCTCCCGGCGGTTTTCTTGTCTTTCTCACTGGTCAGAGCGAAATCAAGGACCTCTCTAAGCGACTTAAAGCTGCACTAAAATCCACACAGTCTTCTGGCCGTTCACAAACCAAGGTTCAGATCAGACCGTCAGAGGCCTCCGTAGAGGCAGATGATATTGACTTTGGTCGTGGAGGAGAGTCTGCTACCGCCTTTGATGGAGCCGACGACTTCGATAGCGATATCGATATTAGGGGAACAGATGAAGACGAGGAAGATGATGAATTCGATGAGGAGGAGGGCGCTGTCGACTCAAAGACGTCCGTCCATGTACTGCCTCTATATTCCCAATTGCCAACAACAGAACAGCTTCGGATTTTTGAACCGGTGCCTGAAGGTTCTCGTCTTATTGTACTCGCAACCAATGTCGCTGAGACTAGTTTGACAATACCCGGAATCAGATACGTCTTTGACTGTGGGCGTTCAAAGGAGAAGCAGTATGACCTATCCACCGGTGTCCAGAGTTTCCCAATTGGATGGATCAGTAAAGCGAGTGCAAGCCAGCGTGCTGGACGTGCTGGCCGTACAGGACCTGGCCATTGTTATAGACTCTACTCGTCTGCGGTCTATGAAGATTCATTTGCAGAGCATACGGAGCCAGAAATTCTCCGTACCCCTATCGAGGGGGTGGTGTTGCAAATGAAGCACATGGGTCTTCATCACATCATTAACTTCCCTTTCCCTACTCCTCCAGATCGTACGGGCCTCGCCAAAGCAGAACGTCTTCTCAGAAACCTCTCTGCTTTATCATTAGATGGCCAGGTCACAGATGCAGGTCGACATCTTACACTGTTTCCCCTGAGCCCGAGATTTGGCAAAATGTTACATATTGGCCATCAGCATGACTGCATGCCATATACAATAGCCCTGGTATCTGCTCTCTCAGTGTCAGAGGTGTTCATTCAAGAAAACCAGCTTGACTTAACGAAAGACAAATCTGCTGGAAATGATGAGGAAGAAGACAAAGTGTACACGAACGCAGATAGACTCGAAGATGATGCCAGAGAGCAGCGCCGAAAGGACTATCAGAGAGCGCAGAGGATATTTAGCAAGCACGATGAAAAATCCGACGCTATGAAATTCCTCACAGCAGTTTGTGCATATGCGTATGCCCCTAACGGGGAAAAATTCTGCTCTGAAATGTTTTTACGACCGAATGCTATGAAAGAGGCGTCGCAACTACGCCGCCAGATATCCAACCTGGTTCGGATCAACAATCCAAACTTGTTGGCGCAATTTGAACCCCGTCTACGTGAACCATCTGAAAAACAAATTAGAGCATTAAAACAGATTACAGCTGCAGGTTTTATTGATCAAGTTGCTATCCGTGCGGATGCTGCCCCAGTTCGCCCCGATATGCCGCGGAAACCGAGAAGGGCCATTGATGTGCCATACCTGACACTATTTCCGTCTCGCGACCACTATTCCTCTGAATTAGAGGACAGGGCAGTTTATATACACCCTTCATCCGTTCTTGCTAAGCTTTCATTAAACGAGCTCCCCCAATATGTGGTGTATTCTCATTTGCAGCAGTCTACACCTTCCCATATTGGAGACAGTCCGAAAGTTCGTATGTTCCCTCTCACGCCCGTAAGCGGTCTTCAATTGTCTGCCCTTGCCCAAGGTACACCCCTGATTGAATATGGCAAACCAATTGGGAAGATTGAGAGCTTGGGAGGCTCGCCTGAAAGACGAGAATGCTGGGTGGTCCCTTCACTCGTTGGAGAGCCTGGAAGTACTGGTTGGCCATTACCGGCTAAGAAAGTTATTCAGGTCAGGGATAAGAAGCATGGATGGATTATTGACCGCTTCGTTCAATAGAGGTAATCGGATATATATATGCTCCTTTATAGAAGAGATTTCTTCCCCTGGTATCTTAAGGACGACCTTGTTTGATATGTATAAAATGGATGAATAGAGTTTAATGTCTGATAGCATGTAACAGTAGACATTATTTCCAAATGACGGAAATCCCTTTTGGCCCATAATCTTGCTAGCTGGAAACACCCCCCCAAACGCCGATTCCCCGTAAAACAGTCATAGCTGGCTCATAGAATACAGTAAAATGGTATCAGTCAAAAAATACATCATATCTCTCTAAAACCACCTACCACCGTCGGCTCGAATCTCTATCAGCATAGCGGTCTCTATCACCTCTTTCACGGTCCTCACGACGACCGGAATCCCAAGGGTCTTGTTCTTCTCCGCGTATGCCAAGTGCTTTTCGTAGCCGTTCACTCTCTTGAATTTTAGCCTCAGCCTGTTCATGAACCTGGTAGGTCTTAAACTGTTTGCGACCTTTATAGCCACTCTTCTCCTCATGGCTATTTGGCCGTCTTTGCCTTGAGGGATATGGTTCATAACCGGGCTGGTCTTTGTATCTCGCTTCCCGGGAAGGTCCTGGTTTGTGCCTGCCAGCCAACTCATCTTCCAACTCATTCGTAAGCCTCTCACGGAGCGTATTAAGCCTCTCCTCTATCTCTTCCTCAGTTAATTCGACCCTTCTTTGTCGTGTTTCCGCCTTCGTTTCTTCTGAATCCGTCTTGTTCTTCGAGGCAAGTTTCTTATTCTCCTCCGCGATCTTCTCGTTTTCTTCCTCCAGCCTATCTTTTTCTTCTATGATCTGAACTTCAATAGCTCTCCTCCGGTCGTGCTCGAGAATTTGCTTGTCTGGCTGCCTCTGCTTAAATCCGGCGTCGCTCGGTCCGTTATCACCATATCCAGCAGGCGGGGCTGCGTAGTTCGGATCGCGAGGTTTCAGCAGCGACAGATTGCGCTGGACATATCCAGATGTCCCACTCCCACGAGGGGTGGTGAGGCCAACGTTTGAACTCATTTTCCTGTGTGCTGCCAAATCACTTCTGGTAGTTTGGTTAAGAGAGGCTGGAACAGCCTGATGAGGATAGTTGATTGATGTGCCGGGCAGTCCTTTCGTATTCGGTGGTGGGACAGGTCGAATAGTGATCTCGCTTATAGGCCTGGGTAGCAGAGTATCAAGGGCGGCCGCTCTGTATCATGATCAGCCTGTCGTGTCTTTCTTTTTGGTCGTTTTCGTAGCTCAGATCGAAAGCTTTCGCTGCCAGAGGTTGAAATGTCTTGGCATCGAAGATTATGTAATATGCCGAGAAGGATGTTTTGGGCTCGTTATTTATTTATGATACAGCAGAAAGTAGTATTAATTACATTATTATCAGTCAAATAAACCCCCTGTTCAAAGACGAAAATTGTACCGGCCAATTAGACCAGTATCAACAGTGTTATGCTTTTCAAAGTGTGCTCGGGGAATGCGAACAAGTCAAGTCGCATAGTCTATATATCCTGTGTCGATTAAACAGCGTTTATGAGCTGTGTCATGCCCACCCAAAGATTTCCCCGACGCTGAGTGTGCTCCATCGTACACCACCGGCTGCGATGAAGATGGCCGCAATATCAACAACAGCCAGGACAGCAGCACCCATCATGAATCGCGGGCAGAAGATGCGGTACAGCATTAGATGTCTCCTGAGCCAACCGGCCCACATAGTCGTGGCTAAGCTGATGGTTGCATAGTATAGCATGTGAGTTGCTGTTGCTTGTGCAACGTCACTCAGAAGTTTGTTGGCTGGAGAAGATTGTTTAGAGGCCTTTTGTGGGTCGCCCTGTGCTGGTACTGGGGATGACGCTGCTGGCGCACTGGTCGGAAGCTTGGAGTTTATGCGCGACTCAATCGGCCGTTTCCAGAGAACCGTGAGTGGGACGGCGAGAGCGGATAAGATTTGGGGTCCAAATGTATTCATAGTCACAAGAATAGGGGACCACGGGTATTGGACGGTTTTGAGCGGGATGAACGCAGTCTCCCACTGGATACTACTAAGAGTAGCTTGGTGACCGGTTGTAAAATAGTGAAACGAGCCGAGGAGCGCAAGGACTATAGGACCTGTCGCAGAGTTAGTGGTGGTAAGGTTATTCGTATCAAGAATCTCCATGAGGGAGAGTATTTGCCAGATCTGGAGGCCGACAGCGCCTCCGCCCATAGGCTTCTGAAGGAGGATTATAGCTAGAGTAAAGTTGACCAGAAGCAAAAAGTAACGGGTGCCGTAAATGTTTGTGTAGCCTAGAATTGTTACGGATGTTTTGGCTTCGCCGGATTGGGTGCTATTTGGGGTGACACCGATACTGACACATGGTTTAGCCCATGCAAACGTCGTAGACCCAGCGGCAAACGCGATGGCGAGTACGACTTGAGCCAGTATCATACGTGCTGATTTCATATGGTCCTTTTGAATAGCGAACCAGTCTCCGTCATCTGCAGCGTCGAGTGTCCAGTAGACTGCAACGATAAGGAGGCCCATTCGAAATGCGAAACCGATCCAGAAGATAGCCGAGCCCTCGTACGATTTCGTTCCCTGGTAATATGACCGGATCACAGCAGGGAGGAGTAGAGATAAGAAGAAAGGAATGAGCAGTTGCAAAGGAGAAGACGTAGAGGAATTGTTGGAGGCATAGTAGGTTGATTTGCAGTAAGGCATTTGCTCTTCTCTGCAAAGCTTCGACATCGATGCAACCCTTCCAAGCAATGTGAAGACAATGGAATGGTAGAACCCAAGGACTCTATCCGCTGTAACCTTCTGCCTCAATGAAGAAAAGGCAGCAACTACACCAAAGGTCGTAAGGAAGAACAAAAGTATCTGATCCTCCCAGATGGTGTAAGAGTTCGAGGCAAACCCAACAGATTGGGCAATGGTGAAGATAAACATTGCCCACCCCCACAGGGATCTCGGTATAACGGTGCCAACAGTCTTTTGGCTTTGGAGCACCATTGAGGCTGCTGATATAACACCACCTGTAACACACCCAAGTGCTATGCTTTCAGCGATATGCAAATCCAATGCAAGGCTGACGTTTAGTATCGCACCAACACCAACACCAGCTAGGGAACCATATCCGATTTTCCGCAGCGTAAAGTATGTAATGTTTGTTCGATTGCCCCGAATTGCGCGAGCGTAGTATAGTAGCAAGGTTACACCGGAAACGAGTATAGCAATTCCTTGGGCCATGCTAGGGATGTCAAATTTGGCCCACAGGCCCTTACATACGGAGAGTGTAAGTCGTTGGTACTCTCGGTAGGTATTGTAAGTTGCTTGGTATGTAACCTTCTCACTCTCGCCTGAGTCATGGATGTCTTTCCAATTCTGCTCAGCCTCGGACCATTTTGAAAGTGGGTTTGATGTTTGGGCTGCCTCATTTCCACGAGCCTTGGAATACTCATGCTGATATCGTTTGATTTGCGCCGAGGCTAGTCGACTAACGGCTGCAAGGTTGCGGAAGTCCCGACCTGATTTGCCAGCGAATGCCTCTTCGATCGGAGATCCAAGGTTATTAAATGGAATAGGCAGTCCAAGGAGCAAGGACAGGGTAGGCACTAGGTCTATTTGAGGGATTGGACGCTCCTTTGCAGTCGTGGGTGGCAGTAGAGAATCCTCACTCACTCTGCCAAAAACACCCTTCTTCGAGTACATCCACAGTGCAGCCTCGATTTCATCGTCAGATTCACCACCATGGTCGCCTTTAGGATCCATTCCGTGGTCACCCATCACAACCAGTAAAGTCTGGTCATCAATTGCATCCATCATTTTACGAATAAGGGCGTCCATTTCGGCCAGTTTGTCAGCCATGGCAGGGTGATCTGGCCCATACCTGTGACCGGCATGGTCCACCCCGAGATAATGACCGATCAGCACGTCCCATTTTGTCGAGTTGTCTGCATGTAGCAAAGGAAAGATGTGTTCAGTGACCCCATTATCAACAGTAAATAGATCCCAGACATTAAACGAGTCGTATGCATGCGTAAGCTCCTCCTCGAAGTATCCAGGAAATAGTGCATGCCAGGTGTCATCTCCTAAATGCACAACACGTTTCCCAGCAGATTTCAATTGCGCAATGATATTATCTTCGTCAATTGCGGTTCCGGCAAAGTTAGATCCTGCATCAATAAACGTTGGTAGCGTGCCGGTAGTCAACCCCTTGAGACGCTGTAATGTCGTTGTAGGCGGGTCGGCAATGAACGGGAGGAGAAATGCATCATTCGGCGAATTGACTGCGGTATCATAGAAAACAGGAATATTATCGTGGTACAGACGAGGTAGTCCTCCTTCAACCGTGCTCTTGGATGGAACTGTGAAGTCGTATCGTAGGGCATCGATAATGATCACTACGGCTTTATCGAAGGTCTTGGGGTGCCAACAGCCCTTTCCGGCGCCATCTTTGGGAGCATCGATGCCCAGGCTTGCCGGCGCAATTGCATCGGGGTCATCTTGTAGTGGTAGGACATCACATTGCGATTTATCTTCCAGTACCAGCCGGGTTAATAAGAACCCTTTGGTAAAGAAATATATCCCTATTATATGCACAAGGCTGTGTCCCAGGGCTTAGCACCATACATTTGAAATGTGAACGGTTTCCATCATCCCATTGGGAAATCAACTTACCCGAACCACCCGAGTAACAGCAATATACCTATATGCTGGACCTTAAACTCATTCTCTTTCTCCTTATTCCGCTTATCGTCCTGTTGCTTTGCCCTTTTAGCAAGCTCCGACTGGTCCGCTGGTGGTTTCTTTGCGCGCTGAGGTTTCTCTGCCCCAGCAGCCCGTTTAGCCTCCTCTTCAGCTAAAAGCTTAGCAAACTTAGCTTTGATTTCACGGTATTCAGGATTGACGTTTGAGGATGAGGAGGATGGAGTTTGCGCGGCGGAGGCTTTTTGGGAGGTGTTTGGTTTCATGATGGCGCGTCAGATCAAACGGAAGAGCGGGACGACCGGGGAGAGAATGACTTGAGCGCCGTTCGAAGGCAGGTATTCTGGTACGGATGGATGCAATTAAATCATGTCGTCCGCTGTTGCTTTATTTATTTGGTCAAACGAGTGTAAGAAGCATTGCCAGTTGGTTTTTTCTGATGTGAAGCCGATTGGTATTGTTTTTGCCCCCTTTCCAGCTTGACACGGAACCTCTGACGAACAGCCCACAAAGGCCTTGTTAAAACGTGTACCCGGAGCAATTAGCTAGAGCTACTGGCGGGCGATAGGAGTTGGAAGCAGTGTAAGAGCTAACAAGAGGATGACATCAACCAATCCACACTTTTTGGTAGCTTCAAGTTTGGGATGTTTTGCACAAATTTGATATCACGTGGCTCTACATTGTCCCCAGCGTTATATTCAGAATAGATAAATTAATGGATTTACTAAGAAGTATAGCCGAGATACACAAACATTACGATTAACGCAAGTGCTGTGTATAGAAATGTAAGTGGTCAAGGAAAAAGAAACAGAGAAAAATGGGGGTCCAATTTGGGGCGGGGGCGTAGGGGCCATCCGGTAACATGCCGACGGCACCATGACCAAAGAAGTAGAAAGGTTCATCATACACACCAAATGAAATAGAGAATAAGAATTAAGAAAGGAGAAAACCAATAGGGGACAAGGAAACAGTAGGAGGGGGTATGCCACAGGGTTACTTACTCACGCCCTAGGAACGTTTCAGGGCATGGTGGGTCATGACAAGGAATATACAGAAACAGAACGATCGGAAGACCCAAGCTCTCATGCCTAGGCGTGAGGGGAGAAGAGCCAAAGGGGTAGTTGAGCTGGGTAAAATATGAGTATAAAGGCAAAAGGAAAACCGCACGCTGCTAGGAGCCATAGGTCCGAGAGGTATCGAAACGAAAAGAATAAACGCCCAAGCGTCGTAGTCGTAAAACGGGGGGGATGATTCACCGCGCGTGGAAGAAGAGGAGATCTATAATTTTTTTTGAAGTAGGAAACAAGCATTCACTATCTATGAATACTGTTTGAGATCTCCTTTTTCTTTAAGGCCGCCCATCCGCTCGAGGTCGAGGGACTGAAATCGCTCGGTGCTGTCAGACTGGTATGGTGGCAGGTCCTCGTTGCATGGTTCGAGACCGATGCCGCCCTTTTCACCTATTCTGACGACCACGACCCGGCCAGAGGTGCGCTTGCCAGCAGCATCTTCCTCCTCCGGGAAGGTGATGCGAATTTCAGGGACCGGACTCGAGGGTCGGCTGGACTCTTTCTCGTCAACCATGCACTGACCGTATGAGGTGGCGGTGATGGTGAGGCGGCGGCGGCTGGTGGTCTTGTCATAGAGTGGGAGTTCGGACTGGCGGCGCTCCTGCATGAGGCGACGTCTTCGGTTAAGGAACATCAGGATACCGACCAGTGCCATGGTAAAGAGGATGATGGCAAGCAGGGCAATCAGGAGGTTGACGAGGGTAGGGTTTAAGTCATTGTTGCCACTCTCCTTGCCATCGCTGCGCTTGAAAATGGTGCGCAAGTTGTCCATTATTGCTTTGCGGTTGTGTGGTGATTTGTTGTATTTTGGGGGTGGAGTACGGAGTATGCTGCAAGACTAAGTATATTGTCGAAAAGAACGGCGGTTATTCTGGTTAATGAAGGTCTGTATTCGGGCAGGACTGGCGTGATATCCAGGCAGAGTACGGAGTATTTGCTGTATGGTCGTGAATGAATAGAATGATCGGTAGGTCGTCAAGGCGAAGAAGATAAAAGAGCGGGTCAAGTTGCGAGCGTCAATCAAGCAGAGAAGAGAATGAACGGACAGTGAGGCAGCCAGCAAAAGAATGAATCTGGCACCCACTAGGGAGAGTGAAAGGAGGCGGGAGAGGAAGACGAAGAGCAGCAGTCGAGCTCGAAGCGCCGAAGATGTGCTTTCGGTGATGTTGTTGAAGGTCGAGAAAGAAAGAAAAGAAAGAAACGAAAGACGAAGCGAGCGAGGCAGAAAAAAAGGGCGGTGCCAAAAGGGGGAAAAAGGGCGGCAGCAGCCAGGGCAGACGCCGCTAGTCCCGAAGAAGGCTAGCGCGGGGGCAATTGGCCAATGAGAACCAGGGGATTATCCACTTTGCGCTGGTCTTGTGGGACAGCCAGCCAATGAGAGCAGCGATGTGCCTTGCTTGCTTAGTCATGGACCCACCAGCTTAAGCCGTTTAAGCATAAAAGGCGAAAAAAGATAAAAAAAGAAACACAAGAAAACGATATAAAAAAGGAGACGAACAAAGGAGAATAATATCTACTGCTGAGCACACTGAGTAGTCGAAGATACACGCCTCTACAGAGGGCAGCGGTGCTGTCGAGGTGGGCGTGCGAGATGGCTTGCCGCCGTGTGGTGGCCGGAGGGCCTGCATGGTTGCCCTGCCAGACGTGAAGGAGCGTCATTGGCCCACATGCCCTGCCAACAACTGCAGGGAAGCGCCGGCGCTATCGAATCACAGAGGCTTAATACAGGCAGGTTGTGTGACCGCGAACCCTAACACACCGTCCGCTGGCCAGGAATTCATGCTAATGCTATTATTCATATGGTCTCTCGATGGGTGAAGATGCAGCAGAGTATATACTCCATACGGAGACGTTGGTTTCATTTGCCGAGTTGTTGTCACGACAATGCCAGGTGTTGACGCTTCCTTGTGGTACACAAGACAACTCCGAGTGACGTGAGAACAAAAGTCGATGGCGAGAGCATTCTCAGAACACCCTTGCAGGACTGGCCATTATTATCATTATCATCGGAATGTGGCGTGGTGAGCGGCAATTGCTCAGGTACGGAGATATGAAACCTTTCCCCGGCTCGACTGGCCTGGTCTGGCTGGGTACGACTACGGAGTACGGTTTTTGCCATCGAGCAAAGAAACGTCTCGCCGGACAGAGGGATGCAGGTCTTGGGCATCGAACAATCCAGCATGTTAATCCCAGGTCGTTTAAAAGCAGACAATTCTAAAAATGCCTCGTTTTGAGGCCCAATATATATCCCCCTGCAACCACTTGCTTTCTCCAAAATACAGGATAGGAGAGGCCCTCGTTCCGTTCGTCCAGCGGACCAGACCCGAGAAAGCTGACAGCGGTTCTGGCCATCGTGCTGTCGTTCGACTATTTTCTTTCTATCGAGATAGGTCGACCTCCTGGGTCTGGCGGAGGTTTTCGAGCTACGTACATAGGACTATTAGATACTTCCCTGTTCGTGTCGGTGATTTCCCTGATCATCGCTCTTCGCCGGGAGCGCCAGAGGCCAGTTTGCACCGAGCCCGTGGGATGCTGGACGGGGATTCCTATTTTTATACGGGAGGAGTCTCCTTTCTCGCCTCTTCAGCAGGGTTACCGCCAGGGATATTCGTTCTGAAAAGCTCAGGCCGCTTGGCCCCCTCTCATGCAAGGGGCTGAGCGAACTAAGTAAGGAGAAAGCGATAAATTATTAATTAATGGTTAATTAACAGGAGTTAAGACAATATGCGTCTATCCATTCTGGAGTCTTTTTTTTTTTTCGGATATAAAAAAAGTGTATCTGTCGGTACGCTGCCCGTTTAACTCATTTTGTTTATTTGGTAGACGCTAAGTTGCCGGTGGATTCTTGTGAGGCCATTATTTACTTTCACTACCAGCGATGAAGTCGGTTCCATTTGGATACCCAGAATTGGAATACCCCATAGCGGTAAATAGATCTTTGAGACAGCTGGCGCAAAACGGGAGCGAGCAGAGGTGGTCATATAGATCGTCCTGTTCCGTACCATCTTGTGCCTAGTTCCGGTCCCAAACCACTCATTTTACCGTGCATTGCATGGAAGAAGTTGGAAGCCTGGCAGTAGGGCTGCCTCCACTATTTGGATATCATATCAGGCACCGGAAAGCATGCAGTGGAAAGTCTAGAATAGGGCAGTTGGTGGTGGTGGTGGTGGTGGTGGTGGCCCTCGATGGGTTGGAAGGGATGGTTAGACGAGAAATACCTGTTTTATATACGGAGTACCGTCCAGCTTTATATACGAGAGCGTACGGAGTACAAATAATGGATATATAGCTTTAAAGAAACCAAGCTGAATTGTGCATTCTAAGAATCGACTATTTTTTTACCAGACAGTATGATGGCGGTAGCTCACCCTCTACAGTTGAACAACGCCGTACCCCATCTATTCAGCATGAAGTACTTGCCTTGTATCAAGCCCTCCCATTGTTCTACCGATCGACGGTGGCTGAGAGCCGTCCTTCCCCGTACCTGGCTTGGATCCGAAGAAGAAAAAAAAAGGGAAAAAAGCAACAATCTTCCTCGTTTTTTTGGTCTGTTCCTGGGAGCAAAAACTCGGTTTGCTTCTTTTGTCACCAGCCATGAGTTTCAACCACGGATCAGCAGGTCAGAAGAACAGGTACTTCAATTATGAAGTCATCAGTCTTGCTATAAAAGAAAAATAATCTTGGTCGAAGAGCAGCACAAGTACCGAAATTTCTAGTTGGATTTAGTATCGGCCAGTGGTGCAGCTCCTCCCCCCAGATCCTGCGCCGGGTGGTCAGCTTCTCAGCATAGCCCAGCTTTCTGGGCAGGCCACACTTTATTGCTTTTTTGCTGTTTCCCCAGAGTCCGAATGGTTGTTATACCAGACCGCCAGAGAAGAGGACTGACTCGCGACTGTGTGCATAAATCTGTGGATATAGCAGAGCATTCCTCCCCCATGCAGTAGCGGTATCGGTACATGTACAAACGAAGGAGATGAGCAGTGGCCCCAATTGTACACCTGCCCGGCCCCAGTCCACGCAACGGAGAGCTAACAAACAGTGTCGCGTGCTACCCCACGCATCTGCGATGGCTAACAAATGCTCTGCATCAGCAGCAGGCTAGGTTGGGGAGTCAAGTCGACAAGCAGAGCAAAGGGGGCAGGCCAGGGGCTGTCTTCCCGTGGTTGGTAGCTTGTACTCCATACAGACTGATCTCGACGGTTGCTGCTGGTGTTGCCTGACTGCTCGTATCTGCGATGTACAGGAATCGATCATGACACGTATATGCCATCTCCATCCATCCAATTCAGCCAGGCGAGGCCGCAATAAGACGACCAGTTAAGCAGCCGAGTAACTGTTGGGCCGTTTGACGAACCAGCAAGATGTAAAGTAGCTTGATGTCAGTACCTCGTCGTGCCGTCCGTTTTACGATGAGGACGGGTAACCCGTACGGAATACTGTACTCCAACACAGCCCTCTCTCTCCCTCCCTCTGTGCACAGGCAGAGAGGCACTCCCAGAGACGGATCCAAACCTTGGAGTACGGGGGAGGGGATAGAGACTAGGGCCAGCGCATGGATGATAGAGGCAGTGGACATGCCAATTATATGTGCGTAATATGGACGATTATCTCCATCGCTATCGTCCATCCGTCGTCTTCCAATGATAAAAACGGCAGGCAATTCCACACCGGGCCGGGCAAAAGGTCACACAGCAAACACACTCACATATAAACGCTGCCTGTCATTCGAGGTCTCTGTACAACTTTCCCGCTAGAGTATGGGGGGCCGCATCGGTACCCCAACCATCGACTGCAAGTTAGCTACTATGGTACGGATACCGTGAGAGGACAAGCCAGAACCAGAACGGCAATAATGGGAAGGACTATCAGGTTGAGGAGTCCAGGGTGTGTTGGCGTATAAGTAAGATGGATTTGCTTCTTTGTGGATCGTCTAGTTTCCCAGGATCAAGGTGGACCCCCTATACCGGCCTTAAAACGATCTGCTGGGTGGGCCACTGGCCCTATCTTTGAGCCCTTTAGCCTCCCCCCCCTGCGATGGCTCTTCTTCATAACCGCTCAATAACTTACTTATAATGGCCGAGGCGTTTTTCAGATGTGTCGGGGGTGGGAGAGGGTCTGGAACTTTTGCACGGAGTCCACCTCTGAATAATAGATATCGGCTGTAAACCATGACAGAGGTGCCTCCTTTGGGTGTTGCTTCATATCACGCTCACACACCCTGACGTTGGCCGTCGACCATGAGCCATGAGACGAGTAGAAGATATTCGCCGATCCGTGGCCCATTGGCCTCCGCGCTGGTCCACCATCGCGATTGGCGCGATGGTACGGGAGAAAGCAGAGGTCCCATCCATTATTATTCCTCCCTTGAGAAAAGGCCAAAAACCAAAAGAAGAAAAGAAAAGCCAAAAGGAAAGAGGACGAGGGAGCGAACTGCTTCTTCTTCTTCCTGCCCGTCCTCCACCCTCTCTCCTCCCCGGGTCCCCCTTCGACGGGGCTGGGCCATGACGGACAAAGATGCTGTACACAGCAGGACGATGTACGATGAAGGCGAAATGTTGCACATAGGCGGGTAATACCCAGGGCAGGCTAGTGTGTGCTTGCGGCCCCATCGTGTCCCCCCCGTCGTCTGCGCTCGTCTCTCGCTGCCTGCCTCCGTCTTGGGATGATGCTCATGCTGCATGTCCTAAAAAGCTTCCCCCTTCCCGTAGCTGCATATTCCGTAGGCCCTGAACTGTGTACCCATCCGCTTCGAACTAAGAGCCAGAAGATGCTTGAAAAAGCAACGAGCAAAAACAGGAAAAAGTGATACGTACAGCGGGCCAAGTTGGCCTCTCTCTCTCCCTTTCCCACCTGCTAGGCTATCTTGGCCCTTTCGTTCTCACCCTCGCCGTGACAAGGTGACATCTCGCCAGCGGAGAGGGCAGGCAGGCGGGCGTGTGCGGTCGTCTGTCCAGAGCGACAGATGGAGTTCAAGCGTCCGTCTCCGGCTGCTGGCGAGCTTGATAGCTTAGCTAGCGGCCGGAGGTTGGTTGGTAGGAAGTATTGTTGTATTATTGGCAGCGAGCGCCCTTGGGGGCCCGTCAAGAGTCGGCCGCAGCACAGAACAACAGCCAGCCGGACAAATGGCCAGCCATGGCCAAGCGTAGGTAGCGGGCGTCGAGCAGCCTCTCCCTCGACGTTTCTGGCCGCGGTATTCGCCTGTGTTTGGGCGTAGATATATTTAATATCAAATCCTGGTGCACGAACGGTTAGCATCCGGCATCCCTGAAGTAGCTTGGGATAATCCTCAACCTTCGCTGTGCTCTCCCGTCCGCATCGTCAGGTCATTGTCGTGTACCGGCCTTGTCCCTCGCTGCCCGTTGCCTTTGTACGCCGTAGTTTCACACGCTGTGCGACCTCTTGCTGATACTTCTTTGATTTTTGCTTCTTCTGCTGGCCGTGGGTGGCTTTTTTTTCGCTCTCGCTCTCTTTTTTCGCTGCGTCCACTTTCTTCGTCACCACCAAAATCGACCATCGACATCGACATCGACATCGACAACGAACGAACGACGACGAGCAAGAAAAAAAGGTCCCTTTCACTCCCTGATCTGAGCTGACAGCGCGGCCTCCAGACGGCAGTCGACTTGTCCGTCTTCGCCTACCATCGAGAACTGGACGGAAGCCCTGCGGTGCCATCATGTTGCCGTCTGTGTGACAGCTTCATGCGCTTTTGACCTCTCTTTGTCCTCCATCGCAAGCCGCTGCCTTTGCTGAGCTGCGTCTCTTCGTTTCCTCCTCCGTCTCGCTGAAACAGAAAGCAAACGCTGCTCCGTTTCGTTTCGTTTTTTCGTTGCTGGCCGCTCGCAGTCTCGCAGTCTCGCAGCGTGCAGACAGAGATCTCCGCCAGCGTCCACCACCACCACCACCACCAACCACAGCACCAACCACCACATATACACACAACGACGGCAAAGAGAAAGCAAGACAAGCAGGCTCCGCTGTCCTCGTCCTTTCTGCTCCCGCCGGACACCCCCTGATCCGCATTCGATCTTCCCGCCGCCGCTCTCCCTACGTCTTCTCGAACCTGATCTCCCCCAATCGTTGTCCATACCGAAACAAAGCTTTGCTTGCACTGTAAATAGAAGCTCCGGCAGCTCAGAATCCCTCCTCTCGGAACGGCCCCCACGAGAGAGACACACATATACACCTACATACCGCACCGCACCGCACTGCACTGCACGCCAGGCTCCTCGCTCACTGTACGTTGCCTTGCCGCCGTTTTGTTGTGACCGTTGGAGCCAGAGCCAGCCCCAGCCCAGCCAGCCAGCCAAACCAAGACCAAACAGACGGATAGACGGCTGGAGGGGGACTGCTGTATGAACTGTCGAGACTGGTCGCGCTTCACCCCGGGGCGTATAATGTGAACACCAGAGGTCAGTCAGTTGGCTCTTTTTCTTCTTCTTCTTCTTTCCTTCTCTGCTGCCTCTGCCCTTATCAAATTCCCAGGCGGCTGCTTGCCGCGATTGTGCTGTCAAACGCATCCCGACCTTGCCCCATTCAATTGCCTGCATTCGGGTGCCTTGCTCTTAATTACCCTTCACTAAGACCTCTGCTGCTTCTTTTCTTCTTCCCCCCTTCACACTCTCCAGCCATTGCATTCCCTTCTTATTTCTTCACCTTCGCTGTCTTGCCTGTCCGAGAGAGAGAGAGAGAGAGAGAGAGAGAGAGAGGCCTGGTTGGTCCCGCTCAAAGGTCTCATTCCACGGTTCAAGGCCGTGTCACTCTACCTTCACCATATATCAACTCTCCCGTGCCCTAATATTTCTTCTTGACCCGGATCTACATTATTCTATATCCCTCTACTTCTCTCCCTCTCTCTGTGCAAGATCTGGTTCCCCCTTTCCCCTTTTCCCCGTTTCTTCCTTTCTCCCGTGCGGCTGTCTTCTGTACATGATCTAGTTTGCTTTGGCAACAGCTTGATACTACTACTCCCCCTGCCCCAAAAGAGTCCAAATATACACATTCACACAGCTTCCCCCCCGTCATTAGAAATTACTGAAATATTCACTGCTACACCTCACTAACTACTTCAATCCAGCCAACAGTGACTTATTAACACTAATTTTTATTCACGCGCAAGGCCTCTTCCTGTCTATGCCTATAATCTCCCGCAAATAAATTTGCTGCCCCTGGAACATATTCCTCTTCTTCCTTTCTTCCTCTTTTTATCTATTTCTCCCCCGCACATTCAGGCCTCCTTGCTACTGCAGATAATCCGTTAGAAATCTCTTCCTCTGTTTCACTACACACGGCTCTCCTTTGGATTTCCACACCAAAACCCCCTTGTTATTATTGCATCCTGTCTATTTGAAGCACCATGGCTGCTATAGGGATGTCCAGCGCAGCTTCACAGCAAGCGGTAAGTTACAAAATACCATGATCTAAACATAGAGACTGCTTCTAACTATTTCTAAGACTCGCACAAATGGTCGAAACTCAACCCCTTCAGCTGGCTATGCCAGTGAAAGAGCCACTCTTGCTCAGTCTTCTGCTGCATTTGGAAGCGGAGGCTGGAACAGCAACATTTGGTCACGTTCCGCTATGACTGGGATCTCTAGTACTATGGTGGAAAATACTCACCCAAAAGGTAAACTTCCCCATCTGCTTTCGCATTAAAAAAAAAAAAATCTCCATGCTAACTCCAGAAGTGGCTACTACCGCTGGCGGAGATGCAGTGACGGGATCTCGCTCTCTTTTGCCTTCGTCGGAGGCTGAAGGCTGGGCTGGGCAGCCTCTTCCGTGGAATTTTTCTCCTACCTCAAGCTCCCATGCGTCTTCGGGAAATGCAAGATCGAACACCCCTCCAGGACACTCCTCCACTGTCAACCCTATTACTCGGAGTGAAGCTCTATCCTATTTAGCATCGGCTCAATCGTCCGCTTCAAACATGCAAAATAGCAGCCGGGTTTCGAACTGGAGCCATTATCACACAACCTGTGATTCTCCAGCATCTACCACTGCGTTTGACAACAGCGTTGGAAGAAACAGTCAGCATGCTTCTACTATCAATGGAATCACAAACGGAAACAGTGCGCACAATGGGCTACCCGTGCAGGAATCACAGATGAATCCGTTCGATCATGGAAACACCCTCCCATTCAGGGAAAACTCCAGGTCGAATGATCAATCTTCCTACTTTCCTCCAGCCTCGTCCATAAACCTGGCTTCAATGACTCCCTCCTCAAGCCATTTTGGAGGCGGCACTCCACGTCATTCGATATCAACAGGTCACGGTAGGCCCAGTTTAGCTGAAGACGAGCTTGCAGCCGCCTTGTCAAAAATAGATGTCAAGGTTGCTGGCGCTTTAGCTGAACACCGACAACAAGCTCTACCTCCGAGACCATCATTTCAGCAACGCGCATCGTATGACGCCGTCTTGTCCCGTGCCAATTATAACATCGAGCCCGATGAACCCCGTACCCAGTACGCAACATACTCCCGAACAATCTCATCTCCTTCCGTCACCTTGCCGTCCCTCATTAGAAGACAAGATCGCACCCACCCCACTCTCGAGCGCAGCTCTATCCCTGGCTACTATTCTAGCGTCGATGGTCAGATCCAGGAGTCCATGAGCCAGGGGGTGTATTCTCCCAGATACCGTTACGCTGGCGGTGAGCGTAGCCCTGAAGAACAAGCTGAACTGCTAGCCCAGGGTTTGCGAGCAACCTTGCAGCAGCAGCAGGAGCAGGCTTACCCTTCCGTAGCCATGAGCCAGCTACCCGGAGGTATCCACCTTCCTCCAGGCTACAGATATGCGGCATTCCAACCCCCGCAGCCTAACGGCATCCATCCCGTGCAACTACCCCTCTACTCTATGGGCCCATTCAGCCCTGTTTCCCCGTCGCTGATTCGGCCTTCCACTTCAGACCAGGATTCCAACCAGGTGACTCGTAGTCCAGTCCTACAGGAATTCAGAGCAAACAACAAGGGGAACAAACGATATGAGCTGAAAGATATCTACGGTCACATTGTCGAATTCTGTGGTGATCAGCATGGCTCTCGCTTCATTCAGCTCAAGCTTGAAACGGCCAACAGCGACGAAAAGGAGCGGGTATTCCAGGAGATTAGGCCCAATGCCGTACAACTTATGATGGACTTGTTTGGCAATTACGTTATCCAGAAATTGTTTGAGCATGGCAACCAGGCACAGAAGCGTCTCCTCGCACAGCAGATGCAAGGCAACATCTGCTCACTCTCCGTACAGACGTATGGATGCCGCACTGTTCAAAAGGTAAGCTTTCGTTCAATTATCATAATCTACACTTGCAAGACTAACCAAGTCTTAGGCACTTGAGCATGTCCTCGTTGAGCAGCAAGCCACCATGGTCAAGGAACTTGAGGACAGCGTGATGAAGTGCGTTACCAATCAAAACGGAAACCATGTCATCCAAAAGGCAATTGAGCGCGTTCCAAACCAGCACATTCGATTTATCATTGATGAATTCCGTGGCCAAATTCCACGTTACGCCACTCACACTTACGGATGTCGGGTGATCCAACGCATGCTAGAGCACTGTCCTCTGGCTGACCGTTTATCCATTCTGGCTGAAATCCATGCTTGTACACCAAGCCTCATTTCCGACCAATACGGCAATTATGTCATCCAGCACATAATCGAGTTTGGAGAAGAGGTCGACAAGAACAAGATCATTTCCATTGTCCTTGGCCAAGCAGTTCATTTCTCCAAGCACAAGTTTGCGAGCAACGTGGTTGAGAAGAGCATCACCTTTGGCACCATGGAGCAACGTTTAGCCATTACCCGGATTCTGTCCGCTGTCAATGAGAAGGGAGAAGGCCCCTTGCTTGGCCTGATGCGCGACCAATATGGCAACTACGTCATTCGTAAGTTTTTCTATTGAACCGTTGTGCGATGTCAGTACCAGTATGGCTAATGATTGATATATAGAAAAATCCCTTAGCGTCTTGGAAGGCGAAGATTACAAGATGCTTGTAAGCCGAATTCTGCCATTGATGCCTCTGCTGAAAAAGTGCAGCTACGGCAAACAAATTGCCGGCATTGAAGGGCATCTTCACAAATATGGAAACCCGGCTCCTTCATCCCCAACCTCGCCTGCGGACAACGGCAAACCACTAGGCTTGGATGTTGACAACAACGCGAACAGTCTCGCATACACGCGCGATAACAGCCCCGTCTACGATCTTTCCCCTGTGACGGCAGACAGAAGCTCTATACCAAGCGCAAACACTAGCGTATTGGAAGAATGTCCGAATGAAATGGCAAAGGAGGACGGCAGTGCCATCCTCAAGCCAGCAGCAGTCATATAATATCCACAATCCAATGAAGATTTCAAGGGCCATTTCGCAATCCAGCCCGATCCGACCCAATCTAGCGAGGCATTATGAAATTTGTACACTTAATCTAATCGACCACCTTTCAAATAATGGAAACGAAAACGGATATATACTTTTTTAGCATGGGGTTTAGGGATGGGAGGAAGATCACTCGTCGCTCTCGGTCGCTCTCGGTCACGTTTTCGTCCATCGCATCGCGTCGCATTGCATTGCAGCAACTTCAAGCAACCAATTTGCCTGCCTAGGCATCTCACCCCCCGATTAGCGCTGACATTTTCCATTCCATTCATTTATTTTTCAACAGGTATAAATGGCGGTTTCTTCTCTGGTTTCTTCTTCACAATCCATAGTTATCTTCCAACGTACCTACTTGCTTATCCTCACAATCATCCTCTTTTTTTTTCCCTTCAAACTGAAGATACATTGCGTTCTCCTGCTTCCATTTGATTTACCTGTCCTTTTGCACGCCTCATACTTCGCATTCCCCCCCTTTTTTTTTCGGTCACGGTGACATTTTCATCATCGATATTACTGCTATCATGGGTCTTCAGGGAGTTTTTCATTACCAACTAGTTTAGGGAATGGTTTCTTTTCCAACGGTACGAGATAACATACGGTGGAAAGGAACACAGGGCTGGCGTCCAAGGCATGTTATTATTGTTATCTCTTCAGTTGATTCTAGTTGATCTTGCTTGCTTTTCTCTGTTACACATTTCATGGGTACTCGGCTTTCATTATACATCAACCATCTCGACCGAATAAAACCTACAAATGAACAGGCTTTTTCTCGATGTTTTTTCCCTTTTAACTCTTCTCTCACGGGCACGACAGAATCAGAATACTTTCTATCCTCTGCTTTCTTCGAGGGGGATTCATGAAGTTGAAGCGGCTTAAATCTTTTCCATGGACATTGCGGACAACAGGCACGGGGTTGATATTTTGAGACCTCGTTTCTTTCTCAGCCAGTCTATATTACATCTCTTTAAGTTCATCAATGGCTGCTCTTCTGGTTTATAATTTTCTTCCTTCATCCTGACTATCGATTTGTATGGCGACGGCCGAGTCATTTATCACCTTTGTTCTCAATATTTGATACAGAAGATAACTTCGCAAATGATAGACGCAATATGCTCAGCAATTTTCTTTAACCAGTCAGAATCGTAGTTCGTTATAACCAATTAACGAGGTCTTCAGCCGAGTGAATCTTCTTGCTTTTTCCTTGCTATTGATTTCATGTTCGTGTTAATCTAGCTTTCAGCGAGCGTTTGAGGGAGGTCGGGTCTTCGGGTGGTTTCTCGCACTTTGTTGGCTCATGACATTTTGATAGACGGCCAGAAGGTTCAAATAGTCTCGTTTCTTCCCGGTTGACATCCACCAAGTGACAGAGATCGGCAGTGAGTTTTGACCCGTTGAGAGGCGTCGGCGTAAGTGCTAGGATAGATACAGACGAAGAAGAGGAACTAAAATCAAGAACGACGTCATCGTCTACGCGGTCACAAGAAGCTACGGCTACATGCTCCGTAAAGAACAAGATGTCAAAAAGCAGCGATTTATTATAATAGTTTATAACAGTTTCAACGCTTAACGAAAAGGGGGTTGGGGTTCGTAGTGGTTTTTTTCTTAGTTTTTGGATGTTAAACCTGGAGCAAAGGCCAACATGTTTCGAGAAGGGGGAAAGAAATCGAAGCACAAAACTTTTTAATCCGTTATCTTAGCAAGGGGGTATACCTTAAAAAAACAGAGCTTGTCGTAACATGGGAGGGGGAAGGTGAAAGGGGATAATATATTAATGCAAGGTGGAGAAGAATCGCGGGTCGGAAGAGTGCAAGGCATGATACATCGTGATGTTGGCAGGGAAGGAAGGGAAATTCAGCGAGTCCAGCGTGAGAAATCCAGGCATTGGAAGGCATTGGCATCCATCGTAAGATTGCGTTCTGTACCCAGGCCGCTACGGAGGCTGCCGTCCTCAGCATACTGTTTAGTATTGCGTCGCGAGGATGGGTATGAGCCATCGCCGTACGTACTACCGCTGCCCGTGAGGTTGTTTGAGGAGGCGTCTGGGCTAGTGATGTCGGGGGAATAGCAGGCGTATGCACGATCCCGAAGACGACGGATTTCTCTCAAGCGGTTCTGCCAGGAAGAAATGTATTCGCCGCCATGGCTACAGACAAGTGAGAAAACAGATGCGTTCAACCCAATGATTCTGACAAAAGCAGCGAGATTCTTCCCACATATGACCTTTGGGATAGCCGCGGCGGATAATTCAGGCATGCCTGGCTTGCTTAAAACTTTGACGGTGTAGAGTCTGTGGTTGAATTCTTCGCGCTTGAATTTTCCTGCTTTGTCTTCTGAGCCTATTCGGGAGGCTGGCGTGATGACGATATCAACGAAGTTGAACTGTGTTGAGATGGTATTGAAGTCAAACTCGGAACCAGAGCGGTTGAAAATAATGTTCACAAAGTCATTGCCAATGTGCTGCTTTTTGTTTACGCATTGCGGGTCTGCTTCCAGGTTTGTGGGCATCATGGTAGCGATATGGTATACAATCTCAGAGACTCGATCACGCCAGGCATAGATATATTTGCCATCTCTCTCATGATGGAGGCCCTGAGGGTTAAACTTAGGATTCTCAATGGAAACTTTGGTTCCTAGACTTTCGATGAAGAATTCATAATCGGGACTGCCGTGGTCGTTGGCGAAAATTTCGGTCTCGTCGGTCTGGCCCTCACCAATGTACAGAACTCCGATCTTATGACCATCGACAATACTGTTCCTATCAAAGGCGCTAATTGCTCGTCGTGTAAAGTCATCGTCAGGTAATGGCAATGGTTGTAATGGGAGTGCCGTTGGGAATGCAGAGGCGGTCATCTGTAAGAGAGCATGACTCGGTAGCACCGAAGTTCGAGTCGACGAGTCGTCAGAGAGAGAATATGAGCGGGGGTTAGTGGGAATCTGATGAGGTAGGACTGGCGCAGTTCGCTGCTGGAAGATGGAGTATGTTGTCCCAGACGCTTGTCTCTTGGTGACCTGGTTCAAACCAGAAGCACATGCTGTTTCGATGGTCACAATACTGGTACCAACAATCCAAGATCGCTTCACTACTGGACCGTCAGATGGCGAAGGTGGGAAATTTTCAAATGGAATGGTGTCTCCCAAGTCCGAATATGCAACTCGCTGCATCATGTCGATGAACACCTGGCTCTGTTCTTCAATGACTTCTCTACCCTGCTCATCATTGAAGAGCAGCCGTTTCGTTATCCAACCAACATGGTTAGGTCTATCCTGTAACTTGAGAGATAGGAACCAAAAGACCATAACGTGGTATGTCAGGTGGTAGACATATCTGGCAGCATTTTCTCCACCATGAATGTCAACTGCCTCTGCCGGTGGGTTAGAAATTGGGTCCTTTGAGCCGTTGCTAATACGCGTGGACATGGAAGCAGACCGGCTGTTGGCAGCCTCACTATTCTTGTATCGTTGTTCCCTCGAGGTCTGGAGGTAACGAATGCAAATTCCAAATACAGTCCGGATCTCTTCATCACGGAGATTGACGTAAACTTCGGGCAAACGGGCAAGTAGAGCGAGGAATTCGAGGATATGAACCGCAATGTGAGATCGGGTAATAACCTTAGACATCTTGTCAAGGATGGCGTTTAATGACTTTGTTACCGACAAGGGGATTTCATGACAGCACACGCTCAGCGCATGGATACATCCACGAGATGTACCCTCCCATGATCCAATTCCATACATAAAAGAGCGAACAAGCTCGTCCTGCTCGCCCTTTGCAAAGTGTGCATGGAAGCTGATAAGCATTGTCAGAGCCTCCAGTAGGCAGATAGCGATATCCTTCTTTTTCACTCCTGTCCATCCAAGTGGTTCAGGGAAACTTTCATTTTTAATCTGCTCACACAAAACACTCCGAAGCAGCGTAATTTGAGGAATTGCTGCACGGAAAAAGTCCCGGTTGGCAAGTTGAGCACTGACGTGAGCAGAAACATAACTGTAGATATCCCAATCTTTCTCGCGCTGGAGAAGAGCAATGATGGCCTCGGCCCAGAGGTTAACTTTCAATACGATGGTGGTATTATGTTTATCATTGTTATTTGGTTCGTCGCTTTTTTGCTCTTGGCCTTTTTGCTCCTCATCTTTTTGCTCTTCGCCTTTCTGCTCTTCGCCCTTGGGCCCTCCTTCTTTGCCTTGAGCTTTAAATGCGTAGACATTACTTCCTAGCTTGAGAACTGTCATATCAGGTAGCTTGCTCTGATCATCAAAGGCCCATATTGGTGCAACCCATCGCGATGGGCGTCGAGATATAACGCGGTGGCTATGGCCTCCTATCGGGGTTACAGAATGATCTTTGAGAGATGATCTGCTATTAGGAGTGGATGATGTATCGTTATCTTTTGAGCGTTCTGTAGACGACTCTTCGCTGGCGGTCGATTTGGTTGATTCGGCAGTGCGCAGCATGCTCGCAGTCAAGTGGCCATTGTCTATGGAAGATGCAATGTGCACAACGCCGGAGGTATCGCATCGAAGCCGGAAAAGTAGTCTGAGGGCTGAGAGACGGGAGTCGGAAGGCCGGCTCGTCGACAACGCAATGTCTATCAGTTTCTGGTATACTTTCAGGACAACTTGAGATTTGGTCTCCAGCCCTTTTAGGAAGATGCGGATGAGTCCCCATGTCGTCGCGTCACTAAGAGACGGCGCGAGCGTGTCCGAGGCCAAAACATAGTGCGGTACCGGCTTGGTCCCGGAAGGGGACATGTCATCTGTATTTTCATCCGCATTCATAGGCTGGCTTAGGGTATCGACAATGAGGTTGAGTGTATCTTCGTCTGAGCTGGCTGTCCCGTCCACCAGAAAAGCTACCAATTCCTGAAGAAACAGGTACGAATCTTCTTCGGTGAAATCCTTGGTGAGGGCACTTACAAGACCCTCCTTGAGATATAATTCCGGGGCATTTTCACTGAAATATGCATCCCTGAAAGTTGCCAACGCAAGTATGCGAGTTTCCGGGGCCTTTTCACGGTCCAAAATGTAATCTTGCGCCAATTTCCAGGAGTAAGTGGCCCAACCATCTGAAGCGGAAGGATGGCACAGCCTTTCGGTTCCCAATAGCCGTATAGCTAGTTCTGCCTGAGAATGGGTAAGATGTTTATGGGTGTCAGCCAACAGACGCCATGCTTCGAGCTTTTGAGCCTTGCTCAAATTCGGCCAAAGTGCTTCCAGAGAAGCTGAAATGCGGGTAAGATTGGCGATTATGTTGGAACGTATGTCATCTGCCAAGGACGCTTTAGATGGAGGAGTAGAGGCCGCTGGGAGAGGGGCGGGAGAGAAGTTTGAAGTGGGAGAGGTAGGGGCGGTGATGTCGATGGCTCGATCTGAGCAAGCCAACATGACATTAACGAACTCTGACCAGTCGTGTTGAAGGGCGACCTGTGAAAATTCACCCTGTAAGGCGTTGAGACAGACTTCTAGGATGTCTGTATCAATACGGCCGTCCTTTCGAAGCGAAGCTTGGTGCAGAGAGGCGATGAGGGGCTCAAAGTCAATCGTAGGCATCCCATCTTGACCATATGCAACCAGTAAATCACGGAAAATGTCAACAGCACCGCGTGTGACGTTCAGGTTCCTGTCAGGCCGTTCGGTAGTTTCCATGAGAAACGTGTGAAGATTCTGTATCATATCCGACTGTTTGCTAGACTTGGCAAGGCTTCGGACGGCTCTTGACGTTGGGCCTGCTAACGACTTGACCGAAGCGTGAATGCTGCACAGGACTTCGAGTAAAGGAATGAAGCTTTCATCGGGGACACCACAAGTGGCGATGATGGCATCGAAGACAACCAGGGAATTTTTGATATCCACGGCAGCACTCGTCTTTCTGCAAACAGTGAATATCTGGTCGAGAACGAGTTCGATAACCTCCGGCCCAGGGGCGTGGCGTTGTAGAGTAACGACATCGACGATATGTTGAAACAATTCGCCCAAGATGGCTTCATCGAAAGTAGCACCGCTGGGTCTCTGTCCTCTGGAGCGCTTAATTTTCGATCGTATAGCAGCTGTTTGTTCGTAAAGCGGTACAATCCAAGCAGCGATTATTCGTAGAATGGGCTCATCGGTGAAATCAAATTTCCTCCCGTAATCTGAGAGGGAGATAAGCGCCTTTACTCGACGAGCAATGACATCTGGATGAGAGGGCTGAGAGATAGAGTGAAAGAGGGACTTGCGGCCGGCTAGTGACAGATCCTGGCGGGCAGAGACGTTTTCCAGCAGAATGCCGCCTGAGGTGCGTGCTTCCGACGAACTGGGGTGATCGATGAGATAGGCAGCCTGCTCCCAGAGGGTGACAACCTGGTCACCACTGAACCCGTGTAGATAGCGCACCGACTTCTCGGCCTCGTCAGCAGCACTCTGGAGAGGCTGGTCCGCCGCCAGATTATGGAGGATCGTATCGAAACTCGGCGTGTTCGATGCATCAGACGCACCCGCGGCCACGCTGCCTCGATGAAGGGCCTCGAATCCAAACGTCACTCGGCTGCCGCGTCTGCCTTCCATCTCGGGTGACAACGCGCCTCCTGCGTTCTGCGCATGTAAAACCGGCGACTGCGACTTGGGACGGCCTACCGCGAGGGTCTTGAAGACGTCGGCGAAGGATGAGGTAGACGGTTTGTTTTGTGGCGCTTGGGGGACATCGTCGGAAGACATCCGCCCTGACGGGCGAATGAGTCAAGGTCCTGATGGCCAGGACAGTGACAGGACAGCTTGTTCACTGCTGCGCTTAGTCGTAGGCTTAGCTGTACAGCGCCGCTTTGTATCCTCTTTCTTCCCTTCTATCCCGTCTCTTGTTGGTATTGATTGATATTGTGAATTTTTGGGGTTGTCCAGCTTGCTAGTTAGCTAAGGATAAAAGGCCAGGTCTCCTATATCCGCGCCAACATTGTAGGGTCTTTGGACATTAGGCTATTATATATTTGTATCGGACAGGGGAGAAAGATCAATCTGCAGCTGGCGATGATATCTTCTAGCACTGTGACCTGGTCAGCAGCTTATTAACAAGGCAGTGGTCATGCCTATCAAAATGGCGTTTTGAACTACCAAAGTCCACGCCAAGCGCGCTACTTGCTAGCAAGACAAAGATAGTCCAAAGGAAGGGAATTGCGGGGTGGTTTAGTTTTGCTCACCTATTCAAACAAGCAGCTTTACTCCGTATAAGGGCTATCAAAGCAGCAAAACGGTCACCATCAAGCTAAGAATAGAAGAAGCAGGCAAAAAAAATATATATCAGGTCATAAGCAGAGAAAAAAAAAGCAACGAAGTCGACGAAAGAAAAGAAAAAAAGAGTTGAAACTTCGGCGGCCTTTTTTTTTTTTCGTGGCGAATCCGGGGGAAGGCGGATCTTTGTTGTTCCGGGCCGTCTGAGTAAGAAATTACTAATCAGATGACTAAGCTGTGACATAAGCATCTCCCCTCTTGATGTTTTTTTTTTTTGTTTTGATCGAACGAAAGACGAAGGAAGAAAGATATCAAGATCTCCACGTCCCAGCTTTGAACTACACATTCTGTCTCTCCAGTCCACAGCCACATAGCAAGGGACGTCAGGTTGTCTGGTCAGCTGGAAAGCACCCGCGATTTATCTGCGTCAGACAGACGAGAGTACCCTGTCGCTTTTCCCTTGTTCCGTTATCTTTTATAGATCAGCTCTACCCCCGCCATGGCTAGCAATCTAGCTCCAATTGCGCAGCTTCTGGAGGCCAGTTTGGATCCTCGACAGCACAAACAGGGTAGGTTAGCTCCCTGATTAGCCCTGCATATTATGAGGATGAAGAAGCTGATGTGTGGTTGCATTCTCTAGCCGAGGCTGCCTTGAAGCAGGAGGAAGCTAAGCCCGGGTTTTCTCTCCAACTTCTGCACATCACAGCATCCGAGACCTTTGCGTACAACACCCGTCTTGCCAGTGCGCTGTGCTTCAAGAACTTTATAAAGAGGAATTGGACCGACGAAGAGGGCCAGTATAAGCTGCCGCAGAGCGATGTAGTCACCATCAAGCAGGAGCTGATCAGCTTGATGATATCTGTGCCCACAGGCATACAGTCTCAGCTCGGAGAGGCAGTCAGTGTCATTGCAGACAGTGACTTTTGGGAGAGATGGGATACACTGGTCGATGTTTGTCTTTCTCTTCCTCCTCGATACGATATACATGTAGAAGCCTTGTAGCTAATCTAACCTTTCGCTTCAGGACCTTGTATCTCGACTGTCACCGGAGAATATCAAGACCAACATCGGTGTCTTGCAAGTAGCTCATTCTATCTTCAAGAGATGGCGGCCCCTGTTCCGTTCCGATGACCTCTACAGAGAGATCAACCACGTCCTTGGGAAATTCGGACTACCATACCTGGCTTTGTTCGAGGTAAGAATTACTCGAAAATTCAAATAGTTATTGCAATTGTGCTAATACACCACAGTCTCTTGATGCATACATCGAGAAGAATAAGGACAACAAGGAGAACCTCACCCTCGGGTTTACCCAGCTCAACCTCATGATCAAGCTGTTCTATGACCTTTCATCCCATGACTTGCCTCCTATGTTTGAAGAGAATCTAGGAGCAATTGCGACATTGTTCTTGAAATACTTGATGTACGACAACAAGCTATTACACACAGATGACGATTCGGAGTCTGGTGTACTGGAATTTGTCAAAGCAGGAACTTTCGAAGCTCTTACCCTCTATGTCCAAAAGTACCTTGATGTTTTCGGCTCGCTTGTTGAACAATTCATTGGCAGCTCATGGAATCTGCTTACCACAATTGGCCAGGAGACAAAGTATGATATCTTGGTTAGCAAAGCTTTGCAGTTTTTGACATCTATTGCCAAGATTTCGGAGCACGCGGCGGCATTCCAGAATGAAGGAACCCTAGGTCAGGTCACTGAGAAGGTCATCTTACCTAACATCACGCTTCGAGAGTCTGATGTGGAAATGTTCGAGGATGAACCCATCGAATTTATCCGAAGAGATCTCGAGGGCTCTGACAGTGATACAAGACGACGAGCTGCCACCGATTTCCTCCGACAGCTTCTCCAGAACTTCGAAGATTTAGTCACCACAGTGGTACTAAGATATGTCGAGCACTACTTGGCTGATTATGCCAAGTCTCCATCCGACAATTGGAAGTCTAAGGATACAGCAGTTTATCTGTATTCCTCCATTGCCGCTAAAGGCGTTGCAACCACAAGTCACGGCGTCACTACTATCAACTCACATGTCAACATCACTGAGTTTTTCCAAAAGAATATTGCTTCCGATCTAGTTGCCGAGACTGGTGTTCAGCCAATCTTGAAGGTGGATGCCATCAAGTATCTCTACTCATTTAGGAGTATCATCACCAAGGAACAGTGGCGAGAGATTATGCCTCTGTTAGTGAAACATCTCGCATCTTCAGACTACGTGGTATACACATATGCCGCAATTGCTGTTGAGAGAGTCTTCGTCCTTACCGATGCTTCTGGTGCTCAAATCGTGCCAGCAAGTGACATTACCCCCTTGGCTGGACAGCTTCTCGAGCATCTGTTCCAGCTAGTTCAGAAAGAGTCATCCGCGCCCAAAGTACAGGAGAATGAGTTTATCATGAAATGCATTATGCGAGTTCTTGTGGTAATCAAGGATGCCGCTGTTCCTCAGACAGAGTCCATTCTCAACCATCTCATCCGGATTACTGAGATTATCAGCTCCAACCCAAGCAACCCACGTTTTTACTATTACCACTTTGAAGCTCTAGGCGCGCTCATAAGGTATGATATAATGCATCATAATTACTTGTGCGATAAATTGCTCACCTTTTTGTTAGATTTACTGGGCCTTCTCAACCAGATAAGCTTGGCCAGGCCTTGTATACTCCGTTCTTCACTCTCTTGAGGAATGATGTGTCAGGAAAGTTACCCCTATTCTTTATCCATGTGCTTCTTATAATAACATCCTGCAGAGTTTATGCCATATGTATTCCAGCTGCTAGCTGCGCTACTTGAAGTAGACCCCACCGGCTCATTCCCAGACTACTTCAAGGATATGATCGCCCCCATTCTTGCGCCGGTTATGTGGGAACAGAAAGGAAATGTTCCTGCACTGGTTCGCCTGCTGCAAGCTATCGTACGACGTGGGGCGGACATATTGAGCAAAAATAACCAAATTGAGCCGATATTAGGGATCTTCCAAAAGCTGGTTTCTTCGAAAATTAACGAAAGCTATGGCTTTGATCTTTTGGAAACTGTGATTTCGACGTTCCCTTCGTAAGTTCCGTCCTTATATGACCCTTTAATCCCTGTTTGACATTCGACTTATATATTGTTCTAGGGCTATGCTACAAAGCTATTTCCCTACCATCCTTCAGATCATCCTTACCCGACTTCAGAACTCAAAGACTGAAAATTTCTCACTCCGTTTTGTTCGATTCTACCATTTCCTCTCAGCCCACCTAGAGAATGGGTACGGAGCAGATTTCTTCATTCAATGCACCGAAAATATTCAAAACGGGTACGCTTCTCCCCACCTTTCATCATTACTGTCTATGTAAACTCCTAACAAATGTCTAGTGTTTTCACCCCTATTTACCTTAGCATAATCCTTCCGGAATCGAGGAAGCTTGCTCGCCCGCTCGATCGCAAAATTGCAATTATTTCATTTGCCAAAACCCTTGCACACTCTGAAGCTTTTGCCTCTCGATACAAGAAGGGATGGGGTTTTACATGCGAGGCCCTACTATATCTTCTCGACCAACCGATCCTACCTACCACTGGTGACGACATTGTAACCGAGCATGATGTTGAAGACATGGCATTTGGAGTTGGATTCACCCAGCTAACAACCATTAAGATGCCACCTAGAGACCCGTGGCCAGAGACTGGCCCGCAAGTCGGCCAGTGGGTCGCTACTTACCTGAAGGAGCAGAACAGCAAGAGTAATGGAAAGATTCAGAATTTCGCTCAAGAGAGGTTAGATCCTCAGATCTTACCCGGTTTGGCCAAGCTTCTTGCATAGATTAGGGATCTTTTATGATTCTCATTTTAGACGGCCAATTTCTTGCCTGAAATACCAGAGTTTGATTTCAAAATAAGGACGAATGTTTATTCCCCCATATGTTCACAGATCATGATACCGATGACGGCGACGACGATGTAGAAGAATCCAGGTAGTTCAAAATACAAAACCATATCCCAACTGAACCCAAGTTAATAGTACATTTAATCCCCAAGACATGTAACAACTATTTGAGCACTCGCTATGAGCCCAAATTATTTCTCCTCCTTGCTAACGTTTCCATTAGCTTTACCTATTGGCTCAACCTCCTCTATAGCATCTGCTTCACCCTCACAAATCTCTCCATCTCCTTCCAAGCCGGCTTCTGCCCTTTTCTTTCTCTTCTCCTCCTCCAAAGCCCGATATTTCCTTTTACTTTTCTTCATCTTACTCGCTTTCCTTTTCTTCTTCACATTATTCACTATAGCCACTCGACTCTGTTCTCCCTTTTCAAGCAATTCTATCTTCTCCGCCAATATCCTCTTCGCAATTTTCCGATTCTGTGATTGCGAACGTGTTGCTTGACATTTCACCACCGTGTTTGTTGGTATGTGAATGAGTTGTACGGCCGAACTTGTTTTGTTCTGGGATATAGTAAGTAACCAATTTTATCATATATTTCAGACAATAATTGCATATCTTTTATTATAGATCACCCCAATTGGTGAATGAGCTAGTTTGTGAAGGGCAACTAACGAGCGGGGAGTGAGTGATTGACTGACAATTTTTTGGCCTCCTGGGCCTGATCCTTTGAGATAGGTTCCGGTTATTTCAGATTCGTCTATCGTTGGGCGTGGAGGCATCTGCTTCGCTAATGATAGGGCAGAGGTCTGGAAGAAACGCACATGGCGAGGATATTTGATTAATCCCCATTGGGCCGGCCGTTTGGGTATATATCGCAATGGGGTTCGTGGGTATATTTTGAACATGTTGCCAACTATCAATTGCGGCGATGGTTAGATGTTGCTGACATGGTTTAATTTCATCGAGTCTGAGATGGTCGTCGCTCCTTACTTACAAGATCAAAATATTAAACTTTTAAGTTTGAGTATATACATAATTATTATTGGTTAACTACGCACAACGTCCTCCCAGCAAACCAATCAGTCACTAGACTCCATTAAGCTTTCCTGTGAATGATTCCTTATTGGCTGATTTTATATTAACCTAAACGTGACGCGGATAAACTGAGAAGAGACTATTGTTTACATCATCAACCCCTTTCTTCAACCCGCAATAGAGTAGTTATTCTTTCATGGCGCAGAGAAACATTAATAGTACAGATTAACCTCCTATTTTTGGAGAAGCTACAGCCTGGCCGATGAAATTAGGGCATATAGTCGGCTTGCACTGGTTGATCTTTTAGATAGAACTACGTTATCTCATTCTCCATGGTGGTATCAGTTTGATATAATGTATTCAGGACGACCATCACTTTCTTGGGGTTGTAATATATGTTGTTATAGTATCAGGCAAGTCAAGCCAAAATAAAACAGTATGGCCGGCAGCGCCACGCGGCGGGCGATCGTTCCAAGGGTGTTGTTGGCTTCGACTTGGGTGTTAATCAAACGATAAGTTAGATATGCTGACTCATCAAGGATCTTGCCGCAACTTTTTTATCTCCAAAAGTTCTCGTGACAACAATCACAGCAAAAGCGCAATTTAAGCAATTAAGTCCTTCATTTTTATTCTGTGCAACGGAGTTATTCGTTTTACCGGACTGTTTATATCAAAACAAGTCTTACGAACCAAAAAACTGTCCCAAGAACGCGGCGCTCGTCAAGTCAACTAATCCACCATGTCGCAAGGAACCGCATCTCCAGGGGTTTTCATGTCTTTCTTCCGGTGGCTCCGACTAAAGAATTACCAGTATGAAGTGACATTCTCACTATACATGTTGACTCCTATAGAGAAAGTAGTTTTCAGTAAGTACAGTCTGACAATGATATACTTTGATCTGCTTTCGGTGCTCCCCTCCTCGGGTTATCGGACGGTTTGGCTAACGATACATTGTCTAGACACCATCCTTATCCTCTTCATCTCCATGCTTATCACTGCGGCCTACATATATCTTCCTGACCATGTCCTTTCTCTATACCGACATATCAACTATTACTGGGCTGGGCAGCCCGTCGCTGACCAGATTGCGCTACATGCTGCTAACATGAAACTCTCTGCGGCTACCGCAACTGCCGCCGCCACGACAGCTGAGGCATTGAAGGAATTATGAGTGATACTGGATTTAGTGACTTATATGAGCCCATGGACTACTTCTACTTGTTTACGCTATGCCTTTTAATTGCACTTCCGTGTGCCTAATTTTCCTTTCTGGACCCCTTTTCCGAGTTATGCTCCTTTTGATGGATTGAGCTTCTCGACAACAGCCGTTTGTTGTGAGTTATTGTTAGCGGATATCCGGCGCTTTTTGGGCGAATATGTGGTATAATGCTGTGTTCCTTATATGTATACTATAGTATTGATTGCTGTATGGCACTCCTTTTCCAGCTACATCCTCTAGGCTCCTGAGTTTGTTCTATCCCAAGTTCACAGATATAACTTGGTGATGTTTGAGATGAGATTATGCACGCAAATTGTGTTTCGCGCAGGTCTTATGCCGTCGACATGAGTCGTTTAAACCCGAGCTTAAAATAGCTCCTTCACCCAGTGTAACTCCATAAATCCATCCAAACGCCCGCAAATGTACAATAGGTGTATGATACAATGTATAAATAACAATTCTTCTCCATACATGGATGCACACGCACCATTATTCCGTTGTCGAATTCGATGTCGCAGAAATATTTTCGAACTCCTTCTGGATTCTCTGCTTTTCAAGTAATCGCTTTGCTCTCTGCTCGTTCATCCGGGCCAGTTCCTTGTCTATCTCTCCCTTGTCTGCAGGTATTTTATGGGAGTGTGCTGTGGTCGGCCAGAAGTCGGGGACACTGAAGCGTTCTTCCAGGTTCGTGCCAAAGTAGTACATCCATCCTATGGGGAATCCAATATAGAGGCCGAACTAGAGCAAACACACCATTAGTCTAAAATATGACAACCAGAACAGCTGCATATGATCCAGCATGACACAACGGGTGTGCGCTATCGCTTACCTTGAAAACCTCCAGGTTCCCGCCCTGTAGCCTGCGCAGAATACTGCTGAACATGTTGCCGAGTTCTTAGTTGAAAATAGGGGTGGAAAGATGTAAGCCAGGAATGTTAACCTGACAATGTGGTCTGGAATGCTGGTATGACAGTGAAATGCGACTATGCCACGCAGCTTTCTGTCTTTTCTCTGCTTTCCTCGACTCTTCCTCGTCTTCTTAGTTCTTGTTCACAACAGCCAATCAAATGCCTCCTTTTTAAATGTAAAGCTTAGTCACAGATTTTTAATATTGATTATTAATCAAATTCAAAAACCTTCTTACTTAGCACGCTTAGGTAATCTTATGCTGGCCGAAATAGCCGCAACCCAAACGAACTTAAGGTTTGTTGACTTCCAACGAAGGGATGAAGAACTCCGTGAAGATACATGCCGTACTAGTGGAGCTTTGGGAGCGGCCAAAAGTCCGAGAGACACAGGGATATCAGAGCCAGTGAGTCAAATGTAGGTGTCTATAAGAGTCGAAGCTGCTGCTAGCTCAATTACATGATTTATATGCTACTCAGTACCTCCATACTCAAGCAGTAATCTTAGCTATATTCTCCACCATCAACAGGCACGCCGTCATATATCACCATGGCAGACCAAGAAAAGAAGAGAGTTGCGGCGGTAGATGCTGAAGATTTTGTCCAAAGAGTACTCGAAAAGAACGGTGTACCGTCGGCAAATGCCTCTATAGTTGCCAAATGCCTAGTGGAAGCGGACCTCCGCGGCGTTGATACCCATGGCATAAATCGCATCCCATCGTACATGGAGCGCATTCGTCAGGGTGTTCTAGATCCCAAAGCATCTCCTTCCCTGACCCAGATTACTCCTGTCGTCGCCCGTGTTGACGGACACAATGCATTCGGCTTCATATCTGCCACCATGGCCATGGACCGCGCTATTGAGATGGCCAAGGAGTTCGGCATCGGAATGGTATCAGTGCATAACTCGAATCATTTTGGTATGTCAGCTTCTTTCGTCAGACAAGCCGTTGATGCAAACATGATGAGCTTTGTTTTCACCAATTCCTCGCCCGCTTTACCGGTTTGGGGAGGAAAGGAGAAGCTTATGGGCGTATCTCCTATCGCGTGTGGGGCGCCATCTGGCCCCAACTCGCCTCCTTTTATCCTGGACATGGCACCTTCTGTTGCTGCCAGGGGGAAGATATACAAGGCCCACCGTAGGGGGAAGACTATACCTGAAGGCTGGGCTTTGGACGCAAATGGCTCTCATACAACCGATCCCGCCGCGGCTCTTCAAGGAGTGATGTTGCCTATGGGTGGCCCTAAGGGTTCTGCTCTCTCTATCATGATGGATGTCTTCTCTGGCGTGCTTTCTGGTTCTTCGTTCGCCGGGCATGTCACTGGCCCGTATGACCCGTCAAAACCGGCTGGTGTGGGACACTTCATAATGGCTCTGAAACCTGACTTGTTTTTGAGCTTGGATGAGTTCAAGGAGAGAATGGACTATCTCTATAAGCGGGTTGTTACCAGCGAGAAGATGCAGGGAGTAGACAGGATCTACTATCCTGGTGAGATCGAAATCATAACTTCGCAAGAAAGAGCGAAGGACGGTATCCCGTATGTCCAGGCAGAGATCGACGCTCTCAATAAAGAGGCAGACCTTGTAGGAGCCGGCCATATCGCTATTAAAGAGTAGTTGATACATGATATTTGGTTCCTACGCCCAATATATAATATATCTTTGTATATATCTATATCTCTAATGTACCGCTGTGGCAGCACTATTATTCCACATGGGATGTTTTGCTATGTTGTTTTGCTGGGTTCTTAGATTGCTGTCGTATGGTTTCCCAACGTTGCCAGCCACCCTCGGCCAGGTCTTCACGGGGGAGAAGGTCCCGGATCCTAAAGTACCTGACGGGTTGCAGATCCAAGACCCACCCCAGCCAGCCGCTCTCCCGCAAGAAGCTTCCAATTCCAAACCAAGCCAATCCATAAGCGACTCCGATAGCAGCTCCAGCCATCACTTGTTGCGGAGTATGGTAGTTTAAATATATACGGCTCAGAGCAACGGCTAGAGCTCCCGCACAGGCTAGTAGGGATAGACCAACACGTTCGAGCATGCTAAGGTAACCGGACCGAATCGATGCGGAGGGAGTGTGTCGGACAAGCAGGAAAAGGGAGAAGAAGACAGCGAAATATCCCATAAATTGGGAATGAGATGATGGCATCCCATATCCCTTTCCATTCATTTCTAACTTGAGTTAGTATAGCAGTCGTATTAACGTTATCCGTATGTGGGTTGGGGAAGATGATAATACGGTTCGGTCTTTCTTGTTTAATCAGTCTCTTCAGTCCGAAATTTAGGACTTCGCAAGAAAGCTGCCCAGCAAGCATGAAGATGATTTCCACTTCGCGCGTAGCCCAGCATAGCGATACATAGGAGATTATTAGGGCCTGTGGGACAAGGGCAAGAAAGGCGCAGATATACGAGATGGGGTCTTCGGGGTTCTGCCCTCATGATTTAGTATACAGCTCAAATCTCGATGCTTTCAGGAACAGACAATAATCCCACTTACGTAGTTGACATGAGTTAGTGACAGAGATGCCACAGGGACATAATCTTTAACCATCCTTGGGCCAAGATAGTCCCTGAGATACCATTAGGTAGAGATAGACAACAGGCGTTAAAAACCAGACAGGAACAATATGCTAGTTAGATAACAAGTTAATAACCTAAATATTTCATAGTGAAGGAATAGAGAGTGTCCCCAGCTACCTGAACAGCAGACAGCTAGACCGCTGGCTTCTTCACCTGGAATGCACTCCTTGGTAGGTTGTTTTGTATACAGGGACAAGCAAGCTGAAGCAGGCGGAGTGAAGGAGGATGCCGCGGCTTAACTAACAAAGTTTCAGGTTTTTTTTTTTTTGGCTTCTGCTTATCGATAAGCACAGGACAAGGCGGTCCTCGGTGAGCCACAGTCATCCAGCAACCAAAAAAAGCATTAGACAGTCGCGCAGATACTGAGAAATAGCAGTGAAGGAAGTGACTTTTGGTTCAATCACTTCCTTCTTGTCTCGCAGCAGATACAGCAGCCATCTCTTCGTACTATTTCCTGCAAGACTCAAGCAGAGATTCCTCTCTACAGCCCACCAGTTTCGGAGGGGCAAAAAAAATTAAGGCCCGAAGTCCCTTTTGAGGCTCTTATCGGGCGTTATTCAGTACAGACCAGCTGCAGCCAGAGCGCCAGACCGGGTTACCTCCCTCGGTGCTGCGTCTCCTTAACTTCATATCCTGACTCGTAGTTATAATATAACTACTCGAACGTCAAGTTAATCAACCCGGGCCGATGGACGAGGACACCGATGACGAGAGAAGCCAGGAGCTTCAGTCGATAGCGGCTATTTATCCCGAGATCGTCGTGGACCCTTCTACGCCATTTAAAGCATCCCTTACTCTCCCAATAATACCAGTGAACCCCATAAAGGCGATATTCCGGAAGTCCAGCACCGAAGCCAGCATCGCATGCCTTCCTTCGCCTCCTCTGTCGGCCGAGCCCAGCGGTGTCGAAATGGGAGAAAATGGTATGAAACAAACACAAGAAGCTGAGGAGGATGTTGATAACGAGGTTTACAACCTCGCACATCTGCCTCCTCTTAACCTGGGAATCGAGCTCCCCGAAGGTTATCCGGCCGAGAAACCTCCGGTATTTTCAATATCGACGGACCTGAACTGGCTCCCCATCTCGAATATCAACAAATTAATCGAAGATGGAACAAGGCTTTGGGAAGAATCCGGGAATAATTTGGTCGTGTTCTCATACATCGATCACCTCCAAGTTGCGGCCGAAGAAGGCCTGGGTATAGGCAATGGCTCGAAGGATGTGGTCGTCTTTCCACAGAACTTGAAGATAAGTTTGCTCGACTTCGAAAATAAAGCTCGGAAGGAAGAGTTCGAACAAGAGACCTTTGAATGTGGAGTGTGCCTTGAACCAAAGAAGGGCAAGGTATGCCATAGGATGCAGCGTTGCCTTCACGTATTTTGTGTCCAATGTTTACAGGACTTTTATAACTCATGCATCAAGGACGGTGATGTTGACAATGTGAAGTGTCTTTCTCCTGGGTGTGGGAAGGAGAAGACTGATGACAGCCAGCCAGGTCCACGAAAAAAACATGACCTGACTCTGCGTCCTGGAGAGCTGATACAAATACCCCTTCCACTTGAGACCGTACAACGCTATGCACGGCTCAAGAGGAAAAAGAAACTGGAATCAGATAAGACGACCATTTATTGCCCCCGTCAGTGGTGTCAGGGTGCCGCCCGTTCAAAAAAGCATCCAAAACCAGTAGACTTGATTAATGACGAAGAATCTTCAGACGAGGAAGAGGATAATGCAGCTCCATTTGATCCTCTAGGTGCACAGGAGCAATTGCCACCAATGTCGGAACGGCTGGCTGTCTGTGAAGATTGCGCTTATGCATTTTGCAGCGTTTGCAAGAAAGGTTGGCATGGACCGACGAGCATCTGTTTCCCTCGAAGGGAGAAAGAGTTATCTGCAGAGGAGAAGGCATCCGAGGATTACCTAGACATATATACCTCCAGGTGCCCCACCTGTGCTGCAAGATGTCAAAAGTCTATGGGGTGCAACCATATGATATGCTTCCAGTGCAATACTCACTTCTGCTATCTGTGCTCCAGCTGGCTCTTTGCAAATAATCCGTACGCGCATTTCAACACTGAAAAGACGTCTTGCTATATGAGACTCTGGGAGCTGGAGGGCGGAGACGGAGTAGGAGCTCCGCTCCATATCGAAGACCCGGACATTGTGAATGGAGAGATTGAGATGAGTGACGATGAAGATGATACTGCGCATCCGCTAGCCGTCCCACCCCCTGCACCAGTGCCTCCAAGAGCGGGACCCCGAAATCGCAGACTACCACCGCTTGCTGAAGAAGTTGGTCCAGCAAGACTGGAGTTGCGTGGCGGCGATGCAAACCGACGCCGTGCACAACCACGACGAGGTGCTAATAACAACAATAACCAAAATGGAGCTGAAAACAACGAACAAGTACCTCCGGAGCAGCTGCGAGGGCTGCAGCGATTTTTGTACCTTGTTCAGCATGACCAGGAAGACCAGTGGGACAGTGACGAAATGGATGATGATTTTTGACCTTTACACCCATATCCTGCCAGCGACAGATACATATTTGTTTCTTATGGCAGGCTTGAATAATTCACAGAAAAAAAAATATCCTGCTAGCATTTTATCCGCTACCTTTTGAACCAACCTAAATCAGAAGTGTTGGCCGTTCTTGGTAGGGCGTCATTAAATATGAATATCCCATACCATTGAGCATGCATACGGCCTAGGATCGACGTTGAGAACACCAATACCCTGTATTTTGATTTGAGCCTTTTGCAAATTGCCCGTATTTTGCGGAACATTTCGTTTCCTGAGCAACTCAGTTATCCCCCGTTTCCAAATAACTATCAGGTGAGATCAATTCTTATGTGGTAGTTATCGTGTTCATTTCCCAGTCTAACATAAAAGAACATAGCGAGGAGAAAATTACCTTTGCTTAAACCGACATCTTTGAGCCTGCATCTAGCGAGCGGACTGTTTATTCAATTAATGCCCTTCATGTATTCGTGTTGTCTTTTAATTTAGGTAGTTTTATAAGCCAACTGTTATATGAAAATAATAAATAAACTTTTTCACGTCTTTAAATTAACTTTAACGGATTTAAAGTTTCGCCTTTTCTTTTATCCTTGATTAGTCAGCTTAGTTTCGATGCCCGGCCCAATATCAAACCTTCGACAGCGACGCGGAGCTTCAACTGTTGAAATATCAGAAAACACGTTCGCGATAAAGGGACAACTCAGTCACTAGACCTGGATGATACAGCCTATGCAACTTGGATATGCCCCTGCGTTGCGCTCAGCTGATTAATGGAAGCCTGACTGCGATACGACCTCATGATCGTCAGCTACCTAAGCTTACATACCCTTGAGCTCCAGCTGAATTTGAGACTTGGCGACATTTCAACCAGCCTGAATTATACTATCTAATTGCTGAAAAAATGGAGCCTCTGGAGAATACCGAGCAGGAAGGGTTGGTGGAGGAGCCGATAATGCGCGCGGACGAAGTCGACAACATTGGAGTCGATATAACCACGTCCACTGAGGAACCTGTAGTCGCAGCAGATGCCGTCTCAGATGTGAAACTCCCTGAAGATAGGGAAGCGAAAGTCGATGAAGCGGATGGATTGGGTGATGCATCTGTACTCCAGAGACTGTCTCAACCTTCAGCTAGACCTGAATTACGGCGTGACCGGGTGGCCCCTCCTCCGCCTTTGCAACCACCACCACCTGCGCCAGTACAAAACCCGGAAACCCAGACGGACTCAGTGAGCCTTGCTCAACTGCGCAAAATTGTTCAAGATCTTCCAAAGGCCGATTTACCATCTTATGCTTTCAAATATGACGACTGTCAACCATTCCCGGAAGAAATCAATGAATGGTTTGGCGACAATGAGCCTGACAAACTCATGTTGCTGGGCTGTAAAACTACTTTTGAACAGACCTGGTCGTCTTTTTGCCAGGCTTTGCCTGATGTCTCTGAAAGTGAATCATCTTGGTTAAGCGCCACGGACGAGGACAAAGAGGCGTTTATAGAAAAGATGATAGGGCTATTTACCAGTACCGACATCTTTTCCCGAATCGAAGCCCTGGAGAGCATTGCCTACACATTAACAGGGGTCTGGGTTTCTACTGCTGGAAAGGTGGCTGGGGATTATCCTTCTGACATTACTGATCATGACGCGGCTGAGACTCCCAAGGAACGATCTATGCAAATTCAATGGATGATTAAAAACGCCCATACCTTTCTGGAATGCCAAGGTATCGAGGCTCTATTTGCTTATTTACAACGATTTTTCAATAAGGACCAGTGAGTGGAGCAGCCCGCCTATTTTCGGACCTTTTGACTTGAGTTTCTCATATTTATTTTTAACAGGACCTTAGTACAAGAGGATATGAAAGCCTTTGCAAATGAAAATGGCACAACTGCCTATGTTGCTACGAGGGACAGGGAAATCAATCTAATACTCACCTGTCTTTATATTATTGTTGAAGTGGCACGGAGAGAAGAAAAACTGGAATACTCTAGCCTGGAGTTGAGAGATGCATTTGGTAGGTGATAATTATATACTTGTGAGTGACTAGCTGTAGTTGAGACGCTCGTACTAACTCTACCCGCTTAGCCGCGTTAAATCCCAACCTACCCGCGACGCTTGTTGAAATTGTTGCACGGCTTCGTTGGGATGATCCGTCCATCTTTCCACTAACGAGAGTAAGTTATACTATTTGTCTCGTTGTCCACTATTCTAATAGTTTTAATAGGTCCTCCTTCTCTTCTGGAAATCCATTCTTCTTCTATTTGGTGGCATCGAACCTTTGAAAAGAGCGAAGACTATCTTGGAGCCCATGCATATACCAACTGGTTCTGGCCAAAACGAGTCCTCAAATATTCCAACCCTTACTGCTTCCCCGCTGGATTACCATCTGTTTAGACAAGAGATCATATCAAAATACCCTGCCTACAACCCACCGCCACCACTAGTTCCTTTTGAGCTGGAACACAATTCAGTCTTGCCTCCTCTTCCCACGTCCTCAAGCCGTAATTCTTCGTCTGTACTGTTTTCTGGAGTTGGGTCTACTCTGGCGAATAACAACGACTCTATTCTCCATCAATCCGTCCACATTGCGACACCTGCCCCCTCCCCTCCACCATCCCCTGGGGGCCCTGGAAAGGTGGGCAAGAAGCAGAATTACCAAACAAATCAGCATTTCCCTTTCATGTACCCTCCATTGGATGGTTCAAGTAATAATATTGGAGGAAAAGGAACTAGCGACCTTCAGGACAGCCTTGTTGGTAGGAAGTGGGAAGGCAGCGATGTTCCTGCGTCAATAATAGAGGCTGGTGAACTGTTCTCGAGCCGCATGAGGATGACACGGGCATTGGAGCAACTTTGGGAAGAGCGAGAAGCGTTCATGAAGTACGATCGTGGGTGGGATGAAAGGGCGCCCGACAGTGGTTATCGAAGGCCGTCCAATGGCCATGAATCGGAATCACCAGCTGATCAAGAATTGAAGCCTCGACGTCAAACTGAAGATGAAGATGTTCAACGGCGCTTGGATGAGGTCGAAAAATTTTATGTACGTGTATTCAAACGGCTACCGCTGAATTGTTTGTCTAACTCTCCTAGGTTCACGCGCTTCCAAGCCTTCAGTCTTTCGTGATTGTTGTGTTAAAGGAACTTTTAACGAGCATCACCGCTATTGCAAGCCAAACAAATAGCAATGATGATATTGATGGCAGAGCAGAGTAAGTATTCTTCCCAATGATTGTACAGCACTTTGCTCATGACACCCCTTTAGCAATGCATTGAATGGCCAGAAGCCCTCGTCGAACAAAAATCGAATTCTAGAGCCATTCCTATCTACAAAACAGCTTCAAGAATCAAGAACACGAGAGATCAGATTTGAAGCTATATCTGGAGCGTTGATTCTGCTTTTGAAATGGTTCAAAAGATGCCGTATGTACACCAAAGTTGTAAACCCTTTGGCCTTTCTAACATTTCGACTAGATATCTTAAAATTTGAGTATTTGTCGCAAATACTTCTCGACTCGAATTATATTCCTTTAATATTAAAAATGTTCATTCACCAGGAAGTTGACCATGCTGTCGCCCAGCCCCAAGACCCACTAGTATCAAGGTAATGTCCTAACACTATTTCGACTATCTACCAAACCATGCATACTAATTCAATTTTTAGTTTTTTCCACTTCTGTCATGTTCATTCCAACCAACCACCGGAACCAATTCCTCCTCTCGAACCCACAGAAATTGCGGATGACAGTAGTGAAGACGAAGCAGCCCCACCTCCGATTCTTCGGCAGAGCCGTTCTAGAATATCTATGCTCGAAGAGGCGTCTACAAAATTGGCTGCAACTGAACAGAGCAAAGAAAATTCTAGGTTCCTTGAAGTCGATGAACTAGGTTTTCCAACAGCACCAATTGAGCCCGGTCCTATTTCGACCTACTCATGTCGAAACTTCTTCTCTGCTATCAACTTTCTGCATATCATGCACAAGATTACCCGCGACAAGGCTCATCGGTGTTTACTCCTTGTGCAGTATAAATGTAGCGCCGTGCTACGGAAGGGTCTTAAGATACCTGACCCCCACCTCCGTCTATATACTCTCAAGCTGTTTAAATCACAAGTCCCTTACTGTGGCAGAAAATGGCGGTTAAGCCACATGAGAGTCATAACGGCAATCTATCTATATTGTCGGCCTGAGCTGCGCGATGATTGGCTTGCTGGCGGTGATGTCGACGCCGAAGTAGAGGAATCACTACCAATGGAACAAGCACTAAGAGGGTTAACCCACTGGTGGCATGTTAGGCAGTACAAGGATGTTTTGTCCACCGAGAATGGGAAACCATTGGTAGAGGAAGAGCGAGATTTTTTCACACGAGAACTGGAGAAAATCGGGTGGGGTTGGTTCGGAGAAGAGCTAAACAATGGTGTTGATGAGGATGGAGAATTTGTTCCTCATATTGGAGGAGGCCCTGAATTGGAGAAAGCCATACAGATGGAAGCCTGGTAATATGATATAATACTGGCATGGAATCTGTTTTATACTTTCCGACCAAGGCATTGGTTGGCCCTAACTAATACCGGATTTTACTTGCCGTAATCATCGCCATTAAGTAGATATGTTAACTTAGTTTTAGCATTTTAAAATGCACACCTCCTGGCAATGTACTGTCGCTTACCACTCGTTGTCGTCTAATCTCAAGGGTGAATGCTTTTAAGACAGTGATGTCGGCAATCTATAAAATAATATTGTTATATAACACTTGTCCGCTGGTTCAATTCAGATATGATAGGAGTCGGGAAAAGAAACCAAAACCCTCACAACATCCAAATATTAAATCAATTTTTTGTCAGGCGTCCTTTCTCGTTGGTCACACATGTCTGACTGCGAAGGGCGTCGAACTAATACCCAGCTGGTTAATTATGGGCTCCCCAGCCGAATTCCGTTGACAATCCATAGGCTAGGGCCTAAGAATAAATGGCTCGTTCTTATCGTAGGCCAATTGCGCTTCCGGCCCTCTAAGTTCCTTTGGCCAGTCATAGTACAGCTCGTAGTGTAGGATTGTATGGTCACAGTACGTTAAGAAGAGGCGATAGCGACGCGAGTATTCAATGCCATGCCACTTTTCTTTCTTCGTGCCACCAAAGGGTAAGCGAGAAGGAAACTTGCCAGACAAGCCAACTTTGGGGTATTTACACCCAATAGGATGCGGTTGAGCATTGTGAATTTCCTGGCCACCAACATCATTCACTCCAGTGCATGTATCTTCATAATCATCCGAGGGGGATTCGGGTGGTATTAAGTGTGGTACAACTGGGCTAGCAGCAATTCCAAGTAGCGGACAAAGTGGACGAAGCCGGTTTCGCTCTTGACTTGCAAGTGGTAGTATACGGTCCATTCTGAACACCTTTCCTTTATTGCGGACCTCAGTAAGCCCAAATATCGCAACTCTTCCTTTCTGAGATGCTGCAACAACAACACCCAGCTCAGGTATTTGAAGCGCCATGTTAAATCGATCCGTTGCTTCGATAAACTGTACAGGATTTGTTACGACTTGCGATAAAGCAGCACGGAAAATGACCGAAGGGCCACTAGAAAAGGGACCGGGAAGCATTCGAATATGAGACTCAGAAAAATGGAGAATTTGAAAGCTATGAACGAGATCGGAAGTCGGGCGGTCATCTCTTAGCAATCCCACCCTACCGTTGGCCTTAGTCGCTGTGTTGGACTCAGAGTGGATATCTTCATTCATAGGAGTATCAGGGTGTTCATCCAATTCATCTAGGTTACTCGTTTCGGATGAATCGCCGCCGGATGAGTTATCACCACTATTGCCTTCATCCAATTCATGGTCCATATCAACGTCCGCATCGCTTACCGTAGCATGACTGGGGTTGGTACCGAGAGCGGGTATGACATCCTCGTCTTCCTCGTCTTCCGCACCTTCTTCATCTTCTTCGTCCTCTTCGTCTTCTTCGTCCTCATTATAAGTCTCATCACTATCTTCATCAGACTCATTCAGAACAGGAGTATTGGATATAGCATCAATAAGGATATTGGAATAATTGTGGGCAACTAAAGGAGAGTTGTTTTGCTGGATGTGTTGTGCTTCAACTGTAGAAGGAGGACGGTCCCCGGGCGTTGCCGTCCTAACATGGGGCGTCTTTATACGAGGAACTGTGTCGTGACGATTAATGCGATCTTCAACACCTCCATCAGAATCATCAGAGTGGGTAAGGGGGAAAAGCTCATCTGGTGGTGGCCCCTGATTTCGACGCTGAGTAACGGGTGTCGATGATGAAAAGACATTGTAATATTGGGTAGCATCGTGGACTTTGCTGGCTAAAAAGCTAAGATCATACGGGGCGTCTTTGTCTGGGTATTTATGTGGTGGGCCGCCGCACGCTTCAAGAAGGTCTTTTTTCATGCGAAAGGACCTTGGATCAACAGCCAGAACATTCCATCCCCGCTGTCGACTACCAATTCTCACAAACATTAGACATTTTCGATGCGTACCCTCTCTAATGATTAACTTACTCGTCAAATAGGTCATCATACTGTTGGTCATCATCTCCGGAATAAAAGTCCCAGTGATTAACCGGGCGAAAGCGTTCCCAAATCCTCCATACAAGGAGTTTGTTATTGATATCCGTGCTGACTAGCCAGTCTCCATGAGGGTCTAGGTCACAGTTCAAAAATGAGACGTTAGGTATATTTGCAGAATGTCCCGATAATGATAGTCGAATGTTTTGAGAGCGTCGGCGTTGCCGTGACCAACTTCGGAGCTTCAAAAATTCCGAAATACTGGTAATATGAATCCAGTCATTATTATGGACCTTTGGGTGTTTCGCTCTAGAAGATGAACCTTCCCGAGTCGCATGTGAAACTTCCGTATTATCCACCAGGGCAAAAGCAAATATGGTTATTGTTGTGGTATTTGAGCTCACAGCTATCATTCTCGCGAACTTATGGATTGCCAAAGCCCAGGCACTTTGTGTAACCCACTCACTGAAAAAGCATTCCACTCCATTGCCTACTTGGACTGGGTCGGTATCTTCAGCCCTGCGATTTTCAATACACCAGAAGATGCGTTCAACCCTATAAGCAGCTACATTCCCTGAATCCGTAGCCAGAAGTAATATCTCATCGGAACCAAGGTCACCAACAGTGATTTGGTTGATGGCATGAGGATTATTGGGTGCAATATAACCCGGAGCATCGGGTCGTGCCATTTTGGGAGTTAGGATAAGAGCCGGCCGTGAACCGATAATTTGTCCGCAACTTGGTTGAAACACGTATATCCGGCTGGAGTAAGCAACAAAATACAGGTTCTGCCTCTGGGACAGAGCAGTCTAGAGGAAGAGTATCATGGTTAATTTTATGTGTGTCGAATGGTAAAGGAAGTGTCAGAGCTTACCAGGTTATTCCGCCATGTCGCAATAGGAGGCGATGGAAGGTTCCGTCTGATATAGAAACTCAGTCAGCCGTTGAGTAGAGGGTCTCTTGGAGGAGCATTAGAACGGAGCAACATACGGAAACTGCAGGCTTGAGTCAGTTATATTGCTCTAGAACATATAAGGAAGGATTTCTTTTAAAACATACACGCGTATCTCCCCGTTCAACACCGTGTGGCTCCACGGTAATTCCATGGTCGGCGTGTTCGTCAAGAACTTCTATCCAGACCGGGTTGCCTGCACCAGTATCACTCGGAGAATTTCGATCCATGTTGTACAGTCAGGCCATGTATTTGGGTATATCAGATTTAAGTCATCGGCACTGCTGTGGGTCGATCAAGCCTGTTGAAGCACTAGGGTGAGTAAATATGCGTGAGATCCGGCGCTGTCTCAGAGATGAAGCAACCATTCTTGGTGGAGGCGAAGAAATGTGGTGGGGTTTTTCTTTAGTTGCCGGAAACAACCAAGCAGGAGCCGGGATCAAGTTGCAGTCGAGAATAGCAGTGTTCTCACACTCCGACGTGCATCACAGTAGCAGGTTGGTTGGCAGCTCGCCAAAATAACAGCGTCAGGCTGCACCACCGAGATGTTGACCTGTCGTCGAGAGAAAGCTGATGAGGCTGCGAGTGTTTTCCGGCTTGACGTCAAACACTTTTTCGTTCTTGGAAAAGCACGAAAGTTTACCTTAATCACGTGCTCACTTTATTTCCCCGACATTATAACGCACGGTCTCTCTATTGATCAGTGCATTGACCGTTTGTCACATGACCGATTTCACTGATCTTCCGGCGAAGTTTCGAGTTTCGACTTTCTGAAGAACGAGCTGAAGAATGAAACGAGCAAGGCGTTGAAAAGCAAAGGTAACGACGGAGGCACCAGAGCACGAGTCGGTAAAAAGGGGAAAACGTGGCAAAGATCGAGACTGTTGCTCTATGTAGCCAGCATGGATCTTGTGTCCACTATCCGGAAGGAAGGGAGCAGGTAAGTTGCACAGCTCGAGAATAGCCAGCCCGCAGGTGTCAAGTGACTGATCAATACATGGCTTCATAGGGGAGGACAAACGGAGTTCAAATGGTCAGACGTTAAGGACTCGAGCCGCCGGGAAAACTACCTTGGTCATTCCTTGATGGCCCCCGTTGGTCGGTGGCAACAAGGCCGTGACCTCTCGTGGTATACCAAAGGAGAAGACTCTGACGCAGCAAAGAAAGCTCGAGAAGAGGAAATCCGGAAGGTCAAAGAAGCAGAGCAAGAAGCTATTGCCCGAGCACTTGGTCTACCAGTATCAGTGCCGTCGAAAAGCTCGAACGCTAACCTGGAACCGCTGGGGGGAAAGGACGTCGAGCGAGCAGTCTTAGAAGGAGCGGATGATCATGACGATGTTGACCGCGTCAAGGGAGTCGGATTTGGTGGCTTCACTGGCAAGACGCCAGCTGGAGAAGGGATCGAAAAGCTGGAGCCAATAGGAGATGTTTCTAGCAACTACAGACAAACCGCAAAGACCAATGCTGGCAGCCGGCCCCGCAGTGACCGCCACTCGGAAAGAAGAAAGGAGCACGGCAGAAGAGACGATCGAGATCGTGCAAGGCACTATAGAAGCCGGAAAGAAGACTACCGCTCAGATCGACATGAAAGGAAAAGATATCGTTCTCGTTCGCGGTCCCGAGAGGCCGTTAGGAGGCAACGCTCCGCTTCGCGTTCACGCAGCAGAGATCGGGAAACACGAGATCGTCGAAGCCATCGCAGACGGAGCCGATCACCCCATGACTCCCGACATCATAGAGAAGATAAAAGATATGAACGTTATGACAGAAGACGATAATACAGCTCAAATATAATGACGGGTTTTGGCGTTTTCGTGGATAATCTATTACTCATTGGCATAGCCTCTAGGGTTGGTTGGTCACGCTTCATTTTGCATAAACAGGTAGTTGTCTCTAATATCTATGAATTTACAATTCATCCTTAGCGCTGGGTTGGGCATTCAAGTCGGGCATAGTCATCATTTTTACCACAAGGCTGGTCCAGCCGGTGAAGTGCTGGGTTCGCTGGCCCTTGCCGGTATCTGGGTTGTACTGCTCCCAGGCAAAGCCAGTGTTCTTCCACTCCTTGTAGACATTCTCTACTATATTCTTGCGTAGCTTCGTATACATCTCAGATGCCTGTTCCTGGTGGGGACCGTCAACCTGAGCGACACTCTGTAAAGAAACGCGTTAGTTAGCTATGAAAATATGTGAACCATATGAGGACATACCAGAAGATTCTTAAGGACCAGGTAATTCATATTGATCCAAATAGGGCCTTTCCAGTAGTTCTCGCCAGTCCCGAAGAATTCATCCTTTTTGCTCAGACTTCGGATGCCGTAGTCACTCCATAGCTCGTCTGAATCCTGGATGAGATTTAAGATATCTCCCAATCTTGGGTGGTTGACGTCCAGAAGGCCAGTTATAAAAGGGAAAATTGAGATATACCCCTTATGGCATACATGAACACTATCTTCGTAATCATCGATAGTGGAATCACAATATGTCTTTGCGTCCTTACTCCAATGGAGATCATCAATATTTCTAAGGATAGCAGTTTCATATTTGGTGAATTCCTCGACATCAGCTGTCTCACCTAACGCTCTGGCAATGTCTCGCAAAGATTGGGTCATCATGCCCATCCAGCTTATGAGATCAACGTGAAGCTCTCCAGGGTGAGGAGGCTGAGGTCGAGGGTAGTCATCCAGGCCAGACGTGAGGATGTGCTCAACCGTGCGTCCTCGCCATCGATATCCTTCTTTCGTAGAGAAAGATTCTCTCTCATAAGATTTGAGATCGCCCCATTGAGTCTTCCTAAACCAGAAATAATGGCGACGGAGGAGGGGATATATTGAACGAAGGAATGTTATGCCAAGCTCTTTATTGTCAGAATAAGCAGAGTTGTTAGGATTATCGGGGTCGGAGGATTTCCCTAAGGAAACTTTGTTCATGAATTCTTTGAGGACAAGAAACAATGTTGGCGGGTTGGCATAGTGAGGGTATTGAGTTTGGAACTCCCTTGGAACCTTGCTTCTAGCTTCAGGTCCTAGGATTTGTTCTCTGGCAATCCACCCATCTTCATCCATTAAACTCAGCCAACTCCTAACAATCTGAAGCCTGCTCTTTGTTAGTTCGCTATTTGATAGACAGGTGAAGGTAGAAGGGCGTACGTCAAGTCAAGGTCCCAATCCATTATTGGCAGCAGGTGGAAGCCCTCATCCCACAGGAACCCCCTGGGGAAGAAGGGACGGGAAGGAACTGAAGTAAATAATTCAGATGGATCTGTGACCGTGAGTTGAGCGCGGGACCGAGCTTCGGCAGCCTCTTCCCAGAATCCTTCGTTCTCTTCATCGTACTCAGGAGCATAGCTGCGGTCAACAATTGAATCTCCGTAAAAGTAGCCGATTCCGCCTACTAAATTGGAGAGCATTTCCTTTGAGAACCGCAAGTACTCTGAATTGTTGAACGGGGAGAGGGGCTTGAAGATATTCTCAAATTTTTGGGAGAATGAAGCAGATACATCTTTAATCCGCTTCGTGATCGTGGATGCTGGATGTGGTAATTAGAAACAATAATGACCCAAAGGATTATTGCGCACATACAGGTCAATGGTTTTTCGGTTGTCCCTGATGAGAAAATGATATCAAACTAACTGAAAGTCAATGATCAATGGTTTGACAGTTAGGGTAACTAACTAAACGGTAACATACCTCAAAAGAGCCGCGGAAGACTTTCTGTATATAGTGAATGTTACCTCCACCCTGAGTATTTGTAAGGGTGAGCAATGCCGGAGGAGGAGGTACATTCCCTTCTCCAAACTTCTTTACCGCAGCTTCAATATATTGTTTCATATGTGTGAAGAGTATAGCTACAGCAGTATTGGAAATATTAGCAGCACTTCAGTAGAACGAAAGGGTGGCCTCATACTCTTTCCTTGCCAAAGCGCCTCTGGCGGGACGTTCATGCTTGAAACGATCGTTCTGTCCAGCGGCTTGTCGTCGTAGCTTGGGTGCATTCGCTCAGGATAAGTGTTGGTATCCGGACCACGGGTGATATCAATAGTAAAGTCACCCAGGCCTATTGCGTTTCCACCAAGTCTGATATCTCCTGCATATCCGAGCTCATCGGGTTCGTTGTGCAGCCCCAGCTTCCCCAGACCTTCCAACCCAGCATAGAATATCAATGTTGTAGGCTGATTAGGAGGGGCATCGGGACGAGGTACTCCCTTAATTCGAGCACCCCAGCTGCCGCCGTGAGTCCCTCCCGGGATCTTTACGAAGTCTATCGTAAGGTCAAGTGTGTTGCGGGAATCGTGTATGGTCTGTCTGCCGCCGTTTCGGATGTCATATTCCTCCCAGCCATAGCCCTCCATTCCCTCATTCTGCTCACAGGTATGTCTGAAATCTATAGAACCAAGTTAGCTTTTACACAAATCCACACACCTCGTGGTAGATTGCACCTCGGGTCGAGCAACAGCCCTGTTTACATACTCTCCTGAGCTGTCTGGTAACTGTCGACCTTTGCCCACAGCAGCCCCATAAGTAAGCTCTTTGGAATCCGCGGACGCACTCCGAAATACAAATTGGGACGATAGGGACCCCATAGTAACGTCTGGTTCAATGCTGTATCCACGGCCAGGGCAGCGGCAGCTGTATCCTCCGCTGCAACAGGGCCCAGCACGAAGAGAATACAAACCCACAGAAAAGATATAGCAGCCATGTTGACCGCTCGCCCTGGCCTCATTATTAGCCACCAGGTCATACTCCGTAAGCTGCTCAAGCTTAGGTATCAATGGGTCCGGCCCTGCCTTTCCATCTGCTTAAGAGTTAATGATGTCTTGACGTGTCCCCATTTGTAGGAAGCCAAACACAGCCGCCGGAGATACAATGGTCCGTTTTTTATATCCACCTGCCCGGTAGGTAAAACAGACCTTGGATAGTTGTTGGTTCTGAATATCCAATTGACCTATCTCATGATGCAGGGCCTAAGTATCGAGTTCGTGTGTATAGCAATTGATATAGATTGTGAACATATAAGGAAACCGCCTATAGCCCTTGAGATCGAGGACAGATGGAACTAACTATAGGAAATCATATAACTGGCTGGTGACGTCATTCATCTTTACAAATATCAAACTGACAACTAGTTAAGAGATCGATCTCAAGAGAGAAAAATCCATGAAGCGTCGAAGCCGAATGGTAGAAAATATTCCTCTATATCACCCTGCGAGGATCCAGAGAAGAAATATTCAAACTCTTAGCATCGCCGTCGAAAACAAACTCGCTCATAAGCTTGCCAGTTGCCGGCGCGTTCTGGATACCCCAGCAGGTATGACCGGTTGCTAGGTACAAGCCTTCTGTCCTAGTCTTGCCGATAAGGGGGCTTCCTCGATCGCCGGTGCCAGCTACATTAGGAAGATAGCAGGCCTGCCGGACCATCACCTCTCCGTCCCGTAACTGGTCAGACACACTTCCAATTGCGTTGATAATGTCATCGCATCTGGACTGATCAACCTCGACGTCAGCTGTAGATGACGGCAAAGGTACCAAAGTATCCCCTTCTCCACAAGCGTATACGGTGTTGTCTGGCCGAGCATATATTTCAGGGCTGGCTGCAGATAGTCTGCCTGACTTTGACTGTCCCGCTGGTAGGGTGATCTCGGTAAATAGAGTGTATGCTGAGACAGGACGTGTTGGACGTATGACAACACTATGTGCTCGAAGGGCTTCGATTGGGGCTGGCGGGAATATCCTTGATGTCCAGGGGCCCGCTGAAATGATAACGTCTGTAGCAGTGATAGTTTCGGTAGCACCAGTGGCTTTGCTTCGGTATTTTACGGGCTTAACAGGGCCTTCTGAGCAGTCAATATCAGTAACGGTGCCCAGGACAACTTTTGCGCCCTTCTTTTCCGCCAGCTTTGCCATTGAAGTCGTAAAAAGGTACGGATGCACCTGTGCGGTGGTTCCCTTGCCTCCCATCTCCTCGTACGCCCTTAGCACTGCAGGATCGAACCAGTCAAGGTCTTCTGGAAACCCGGCAGCCTTCAGCGTGGCCATGGCATCATCGCTTCTCTTTCCCAGAGAGACCGCCTCGTTGCCGGACTTGGACTTGTCAGCCTGGCTTCTGGCTCGGCCATCTGCGATAAGCTGTCCGCATCCAACTTCCCTATATCCCCATCTGTCTACTCCGCCATGTTCTTTTGCTAGTTGGGCATGTAGCTGGTAGCTCAAAGGGACAATTACTTTGGGATATGCCCATAGAGCTAGCAGCCCACCGGCCTTGCCAGATGCTCCACCAGCAATCTCCGAGGCCTCGAGAATCGTTATTCTGTGTTTTGATGGATCGTACGAAGGATGTCTTGTGAGGAAATAGGCGCAACAGCAGCCAATTATCCCGCCGCCTGGTAAATTAGATGTCAGACCCGTGTTCGATTATCAGGAGGGGTTCGGCCTACCAATAATGACAATGTCTCGCTCCCTGCCGATATCAGTCATTCTGGCTGGTGACTCTAAGCTTCTCTTGAAATAATGCAGCCTATACCGAGAATTAAACCGTAACAACGTCCTCAGCGGTGTTTGGTCCCGAGGTCCTGTCGAGGTCAGATGTCTCCTCCATCCGTAGTTAAAAGTTGTGCCTTTTCCCCTAGTTATGACGTCGTAAAAATAATTCCTCGGTCCCCGCGAAAAAGGAGAATCCACAACCGCAACCCCGTATATTGAACTGCTTCAAAACTGCAAGGACAACGGATGAAATAAAATCGGGTATATTTCTCAATGCTGCAGCGTCTCTAATTATACAAATGGTGGTCATATCCCAGAAGTGAAGGCAAGACAAGGCCATGAATTAGCAACAACCAAGCTCAGAACTCTCCCTGGTCGCCCAGGAGTAGATAGTGTATGAAAGTAAACAGAAAGCAGAGAAATAACGCTCAGAATGCAGTTTAAAAAAATGGGTAGATATAAGAAAGGAGAAAATAGTGCTATTATCGAGTTGGACTCAGCGGCTTGTTGAATCCTCCCACACGGTTCATGTACTGTCTGTACTGTGTCTTCTTCTCTTTGCGGACACCGGAGACATTGTTTCCAGGGACTTTGGTGTTCTGCGTGCTCTTGAAGGATGAGAACCCCATGGCCTTCATCATCACTTGGTCTAGGTCGTCAGGATCGTCTGGTATGTCTACCTCCATTTCGTTTTGCCGGCCGGACTTCGTGGATGGTCGTGCAGATCCAGACATGCCATTGGGTTCTCTACTGTCTCCTCGACGTCGGCTGTGTTTTGCATCCCCCCAGTCAGGTCCACCTCTACGGGTAGGTGATCGTGAGCGGGCCCTACGGCCATTTCGTGCGGGCGATCGTGACCTCGATGGCGACCTGCTGATAGATCTCTCGCGATGTCTCTTGGACCTAGAAGCGTATTCTATATATGCAACATCATATCAGCACTCTATAGTCATGAGGCTCATGAAAGAGCGAGCGTATGTAGTGTGTAGATATACACATACCACGTCGAGAGCTGTATCTGTCTCTGCTTAAACTCCGCTCTCTGCCTTTGCCGCCTCTACCATCTCTGTCAAGATCTCTCCGGGTATCTCGTGGGTAATCTCGCGCTCGTCTGTCCCTTGACCGGCTTCTGTCTCGTCGTCTCTCTCCTCTGTCCCGAGATCGTGATCGAGATCGCACCCGTCGCTCCGCTTTGGGGCCATTCCTGGAGACCTCCTCGCTGCCTGCTGCCATGTTTTTTGGAGTAGAACTAGGTTCTTTAGATTCACCATCGGACCGCGTGGTATTATCGTTCATATCCCACATTGCTGAGCTGTCTGTCCTTCTGGCGCGTTTTGCTGGTGGTTCGACCATAGTGTCAAGCATGAGGTGAAAATCCACAATCACAACGGTATCTTCGTGGAAATAGGGGCCAAAGCTATACCAAATAGCTGCTGATATCGCCCGAATCTCGTCTCTGCTGCTGCTTAACACGGGTTCAAATGTTCAAATGTTTGTTTGCTTCTTCGTTGCTTGCGTGCAAGATTGAAAATGAACGAAAAACTTCTACGGCGGGCGGGAAAAGCCAAAAGTGCTCCAATGATTTTCTTTTTGTGATTTTGCGGGCAGAGAAAAGATTTGATAGACTGAAGAGACAACAACAACTTTGCTAGGTAGAGCTATAGCAATATACAGAGCAGCAAAAGTCTTGCTGAAATGGCTCCTAATGATGTGTCTCACCGTCGAACCCATAACTTGCTGCTGATATCGAAGCTGCTCAACCTCCGCGAGGGTGCTGCGCCGTTAACTCTGGTGCAAGACTCGCTGGAGCAGCCAGCCGCTCCGCTCTTAAAGGAATACATTCGACGAACCAAAGTATTTATTACTTGAGTCCCCCTATAGCTATGATTTAAAGTAGTGTCTGACGGCTGTTTCAATAGCTATCTAAAGGACATGTAACCTTCGTCTCCTTCGATACATTAACTCGCCCGGCTGGAGCTGATACATTCATAAACGCCGCTGGGAAGCCATACGAACAGATCGCAGAAGAGGTGACATCGTCTTATACTGCCTCCCAGCCTACAGGAAACCAGAATATCACTCCCAAAAGTGAGTATCCGGAGAAGATTTTATTTGTTCAATCTGCTAAAGCACAGACTTTAGGATACCTAGTCATAGTTGATTCGGTGCATCCATTGCTTTCTCCAAGAGCTGGCGCAAAGACCATTTATCTGCCTGAATACCTCAGCTCACTGTTGGGACCTGCTTCACCCCATGTGCAAGTCTCTCTTGTTTTGGTTTATCACCGTCATATACCATCTTCACCCAGCTCGAATCCGTACGCACCATCACCACTCTCCCTGTTGACATACCTAGCCACCACAATAATCACCACCCATTCAATGTCTCAGATGCTGGCTCGAAAGGCAGCTATAGATAGGAGCCTGGCGCCTCCAGTATTTGGCCTGGAGGAAGAAGTCGACGGAGTTTTAATTGGAAGGGTTAACCAACACTTGAAGGGCGAGAAACAAGATGGAGTTGTCCTGGAGATGGAACATAGGCGGAAGAGCGGGCGTGGCATAGTCGAGTGGTATTTCCTGCCACATGCATCTAAATACTCTGCCAAACAAGCTACGGAGGTGGTCATTTTGCTTGATGACCATCCGCTGTATAAACGGAAGGAGAGTGAAGTGAACGAGGAATCATGGGAGCCCGAATCAACCTTCGAACTTGGCCTAACGGAAAGACAGCGGAGAGAGAGGGATAACGTGGTGCTGCCTTATTTCGATGCCCAGAAGGGTGACGGTCCCGGAGAGGGTGGACGTATCCTCTATGATATGGGCGAGGAAGACGACTTCGATGAAGAAGAGGACGAGATCTGAGCAGAATCAGCAATTGCCGGCAAGGGAAAAGCGAAAGTCCTCAGAAATTCCATGATCCATTAATAATAGGACATGCAAGGGCTTACACAAAAAGGCTACAACGTTGTGAGCATTATCATCGTCGTCATTTTGGTGTGTATGATTATGGACATTAATAACTGCACTAGAAGAACCGCCACCAGATGAGAAGGATAAAGATGAAGCCAACTCCCGCAAAAGGACCGTACTATTAAGCTGTGTTAGTTTCCAGCTTCGACGGTGCAGGCGAACGAACTGATGAGCAGGCCATACCTGTTTAATCAACAATTCCCAGTTTATTCGAACAGCAGCCTTTCGGTACTTCTTGCTGTCCTCCCGCAGCCTGCCCGACATCTCTCCCATGCGCTCCAGGCTATCACCCCGGTACAAGAGATCTTCTATATTCTTTGTCATCACCTTAGTGACATCCTTTAGTTCATCGTTCAATTTATCGATGTTCTGGGATGCTCGGCTATCTTGGTATGACTTCTTGGTTCGTTGGATAAAGGAGTCAAATTCGACAAAAGCATATGGTCGTAAAGAGGAAGAGAGATATCTTGTTGGAGAATAGGTATTAAAGAACTCTGTTGCGATATCGGATAGATACGAAAAGGCGAGTTTGCGGGGATACGACTGCTCTGCGATGCATAGGAAACAGATGTCGTCCTGAATAATGTAGCTAGAGCAGCCAAGTTAGCATCCACATTCGATATCTCCTCATTACACGGTATCTCCTTAGGGAATCCATCTCCATACTGTAGACTGTAGCGCCCCGAAGATATGCTAGCTTGTTGCTCCGAGTTGCGATTCAACCGCGCAACTATTTCTTTGGTCTGCGACTTTACATCTGACAGCTCTGACTCGGCCTAAAGATAACTCGTTAGCGCATTCAATTTCTTTTAAGAGTCCACATCCTGCGGCAACACACGCACCTGTTCATTGTCCACAGAAGCCGCAAGCATCAAGCCTGGAAAAGGACAAACATCTTAGCTTCAACGCCCTCACAGGTCCAGACACGGAACATTACCCACCGTCCAGCCGGGAAATCTGTGTTGATATCACCATATTGACGACCCTTATTATTCACTGGAATTAAATTGTCCTTAATCCGCAGTTGACTGTTGACTGTTGACTGTTTTTTTGCTTGAAGCCAGATTTTGTTATTTTCTATTTACTTGACGAGAAGAAGATGAAGAAGCGCAAGGCGGTGTCGGGCGGCAGAACCAGCTCCCCCCCAAAGCTGTAAGTACATCATCGACCGACCTCAACGCCAACATCAACTCCAACGTTCGTTACGATACAAGAAGGATTTTCTTTTTTCTTTTTTTTCTTTTTTAATTTTTACTGCTGTTTTTTTGGTGGCCCTTTACTGTTTACCCTTATCAGGCAGCTGGAATATGCTAATGTCTGGAAACTGGTAAGGCGTGGGCAGCAGGGTGCGCTGGACGATGCGACTCATACAAAACGGACAGCTCGATCTTCAAATGAGACGAAGCGGAAGATGCCACCCAAAACGGCCTCCAATAAGCGCAAGTCCGCTAGAGGAACTAAGAAGAATCCATGGATTGATGAAGAATTTGTGATGACAAGCGAGAAATCTCCGCTTGTTGACATTGATTTGGCGGTATGTGGTGGTATGAGCTTTCAATATCTGAGAGTTGCATTTGGCTGATATATGCCAGAAACTGTTCGCCAAACCCGAGGCATGGACGTGTCTAGACGAAGGAGAGAAGAAAGAGATTCTTTCTCTATTGCCTGAGAGTGTACACCCAGATGCAGAACCTTCCGCTGAGAATCCAGATGGGATCATTCCACCTCTCTCCAAAGAGTTTCTGCGCTCAACCGTTTGGCGTGATGCAACCCGTCAATTCCAACTAGACCTTGCAAACGGAAAATATGATCCGCAATGGCAGAAACAGGCACATAAAGCAGTAAAAGAAAGGGCTGAGGGAAAGTTTGATGCCAAAAAAGAGCGAGATTTTGAGGCGTTCTGGGGCCAGAAACAGCGCTATCACACCAATGTGCCAGCTGGTGATAGTGCCACAGTTGACTTCAAAACTTTAGTCACCAACGGTGTGTTCGAAGTGGGAGACGTTTGGAAATACTCGCGTTCTCAGGGGAAAGGGGCAGAAAAGTTTCTGGTTGAGAAAGAGGTAGCTGTCCCCCCCCCCCCCCCCCCCCCCCCCCCCCCCCACGCATCATCCCATGATTCAGCCTTAGCTCACGGTATACTATCAGGTCATAAGTTCAGATGGAGAGACCCTTACTTTTGCTATTCCTCCTGGTAGGCGCGTGTTCATGCCTTCACTGACCAAGTGTCAGTCAGTGGCTTCGCCTGCGCCAGAGCCTATACCCGACCATCCAGTTGAACGTGAGGCCAGGCCGGACCCTAACGTTGAACCCAGGGTCATAATTGAACATGAAGCTAGGTCAGAGGAGGTTTCGAATACGAATACGTCAGAAGATGTTTCGGCTGAGCCTCAAGTTTGTGATCCAGACCGAACTATTGCCCAGGAATATATAATGAGTAACAACCAGAGTGTTCGCACCACGAACCTCGCAACAGAACCTAACCAGACCTCGGCAAGAAATGAAAGCTGTGTTGATAACAAAGCAATTGTCGAGACATCTATACCCCAGAACCGTTCGGACATTAACACAGCTATGGATATTGACCCATCCAACGATGTTACTCCCAGCATTGAATCAGAAGCAGCCAAGGAAATCAATGGCCATGCGCACATGCGTTTTCTAGGAAAGCCCTTTATTGGTGAGCTTCTAGATGATAGTGATGACTGCAGTATCATATCTGATCCACCAGATATGATTGATGAAATAGATGATGCGGATTTCCACAGATCTTTACAAGAGCTTGGACCTTTACCACCTTCAAACACTCCATATGTGCCGTTTAATTTAAAGGCAGATCCTTCCGACTCTAGAAAAGTTACATCATCTACTGAGCCTGAAGTTGCGGTCGTAGGAGTGCTGCCAACTTGTCATACTGATGCTACAAGCAGTACTCGGCCCGAACGATCTAACCCATTGGTGCCAAAAGATGGTATACGCGAATGTCCTACATCTATGGAAACATCAATCGCAACGGAAACTAAGCCGCAAGTCTCCGAAATATCCCGCCAAGCACATACCAACCAGTCCAACGGTCAAGCATCTGTACATCCAAAAGTTGATACAGACGATAATACTCAAGCAGAAATCAGAGCGCCAGGTATTTGGCCGGAAACATCGAGTCAGCCAAGTCCCGGTTCTCTGGGTACTCTCAGCACGAAGCCCGCGGCGATGTTGGAAGTAACAGATAAAACGAGCCCTCCCCCTCAGGGTAAAGAGGCTTCTGTTTCTGAAAGTCCCAATAGCGTGGAGCCGGTAATATTTCCAGGTGTCACAGGACCTATGTCTTTGATTAGAAAGATTCACGAACTTGATGGCCGAGAATCTTCTGCCCGAGTCGCAAATGCATGGATGCTTTTCCGCTGCATCAGAAACAACCAGGACATGGGAACACTTTGGGAGGTCCGGCACAGCTGGTATACCCGATCAAAACGGTGAATATGACGTTGATGGAGAAATCCTGGCTTGATATTGGTGAGGCAAGATACTGGATCTAATAATACTTGCTGGTTGCCAGGATGCTACTCGTAGTGTACCTCCCACCGGATATCACTATTAAAAGAAACTGGAAACGACTTGAGTATGCCCTAGATCCCTGAGTTTCCCTTTGTATGATAGTGGTTCATCCTGGATAGATTTGTCAATTGAACACCTTCATGGGCTTGTTCCGCGGGACTATTTCCGGAGTGAATTATCTTGGCATATCTTTAGGAATTGATTAATGAATACGAACGGCTGCAGTTGTGCCATTTCAGTTTTTTCTTGGTTCTACACCATCGTAAGTATATACACGAAAATAAGGCCATGATGTCACGTAGCCAAGATATATATTTACAAATCCACTTTTAAGTCTCAGACTGGACCACTACCTCGTCACTCGTGACCCTCGAAGGATTCTCTGTGCTATTAATATCCACAGCACAGCTGCACTCGATGAAGTCTTCGAGCTCTTCGCTGACCGTCTTCAGTTTCTCCTTCACACATGCAACCGACTCTGCTCCAACTATATGTCTGGCAGGAGGGTTTTCATGACCTCCAATGGCAGTGACTGCATACATAGTTTCCCCCATAAGCATTTCTAGGTGCTCAGAGCCGAGTGGCGGATAAAGTGAGACGCCAGAAGGTGCGGAGAGAGGCTCGTCATTCTCCTTTGTACACTCTTGCTTCACACTTCCTGGAGAAGACAACGATGCCTGTGTACTTGGCGGGAAATGGGCTGACCGGGCATACCCGCTGAAACCCGGAAGCTGGGAAAGTACGCTGTTCATAATTCTTCGGAAAAGGGGTGCATGATTTTGGGCTGGATTGTAAGCGTCAAGTGGTGGGACGCTGGTGATGAGATTCGACAGTACTCCTATCTCAACGCTGCTTTGGAGGATTGTAATTCGGATATTGAATGGCGCTACCTCGTATGCAAGGCTCTATTGCGGATATTAATATATTGTCTTGCAGAGGGGTTTTACAGGTATGGCTCACATCACAATAACCGTCTAATGCCCATTCTGCGGCACAGTATACCCCAAGACCAGGTGTTCCAATATGCCCGGCTATTATTCCATCAGTATATTGTGCGGCGAGAGGTTCGTGTAGTTAAGGATAGTAATCTTACTTATTCCACCCAGGACCATAAGATGCCCAGATCTCTGGAGCCGCATTTGTGGTAGAGCAGACTTGATCAAGTTCACAGGTCCAAAGTAGTTCGTTTCAAACTGGTCTTTTAGCAGCATTCTTGCACGCTCTGAAGTCGCAAGTTCTTCGACAGATCCAATGACGGCTACCAACGCTCATATCAGCAACTATCATTCGAGCAGAAGCAACTCAGGGGAGGGTTCAACGGGCTCACCTTGACTTGTGCAGCAGAGTACGATGTCAATTCTTCCGTATTTGTTTATCGTGCTAGCAATTGCAGCCTGGCAGTCGCTCATTATCCTATAGACATTCAAGTTAGCCTTCTGTCATGAGAGCCGTGTCTCGCCATGTCTCTAATTTTCCTCCATTGAAGCTAAATATGCCACTCCATTCGTACCTGATATCAAGATTCACAGCATCAAATCTTTCCTTCCAGCCACTAGTCTCCTGGCCCGGCTCCGCATTGTCTAGCTCTTCGAGGAAGTTTTCGAAAGCAGTGACCCTGGGATTTTCTCGTTCAGAGTCTGCAGGACAGCGGCCGCAAACCACGTAGTCGCCATGCGCAAGGATCTGGCGAGCTAACGAGATTCCTATGGGAGAGTCTCCAGATGAAAACAGCCAGACTCGCGGGTTCTCATGCGCCGGAAACTGGGATTGGCCAGCTGCTGAAGCTGTTGCAGCGGCCGATGGCGCTGCTGGTGGTGCTCCTGTGCCTGCGACGTTATTTTCCATTATCAATTCGCTTTGCGGGTAGGTTGAAAGCCCATCTCGAGGTCCAGCGGAAGAGCGCCTCCAGCCGGTCACGGCGTGTGTATTTATCTCAGCGTCGAACGGGGTCAAAGAGCCAGTCGCATGTTGGTTGTTTCGTCGGAGTTTGAAGCGGCGGGCGGCTCTTTTGGTTCCAATGCGATCTTGGTTTATCGCTGCTTGCGGCGGGACGCTGCGCTCTCATTGGCTGTTTCTCGCACCTTGGACGATAGCATAAAAGATATCTGGCGCTTCTTCTACGACGTCAACAACACCTTCGTCTCGACAACGCACGCCGCGAGACTCGACCGGTTTTGGACAGTTACTCTCGAGGCTTGCTTCGACAGCAAAGATGCCGGAAGCACCCAGAGGTAATGCGCGGCAGGAGGAGGAGACCGTGAGTTGGCCATCTGGAACTACTTTCTGCATGGACAAGGCTAACGCAAGCTCTCACAAGCTATAGTCGGCCCTCCAGCCTATGTTGAAGGGGTTTGTCATGCTAGTGGTCTCACAGTTCGTGCTGACGAAGGCCATAAACTATTGGAACGCACCCAATGGCGCTGACGGCGCAGCTGCTGTCAAGAACTCTTTCCCAAAGTTCTCCGAACGGCCCGACCAAGACACAATTACAAACGCCACTTATTTTCCAGTCAAGGCTGTGCCGATGTGGGAACCAGGCAGCAAGCTAGAAATTGCGATACATGTTACGCCATCTACTACATTCCCCCTTCCAAAGGATAGCAAGGTACTAGATGAGAAGGAATTTGATACTGCCGACAACAAGGAGCTTCGAGAAATCAGCACCACTCTTTTCATCCCCAAAGCAGTACAGAATAACGAGACCCTCTGGGCTCACTTTTTTGTTGCGCTTTCGGGACATCCGCGGTACTCCGACGAGGAAGGTTATAGCTCTGACACTGCGTATAACTTTTCTCATCCAGTTAACCAGTATCTACCAAAAAAGAAAGCCAAAAAGCTCCGAAACCTATTGGACGCAGCTAATGAGACTGAAGTGGTGGAAGAAGAGCCGAAAGTAGTGAAGATTGGCTCCTTTTATCATCCAAACCTCACTGTATCTCTCGTTCCTGATCAAGGGGCTATAAGTTTCCAGTCCACCCATCCTTCTATTCGCCGGTTCCTTCAGTTGGAACGGACCGGTGCCAGAGATGGCTCCGGGCAGGTAGGCTGGTATTATCCGACTTTCTTCTTCAATCGTTTCTGGCAGCTTAGGAACCATATGACGGAGCTCAACTCCACTGTCAACGAAGTTCCACTGCGCATTACCTTGAACACTGTCAAGCAATGGCAATTCGCTATAATGTCTAGCATTGAGGATGATTCCAAGCAGAAGCAGCATCAGGCGGCCTTTGGCGGCCCAATCCCACCCACGTCTGGCGATGGGAGCGAGGTCGAGATGATTAAGGAAGTGCTTTTGGATACCAATATTTATCTTCTTATCACGACCGGTGTTGTTGGTGTTTTGCATACGATCTTCGAGTTCCTCGCTTTCAAGAATGATATTGTAAGTGATGCATCCCCTTTTTAGCACTATGCCCATGTACAAACTCCAATGGCAAATACTTACCGAGTTACTAGTCCCACTGGAGGAAGAAGAAGGACGTCGTTGGAACTTCTGTCCGTACGATCATTGCAAATGTCTTCATGCAGCTGATCATCTTCTTATACCTGCTTGACAACAATGAGAATACATCATGGATGATTCTCGGCGGTCAAGGCTTTGGTATAGTTGTTGAAGCTTGGAAAATCACAAAGTCGGCTAATGTCCGCATTCGTCCCCCTCCAGCTAACTCTTATCTCTCATTCCTCCCATACATCATTGTTCTTGAGGACAAACACAAACTTAGTGAGACCGAAAAGAAAACTCAAGAGTATGATGAAATTGCATTCAAATGGTTGTACATCGCGGCCGTTCCCTTATTGATCGGCTACGCCATATACAGCCTGCTGTATGAAACCCACAAGTCATGGTACTCCTATATTATTGAGACACTTGTTGGTAGTGTCTATGCCTATGGGTTCCTCATGATGGTTCCAAGCCTGTATATCAACTATCGTCTCAAGGTGAGTGAAATTTTCACTCCCGTTAAAAACGAATGATTTAGAGAAACCGCTTTAGCTAACAAAAGTGCAATAGTCCGTTGCACATATGCCTGGAAAAGCACTCACTTACAAGTTCTTGAACACATTCATCGATGACTTATTTGCATTCACCATCAAGATGCCAACACTGCATCGACTTGCAACCCTCCGAGATGACGTTATCTTCTTCATCAGGCTCTATCAGAGCTGGAAGTACAAGGTTGACTACACGCGAGTCAACGAATTTGGCCAAGGAGGAGATGACGATGAAGAAGAGGAAAAGGTGCAAGCCACTCGGAAGAGCGAGGAGAATACCTCCGGTGGCGATTCGAAGGCAGGAGAACCGTCCACTCCTGCAGCCAAAGCGGGTGATAGTGAAGCTTCTTCTTCCGCAAAGGCGTCATCAAAGGGGTCTATGCGGAAAAGGAAGTAGACCGCAATCAGTGCTCCATTCCACCGGGCCACTCCGTCCCAGACAGCCATCTAGCATTCCTTTTCCTCCCATGTGAGCATTGGGGGAATCAGGAAGGGTATCATTCACTCTAAAAGAAAACCATATATACGAATAATCGGTTAATGTCCCCAATAGTGCAGCACCTGTTGATAACCAGAAGTGGTGCATTATTCTGCTCCTACATAATAATATCACCGCATACCCTGTCTTAATGAAGGCACAGCCCATGGCTTCTCCCTGTTGATATCAAGTATAGTTTTGACAATCTTTGGGCACGGATAGCCATATTCTTGTAGAATAAGTACACCCCCCTTGCTAATACTATACCACCCATGTTACAGCCTAATAATACACCGTATACATGTGCTCTACAGTATTTGAACTGGAAAGCTTTGTAATGGAATGGGATATCTCATATACACGAGTGAGCCCCTGGCCCACACGCATCATTACCGGCGACATAAAGGGTGGACAAGACAGAACAGGCAGTCTTATACGAAGCACGAAATACACCCCATTATGAAAGGTAATGAAAGTAAGCAGTATACCTTTTCAAAGGCCGTATTCCGAGACCAATATATCCTCCCTGCTGCCCCTGTACTTGCAAGAATCAAAATAGCAAGATCGTCGCTGACACCCCTGCGCATAGGATAAGACGATGGAAACATACCCAGCCGTCTCCCCACAGTCTCAGAGACAAATCCCATTTATCCAAACTCTACTCCAGAGACTGAAAATGATGCCACGAGCAGTACTCCGTAGCTTAGCCTTACCGGTTTGAGGAAGAGCGAGAGGGGCGGTTTTACATCCTCCATACGATCTGAGTGTTTCAGGGGTGGCCTAACTAGTCTCGCACACTTGCAGCTCTATATAGCGTGCATGAGGGCGATCATCATTACCATGATTCTGGAATTTCGGGTTTTTACATCTGGCCAGCAAATTGCCAGGGGTAGTAGTGCCTTAGCCATAGAGGAAGCACCAGGTATGTCTTCCTTGGTAAACTTCCATAACAAAAGCATATACAGCCACCCGGAGTTGTCTATTTTGACTTTCCTAGATAGCCTTTGATATCCTTGAGTATGGCTTTGCGGAGAGTAGCTTTAGGCCCCATTTGATTTGCTGTTGTCAGGGAAATGCTGCATGGGAATCCGCGGCTCAAGGGGAGGGCTATCCTAGCATGAAATGCACGACAGGCTTCATTCAGCATTGAGCCTGAGCGGGGTAGTCAGCCATACGGGACTCCTCTGTGGTTCCCAGAGGGTATTGTGTTCCATATTACATACCCTAAAATCGGACAAGTAATGGCATCCCCCTTGGGCGCTGATCGAATGCTTACTCGAACATCAGAAGAATGCACGCGGATCAAGGCGCCCCGCGTACCTGACTAAGAAAACGGCGAACATCGTGGACTTGGTGCGCGGTTAATTTGGCAGTCCGACGCTGGGATCCCCTAGACTAGCAGGTTGGCCACAACATATACTTAACTCTTCCGTGTCCTCGGAAATGCACCTGAAAACGGCCAAGGGTAAGGAAGCAATCCCGTCCTGGTGCAGAGGCGAGAAAAGTATAATAAACTGCTGAGGACTTCAACCCCAGATATTAGTTGCTGTGTGGTGTTTATCAGCAGAAGCTAATTGAAGCGAGATAAACAGGGACGGGGGTGATACGGAGTACCATGCATGCTCTTTAGATGCATCCGCCGTCTTGGATGTCTTGATGTCTTGATGTCTTGATGTCTTCTCAGCTGCCCCGGCGTTGCTGGTTGCCTTCTGTTTAATATAAACAAGTCACATGAGCAGCAGGGTCTTGGCACATGTTTATCTCCCGGATTAATAATCACCCGCGCCAAGATCCGCGATTAAGCTCGTGGAGTTTGATCGTCGGATCTGCAAAACATCGACATCGACATCGACATCGCAGTGAAAAGGGAGACTCTAGATGCCAGATTTCTCTAGATGACCGTCTCTTCTCGCTCAGTCATGATGTTTTAATCGTTATTGTGTCGGCCTTCAAAAGGCCGACCTTGAGTCATGGGCAGGGAGGGGTGTTTCTACCTGAAACCGCCCTTCGGTTCTGGGGTTACCCCAGGTTTCTCCATCTCGCGGACTCTGCACAAGGCTGGGCATAAAAAAACAGTTGACTGCTCCGTTTCTTCTTCATGGCCTCTTCCGGGGAGGCAAGGCTCCCATCGCACCATCTCGTACTCCCTGCCTGGGTTGCCGGCCTGCTGGTGCTGGGTCCTGTGAACCGTGCTGGCACCGTTAACTTTGGCGTAGCAAACGCACGCATGGTACTGGGGGTCCAGTCCACTTCCCCTTCCTCTTGTTATTCATATCGTTTTATTATCCGCTGGACCTGACATATCAGCTGTGCCGCTAGAGGATCCAGTCAAGTTTTACTAGCAGCTGGAGCGGAAATTAGATTCTTGATAGAATGATGCATTGGGATATTCTTTTTTTAACTTCCGTTGGCGAAAAGAGGACAGCCATCAATTTTGCCTGCATAGTGGTGTCTCCACGTTTCCCCGTCCTCCATATGCAAAGCCTGGCTCCAGTGACTTGGCATTGGCCATATTCTGTGAAAGCCGCGGTCAGGTGGGATGCTGGACGGCTGGTTTGGGTCACAAAGATGCAACGCTCTCAGATATTGGTTCACTTTGGACATCCCTCATGGAGGTTTGGCCTCGCGTACGATCGGAAGATGAACACGAACCTGTGGTCTATAGAGGGTATCCGCTATCGTTCGATACTACCCTGATCTGATCTGTGTATGTGTATCCTGGCCATGTCCGAGAGAAAAGTTATATAAACCCAATGCGTCTCCTCGATATTCCGTTTACTTCTTTCCCTTGCATCTCAGCTCGATACCAATATCTCTCTCATTCACCACCTGAGAATTATTCAACACATTGTTCCATCTCAAGATGAAGTCTGCAGCTATTCTTGCTCTCTTGGCCCAGGCCCTTGCTGTTACCGCCCAGCCAGTTGAAGGTGACAGAATTCCAGGCACTCGTACCTTGGACCTCCCCAACTTCCCCGGTGGTAGTGCTCCAACTCGCGGCGTCGAAAAGCGCGCTGATCTCCCTCCAGATAACGGTAGCGGCAACGCTCTTGACCCAGACAAGGTTCACATTGTTGGTGTCACCTATGGCGGTACTGGATGCCCTGATGGCACCGTGAGCCACGTTCTGTCCGACGATCGCCAGGTCATGACCCTCATCTTTGACGAATATGTGGCTCAGATTGGACCAGGTGTCAACACCAAGGAGAATCGCAAGAACTGCCAACTCAACATCAACCTCCGCTACCCAGGTGATTCCAGTTCTCTGTCTTCTCTGCTGATTACCGTGGCTATGCAAACCTTGAGAAGGGTGTATCTGGTACTCAGAAGTCCATCTACTACTTCTCTGGCCAGACCGAGCAGGTTAGTTCTCTCTTTCCTCACTTTTCTTGATTTTGAGCTATACACTAAACATATTGCACAGACTTCCACAAGCACCACATGGAAGGGCCCAATTGACAAGGATTACATCCTCCACGACGAGGCTAACCAGACCTCTACTGTCTGGTCTCCATGCGGAGCTAACGGTGCTTTGAACATCAACTCCCAAGTCAGACTCACCGCTACCGACCGCAACGCTCGCGGTATTCTCACCAACGACTCTGTCGATACGAGCTTCAAGCAGATTGTCCACGTCAGATGGCAACAGTGCACCAACTAGATCTCGCATCAGAGGTCATGGCAATAATCCCAGAGGCTCATCCCGATTGAACGATCGGACAACTATCTACGAGCCTGCAAATGGCTCCCCTTGAGCTGAGCATGGATATACTTACGGCTCGCCATGTGCCATGTACTTATTTACCATTCTCACGCCAGCCGGGTCATGCTTTGATTTATGAACTTACCGTATATTTTTATTCTCCTTCTTATGTTTAGTGTTTCCCCCTTTTACACCTCATGTATCTCTGTGCCGCTCAACTCCCCATCTCTGGGTTCCTCTTTGTGGGCGCTATCCATTCTTACCTCAGAGGTCAGCATAGGGTACTTAGATATATATATTATACCTTCATTCGCGCAATCCTTTCGATGCATCTTTGTTTCTTCATCGTCGTCTGTATAGAAGTTTGTGTATTACGTAAGCAAACTAGACTCTCACTAGGTAAACTTTGTTCCTGAGTGTTCCTTCAGGGCGCGTAAGAAACGCGATAGTTAATCATCAACGCAGAAGTCAAGCAACCAACGAACATGACAACAATTGACGAAAATATATACTACAATGGCTTGGACATTGGAAGAGGCTGTAGAACAGCTTGAGAGTGGTAAATTCGACTTTCATTATTTTTAGCTATCCTCGAATTGCGCTAATTGGATCAAGTTGCAAATGTGCCTGCAAAGCAGCGACATACAACTGTTGCTGAGCTGGTGAAAGTGATAGTTTCTTCGGCCTTTGATTCTGGGCTGGAAACAAACATACTAGATCGTATACTCAACGTTGTCGTGTCATCTAGACACCTCGATCAATCAATTTTGACTTCAATAATCAAAAATTTATACCCCGCTGAGAGAGTTCCAACAAAAGTTGTGTCCCGAGTGATTTGCTCTCTCGGAGCTACAAAATCAAAACCGTCTCCAGCGACGCAAAATTTGCTTTTGAGATGGCTTCTACTGGTCTATGATAGCCTAGTGAACCAGGCTCACCTAGAGAAATTTTATAGCATCCTCTTCGATAACTTGGATATGATTAGTTTGCGCCGCCTGATCTGTCATTTACTCTCGCTCATCACTCGGAGGAAACATGTCAAACCATTCCGTGTATGGGCCCTTTTGGAGCTAATCCGCAACACGGGGGGTGATGAAAGAGAGCTTTGGGGCCTGCTGCGAGTCTATAAAAGCTATTATGCTGACATTATAGTTGATGATACGGCGATTCCTCGGCGGCGAGCAACCTACTTTTTCAAACATCCCGACCAGGAATGGACCGCGCACATGAAACTACTTCAGGAGAGGGCTGCAAATACCGCTCCCCGGATTTCCCCAGAAGGCTTCCAGGCTATCCGTCGAGATGGTGTCAAAAGGAGCCGGATTGAGGTTGTTATACCCGTTCCTAAAACTTCTCGTGTCCGGCGCGGTTTTACATCTCTAGAAGAACTCAGCAATGTGCGAGATTTTGTCAAGAAACTAGACAAAATTGAGCTTCCGAACCAGATAGCTTCCGCGTTAATCGAACCCCTAAGCCAGAAATTCTTACTTCTAGTGCAGAATAAAGAAGCATTACAGAGGATGGAAAGCTGGCTTACAAGCTTCTTTGAAGACGAACTGGATCAACTACGAGAAGAAGATACTTCGTCTGAAGAGCTAGGTTTTGTCCTTGATAGCCTGGTTCGATATGCGAGATATACAAAGGTAGGTTCTCTCCCTTTACCCTTGATAACATTTCTAATATAGGCTGACAACGGAACTCTATACAGGCCCTTCCTGGTTCTGTTGATAAGTTCCTCCAACAATACTTGCCAGTGTGGAATGGAACAAACCACCGAGCAGCGGTACTGAGGCTCCTAGAATACGTACCTCTTCGTGACGATATTTTTCGCCAATACTTTCTGCGTCTGGAGAATGCGATTTTGAACAACACTATGGAGTCAAAAAGTTTGGTTCTCCAGTATTATACCGCACTAATACGGCGTTATGGCAGTATCCTCCGATCGAAGAGCTCTGTTGATCAGGCCCTTGACTTAGCGAGTGTAGTCCAGAGGGCCGAGTTGATGTCACTGACCTTAATGGAATGCCTAGCAACCTGTGGTACCAACCCAGTCAAGGACTCACGGCCCTCTAGTTCACCTGTCATGCAATTCTACACACAACTGGCCGAGCTATACGTTCATGCTCCAGCTAATCCACTCATACGACTAAACACCCCTCCTCCCGAGAGTGTATACCTCCTCGTCTTCACACCCGTTCTCAGCCATATGTCATTGATGAGCAACGTGATAGCGATCTATAAATCTTCCTTTGAACAGTCCCTAGCACCTACAGCTTCTGCAGGTGATGCCCCTAGGCAACCGTATGCAGATGCTGTTGTGGCCAGCCTCAACGGATATGTTCTAGATATCTGCAACCTACTGTGGCGAAATAGGGGGTTGAATGGTGACGAGCCTAATGCTCTTGGCTGCCTTGTGAGAAGTGACGTGGTTGAATTGCTCACCGAGTATATCCAGGAGGTAGGAGAGGACCTAGCAAAAAAAGGTAAAAATGGTGGTATTTACAGATTGCGGCTTGCATCTATATTCTCCTTGAGCCATCACGCCGCATTGTGTGGCATGTCGGCAATGTGTTTTAGAAATCTAGAGTCTATTGCTGGCGAAGACGGACAAGAGATACTGGCGCGATTAACATGGCCAGTAACCCAAAAGGCGCTGAATGCTCTACATAAAGCTGGAGGTATCAGGGCTGACTGGCAAGAATACCGACTGAAGATGCTCGAATGGCTGGACAAGCATGGGTCTGAAGGAATCGGTCGATTGATGAGGAATTCGATGATGACATTGAGGCAAGGCTAGGAGTAGCGCAGTCCCAGTTATCATTGAGTTGGTATGTCTGGACAGTTGATATAGATATCCTGGACGCTGGGATCGTCTCTGAGCTCATTTACTATATTTTCCACTGTGCCGCGGGCCTCTTCAGACTCAAGCTTAACAAGAGTGTCTTGGTTTGGATCCCATATGATATCAATGCTCTCCGTAACCAGATCCGTGGCAGCTGACATCTTGTCGGCCACTGCTTTTGTGGCTGTGTGCTCTGTGTAAACTATAAGACGGTTATTTTCGTCTCCCTCGACATCGGTTGCACCAGCATCAATTGCCAGTTCAAGATAGCTGTCAACATCAAGGTCGGGCTTCTGCTCAAACACTATCTTGCCCCTTTTCTCGAATAAGTAACTCGTGGGTGTGTTTGATCCTCCGGAATGCCGGATAATAGCTCGAATATCTTGCAGAGCCCGAGCTTTTTGGTCCGTTAAGCACTCCACCACAACAGCAACGGAATGTGGTAGCATTCCCTCAATGGTGAGTGATTCCAGTGCTGCCCCAGCTGCTGTGATGCCCTGTCCTCTTGCAATTGCCGCTTCTATGGTCGGTTTCGGCATTCCGCTCCGTTTGGCATTCGCTATAACAAGGGCAAGGCGAGGATTCGTCTTCGGGTCTGGACCATATACTAAGCATTGTCAGCTACCAGTAGCACAGCAGACATGGAATCACGTACACTTTGATGCCTGGATAATGTCTTTACTAAATATCTGACGCTCTTTGCTCTTTGCAGCATCGTTTTTCCCTTTATCATGTCTTATTGTCGACCAGCGATTGTGTCCAGACTGGAATATCTGGCTGCTGGAGATGTAACGACAGCTGCTGCAAGTCCAGGACAATTGAATCCGAGGACTCGAAAAAAGCCTGCGCCCTAATGTTGTTGCCATCTTGCAAAGCTCAGGGTTGCAATTGATGGACTCAAGTAGCTCATAGAAGACCATGCAGTCACGTCGAAGAAATATCCATTGGACCAGCCCGGGAGCTTCTTCAGAAACGGCTTGAAGTTAATCCGCGCCGTCTAGATCTGACGCCCGGGCACGGGCGAGAAGTGAACCTCAGGCGCGGCTTGGGCAGGTCGCAGCGGACCTTCAAGTTGGATGCGAAGAACAGCAACGCAAGCAATAAAAACGAGAGGGCCACGAAGGAGATAGAATGCTGTGAATAGTGATATATAATGTCTTCCTCTGAAGCTGCTGCCCGGCCCTCCAGCGGCGACCGCCCTGGCCAACCGCGCGCCGAACTCGATGTCTCGAAGCTCCATGCCCTCCCCTCCGAGCAGCAGGACCTCTACCTTCTTACCTACACTTCGGACCTTGTTCAGTATACGGTGACGCTGGATAAGGAGACATTGTGTGCACAGCAGAATTTTATAAAGCAGGAACTGTTTAAGATCATCCGCCTGGTATCGCCGGTGCCAACTCGGGTCATACGCAATGGCATTGGCCGCTGCTTCAGTGCTGTGTTTTCCAAGGGGAATAGAGCAACTCTTTTTGATACTGTCACGGAGCTGGTAGGGATTCTTAATTCCGGCAAGAATGAAGTGGATTTGAAGACGAAGTTTGCTGCTGTAGTGGCTTTGGGTGACATATTCGTGGCTGCGGGTGACGGCGTGGTGGGACAGTCCAGTGCCGCCTGTTCAGCTACCCTAAAGCTCCTGAAGCTGGCACAGAACAACGCAGGATTACGATATTGTGTGTTCGTCTCGTTGAGGAAAGTGATTGCAGGAGTTGGATCGCCGATTGATGAGGTTACAGCTCGTGATATATGGAAGCATGCTCGAAACGCAGCTGTCAATGACAAAGCGTACAATGTCCAGGTTGGATCATGCTCATGCCTTCAGGAGCTAGTCAAGTCAACACCATATTTTAAGAATACCAATGATTATGAACACTTGAAAACCACTCTATGGAAAGTCATGGACAGCTCTGTTGCGTCAGTGAGGCACGGAGCAGCAGGCTGTCTTGCAGCTTTCTTGGTGCAAGCTCACTCCAGCACGCCTATATTGAACATGAAATCTACTACCCTTCGGACAAAAAAGCCATTGAAAAGACAACCTACGGATCCCGTGGATGGCGATATTATAGAGCGGACCCAATCCCCGTCAGGCCGCAAGGCTGACAGCTCGCTGTCCTTCAAAATGGAGGACCTTTTAGCCCAGCTTTCAAGCCACTACTGTAAATCATCAACAGGAAATCGCGCTAGGGCCGCAATTGCGGTATGCTATGAACTTTTACTCAAGGAATTTGGTGGGCAAGTAGTCGAGGATTATTATACGGAGATTGCAGACCATTTACTCGTCACTCTTTTAAACCACCAAACTGTTGCATACAGCCGGTATCGCCTCCTTCTTACCCGGAAATTTGTCAAACATATTCTCGAGGATGTACTAGGCCGAGAAATGCTCCGTGAAAGTAGTCAGTTGACTGCAGTTAAATGGATTTCCAATAGTATCCTCAAGGACTATCCCCAGGTGGTTCCTGAGCGTCGAGAACCCAGCAAATATACCCTGATAAGTGCTCTCAGTGCGCTCTCTTCCCTCATCGAATCTCTCGGGTCTGCTGCAGCAACTGTTGCAGAGACCTGCCGTGAAGCCTTGCTTCAACTTCTTCAACATCCAAATTTCAGCGTTCAGGTCCATATTGCACACTGTATGCGTAATTTTGTGGTGGCATGCCCTCAACAACTTCTCTCATGCGTCACAGTATGTATGAACAGTTTAGCAAGGGAGCTTGGCCAGTTGTCCTCAATCCGCATGTCTGCTCCTCGCTGTCTCGGCTACGCACATGCCCTCTCCGCTATGCTAAGTACATCCCGGCTGCAGCCTCTATACGGATCCGTCGACGTTTATGCCAAGGTATTATCACAAGCTACAGACCTTCTCAAGACAAGTGGAGATTCGGAACTTCGAGTTGCTAGCACCCAAATACAGGTAGCCTGGATCCTGATCGGAGGTTTGATGCCACTGGGACCAAACTTTACAAAGATACATCTCTCACAACTCCTCTTGTTATGGAAGAATGCCTTGTCTCCAATAGCAAAAGAGAATCTTGCCAAGCGTGGCCCGCTGGAAATGAGCTTTCTAGCCCACGTCAAGGAATGCGCATTAAGCTCGATACTAGTCTTTTTGGAATATAATAGCAAACTTATCACTTTGGATGGGTTGAAAAGAATTGCCATGATGCTTCAGGGAAGTGTCTCTTTCTTGGAACACCTCCCTAAGCTGAAAGCCGTCGAAGACATCTCCCAACGATTATCCCCATCACTTCAACTTGCGGATTATGCAACCTTGGTTCGACGACGAGTTCTACAATGTTTTACCAAGCTAGTCAATTTGAGTCACCTTAATCCTATGGACAATCTGCCTCTCTCTGGTATCCTAGGCCTCGCGATATCTTGTTTTGCCGACCCAGATGTCACCTCCGCGAACCCATTAGAGACGTCTATCGCTGCTTCCACTGCAAACTTTGATACCTTATGGGATCTTGATGATAATTTCGGGTTTGGCGTTACGGGATTTGTGCGCAATTTTGTGCCTGGACAGTCAAGATCCGGACCTTTTATTAACACGAGCGTGACTGAAGCCACAGGTCATCCAATTGACTCTTCTGTGAGTTAAACCTGTTCCCCAGATATAGTGGGCTATCTACTAACTTTGGCAGTTGATTACTCCAATGTGTCATGCAAGAGAGCATGATTCTGTATTGCTTTACTATGCCAAAAACATCAACGCAGACTATCTTCCCGATCCACCGCAAACCGAAGTTGTCAATTCCGCAATTGAATTGTTCTCTGTTACTCTCCCGCTACAAAACCCGAAGGTTCAAGAAAGTAGCGTTGAGCAAATTGCAACCATGCTGTCATCACATAGCCTCAATCGAAACCCTGGACGTAAAGCAGCCATGACCGCTAATATTGCGATTGCCCTTCTATATACACTCCGGGTTTCCGTAAACGAAACCCCATATCTCCCTGGAAATTTAAAACATGTTGCAGTTGAAAAACTTTTCCAGGAGCTCATACAGGTACGTGACTAGATTTCACCCTTATTCAAGGCTTAAGTCTTATACGGCATTAGAATTTCATAACAAACCCTGATTATATTATCCGAATAATTGGATTTGAAGGGCTTGGCCGTTTATGCAACAGCTCCGGCAATGCATATACAAACTCGGAAATAAATAGACTTGTTGATGTCATTGTGGAAAACCGTGATCCCCATGCCCGAGCCGGGTGCGCAGCTGCGCTGGGCTCCATACATGCTCAAGTCGGAGGGATGGCAGCAGGGTTTCATTTGAAGACTATTGTCGGTGTCCTAATGTCACTATGCAATGATCCCCATCCCGTTGTTCATTTCTGGGCCTTGGAGGGTCTTGCTCGTGTTATAGATTCCGCAGGCTTGACATTTTCGGCCTATGTATCTGGAGCATTCGGAATGCTGGCTCGTCTATACGTTGCAGATACCCATAACCACGAAGCACCAACCGCGGGAACTTCAAATTTTGAAGCTGAATTCTCCACACCATTAGCAATTGGCCGGTGTGTCGATGCTCTCGTTAATGTGGTTGGGCCTGACCTCAGAGATGTTACTAAAACGAGGGATCTGGTGTTCACTATAGTCAAGGAGTTTCAACTGGAACGCGATGCTCCTCTGATAAACGTCAGCTCCCAGTGTCTAGACCATTTGTCCTTGTATGCACCACAGTATATGGATTTCTCTGGTTATGTGCAATGGCTACAGAAAGAATTAGCCTCGACAGACAAGCAAGTTAAGCAAGCTGCAGTTTATGGCCTTAGTAATCTCATGAAAAGGGATGCCAATAGGGTCATTCAAACTGCATCATCAACATTCGAAGATGAATTATGGATTGCAATCGATAATGATCCGGGGAACAAACTTCTCAGAGACATTATCGTAAATTGGCTACAGCAGACCGGATTATCGAACACAAAAACCTGGATCGAGAGATGCCAAAAGGTTCTGACGAAAACAAGGTCCAAACGCAATGAAACCGCGTCGCCTCCTCCTGTCACTGCTACTGGCCCCGCAACCTCTGATCTTCCCGATGAAGAAGTTGCTGGGTTTGCCACAGCAGTTACTGGCGAGAGTCGAGAAGCTACTGATACGTCCACCGGCGGACAAGAGTTACTCAAATGGCAAACCCGAAACTTTGTTATTGGATGTCTTAGTGAACTTTTAACGATGGTTCAAGGTGAAATCCTAGCTGATCAGACCATACCAGCTGAAGCTGCATTGCAGGAACGAGTCGGGGATATTGTTCGGATGGCATTCTCTGCATCAACGGCAAATGTCATTGACCTACGAATCTGGGGACTGAAGATTTTGGACCAGGTGCTTAAGGTGAATTATTAATACGCCATAAGTGTGTCGATGCAGTACTAATTTGACTTGTTTTAGTTGTTCGGGCGAACCCCTGATCCTGATTTTTCTGAGGCATCTCTACTTGAACAATATCAAGCCCAGATTGCATCTGCATTAACTCCGGCGTTCGCTGCTGATTCATCTCCAGAGCTTGTTTCTGAGGCTATAAATGTGTGTGCCACGTTCGTTGGAACTGGCATAGTTACCAGCGTTGAACGAATGGGCCGTATCTTCAAGCTTCTTGTTGTTGGACTTGAGAACTTTGCTAGTAGGTGCTGTCCCACCCTTATTTTAAAATGGATTCTAATCCACTCAATAGACAAGCCAGACATGACAGAGATTGGAGATCTTAAAGGCCTCAACTCCAACGCGCGTGTGATGGTAAAACTGGCCTTGTATTCTGCATGGGCGCGGCTGCAAATATCTAGCAGTGAACAAGCCTATCTTGTGGATATAGTATCCCCATACACTGCTATGTTAACTCCACTTTGGCTCTCCTCCCTCCAGGAGTTTGCACGCTTAAGGTTTGAACCTGAGATATCTGGTACCATGGGCCCAATGAGTTTATCGGATAATCCGGATGATATTTATTCAGCCCTTAACCGCGAAATCCTTCTAAAGGTATATATTCCTATAACCTACTCAAGTATACAGCCTTCTAATGTTGTATTTGCTTAGTTCTATCAAGATTCTTGGTTAAATTTCGTTGATGCTATCGCCAGCCTTGTTGAGAAGGATAGCGATTTCGTGTTTGATGCACTAAACGGTAAACAGGAGCTCCAAAAAACTGAAAGCAATAGAGATGAACCTGTTCACACTGGCGAAACAAAAGAAAAAGGCAATCATATCAACTACCGTGACGAGCCAGTTGCTTTCTTTTTCGTCCTTTTTGGATTGGCATTTGACGCTTTGGTCAGCCAGAGCTGTACTTCGGCCCAGACACTCGAAATCCTTCAGGCTTTACAGAAAATTCTACATCCTTCTGTTGCTGGCAATGCAGTTTACCAGGATGCTATCTTTTCCGAAACTATTGATACTTTGAACAGGATGGTTATGACAGAAAATCTAGCCATCCAGTCCGTTATAGTCCAGATTGTTAGAAGTCTCTCCCTTCATCACCCATCTGCAACTAGGGAGAGCACATCTACAGAGCACCTATCGGACGATATCGAACAGTTGTTTGAGTTAACGCGCAACATCATACTCGTTATTGCGGGTGTTCTACCCAACCTTGGAGAATCGTCGCCAAAGGCCCGATCTGAGGCATCTGAGGAATCGATTTCTCTAATCCAGCATTCCCTCTCCTCGCTGGTGGACATCACATCTGTATTTCCATCCATCATTCGGGATGACTTACATACATGCATAGTGCATATATTCACCACGGTCTTCGCTACTGGTAGTTGTCAAGCTGAAATTGTTCCTAAGATTCTTCCCATCTTCAAACGCTTCCTTCAAAAGCTCTGTCAACCTGACGAATCTCGGAGTCAAGAATCATGCCCCCAGGGGCAAGAAGCCTTGAGTGTTAGCCGCCAAATCCGAGGATGTTTGGCAAGGTTCTTGGGCATTTTAACTGTTGCCCAACGTCGTGAATCGGACACCTCTCTTCCCTGCGCCAAAAATACACTCCTTGGCATTACTATTCTCCTTACAACTGCCAGTTCTGTTATTCCGCCCCAAGACCCATTGATATCACAAGCAATGCAAGAATTGCTTGATTGTTTGCAGGATCTAGGCCTAGGAAGTGTCGCGGCTAGTTGTATCCGCTCTCTCCTTCTAAACCCTGGCGCCCGCTCTTCAACCGACGAGGTAATAGCTCGCATACTCTTCCCTAGGCTCCTAGCATTTGTGACCAAAACACCGATTGGAATCAATAATGAGCCGCCAATCGATGCGGAGAACATGAAATCTAATGTTACCCAAACCTTGGTGTCTGTTGTGGGATCACCAGCATTTACGAAGGCTGCTATTCCTGCTGCAATGGCGTTATTGATCCCAGCCCTTCTAACACGGGCTAAAAATGACGGAGCTAGCGTCTACCTGGAAACTGCAACAAGGCTATTAGAGCTTGCAAAGATAGATCAAATTGCTTTCAGGGGCTTTGCTGCCAATATGGAGCAAGAGTCGAAAGGTCTTTTGGAAGAGATCCTCAAGACGGTTGGGCAAAAGGAAGATAACAGTAAACGACACGAACAGGGACAGGAGAGAAACGCACCAACTATCGCTTTACGTATGGATTTCTAGAAGGGTTCGCTTTATCAAAATGAACCATTTTACGTGTTCCATATGATAGCTTTGTTCGATGGTATCTATATATTTGCTGCAGAGTTCTCTTATTCATGTATAAATCATTGCAAAAGAACCAGTCAGGTCATTCTTAAGGTTGGATCATAATTCGTTAGACAATACATATTCACTTCTAATGTTGTATAATTTTCCCTCGCACTTAAAAGGGATTTTCCACTCTCCGTAAGAATAATAGAGGGACATAGAAATGCCCTACAATGAATTGGTTAATACTCTATCGTCTTCCCCAAGCCAATGGAAGGGTTTTCCTGAAATGACCTAAAATTTCTTAATAATTGTTAAATAGATAGCATGTAGGTAGTATCTGGGCACTTGAAGATTGTGAAAGATTACTGCTTGGTGACTTGAACAATATCACCAATTGCAACTTCTTCGGATTCTGCGGCAGCCTTCTTCGCGGCTTCGTGTTGTTGGACCTTATAAGACTGGTATCTTAAAGCAAGGATAATCATACCTATAAAAGGTTAGTTACAACATATAATATAAACAGGAGTTAGGGAATCTCTCACTGGCACTTGTAGCAACTGCAATAACAGCTCTCCGTGTAAGCACCCATCTAAGTCCTTCTACTTCGCTTTTCCCATCACTGTTAAGAGACACAGTGATTTGATAGTTTAACTCTTGTATTGCTGTATCAATTGACCGCTGAAGTTCTCTGGTAGAAATCTTCTGATTGTTGAACATTTCTTTTAGGTCATCCTTTAAACCGGCAAGGTCTTGTGTCATGCGTTGCGTTAAGATGTCTAGCTCGTGCTGTATTAGGGCCCGTCGAGTACGTTGAGATTGTATCTCAGTATTCCGAGAGGCCTGAATAGAAGTTTGTAGCTCCGAGCATGCTGCTCGGAAAAGGTAAACCTCGTTTTCAAAATCAGACTTTGACATCAGTCTGCTACGGGTTGTCTCAAGGTTTACTGCCAGTAAACCTCGAATTGATTTGGCTATGGCTATTGATTGCTGCTCCGTGAAGCCACTTTTGTTCAAGTCCCTCACCATGGTGTATGTGTCAAAGTGATGAACGAATGGACTCGAATGGGGGTGTTGGTGGCTATGTGGATGGATATAAGGCTCCATAGCATTCGATTGAGACTGATCCGAGTCCTTCTGTGACTCTGATTTTGACATCTTATAAACAGATCCTAAATCTCCCTGAGAAGGGGCATCGCCAGCGGACCCAATCTCGATTAAGCCAGGGGGTTCGGTTTGTTCAACATTCCCATCAACGGTATTTTCTGAAGCTGATCCGGCTGCAGTATCCTTGGTTTGAGCTTTATCAGGCGACTGGGTACCACTTTCCGATGCGCTGCCTTTTGAGGGTGGTTTAGTGTCATCTACCGCTTTATCATCCTTGGCTGTTCTCTGATCTGGCTCTCCTTTTGATACCTTATTTTGGCTGGATTCTGGTCTTGTGCTGGAACCTTCCGACGGAGGTACTCGCGGCTCTACAGCTGGCCCGTATCGTTTCTGGAAGCGTGTGTTTTGTTCACATGCTCGACTCGAATGGAGCCCCGCGGAATGCGTTCGCTGGACCGGGCAACGTATAGATCGATAGGTAGTAGGCTCACAGGCTCGAACGGAGCGTAGGAGGTTAGGGTAGAGAAAAGGGAGCCGTTGGTGTGCCATGTTAGGATTGCGGCGAAGTAAGCATTGCTTGACGGAATGAAGCCAGTGAAGATGTATCAGAATAAAAAGAACGCCGACACAGAGCAAGCTCCAGACGGCATAGGACCTGCGGTAAACCTTACCTAAAACGCCGATCACGTGATAGACTTAGGAATTGATTTGGCCCCTTTTTTCGCATAAAATATATTTAAAAATTGTTCATTGTAGTTTTAGTTTTATATATACTGCATAGTTATCAACAGCCCAACAGTCCAAAGAGAAGCCGGGTCCGCTCCCAATATGCGATTGATCTTTTTCTGAGGGCTTCCATCGTTTCGTCTTCCGCCTGCAAAGGTTCAGTAAGGATAGTCACGGAGCTCTCCCGAGTCGCAGGGTTAGATTTCATTGCGTTTTCCAAGTACATTAGGTCAAACAGGAGTTGTATTTTACAGTCCTGCTGAGTACTAGAATCATATCCACCAACAATTTGTTGTTCTTGCTGTGCCACTCCATTTTCAGGAGACGTAGTCTTCGAATCGGCTAGTTCTTTCGCATGGTTATCTTCAAGAAGCTTGTTGATCGATTTCTTGAATTCGACTTTCAAGACAGAAAGAGCAGCAGGGTTCCATAGATCTGGGCCTAGATCTTCCATTGAAACTTCAAGCTTCCGTAGCAGTTTGAATGCAGCTGGAGATGGTTGAACTGGAAGCTCTGGCTTGCCCTCCCATAGGGTTCTGCCGGAACACCTAAGAAAGTTCGTGGGCTTCAACTTTGTTATATGTGTGGAGAGCTGGGTCACAATATCTGTTGCAATAATGGAATGTAATTCTGGCGTCATATCCTGAGCGAAGTGTAGTTGCTCTCCATCTAGCAGTTTGCTTGGGATCTTGTTTCGAATCTCGCGAATCGTGCGTAGGAGAAAAACGGCTTTCAAAGCCTTAGGCGATTCGGGAAACAAGTTTATAACGTCAGCTAAAGCAGCTTGGAGTCCCTTAAACCCTTTCTTCAGAGACTTTTGATGTTCTTCATGCAAAAGAGCTGGATCGTCCTCTGTTAAGCATCCATATATATGTTCGATGACATCTTCATCACTATCATCTTCCACAATATCCTCCCAGTTATCAGCTTTCATTCCATGAATTAAGGAAGCTCTAGCTTCGACAGCTTCAAGCCAGGCCTGGTATGATTCCAATAATCTTAAAGAGTCAGTTCCTCGGCCTAGCGATCTATTGACAACTTCATTCTTGAAGCTTTTGGCGCCTTCCGAGAAGTCAACTGATGTAAGTTTCGGATCCCATAACGAATGCCTATTATTACCACGTTCCTCTGTTGAGAGACAGCTTATAACCGATGTAATTTCCTTTCCGAGGCTAGCTATTCCTTCAGATTGGCCTTGAAGAATCAAGATTAGCTGGTGGTTTATGATGTCTCGTAAACCTTCTAATACTTCCACATTTGAATGGGTTGGAGTTGAAGACTGAACAAGCAGCCATGATTCGAGAAGTTTTTTTCGCAAATTCAAGACATCCTCAAAGTTCTGAAATGCCTCTAGCTTCAGTTTGGCTTGCGAGGAGAATACTTTGAACGTGTTCTTAGACCATGTTTTTAGCTGGGCGCTCCTTTCTGACTTGGGTATATCATTGTACTTGATCCATGGAGTGAAATGCCGAATGTCCTCCAGAATCCAAGGCTTTAAAAGATCCATGTTAAGTTCCCCTAAGCATAAAATCTCGGGGTCAGCTAGGAGGGGTTGAGTTGTCAACTTCTCTAACGCTCCTGAGAGAGGGCCGCTGAGGAGATGATCAGTTTGTCGCAATGTCTGCAAATATAGCTGCAAGGCGATTAATACACCGTTGCTATGTATGTTTTCTGTAATTTCCTCTCCAATCGCGTTTTTTCGCACCTCGCAGAAATGCCGTATGGCGTCATTGGAAGAGGAGCTAGTGGCCAGGCAAAATGCACACAATGTCTGCACAAGTCTATCAGTGGTTATACTGGCAGCAGACAAGCGTAGCTTAATTCGGCTGAGTAACGTCGCCCTGAGAGAAGACAAATTCTTCTTTAAACTATTCACGAACGGGGGAGCATATTCGTTCTGTGAAAGTGCCTTCAATAGGAGTCTCGAAACAACTAGTAGTTTCGCAGCGAGAACTACGGAGCCACGCTCCCGTATTATTTTCACAATCAAGTTTGTGCAGCTTCGCAAAAGGCATAGATGAGCCTTGAGTTGTCGTCTGTCATCGTCTATTGTGACGTTAGCCCAATTGCATGTATCACGAAGATCACCTCCATGCGCACTTCTCTTGCCAGAATTGGAATCATCTTTATTCAATTCATGGACACGGTCATTCTCCCTCGTTATTGATCGTGGATTGCATCGCCTCCCAATACTAGATAAAGTAGACTCGACTTGCTGTATATCTGTATTCATATCCACGATCGTTTGCGCAGTTTCGAGCAGATCCCGGTATTTGACCCTTTATATATAGTAATACATTAGCAGGGTGTTTTGCTTCATATGTATATAGGAGTAATAAATGTTCACTACAGCACTCGGACATACCCAACAAGGGACCTGAGCTTGTCCCGATTGCTTTCAGCATCTCTGCGGAGTTCCTGCTCCAGGCGCCTTACTGTAGGAATAGGATACTTAAACGCATCTTCCCATAAATTGAGAGTAATCGCGTCCGGAGTATCCACCGCCATAGCCTCGGCTTCATCAACTTCTATCCAGCTCTGTCCTTTTCGTTCTGGCTGTGTTGTCAATTTCCTGATAAACTCGTGGGTGACAAGATAGTTTAACCGTTAAAGATCACCACGTGACAAGAATATACCAACGCGCGCTTGTTTAACCAGTTAACTACTTAGTAAGTTAGGCGCTAAGCGGCGAATTAAACGCGCCTTCCTTATATGCGTCATAGGAGGGATGGAGGGATGGCATCATTCTTTTTTTCCCACTCTTATGACTTCATGGGTCAACGGAGTTTGATATCTTCTACAGTTTCACCTTCAGCAGCTAAAAAGTACGAAGAAAATAGGGAAGGATAGATACCCTTTGCTGGGCGACTCGATCATGGCTGGTCCTACAGAGGAACATTCCCCGCCCAAAGAAAATTCAGTGGCTTTCCCTCCAATCACTCGATCGCATATCCTGAATTGCTCATACCATGCCTGGTATTCACTGTAAGCCACCCCTGTATAGTCAAAGCCCATAGCCGAACAGAGCTAACCATAGGTGGTAGATATCGAGCTGTATCTCCAAAAGCACGGCTTATCCCTCTCACGGAATCGTTCATCAACTATATCCGTGCAGATGGGATAATACTTCCTCCAGATGAGACCAGCCTAGAGGTCTCAGATGATGACAGCTGGACCCTGTCCGCGTCTAATGGAGACAGTAACTCGGAAAAGGATGGCTCTGATGATGAGGATGAGCCATATGATCCGTCGCGAGAGTGGCCGGAGGTGCATGCTGAAGTGATAGCGAAAATAAGAGAGCTTGGCGGCCAAGTATCGCCAAAGCTGAACTGGAGCGCACCCCGAGATGCAAAATGGATACTTCCAACGAATGATATGCAATGCAGGACAGCCAACGATGTCTACTTGCTCCTCAAGAGCAGCAACTTCATGAACCATGATCTAGACCATGCATTTGATGACTGTGTGGTTGAGCCAAACCAGGAGCAAGATAATACCCCTACTACGTCAAACCAACCGCCAATCCCGTATCATCTTGTCCTGCGCAAATATTTTAATGTCAACACATCACTGGAGTTTCGGTGCTTTGTTCGCCATAGGCAACTAATATGTCTTTGCCAACGGGATCTGACATACTACGACTTTCTTTCCGGAATGCGAAATGAGCTATTAAAAGTGATCCAGTCTTTCTTCGACGAGAAGCTTCGAGATACATTCCCTGATCCAGATTTTGTATTTGACGTTTATGTGCCTCCGCCACACAATAGGGTCTGGCTAATTGACATAAACCCTTTTGCTCCAAAGACGGATCCTCTTCTATTTTCGTGGCAACAGATACTTAGGATTGGCCAAGAGGTAGAACGAAGCATGAATGATCAGATCGACGGAGTTGACGAACAGGTCGTCAGGCTTAAAATTAGTGCACAGAACGAGTCCTCTGCGGCTGAGCTATCTTCAATATCAGGCGAGGATGATGATGAAGAGTCAGACATCGAGGAAGTGGTTTCTGAGCTGCCATTGTTCCTTCTTCTGTCGGGAGGAAATCCAGCGGGAACTAACATGAATGCTGCCCCATTCTCTGCACATAAACTCCCAAAAGATGTAGTAGATGCATCGAGGAGTGGGCCAGGGGGTATGAGCGAGTTTCTCACTCAGTGGCGGGACATACTCGAAGGCAGGATACAGCCGGATACCGGGGATAGCGAAGATGACAACTAAAATAAAAGGGGAGGCAGAATAATCTCTATCGTTGAATTTCTGAAGATTGCAAATGTAGTAATTTATGTACATCATTCATAACTAAAACTCTAAAATCAGGTATATAAAAAAGTGAACAGAGCGTTAATAAACCAGGGTGCCGCCCAAACAAGTACTCTAGAATGAAATAGGTCTATAGTTTATGCTTCTTCTGGCCAGAGGCAAGCTTCATAAATTCAGTTTGTGGGACACCAGAAACAAAACGGTCTAGTCCCCCGAACACCTCACGGACATTCTGCCTGTCCAGGATGTCTTGATCTGGTGCGTTAATCAACGCTTTGATCTTTAGCATGCTCTCCTGGTTCAAATGAGTGCCTAATGTCATGTCAATTTCATGCAAAACCATCTTGAGGAATGCATCGGAATCCTCCTCTTTTCCGCTTGCAGGGGTGAAAATCTTATTGACAAATCCTGTTTGTAGCAGTTCCTCAGATGAGATACGTTTGCTCATGATAAGAGCCTCCTTTGCCTTAGCCAGGCCCATCCTCCTGACAAATGCATGGCTGGAGCCTCCCTCTGTGACTAGCCCGATAGATGAGAAGGGAGTGAGAATGTAGGCATGGGGAGTAGCGTATATAAAGTCACCAAAAGCGGTCAGAGCTGCGGAAAATCCAACAGCGGGTCCGTTAAGGGCGACAACGAGGATCTTTGGGTGTGTGTAGAAGGTATATGTCAGGTCGATGTTATTGGCAACGAAGCCCTGGACATAATCCCGGCGTCCATCTATGTTATCGTCCGTTTGTGGTGCACTTCCCAAAAAGTCTGCACCGCTATTTGACTGTTAGCCGTTGAACACCCGGAGTACAAAAATAACTAGCGACTTCCATCCACGGGAGCTTACGCTGAGAAAAACCTTCCAGTCCCTGTGAGGACTGTGATATATATGTCATCCCTTTCTGCGACTTCTCGCATCTTCTTGCCGAGGAGGTAGTAATGTACACCGGTCATGGCATTGAGCTTTGAGGGTCGGTTCAAGGTGATGATGGCCACACGGTCCTGGTACGTGACCGTCACCTCGTCCAGAGGGTACGACATCTTGAATCGTAAAGCCGATGAAACCAACGGATGTGAGAGGGAAAGAGGTCTATTGAGTTATAATTTCCGGAGGATATATATATCGTGGTGTATTGTCGGCCCGCCTAGCTATCCAGCGCGTAGGGGAGGTTTTATAATAAGGGCTGTCGCAAGAGGAGCAAAGGTCGGCGAGTCGTTAGGGAGGGTGAGAGAGAAAGGAGATGGCATAGCCGGGGAAGTGGAAGTTCCTCCGCCTCCGTCTCGCTGCTGAAAACTAACTGGGCCCACGAAGACGAGGCCGACTCCATCATGTTCGGTGGTTGGAAAAGCTGCTGGAGTTGCGGATGAGCCGAAGCTTGCGTGGGCGACCTCGGCATCTCCAGCACAAACAGCCGCGGCATATTTTTCTCTTTGCTTTTTCTCACATGCAGAAGTGACAGGACTGACACTGGTATGTACTACTACTGCAGGTCTCAGGTCTCCCTAACACTACTTAAACATGGACGGAAGCACCTGGTTACGCACTGTAAATAGATACGGTAGTTATGATGTGCTTAACTGGCCTGGGCTGCTGTCTTTACTTGGAATGCCGAATTTTTGCGTCAAAAGCAAAATGTATTATCTATAGGTCTATAGAGCCGGAAGGAAAAGTCACAACAGCCCTCCACAATGCACTCCCCAGTGTTCGTACAGGAAAGAAAAAGGGCAAGGAAAAAAAAAAAAAGAAAGAAATTAAAAGAGGCCTGCTAGGTGGTGCAAACGGCGTTCACCAGTCTATCCAATCGAATCAAGGATAGAAATTGCAGTTTCCAAGATTTCCTGCAGTGGCTGATTTCTTAAGGGGGCGAGAAAGATACAGAGAGAAAGCGAAAATCGAAAAGCTCACGTTGGCCCTGTAATGACGATTTTTGGGATGCTGATGTTTGGATAAGAAGTTGTGTCATTGCCATTTCCCCGAGCTCCTTCATTATTATCATCATTATCATCCGGGTCTGGTATGTAATCTGGAATGCAGGTTGCAATATACGTGACCATCGAGCCAAGGTAGCCTGATCCCCTCCAATAACCTTCATTGCAGGAGCTAGTTTCCGAGTGCTGCAAGAGATCACACATTCGCCGAAAAGGCTTTTGGCATCCATAGCAGAAGAAGATGTAGTCCTTTTCAGGCTTGTATGACCGAACAAAATTTGCCGCAAGTTCTAGTATATCATCATGCTCAATTCCTGATGGGCAGTTCCCGGATTCAAGGTGATTGAACATTGCAGAGAGTGTCGAGAAGTCTTGGGGGCAGCAATAACAGGAAACTCCGCGTGGCCTATGTCTGAATGCATGCTATAATATAGAGATAAAAACGCGTTAGTCTCCAGTCCCTATAGATTTGGTTTTATAGGCATACCCCATTCAGTTCATGCGCGTTTGGAAAGTAGTCACCACAAGCAACACACAGGTAATGTTTACAGGTGTTATGCTGGCGTAGTCCAATAGCTGAAGGTGCAAACCAGTTGCAGGGCTCACAGTAGAAATGGGATTCCTCTAGATGTTGCTGTAGGCTAGTAAATGTCTCAAAGTCCTTATGATCCCCACACAGATGGCAGATATTATGATTAATAGAATATCCAACATGAGCGCGGTAATATCTAGGTAAAGAAAACCCAATATTACAGCGCTCACAGCGGATCCCTGTGCTAGACTGATTCATAGTTCCTGGGTAATGAATGTGCGGGTATTTGGCTTTCTAGGGCTTATAGAAAGTGATGCAGTATTAAAGAGCTATAGAGATGAGGTCTCATTCATACTCTATAGCTATTAATATGATATGAAATGGTAGGTTCCGATTGTCTCTAGAGTAGAGAGGAAAGGGGCTGTTTAATATCAAAACAACAGCGCGTCTAGTGGAGATCCAACAGAAGAAGTTTGGTGTATTTTGAAAGAAGAAAAAGAAGAAATGAGAAAGGAATCTTTCATAGCGGAGAATGACAAGGCTAGAAGCAGCAAATAGTACTAGGAATATTTACTGATTTCTACGGCCTTCAGGTGTCCTAATGCTTAGTTTGATGGAAAGTCCCAGCATTTGGAAGCCAAAACCAAAAAACCAAAACGACAGCAACACTCGGGTATATTATTATTTTTATTTCAGTCATACCTTGATATTCAATCAACATCAAGGCATACCTATAGCTCTGAGGTAAAAATTCCTATTTTTTTACCCGTAAATCTGCGATTTTGACATTTTATTTAATGTGTTGATCATTTTCTACATTGTTTTTCATAGGATGTGTCACGTGAAACGAGGCAACGGAACTTAACTAAAAGTTAAAATAATTTTTTTTTTTTTTATCAAAATCAAAATCGCTAAGGAAGAAACGAAGCAGCGAAGGAGATACAAGTTCTTCCGGTCTATATACAGACCTGAAGCTCATCAGAGACTCTTTATACTATCAAGATGTCGTCGGATGAAATTGTCTGGCAGGTTATTAACCAGCAGTTTTGTTCTTACAAGCTCAAGTAGGTATCTGGCTCTCGTCACTAAAGATTTCTCTAACCTTTTGCGAATATAGAACCGACAAAGGCCAGAATTTCTGCCGTAACGAGTACAATGTTACTGGCTTTTGTAATCGTCAATCATGTCCTCTAGCAAACTCCCGGTACGCGACCGTTCGATCAGACCCCAGCACAGGTGCAATGTACCTCTACATGAAAACGGTAGAGCGCTCTCACATGCCCAATAAATGGTGGGAAAAAATCCGGTTATCCTCGAATTATGCAAAAGCTCTGGGCCAGCTAGATGAGCGATTGATATACTGGCCTAAGTTTTTGATTCACAAGTGCAAGCAACGTCTCACCCGACTTACTCAAGTCAACATACGGATGAGAAAGCTTGCCAAAGAAGAAGAGCGTTTGGGTGAAAAGCTGGTACCAAAACTGGCTCCCAAGATAAGGAGAAGAGAGGAAACGAGAGAACGAAAAGCAGAAGCTGCTGCCAAACTTGAGCGGGCGATTGAACGGGAGCTCATTGAAAGATTGAGAAGCGGGGCATATGGTGAACAGCCTCTGAATGTTCAAGAGAATATTTGGAAGAAGGTTCTCAAGGGTCTAGAGAGACAAGGAGATGGCGAACGGGACGAAGATCTTGACGAGGGCATTGAGGAGGAGTTGGAAGAGGAGGAGGAGGGTGTTGGTGAAGTTGAGTATGTCAGTGACATCGACGAGGACGAGGATATGGAAGACCTGGAAGACTGGCTCGGAGATGAGAGCGACGAGACGGACGGCGATGGAGCAGGTGATGACAACGATGAGGGTGAGAGTGACGATGGGGAGGCTAGCAGTGATGAGACCAACGAAGAGGAAGAGCCAAAGAAGAAGCCCGCTGCGGCGCCCAAGAGGAAACGGCCTGCAGCGCCCTCCCGGCCCCGGAAGAAGGGTGCGCATGTCGAGATCGAGTACGAGACTGAAGGACCGGCGAGAGAGTCTCTGTTTGCATGAACACGTCTTTGACAAGCCAGACAAAAAGTGTTTTCTTTTGTTCAATTTCTTGCGGGCGTTAAATTTTTTTGGCTGGAGTTTTGGGATATACTTGGGCGAACGGCTCCGTCTCTACGAGGTTTCATGTAAGGGTTATAAACATTCCAGTCAACATCGATCGATTGAAAGGTATAGAAGCTTGAACTGATGTCCTGAATAATTATATTGAATACCTGCCGTTCGGGCATAATGTATTGAATAAGCTCTCTATGAATGTAGACAAATATGGACATGTGACTTAGTTTGAGCCCAGGAGCTAGGGGGGATGGTGATCTTCTTGAAGACTTTCAACTTTCTTCCCACTCCACGTTTCATATTAAAACATCTGACCAGCGAGGCCTTTAACAGGGGCTTCTATATTAATATTCATTCCTCTTCGACTTTGATATCTGGATTTTCGCGCCGCTCTTCTTTCGAACCGAACAGAGAGCTACCACCCCTCTAGCCCCTCGCCCGCCTACATACGGCAAACCTCCTCCGCTGGTGCTGGATTCACCATGGCGTCCTATTTCTCCTCCATAACATCGATATCCAACCTCAGTACCCGCTTCACCTCTCTCCGGCGTGCTATATCCGCAGACGAGACAGACGACCCAGAAAATGAGGATCTCTCACATATCTCCAACGTTCTACGCGCGTATTACAACGAAAAGGGCCGCAGGTTACCCCCTTGGCTACCCCCAGATAAGAAATCAGCACACAACGCCCCGGTTATTGCGACCTCTCAGACGTCTTTTCAGGGATATGGCGGCACTCCGAGTCAGTCAGGCGGCCGTGGTGGCCTAGGGGATCTGTGGGATGACTCTGGGCGATCGCATACACAACAGCAACAAGCTACGGGGAGCCTTCGTTCCGGTCGAAGCCAGAATAGCTTGGCAGGCCAAAAAAATACTTTACCATCGTCCTTAAAACCTGCTCCAAACCACCTGCCTCACCGCCCTGGAGCCAGCTTGAGAAGCCAGAGTAACGGGTACGACCGCGATCCGTCACCTCAGGCTGGAGGCCGATCTCAGTCTACTGGCGGAGCAAGACCGCTACCCAGCCAGCGTGCTGGTTCATACCAAACTTCCGGTGCCCAACTGTCACGTCCAGAAGGGATGGATCGAACATTATCTGGCGCTTCTGCGCAGGACAGACTTCGTGCACGGTTGCACGGTGGCAGCAAACCATCTTTAGGCACTAGCAAATCTTTTGATTCTAGTTCTGCTTTGGGTGATGGAGGAGGCTATTCTGGAGGCCATACTGGTGGTTATCGATAATTTCGGACTCCATATCATACAAATGGAGGAAAAGGGGAAAGAGAGAAGAGGAGAGTGCATCAAGGCTCCTGCATACTCGGCTATTTTCCCATGGCGAGCCCTGGCGTTTTTTGTTGGCATTATAACTGATATTTCTTTGAATTTCGCATTTCTGACACGATCGTCATTACGAGAGTGGTTATCTGCTAACCCAGCCTCTCTCCTGGTTCCCTCTCTCACCACCATGCCTCTGTACATATTTTATCAACACGTATTGATACCCTAGCCGGCGTGAGTTGGGCTACTCGTTCACGCTACCATATATATTATTTAATCTTCAGCTATCTTCACCAAATAAAACTAATTTGCAAAAAAAAAAAAAAAAAAAAAAAGTGGCTGCCAATTCAATCAAGAGTCTATGCAGTATTTATCATGACAATGCGGACGTGAAATGAATCTACATATTTATCATACGAACACCCATGCTTGGGATATAATACACCAAAAGGGGGCACCAGCCCAGATCATGAAATACAGTATATAGAATAAAAATGCCTGCCCAAACTCATTACCGCGAAAAGGAGTATCAAAAGAGTATCAAAGACAAAAAAAATAACAAATATTGGGAAGAAAAGGGGAAAGTAGAATTTGGTTGATGTGATAAACGTTGTGTGAAATGTATGAACTTTCAGCCGCGGACTTTGCGATAGCTTGATGGGCTCCAGGTACGGCTTATCAATTTCACGGCCCAGACTGGTATAAGCGAAACAGCACAGATAGCAGATACTTTCCAGGCCCATCCCCATGTAACAACATATGCAAGGTCGTAGTAGTCGCCAAGGAATGGGACAGAAGCACCGTAGACTATGGCGGTGCCTACAATGCACATTATCATAACTGGATGCCACGTGGTAATAGAAACAGCAACCATAATGAGCTCATTCAATACCAGAGCAGTGAATGAGACGCTGACGAGCCGAGGGCCAGTGATTTCACCGACGAGAATTTGGGCGAGACCTTCTATGACTGCGCCCTGGTAGACAGAGACGAGAACCCAGGCGAAGAACGATTTGTAGCTGAGACTTTTCCCGGATTTTAACTCTTTATACAACTCGGGGTATAGATTTGCTAGACCTTCGTCGACATCACGGTCAAGAACAAGTGAAAACACGGGAGCATTAGTATATATTGTCGCATAGCCCACAAGTAGCCAGTTTATAAACAAGCCTTTCGGGTCAAAGTGGCTTGCAATGCTAAACATAGTTTGACAGGCACTTATTATCAAACCACGATGCATGACGAATTGAGCTAGCTTGGCAGATCTCTTGTAAGAGTTACGTCCGTGCCAGAACAGAAGCTTGGTAAGATGGTGGAAGTGCGTGATGCTAAAATCAGCGGCAAGGGAAGCTTGTCTCCCCTCTTTTCCGACAATTCCGATTCCAACATCAGCAGCCTGGATCATCGACACATCATTGCCGCCGTCCCCTATGCAGCAAATGCGTTTCTTGGTATGTTGCCTGATCAAAGTCGCTATCTCGGCCTTTTGAATTGGAGAGCATCGGCAGGCAATGACTGCAGGAAGGCGTACAGCAAGCGTTATAAAGGGTATCCTGAATTGAGAAAGCATGAGGCCAAGAGACTCCCCGTCAATTAGAAGACAGGACTCGGTTTTATTGCGAAGGAAATCCAAGGCCTCATTCGCCGCGTCCATATCCTTAAGTTTCGTGACTGTGTTAATAACTTGACCACGAGACACGAGCTTCGAGGATACAGCAACACAACGGGCTGTTTCAACCTTGTCCCCGGTAAGCATCCAAATTTTAATGCCAGCATTCCTAAGCAATTCCAGTGAGGGTTTTACATCCTTCTGTAGTTTGTCTTCAACGCCAGTGACGCCTAACAGCTCGAGATCTTGTTCCAGATAGTCTCGAGCCACACTTGCCATTAGACTGTCTCTGTCATTGAGAGACATTGAAGCTTCTTTGTAACTTTTAGAAAATTCATCATAGTGTTCAGAGGTGAGCTTCTTTCTTCCAATTACCAATGTTCGTAATCCTTCTCGTGCCATGTTGGCGGTCTCTTCGTCAAGCCAGTCATTTGCTGACACAATAGACGACATCACGGTATCAGCACCTTTCTGGAAAAACCAGATTTCGTTCTGCAGTTGTGTTGGGCAGCCTTGATAATGATCCGTTGTAAACTGGACTATAATTCCCATTCTTTTGCTTTCTGATGTAAATGGGAAAATATCCAGAATCTTGGCTTTAATAGATATGCCAGAGTCACCAACAGTAAGAATGATGGACTGCCTGTCTCGATGAGACAGCTTAAGTCCCACTTCCTCTGTATATTTAACAATGGCAATCTCATCAGGGGATGAAGCTTGGTAGGTTGTTACGATTTCACCATTTTCTTCTTCTTTTGTCGGTGTGACATTGTGGCAGAGTGCAAGCGCAAGGATCAAGTCTCTAACACGCAAACTGATTTCACGTCTTGTTCTGGTTGCTGGCCCTGAGCTCGGCTGTGCTGATACATTGGTAAATGGTAACAGTTCATTTCCACCAACTGATGCAGAAGCTGAGAATCCTTGTCGAACAAACGATGCAACCTCCTCCATTGCTTCATTAGCGTACGACACTGTACCAACGTGAATCTTTTTCAGTTCCATCTCTATTTCGAAATTAGTCATCAACCAAGTCAATTATATATTAAAAAGGGATCTGGACTTACCGTTTTGAGTCAGCGTACCAGTTTTATCAGACAAGAGGTACTCAATTCTTCCGAGATCCTCCGGAATTGTACTTGTTCGCACAATTGTTCCGGGTATACCCTTGTCCCTCTCTATAAACCGTCCATAAACCGTTTTGGCCATGTCAAGATTCACTCGCAAGCTCATTGGAATAATGGTGGAGAAAAGAATAAGATAAATCATAATAGCAATATACCACTCCTTATCGTTGGTCGGTTCGAATCCTTCCAATGCCACTAGCGTGACCGACAATGTCAAGGTGAGGACACAGAGAATCTTCGTCAGGCTGTTTATTTCGTGCTCCAGTAGACCGACCTTTGAACGGGATGCGGAGGTCGACAAGGCAGACCTAGTTTGCGAGCCGGTGTAAATAACAGCTGCGTAGGTAACAGTATTAGAGGCGAGTACGGTGTTGGCCCAAGCAGCATTATCGATACTAAGTGGAGCTGACTGAAGCTGAGGCGAATGTTCGTCCTGTTTCCCACTCTGTTCAATCGCCGGATCGTATGGTTCTGATGGTAGTTGTGCAAGCTCGAGTTTTCCAACGAATTCGTTAACATTTTTTGCTGGAGAACTGGCGGTTATGCGTATCCTATTAAGTTCGGCGAGGGCGAGGTTTTGGGTGAGTGGTGATGCAAGCCGCAATTTCCAGTCCGTTTCACCGTCCAATTGATCAGTTCTGATGAATGTCTCTGCAGAGCCAGCTGCATCTGACGATTCACCATCTTCATGAGTCTCAGGAGTTCCGTGTTCTTCTTCACTATTATCATGCACGGAGAACTCGGCGTCGCGCTGGGAGTTCGATGGATCAGTTGGTAGAGATTTCAGGATGATAACATCCGCCGGGAGACGACGATCTTTTCCGATTTTCAAAATGTCACCAACTTTGAGATCCCTAGACTTCCTGGTAATTTCAACAGGCTCTGGCCACCTGGGCGCTTGACCCTTCGAGGACGTCAAGCCTGGAGTTCGTAAAGATGACCGGTCAAAGGATAGTACTCTGTATTCCTCCGAGTTTGCTTCTGCATCCCTTCGACGGCGAGAGATGTCATCCAGCGCTTCTTTGCTAAGAGAAATGAACACAACAAACGAGAGCGGCGCAATGTAAGAGGATATATAGCCGATACGCAGAATGGGGATAGTTTGAGACAAAGCCACGAGTAGAAAATAAATATTGAAGAAGAAAGAAAACTCATTATAAAGAGTACGTGGGAGAAAACTCCAGGGGGTATATTTGGCATTGGACACGACGTTAGGCGGGTATCGGGACTTTTGAACCTGGCCAACCAATATCTCGCGGGGAGGGACAGTATTAGCAGCCTGCGTAGATCCGGGGCGCTTGAAGCGGTCGAGCATCCCTCTTCTGGCCAAGCTACGGTTTCCAAAAACTGGAAGTCCAAGCCTTGACCGAAAACCTGACTGAGCTTGGCCAGATGACTGTCGGGACAGTGGCCGCCGTTGTCCGCTTGTAAGGAGAGGTGAGTCGTCATCAGCAGAACTTATTGTTGCACGAGAGAGATGGGCCTCTTCATGCTCCTGGTCATAAAGCAGGCCATCCAGGTCATCGTCTTCTCGGCTCTGCCTTATATCCCGCTCCCAGTGCCGTTTCGGTGTCTTCTGCCGTAACTTCTTCAGTGACACCGCAGGGCTATACCAGTGTGATCCATCTGAAGGCCTTCGATATCCATCGTTATCACCGAATCTCGGACTCGAGTGCACTCCAAGCTCCTCCAGCTCTAAATCGTCATCGTCGTCTATTGAATTTATCGACTGCCGATCAGGATGTGTTGTCGTGTAGGAGTTTGTAGGCATCGTGACGAAGGTCTGCACCGAAAATCTTAACGTAGTGGAAGAGGAATAGAGCGAGAGTATAAAGATGAGCCGTAAAACAGCGTCCGGAGTTGCTATCTCGATAGCATCGTTATCCTATGGTTGTTCGAGTAGTTATGGCGTTTCTGGCCATCAACAACCTAAGAGCTGCCCAACTGCCGGCGCTAAAGAAAAAAACACTGTCGACGCTCTGTTGTATAGATCAAGGTGGTAAAAACAAAGATCCCCCTTGGTCACTGTTGTCTTCCGCTGTTGTTGGCTTCTCCAGAGGCATCAACATTAAATATTTCATGCCCTTTACCCTTTTGGGCCTTGTCGTCATTCCTTTAAGGTGGCTTCGATTCACGTGATAGTTTCAAAGCGCAGGGGTCCCGTGACAGTGCTTTGCGCCAAATATTGCTCGGTTTACGGAGTAATTCTTCCAGTAATGAACATTATTAGTATATCATTGCATATATCAGAGATCAAGCAGAGCCTAAAATATAGCTCCTATGGTGAAAGGGGCCAATGTCACCACGATAGTAGCGACTTATCAAATATTATAGATTGCTGTGACCGCCTACCCGCTTATAAGGCTGCAAAGAGACGACCTCGTTGCCGAGGCACCGTGGCAGAGTGGTTAATGCGTAAGATTTGAAATCTTATCCCTTAGGGGTCGCGCGTTCGAATCGCGTCGGTGTCGCTTTTTTATTTATTTATCACATTTATTCACGTGACCCGTATAGAATGGATGGATTGGACATGGATTGGATTCATGTGAACTTCGTAGTAAGTCTCACGAGACGGCGGAGGGTGCATAAGTAGTGTTTTTGCTTCCCCAGATGAGACAATGTGTTAACTGCTGTCTAGGGTTCTACGTATTTTCTAATGAGATTACCTCCTCGTGGAGTAATTGTCCTGTTATCAACAAAAGGCTGGGTTTTGCACTTGCATTTGTGATAGATTAGATGGTGTGCAGAGATATTTCTGAACTCAGCTAGCGATCATTAACTTGCTGCCCTAGTTAGCCAGAGATTCCCATGCTCAGGAAGCGCCAAGGGTGGGAGTTTGATCCATTTTTTATACGAGTAAGTGAAGTTACGTGCCTGAGTTAGTATTTGGCTCCCTCAAATCATAAGTTAATATTGCCATTATTCCAGGGCGATCTGCAATTTTGGCATTCCGTTAAAACAGACGTTTAATAAAAATACTTGCTAGCTTACTCTTTCAGAAAAAGAGACGCAAGCCTGACTGAGTAAAACTTGCAGCCAATTGATTGCCCCAGTTACATGCGTGAATGCCTCGGTTCGTGGAAATTCCAGCCTGAGCCATTCGTTTCATGAGGCTGTGTGGAAAACTATTTATATAATACAATAGAGAAGCGCGGCCGGGGATGCCGATGGAAATGCCCGAAATACGATGGATATACATCGAGCGCTCCTACGGTTAAAAACATTGCTGCAAGCTCAGCCCTATCTATAGCAAGCGGCCCCTCGCTCCACTAGAAAGGCACTGTGGCGGAGTGGTTAACGCGTTTGCCTCGAACGTTACGTTTTTCGCGTAACCATCTTTGTATGAGAGTAGCAAATTCCTTCGGGAGCGTGTGTTCGAATCACACCGGTGTCGTTTTATTTTTTCTTCTTTTTTATTCTTCTCCCCCTTTTTTTTTGGTTGACAGCTCACAATTAGCTGACGTAATATAGAAGCCATGACTAAGCATTTGGCGGCCCGATATTTTGCCGTCGCGCGTCCTGCCTGAAAAGCCCCGAAAAAGGAAAGCTGGCAAGTTTTTGGGATGCTTTTTTCAACGTCGACGATTTCTTCTTCACGGCATCATCGCCTTTTCTTCTGTTGCTAGAAGCGTACATTCTTAGGACTGAGTCCTGGCCGCCATGGTTGGCATTTGCATTTGAATTCAGCGTTGTTTGTTTCAAGTTTTGGTTTCGTTTTTTGTTTCTACTTCACTGAACAGTACAGTATGCGGGATGGCGTGGCCCTTTGAACAAACAAAAGAACGCGATGCTGACCGGCTGCTAAGCAGGTTGATTCATAAAAATGTCGGACGATTCATCTAGCAAGCCGCCTGCTGAGCCAGACGTTGCCGCCGCTCTCCCGGATTCACAGGAATGTTCCGCTCCAACGGAAACCGTACCATCTAGACCCCCTACCGATTCGGATCCGTCTGATGACCATAAACCAACCGAGTCCCAGGAGGTGTCACAGGATACCGAGACACCCACATCCCTCGACCAGCCTACAAGTGTTCCTGGGCTCGGTGATACTGCTGCAGACACAGAAAACTCAGAACTCCTTGCCCTCTTAGAGTCGAATACTCAGGCTCCTCAACAGGACAAACTGGAGGCCCCCTCAGTGCATGTCGATGATACTGAAGATGTTCTTCAATCTACAAACCTACAAGTTTCTCAACCAAATGTACCAGAGGTCACCCTGACGGAGGATACAACTTCAGCTGGCTATGGCGACTCGACACAGCCCATAACGCAGTCCTCTGATGAGCAGCCTAGTTTGCTCTCGAGATCTAACACCGCTGAGCTCTTAGCACGAGATGATATCGTCTCGAGAACCAATTCATTCCCTACCGTTAATTCCGCAAACGAGCCAGACCACGTCACCACATCTGCGCCTCAGGTTATTGATTATGCTGAATCGCAGCACGATCCGAATAATGATACCCCTAATGTTCCTGCCACAGAGTCTGATGTTAATTCAGGGAGCACTCATGCCGCACCGTTGTGGAATGACGAAGTGGACCACGAGGCGGAAGGGGAAGACTTTTTCAATCAAGTCAGTACTCAGACTAAGCCCATCTATATCCCACCCGAGTTTGCGGAATCGAGGTTTGAGGAAGGGCTCCCATTGGTTGATAGCGGCGATCAGAGCGATGACCAGCACGCTGAACAGCCCAAACAGCAAAGTTCCCTGAATTCGGTTTTCAGCGAGGATATATCTGCAGACGAAGCGGGCTTTTTTAACTCCAACATGTCGCATGCAGCAGAGCAATCGGAGGCGGAACCACCCACACTACACCGAAAGCAGACTTCACAAGTGCTAGACTCCCTACGAATCGATGAAGCTTTTCAGGGAGATGAGTCCCCTATCGAACCTCGCGCCCCTTGTGAGCAGCTATCCGGATCAGAACCGGTCGATGGGCACCAGACTTCTAAGGATGATGCAACAACCCTGGAGAATTTAGATGAGAATGAACTCGCAGAACGATGGAAAGCAGCCCTTGACGATGATTTACTTGATGATGAGCTTCTTGACGACGACCTGCTCGATAATGATAATGCAGCTCAGCAGGAAGATGAAAAACCACCAGCTCCACCCCCATCACAGCGCTACGCACCCAACACTTCGACGTATTTACCTAAATCCCGCCCCGCACCTCCTCCAATTAACCCGTACGCCCCTCATCAGCCATCATCTTCTTCGATGATGGAGGGTATAGCTCCCGCCCTGTATGGAGAACATGCGCAGCCCATTAGCCCAGTCTCTGCGTCTGCGGAAAGCTTTTCAAACCAACCCAAGGCAGGATACAAATCCCCATATGACCTACCTGATGATTTGCAACCAAAGCGCCGGATCGCTCCACGGTCTGTTTCTAATATCAGCCAGCCATATCAACCAACTCCCGATTCCAGGCCTTCTAGCTCCTATAGCGCTGCGCCGCTGCAAACTGCACCTCCAGTAGCACCAACCAACCCTTATGCTCCTCAGCCTCAACCTCAGCCTCAGAAACCAGCGGGTCCTAGCAATTTCTTCGAAGAACTTCCAATAGCCCCACGGTCAAGGCCATCAACAAGAGGAAGATATGCTCCTCCGCCTGCAGAGGCAGGCCAACAGGCCCCCGCAGGTCAGCAAGTGATGACTCCCGCACCTCAGCAGCATAATGAATCCCAACCTCAGGGGCAGTATGGATTACAGGCACCTTCAAGAATGGACCCTTACGCAAATGTCGTAGCTCCTGGGCCTGTTGCAACTAAGCCAGCGACGCAATACTCTTCCAGGCCAACTGGGAAGCCCGCAGCATCTGGGCGTTACTCTCCCGCTCCCCCGCTTTCTAGCAGCGCACCTAGCCATTCATACATGCCAAATCATGCGGGAATTACACTTCCATTTCAGCCAAGAACCTCAAGCCCCCTTGTACAGCACGATTCTAGTCATGTTAAGCCTCAGGCTCATCCTGAAACTCCTCGCGAGGGCTATTTTGGCAGCCAGGAGTCAGCTCAGCATCTCTCTCCCCCAACTGCCCATAATGACTTTGGGCAAAGGAATTATGCTCCCATGGCAAACGCTATCTCATCTCCGCCTTCTAGCATGCCACCGCCCTCTGCTCCTGTACGAATGTCTCCGCCCCGCAGATCACAGACTCAGTCTCCTGGGAAGCGAATTTATAGCCAGGGACATCCATCTATAATACAGGATAATGCGCAAAGGCCCGCATCTGCCCACGCTCCCAGTGGGCCTACTCCAGCTTCCCATTTTCCACTGGCTCGTGCTATGACAGTTGATTCTCACCCAGCACCCGCTATTGATTTCATTGCTCCGGCAGATAGCCATAGCCTCGATCCTCTGGAGCGTTGGAAGGGTGCTCCCATTATTAAGTTCGGTTTCGGCGGCTCTTTAATAACCTCGTTTCCAAAGCGTGTTCCTCTGTACTCAACTGGGCAACTGGCTCCTCGTATGAAGCCGGTCCCAGGTGAAATCAAACTACGTTCTTTCAATGAGGCTATTCCAGAGTCTGTTATACCAGCAAAATTCCCCGGGCCTCTGAAGTCTAAATCCAAAAAGAAAGAGGTCATTACTTGGCTTTCAAACATGATTTCGAGTTTCGAACACGAGGACCCTCAAGGCCTCGTTAGTCTCACCCAGGGAGAATATCAAGCCAAGGTTGAGAAAATCATGCTCTGGAAGGTTCTCAGAACGCTTGTTGAGCACGATGGTGTTCTTCGAGGTGCTCCCGATGCAGAAAAGAGTCTTCGTAGCATTCTATCACCGATTACCCCACAAAATGACCAAGGAGCGCCATCCATGATTCCAACGAATGCACTTTATGGCAAAGAGGAGCCTGCCAATGTTAGCCTAGACGCAATTCAACATAACTTACTTCTCGGTGAACGTGAAAAGGCCATATGGGATGCCGTTGACCACCGGCTGTGGGGCCATGCCATGCTACTCTCCTCAACGTTAAATCCATCCGTTTGGAAGCAAGTTGTTCAGGAGTTCATCCGTCGTGAAGTACGATCTGTAGGCGAAAAAACCCAATCGCTTGCTGCTCTTTACGAGGTACTGGCTGGCAACTTCGAGGAGAGTGCAGATGAGCTAGTTCCTCTATCTGCACGAGCTGGTTTGCAACTGGTTAATACCCGTACCGGTCAAGGCCCAACCGGAAACGCACTTGATGGACTCAACAAATGGCAAGAGACCTTAAGTTTGATTTTGAGCAATTCTAGCGCCCAAGATGACCAGGCTATATTAGCACTGGGTAGGCTGCTTTCGGCGTACGGAAGAGTGGAAGCGGCCCATATTTGCTTCCTGATTGCCAGATCTAATACCAACCCTATATTTGGAAGCCTTCAGGACCCGAATGCTTATATCGTCCTTATTGGAGCCGATCACAAACGATATCCATTCACCTTTATGGCTGATTCTACTGCGTGTTTGCTCACTGAGGTATACGAATTCGCTACTTCTGTCCTCACAGCTACGCCATTACACGTTCTACCTCACTTACAGGCTTTCAAGCTTCAACATGCAATGACTCTTGCCGAGACAGGTCATCGTTCGGAGGCCCAGCAGTATTGTGAAGCACTTGGCGCCCTGCTGAAGACAGCAACCAAACTCTCGCCGCACTATAACCAGCGATTCTTCATTGAGCTGGAGGAGCTTTCAAACCGCCTACGCCAGTCGCCCGGTGATTCAACATCGTCTTGGATGTCGAAGCCTAGCATGGAGAAGGTATCTGGCTCAATGTGGGCTAAATTCAATAGCTTTGTCGCTGGTGACGACTCTAGCCCCGACTCTTCTGATCCATCTAAGCCTCATGAAGACCAAGGCCCATTCGCAAATATTGTCGGCACTCCGCCCGTCAGCCATTCACCTGGAGGACATGAATCATTCGGTTCATATTTCCCTACGCACCAACAACAGCCAGTTGCTATCCCTGCTTCGAACTCTCGATATGCACCTAATCATCAATATGCCCCCTTCTCATCCCCGGATCAGCTTCGCGGCCGCCGCTCTCTAGACTCGCAGCGTTCCCCCTCACGGGGTGCTGCCGCTCGGTCGTACTCACAGAGGCGGCATTCCCAAGATCCTTCCACTGGCTATGAGAATAGCTACGCTCCACTCACAGCCGGCAATCTTTACTCTCCATCACCAGTGGCCCCCCAACCTACTACGCACTCTACGCCATTACCCGCTCACTCACCACTGGCTCCTGTTGAGGAAGCGAGCTCCTCGTTGGCTCCAAGCACTACCTCCGAGCAAGCTCCTGGCATGGGGGTGTCGGCTCCCGGGCCAAGCTCGTTTCAGCCCACCTACCAACCAGTCAATGCCACCTATTCGCCCCCCACGCAAGAATCTCAAGGAGGATACGAACCTCCATCAGAGGGCGGATACCAGCCTCCATCTTATGAGCCGCCTTCTTATGAGCCACCTATGAACGAGCCTGAGTCGCCTGAGAGCGAAGAAGCTGAAGAGAAGAAGCCCAAACCAAGGAAGAGCTTTATGGATGATGATGATGATGATGACAGTTATACTGGCAAAGGAGCAGCCACAGCCGCTCCCACAAATGGAGTAGAAACAGACAGGGGACGTAGGGAACGAGAAGCAGCTGAACTTGTCAGGAAGGCTGCCGAAGAAGATGGTAAGTTTTACTGATGATTTTTAAGTATACACAACAGCTAATTTATATTCTAGCCAAACGTCCACCTTCAGATGCAAAGAAGGGCTGGTTTACTGGCTGGTTCGGGAAGCGAGACCCAAGCGCTTCCGGCGGTCCTATCCGAGCCAAGCTGGGAGAACAAAGCTCGTTCTACTTCGATGAAGACCTGAAGCGTTGGGTTAACAAGAAGGATCCCAACAGTGCCACGTCCTCCACCTCTGCCTTACCGCCTCCACCAAAGGGCTCAGCTGCCGGCAGCCGGTCTGCCAGCGCTGAACAGCGCCCACCCACTTCAGCATCTGTCTCAAGTGCACCTGATGCGGTTCCCATCCCACTAGCCAGACAATTGTCGGCTCAGGGTGGCCCAAATTCACCATATGGCTCTGCTCCCCCTCCGTCCTCGCTGGGAGTTCCTGGCGGTACCCCTCCTTTGACTCCATCTTCAAGGCCTGGAACTGCCCTGAGCCATGCAAGTTCCATTGATGATTTACTTGCAGCCCCGACTTCCAAGAAGGGAGGTACCCTGAAAGGACGTAAGAAGGGCCGGTATGTTGATGTTATGGCAAAATCCTGAGGTAGTCTTTCAACTCTGCCTGAACAGTGACCTTTCACCCCACAAGCCTTCATCAGGCTGTTATACGTACTTTCCACCTTTGTTTTCTCTTTCTACTGACGCGTGTCAGCCTCCTTTAAATCCATCGACCTGGAGTCAGTTTTGCTTGTTATTGCTTTTATTTGCCTATTAATTCCTTTTCTCGATGCTGTCTTGTCGATACCTTCGCAGGTGGCTTTCTCACTTTCTCCAAATACCCCTTTTAATTCTACATCTCCCGTGAGCAACTATAAAATCTTGAGTGTGCCTACTTTGTGTGTTGACTTCGTTTGCATGTATAATTTTCTGGCTTTCCCTTGGTTAACTGTACTTTATATCATTATTATTCTTAATATATCATTAATTTCTTCAGCTCACAACAATCGACCTCCCGGCAGAATGTCGGTTCCTAACTAGCTGGCGTACGAGTTGATATAATATGTTAGGCAGGAGTCCTCTCCACCTATTCCTCCTGGGAGGTAAACATAGAGGACCAGCGCCGTCTCATGAATGAAACCTACAAGGTCAGCAGGGGGAACAACAAGTATAAGTAAGGGGAAGAATAAAAATACTTACAGGCAACAACTTTGGGGCTCAATCTACCAACACTCAATACGCGGCCCCAATCTTTACCATCGATCCTTACTTTTGCCCATCCTTCCTCGCCATCTGCTGCTCGGGCTCTCATCCGCTCACTTGGCAGCTGAGCGATCTCGCTCTGGGTCATATCTGCCTGGTCCAGGGGGGGATTTACCAGTCCTGCCCATACACTTGAGATGCGAAGAGCATCAGTAGCAATGGCCAATTTCAATGAGCCGTGCATGTTGGCGCTAAGTTCCAACTTGGGCCCGCTGCTATGACTCCCGCCCGCTAGAGCAGGCCCATTGCCGTTGCCACCAGCACTGACATTCCCTGCTTTACTGGATGCAGCATCAGTGGCAAGCTTTGTGAAACGTTCGGATATGCTTTTGAGCTGGATGAGACTGGGAAGAATGATATGTACATCCGGGTCACGGCAACGTGGTTCGTGCACTCCCTCGACCGCGGAGGGATGAAGAACACGGATGGGTATTTCCTGTGTGACAATCGTTTCACGTTCCCGGGGTCCGTCTTGCAGAAGCTCTGCGGCTGGTATCCCGCTCAAGGCGCCGCCGTTTTCAAGAGACTGAGAGTTTGCCGGACGGGAGCCGCTTGCTCTTGCGGGCTCGTCTGAGTTAGACGCACCTTTCCCCGACGTCCATGACGAGGTGACCACGGTCAGGGCGAGTTGAGGTTGGTTCCCCTTTTTGGTCAATCGTAGTTGTGCAGAGGTAGCGCCGGTGGCTGACTTTAGCGCACGATGCAGGGCACCTATTGGCACCTCCAGGTTTATGACCTTTGCAACTGAAGAAAAAGAATATGAGTCGAAAACAGTGTGCTACTTGTCTCTTAGCCCATGGTCAATCTCCAGTTTTTAAATCAACTTGTCATGGCCCTCTTCCATGATACATACAATTGGGAGCTGGGCCCAGACCTGCGTCCCCTGATCTGGGATTATGGAGAATCGGACGACCTCATCCTCGAGCCTCACCCAGCAGACCTTGCCAAGTGACGCGAGGGAGGCCGTGAATTCTAGCAGCAAGGATTAGTCAAATAGTCCCCAGAGCTGACGCGTTGAAAAACAGATAACTTATGGGTCAGATTTTTGCTGCTACTCACTGGAGAACGTCGCTACGTTCGTGAGCTGGCTTTTGAAACGCATCCTGTACGCTTCATCGTCCACCGCATGCAGCAGCCAGAGACATGGAAGAAGCCCTGCAGCTTTGTCTCCCTCTCTTTCTCTTTTGTCCTTTCTCTCCTGTAACTAAAACCGCGTGTGGTCTCTGATCTGATTCCTCCCTGTTGCTGTTGCAGCTTGCCGCCGGCGTGAAACAAGGCGTGTCCAACTGGCCCGGCTAGTTCCAGGACAAAGCTGGTTGCAAATAAAAAAAAAAAAAAAAGAGGCAGTCCAGAGGCTTGTCTCAGGTAGTTAGCTATTTTCAGGGAAGACGAAGACGACGACGAAGCCGTAGATCAGGTCGTAAGGCGTATAAAAGTCGTCTAGCCGGCTCGTAGTGCGTGAGTTGAAGCTGTGGCTTGAGGTTGTCTTTTTCCTTTTTCGGGTTGCAGCCACAAGAAGCAAATAAAAAAAAGATCCATCGCAACCTCTCAGCTTTTCCCTCTCCACGACGTCCAACAACAACCAAAGAAGAGGCAGCAGCAGCAGCAGCAGAAGAAGAAGAAGAAGAAAAAACAAAGCAGCCTGCGAATGACCGTCTTTATGGCTTACAGTGCTGGGTTTTCTACCTGACAGCGCATTCGTTTCTGCAGGCTTCTTCCAGAGAACCAGCGAGAAAGGCGAACGCGGAAGAGAGGCAATGCTTGACGGACCTCCGGCATCTCCAACTGCGATGGCAGATATCCAGCACCTGTTTTCTCTCGCCGTCTGAATCTCGCTCTGGAACGGACGATTTCGCTTGGTATGCCTGTATACTCCCGCTATTTGCTCGTTGCCGGCGCGGATTTCTCGTTCTCCTAAGCCATGCCGACCTCCCCAGACGCCGTTTAAAACAGACAGAGACAGAGACGAGACGAGCAGCTGAGAGCCCACGACCTCACCAAACGCCATAGAATCCGGCGGCTGGCGATGCTCCTGGACGAACACCAGTCATGGCGAAATCCCCGTTCAACTCTCTAGACCCGGCTGTCCGCCTCCCTCCACGTCATTCGCGATCTCCACGCTCGCCCTCACGCTCCCCGGAACGGCGAGCGCAGTTCCTCTCTCACCAGCTCGATCCTCTACTCTCAGACCTTTCTCCAGAGACGACGCTGCAAGTCCTCTCTGCTACCGACGCTATCCCGATAAATAAAAACACTCCGCATAGTCTTTTGGCCAAGAGCATATCCGATGTCTCAACCGTGGATCGTGCATTCGGCATAAGAGCCGCAGCAGCCGCCCAGAAACTCAATGAATGGCATACTGAGGTCCTCTCCTGGCTTTGGCCGGATCCCGCTCGTGATCCGAATGCAAGAAATGGGTTTCTTCCGCCGAAAGAGCCTGAGAAGAGCTCCAATAGGAGTTATGGTGAGGCTCAGGCCGGAAGTTCTACCATACCGGAGAATGAGCGAGAAATATACTTTGGAAGCTTGCCTGCAAGCATCTTGAAACTATATCAAACCCGGATTAAGGAAATAAAGGACGGCATGGAAGCTCTGGACGTGGAAGAGTTGAAGGAGCATGTTTTAACAGCTCATATTCCTTCACGATCCCGTCCACCTTCTGCTGCTAGCACCATGTCCACAAGCTCTGGTCTAGCTAGCTATTTAAAGATGAGTGATTTCACCGCAGTCATAACTGCTACCATTCTACGGGCCCTACCCGTGCTATCAAGATTGAACAATCTGCTTAGCAACTGGCACGCTCGACTCCTTGTTCTTAATCATGTTCCAGGACTGGTCTTGGATCTTCAGGAGACCAAACGGGCCATTACCAATGCGCTCAACCGCCTGCAAAATGGCCTGCTCCCTAAGCTTGACGATCCCCTATTCTCCAGAGAATCATTCAGGTCCAGCTGGAAAGAGCTGCAGGCCATGGTCTCGTCTCTCGGTCGCCGAATTGATAGCATGCTTGATATCCTCGAAGGGAGAGAAGACTCCCTACCCGAGACTTGGATCGATGACATGGAAGCCATTGAGTCAAGAATTGCTAGCTGGGCATTTGAGGCTGAAAGAAGAGCAGTACAAAATGAGTTGAAATGTCTATATCAACGCGAACTTGATGAGTATTTGGCGCAAAAGTCTTCGGAGGAATTAGTGCCAGATGCCTCACACACACCACAAGAGAGCCCTGATGAACCATCAGCCCGACACAGTGAGGCAGCTGACAAACATCAAACTGTCAGCCCTAGCACAGGGCCTGATTCTCACTTTTCTCCCTTGACGCCACAGCCCTTGCTACCTGCTATCAGGGAAAATCAAACTGATGAATCGCGGACAATTACACCTTCCATTGCTGGCTCGTCTGATGGATATACCCCCGAAAATACTCCTTCTAAATCTCAAGATCCCGTGAAAAGACTACGAATCGCTTCCTTTTCTACTCCGAATGATGGTCGGGCTAGTGCCGTTACCAGAAATATTCAAGATTATGACACCCCGAACTTTGAGTCTCCACGCGTTCCCAATTCAGCAATATATGATGGTACTCAGGGTGAAGATTTCACGACTAGGCCGGTCTCCCGCCTTGATTTTAACGCCATTGACAGCCCAGGTTCAGACAACTACAGTGATATGTCGCCTGATAACTCACCAGCTCCCCTGACGCCCTTGGCCAACATGCGTAAAAGATCAAGTAAGCGCGAGAGCAACGTCCCGTCTAGGTTGCAACTAATCCCGTCTGGTTCGGATGCAACCATCAAACAGAACGACGTGGCTGGCCCAGTCGACTCTCCTGATGTTTCAAGCTTCATCCCTGACAGAGAAGACTTGGAATTTAGCGTTGCCCAACCCCTGAGTTCTCCAACGGCTCCAGCCCAGATGTCATCATCGCCTGGCCTAAGCTCCAGCGGTTCGGTAATACACCATACTCCAGGAGGAGCGAAAAACTCCACATCTCGTCCCACCAGCAGAGCGTCGCCTTCTTCCGACCTTCAAACACCACCATCCCTTCGATCATTTGGCAGAACAATGAGTTTACCCCTGGCACGTTATATCAATGACGAGGCTGCCTCCTTGTATGGACAGCATGAAGCTTACAACCCGAATGGCAAATCACAAGTAAGCACAGCATCGATCGGGTCGGCTGATATATCACCAAGAGGACAGGTACGTCAAACAGCTTGCGTCCAGCGCGACTGTACTTTACTAATTCGTTTTCCAGCTTGGGGATTCCACTTTTGATCGAAGAAATAGCTTAACCCCGGGCACCTCCACAAAATCCGAATTGCGGAGATCTATTTCATCCGCGAGCATATCCTCCTCCCCTCGTTTACAGGAAAAACTAAATCTTGGCCGTTTATCAAATTTTACGCGGTTGTCACATTTGCGCCGCAGTGCAAGTTCTGAACCAATATATCTTGAGAAGTCGTTACTCTCTACAGGCTCTACTGATTCATCCACCCCCCTTAAACCCCTCGACCTTCCCTCCCGGTTGAGCCCATTCCTTCATTCCACATCTCCAGAAGCAGATAACACATTCCCTGATGCCGACTCTTTAGAATTGATACCCCCTCCTCTCAAAACAAGATCCCACTCAGGGACTAGAACCCCTGTTAAAGTACAACATGATGAATTCGATGACAGGATACATTCCATACTGGATACTATTCCGAAAATCCGTATGAAATCTACCGTTAGCGAGGATTCCAATGAAGCTCCCGCGCCAGACAACTTACGGGTGCCGCAAAACTCAGGTCGCGTCCACCCTCCTTCTCCAACGCTATCTCGCTCTAGCACACCTACTCCTTCACTTACCCTTACGCCAGCACCTCGCCCTAGGCGTCGCAATAACCCTGGACCAGATGAAGTGCGGTTATATCACCTTCATAGAGGTGGTAAAGCAGCCCCAGTCAAACTATTTGTACGGTTAGTGGGCGAAACCGGCGAGAGAGTAATGGTACGCGTTGGCGGTGGCTGGGCGGACCTCGGTGAATATCTTCGCGAGTATGCCATGCATCACGGAAGACGAGGCATAATCGACGGTAGATTCGAAGTGCAAGGGATTCCCGTTGTCAGCAAATATCCCCGAGCGCCAACCCCTACTCCTACAAATGGTCGAACCACGCCCATACCTCCCTCACGACCTGGCTCCGCTATGGATATTCGCCCGGGGTCCTCTCTAGCAGTGCGGAGAGCAAGACGTGCAACCGGCTCAGGTGCAGATCTGTTACCCAACCTCACCGCTGCCAATATTCAAAGACTATCCGAGGAAGGCGTTAGCCCTGGCAACTCTTCTATTCTCTCCTCACAACGACGCCCATCACTATCCTCCTCAACTTCTATGAGCACCTCGTTTGTAGGGGATCACTCGTTTAACACTACTCCATCCCACCGCTCCTTTTCCACAATCACTGGCGCCGCTCATTCGACACCACTTGGTTTAGCTGGTCCCAAACCTCGATCAAAACAACATACCATTAGCCCGGAAAGTGAAGCCTGGGTTGAAGATGTCATGGGCCAGGCACGAAGGAGTTCATCTACTCTTAGAGCCCAGCGATCCATGACTGCCATGCGTAGCAGCTCTGGCGTCCTTCGACGCATGCCCAGCGCAACTCTTAATGAGCAGAGCCCGACAAACAACATTACCTTGAACAAAGCTCGGGGCGAGAATAAACTCCGCAGCGCAAGTGATATGGGAGGCGTGTCACTTAACAAACGAGTCTTTTTACGTCGACTAGGGAAAGAAAAGGAGTAGCGCAACATGATAGTTGGCCTCCTCGTGTTTTACTTCAACTTCACTCTTTTACCACCATCTATTTTCTTTTTATTTGGAATCTTATTTCTATTTCCATTTTCTTGGGCCGCATGTTGTGGGTAAGTGAGTGAGTGATTTGACTTTTGGACCGGCGTTATTCAAAGATATCCATTTCGATCTCCTATTTTCATCCTTTTTCCTCCATCTAACGCCATGACTACTCTCTTTTAATCTCCAGCACCACACGTTCTTTTACCTCAGCCTTTTCTTTTCCTTTATATCTTTTCTCTGCTATGTTCCTATTCCATCTTCTGTTGTTTCTATTTTTTATCCCCCATTTTTCCTTGGTTACCCTCGGTCATACGCTATTTCAGCTTTTAGCGAATCATTTCTGTAAGATTGATTCAATGTCTCTCGCATAGCAATATTCTTCTGAACATATACCCCTGTTATCTCAAGTCGACTAGTCCTTTCTAATAGGAATCACGATCGATTATTATATTTTATTAAAACTCGTACAGTGCCTATTATTAACGTAGTATGAATATGTGCATGTTTTGTGTCCTCGATACCGAGATATTAATTACTCAGTAACCCAAGAAACCCGAGCGCCTATGAGGAAGTCATAACTGGATAACAAAACGCATGTGATGCAATAAAGGTTAGATATCCCAAATACTTATCATCGCACCCGAAACTCCCGGATAGATACCCACAATATACTAGTCTTAAGTGCAATATATTGATAAAATGATACATGAATGAAACTCGTAAAGGTCCAGTCTTCCAGATATGCAAATGGTAGAAGTAGCTTCATACACGCACTGGAAACAGTTATTTTGCCCCAAGAAGAGCATGTTGCCGGACCTCTTTTGCATCCATGACTTCCACCTCCCGGCTAAGGAGCTTGCGAAGGTCAGGGGTGATTATTTGGACAGAAGTAGCCTCAGAGTCGGGCTTCATATTGGGTTTGTTGGAGGATTTTGCTCCTGCACTGGTTGATGGGCTAGCTCCAGTTGCTGTGGCGGAGCTATCTGTAGCGGGTGACGTAGTGGTATTGGCCTGGGATGTGGGACGTGTTGTCCGCTGACGAACAGGTGCCTGTGGAAAGTTGTACTTCTTGTCAATAGCTTCAACTTTCTTCTCAAACCGATGAAATAAGGCCTCCGCTCTACTCAATGTTGGTATCAAGTCGATTGTATTTGATAGTTCATTAACTATTGATAGTTTAGTCCAAGTCTGTGATAACTTGAAAAGGGAAACGACATACCGTATTTTAAGACCTCATCGAAATGGTGAAGATGCGCCATAATAACGTCACGATGCTTCTCTAGTATAGCCGGAGCGACGAAGATATGGAAATTACTAGATAGATGGTCTGTCCATAGTGCTTCCCACAGTCTGAGACAGTCGACCCATTCGAATTCTCGTTTAAACCATACTAAGAGCATGCGGAAGAAAAAGAAGAAGTTGGTGCTCTCAGCTTTCTGAAGATGAAGATAAAGCTTTGGATCCATAAGTTGAAGGAGTTGGTCAAGGGTCAATAACTGTTGGCGCATCCCGGATTGATCTCGAAGGAAGTTTCGTTCCTGATATATTTATTAGTAGACGATACGACAAATGTATGGATAATTCAGGCGGACACTTACCATTCGGTTCATGAACCCAACGAACCCCCAAAATGCAATTGCATCGTCTTGCATCACGGCATAGATGGGGCTAAGAAGATCGCTCATACCTTGTACATATCCAAGTTCTGTGTTGTACTCATTGTAGGTGAGCAACATATCTTTCATTTGTTCAAGGTGGACGTTTGTTCCAGTTTCAGCAAACGGTGAGTCTGGGTCTGGATGAGGTGTGTCCTCCCCGGCAAAAAGGGGGATATGGCGATCTGTCCGGTGAACATCTTTTTCTGAATTGAGAACACCAAGGGATGGTTTGTAGTTAGCCATCTAAAAAATTGACGTATGGCTTCGCCTTAGAGAATCATAAAATCAAGAGAGGTATCTTACCTATTCTATTCTTTTGCTCCCTAAACCATTCCTGCTCTTTAGGCGTGGAAGCCCCATCAATCATACGCTCCCACCAAGCTCCTTTCAAGCGGATATATTCATCTCGTCGTGAATTCATGATGGCTTTTCGTTCATCTTCGCTACTATCCCAGTCATAAAATCCTAGAAGAAACAGCCATGCCTCTTTTCGAACGCCATCGTTTGGTTCAAGGCCACCGTGGAAGATACGCTCCTTGGCTTCCTCAACAGTGATTTGGAGTTTACCAGTAGTTTTATGGAACCATCCATTCCACTCTTCCAAGGTGACTATTTTTCGCTTATCACTGATACTCATCTGGGCAGCTTCCATATCCAGAATTTCAAACTCTCCGACAGAGCTATTCTCCATGGCCAGGACATCGTTTGCTGTCCATATTCGTTGGTTGCGCTCACGCTCGCTCTGTTCTGCAATACCCATCGCCCAACGAGCAAGATATAGCCTGGCACTGTCAAACTCGTCTTGTAATGTTTGAACTTCTGGGTTTCTCATGAGTCGCCTTACTTGGGGAGGTAATCTGGGGTTATCCGCAATATCTTGAGCAGTTCTGCGAGTGAAAGTTGTGATTTTGCTAAATTGCTCAAGGACCATCCACCTTGTTTCCTTAAGAGCTTTTGTGAATGGGTCCATTGTTGCATCTCTGGGAGGTTTGCTGGAACCGGGTTGGCCGCTAGAATTTTCCAATTTGCCCTTAGCTTGTCCAAAAGCTGTTTTGTCTTCCTCAGTTGGGTTAATAAGGTAGGCGCTTGGATCCTCCCCGGAGCGGTGAACATCAACGTATCTCCGTAGCCATCGGAGTACTTCGTCACCACCCCAGAACATGCTTCCATCATCAGCAAAGGGATCGAAATTTTCCTTTGTTCGTTTCTTCTTTTGCAGTATGGTAGACTCGCATTCACTATCATGGAAGAATAGTGCAGGAAAACTATCTCCTGCCTTTGTATTGATAACCACGCTACCAAACCACCACCCCAGACTGGGTGGTCGGACCAAAAGCGAGTATATCCGCGACAATGGGATGGCAAATGCATAGGATCCGATAGGGCCAGCACTACTGAGAGTCGTAGGTAGTGGAGGGACCAAGTAGGATGTCCGTGGGGGAGAGTTATCGTCCGACAGGTCTACTTTAACGTAGACATTGCGCTCGTCTCCGAGAGATGCCTCAGGCACCCAAGAGAGTAAAAGTGATGACGGATCAACGGTTTTATCCAAGGACGGAGAGGAGGATGCAGAACTCTCATGCGGAGCAGAGGGAGTAGGCTTTTGCTGGACCAGGGCAATAAAACCGGGTATATTGTCCTTTGAAGATGCAGTTGGATGAACGTAGACCTGTAACAATTGATCAGCTCCAATAACCCCTCTAGTTGAAGTCCACTCCACTCTCGTGCTTAAGAGAAACGCTTCATACCTTACTCTTGGAATAGAGCAGCCTCACGCCTTTTCCAGTGCTAGTATGAGTAACAGTATTATAATCCCCTTCTTCGTCGTCGCTCACATCGTAGAATGAAGCCGATGGAGATGGCGGCGACGCCGGTGGGGTGGTATTCGCAGCCATCGTTGCTGCAAGGGCTAACCGGATGAGCTGCAACCGTCTAACCAGCAATCATTCTTGAGCTCTAGAGGCGAAGAACTGATATTTATCCTGTCGTCCGCAGCGAACAGGCAGCAACAATAACCAAACCTGTCGTCTTCCTTTGCAGCGGCTGACGAGCGTTCGATGACGAACTACGGGAAGTGACGAAAGAAGAAAACATGTGACGTTGTTCTTGATTACTTAAACTATGGTCAAAGCTTAGTTGACTTTTAGTCAGTCACGTGTAAAGTTTAACTACTCGATAACTCGCTGTTTGCACTGTTTGCATATAAAGAATATATGGAACACAAACAACAGCAACTCGCCGATGTTGCTAATACAACCCAGAGCAAGATACACAGCTTTGTGTGTGTATATATGTTCTATATTACGTTCTTCTGCTCGGTTAGTTGCTGCTGCATCAATGAAGAGGCCTGCCTTGACCGCGCATATTTCACAACACTGGCAACAATTGGACATGGCCCCTTTTAGTGATACCCTGGAGTTTGTGTATTCTCGATGAACTATCATGGGGGGTATTCCTTCACTATACTACAGTTGAGGGTGAAATTTGAGGTTGAAGCAGCGAAGAATACCTGTTTGAACAGCTCTGCAAAAATCTGCGTGGCTGAGCGTCATGATCCTTCGAGTAGGAGTCTCTGCCGTATATTGCCGGGGAACTCTCTAGATACGGTCTATCTAGTTGAAATGCGTTGTCTTCCAGGGATTAGGTGTGCGGACGATAAAAGTGGCTTAATGAAGCGATATCTTTATTGTTGGCATTCCCTTGATTCCTGCCAACAAGCTCTTGAATTTGATACTGCTGTTGCCTGTTGGCCTTTGATGAGAGAAAGAAATAATCGGAAAGGCTTTTGCTTCCCTCTCTCTTTTACGGCAATCGACCTAGTTATAGCTATGTGTAGAGGATGCCAGCGATTCTGTGACTTTTGAAAGGCATCCCTACGTCGAAGTATTCATCGTCGTCTATGCTAAATTCAGCAAAGACGCAGTTATATTACGCCGCTAGCGCCTCCGCGATAGTTGCCATGGGCAAGGTGTTTTCATGCGCCTAGAAATATCTATCCATAGCGGCAAGGGCATCTTGGGGGCTTGGTTCCCTTACTGAAGTACCAGCCTTAAGAGGTAGATGTCTCTGGATCATCTTACCCGACTACTAACTAGGTAGAAGTTGGGTTGGTTTTGAGGCGCAGCGTAATACATGACCAATGATGGCTGAGGGAACTATTAAAACAAATTTGGTGCATTGACTAATTATTATTGGTAATTGATTTCCTCTTTCGCAAAGAGGCCGAAGAGATGTCAGGAACCGTTGTTGATCTATTCTCAGTGGCCAGAGATGCCGACTCTTTTGACATCGCCATCGGCTACTCCGTACACAGGAGGTGTTAGCAATATGCTCGCTACCAAAGAGCCGAACGCAATCCCTCCCACTGTGGCGGATGGGATCGACATAAGAGATTATCCGGCCGCTTGATCCCTCTGGTCAAGGCGTTTGCGGTTAATTATCCTCTCTGGCGAATTGAGAGTTTAAGACCAGACCAATCCCCTCTTGCTGACAGGAGACGGCACACTCCAGCGTGCACGGGGTATTCCGCATGGGAACACCGCAGTGGACAGTTACATCGTTACTCTGTACGGAGTACACATCGCCGTGAATATGTAATCAGTCGCCGTGATGTATTCCACAGGCCCACTGACGTAACAGCTGCAGTAGAGAGGAAAAGATATGTCACCTCATGTTGAGTCTTCACGGCGACTCTGCGTTGACACACTGTGTGACGTTGAAAAGCACGTTCTGCCTTGATATACGCTTCTCCCGTGCATGCACATCTTCTCGTATCTGACGGCAAAGGGTGGTTATATAAATAGAAGTCCATGTGGAAGGCCGGATTCTGAGTTCACAGAGGCGTGATCCTCGTATAATCTGGCCAAATCTTCCGCTCCCAAGATCGCTCTGGCATCCTTGGGAGTGCAAATCGCTGCTAAGAAGGTTGAAAGGGGTGGAATAAGGCGGAACGTCGAAGTCTAGAAGGGATAAGAGTTAGCATATTTCGTACTCAGAGGGCATGCTTGGGAGTTGATGCGACTCGAAGAGCCCGTCTCCTGGGGTAGTCATCGAGCTTCTCCGGCAACACGAGCGACGACAGGAATAGATACACTGCAAGGCGGGAGAGCTATCATGTCGAAGTACTCTGGCCTAGGAGAGTGCTGTGTTAGCTATAGTCTACGGCAGAGGAGAAGCACGCCGTAGTTAGTTGGCTAGTTATGGTGTTGTTTGGTCGCCAGCGAATTTCGCCGTACCTTAACTAGTTAGTTAAAGACGAGATGACAACAACAACAGCGACGACGACGACGACTCAACAACCGCCAACCTCTCAACTCCCGGGCGACCACAGACATAAATAAGTAACACCGTGGGGGATGGGCATCGGTAATAAAGAGAAACATCGCTGCGGCTGCTTTTGCTTCATGTGACTGACTAGCTGACTGTAAAAATAGAACTTCGTGGCTGGGTCCGCAGATGTCCTCGCTGACAGACGGAGCAGCCCTGACGCTGGCTAGGCTGAGCCCCCATCAACCACCACTCCATACACAAACTCACTACTGGTCCCGGATGGAGCTTAACAGGGCCCGGAGAGGGACGAGGGCCTGCTGCTGCTCTTTTGGGGGGGAGAACTGGGACCCGGCCACCCTCCCTTGTCAGTCTTTGCTGCAGCGTCAAGGGCGTTAGCAGCACAAGGATGTTAAGGGGTAAAACACCGCGTCAATATCCATAAAAACCACAGGATAAGTGCTGGAGTGATGAGTCTCGCTTCCTGCTTGACAATGAGGGTCTGTCGGACGTTGAAGAGCTGCGGGACCTTTTTATACGGGAACAGCTGTGAGAAAGATCCATAACTCACAACCATGGTGGAGTCCGTTTTTGGCTTATCACAACAAACAGAGCGAAAAGGGAGTTTGATGCTGTTAATAATCCTTGGCTCACCATGGAAGGCATTCCAAATCAAAAATTCAATAATATAATAATAATAGCTATCTCCCAGGATTCGCCGGGCTGGCAGGGGATGCTTGGGGGTTAGATCGAAAACTTCCCTGGCTAACGAACGACTAGTGAGCTGATGGGTGCTTATCAGGGCAGTGATATAGCCTCCCCTTGCACAGGCCAGCGGAGGTTTTGACAGTCAGAACCAGCCTTGAGCAAAACTAAGCATAAGACTCTTTGGGCCTGGTTGCTCCCGTGCAATACGGGCTTTACACACTTTGGCTGATCGCCGCCTGCTCCCCAGTGGAGGCGTCGACGTTGCTTTTTCCTGAGTCTCTTTGGTCCAACCTGTCTCTCAAGCAGCAGCAGCCCTGCACACCATCTCTCCAACCCGTAAGATTCGCTGAGAAATACGGGCGATGATGATCGAAAACGGGCACTTTTGTGATTGTCTACCCATATATCAGGCTGTTTCCCCGGCCGTGAACATAATATGCATGGTGCTGACATGCTGCACTCGTGTGTTTTTGGGGGGTGAGGGCTTATCCTTCAACGGCTCCGGTTCTATCACTCCTCGTCCTTGCAAGTAGCTGCATGCAGGCACATACATAACACCCCAATCTATATCAATCGGGCAGTCCCTGTCTTGCTTGCCCTTGTCCCATATTCTTGCTGGGGTCCGCAGGTTTTAGTGGCGGCTACTCCTTTTTCCTGCTCCATCGAGAGACGAAAACCGCACGGTAAACAATGCTCATATAGTTAAAATAACTAGTATGAATACACTCTCGGCTCCCAGGTATGCTCTATCATGACCTCCAAAGCAACTATCACTTAACTAGTTCTGCTCAACAGCAAAATATATATTTACTTTTAGGACCCAATTTTCCAACAATTATCATTCTTCAACGCCTGTTGGACGCCCGATTATCTTTTCTTCAAGGACGGATCTACCCCCTCTACCCAGCTCGACGGATTCGCGCGCCTATTTCTTTGATTGATCCACCATCAATCTAAAAGGATCGCAGTCGTTGCTGTACTACTCTGCCGTTCATTCTCGTCGCAACACCTCGCGCAGTTTCTCTGTGCGTTTGGGGGGAATTGGTGGTTGTTGAAGGCCGGAAATAACGAAGATTATGAAAGATATATAATACCTTGGCTGCAAAGAGGTTAGTTTTTTCTGAGATACCCTATCATGCATTTGCTTCCTCGTCTGCCTCTTGTTTATTTCCCTCTTTTGGAGTTTCGAAACGGGTCTGTATGCTACGGGACAATGGAGACTATGGCTTTCTCCTCCTCATCTTATCCCGCTTTCGAAGCCTCAAGATGATTGCGCAAGCGCCTTCTGCAGCTATCCATTGTTTGAGCAGAAGTTTGGCCGTTGCCTATGAAATTGATTTATCTCATTTTTTTGCTGGATATCCCGTCGAGAAACGAATCATCTGTCGTGGCTTTTTGGAAATCTTCCGCCTATCATGTCCTCTATCCATGCGTTCGGTACAAGCTAGTGATTTCTTGGGGCGTTGAAACAATGAAACCCTGGGAGCTTGGGTGGAAGCCATTGCATTTAGATCTACCGGATGCCCCGGGGATAGGGGATGACAGCGATGACCTGCAGATGTTTTTTTGTCACTGTTCAATGTGCAGAAAGAGCTGACCTGATGCATGAACTCTAGAGGCGGGAAGATAGCAGCCATGACGATCATCGTGAGGTCAGAAAAGCTCAATAACCTGGTGCCTTCTGCAAAGAAGATGAAGAAACTCCAAGCCAGGCAGTCAGAGAGCAGTATGCACTGGGCTAAGGATATATCTACGAAGCTCGAGACCAAGGTCCAGAGCAAAATTCACGGAAGCAAGGATAAATCCAGTGACATGGCTACTAGAGGCCGTATGACGACGACAAGCGCGAGACCTAGGGTCCCACCCCTGCCTCCTTATTCCCCTCTTGGGGGTTTACAGGAGCTCTTCAAGGAAGTTGGCGGAGCCTTTGGGTCTGGAAGGGAGCTTGAACGTGAAGAAGAAGGCGACGAAGAACCCGAACTTGTTTCGCCGGTGACCCTTGCATGTAGATCCTGTGCTGCGACTATGGGCGAGAGTATCGACGACAGGCTATGCGATGACAGCAGTATATGCTGCCAATCCCCTGCAACTGTGACTACCATTGAGACTGGATTTGGCAGCTGTATGCATATCTCACACCGCGCTGCTCACGAATCTCCCTCAAACGCGACAGCTAACGAATCGGCAATCCTCCCACTATCGTTCGATAACGATCTCACAAGGAAGCAAACTGTTTATTTCAAGCTGGATAACAAAAACCGGGCCTCGTCCGACCCCAAATCACCAACATCTCCAACATGCTGCTCCGCAACTACTTGTTCTTCAATATACCCCTGGTCCTCAGTCAGCTGTGCTGGCGAACAAATACCGCGGAATTTATCCCCCAAAGTAACTGTGAATGAACCCTTTTCACTTAACTCTGTCGACGCTGTGATCTCCAACGATGAATTCCGATCGGGGTGCCCCACCCCTGCTGCCAACTTGAAAAGGAGATTGACCATTCGAGAATCGAAAATGAAGGCCCTGCCCCCATATCCGCCCCTGCCGGAGACAGTACTCACTCAGCCCCAAGCACCAGAGCAGTCACTCAAACGCCCTAGAAAGGCTTCTCATTCTACCCATTCACCAAAAGCGCTCTGCCTGCCCCAAATACCCCAAGAAAGCGATTTCGATATGCTTGATGATACATTCCAGCAATCCAATCGAAGTTCATTGTTACCTTCATTAGAAAAAGCTGCCGAAGACCTCGAAGCACAGCTTTTAGCGATACCATCGACTAAAGGATCTCAACCAAACTCACGATCCCGTTCTCCCTCCCCCGCCTATCTGCAGCGAGCTATTACCGATACTGAGAGCGACCAGGAAGCCGTTACCACCCCTGAAATCCAAAACGACAACTCTCTAAAGATGGACCTGGCGCGCGGTAGTATTGAACGCCTTCGCGAGAGTATAGCGTCGAAACAAATGGCCCAGCTGACCCGCACGAAAAATCAGAAGGGCGGGCAGTCTGGTTTTAAGGGGAGGTGGAGCCGTTTCTCTGCATTCTCAAAGAGAGGAGAGACAGGAAAATCCAAGTCACAGCTGGATTTATCTTCTCCCAAACTACTCCCAATGCACACAAGCAATCCGATAGAGAAGTTAGATTTTGGCTTGAATGTGGTTCTAGACATTCCTTCGGGCTTTGCAGAGCTCGATGCAGACCCATCACCACGAGAAGAGCCAAAGCCGACACAGGCTGCGCCCCGTCCACTGCGGCCGTTGGTCGACAGCGTTATTCTTCGAATATTCGAAAATGTCGGCTACTTTGACGATTTATTTAATTTAGCGCTCTCGAATAGAGCCTTTTACCGGGTTTTCAAACAGAACGAGCTAGCCCTTGTTCAAAATACCTTATCTTTGATGTCCTTGCCAGCATGGGAATTGCGAGAGATGACTCCGCCATGGGATGATGACGGCGTCACTCGCCTTGCTGTCAGTGCGAGGGATGAGCCTATGCCTGAGTATACTCCTAAACTATATCTTCAACATTATTCTAGAGACCTATACGCCATGGCAGCTCTGAAGTCCATGATTCTTGTGCACTGTGAGAGTTTCCTTCGATTAGAAACCTCACGGGCATTGGCAGGGTTGGATGAGCACCGCTCAGCAGAAATGGACGATGCATTTTGGCGTGTATGGACATTCTGCTCTCTCTTCGGTTGTGGGAAAGGGAGAGAAAGCGATATCGAGGCTCAGGTTGACTGGCTCAGAGGCGGCATACTCGCTGAATCTGACACCAGGCCATCTGCATCTATCTTTAGCCCCATGCCATTCATCAGCAACCTCCTGCTCGACCCACCTCAGGGATTCGCCAAAGGAAATAATGGCGGCTTAAGCACAGGACAACTATGCGACATGTCAGAGATTTGGACTTGCCTTGCTAACCTGCTCAGTGTTTTCCATGGCAAATGTAAATTGGCCCGCAAATATGGTGTCTTTGACAATAAGGACGTAACTCCAGGAGACGTTACACATGAGGAGACCTTGCTCGGTAAGTCTTTCAGCCCTTTCCTGCCATTTACCTGGATACAGAACTAATAAGCCTAATAGAAGAGTGGACCCAATACCTTCTCACATTAGGCCCTTATGCTGTCCTTACTCTCATTAGTTTTGCCCCTTCTACCCCAGTTGAACAGAAGTTTGCCCGTGCCAAATCGCTAGGCTGGACCCGTTGGCAAGCTCCTGTGCAATCAGAAAATGAGCCTGTTCGACTGTTCTTCAAAGAAGCTGTCTCGCGAGTTTGCCGAGATCTCCCTTCACGACCAAGCTCCCTTTCCTCTTCTAACCCATCATCGTACTCCACCAGAGCATCTCCCCAAAGCTCAAGGTCAAAACGAAGTAGTCAATCCAGCATTACGAGCCAGAACAGCGCTCGTCGTCAAAGACAGGCTGGCTTCGCGGCTGAGCTTCGCAACAGAAAAGTATCTCTCGACACAGGGCTGGGTATTGCCAACGCCATTCCCAATTGTGACGAGCGACCAACTCCAGTCTCTGAGGTGGTCGTTAACAAATTCATTTCCTCCGAATCAGGGACACCATTTCTCCATCCCACTCCTCGAACACCGGCATTCAGTCCAAGAAACCAATCTCGATCACCCTCAATCGTATCATCACCGCGCCCAACACCGCCGTTAGTAGAGGAGAAAATCTCCCAAGGACGCCAACCAATGCCATCTACCAGCCGTCTCGCACTATATTACTCAAACTGTCAGGAGCCAGTGGTCCCGGACCCAGCTGACCTGGCTCTACAAAAGATGGTGCATGAACTAGGATTTGACGAAGAAGAAGCGAAATGGGCTTTGAAGCGAACTGATACCGGTGAATCAGTCGATATCAATGCTGCTGTACACCTCTTACTTGTTAAAGCCAGTAAGGCGAACTCTTCGTCTGTGGAAATGGGCCTTAGACAGCGCGAATCTAATATTCCACAGACAAAGGCAGATGAGGTCTACAGACCTACCTGGAGATGGGCATAATTACTGTTTTCATATACCCACATTGCATATGTACATGCAATCTGTTTTACCATTTAAAACGAACTTGTTTTATTTGACTGAGTTTCATACTCTACTGTCTCTCCTTATCTCAGCGAGGAGTTAATGTGTTTTCTTTGTCTTTTTGCCCCTTTGCTTTTAATAACGGTTTGAATGCGGCTATATACCCTTTCCTATGTCTCGTCTTTCGTTTGAATTTCCTCTTGGGAATAAGGGTGATGCGTGTAAAGCTATGTTAGCTAACCCCCTACAATGTATAAATGATTGGATGTGTCTCTTATGTGTTTGAATATATCTCGTCTCTCTTCACCTTCCACTTTCATTATCAATGCTCAAAAAGAAATATTATTATTTCATATTAATTTTCTTCACACAAACTCATCATAGATAGGTTAAGTAAGTAGTAAGTATAGAACTAGACCATTCTCAATATCTGAGGCTCGCCCTTACCAAGCAAGCGCAGATGCCAGCCCATCAAGTTCCCTCTCATAGTTCCTGTGGCGAGAGATATGGTAGAAGAATTTACCCAAGAAATCATTGGCCTCCTTGAATATCTTGATTCCCTCCGTCAGACTCTCCGGTTCATGCAACTTACAGCTGGTAACCACACCATAGCTCTCCACGACCCCAGCAGAAGAGGAATCAGCGAATTCGAGCTGTGGCACGTCGGTGCCTAGCACCTGAGCAACTAGATTGACTGCATCACCAGTGGCGCCGATAGTTTTCAAATGGCCAAATGATTCAGCAATCCAGTATCTGATCTGGCCTATTTTGCTTAGGATGCGGATATGTTCACCGCCAGGAATGAAAGTGGCATCAAACAAGGTCGAGCGCGCACCATCATATTGGTGATCAGGTACGACGCCCTTATCTGTTTCTTTATGCTGGTGTGCAGCGAAGATAGGTTGGCGTTTAGTTCCAATGACGAATGGTAGAGCCCCGGCAGCCTTGATTGCTGTTTTTGCTGAAATAAACGCTACCGGGTCGTAGCCGTCTCCGATCAAAATGGCGATACGGCGGGATTTGATGGTTGGTGTACCGCTGCCAGCCTGAGGATGGGTCTCGTTAATCTCTGCCTGGCTTAAATTGATTGTTTTCAGGCCCGGGTTAGGACGGGGCGAAGACTGGGGAGTTTCTGCTCCGACAAGAGGTGCCACAGCCTGGACGAGCGGGAGGTCAATTTCAGCCAGGCGTTTGACCACACGGGTATAAACGGTTGGGTCGTCGCAGTGATCCAGTTCGAATGCAAGGGCATTCTGAACATGTTTCTTCTCGTATGGTGTTAGGGAGTTGTAGAAAAGCTGAGCTTGGTTGATGTGTTCGCGGAACTTCTTGCTGAGAGTTCGCTGCTTGATACTCATTATCTTTTCAGGGAAAGAGTGGAATCCTTCCCCGACCTTAGCTGGAGGGCATGCTTCAAATCTGTTTGGCCAGTAATTGACGGTGCCCTGGGTGATCTTGTGGCGCATCTGTCCGTCTCGGTTGTGGTTCATGACTGGGCAGACAGGACGGTTGATAGGCAGCTCCTCCCAGTTTGTTCCAAGACGTGAGAGTTGAGTGTCAAAGTAAGAGAAGTTTCTGCCCTGTAAGAGAGGATCATTTGAAAAATCGATACCTGGGACAACATGGCCGGTACAGAAGGCGACCTGCTCTGTCTGAGGGAAGAACTCGTCAATGTTTCGGTTCAGTTCCATCTCACCGATGTATCTAACCGGGACTAGATCTTCAGGCCAGATCTTAGTTGCATCGAGGATGTCAAAGTCGAAATCATGTTCTTTATCATCAGGGATGACTTGAATACCAAACTTCCACTTGGGATAGGCCTTGTTATCAATGGCTTCCATCAGATCTTTTCTGTGGAAGTCAGGGTCTTGACCACCGATTTTGAGAGCTTCATCCCAGACAAGGGAGTGAACACCAAGCTCTGGAGTCCAATGGAACTTGACAAAATGGCGTTTTCCTTCTTTGTTGATGAGAACAAAGGTGTTGACTCCGAATCCTTGCATCATGCGGTATGAACGTGGAACAGCTCTATCAGACATAGCCCACATGAACATGTGAGTAGCCTCGGGGTGGAGGTAGACAAAGTCCCAGAAGTTGTTATGGGCAGTCTGGCCTTGAGGGACCTCATTATGAGGTTCAGGTTTAACGGCGTGTACTAGGCAGGATCTTAGTATATGTGTACAAGGTAAATAGAGAAACGGGATGCATACCAAAGTCCGGGAACTTGATGGCATCCTGGATAAAGAAGACAGGAATATTGTTTCCCACGAGATCCCAGTTTCCTTCATCAGTGTAGAACTTGACCGCGAATCCACGGACATCTCTGACGGTATCCGCGCTTCCTCTACTTCCCTGGACGGTAGAAAACCGAACGAAGACAGGTGTAGTGCGAGACGTGTCAGTCAAGACTCCGGCCGAAGTGACATCTGCGGCACTCTCAAAGAGCTTGAAATGACCAAATGCGCCAGTTCCCCGAGCATGCACGACTCGTTCAGGAATCCTTTCGTGATCAAAGCGGTGGATCTATACAGCTAGCTGTCAGTCTATAGAATTAAGGGTCAACAAAACTGTGAGAGTAAACATACCTTTTCTCGGGCAACCTGATCCTCAAGCATAGACGGCCCCGAGTTCGAGCTATCGGATGCCTTTAGCCATTCATCTGTATTCTCGACCTTTGTTCCATGGTCCGTGGTGATTGAGCCGGCGGCATGGATGTCCGTGGTATCCTTTGCAAGGTCCGCCAGCTTCTTGTCATGAGGATATAGACCCTGGAGGGTCTCCTGCACCTTTCGAATTCCTTCTCCAACGCTCGACATGCTGTCTACAAAGAGCTACTGGATAACCTTGGTAGAGCAGTTTCGAGTTCAAAGATGGTATATGTCAGGAGCTGCAAGTAACAACAGTCAAATAGCTGGGAGCAGCCCGCTCAGTGGCAACAGGCAGCTTTTAAGAAGAAGCAGACAGGCCATTGCTGCTTAATCCTCTTGATCTGACTGGCCATCCAGACATTCATCGAGACCATTGACTTGGACGTGAACCTGGGAGAAGCTGCGGGCGCTGGTACAGGGTATGACGTTGGTGCACCCACACCCGGCGAATGAAATGCAGCATAGCAAACAGGATAAAGGTGGTAAGCAGTATTTAATCATAACAGGGAATAGAAAGTAAACCTATGACGATGAGCGGATATCGTGAATGGTTTCGTCCGCAGCTGTCGGCATCCATGGATCCTTGAGGATTGTGACCACTTTCTGGCGTTGTTGTAGGGTTGTTGTATGGCTTGAGGCTGCATCAACACCAAAGTTTGCTAGGTTCTTGCGCATAACGCCGTGCTATAGGCACGTCTGGCCACGACACAATTGTAATAGCGACAAAATAAATATTAATAGAATAGGATCCCCGAAAGCATGTTTTAGATAAGTTACGTGTGTAGCGAGAATAAAAAAAAATAAAAAAATAAAAAAAGATAAGGCCGACGTCGGACGGATTCGAACCGTCGCCCCCGAAGGGAATTGATTATCTGCTTCAGAGAAGTTCTAGTCAATCGCATTAGACCACTCTGCCACAACGCCTTATTGGTGCTAGGAGAGAGGCGGCTGCTTAGTGATAACACAGGCCGCAGCAGGCAGGAACCTAGAGGAACGGAGTCTGCGCTTCATCTTAGCACCCCTGGAACATGATATATATGTAATGGATGTAGATAAAACTCCTTATTGACAGTAGTAGAAAGTATATTGGTCTCGTTAGTCTAAAAATACTTTTTGAAGACGTTTAAAGAATAGATGTAGATGCTAGTTAGATTGGTATCATTTTTATCATGTGTCTAGGAGCCTAAGGGGGGTGAGATAGATTATGAGAGGGTACCAGGAGTGGGAGCTTTGGGAGTGGTCGCCGCCGATGGGACGGGGCCCTGTCTGCTAAGAATCCACATGAAGACGAACTGGATCATGTACGAGTAGATGAAGAGAAACTGGGTGCGCCTGTTGCGCTGCGAGCGGGCAACTGTCGGCATGGCTCCGCCTCGCATGGCTGCGTCGGATGAGCTGTCCGGTAGAAGGACGTACTTGAGTGAGCGTAGCTGTACACACACAATCACCGTTAGCATGACCATCTTTTGCTTGACCGTTTTTTTTTTCTCTTTTCAAAATGCTCTAATACTTACCAAGAAAAAGGCATTAGCGAGGAAGGTATAGATAAACACGGTCCAGCCAACCCAGCCTCCCGTGCCTTGGCCCGGTGTGAGAATCTCAGACACCCCCAAGGTAAGAATGATGCCGACAAACTTGTATCCCGAGTAAGCCACCAGGTCAAGGAGCTGGGAGTCATTGTTGATATTGAGAATGTACATGGCAACCTTGAGGCAGACAATCTCAAATACCACCACTGCCAGAGCAATGAACGTTATGGAGCGTAGTATCTCTGGATGGAAATTCCCTCGTAGACCAGCCATGACCGCCGAGAGCAGAATGTAGGTGACTAGGGCCATGGCGGGAATGTACATATCTGGTGAATTGACGTCGTCTCGTGGTGGGAGGTACATGGACGTGTACTGAGCCTGGCTTATCTGGCCGTTTGCAGAGGCTGCGCCAGCCATCCGTCCCTGCTGGCGGGACCATGGCTTATGTCTCCAGGGGAATAGGACGAGAGCAAGCTTCTTAATCACGTATGAATTGGAGACGTTAAAGTAGTGTTTTAGCGCGGGAATCGACACATAACGGTTCAACTAGATAATACTTGTCAGTATCTTGTGCCGCAACATAAAATAGGAACAAACATAACCAAACAGGAAACAGAACAATGGGCATACGTTTTGCTCCATATACTCCTGCCCGGCCATCACCGCACTCTTTCCAACCTGAAAACCCATTTGAGCGGTGGGATCTGACATGAAGCCGCCAAAGCCAGGGGCAAACTGGCCTCCTCCCTGGGCCGGATTTGGCTGATAAGGATTGTTATACCCATGCTGCTGGTGCTGGGGCTGAGGCTGTTGGGAGACTGGCGGCGGCGGCGACCGCATCATCGGTACTGTAGAGACATGTTGCGGGATGGGGTGGTGGAGAGGAGGCGACTGGGCCGGAGGTGGTGCAAATGTGTTGCGCTGCATTGTGTGTGCGTGGTCTCTAATTAGGGAGACTCGAGAGAGCGGAGCTCGTCGGTTCCCTGGCTTTACTGCTGGTGATCTCTAGAAGCAGAATGAGCGTAATGGAAGCTAGTAAGATGGCATGACAGCTTAGTATGTCTTGGATCCCTTCGGACAGCCGCTGGATGGCGATGGTGTTGTGTTGATCTGATGCTGGTCAGCCTAGATGGTTGGCTTCATCACACACTTTTATCTCCTGGCTTTTGCCTTGTTATCTGTCACATTTAGCCTCATCAGCCACCAGCGGCCTTCCGCCTTCCACCAGAAAGTCCTTGATGGTCTAGTGGTCATGATTTCCGCTTGTCAACTTCGCTTAATAAGCGAGTAACAAGCGCGGGAGACCGGGGTTCGATTCCCCGTCAGGGAGTTCTTTTTTTTCTTCATTTTTTTTTTTTTTTTTTTTTTTTTTTTTTTTTTTTGGTGATCGTTCTTGTTCCAAAATTATTCCGTTATAATGTGTATATAGCTCTTATTTTTTTTTTTACATCTGCCGATGTTCTTGTTGTTTCTTATACGTTCAACTGTAGGGGCAATGTAGTATATGACTGTTAAGAGACTTCTCTGCAATTCAGTTGGCTCATGGACGCTTCTCTTAGCTTTAACACAGGAATGCAAATACCATACTTCCTCGACTTTTCTGTCCTAAAATAACTTCACATTTCCACGGCATTGTTTATGTAGTACCCTATTTTCTCATATTCGAGGACAGTGATGAGACAAGTTGTAAACAAGTACTAAATGGAGGATGCACCATTAAGATATATTCATAGGCTGTTGTAGGCCAGAATTCTCCCAGAACATAGTTACAGACTCTGAGTCCCATGTCTATTTCCCTTTGCCCCCTAACTATTAATACGTTAAGCAGAAAAACCCGCTCCAATGCTCCATATTCATCTACAACATGAAATAACATATTAGTCAGCCTCAATATTTGAATTTTATTACTATCACGTGTATTTATTCCGATTGTAACCAATAGAACGTCTGGAAATATGAGTACATAATCAAACTCTATCGCATCGCCATTAAAGTCAATATAACATTATTTTTGGCTCAAAGTCGGGCCCACTAAATCCTTGTCACGTGGGAAAGCTGTTGATAGGCTGAAAGTTGTTATCAAAAAAATTATCGAATCTATACAAAGAAGACGAAGGCCAGATAACTGCTCAGGATCAAACACCGTTCGCCGTGGAAGAATACAAGGCAGGATGCTGGACGCTTTTGAGGTTGTAACTACGTCCGGCGTAGTTCTCTGGTCAAAAACATACGCTCCAGTTGGAACTCACATCATCAACGCTCTGATCAAAGATGTCTTTATCGAAGAGAGGACTGGGATCGACCGCGCTGCTCGAAAGTATAACAAGGAGCAGTATACGTTGAGATGGACGGAGGCAAAGGGATTCGGACTTATCTTCGTGGTGAGTGTCAACTTCAGGGCTTGTTAGCAACCAGCATCAGCTAATACCCTAGTACAGGCAGTTTACCAGTCTCTCCTTCATCTTACCTGGATCGACGAGCTACTAGAAAATATAAAGACTATTTTCCTGGGTCTATACAAGGAGCAGCTCAAAGGGTCACAGATCAGGGTCGCCAACTACCCGTTTGACAAATACTTCGAGCAACAGTTAAGGGAGCTTGATCAGACCACGGAGCTTCCGGCCGAAGATAAACGTCAGCTTGGAGCAGAGAGCAAAAGAGATGTGCTTACCCAGGCGGATACAGGAGGGCCACCACCGCCGCCTGTCCCGGGACTTCTTACGGGTAAGATCAGACTCTACGCCATACTCTATTATATGATATCTCCTAACCCCCTTTATAGTGCAGCGTCAAGCTGCGCCGGCGGCGGAGGTGCTCAGTGACAGCACTCCGTCTCAAACCCCGGAAACATCCCGACCCGTCACTCCAAGCTCCCAGGTCATCACTGCAAAAGCTGGGCCAGGAGGTCGCGTTTCTCGTCGTGCTCGTAAGGCCGCAAACGCCAACTCCAGCAACACCTCTGGCGCTGAGGATAAGGCAAAGAAGTCAACTAATGGCAAGTCTGGAGCAAAGAAAATGAGAAAGTGGGGACCAGATGGCATCGCGGACGAGGAAAGCGATGAAATACTGGATTATTCTGCAAACGATACTGGCGCTGGTACCACCGAAGAATTACCAGCGCCCTCAGTTGATGCTATTGACAGCGAGTCCTTTGGAACGAAGACCCAAAAGGGCCAATTTGTTCTTAAGGATCTCGGTGATGAGATTCATTCCATTCTTCAGAATGCAGACGAGGAGAAGGCCAAAGCCAATGGATCCTCTGCTGGCGTCGTCAACTCTAGCATAGGCGCGATCAGCAGCTTGTTCCGCAACGTGGTTGGTGGGAAAGTGTTGACCGAAGCTGACCTGGTGAAACCCCTGAAAGCAATGGAAGATCACCTGCTGAAGAAGAATGTCGCCCGTGAAGCTGCAGTCCGCCTCTGTGAGGGTGTTCAAAAGGAGCTGGTAGGTAAGAAGACGGCCAGTTTCCAGAGCATTGACTCTGCTCTTCGCGCAGGAATGGAATCATCACTTCGCAAAATACTTACTCCCACTACGTCACTTGATTTACTCCGTGAAATTGAGGTAGTAACCTCACCCACGAATCAGCAACAGCCCAGGCGACCCTACGTGATCTCCGTCGTGGGAGTCAATGGCGTCGGAAAATCTACAAACCTCAGCAAACTATGCTTTTTCCTTCTACAAAATAAATATAAGGTCCTAATTGCAGCCTGCGACACTTTCCGTTCTGGTGCAGTCGAACAGCTTCGTGTCCACGCGCGGAATCTTAAGGAGCTCAGTGCAAGAGAAAATGCTGGTCATGTCGAACTCTATGAAAAGGGATATGGCAAAGACGCAGCTAATGTCGCTAAGGACGCTGTCGCCTACGCCGCTTCAAATGACTTTGATGTCGTTCTAATTGATACCGCTGGCCGTCGACACAATGATCAGCGACTAATGTCCTCCCTGGAGAAGTTTGCCAAATTCGCTAACCCTGATAAGATTCTCATGGTTGGAGAAGCTCTGGTTGGCACCGATAGCGTCATGCAAGCCCGGAATTTTAACCAGGCCTTTGGCCCTGGTAGGGGCCTTGATGGATTTATCATTAGTAAGTGTGATACCGTAGGAGATATGGTTGGTACGCTTGTCAGTATGGTACATGCCACCGGTATACCTATTGTCTTTCTTGGTGTTGGACAGCATTATGGCGACTTGAGAGGACTCAGTGTTCCTTGGGCTGTTGGACTCCTTATGAAGTAACAAATATAGGTAATGCCCAAGTGTATTTTCTGTTTGATTGGTCTATCATATATGGCTTTGCAGCCTTTTAAGTCTTACTTAAAGACCCCAAAATTATACAAAAATAGCCCCTTAATAAAGTTCTGTTCTACATAACACCTGTTTTTCCTTTTAGGATAATGATATCCTAGCTGTTAGTATATCTATGTACGTATTGCACACTATATAAACCTGTCTCCGGTGCAGAAGCGCCTTTCTCCGTCTCATACTATTATTTTTTTTTCTTCTTCCAAATAACAACCGAAAGAAACTCGTAAATCGTTCAAGCCCGAGGGTATGTAAACGCTGGTACGCTGGTATATCAGGGAATCAATCATTGGACTGCTTTTTCCTCTTGGAATTCATCACTCCGGTTATGGGAGTATATAATGATTGATTATCTGGTTGGGAATGTGTATCGCTAAACGTCTTCTTCTTCATCCGACTTCCCGCAATCATCGTCTTCCTCTCCCCACCCCTCAGCTTCAAGGTTGCGAGAACGAATACCCAAGCTAAGCAAGAATCCGACAAAGGCTACTCCGCCAAAAACGCCGAATGCAAGAGCCTCGCCCTTCGGCTTTACCTTTGTGGCAAGGGTGAAAAGACTTCCAGACAAAAATGGCCCAACAGCACGGCCTGCTGCAGAGAGGGTCTGGGCAAGGCCATTAAGGGAGCCTAAAACAGAGTGGTCCGGGGCAGAATTGGTGATCTATAGACAAAATGTTAGCAACAGAGCTAGTTAGTGTATAATGATTATCATAGGGCGGAACACGTACCAAGAGTAATGCGCTGGTAAGACCTCCGACAGTTGCAACAGTCTTGATCAACAATACTACACATACTTCCACAGCAACAAGGACATTTTGTTTTGATACAGCTATATCAGCATTTGATTTATCTTTATAGCCGATAAAAGGCATCAGGATAAATGATGCAACAAAGCCAAGGAGGCCGGCGCGGTAAGACCATCTGTTGCCCATTTTGTCACGAAGCCTTCCAAATACACATATCTGAAAACCTATTCTGACGATCCCGGCAAAAGCCAACGACATGCCAATCTCTTTTGGATTGAACTCTCGGCCCGTAGGTGGTGGAGCTTGCGCGAAAATAGGATAGAGAGAATTGAACGAGACATTCGACAGAGAGAAGATCAGGTAGGTGAGAAGCAACAGAATCATATCTCTGTTGAAGATTTCATCGCGATTGAGCGCTTCGTTATGGGAACGGTGAGGGTAGAGAGGCGTGATAGCGAGATCGGTGTCATCATTATCATCATCGCTATCAACAGGGTCTCTGTAATGATGGGCTCCATGGCGGACAGGGCGCCGCGGATAATCCGCATCAATATCGTTCCGCAAGTAGGTTGGCCGTGAAGAGCTGTGGAATTGCCATAACCAGGTAAACATGTCGCGGAATTTCCTGTAGATTCGGGGAAGCACTTCCGCGCCTTCAACACTTTCTTCCAAAAATATTGAAGTAATGATAAAGTCTCCAATCAATATAGCAGCAGAAACGAGGTTTGGAGCAAGAAATGGGTAAGTTTGGCCCTTTGGATCTTTTGATGCAAGCAATCCTCCCAATATCGGACCTGTGATACCTCCTATTCCGTATATCACAGGTAGGTATGTAAAGGCACGCGACTGATTACTGCGATCCGTTATCTCCCCCAGACATGTGGAGACAACCCCTTGGTTCCCGTTGACCAGACCCATGAAGAGTTGGGCAATGATGGCCTGCCATAGTGTTCTACAGAATCCAAAGGCAATAAAACACACGGCTGTAAGGGCTGTTCCTAATAATATGACAGGCTTTCTCCCAATTCGGTCCGATAACCAACCCCAAAAAAAATTGGTAGAAAACTGCGCTAGCGCAAAGGCAGATGCAATGGTGCCGACATAGATCCCAACTTCATGCGACTCGACCTCTGGAAAAGATGCGGCCATTGCCGGCAAATAAGGGCTTATCGAGTTGAGCGCAGTCTGCTCGCAGAGAGCAATAAATGCAAGTACCGACATCTGCTGTATCGGGATGGGGGTAGAGGTCGGAGCATCCGTGCGTTCGCCCGCAATGTGAGACGATGAGGGATTCGTAGAGCCCGACTCGGCAGAGAGAGGGCGACCGGCTGACTTTGGCGGCGGCGTGGAGAATGTCTGATAGTGAGGGGTGGAAGAGGTCCGACGGGCCTTTGGTGATGAAAAGTTGGACATGGTGGCAGCCTGAATCGCAGGTGCGGAGCAAGACTGGGTGAGGTATGCAACTCGGGATTATTGTAGAAAGGCGACGCTCATCAACTTAAAGCAAAAAAACGCCTGGAGGCGTTTTTCAGGTCCAAACCAGTTTACATGGCCGAACTTAACGCGTGGTGGTCATGCAGCGTCGGTGAACGCAGTCAGTTATGAGTAAAAAGGGCGTCGTTCCGGTGAAGTCGGCGAAGGTCGAAAAGAATTACTCAAAAATTATATCATTTTAGGTTTGCGCTAGTAAGCTTGTGGTTAGGAGCATCGGCAATCTTATCAGATCAATTCATATTAGTCATCAGGGCATAAAAAACATCCAAAGCAGAGAAGCCGGAGAATAACAACAACACGAAAAGGAGATGTAAGAAGCAAGATACTGCAAAAACGACTGTATAAAATCAAGGATTGAGGTAATCCCCTTCTCCTGTGGGCTTTGAGATGCTACCCCGCATTTAACTGTACAACGTAGCATCCACCTTCTATCTTCCGTCTTCCGCAAGTATATCCGTCACGATTCACTAGCCCAGAAGTCTCCATGAGCCTAACGTTTCATGGCCCGAAATTGACCGGAAGCGGCCACCTGATTTCTTTTCTTCTCCTGCAAAAAGAATCTAGCTCAAGTCACTATGGATATATTGTTTTCTAACTGATCTTATGGGGTTTCTTCCTCGGTTATAGGAGCGTTTCTGAACCCCAGGTAATGAACGAGAAATATCATCTAGAGTTGCCATATATCTAATATTTTGTTTCATCATCTAACTTACTGGATAATAGAAGAGGATTTGAACTTACCGAACGACGCTGACGATGATATTACATATCAAAAAGGCGAGAATGTTACCTATCCTGACCAACTATGCTTCTGTCTGTGGATAATTCTGTTGGTAGACTGGGGTATCTATTCTAAGAAATAAAAAGATTATAATATTAGGCTAGAGCAGAGCTATTAAAGGAGTTAGGAGAGCTATCAATATTGTTATATACTAGCAGAAGACACATTCCTTCATTAGGAGCTACGGGGATTGTGTTAAGGCCCGGGAGGTGGATTACGTAGAGGCCTCATGTGTCTGTGTTCTCAAAGCCGTAGTACAAGGATGGCCTTGAATGTAGCTGTATTCCGTAAGGTAATCTCAGGCATCAACCCAAATCCAAACGTCGGGAATGTCTCGACTAACCAATATCCGTTGGCTGGAACGCTGTCAACGTGAGTTTTATTGGCTACAGGTGACGATTTACCAAGTTTAAAAAACATGTGTATCCAAAAGAATGTTTGTCTTATTGCAAATTATTGTGTGCTAGAATATCTAACATCGTATAATGTCTCGCATGATAGTTTGTGTATCGAGCAGGTGTGCTAAACGGAGGTAAATACCTAAAGACTCTTTTGGCTTGTTAGCATCGCTGAACAATGCATGGGTGGGATGCTAAATTCAAGCAGCAACTTTGATGGTTTTCAGCGATCTTGGTAGAAAAGAGTGATATCACCGCCCGCAGGCATCAACTACTATCTTGTGCGAAGATATTCATCAGGAAACCAAGGAGGGAATCGGAGGGTCGTGCGATTGATTAATTACCTTCATAAAAGGGCCAGGGGGGTTGGGAGTGCTGGCTGTTTGCTAAACAATGCACAAAGTTACATCCTAGTATCCTGACCAAATTGTTAGCTCAATATTCCAAGCAAGATAAGGATCACAACGGTGTTAGTTGAGCGAAATAAGAATCAGAATATGTAAGAAATTAAATATCATCCCGACAGTTGCTTGAGAATGCTCTGGCGGGAGCTTCACAAAAGCCGGATCAACCGCAAATTACCACATCATATCAGGAAGCAGGGAGAGGAAAGAATGAGTTCGACTTACTCTACATGATTAGTAGCATCGCAGTGCTTCCAGTTTCTCCTCCTGACGAGGATCCTGATGGCGAGGAGAAGAAGAAGAAAAAGTTGTTGATGTTCAAAAAAAAAAGTTGAAAAGAAAAAACATCTTTATGTAAGAGACAGCAAACCGCGCTAAACCCAAACGGTGAAAAATCCACTAAACCGATGGTGGCTAAGCGAGGCATCTTTTTTTGTGGGCAAAAGCACGCTGGACACATTGAAATTCGCGATACCAGAAGACAGCGTTCAACTCGACAACGACAACGACAACCCCCATCCACCCTCTATAGCACTCCCTCGGTGGACAGTGAGCATCTCCTCCCTCCGCGCGCCTGTCCTAATCCCCCGACTAATCCGTTCGAACTGCTTGCAGGACTCCTTCGCCATGTCTCAAGAGATTGATATCAAGCCCTCGACATGGAAACTTGTCGAGGTCGGCAGAGTCGTGCTGATCCGAAGAGGCCCATATGCAGACAAACTTGCTGCCATCTCTGAGATCATAGATCACAAGCGCGTACGTTTTTATCCTTTTGACCTCCGGCCGGTATCAGTTTTTATGCGCGAGATGGAGGACATTATTTAGGCGAGGAATCAGGTTGTCTAACGGGATACTCAAAATTATAGGTCTTGGTTGATGGTCCTTCCGGAGATGAAGAGAAGGTTGTCCCACGCCAATCCATCCCTCTCGCCCATGTCACCCTCACATCTCTCTGCCTCGAAAAATGCCCCCGACGTGCCAGAACTGGAGCTATGAGAAAGGCCTGGGAGAAGTCCGGCATCGACGCCAAATGGGCTCAGACTGGCTATGCTAAGAAGAAGGAACAACAAGACCGACGACGCAACTTGACCGACTTCGAGCGATTCAAGGTCATGAGACTGAGAAAACAGGTTCGTTTTGACTCTTTCCGGACCAGACACGACTATGCATGTCGAATATACGGGCATGCAAAGTTATTTTGCAAAGGCTTGATTCAGTTTCTAACTGCTCTTTCTACAATTATAGGCTCGCTTCGCTGTCCAAAAATCTCTATCTAAAGTCCGCGCTGCTTCGTGAAGAATAAGGGTTGACGATGTTCGGAGGATGGCGCATTGAATTAAGGGAGGGCTGGCTTCTTGTGCTTGAGATAAAAAAGGCATAGAGTTGCTCCCCCTCGTTCAAGAAGGAATGTTCAACTGTAATCAGTTTCAACCTGAGGAATTGAGGACAGATTTTAATCTGCGAACCACTTTATCCCGATTAGATGGAATAATACTGGATTCACAACAGGCTTCTATTACCATGGTTTTACGACGTTCAGAAATCAAAACAAAAAAGAACTTCCTTTTGACTCTGTGGTTGACTGTGGTATTATATGTAATAAAAAAAATCCATATGCTCAGATCAATACCTCTCCCATCCAGGCTTTTACGGGGTTAAAGTGCCCTCCCTATCTAAGTTTCCACCATTTAATAGACTGGGGTAGCGCCGCACATGGGTATCCCGACGAAAAAGCCCTGATCTATGATATTACTTACTGATGCTAGCTTTAACAAGCCGATAAATTCATTATACGTAGAATAATTATATTGATAGTTAGTAGTTGCTGTAAATATTTATCCTATACCGTAGCGGCGTGCTGTTGTAGGATATTGTAGTGATATTTATCTGATTTGTGTGCTATAAAAAAAAACCTCGCTAACGGGATTGGGCGAGACCACACACCACAGCGGTTCACAGCTTTACCAACAACAACCACCGAACCAGCACAACATTTGAACCCAGCGCCAGCGCCCAGGTAAGTAGAATTGGTGGCTGTTCCTGTCTCTATTTGCCTCGAATAATTTGCGGCTAGGCAGAGGAAGTAATACTAATGGGCCTTATGTGCGATTTCTAGAGTTTACACCTGTTCTTCCACACATAATCCACCCCTCCGGAATTACAGCAACCATGGCCAACCCACGAGTAGAAGAGCTCCCTGAGGAGGATGTCAAGGCCACTGTCGAGGAGAGCTCCGACTCTGAGGCCGGTGATGAAGGCGCCGAGGAGCTGAACATTCCTGGTGGCTCCGGCGTTACAGTTCTCTCCCGCAACGAGAAGAAGGCCAGAAAAGCAATTGGCAAGCTCGGACTGAAGCATGTTCCTGGAATTACTCGAGTCACCCTTCGCCGACCAAAGAACGTAAGGATACGGCAAACTACGAGCAGTTGTACAATTCGTGGATGTCCTGATGCTGACGTATCTCTAGATCCTCTTCGTTATCAACCAGCCTGACGTCTACCGCTCCCCCACCAGCAACACCTGGATGTAAGCTTATGCCATTATTATTTGCCTGGTGCAGACAGCTCCGTCTGTCCTCCATTATCACAAACTCGGAATATAGGGCTAACCAGGTTCTACTTTTAGCATCTTTGGTGAGGCTAAGATCGAAGACCTCAACTCCCAGGCTCAGGCTTCCGCCGCTCAACAGCTTGCTGCTAGCGAGAGCGCCAACGCCGCTGCTGGTGAAGCTGCTGGTCAAGAAGCCATAGATCTCGGAAAGGGCAAGGCCGCCGAGACCGAGAAGAAGGAAGAGGAGGACGAGGACGATGGCGAGGAGGTTGACGACACTGGCCTCGAGGCCAAGGATATCGAGCTTGTCATGGCCCAAGCGAATGTCTCCAGAAAGAAGGCCGTCAAGGCCCTCAAAGAGAACGACAACGATATCGTCAACTCCATCATGGCACTGAGCATATAATGACCCTGCTCTGTACCTACACATCTTTGAATGATGTTTGACCAACCTTTGTATCTTGCCTCTTACGCCCCGCCTGTTGCGTGCGATATCAAAATGCTGTGATCATAAATAAGATAAACAAAAACTTGATGCGCACAAAATTCCACTTCTAGATAATGGATCAATGAATGCTCTCGTATCTCATTTCTCCTAAATCTCTTTGATGAAATGACACCAAGCAGTCTCATATATATATATAGCCTATTGCTCTCCAAATCATTTTAATAGTGGATAGAATATAACTAGTTATCTGATGCAGAGAAATTAATTCCCTACTGCTATGGTATCTAGTGTCAGTTGCCTCTCTAAATATTATCACCCAAGATTGCTTCCGGCAGATACACCACTCTAATGGTGCATCTTAACCCTCAGGCTATCCATTCTCCCAGCTAGAAATAAGACCGGTAAAGCTTTACCCCATATTACTGTCAGCATCAACCTCGTCGTCGCTAATATCAAATTCTCCTTGCCGCCCGCAAGCGACCCCAGGGCCACAACCTGTCATGTGACCTTCCACGTGACCAACTTTTGCCAAACATCTGAACTTCATCGGAACAAGCAGGAGAAAAGAACGACGAAGTTGAAACTGCACGTCTCGACAGTATCCAGACACACCACATCCACGGTCACAATGGCAGCTACAGTACGTCGCCCTCTCTTCTCCTGAGATGATTCACCTGTTCTCGACCGTTATTCTCTCCATTGAGTCGATGTAGCCGGCTAACACGCAGTTTATCAGCGGAGCGCTGCTCTCAAACTCGATTGGGCCAAAGTAGCCCAGAGCCTTGGACTTCGCGGCCAAACCGCTGCCTCTCTCCAGGCCTTCAAGAAGCGTAACGACGACGCCCGCCGCAAGGTTCAGGTCCTGTCCGAAGCGCCCCAGACCGTTGACTTCGCCCACTACCGCAAGGTGTTGAAGAACCAGGCCATCGTCGATGAGATCGAGCAGCACTTCAAGAACTTCAAGCCAGTCACCTATGATGTCAACCGACAGTTGAAGGCCATCGAGGCCTTTGAGGCTCAGGCTGTCAAGAACGCCGAGGAGACCAAGGGCAAGGTCGAGATGGAATTGGAGTCTCTGTCACAGACCTTGGACAACATCGAGTCCGCCAGACCATTCGAGGACCTCACTGTCGTATGTTCTTCCAATATCCCAATCTCGTTGCATATGTACCAAGTGTGCCTGTCGTCAATGTTGCCCACCTCGAATTTCCAATTGTGGCCGGAATTGCTCCCACATTGGAAGTTCCACGGTCGCTGTGCAGATTGGCGAAGCTTCGCGTGATTACGTACATAAAATGCCGATGCTAATGGTATGACTGCTATAATTTAGGACGATGTTGCCGCTGCTGCCCCAGAAATCGACCGCAAGACCGCTCAACTCGTATCCAAGGGTATCTGGATGCCACCAGGCTACAAGGTCAGTACTTTCCTTATCATATCCTTCGTGCATTATATCAGTCGGGGTACCGCATCCACAACTGTGTTATATATGATTACTGATACCCTTACGCTGAACAGGAGAAATACGGCGACCTGGCTGTCATGTAAAACCGCACACTGGCTACCAAGCCGTTGCCACAGCTTGTATCCGCGATTTTCTATGTATTTTTGGTATTCTGTGGCCTGAAACGCCTTTTCGTCAGCATCCTACTGCTGCCTGGAGAGTACTATCAACCACAGCTGTATAGAACCGAGAGTTTCAAATAGAAGCATGTTCCTTTTTACATTCGTTTTTTCCCGTCTGCGCACCTGGCAATGTTTAGTTATCTTGCTTCCAGACTTATGAGGCTGCATTAACATCCTCGCGGCTGTTCATAAAATCTATCAATGTAGCCAACCAATTCGAACTAGCCAGTCGAATATAAAACGATTCGCAGCCAACCAACCGCTCTGTAACCTACATAGTCGTATCGCATAATCTCCCCAGCCATCTTCATGCTGACATCCAGGGCAGAAAAAATAATAATAATAATAATAAATGAGGGGGTTTCTGCACGACCGACCAGGAGCAAACAACCCGACAGCCAGGCTCAGATACAACATTGGGCATCGCAGGACGGACGAGCAGGCACTGTCAATTGGCTCCGGGCCCTCCGGACCTCCGGATTGGGTTTTGTTGTTGCTATTCGGTGTCTGATATGGGAGATACTCGCATGTCTACCGGCCGGGATATCCAGTGGCAGAGAAGAGCGCCGGCATCGTTGCAGCACTCCGCCCGCACTTATGTCAATAGATAGTGAATATCAGGGATCAAGCATGGCGGTTGCTTTGCTTTTTCCCCTGATTAATATGCCGAGTTGGGGTAATGCTCCATTCCCCATGTTGTGTCTGTCTTCGGCAACAAGTTGACACGAAGCCATGGAGATGCTAACTACCTGTTAGAGCAGCGCGGCCTCTTTTAACAACATCGGTATTTGCCTCCTCGATGGCTTTTCTTCCTATCCAGTCTCGCGGTTTCTCCCGACTCCAGCGAACTAATGCAATAACAACATACCCGCATAGTGCATTTCTCCTGTTTATCAATGGAGCCGAGAGTGGGAATGCAAAACATGCACTGTTAATGCGATGGTATTGCTATATATAAATGTCCAGCTGGTATCAAAACGCCTTCCAACGCTTGGTCTCTGTGCCAAATCTGCATGCTGCAGAGAACTTTTCTCACTTAAAAGGCGCAAAGACGGCACAGGAACGGCATCGATCACTTCTATTCCGGCCAATCTGGGAGGAGCATAAGTAGTTCAGGAGAACACATAAAACCTAACCTCGAGCCCCTTTTTCAGGGGCACACTGAGACTGATCAAATTCGACAACGCAGCTGATTTCAATGAATATCCCAAGTCGTCTGGAAATAAAATCCAGGCGACGGTCGCCCATAGAGTTGTTGCCCGCTGAGCTGGTGCATAAGATCTTCTTCCAATGCCTTGAATTCAACTTTCCTCGCGCCTCAATACACATTGCTCATACACTATCGTCGTCGATATTATACACCTGGCTTATTCGTCTGGCATTCAGCAGTTGCAATCGCTCGTCAAGATTCGATAATATCTATGGATCTCACCATTTCATCCCGCTCGATTTCTTCTACTTTAATCATCTTGAGAGAGCAAAGATCCAAACCGAGATCCTTAAGTGCCGGTGGCTCACAGCTTCGTTGCTTCGAAAATGCCAGAGAGAATATGTTGAACATGTTATCAGAGAGAAACGCTCGCATTTTGTGATATCCCCGGACGAAGATAAACATATTCTCTCAAACTTGGACCAATATTGGCAAAATATAAACAGATTCGACCCTACGCCTGTCGGAAAACGCGGAAAAGGAGACTTGGTGATACGCGCGCATAGCCTGGAAAATGACCAGCCATGCAAGATCGCAATATGGTTCGGTTTCGGTGCATTCCAAATTCGAGATCTCAACCCCGTGTTTCAAGAAATCGATATATTTCGGCTTCCTTGTGCTCCTCCTTATCCGGCAGAGCCATGCAGAATGCCAGATAGACTTCTCACACCTCCTTGGACAGAAGACAAACTAGAGCTCCTTACCCTCCTCTCGTCAGATGCCTATATAGACGGCGGTTGGCCTCCCGATAGGTCAAAAGCAGTGTTGAGAAAAGTCATCGAGGATCGCGAACTCGATGTTTTTAGACGCTTACTGAGCATACATATATGTGGCAAACAATACAGATATCCCTACCCTTGGCCAGTGAGCCATAATCATTTCAGGGTAGCTGCCAGACATGCGGAGCCAAGCAAAGATCCATTTTTGCAGCTGTTATTTGACAAGAGAAAGGATAGCATTCCCCGAGATGATGCATCTATCATGGCGTTGATGGAGAAATATTCCTCTACCGGATCATAACTCTGTTGGAAAACTTGCGTGAAAATGTAGTATAGGCTTCGCGTTAAGAAACGCATCCAACGGGTTACTACTGAGAACAAAATGAGCCACTGGATCCCCTAAAATATATATATATGTTGTTATTATGAATAAGGGCTATGCGGCTGCAAACCTAGTAGAAACAACGTAATATCATGACTTCGAGTGTTGCAAGACGCTAAGGTCTATGGGAGCTTTGTCCGTGTAGCTAAACAAGTCTGCAGGCCACGGATATGGCTCCTCTGACCATGCTGCAATGTACGACCTATACGCAGGGTTATCTGTCACATAACGGAGCCGCTGTGGGCGCACCATTGGCAGGGTCCAAGCATAGCCGGCGTGATTGAGCATGCCACAGAAAAACATCGGTTCTGGGAAGGGGCTCTTCTGGCAAGGAAGTTGAACCATAAGCTCTAAGAGCCATTGGCAAAACGGAGAAGATGACTTCTCACGTTCGAGCACCCATTCAGTAATTTCTGAATTGTCAAATGGAAGTGACTCGGCGCTTGCACGAACTAACGTTTTCATCATATCCAGAGTTGTGGAATGGCGAATGGCAGTAAGGAAATGTTCGGATGGGATATCGTAGTCGGCATACTTCGGTCTGCCGTTGAACGGGAATGCGTCCGAATTAACACAATACTCATCTAACTCAAGAAGCCGTTCTACCATGCTTGGATTATTTTCCACAATAGCTTGGTGCACACCGGCATGGAGCACTTCGCGGGAATATGGCTGACTTGGAGCTGGGTTGGTTCCTTGATGGAGTAAGAGGCGAAATAACTTGAACAATTCCACTTTTCGGGGTGACCATGGCCTCTTATCTATTGCTTTTTCCGGAATGGAAAAGACACACGCAACGTTTCGAAATATCACAGGAGGATCGAAATTTCCCTTAAGATGAAAGCACAACGACGACCATAAACTCAAGTTGCACCTATAGCTGGAAATCTCTCCATAAGACCTCAGTAAGGTGTTTTCTCGTGAATTTAAAACGCTAATCAAATCAGGCTCATGCATCTGCGAGTTATCATGAGTTTCTAGAAGTTGCCCCAGCCCGGCACATTTAACAACACAGGAGCTGATAAGTTCAAGAGTCGCCCATCGACAGTTGAGAATTTGGGATTGTAGCCTCGCCTTTTCTATCGTGGATAGATGTCGATATCCAACTGGACGGAACGCTTTCAATATCTTGCCATCTGGGCGTTCCAAGCGGGTCTCTGACCGTTCATCCATTGATTTAAGCGTATGGCAAATTGGACTTTGTTCTTCCCAGATGGCAAGCATAGTTATACAGGAATATATGCGCTCGCTGGACATCGCACACGCAAGTCGCGGGACCACATGGAGTAAATTTATTTCCAAGCAGTCGAAAAATATTTGCTGCAGGATTTCCAGAGGCAGCGATTGTAAGGAGATTCTTGAAGCAATGGCACTCTGCGTCCGGAGCTTTGGCTTAACGACTGTACCTCCTGGGCGTACATGTGAATAAGTGGTATAGTTGGTGTTGGCTCTTGTTGAAGTTTGCCTTGGGCGTTTTTCCTGAGTATCCTGGCTAACATCTTTACGGTGTCGCTTTTTTCCACGGACTTTTATTGGCGTCATGGGACAGTCACTGAACTGCATGATGGGATGTTGTGTCTTCTCATGCCCCTAACTGGCAGACTCATGCCTTGGTCTTCCAAATTATCACTCTTTTGAGAATAGGAGGTTGTTATTCTGGATGTGCTTCAGCGCTTGCGCAAAATTTAATTAGCGCCTTCCAGCGCTTAAATCGGCGATTAGTCATTTAGTGAATATCACGTGATTAAAAACATCCGGCTGACCAATACCCGGCTAGATGAATTTCGAAGAGAATACCCGCTTTTCCAATTAGTAGTTCTTTACTATTACTATAGGTATTATAATTCTATTCATAGATACGGAGTACTGGTAAGTATATAGGTATAAGTTATAGATGGATGGCCAGCATCTCGGATATGATACGCCGCCGCCGCCGCCCGGCCTCAGGTGCTCCCACGAGTCGGCCGACCAGCGCTCATTCCTATATAGAGAAATAGCCGCAGTATAGCTTCCAGTCTAGCTAGCCATCATCATTCATCTATTCTACACCTATTTACCTGCTTTCTCAGTACTCAACTTGACGTCTCTTGCGCTAGCGGCTCAGATTATGTGACGTTCCCTCGACGGGAGCTTCCGAGAGGATATAAGAGGGCTTTGATGGATGTCCATGTATCTAACGTTACTCCGCATAAAGAGTCCTATTCACTGCTCCGAATTATTCCACGGTTTCGCGCGATGTATTTTTATTGTATTGACTCTTCGGTAGTTGCAGTTCGAAGCTGCTCACGTACTAAGCACAATGCCGGATCTGGAAACTCGTAACTATTAATACCAGCTGTTCTGATTGAATTGGCATATAATATTGAGATAATTCACTATATTATCATTCAATTGAAGGCTTATAAAGGAGTTCCCCCTTCCTGTTCTCTGGGGAAAAAAAATCTCAGGCCCGCTAACTAATGAAACTGACCACCAACGATGAAGGCTCTAATCGTACTTTTGTCTCCGTTGCTAGCTCTCGCATCACCAGCCTTCAGCCCTGCTTTATTAAGTGGGCAGGGTATTAAAATAGCCAGAGGCGAGAATTACTGCTGCAATCCAAACCTAGCTTTTGTAAGTTTTTATGGAGCTTAAAACATACACTGGCCAGACAAATTAACAGCTATGCACAGTGGTGCGCAGACAAATCACGCGCAACGCCTTGCTGTGGATATGGAAGTAAGTAGACCACACAGCACAATCCGGTAGCATAACAATTGACATTATTCCCTTTCTAGAATGTAACATTGCCTGCTGTGCCTGTCACGGTGGGTGCCGCCGTCGCCGTTTATGAAGCGGTTCTGGGTAAGGCTCCCGGCTCCAAAGTACATGTTATATATGGGCTAATTTGAACCACAGGAGATAGATCGGTAGATTGGTGGGAGGGGGAGTTGGCGGGGAGCGAAATTAGAATCCGGGGGGAGTCAGCCCGACAGTCATAGGAAGCCTCACATTTACTTCTACCCATTAAGAAGGGAGTGTCTCTCCAAGTGGACGTCCAGGGGGATTCATCAAGGGCAAAACTAGAAAAGACGTAGTTTCATGTATTTCCGGGCTCTACATACATAGGTAAAATTAGCATACTGTCAGTATAACAGTTGACTTTGTTCCACATACCGGTCTTTGAGTATCGAGCACTTTGTGTCCTGCCGAACGATACTCGTCTTCAATTAGCCCCTCTGCAATCTTAAATTGCTGGATCTGGTTGGCTCTTCGTGCACGCACACGAAGTCTCCAGTAACTCGTCAGCGCTTAAGTACATAGGGCTTCTTCATTTTAATCTTCTTTGTTGTTGTGGTTGTTGTTGTTTCCGTTGCTGTTGCTGCTGATGCGACAGTAGCTATTCTCTGTTTGTTCAAGGCATCGTACAGGGCAGAAGCCGAAATCCGGCGCTGAGGATCAGGAGTCAGCATTTGCCGAAGAGCAGTCATTCGTCGAGGAAGTTTCTTTCGTAAGATATCAATGCGATCCCACCAATCCATGAATTTCTTCCGGACTTTCAAATCCTCCATGATCTTTCGAATAGGCCAACCGTTAGAGGGTAGCTGTATATGCCTGAAAACAAAGAGCATGGTAATGCCAAAAGCCCATATGTCGCTTGGTTTACCCCTCTGTTTTAGGAGTAATTCGGGGGGGATATATGAAGTTGACCCTCCATCGCTATAGCGATGCTCAAGGGTAGAAAGGCCAAAATCACAGAGAACAGCTCCTCGCTTATGATCTCCAAGTATAATATTATTAGGTTTTATATCATGATGTATAATTCCCTTTTCGTGAATATACTTGAGCGCACTACTGATGTCTATCCAGACTCGTAGTTGCATCTCCTCCTTAATTATTGAAAATTTGTCACCATCAGCGTACTGGGAAAGGTCCAATCCCTCAATATACTCGAGGAATAGGGTAAGGTTAGTAGCCTGAAAATCGAGGAGCTGTGCAATGTTACGCTAGTTGCGAGAGTTAGAAGGAAATGGAGATATGGGACCGAGAGAGAGGTCGTAGAACATACATGTTTCAAAGACTGCAAAACTTTCCTCTCATTTTCCCACATATACACCGCATCCTCTATATCTGGCTTTCTACACACCTTCGCAGCAACAACACGTCCACATCGTTGGAGCTTAAAAACGCGTGTTAATCCAGTCTCAGCAACAAGATCCATCTTCGTGGGCCGTGCTTCACACTGGACGGTTTTTAGAGGAAAGTTCTCGGATTTGATCCGTTTGTTCGAGTGGATGGTATCGGCTAGATCTCTGTTGGCTGCTTTCTTTCGCCGAAGGGTCGTCGATTTGGCCGTAATTGCCGGTCCGCTTAGCAACTCGCAAATACCGGAAGAGACTGGGGAGCGGGTATTCGAGGTACTGCTAGGAAGGACCTTAAGTAAAAACTCGAGACCAGCTCCAAAAGTTACATGCATAAGGCCAGGTCGTATCCTGAGTCGATCGCCAGGTAATATCTCCTCCCCATCCTCTCGCCTATGAGGAATATCCCGGAGGACAAAGCGAGAGGTGGACGAATTGCGAAGAAGAATTGCATCGTCTTTATCATCGGGTATCGTAATAAACAAGCAATGTCGTATATTAACCCAACATTCGTCTGTTGTAGTCTGAAGTTGTATTTGGCATGATTTATCACTTCCGATGACGAAGTATGGACGATCTAGATTTTCGTATAGCCGAAATGCGAGCACTTTATCTTTCCCACGCGTGGCCAATGGATCAATGGGCAGCCCGGTTAATGGGACTGGTCCAACAAAATCTTGATTTCCAGGGAGTCTCAATGATTCCACGGCTGATGTGGAAATAGGGAGTAAGATAACGCGTGTATGGTGTTCCTCTGGTCTGGTGTCTTCGGGTTCGGGAGACGGGTATGCCATGGCCAACAATAATAAGGCACCTCCCGACAATAAATATATTATATAAAACTAACACTTCATCTTTCCAAAAAGTGTGTGACGCTGCATTTGTTAAGAATACGCCTGTTTACTCTGAAGACATGTATCTCGTCGTTCGCCAAACTTGTTGGAGGTTCTGAATAACCAAGCGCGACGCGGGGACGAGCCACGTGACTCCTTCGTGTCGACAACTTCTTCTCCTTTCATGACTTGCGAGAAGACAGGAAGAACAAGAACGACGACATCGGCATCGACAACGGTTATTCAGTATCCGTTAACGACTATTGTTGACATTATGCTGGCTCAAAGACCGCTAACACCGCCGTATACGGCTCCACGGGACCCGGAACCGACTCAATACAACCTTCCACAAAAGAATGACACGCTCTTAGCAGAGCTCTCAGGACGCTGCAACACGTCTCTCCAAAACACTCTCTCGAAACCGACATTCCAACGTCTTGCAGAAGAAGTGGTTTCGAAAAGCATTAGCTCTGGATCGACCAAAGATACCAGGGACCTAGAGCCTCGCATACATTTTACCGTCTCTCAGACCGCTCAAAAGCTCTCACAACAAGCCACTACCACCGTGAACGGGATATATTTTGAGCTTACAAAACTTCTGCCACCACGACTGCAGCCATTTTTACTCAACTTCATAGGGAAAGAGGCTAGTGAAGAGGATCGATATACTTTTATAATAAACGTGCTTCCATGGATATTGAAGAAGTTACGGAAATCCCCATCACAAAATGGTACGTGCTAGTAATGTAACTTATTTCTCTCAAATTTTGTCCACAAAACCTGAATTTTGGACTTATACGGCTGTTTGAATATCATCATACTAATACCGAACAGGAACACGAAAACGAGGGCTACCAAGAAGAAGTCAACGCATTGCTAAAAAGCAACGGCAAAAGAAAGCCGGTGCTAAACGCGTGGAAAAAGCATCAGGTACCGCAACAAACAGGATAAAAAAGAGACAACAGAGAGGGAAATAAGAGTATATTCAGATTCAGGACTTTCACAACAATACGAACGGATGGTGATGTCCGAATCTTCATGGATTCAAAGTTCCTCTCAGATTGGAACCAAGCGAGAATCTCCTTCTCTGGCATTCCTTTGCCAAGGGTACGCCAACGAACGAACACATTAAGCCGGCAAACGAATGCTGGTTCACTGTGGGCTCTGGGGCTATATATACGGTGGTGATACACCGCAATTCAAAGTTCATGTCCAGTCTACACTCCATGCAGATTGGTGTGAGTTAGGGGAGTCAAAATTTGCCAACCTAAGCAGAATTGTTATCCTATTCTGTGGAAATGGAATGGCTTCCTATTTATATCTTGTGGAGAAGGAATCTGCAGCGAGTAGTTTCGTATGGCTATTCACCTTGAGTACTCAGGGGGTTTTTGGGCCGTACACTATTCAGCTTAGGCTCCTCTTCTCTTAACTCTTGCCTTATTTCCAGGGGCGAGTGTTTGTGTTAGTTCCATAGCAGCCTGCTCGACCTTAGGTTTTTGTCACCCCGGGGTGGATTGAAACCTATTTTTGGGCGTCTACTTTATTTCTCGGAGCTATTAATTGCTGCTCCTTGCTGATTTTTGTGTTCCTGCTTTTTTCCTCTCGTTCACCGGGACGGGAGTGTACGGTGGTTTGGTCAAATTGGTGTATTCCTTTTTGATCAAATTATCGTCTATTATCGTCTAAGTTGCTTTGAAGTTCCAGCATTTCGCGGATAGCGCTCAAGACAAGTTAATACCTACTGTGGGAAACATAGGGGTTTTCGATAGAATTTCAGACTTATCAATCCTTTCTCACTGGGAACTGAACCGTGGAATCGCTTGGAGTGAATATAATTCCAATTTCAATCGCGCATATTAAGGTAGCCGCTAATCCCGATACCAGTTGGCAGATGAAGGCGAGTCATCATCTTATCTATCGCATTTGGACTTTTCTAGAGCATTTACTTTGCCCAATCTACCTACGTTTAAGTTATGTCTTATATTACCTAAGGGTTCAGCCCTCTGAGCCTTGCTAAGGAAAGGAGCTCGCCGTTGAATCGGCCCACATAACTCGATGGAAACAAAGTTTCATCTCGAAGGGATCAAACCTGGAGTTTAGGTTGTCTTAGTAAGCATCCTAACCTTATATTTCCACGTGGTGGGTCTGTTATGACGTCACTGACAGGTGCATGGGCCAGAAACTCCATCATCTTGCATCGCTTTTGTGAGGAATCAAGGCAGGACTCTAGGAAGCGTTGCGCTCCCTACGTCACCGAACTCGTATATCTCAAACATGACGGTGATTAGAAGAACATGGTAGAAATAATGTTGGTGAGTATATAACCTGCCTTTACCCCTCGCTAGATTGGGTATTCTCGAAAATAAAATAAACTACCAATACCATACTCGAAGAACCAAGGAACCACTATACATTACCCAAACCAAACACCAGACATCCAAGCTTTTCTCTCCAGCATAAAAAAGTCATCTTATTGTTAACCATGGGTGCCGTCGTATCATGTGTGAGTATAACACTCTAAAGTCAACCTGAGACAATGCGTCTAACTGCCGCACTTAGATCGTTGGCGCATTTCACGCAGTTGGGCGCGCTCTGATGACCATCGTTAATGCTATTGGGAGCGTGTTGATGGCAATCGTGAACGGAACAGTTTCTATTCTCCACGCTATAATCTCCTTCTTAACCTGCGGTTGGTGTTCAGGTCGGCGATCGAGAGTCGGGGGGCATCATCATACAAGACGACCCGTGATGAGTTCTGTCTAAATTGTACCTATACAAACCCCATGTGCAGGCCAGGAGGAAACTGAAAGGGTGGTCTCCTTTAAGAAGGCTTTCAACGGCAGTTACTTTTGTACCATCTGTTGCTAGTATCACTTTGAGAAATAGGATTGCGACAACGATACCCCGCAGTCCGTTTGATGATTTATTGCATGATTATATTCTGTGCCGTTTATTTCATATACTCGTATAACAATTATAATTGCAGCAATGATACTTTTTATAATCCAGGAACTAGACTTACATATTTCGCAAAATTTTCCGTACCCCACTTATCTTCCCAGAGAGAGATGGCTGGTATCCAGTTTCCACTACTCCCTGGCACATATTCCATGCAACTTCGCCATCCTCCCCTTTGCCTTGTCCCTTTTGAATCGGATAGTCCAGTCGCGGTGGGATCTTAGTCTGGATGAATGTCCTGTCTTCACAAACTGCCTTGAGATTGCTTAGGTTTCGGAGACCCTCGGCGCCACCAAATCTTCCATAACCGCTATCCTTCACACCACCAAAAGGTAGGCCAACAGCGTAGAAGGTAGCAAAGTCATTGACTGCAACCATTCCTGCATCGAGACGGGAGACACACCTTTCGACATCTGCCCTGTTATGTCCAAAGACGCTGGAACCAAGGGCATACTTGATAGAGTTTGCGATGGAAATAGCTTCGTCTACTGTTTTAGCTCGCATCATAACGAAGACGGGCGCAAATAACTCTGTCTGGGCAATCTTCATTTCAGTAGTTACGTCGGCAAGTAGTGTGGGCATAAAGTAATGACCATGGGGGTGATCGGGATGGTTGTATCTTTTCCCTCCATGGATAAGCCTAGCTCCATCTCGTACTGCCTCGGATATCAGGTTTTCAAGACGATCAAATGATCTGCTGGATATTTGAGCACCAACATCGGGTGTGTGAGGAAGTTTCTGGGCTTTTAAATCGCCCTTCCCGTCTAAGAGTGCAGATCCAAGGCGAAGCGCTTTGATACGAGGGGTGACAATTTCAAGCAGTTCATCGTATACATTGGGAAGTGCAATTATTCTCTCTGTCCCAATGCAGTTCTGACCGGCAGATTGAAACACAGCCCTCATCATAATGGAGGCAATACTGGGGAGGTCGCTTTTAGTTTTAGGGTCATCGAGGATAATAGCGGGATCCTTTCCACCTAGTTCCACAGTTACCGGAATCAGAGCCTTTGCAGCTGACTTGCAAACTTCATGGGCCACAGGTTTTGATCCAATGAAAATGAGATGCCGTAGCAACGGGTGAGATGTCATTGCATCAGCATGCTGTGGTAGGCAGATGACGGTCTGAACAAGATCCTTTGGATGGCCACAGCTGACAATTGCGCGTTGAATGATATCACATAGGAACATAGATGACCATGCTGTGTGCTCAGAGGGTTTCACAATGATGGCATTTCCAGCAAATATGGCACTGATAACCGGAGAAATCAGATTGTGGAATGGATAGTTCCAAGACACGCAAGCTCCCACCACGCCGAGGGGCTCATATCGGACGGTATTTTTCTTATACATCATAAGTAGATTTGTTGGGCGACGGTCCGTCTGTAGCGATTTTTCACCATGATCGATAGTCCACTTTAGCTTATCAGCCGTAACCATTATATCTCCAAAGCAAGCGTCCACTTTCGTTTTACCGGAGTCAAGGCAGCAGGCGGTTGCGATCTCATTCTGGTGTTCAAGGATGTATCTAAACAAACAGACAATTAGCACATATACTCTGTGCCTGCAGGTCGGTCCAAATGTGCCGTCGATATATTTGCTTACTTCAGTAGCGTCCTTAGCACTCTCCTGCGTTGCGCAAAGCTTGTCTCCCTCCATTGCAAATATGCAGCTGAAGCTCGTTTGAACGCTCTATCGATATCCTCTGCCGTAGCTGGTATTATACCATTTTCGTCTCCCAGTAAACGTCCATCAGCAGGACAATAGCTCAGAATCTTCTTTTCGCTGAACGTCTATTGAGAAAGTGGGCGCGTCAGGAACAGCTGATTAATCGAACAAATGCGAGCGACTTACTCCAGTTGTACCTTGGGAGATCAATATCTCCCGTGAATCATTACTGATATCTTCCCAGGCAACACCCTCCCAGTCGGGGCTCAGTTCTTTGGGTAGGGGTACGTCAAATGCAACCGGCCGTTCATCTTCGGAGAACAGAGAGGAAACCAAGAGCTTCAGAACAAGGAGAGTCGGGAGAATTAACACAGCAGAGGTAAGCAAGTGGGTGAGAGTGCAGTTCAGCACTGTTTCATAGCCAAGCTTGAGGTGATCCATCCCCTTGGCCCGCCCTGTTGGAATCGTGGCGGAAATGCGTCGAATCTTGAGATTTGTCTTTGAGCATTCAAAAAGGAGCTTGCAAGGTGTTGTTGATGCCAAGACATCAACTAACTACTCTCAAAGCCAAAAAGGGGCGGACGAACTTCATCCACTTGACTTCTCGGCAACAGCATACGACAATAACGGTGATTACTATCTGGACCGGAAGAAACACACAAAATTCTGCCTGGATTTTCTATATTGTCCATTCGCTCATTTCTTCTGTTAATATATATTGACTGGCCCTGTGTCCGTGGACTTGATCGCTCGAACTGGCAGTTCGATAGTTATTCTAGACTGACCTCAGGCTTCAGGCATGGACGACCTTTGAAGCTGTTTCATATCAAATTGATATGATATTCGTGCACTATGGGAACGTTGTCGATATAATTAGGTACATGTATCTGCCTTATACATTGCAAGGCAGTTATTGCTTGCGACAATCGTGATGAGGCCAGTATTTGGTGGAGCACCTAGCTAGGTCTTGACCAGTGGACAGAAGAATCGTTGGATACCCCTTCTCAGCTCACGATGATGCTCCTGCGGCTTCACTCATATAAGCCATTATTTTAAATCCAACCCCAACAGCCCATTCATTTTTGTTATGGAAGGTGATAATTTTTCATCCTTATGTTGATCTGTCATCAATTTTACCACCGTGTACAGACTTATAGATAGGCTTATTCACTGGGAAGCCGAGCTTTGTCTGTTTTAGTGGTCCGCCTTTTCTCTTCCCAGTCCGCTGAACAAGATGATCGATGATGCAACCAGCCTCCCAGCCGTGGCTATTCTCTGTTGTGATAGCACGGCATCGAGGACATGCCTTACCATGGCGTATGAACAACTGATGTAACGAGTACTTCAGATGATCCGGAATCTTCACCTCAAGGTGGCTGAAGGCAGTTATCTCGTTGACTTTATCCTGCGGAATCCAACCCAGCCATTTGCTAAGGCGGAAAACATGTGTGTCGACCGCAAAGCAAGGGCGTTGAAGGCAAAATAGAACGACACAGGCTGCTGTCTTGACGCCGATGCCGGGATATTTGACAAATTCTAGCATAGCTTCATCCTTTGATAGAGAATGAAGGTGATTAAGGGAGAGCACATGCTCGTTCGTCATGGCGATCTCATTGTCCTTCTGCTCGTCTGTCTCGTTTATGGAACCTGGGGCTCGCGTGAGGTCAAGTTCCTTTCCAGCCTTCGATTCAACCAGTGCGTCTCTCCGAGCTTTATTTTCTTCATATACCATTTCAAGGATTTGTTTGATATATTTGCTCTTTGCGACGCCGAGTCCGCCGCATTTCATCGCTTCGTAGATGTCTTCCACTGGAGCTTCACGGACCTTATTCCAGTCAACGCTTCCTTTCCCGATACCCTCTTTAAGAATGCCGAACTTGCGCACCAGGCCCTGGAACGCCATTGCAGAGTTATTGCCGGTAGTTGCACCGCTAAGAAGCGTCCGGATCAAAGCATCGAGAATACTAGGTACTTCTCCACAGCCCGACACGGTTAATGAAGGCGGTGGTATCGCCTTTGGCGCTATAACTTCTCCATGGACTGAGGATAGTAGCCTGTTAACCTCCTCACACTCCGCAGCCGTAGGGTGTTTCCAGTCTTGAAAGGGGCTAACCCCTGGTGTTAGGCCATATGGGTTTTTGGGGCCACGATTTCGACGAGGCCTGGAAGTTACTGCTTCGTATGGGGCTGGGGAGGAGCTGCTGTCTGTTGAATGTAGCTGAGGAACCGTGGGAACAGCAAAGCCCTGCGTCGAACCCACTACAACAGCATCGAGAATCTCAATTTTACCTAGATTATGCGGTAGTTCATCGATAGCTGGGACCGGATTCCCTTGCTTCCTTTTCACTTTTGAACGCTTTGCGGGAGACGCAGAAGAAGAACCAGCTATGGCTTGTCTCTTTAATTGTCTTGTTATATATCTAGGCTCCGAATATGTTGATTGGCCATATATATATTGGTCGTGGTGATCCTGGGGTGCTGCGATGTTATCGTTCTTAGATATAAGGGGCTCCTCTTGGGGTAGGGAGGCTATCTCGCTCCTGTTACTGGCCATATTGACAAGTAGAAAGGAGCTCTTTGGGTACGCCTTGGTAGATAGGTATAACTCAGCGAAAAACTGACCTGAACGTTTCGGATATTGATACACTCCTGCTCATGCCTCTGTTCTCTACGCTGCTTTTTTCCCACACCACTTTCAAACGAATATTTTAACCAAGTATTTTTCTAAGGAAAATTAAACGATCCACGCAGCACTCGGAAAGGCTTGGAAGAAGTTTCAATCATGAGAAACTATGTTCCACTGATACCTGTTATTTAACTGAGTGAAGGGAGTGGTTGGAGCCTTCTGTAACATAGTAATGAGACCGAGTGACGGAAGTATTTATTAAGACAGAAGGAAAAACTTGGGCGCTGATAAATAAAAAATTGCTTATCTATTACCCGTCTATGATGTAAGGAACCATATATCTTCTGTCACTACCACTGTTGAGTTTGATACCGGGACTGGCCTTCATAGGCCCATGGTTCAGTCTTTGGTAGAAGCTTAAAACAGAAGTGTTCCATATAATTCTATAGTATAACCTTCCTTTATTACAGGAGTATAACATAGTGAAGAAAATATTATACAAAATAAATATTGTAAGTGCGATGTAAGATCTTATAGTGATAGAAGTCAGCCATATAGATAATAAAGGTAAAAGCTTGTCCCAAACTACTGGCAAGGAGAAGCAGAAAAGAGATAAAAGATGTAATAGTATTTTTTGCATTTGTGTTGAGCTTTGTTACCTACACTAAGCAAGTATGTACCTATGCGTTACTGTACTTTTATTTCATCTCTCTTCATCCACATTTGCTTTTGACCAGCGAGTTAAATCGGGATCAGGGTCAGGGGTAGAAGTGATGGTGGCAGCTGGATGGTCCTGTACTGCCCTCTGAAGACTGGAGAAAGGCCAGGAAGGGTAAAAGAATGTGGCAACCTCGCGGTTGGTCTTTATGTTTATTCATGGTCATTCAAACGTTCAAATCATGGCTCTATGAGAAGAAAGGGGGAAAAAGGAGACAAAGAGAGAGAGAGAGAGAGAGAGAGAGAGAGAGGACATAATGGAAATAAGGCCTGTCAACGAGAGGTATCAGCCGAGTTTGAATGGGGGTATGTATGAGTTAGTAATCGCCGAGGTTATGAATGCTAATGTCCATTCTGTCCTTGACGTGAGGTGGAACTTCGGTTGACTTTTGGTGTTGAGATTGACTATTCGCCTGAGCTTGCGATTGCAGGGATGAACCAGTCAAATTAGCAACAGGAGCATCTGCTACTGGTCTGACGGTGTCAACGACAAGTGGTTTCCCGTTCGCATCTAGGTCAACTTTACTGGAGGCGATGAGAAGATTCTCGTGGCTCGCGACGCCGTTGAGGACGGCAGCTCTGGCGCTTTCGACCCTCTTGATTTTTCTACCTTCGCCGCGAAGTTTCTCTAGGTGCTCGAAGTAGTTTGCTGAGACGGGCGTTGTATATACCCCGTTGAAAACACCGACTTCAAACTTGACAGGCTCTGCATTGCCGCTTTCAATGCATATTTCGGCACAGGAAGCAGTAAGGTCATCTAAGGTTTGATAGATGACGGCATCAGCTCCGATGTAAGCTGTGATGGCCTTGATATCACGATCATGAGCCACCAGTTCATGCGGAGAGGCCAAGTCGATGCCATAGATGTGGGGATGGCTATACAGCAGTTAGTATTGCACTGGGGAACGGCAGGTAAGGGAAACGTACGCTATCTCAGGGGCACAGCTGGCAAGCAAGACACTTTTTGCCCCGGCATCTCTAGCCATCATGACAATCTCTCTGCTTGTAGTACCACGAACGATACTGTCGTCGACCAATAAGACGTTCCGGTCCTTAAACTCCGACGCCATGGCGTTCAATTTTCGCCGAACCCCCTTTTGTCGAGCTTTCTGCTCCGGCATGATGAATGTCCGGAAAACATAACGGTTTTTTACGAAACCCTGGGAGTATGGTTTGTCCAAATACCGGGCAAGAGCTGCGGCGGAGGTGTTGGACGTTTCAGGCACAGGGATAACGACATCTATATCTTTGATAGCATCAGGCCCAAGGGTGGTGATTATTCGCTTTGCTAGCTTTTCACCCATACGTTGCCGAGCACGGTATACGCTGATTCCATCAATGACTGAGTCCGGACGAGCAAAGTAGACGTACTCAAAGATATCGGGCGTATAGTTGAGTTTGGGGTGTACCTGGCGGAAGACAGGTTCATTGCCCTTTTGGATGATGACAGCTTCACCGGGCACGATGTTACGGTGGTTGGTGAAACCAAGCTGGTCCAGAGCAACAGACTCGGAGGCCATCATGTAATCCATTCCCGGCCCGCTGCGCGACGGCCGAGAGCCGATGATTAGGGGGCGGATCCCGTATGCGTCGCGGAAGCCGAGCACGCCGAAACCGGCGAGCATAGCCGTGCATGCCCATCCGCCTTCGCAGCGCTCGTACATCCGGCTAAGAGCCGCAAAGATATCTTCCACATTTACACGAGCCTTTTTGGTCTCGTTGAGCTCATTGGCAAAGATATTCAGCATCAGCTCGCTGTCACTGTCGGTGTTGATGTGACGGTGTGCTTCATAGTCCAGGTACCGCTTCAGCTCTGGAGCATTTATCAAGTTGCCGTTATGCGCGAGGGTTATGCCGTAGGGACTGTTTACGTAGAAGGGCTGAGCTTCGGCGTTGGCTGAGCTTCCAGCAGTTGGATATCTCAAATGGCCGAGTCTATTATTGAGAAAAACCGTTAGAATTGTTAAAATACCTTGATACCACGAGAGAAGACATACCCCATGAACCCGGGTAGATCGGCGACGCGCTGGCCGTCTTGGAAGACTTTCCCACACATTCCATTGCCTGCGGTTTTATATTAGCACGGTATTCAACAGGCACAACTAGACCTAGGTATTTATTCACCTTTGCACTGGAAGATACGGCCGGCAGAGGCGCAAGTAGCTATACCACAGGCATCCTGACCGCGGTGTTGGAGGAGGTAGAGGGCTTCGTGGAGGTCAACGCTCGCTGCCTCGGTGGGATTAGCGAGGATAAGGGCTAGAATGCCGCACATCTTGCTGTATCATTCACAGTAGTTAGCCGCATTGCACATAAAAATACAGATGTATATGTCTATATGTAGAGCCATATCGATATTGGAGGGGTGTCCAAAGTAGTCAGATATCATTGGATTTATCCACAGATGAGATTCAGTAGTCTAACATCCTTTTTTCCATTTGAATCATCATGCAGCAAGGGAGGATATATATATATATATATATATATATATATAGTGATATATGCAGAGGAAGCAGCCGTACCTGGTTGTATAGAGAGTCGATGCGCTTCAAGAGTCGGTTAATATGATATCTCAGAATGGGCTTTTTGTGGCAACAGACACGCCTAGCACGGCAGACTCATTGTGGGAATAGCAGCAGACAGGACAGACAAGAGACAAGATCACTTGTAAGGCACAGTAGGAATAGTGCCAGAGTCAATGAGATTCACATCAACAGAGGATGCAAAGCTGAAGCTGAAGTTGTTCATCTTCTTCTCCTTCTAAGTAAGATTTTTTTTTCTTTCTCTCCCTAAAAAAAAAAAAAAAAAAAAAAAAGCGAGGGAAAAAAAAAAAGATTGAGATGAAATTCTGGTAATGGTGGTACAACCGTTGGTAAGATATTACCCAATAGGAATACGCTAATTACTAGGTCTTGGCCAGGGTTTGGCGGGAGGACATGTTTTGTGACAGTACAGTACACGGTTAGTGGTGGATAAGATACGAGCCTCTGCATCAATTTGATAGCAAGACAACAAAAACACAGCAAAAGGAAGGCAAACTAATAGGAGACAGCAGCAGATAAAGATAAGTAAAGAGTGTGACAGTGCACTATAAAGATAAGGAGGCCTTATATACGATAGCAGACTTAATGTTGACTCTGTATGGTGTCTTCTGTGCTGCTGTGTTGCTGAAGAGGACAAGCAACACACACACTCACCAGCCCCCTTAATACAGCTAAATAGTCTCTAGCAGCCATGCTAGATATATATTCTTCTTCTGCCTCCTCTCCAGCATCTTCTGGAAATATCATGACACTGTCAACTTTCTTCGACACACTCAAACCATACCCAAGATGGACGTCAACGTTCCAGTTATTGATCTTGATTCGGACTACGAGAGCATCGGCAGCAGCAGCTCTACGATAGATACCAACGGATATTCCTCGCCAGCATCCTCTATATCACTATCTCCAGGGTTTAGGGGCGATGATTTTATGTCAGATGCTGATTTTGAAGCCTATGTGCATTCCCTATCAGGCAATGACGAATCGCCGAGTCCTACACCACGAAGAGCCAGGGGAAGAAGTACTATTCTGGCTCAGCGGGTACTACCTTCAAGAATACACCTCAATGAGATTAGTTATCAGGGGCGGACATATAGGCCTGGGAAATTCATTGAACTTCAAGATGGAACTTTCATTCGAGTTAATCGGATCTTGCAGTCGTCGGAGGAGATCGTTGTTTCTGGGCCCAAATTCGAACGTCTGGAAAATATGGGAAGTCGGATGCCCGATAGACCCAATGAACTTTGCTGGGTGGTTGACCAGGGAGACTACAACGGCAGCATGAACAGCAATGCTTCCCAGTACCGGCCTTACAGCGGAGAGGTGGAAGTTCCACTCTCTGCGATACGACGGCTGCGGATCATCAGGTTAACGAACAAACCGTACAGCCATACGGTAGATGAGGACCGAGATGATGGGTTCCTGTTCTGCCGGATGAAATATACCCGGGTATGGAAGAGACGACGGCCATCGGAGTCTGGCCGTAGCACTACTGATATTGTTGAAGAGAAAATCACCTTTCTCCTACCCGAGGATTGCCAGGATTACCTTTCAATCTCCCGCGAGGCACTCAGAAATAACTGGCGTGGCCCTGTGCCGCCGCACAAGCGACGATATACCTTTGGAGACGGTTTCTGCGGTGCCGGCGGCGTATCAAGAGGCGCACAGCAAGCTGGCCTGAAGCTTTTGTGGGCTTTTGATAAATCGGAATCAGCTATTAACAGCTACAGAGCAAACTTCCCTTCCTGTCTCGCGGAGCATAGTGAGGTAGCACAGTTTCTAACCAGTTTACCCAGGGAGATATTGGTAGATGTGATGCATGTTTCTCCCCCCTGCCAGCCCTTCTCTCCAGCAAAAACTATAGCTGCTGCACACGACGAGGCCAATGAAGCATGTCTATTCAGCATATACCGATTGATAGAGCTGTGCAAGCCGCGTGTGGCAACGATGGAGCAAACGAGTGGCCTGAAGCAACGCCATCCTGTCTGGCTGGATGCTATTATTCACTCCCTGATAGAGCTCGGTTACAGTGTGAGATGGCGACTCGTCAATTGCAAGGACTATGGTGTGCCGCAGTCAAGGTGCAGATTGATACTCATAGCTGCTGGTCCCGGAGAAGAATTACCACCTTTCCCCCAGCCTACTCATGGAGATGAGCCAGGAAAACTGCCTCTTGTTACAATCCTTGATGCTATCAGTAGCATACCCAGCACAGCACCGGACCATGACCTAGAACGAGCAGAGAGACCCTTTGAGCGACAGCCTTATGACCCGCGCTCCCTAGCAAGGACGCTGACCTGCTCGGGAGGAGACAACTTCCATCCATCGGGGACAAGGACATTTACTCTACGCGAGGCAGCTTCGCTGCAGACGTTCCCGCTGAACCATGCCTTCTGCGCGCCTGGCGTGATGAAGCAAATCGGCAACGCGGTGCCTCCTGTCCTTGCGCGAGCTATCTTTGATGAGGTCGTCAAATCGCTTCGGAGGACTGACTGTCCCACGACCGGGCCCGCCAATGCGCCCATTACCATCGACTGAATCTGTGTCTTTTGTTCATGTAGTGTTGTATTACCCATTCTGTGCTCGTGTTGTCGTCGTTAAGTTATACTGTCCTCGTTATTATTATTTATAGCCTCAATAGCCTCAACTACCATCTTATCTGATCTTATCTCATCTGCATCTGCATCTCATCTCTCCAGTCAGCTGACCTCGGCTACCCTCGGCCCGGCACCTCCCAACCTTCTTTTCTCGTCCGCTTCAACTGCAACTTCGCAACTTCCTCTTCCTTCCTTCCTTCTTCTTTCGTCTCTCCTCTCTTCCCTCCCGTCGTCCCTTCTTCTTCCAGAGAAGCTGTTTGTTCCTTCCCATAGAGGTAAGTGTCCCTCCCGCTACCTTAAATTCCTTATCAGATCGCGGCCCGATATCAATTGAGCCCCCTTCTGGTCGCGGCTACGATATCAAGAGAGCTGTTCGTTGGTTGGGGTCCTGTCTTTGCCGGCAGCAAGCAGCTGTGTCTCGGGACTTGGAACCTGGCTGATTATATAACTGACTGCAGATGTCTGCCGCTGCTCCGCTCCGGCGCCTGACTTGCGCCCCACGCTCGCTTGCCCTCAGAGCCCGCCCTGCGCTTCCTCTTCCCCTTCGCTCTCTGCGACTCCCAGCTTCGGCCTCACCACGACGCACTTCTGCTCCCTTCTCGACCATGGCTGCTCTCGCCTCCAATGCGCCAGCTGCTCCGGCGGCGGGCCGCAGCTACGACCCTGAGATCAATGACATGGCCTCCTACATCCACAAGCACGAAATCAAGTCGGATCTCGCTGTCAGTGCCCCTCCTCCACATACTTACTGAATGTATCTTTTTTTCAGCAAGGAAAGACGGACCGTGCTAATAATGATAGTAGTTTGACACTGCTCGCTGGGTCTTCCTCGACACTCTCGGCTGCGGTCTCGAGGGCCTCAAGTTCGCTGAGTGCACCAAGCTGCTCGGCCCAATTGTTCCAGGCACCACGGTCCCCAATGGCACCCGTGTCCCAGGAACTCCCTATCAGCTCGACCCGGTCAACGGTGCCTTCAACATCGGCGCCATGATCCGCTGGCTCGACTACAATGACTGCTGGCTCGCTGCTGAGTGGGGTCACCCGTCCGACAACCTCGGAGGTATCCTGGCTGTCGCTGACTGGATCTCGCGAACCAACCGTGCTGGTGGCTCTCTCTCCAACGGTAAGGTGCTCAAGATCCGCGATGTCCTCGAGGCTATGATCAAGGCCCATGAGATTCAGGGTGTTCTTGCTCTCGAGAACTCCTACAACAAGGTCGGTCTCGACCATGTTGTTCTCGTCAAGGTCGCTACCACCGCCGTCGTCAGCAAGCTCATGGGCTTGACCGAGCGCCAGACAGCCGACGCCATTACCCAGGCCTGGGTTGACGGCCAGTCGCTCCGCACCTACCGTCACTCTCCCAACACCATGTCCCGTAAGTCCTGGGCTGCCGGTGACGCCTGCCAGCGTGCTGTCAACCTCGTTCTCAAGGTCCAGAAGGGCGAGCCCGGTGTCCCAACCGTCCTCTCTGCTCCAGTCTGGGGTTTCTACGACGTCCTCTTCAAGGGCAACAAGTTCGCCTTCCAGCGCGAATATGACAGCTACGTCATGGAGAACGTCCTTTTCAAGGTCTCCTACCCTGGTATGTTCTCAAACTCGGCATCTAGTTTTCTACGTAATGCACATTTCTGACACCTACCAGCTGAGTTCCACTCCCAGACCGCCATTGAGGCCGCTACCAAGGTCAATGCCACCCTGAAGTCCATGGGCAAGTCTGCCGAGGACATCAAGGAGGTCACCATCCGCACTCATGAGGCCTGTGTCCGCATCATCGACAAGCAGTTCAAGCCCATGGACAACTTTGCCGACCGTGACCACTGCATCCAGTACATGGTTGCCACCATGCTCGCCTTCAACCGCCTGGTCGCCAGCGACTACACTGACGGCTCCGAGGCTGCCACCTCCCCCTTGGTTGAGTCCCTCCGCACTCGCATCCGCTGTGTTGAGGACCCACAGATGACCAAGGACTACCACGACCCTGCCCTCCGCACCATCCCCAACGCCCTCACCGTCACTCTCAATGACGGCACTGTCCTCGACGAAGTTGTTGTCGATGCTCCTCTGGGACACAGACTCAGACGCGAGGAGGCTAAGCCTGAGATCCTCGCTAAGTACAAGCGTCATCTCGAGGGCCACTTCGACGCCCAGCGCGTCAAGCAGCTCATCGACCTCGGCCTCGAGCAGAAGACTCTCGAGGAGATGGATGTCGACAAGTATGTTGACTTGTATGTTAAGGAGTAAACTTCCCCATAGACCATAGATTGTAGTCTTTTGTTAGCGATCAAAAATACCTCAGTGGGAAATGACTAAATTGTACATTTTAACGACTCTCCGGTCTAAATATAATACTGGTAATAACGGTAAAATGAAATGGTAGCCATCGGCTATCACTCTGTACTGTTGAGAGGAGGGAAAAAAAGGGGGGTATTTGCAGCGGCCAAATAATAGCCGTCTTCCAAGCTGCCGAGGTACCGAGGCCCACTTCTTACTCGCCAAAACTCCACAGGTTTTCTCCGCCTTCCGCATTTTCTCCTCATCCCTGAAACCCCCTTAGGTGAATTATTAACTGAGCCAGTCCAGCAATACACCAGCCATGGCTCGACAGGGGAGAGCGTTGGCTCGGATGCAGGATCGCAGAATTTCCGAGATGCCCGGGATACTGCATAAAGAGAGGCATCTTGGGCCTGCCGGACAGGTATCTGTCCCAACGGCCACCTTGCAACTCTGGCGTACGGAGTAGATAACTAGGCATTATCTGTACTGATACTTTTCATTCTTTTGAATCATGGCGCTTGCAGGTAAGTACTGATCTGTGTGATATGAAGCGGAGTAAGTGCTGACTGTCCGCAGCTGCTATTGCCGGCGGGACCGCGCTGGCATATCTCAATGGGAAATACCAGCTGGCTTCTGATATATCCTCTATCATTTCAATGAAGAGAAGCGAGAGAAACGTTGCTGCAAGAGGTACCTACACTCCTGGTTCATCTGAACACTGCCTGTTACCCGTGCTGACGGGTGATAGTTGCGAATGGCACCATTTGCCCGTGGTTCCTGTTTGAAGACACGGTGAAAAAGTACCCTTCTGTCCGCGCTGTCTGGACACGAGAGACATGTTACACCTTTCGTGAACTTCATGATGTCGCCTGTCAGTATGCGCACTATTTCCGCTCCCAGGGTGTGCAGCGCGGCCAGCTTGTAGCTACATACCTGCAAAACTGCGCAGATTTCCCTGCCATATGGCTGGGTCTATGGTCAATTGGCGCCGCACCGGCATTCATCAATTATAATCTGGCTGGAGCAGCGTTGCTACACTGTGTTAAAATCAGTGGCGCCAGCATATTGATTGTTGATAACGATCCCATGTGTAAATCCAGAATAGAAGAGGAACGGTCAAAAATCGAGAATGAGCTTCATATCACCCCGATCCTGCTTGACGAGGATTTCAAGAAGCATATCGATTCTTTACCGAAGACTCCACTGGATGTTTCACTACGTCAAAACATGTCTCCCTCATTTCCGGGATGTCTCTTTTATACTAGTGGAACAACCGGTCTCCCCAAAGCCTGCGCATTCACCTTGGAGCGCATAAGCCAGCTCTTCGGCACTCGGGCATTACGTGATTCCCCTGGCGGACCTGATAGATGGTACAACTGCATGCCTCTATATCATGGGACAGGAGGAATTAACATGATTGTCTGCCTTGTGGGCGGTGTCTGTGTCGCGCTGGGTAAACGATTCAGCGTCTCCTCGTTCTGGCGCGATATTATCGACTCCGAATCCACACATTTCGTCTACGTAGGCGAAATAGCGAGATACCTACTCGCTGCACCTCCCTCGCCGCTAGACAAAGCCCATTCCGTACGCTGTGCATATGGCAACGGTTTGAGACCCGATGTATGGGAGAAGTTCAGAACACGCTTCAATATCTCAACTATCGCGGAATTCTTCACTAGTACAGAGGGCATGTTTGCATTATTCAATTTTGACCGTGGGCCGTACCAGGCTGCCTGTGTCGGTCATCATGGTCTTATACTCCGGAAACTGTTGCATAATGTCTATGTACCTGTAGCCAACGATCCGGTGACGGGGGATATTCTGCGTGATCCCAAAACCGGGTTCGCTACTCGTAACCCCTATGAGGTCGGAGGGGAGATCTTGGTGGCTATTCCCGATGAAAAGGCGTTCCAAGGTTACTGGGACAATCCATCCGCTACGTCGAAGAAGTTTGCTCGTGATGTGTTCAAGAAGGGAGATTTGTATTATCGATGCGGAGATTCCCTGCGTCGAACAGAAGACGGACACTGGCATTTCCTCGACCGTCTGGGTGATACTTTCAGATGGAAGTCTGAAAACGTCTCTACGGCTGAAGTAGCTGTGGTGCTGGGCGAGTTTCCTGGAGTCGCTGAGGCTAACGTCTACGGCGTCACTGTACCAAACCATGAAGGGCGAGCAGGCTGTGCCGCTCTCTTGATTGAACCACAGGCCCTTTCTAGCTTCAAATGGGATGCATTCCTCAGACATACTCGTGAGAGGCTGCCTAAATATGCAGTACCAGTCTTTATAAGGCTAGTAAATTCCTCTGCACATATACATAACCACAAACAGAACAAGGTTGGCCTACGGGAAGAGGGTGTTGATCCATCTAAGAGAGGAACTAAAACCGAGGGTGGAAAAGATGATAAGATTCTATGGCTTAAACCAAAGAATGATACGTATGAAGAGTTTAAAGATCAGGAGTGGGAGAGTCTTACTGCAGGAGGTGTAAGGCTATAATCATGTCTTATCAAACATAGGGGTTACACATATGTGCTGTAGAGGCAGCAACAGATAGCCATAGAAATCTATAATGTTCTTCAAGATTCATTCATATTTACACGCTCAAGCCAGACTTAACGGAGTGGTATACATTACTAAACTCGACGGAGTCTATAAACGAGGTAGATACCCTCTACCTACAATTAAAAGTCTATATAATAATAACCATTAGCAAGGCATTCAATATATCGAGGGTCATTATGACTTACGGTCTTCAGTGTTTCCTTCACCCATGCTCTTGTTTGAGCTGCTGCCACTTAGGATAGATCCCACAATACCGTCGACATACGGCGCTCCACTCCATTTTTGATGTGTAAGTACATCAACACCTATCTCCTTCTCGCGTTTTTGCACTAAGTTGACGTAGGATAGCATGCCGTCTTCCTTGAATCCACGAGACAGCTCAGTAGCCATTGTGGCATTGTAGTGCAGACCGGCGAGGGAGATAAGTTGGAGAATGAATCTAGTAAATACACAATTAGCCACATGGACACCTCGGACGAACAGTACAAACATTTACTTACCCATGCTCTGCCAAATCCCAAATAAACGACTTGAGGGTCTGCTCGGTGAATCCTTGTCCCATCCAGTTGAACGAGGGGCTCAAGTTGTACACCAACTTCTTGCCAGGGAATTGTTTGCGGATCTTGCCAGCAAAATCGGCTGCTTTGCTAACGTTGGGGTCTCCGGTCTCAACCCACAGGAGGTCTGCATAGGGGGCAAATGCAATGGCACGCTTGGTAGCTGCCTCGTTGCCAGCACGGTAATGATAGAAGCCTTCGCGAGTACGTGGGATATCCCAGGACCAGAAGACGGGGTTCTTCGTGTATTTGCCAGCCAATTCACGGCGAGCAGAGATTGAGAGATCACGGTTCTGCTCAACATGTGATTTATATTCATTTCTGACTGACTCAGAAGCACCTTCAGCGATGAGGTGTTGGTCCACGGCTAGGGGATGTTAGTAACAGTAAAGTAGGCGATGCAAGAAGACGAAGATAGGGAGGCTTTACCTTCATCGAATGTGACAAGTTTATGTTTCTTAACCCATTGGGCTTCGTAAACATCGATCTCTGCGCCAGATGCGCCCTCCAGCTCCATTTTCTGGAGCGTCTCGGCCAAGGGGTCACCGTCCTCCGTCACACCAAGGATAAATTCGTGATCCCGCACGTCGATGGTGCTGCTCAGCAACTTACCACTCTCTGAATCTGTTCGTGCTATAAGTAGGTTCTCGGTGCCCATAATATCCCACTGGAAACGGGCCGCAACCAATCTGTTAATATGTTCCGCAATAGGTACGAGAACCTTGCCAGCAAGATGACCGCACTTCTTGCCGCCGTGCAATTGGTCCTCGAAGTGTACGGCTGCGGCGCCGTTCTCGGCGAACAATTTGGCTAGTTTCATGACTGCGGTGAGGCCGCCGTGTCTAATGAGCTGTAAGTATGTGCGACTTTTTCTTCTCCTGTTTGATAAAAATGCTGCTTACCCAGTATCACCATCTGCAATAATAGGGCGCATGTAATCGATGTATGGGGTATTCTTGCGCTCTTCTGGCGAGAGTTTTCGCCTGGCATCCCAATGTTTCCTGTCGTGCATGTTCTGGGCCTTGAACAGGCGTTGTACCTGATTTGGCACGGTGTTGTATGGGTAGTCTCCAAAGTCCGGCGAGACTTCGTTCGTGGAAGTAAGCAGTGATGAACATGCCCATCCTGATATGTAAAGCACCTCCTGGTTTGGTGCTTGTTGGGTCATCTGTACGGGGTCAATTGCTCCCACTATAAGCAATGCCATCTATTAGCTGGAGCGCATTTATAATCAAGCCCGAGAGATATTACTGACGAGTGTGGACTGGTTTGCCCTCCGCAGCTCGTTCGTTCAACAAGTTGAACAGTTTCCTCGCCATCAATGAGCTGGGATATGTCTGCTGCAAGGATCCTCGCTTGCTCACCACCGCCTCAGCGGAGTATGGTCTCTTGATACCCTCATATCTGTCGGATGCCCACCACTCGTTAACGGCCTTGATTTGCTCTTCAAACAGAGCGTCTTCGGCAGCACCAGCTTTCTCAGCGGTCGATAGGAGCTGATATGAGTCTGCTGGAAGCGCCGATGAGACGGGAGGGCGTACGGCGGGTAGCTGGGGGGCCATTCGCAGGCTGGTGCTGGAGATGCAGCGGATCGTGGGGAATGCGGGTGTCGGCTTGCGGAGAGCTCGCGGCAGCTGGCGTGATACTGAGCGAAGCATCCTGTCTCTTTCACTCCTCTTCTCGTTATCTTGTGGTCTTCTTCTCCTTCTTCCTTAACTGCGTCCTTATCGTTGTCGTGTTTTCTCCTCGTCTGCTGGCTTCCATCGATCTCTTCCAAGGTAAGGTTCGTCCGTGTTGATGTCTTCGGCGCTTGAGGCCGACGTGAAAATCCGGCCGAGGCATCTCACAAAGTTTACCGCGGAAAACCGAGCCGTGCGCGAGCTTAAATTCACCTGGAGAGAACAACTTCCGCCTTTCTCTCGCCGCAACAACGTCGACCGCCGCAGACGCAGGATCAACACATCTAAACAATTGCACGATCGAGAGATACAATGGCCTTCACTGCGAGAGCTACAAGACAGGCGCTTCGGGCTGCCCAGGTAGGTTGCTGCGGCTGCTCGGGGAGAAGGAATGCGGCTGTTTGCTAATTGCTAGGTGCAGAAGTCCTCCCGCCAACTAGGCACCCGGTCCTATGCCACCGCTGAACCAGACCTGAAGACCGTCTTCAAGGATGCCATTCCAGCCAAGCGAGAGCTTCTCAAGCAGGTCAAGGCCCGTGCCGACGAGAACATCGGCCAGGTCACCATTGGCAACACCATTGGCGGTATGAGAGGCCTCAAGGCCATGGTCTGGGAGGGCTCCGTTCTCGACGCCAACGAGGGTATCCGCTTCCATGGCAAGACCATCAAGGACTGCCAAAAGGAGCTCCCCAAGGGCACCACTGGCACTGAGATGCTGCCAGAGGCTATGTTCTGGCTTCTTTTGACCGGCCAGGTCCCCTCTACCGCCCAGGTCCGCGCCTTTTCTCGCGAGCTGGCCGAGAAGTCGGACCTCCCAAAGCACATCCTCGACCTCGTCAAGTCCTTCCCCAAGGATATGCATCCAATGACCCAGCTGTCTGTCGCTGTTGCTGCCTTGAACACTGAGTCCAAGTTCGCCAAGGCTTATGCCGACGGCATTAGCAAGGCCGATTACTGGGAGCCAACATTCGACGACAGCATTGCTCTCCTTGCCAAGATTCCACGTATCGCTGCCTTGGTCTTCCGCCCCAATGAGATTGATGCCGTTGGTGCTCAGAAGCTCGATGCCAGCATGGACTGGGCATACAACTTCGCTGACCTGCTTGGCAAGGGCGGCAAGGAGCACGAAAGCTTCCACGACGTCCTCCGCCTCTACCTCGCTCTTCACGGTGACCACGAGGGAGGAAACGTCTCTGCCCACGCCACTCACCTTGTTGGTTCTGCTCTCAGCGATCCTTTCCTCAGCTACAGCGCTGGTCTTCTTGGTCTTGCTGGCCCCCTCCATGGACTTGCTGCCCAGGAGGTGCTCCGATGGATCTTGAACATGAAGGCTAAGATCGGTGACAACTTCACCGACCAGGATGTAAAGGACTACCTTTGGTCCACCCTCAAGTCTGGCCAGGTTGTCCCTGGATATGGCCACGGTGTGCTCCGAAAGCCTGATCCTCGTTTCGAGGCTCTCATGGACTTTGCCAGCAGCCGCCCAGAAATCATGGAGAACCCTGTCTTCAGACTTGTCAAGAAGAACTCCGAGATTGCTCCAGGCGTCCTCACTGAGCACGGCAAGGTAAGCATTATATGTTGATCCCGGGCATTTTCTAACAGATGTACTAATAATGTTCCAGACCAAGAACCCTCACCCTAATGTTGATGCTGCTTCCGGTGTCCTCTTCCACCACTACGGCTTCCAGCAGCCGCTTTACTACACCGTCACCTTCGGTGTCAGCCGTGCTCTTGGCCCACTCGCCCAGCTTATCTGGAGCCGTGCCCTTGGTCTCCCTATCGAGCGACCAAAGAGTATCAACCTCCAGGGTCTCTTGGACTCCACTAACAAGAAATAAACGTTCATTCAGCTTTATACCACCAACAAACCCCAACGAAAACATACAGAAAAAGTGCCATTCTTGAGAAGGCACTCACAGTTTAACGACCAATAGATAGATGTATAGTGATTTACTTTTTTGCCAGAGAACATTGTATAACTAAATGGCTAGGAAACGTTGCTCTCTACCTGCGTGTTGATTGATTGCTACCTCTCGGGTTATATGATATTATCTCTGTAGAATATCAAGTCATATTTCATCTCGAACACTCGCTCCATCACTTACGTAAACCGTAGTCCATCTCTCTTGACGCCTGCCCCCAGGCTAGGTGGCACGTCGTTCTGTCTGGCCCCCCAAGAGCTCTCTTCCTTTCCGAGTGTAAGCTCAAGCGTTCCTCCGTTTAGGAAGAATTCATGTCCAATCCAATTCCGAGTGTATTCCTTCCCATTTAATGTTGCTCGTTGAATGTATAAATTCTCATACTTGCTGTCAAAATTGACATTTCGTACGGTTGCAGTCTTCCCCGTTACCGGGTGTTTTATGCTGACGGCTTCAAAAAAAGGAGGCATGATGAAATATACATCTTGTCCTGGATTGGGGAACAAACCCATCATCGCAAAGACAGTGAAACTGCCCATCGCCCCGGAATCGTCGTTTCCAGGCACTCCACCTGTCGTGTCATTGAAACGAGAAGGAATGTAGGTATGTGCGCGTTTGGCGGATAGGGCAGGACGGCCAGCATAATGGTATAAGAATGTAGCTAGGAAGGATGGTTCATTACCAATATATAGTATTTTTGAATCGTGGAGATAGTCTAAACGAGCAACAAACTTGGAGCGGCCACCAAGGAGGTTGATTAATGTAGACATGTCGTGTGGAACGAAACTAGATAAATCGTTAGCTAAAGTTCAGGTGAATCCAAGGTTGAGGAACGAACAATTGATTCTCCCATATGCCTGACTCGTAAGTCTCCTGTGAGTTCGAGGTGAGGGAACAGAAGGCGGCAATATTGCTGCAGAGTATTGGATCTTGATAACCCCATGTGCCATTGTAGTATCTCGGCTGAAAGAACCCCACGAAGCCTGTATCCTTTCCATCTATAAAGGATGTCTGGTCTGCCTTGAACAAGTTTTGCCAATTCCCAGATCTCTGGAAATATTTCTCGTGCTCTTTACCTAAAGCTTTCCCTAACACTCCAACACAGTAATCATTATATGAATATTCGACTGTTCGTGAGATGCTGCGCGTTGTGACCCCGGTTCCTAGATAGTCATAATCTTGCACGGGGATATAGCCGACAGACTTCCAGCTCATGAGTCCTCCTCTCCCTTCAACAGACCAATCCGATGGTTCAACTTCAGCATCTTTGACAACAGCTTCGTATGCAAGGTCCCAGTCGATGTTGTCAGTGATATTTTTCACATACGCATCAGCTATCACAACATCAGCATTGGATCCACTCTGGGTAAATCCTTTGCATAGACTCATGCGACAGTCTGGTAGCCATCCTTGGTGCTTGTAAGTGTCAAGAAGGCTGCGTATCATTTTCGCCAGAGCGCTCGGGTCAATTATAGCGAGCAAAGGGATTTGTGAGCGAAATGAATCCCAAAGGCTAAGTCCCGTTAGAGATAGACTCATCTGTAAAATCGCATCGGGCTGCTGACATACCAATAGAAAGAATCAAAGTACGGCTCCTTGCTTTGCCAGAGTGGATTCTCCCCAGTGTAATCCTGAGGTGAGATCATAGTACGATATATCGCACTCCAAAACGTCCGTTGAAAGGTATCACTGACACCTCCTGATTTCAACGAAATAAGGGCAAGTTTTTCTTTCCATGCGCTTTCGGCATTTGTGCGGACCTTTTCAAAGTCCCAATTGGACCCCGGAATTTCCTTCTCAGCGTTCTTACAGGCTTGGTCCTCGTTAATAAAGCTTAGGCCCACGCGGACACTGACTCGAGTTGGCCCATTACTCAGTGCTTGGAATTGGAGATATGCTCCAGCTTTGATATAGAACAAATTAAACCCTCGCCCCACGGATATAGCTTTGGGCTGCGTTCCTGCCCGGTTGCTGATGTATACTCCAGTATCTTTTGCTTTTGCTCCACAAAAGTCAACGCACACAAACGAATTGTAGGTTCCAATTCCAAAGCTAGGGAGGAAAGTCCCATTTGCTTTGACTCGAAGGGTATTCTCATCTAACGAAATGGCAGCATTCTGCCTTGAGTCTTGTATGTCGGTCAGGTCTACAAGGATAACTGGTAACGTTCCATTTGATTCGGCATTATTATGGGGAAAATCAAAGTGGTATAGGGCAGCATGTGCTGTAACTGTCATTTCTGCAGCGATACCATTATTAAGTTTGATAGCAAAATACCCAGGCTTCGCTTTCACACTATCGGCAATATAATGGACCGCTCTATCCTCCTTTGAGAACTTGCACTTGTTTATATCATCATCTTGACATATTTGCGGTACGAGGGGGAAGTTCCCCATTGATGGTTTGCCGCCAGTTCCAGAGTCGTGCATGTGCGAAAAACCAGTGACGTTGCTCCCTTCTGTAGAAAACCCACCATAGTTTTCGCTGCCGTCAACATCAGCCACGGCCTTAGCCATGCCGTATGGCAGACTAGCTCCAGGAAAGGCATGTCCACCATTTGCTGTGCCAACTAGTTGGTCGACATAGTGAAGGACATCCCCCTCGTATTGTGCAGTGACCTGAGAAACAAGAAGGCCAAGTGTAAGTAGAGAAAGGTATCGTAACCAGGTAGCAGACACCATCTTTCCTTCTCAAGGCTATACCACTGTTGGGAAATGCGTTGAAGATGTTCTTGTGTAGTCCGAAGAACATCGTGCAAAGCTCAGTTGTGCGGAGAGCATTCCCGAGCATCTAAGCTACGTTCAGAAACCTGCCGGCTCCATCATGCAATGCCTCGCAGCACAAGTCGCCTGATTGAGCATGGACAGGGCTTGCCTGTGAGGACCTGTTGTGCCAGTGGTACAACATCGTGTCTCATTGGTGGCATTTCCCAGCTCGGCCATGAGATCGTCCGCACTAATTGATAGCCCCTCATTGATCGCACGCCAACAACGAGCCAGGTTTTCACCTTGAAAGCAACAGGTGTAACTAGTTGGTATGGAGTACGGAGTAGTTGTTCAATTTTTGAAGAGGCGGTTACCGAACTTTCATCTCATATGAAGCCGAACAACGCTATGTCTTGGCCTTAGGCAGTGATAGCAGCTTCGGTATGGCGGCAGGGAAGCCTGTTCAGAGAACGTGCAGCTCTGCGTGGATCCGAATCGCTCGGTCTTCTAAACTAGTTTGACGGGGGTCTTTTACGGAGTAGCCCTGTCTATCATTCATTTGATAAGGACGGGAACGCAACTGGCACGACGACTATCTTCCGAATCAATCGCCGTTTTCGGACCTAACGTAGAGAAATTCTGCATAATTTAGTGTTATATTCTATAATACTCTGTCACAGTCTATCAACCGCGAATGTTCGTGACAAGTGGACATGAGTTGGCTTCATTTGTTGTTCGTTGTTGACGTCGACGTCGATGTCGATGTTGATAGAAGGAAGGGCTTGCCCAATCAGGAGCGCCGTTCTAATCGATAAGGAAAATTTCACATGCTGACTAATCAAGCTTTCGCCCCTCGATTGTAAATCCCGAAAAGGAAAACATTGAAATATTTTTTTCTTCTTCTTCATCAACTTCAGCGTTTTCAAAAGGCCAGCGGCCGTTGTTTTTTTTGCTTCTTTTCCCGTTTATTTCCTTGTCGGTTCTGTTTCTCTGCGTTGTCTTCTCTTGAATGTGATATTCCTACGCCCATTCGTGCGCCGACACTTTCCTTTCCCACGCCTTTGACAGGTCGGGCTTCAATATTAAAATGCCCCTCCTCGAAACCGCATCTATGCAGTCAGAAAGAATCGTCCCTGTAGCATCGAAAGCTGCGGATGGTGCTGTTGGAGACGATGTTGCACACCTCCTGAAGACCGTATTTGAAGCCCAAACCTCACAGCAGGCATTAGATGCTTCCTACGGCCTTACCAACCTGCTTATCGGAACTGGAAGCGTTCAGTGCCTCCACACATTCAGCGTTATCCCGGAAATAAAGAAAGCGGCGACAGATAAGAAAAATGGTGCTAGGAGGGAGAGCTCTATGCTAATCCTTGGAGCTTTGTTTGAACAATATCCTTTGAAGAACCCGTTGAGCGAGGTTGTCTTCCTGCTTGAGAATGGCGGATTGCTTTACCTTGCTTTGGATCTCCTTGCAGATAAGGGCGCAGTGGTTAGAGAAGCCGCTCAATATGCCATTGATGCTTTATTTGCATGTCTGAAGGAGGAATCTTTGGTTCACGCCCTTGTTCAGCCCCTTTCTCAATACCTAAGTAAGCCCACTGGAAAATGGCAGGGAACAGTCGGTGCATACAAGTTGCTGGAAAAGGTAGCAAAAAGAGCCGAGATTGGCACGGAGAGCAAGGAGAAGGAGGAGCTTAAGGATCTTCTACGACTTACTCTAGGCCAAAAACTGAAGGACCTGATCCCTATTGTTGAGGGTGGAATGCATGACCTGAAGGCAGAAGTTGCTAAACAAGCTGTTAAAACTATGACTGCCCTGTCGACTGTCCTTGACAATGATGACGTTACGCCGCGAATTCCGCTACTTCTCAAAACCATGGAGAAGCCCTCCACCGAAACACTCCAGAAAGCCATCCATGCGCTTTCTCAAACAACCTTCGTTGCCATTGTGACATCTCCAGTCCTCGCATTACTTACTCCCCTCCTTGAACGATCTCTCAATACCCCAACTACCACTCAAGAAGTCCTCCGTCAAACTGTCGTGGTTGTTGAGAATCTCACCAGGCTTGTGCACGATCCTGTCGAAGCAAGGACCTTCTTGCCCAAGTTGAAGCCTGGCGTTCAGCGTGTCAAGGACGGTGCCTCTCTCCCTGAAGTTCGAGAATTAGCCACCAGAGCTATGAACGTTATAAACAAGGCCATGGGTGACGATGAAGCCGGCACTACTGACTCACGTGCAACGACAGAGCAAGTAGAGGCCGTTCTTGAGGAGCATATGAAACCATACATTAAATTCAACCATACCGATGAGAAGCGTTTCTGGGAAACCAGCAGAAACTATATTGCCAACATGGTTCGGGATGATGCCAATTCACGACTCCTTGAACGTATCCAATTGTGTGTGGGCCCGTATATCCAATCCTTTGTTCCTGACGGGAAACATGATGAGATTGCTGCGGCTGTGAAGGCTCATTTCGTTGAAGAAGATGAGCGCAGATTCGGAGTCCCAGTTAAGGAAGATGACGGGGAGATAGAAATTGTCAATGCCAACTTCTCCCTTGGTTACGGAGGCCGACTTCTTCTCTCGCATGCAAATTTGAGACTACTCAAGGGTCACAGGTACGGCCTTTGCGGCCGTAATGGTGTTGGAAAATCTACTCTCATGCGCAGTATCGCCAACGGCAAGCTCGAAGGCTTCCCACCTCAGGACGTCTTGAAGACTTGTTTTGTTGAACATAATCAAGGCGAGGATGCCGAGTTGAGCGTACTGGAATTTGTCACAAAAGATCCGGAGATGGCTGCTGCCGGTGAAGAGAAGATCTCCGCTGCCCTTAACGAAGTTGGGTTCACCCCTGGCCCAGAAGGCAGGCAGCAACAACCCGTTGGCTCTCTGTCTGGTGGCTGGAAGATGAAACTGGCACTTGCCCGAGCTATGGTTATGGGTGCTGACGTGCTCCTCCTCGACGAACCTACTAACCATCTGGACGTCCATAATGTTAAATGGTTGCAGGAGTACCTGAAAAAACATACAGAAGTTACCAGTTTGATTGTCAGTCACGACTCCGGTTTCTTAGATGAGGTCTGCACGGACATCTACCACTATGAGCAGAAGAAACTAGTTCACTACAAGGGAAATCTCGCAGAGTAAGTCACCTCTGAACCATAAAATACTCCAACCCGTATACTAATGAATGATTATAGCTTCGTCAAGGTCAAGCCGGAAGCAAAGAGTTACTACACTTTATCCTCTGCCAACGCACACTTCAAGTTCCCACCTCCTGGTATCTTGTCTGGCGTCAAGTCCGCGACTCGTATTATCCTCCGCATGACCAATTGTTCCTACACTTACCCGGGTAGCAGCAAACCATCATTGGTCGATGCAAGCTGCGCTCTTACTCTGTCTTCTCGCGTTGCTATCATCGGTGGTAACGGAGCAGGAAAGTCTACCTTGATGAAGCTGCTTACTGGCGAAACGATTCCGCAGACCGGAAAAGTTGAGAAGCACCCCAATCTTCGAATTGGTTACATCAAACAGCACGCACTGGAGCACGTGGAAATGCATATGGAGAAGACTCCCAACCAATATCTCCAATGGAGATATGCCAATGGAGATGACCGTGAAGTCCTTATGAAACAAACCCGTATACTCACCGAGGAGGATAAGATCCAGATGGCCAAGCCTGTTGACATCGGTGACGGAAAGGGCCCACGCAACATTGAAGCTTTGATGGGAAGGCAAAAGTACAAGAAGACCTTCCAATATGAAGTGTAAGCACGCCCACTAGCCGTTCACGACATCTTGAGATCTGATTAATGCTAACAAACACTAGTAAATGGAAGAACATGCTCCCCAAGCACAACACTCAGATATCGCGTGAAACTCTTCTGGAACTTGGATTCCAAAAGCTCGTCCAAGAATTTGACGATCATGAAGCGTCTCGCGAAGGTCTTGGATACCGAGTTCTCGAGCCTAAGGTTATCTCTAAGCACTTCGAAGACATTGGGCTTGACCCTGAGATTGCCAACCACAACGAAATTGGCGGTCTCTCTGGTGGACAGAAAGTCAAGGTCGTCCTGGCGGGAGCTATGTGGAACAACCCTCATTTGCTTGTCCTGGACGAGCCTACCAACTTCTTGGACCGTGACTTCTTGGGTGGCCTAGCTGTTGCTATCCGCGAGTTCAAGGGCGGTGTGGTCATGATTTCTCACAACGACGAATTTGTTGGTGCCCTCTGCCCTGAAAGATGGTATGTTGAAAACGGCCGGATGACTCATGCCGGTACTACTGCTGTTGCCCTTGATCGCTTCGAAGACCAGTCTCGCAATCCAAGTACTGTGGCCAGCAGTGTAGTGTCTAGTGCAGCACCTTCAGCCGTGAACTCTGGCGCCGAAGATGGGGGCGAGCTTAAGTTCAAGGCTAAGAAGAAGAAGAAGATGACCAGAGCTCAACTCAAGGAGCGTGAAGTGCGCCGCAGACTAAGACACATCGAGTGGCTTAACAGCCCTGCCGGCACTCCTCACCCGCCCGATACTGATGATGAGCAGTAGCTTGTCATCGTTCTACGATTCTTTCGTTTATATATTTTTGATCAAAAAGTACCTAATGGTTTGTTTTGTTAAGAGTTCGGATATCTCACGAGTTTATGCCTTGTTTTTTTGCCGCCCGTTGGTTGGTATTGTTCGTCTCCGGTATACGCGACCGGGTATCCTTTTGTATAGACAGAGACGGGCACTAATTAGATAGAATCCGGGTCATCGGCGTTCTGGGTTTATATTTTTTTTGATAGAGGTCTAAAATTGGATTGAACTTTTTCTTTTTGAAGCCACCAATGTCTAAATAGTTGTCTGCGCCTAGTCCATCTGCGCATACGCCTCAAGCGCCTGGTGAAGTTTTTCAAAGACCCCGTCGTGCCAGCTCTTCAAAGCCCCCCATTCTTCCTTGGGTAGGGTGACTTGGCTCATTCTCAGCCATCCTCCGACGATGAAATCTGCATAGGATGGCCTGTTGCCCAGCAGAAACGGCCCCGTTTTGTCTCTCTTATACATCTCCGCTAGCCCAGAGAGGGCCTGTTCATACGACTTGAGCATTTCGCCTCTCTGCTCCCCCTTAACCGACAAGTCCCCCCATGGGATTCCTGCTCTCCGTGAGAACTCGGCCTTTGACTGCTCGGCCGTGGCTGGGTCAAAAGGTAGTCCGTGTACCATGAGCGGCACATGAGCGGTAAAGGCAGCGTCGACACTGGTGTTGAATTTGACGTATGCCTCTATGGCCTTTTCTACCTTCGGCTCTGCGATGGGCGCAAACAGCACTGGGCCTTATCCATAGGTGAAGGACAGATCTTGTTCTGGGAACAGGTCTCCTCCAAACGACGGGTACTGGCGCTGAAGATACACAGCGATCTCAAAGGAGTCTCCTATCACTTTGCCCGTGGCTGGATCAGATAGCATGGGGAGAGTGTGATATGGGGATCCATCGGCAAAGGTGCGTGACGCTGGGACGTTAAGTGAGGTCCTGACAGCGCTTATATCGGGCAGAGGAACCCAATTCGTCTTATACAGAATTTTCTTAAAGTTGAGGGCATATCTGGACTTCCAAGGGTTGGGAGAGGCTGCGTTTTCTATTACTGGCGGTGCGAGGGCGATGTCATAAAACGTTATGACCGACTCAGGTGCAGACGAAGCCATGATGGAGGCAGTTGGAGTCACTATCGGTACGGATATACTGTTTAGTTACTCTGGGGTATTCAACTTTGCTGCGTCTCCAGAACCCCCTCTGCTGTCTTACGGAGTTCCTTTTATATGGCATATCCCCACGAAGGATAACTAACTAGTTGGTTAATATGCATGAGCGGGAAAGGCTCATGAAGACTCATCGTGCATAACCAGCTACGGCTTGGCTTGATGACAACCACGACCATTTATGGCTTTTGCCCGACATCAAACACGGTCGATAACTACCCAGTTAACTAGCTACATGCTGGGCGCCGGCTTCGCTATCACCGGCATCACGAACCTCAACTCCAGCTCTACTTCGCCAACACCATCTGCATCGCTCATCTCCGAACCTTCGCTCGGCGGATGCAACACTGGCGGAATATGACATCATGGCGCTTCTCCCTTAAAACTCTGGTGGCCACCTCGCTCGCGGCTTCATAACTCACACTTGCCCAGGGATGGATGGCCGGTGTTTTTCCGCAGATTCTGATCCTTCGGCGAGCTGCGCTTCAGCGTCATCTTTCGAAGAGAATATCTCATGAGTCTGCATAAAGCAGAAGACGAGGCCGCATAGTTAACTAAAAACTTGAGAAAAGACATCAACCAACTACTCCAAGCCTGTGAAAGTTGCTCGTATCAACTAAAAAGTATTCGAGCCGGCAAGAAGCCGTGAAAATTCTCAGGACTACTCCACACCAGAGTGGACAAAATCTTTTTTTCTTCGCTTGGGAAAAGGGAATTATTACTTATATCAACGTCTTCATCCTCCTCTCTGGACGAAGAGAGGCTGTCAGTGCATGCATCGCCCACACCGGATGCGTAGCATCGTGTACCACCCATAAGCGACAACCCATATCATCATCGAGGAGCTGTAGATGGACTAGAGCTGTCTTTATACTCCGTACAGTGATTTCGACCCGCAGCCCGTGAAATCCCATTGAAAATCCCATATGCGACAAACAATCTCGAGACCGGTTTCCTCTTTAAGCCATCGAGAGCTTGCCCTACCCGCCGCTGTTACTTCGCCCATCAACTATCGCCAGTAACTACTAGAACTTGCTAGCTAGCTCTTGGGATAACTAAATCTTCATTGATCAAGATGGACCACGAGAGCATCGGCCCCAAGGCGGAGAGGTATCCGTCCCCTCCAGCCTCTGGGGATGAAAAGGGATCGATCGATAGCGATGCAGCCAAGCTGGCGGCCATGGGGTACACCCAGGACATGACCCGCAAGTTCTCGGTGCTCTCCTTGCTTGCCGTTGGCTTCTCCCTCACCAACTCATGGTTTGGTATCTCTGCCTCGCTGGTTACGGGTATCAATTCAGGGGGTGCCGTGTTGACCATCTATGGCATACCATGGATCGCATTCATCTCGACCTGTGTTGCCATCACCCTCTCTGAACTTGCCAGTGCCATGCCCAATGCTGGAGGACAGTACTTCTGGGCAAACGAGCTAGCTCCCAAGAAGTATGCCAATTTTGCATCGTACCTGACCGGCTGGTTTGCCTGGGCCGGGAGCATCTTCACATCTGCCAGTGTTGCTCTGGGACTCGGTGCGGCCGCGGTTGGTATGTGGCAGATGGGCCATCCTGACTTGTAAGAAAACTCTAGTCTGTATTTCACCTAATAGTGTGCATAGTTATAGGGAGGCTGACTACCATACTTAATAGCGTCCCTCAGCCATGGCATACTGTCGTTGCTTACCAGGTGATAAACGGGTTTGCCTTTCTGTTCAACTGCGTGGGAAGACTGCTCCCCAAGATCGCCACTGTTACGCTCTATACCTCCTTGATCTCCTTCATCACGATCCTCATTACTGTTCCCGCCAAAGCGCCCTCACACCAGTCCGCCAAGTTCGTCTTTGCGACATTCATCAATTCCACCGGCTGGAAGCAGGATGGGATTGCGTATCTGGTTGGCCTAATCAATACCAACTGGGTGTTTGCATGTCTTGATGCCGCAACGCACATGGCTGAAGAAGTCGCTGCTCCCGAACGATCTATCCCCATCGCTATAATGGGAACAGTCGCAATCGGCTTTGTCACTGCATGGTTCTATGTGATCTCCATGTTCTTTAGTCTGAACGACTTCAACACCGTAGTCAAATCCCCGACCGGTGTGCCCATCCTCGAACTATACTTCCAAGCCCTCGGCAGCAAAGCCGGTGCCATTGTCCTCGAATCTCTCGTCCTGGCCACTGGAATTGGTTGCCAGATCGCTTCTCATACATGGCAGTCTCGTTTATGTTGGTCCTTTGCCCGCGACCGCGGCCTCCCTTTCCATACCACCCTGGGCCTGAATAAGATCAACCCCAAACTCGATGTACCCCTGGCGGCTCATGCATTCAGTTGCACCATCGTCGGCCTTTTGGGGCTCTTGTTCCTTGGCTCCTCAACTGCATTCAACAGCATGGTCACTGCATGCATCGTGCTGTTGTACGTGTCATACGTCATTCCGGTTGTCTGCCTTCTTATCAAGGGACGGAACAACATTCAGCATGGGCCCTTCTGGCTAGGCAAGATTGGTCTTGCTGCCAATATTATCCTGCTGTGTTGGACACTATTTACTCTTATTATGTATTCGTTCCCTTCAGTCTATCCTGTCACTGCTGGAAGTAAGTCTACTCTCTACCCTATTCCACTGATCTTTTGTTTTTTTTTAACTAACAATCTACTAAAAGCTATGAACTACGTCTCTGTCGTCTACTTTGTTGTCATCATGATCATCGTCGCCGACTGGTTCCTTCGAGGAAAGCGAGAGTACCGTGGACAAACCGCCCGCCACGAAGATGCAGAAATCCTCCATCGACGCAGCAGTGTTGTACATACGTAGCTATCTCAACGGTTTTTTAGAGTACATAATGCATAGCTTTTCCTTTCTCTTCGCCGTTTACACATGACGATATGGCTGGTTACGCCACGAAGTTTCATATCAGCGCTTGATATAACGAAAGCATATAGAAGAATAAACTTTCAACAACCTATACAGAAGTAGATTCACCTATAGCTTGCCCCGAAGAAGCGAGCCGGTCTGTCTCCGTATATGTTTTCATGTGCTTGGGCTTGTCAACTATCTCGCTGTCATTGGTTTTGACCCAAGCGAAGCCGTCGCTTCCTCTACACATGTTCTACCATGCCTGCCTGCCTGGCCAAGAAAAGTGACCAAACAAATACATAGTTAAATAGATAGAACCTTCTCTTACTTTAATCAAACCAGTATTCAACATCTATCAACTCCAGGTTACCGGCTCAATATCCATCAAGAAAAAGGCGGTTCTCTGGTCTTATCCATCAGTTAGTAGTTGGACAGTCTCGTTGGACTCTACTATAAAAATATTTACCATGGCTGTCCACCCTGCTTACTCCTGTATAAGCGGCACGGCGCGGGCAATACTGCAGGATTTATGTGGCCAGCAAATTCCGGAGTCAGGATTCGCTATCTCCCCTGCATCTATAGGCATCGCGATGGCCATGTTAATAGGTGCTGCCGCCCCGTCGGACGCAGAGAGAATGTGCACCTCGCTGGGCGTGGCGAGGCCAGAGCAATTCGACGTTATCCATCACCTCCTAAAGCACTGCAAAGACACCACTGCAGTAGCTAATGCAATATTTGCTGAGAAAGGGACAGTACTAGATGATGAGTACGCCCGCTTCTTGGATGGGTTTGAGGTCTGCGCAAATATGGAATTCCCACGTCTACTTGATGGACTGGCCACTATAAATGACTGGATATCGGACAACACCATGGGCATGATCAACAACATGATTCGCGATGATAACCTTGCTCACTCTCACCTTGTACTCATCAACGCATTAGCATTCAAGGGCATCTGGAAAGAAAAGTTTGATCAGAAAAATACCGTTTCAGACTACCCATTCAAGGTCACAGATTCGGATATTCGCCGTGTTGACATGATGTTTCGTTTCGGAGAAGAGATATCCGTCTGTGATACACCAAAGTACAATGCAGTGAAGCTACCATATGAAGCTGAGAGCTTTTCTGCATCGACTTCATTCAAGGCTTATCTACCGCATGACGGAATATCATTGCAAGAGGTCTTGTCCAGCCTCTCTTCTGAGCAGGCTCCATTCCGCCAGAAAAAAGTCAGTAGGTTCGGGTTTCCAAGGGTTGATATGTCCTATGATACAGATCTTTTTGAAACCTTCCCACGGATAGGGACCTATATTCCCTCTGGCTTTCCCAAGATGGGAGCCGGAGAAAACGTTCTCAGTGCTATCCTCCACAACACGGCTATCACGATTGATGAACAGGGTACTAGGGCCGCGGCTGCCACTGCTGTAATGATGACTAGGTGTGCATTGGGGCCATCAACCGTCCTTGTTTTTAATAAACCGTTTGTCTTCTCCATTGAGTCGGAAACGACACAGTGTCCCTTGTTTATGGGCGTGTTCTTCCCAAAACGTTAATGGCTCGTTCAGCGAGCATGTGTTTTATCGCATACGCATTTTATGTCGTCCTGGGAGCCCATCATTCAGTAAAACAATATAATGAAGTCTTTTCTCCTGATTCCTTGTACAAGAAATGCCTTTAATGAAGTGTTTCAGGCTGATAGCTCGGACACCTATCAGCATTCTGAAGTTGGATATCAATTAGCAAGTATACACCCCGTACGGTGCTTTGAGATAGGAAGAAGCTCCTATAGTATATATCAGAGTCTTACACCCTGCACCAAGACGGCAGAGTTCTGGGTATACGGTTCATTAAAAGAGCCCATATTATGGTATGCTTCCATAACTTTCACATGTATAGAATATCCAGGTACATTTGATCTCACGCTGGTATACAGAATATATATAATTTTAACCCGATAGCTATGGCAAATATAAATATCAAGATGTTAAAATAAAGGGGGAACCAAGGGAAAAGGGGGACGCGCCACGCTTGTCTATTGGCTGAAAGACTTGATAAGAATAAGCCAATCAATCACTTTACAGCCGCATGAAACTTTATCTCAGCATGATATAATAAATTATCACACTACTATTGGTCGTTACAATGAAGGTGTGATTACATAATAGGATCCTCCCTTGCGGCTGAATAGGAGGAAAGAAACAAGAAACGCCACTCGAACGCTTCAGATTTCTCCATACAATTTACTCTCGACCGCTCATGCATTTGCTTGATGTAGTCATGCGTTTTGTCAGTCATTGGCTCTACAGGAAGTATTATGTCCATAGCCGCCCATTTATCTCAGCTCTAGAATTTGACCGGCCAGGGCATATGCGTCATAATTGGTTACCCCTATTTGTTGCCACTGGGAAATACATCCCCTTCTGGGTGTATACCTTTCAATATGGCATTAATCTACTTCTACATATTCTCCGTGACGGATAGCAGATGATCATTTACTATTCAATCCAATGCACTACTTGTGTACATCAGCTGGACAATCACGACCATCTCGAAACCTGCAATAAAAAAAAGGTCCCGAACTAGGTCGCTTTGTCAAAAGTTGATAGAAGGAACACGCGGGCTCGGATTATGAACTTGGGAATTGACGTTTAATGCTGGTTCATGATTTCCGTCACCAGTTCACCTGATTCCACCGACTGATTCGCCAGCTATGGATAAGTTGAAAGAAACGAGGAATCACGGCCCAGCATGGATCAAGCAAAGGAGGTTCCTTTCTCTGATACTTTTCCTAATAGCTGCTCTTCTCACAATAATTGTCATATTTCTATTCTGGGGAAGCCAGGAGAGCCTCGACCGTCCCAGGTTAGAGCGCAAATACAACATCCCTGACAGAGTAAGTCTTAGAAGCATGAAAAACGGGCCAGGCTGTCTGAAGTTTTCTACATTGCTATTTTCCAACACCTGTAACATTCAATTTCTTACTTTGAATGCTTTCAATGGCACTTCCCTTCCTGGAAATGCATATTAATATTCGTTATACTAGATATTTCCCATGAAACAGCGTTCTCCGCAGATTAAAACAGTTCCAAGTTGGCAAGACAGCTATTTCAAGGCCCAGTCACTGGTGAACAATATGACCCTAGTGGAAAAGGTCAATGTTACTACTGGTGTAGGCTGGCAAATGGGGCTTTGTGTGGGTAATACGGGTTAGCTTTTACTAACACCGCCAATGCTCAGCATTTAATGTACACAAGCTAACGCTGTCCCTTAGGTCCTGCCACGGAAGTCGGATTTCCTTCATTATGTCTCCAAGATGGACCGTTAGGGATACGCTTTGCTGATAACATTACCGCGTTTCCTGCCGGTATTACTGTTGGAGCCACCTGGAACAGGGAGCTCATGTACAAAAGAGGCGAAGCATTGGGAAGAGAGGCTCGACGAAAAGGAGTAAACGTGCTCCTAGGTCCTTCCATGGGCCCTCTGGGCGTCCTTCCAGCCGGAGGACGTAACTGGGAAGGCTTTGGTACCGATCCTGTCCTTCAAGCAATTGCGTCCGCAGAAACCATACGAGGGACGCAAAAGGAAGGGGTAATTGCTACCGCAAAGCATTTTGTTCTGAACGAACAAGAACACTTTCGGCAGCCTCATGAATGGAATAATTCTGAAGCCATGTCTACCAATGTAGATGACCGCACACTTCATGAGGTATACGTCTGGCCATTTTCCGAAAGCGTCCGTGCTGGTGTTGGTAGTGTAATGTGTGCATATCAAATGGTGAACAACACGTACTCCTGCAACAACAACCGGCTTTTGAACGGAATACTCAAGGATGAGTTGGCATTCCAGGGTTTCGTTCAGTCAGACTGGTATGGTCAACAAGCTGGTGTTGCAAGCGCTCTTGCAGGAATGGACGTGAGCATGCCAGGAGAAATACATTATTCAGACTCGGGAGAATCATTCTGGGGACCAAATCTTACTTCTGCTGTTCTTAATGGATCCGTTGAAGTTGGAAAATTAAACTATATGGTAACCAGAATAGTTGCGGCATGGTATCAATTGAAGCAGGACGAGTGGGAAAAACCGCCCCCTGACGGCAGAGGGGGCCCCAATTTTTCGTCCTGGACAAAGAATAAAACGGGTCATTTGCATGAAGGGAGCGATGATGACCAAAACGTGACTGTTAATCGCTATGTCCGGGCACCGAATGTGTGGAATAATTCCCACATTGATCTCGCTCGAGAAATTGCAGTTGAAGGCACTGTCCTTCTAAAGAATGAAGATGATATATTGCCCCTCTCTGCAAAAGGAACGACTTCGGATCGGAAGACCAAGGTAGGCGTCTTTGGAGAAGATGCTGGCCCAGGGGATGGACCAAACGTTTGTCCCGATAGGTCCTGCAACCAGGGTACTCTTGGGTCTGGATGGGGCAGTGGTGCGGTCGACTTCCCATACCTCATCACACCATGGGACGAAATCAAGAAGACATATGACAGCAACAATGTGTCCCTAAATGAATACCTTTATAACGGCATCCAAGATAACGATTTGGAGGATAAAGACTTATGCATTGTATTCGCCAATGCAGATTCAGGCGAGGGATTTGCCTCCTGGGAAGGGATTTATGGGGATCGCAACGACTTGTCCATTCAAAAGGATGGCAATAATTTAATTAGGCAGGCTTCTGATAAGTGTGGTAAAGGCAAAGGAAGCACCATTGTGGTTCTTCACTCTGTTGGCCCAGTAATGATGGAAGATTGGATTGAAGAGCCTGGAGTTAAAGCTGTTGTGCTTGCAAACCTACCCGGACAGGAGAGCGGCAGGGCCCTTGGAGATATTTTATTCGGCAGAGCTGATGCGACTGGGAGACTCCCATATACCATCGCAAAGGATCCTGAAGATTACGGGCCCGAATCCAAGGTTCTCTATGAGAGCGACGACGTAGTGCCTCAGAAAAACTTCACCCAGGGGTTATATTTCGATTACCGGTATTTTGACAAGCAGAACATTACACCCCGGTACGAGTTTGGCTATGGCCTATCATATACCTCCTTTCAATTGTCGGGTATCAAAATCAAAGCCCTAAACCAGAAATCTGCGACAGCAAATCCACGGTCTGAGGTCAGCGTGACTTTACCTTCATATAATGAAAGTATCCCAGACCCAGACTCCGCCCTGTTCCCTGAAGGATTCAAGGAGCTAGAAAGATATGTCTATCCATACATCACGTCTGTGGACGATGTTCAGGAAACGGAGCGCCTTCACTTTCTCCGACGACGTAATGACGAACACGAGTTACCTGCTGGGGGTGGTGAAGGAGGAAATCCGTCACTTTTTGAGCCGATGGTCAATGTGAGTCTCACAGTCAATAATACTGGGAAACGAGCTGGTAAAACCGTGGTTCAGCTTTACGTCTCTTTTCCGTCAGGTGTTAACGAGACAATCAAAGAAGACGGGGAAGATGAGGATGAGCGGGTGATATCTATAGACTTCCCTAACCGGGTGTTGCGTAACTTTGAAAAGATCGAGTTACAGCCTGATCAGTCAGAGGAAGTTACCTTGTCTTTGACACGGAAGGACTTGAGTTACTGGAGCATTTACCAGCAGAACTGGATAATGCCGACAGCCGGGAAATTCAAGATATGGGCCGGGCAGAGTTCAAGAGACCTACCTCTGACCGGCGAATTTTGACATACATGACGGGGGCTTTGTGTTCCATAGGCTTTGATAACCCCTGGCCGCCCTCTGTTATTGCGAGCGCACTTGGTACGCTGTGACGTAAATGTAGTTCTCCAGCTGAGATGTATGTATGAATCCAAGTGAGTAATATCTAATCCTAGTCACGTAATGCATGCTCTTCCAGGTCAAGCCTTCGACCAGCCTATGAGGGAGTAGACTTAGGTGTTAGCCCCCTGCGGCGCAACTGCGAAGTATTTTAATATGCATAACAGCCGATGTGGAGGGTATCATCTGGTTTCAGTCGGGATATCCTCGCGAACACACATTGCATGAATGGCTGGGCGAACAACCCGAGTTGTCTGCATTCCCAACCATACGGAGGCCGCGGGACAGTTCGCGGCACACCTGGAAGCACAAGCCGTGCCCTGCATGCGTGAGGGAGAGAAGAGGCTGTGTTTCCTGAAGTGGTTAATGGAAGCCAACGTAGGCTACACTGCATGTGTGTACCCCTGTCCATACCCAGACACCACCATGTTCTAGGCCAGCTCGCACGAAAGATTCAGCCTCGACATAGGGCATGCTAGCCCAGCATGTATAAAGGGAAGGAGGCTTCCTGGTTGTTGTTTACTCAGTTTCAAACGTATATACCTGCAAGCATCCTCGTTAGCAACTCATATATATAAACCGTTTTGGCATTAAAAATTGTTATTATATCCCACGATCATGGCGCCAGGAGTTACACCAGAGCTCGACACGAGCAGCAGACCTGGCTCTGCGTACGAAATCGATAAGGAGGCGATGTTTAACGGATACCATAGGAAAATCAGGGTATTAACTATAGGGGCGGGCCTGAGCGGTATCATGATGGCCTACAACATCCAGAAGCATTGCCAGAATGTCGAGCATGTTGTTTATGAGAAGAACCATGATATAGGTGGTACATGGCTAGAGAATAGATATCCAAACTGTGCGTGCGATGCGCCGAGTCACTCTTATATATTCAACTTTGCTCCTAATGTTGGTATCACCTTATCTTGTCCGCCGTGGAAGGGTGGATGTATTGATATTAAGATAGATGCTGATGTATTGGGTAGCCCGAGTGGAACAACATCTATTCATATGCCACAGACGTATGGGCATACCTAGACAGAGTGTGCGAAGTCTTTGAGCTTCGCAAGTACATGACCTTCAACACGGAAGTGATAGGTGCCTACTGGGAAGAGACTTGTGGCCAGTGGAGAGTTAAGCTCAGTCAGACGACGCCGGATGGATCCCAGATTGTTATCGAAGAGAGATGCCATGTTCTGCTGAACGCTTCGGGATTCCTGAACAAGTACAAGTGGCCAGATGTTCCTGGGCTTGACGAATTCAGGGGAAGGGTAATCATCTCCTTGCTGGCTTCTAAAGCCTGGGCTGTCGGTCTTTGATAACTAACGGGCGAGCACAGTTGATTCACACCGCAGCATGGCCGAAAGACTACCAGGCAGAGCAGTGGAAAGGGCAGAGCGTTGTAGTAATTGGCAGTGGAGCCTCGAGCATCCAGACGGTCCCTGGGATGCAGCCACACGTAAAGCATATGGATGTCTTCGTGAGGACAGTAAGTCTGCGCGCTTTGGATGCATACCCCCCTTTCGGCGGCCTCACATCTTGACCACCGTCAAATAGGGCACATGGTTCGCAGCCATTGCAGGAAACCAGGGAGGCAACTCAGCCTATTCGGACGAAGAGAAGGAGAAGTTCAGGTCCGATCCGCAGGCGCTGGTTGAGCATTGTAAGTCCTGGGAAGACCAGATCAACGCCCTCTGGGGGATGTTCTATAAGGGGAGCCCGGCACAGGCGGCTGTCCGCCAGATGTACGAGCAGCGAATGGCCGAATGCATCGAAGACGAGCGTCTCTTAAGGGGTATAGTATAATAGCTCTCTTCGCCTCCGTAATGGCGACTAGCAGTCTGGCTGATGAAGAAATTTAACAATAATAGGATTTCTGCCTTCGTTTGGCGTAGGATGCCGCAGAATGACCCCTGCAGATCCGTTTATGGCGGCGATTCAGCAAAACAACGTCGACGTTCACTTCACGGCAGTGACTGAATTCACGGCAGACGGGCTGATCGGCGAAGATGGTACCGAGAGAAGGGCGGATACGATCATATGCGCCACAGGCTTCGACACTTCGTACCGACCCAAGTTCCCGCTCGTTGGCCAGGGGGGCGTCGATCTTCGTGAAAAATGGAAGACTCACCCAGAGTCGTATCTTGGCCTGGCAGTCCCTGGGTGAGTTGAAATGACGAAATATGATGGATGATGGGCCCTCGAGTCCCAATAAATTGTTGGATATAAAGCAGCTGCTGATCGCTGAGGTGCCTAGGTTCCCTAATATGATATCTTTCTTTGGCCCGACATGGCCTGTCCACAACGTACAAACTCCCTTTTTTTTTCTCCTCCCGTCCCTCACAACGTCTAAAATGACATATCGATACGGAGTACGGAGTAGTTTCGCTGACTGGCAGACAGGGATCGGTGGTCGGCCCACTGATGGAGGCGGGCAGCTATGCCGTCAAAGTTATCCGCAAGGTCCAAAATGAAGATATACGCTCGATCAGCCCGCGACAGGACGTCACCGACACCTTCAACGAGCATGTCCAGGAATGGAGCAAGCATACCATCTGGGCAGACCGCTGCCGGAGCTGGTACAAGGACTACAAGACCGGGCGGGTGAATGCGATATGGCCGGGCAGCTCGGAGCATTTCATCGAGCTGATGAAGCAACCCCGGTTCGAAGACTACACAATCACCTATCGGAAGCAGAACATGTGGAGTTTCCTGGGGCTGGGAAATGTTCCTGCGAATATCACAGAGGGAGTTGATCGAAGTCCGTATCTCTCTGTGGATGCGATTGATCCTCGCTGGCTGGCAGCGATCAACAGAGAGCGACAGGACTAACTGCCAGGCAGAGTGGCTGACAGAAGGCAAACACATGCAAGAAATGATAATTGCTGCAGGCGAGCTTCACAATCTTGTTCAGCTTGTATAAAATTTGGTATGGAGAACTCCGTAGAGAGGTACAGGGCATTCATTTGACCACTACGGAGTATGACAGTGGGCACAACGAACTGCCTTCGCTTGGTTAAATATTAATTTGTACCCGCAAGACCAGATATTCATTGAGCCCACCCCCAGATTGAACCCACTCGACGGATGCTACGGCGCACTTACAGCGGGTCTTGGTGTCGACGGCTGCGATACCTTGTGGCTCTCCGTCGTCCTGATAATAATGTAGCTGCTCTACGGGGCATCTTTTACTACTACTATCAAGGGGGCAATCGATCTGATAGACATGACTTGCTTTGGATAGGAAAATTTTTCAACCATCAGAAGCAATATTTCAAGCAATCGGCAGATATACTTCGTACTGTCGCCTGGCAGTGGTACAGGCACGAGGGTGCCCCCGAGTAATGTGGAGGAGCCATAACTAAGTATGCTCAACCGTGGGTAACTCTATGGAGAATCGCCCCAGACAACTGTGAATTTAAGCCCTTTCGCAATGAGTTCTCCGAGTGGTGAGCTGAAGAGCTCAAAGACATGTCTTGGATGTGCATCTCGTAAACGCAGCCAATTCATCCAATGTCTGACTCGAGGGCTGACAAACAGCCGTCATACACCCGGATAAAGCAGTATATCAGGATTTCGAGGACGAGGGAAATCGCAGCGAGATCCACCTATCTCACTAGCTATCAGCCTCTCTTCCCTGCCACTGCGATATCTCCACCGTGCTAAACTGCTAAGCAGCTCAAGAACGGGTCGGTGATGTTTCAGTTTTCGGCCCTCCATTGCCACGAACAGCCGCAGTCTGCAGATGCGCTCTCTGCCTATTGGGCCCTCCGCAAGTACAGATGGAGATAAGACTCTCGCAGGATGGTTGTAAAAAAAAAATGTACGTAGTGGATACGAGGGCCATGGGCGCTGCGTATGTCTTTTATATACGATGAGAGATATATGGATCGACTATATAATCTACCCCCTTGTCTGCGCTCTTGTAGAAAAAATTTCTGTCCCCAGCAAACCAGACGCTCGTTACATACTTTTCCTCACATACCTTTTGGCCAAAAGAGACAAAAGGAGTTCATAGTCCAGACAAGATGAAGGCATCTTTGATCACTGCATTCGTTCTCCCCCTTCTCGCCCTTGCGAGCCCATATCTCCCAACAGACCCCCCGGCCAACATTGAAGTCACAGCACGACACCCAGGCCGAGAGAATGTCGACAAGCTGCCCATGCAGGCTGCCGGCCGCGCCTTCTGGCTAGGTGGCTCTCCAGCAACTTACTGCCCAGAAATCGTCGGTGACAACTGCCCACCAGGAAACGCTACTGTCATCCTTGGATTGAACAGCCTGGTAAGTTCCGATCTTTCATGAGCGAGATTCCAATGCACTTTTCTCTCAATTGGCCCTGCTGACAATTGAGTATAGAGCGTGCTTGTCCCCGGTGGTCAGCAGATGTACGTCGAGCCCAGCGGAAAGCTTGGCTTCACCCAGGCACACTCTGCATCTATTCCACCAGGATCACACGTCGGCGGCTTTGCCTACAAGCCTCTCAACAAGAAATCCGGCAGCTTCTACTTCGGCGGCTGGGGTGCCACTGCGCTGATGGCCTGCCCCGTCCCAGACTCGAAGTACTATCAGGTTTACGCCAACATCAAGAACGCCATGGTCCCAGGTGGAGATGTCAAGAAGTGTGTCGAGTTCGTTGGAGTTGCAAAGGAGTACAAGGGCACCACTCCCGCTGCCTGGCAGTATACCTAAACGTCCTTTCTAATTAACCCGGTGGTAATTTGTTATTTGTTGGAATTTCTTTGACTCGAAGCAAAATTTCTTTTCGGGTATCCATATTGCGTTTTTTCTCCTTCTGTGCTGCCAGATGCAGGGCTGTTAGCTTGTACATATCTAATGAGACCACGACGCTTCTTCATCTCTTCATCTCGTCAGACTGTCTCTTGGTATCTCCCGATATCTCAATCTTCGTCGTCGTCGTCGTCGTTGATAGCAAAGAATAGAAAAAAGCCGGAAGTTGTCCGTTTCCTTTTCGAGAAAAACTCCGAAAACCGGGGATGAATCACGTGTCGAATAGATGAGTCAGCCAGGCCAGTGCTGAGCCTCGGCTTCTTTTTTTCGCTTCTGGAAAAGGCAAAAAGCGACGTCGAGAAAGAAAAGGCGAAGAAAAAGCCGACGAAGGAAGCTGATATTGCAAAGAAACGGCAGATATCAGGCATTGATATGAGCGCTAGACATACATAAACGGAGGCAAGATGCCTGAACTACAGAGATCTCGGGTTCATGTCGCTCGGTAGGGCGTGCAGATGACGTTGTACAACCATGATGGAGGAGCTTGCTTGTGGCTGCGGGAGGGCTCCGAGCAAACCAAGACGATGATAAATGTCCGCAGGAAATCAGCTCTGTCTAGGCGATAATGCCCCCCGGATATGGGGCGAGAACATGACACCTTCTGGGCAGTCGGAAAAATCGGCCGAGATGGTCGTCCAACGGTGGCTTTGATGGTCTAGATGGAAGGTTGTACTATGTAACTATGCCTCCAATAACTGCCACGGATTCCGTTCTGACTAGTAAAGCCAGTAGATTAACTAGTAGATGAGTTATCTCGTCCGAGTTGTCTTGCCTGACTCTTCCTCTTTGGCTGTATTTTCAGGTCGTTCGGCGTTTGGTGCCGTGAAGGTGACTCGATGGCTATTACTGTCACCATAATACAATAATAGCCAGTGTCGGCTGGGTTCCGAGGGAAACTCAATAAGTCAACAAGTTACTGGCTATGCGGGCAAAAGTAGTGAGACTAACTGGAGCTGGTTCCCATACAGAAACAAGACTCCAGTTTAACATGTGCCGCGGCTTTGAGTGGCCGTTTGACGCTGTCGTGTATATATAAAGCCCTCCTATAGTCCTTCGGGCATCGCCCTTTTGTCTCCTCTGGACTTTGCTACAACATCAACTTCGATACCGGCTGCTGTGATACAACCAGATATACCATTGCAGAGTTGACGTCACTTTAGCACCCGATCAAGATGACCTCGGTGGAAGCTCAGCTCAGGGGTGTTGCCATCCTCGGCCCCCTCAACGACCAGACTCGCAAGATCCTCACCAAGGAGGCCACAGCTTTCCTCGCCCTCCTCCATCGCACATTCAATGGCACCCGCAAGGCCCTGTTGAAGAGACGTATTGACCGCCAGGCCGAAATTGATAGAGGCGCCCTTCTCGATTTCCTGCCTGAGACTAAGCACATCCGCGACAATGAGACATGGAAGGCTGCTCCCCCCGCTCCGGGACTTGTTGATCGTCGTGTTGAGATTACGGGTCCAACCGATAGGAAGATGGTTGTCAATGCTTTGAATGCCGATGTTTGGACCTACATGGCCGACTTTGAAGGTGAGCGGAGTTCCCCGAGGACCGTATTGTTTACGCAACTAGTTGTAACAAAATATGGATAACTAATGCATAAATGCTGCAGACTCATCTGCTCCAACATGGGAGAACATGGTCAATGGTCAGGTGAACCTTTACGATGCCATCCGCCGTCAGGTCGACTTCACCCTCGGCGGTAAGGAGTATAAACTCCGCACCGATAGGAAGCTCCCCACACTCATTGCCCGTGCTAGAGGCTGGCATCTTGATGAGAAGCATTTCACTGTTGATGGAGAGCCAATCTCCGGCAGTTTGTTTGACTTTGGTCTGTACTTCTTCCACAATGCCCACGAGCTCGTCAAGCGAGGCGCTGGCCCATACTTCTATCTCCCCAAGATGGAATCCCACTTGGAAGCTCGTCTATGGAACGACGTCTTCAACACCGCTCAGGACTACATCGGTATGCCTCGAGGCACTATCCGAGGCACCGTCCTCATTGAAACCATCACCGCTGCCTTTGAGATGGACGAGATCATTTATGAATTGAGAGACCACAGCTCTGGCTTGAACTGTGGACGATGGGATTACATCTTCTCTTTCATCAAGAAGTTCCGTAACAACCCCAACTTTGTCCTTCCCGACCGTGCCTCTGTCACCATGACCGTACCCTTCATGGATGCATACGTCAGACTTTTGATCAAGACTTGTCACAAGCGAGGTGTTCACGCCATGGTAAGCTTGCACCTTTCCTACCCATGTATGATTTCTATATACAGTGCTAAAATCTCAAAAATAGGGTGGCATGGCTGCTCAAATTCCTATCAAGAATGATACCAAGGCAAATGACATTGCCATGGAGAGCGTTCGTGCCGATAAGCTCCGTGAAGTCCGTGCTGGCCACGACGGAACTTGGGTTGCCCACCCAGCTCTTGCATCTATTGCATCCAATGTCTTTAACGAATACATGCCCACCCCTAACCAGCTCTTTGTCCGACGAGAGGATGTCCACGTCACTGCCAATGATCTCTTGAACACCAACGTTCCAGGAAACATTACCGAGTCCGGTATCAGGAAGAACCTGAACATTGGCCTTTCCTACATGGAGGGATGGCTCCGTGGAGTCGGCTGTATCCCAATCAACTTCCTAATGGTTCGTCAAACATCTTTAACATCTTTAACGTAACCAATTACTAACCCGCTTCACAATAGGAGGACGCTGCTACCGCTGAAGTTAGCCGAAGTCAGCTCTGGCAGTGGGCCAAGCACAATGTTCCCACCGCTGAGGGAAAGAGAGTTGACAAGGCATATGCACTCAAGCTACTCAAGGAGCAAGCTGATGAACTTTCAGCCAAGGGCCCCAAAGGCAACAAGTACCAGCTTGCTGCCCGTTACTTCTCCGGCCAGGTTACCGGAGAGGATTATGCTGATTTCTTGACCACGTAAGTCCTCAATGCCGATATGTTAATTCCATTCGAACACCGCTAACTCTTATCCATAGGCTGTTGTACAATGAGATTTCTGCGCCTGGCCCAGCTGTCAAGCTTTGATTTAATATAAGCGAAACAATATCTTTATTCCCCTTTAGAGACGGTACGGCATACGAAGCTGAAATATTCCATAATGTAAATAAACCCCTGAAATTTTTGAACGTGCTGTACGAAATGAGCAATTCTACTATTCTCTTTATCATATATAACCTGAGTATCACCTTTTAAATGGTAACACCCAGAGCTTAGGTATGAAATAGTAACCGTTTTTATATTGATGAATATCATCAGAAGCAATTAACATGATAAAATCAAATCAGTATCAAAGGCAAAATGTAAATAGCCAAGAACCAGCAGCTATTTGGTATCCCTGGAGAGCTTCCCTTCACTCAAAGGACTTATAACGTCATCTGCAACCGAGCTAGATGTCGGATTTATATGATATATCCCTTCAGCATCCAATTCTGTCACCCTCCTAGGCGTAGACATATTGTAAAATGGAGTGCTCGATGTAGCCTCTGTAGGGGAAAGAGTAGAAGGTGCGTAGTATCCCATTACTGACCTCGAAGCCGTCCTTCTTGGTTCACCACTTCCATACGGTGCTTGCGCTTTGAATTCAATGCTGGTATCCGCACCACCCCCTTCTGCAGCTGCTGCACAGGCAGCTTTTTCCTTTGCCCTTGATCGAAGTATCAACCATACAACCCCAACGACAACTGCTCCTACAATTGCAAGAGCACCCACAACGCCTCCAATGATAGCACTGACTTTTATCGATGCCCCATTGCCGTCTTTGTCATTGGAGCTACTTGGGTTGGAAGGTTGGGCGCTACCAGATGTTGTTACGGCAGAGTTCGTAGATGACGAGGTCGTGGATTCAGACATAGACGTGGAAGAGAGCGTCCTTGTAGTTGAACTGTCTTCTTCTGGAGGAGGGTCGTAGTTTCGGACTTCATGTCCACCGCATTGTTTGAGTGTATACTCTATTGGACAGCACCCTGTATCGATGCAGTACGTATCTTTGGGACAGTAACCTATGTCCAGATTAGGTTATCCAGAGCCACAATATCATAAAACAGTAAATATAAGTGACAGCGGGTATAAATAAAGTAAGAAGAAAGGGGAAAATGAGATCAAAATCAAAGCAAAGTGACATACTCCCGTCCATACAGCAAACTTCCCCTATATATGGATTGTAGCACCTGGTCTCGTTTACACAGGGGACGTTTCCCACTCCACAGGCCCTCTCGCAGTTCCTAGGCGGCGGTGTATAGGTACACACTGTCGGAGGAGCTGACTTGGTCGTTGTCATTGTCACAGCCATTACTCGCTGGTAGAGCATCTCGACTTTGATGTCTGAGGCCATCACGGCCGGCAAAAAGGTGAGAGACGCCAATATCCGCCGCATCTTTCAAGGAGCAAGAGGTATGCAAGGTCGACAGAAAGGAAAAAAGCAGCAGGTATGAAGAAAGGAGGACCAGATGAAGGATGCAAAAAATTGGTATTTTGATTTGGTTGTGCCCTGCCTGTGTCCATTGTAGGGCCGCATTCAGTGAATGCTGGCATCGCTCGATCAGGGCCGTCTTCGGCAATTCCCAGATACAAAGAAGTCACCCTTTGATTCAAAGGAGGATATCAACTGCGCGCCTCCTCATGTACCCCAGTAGCAAGATCAGTTAGAGCCGAGTCCGTCTTCTGGCTCTTGTGTGGTGAGAACTGCAGTCCATGTCTGAAGGAACAAGTAACTATCGCACGCTCTCCGAGTCGAGGGCCGGTTCTTCGCCATCTTGATCATTAATGCCAGATCCAGAGGGAGACGGGAGCCTTTCTATCAGTACCTAACAAACCATTGGAAGGTAAGCAAGCCTCTGGCTCCCAAACATTGCTATATCTGGTTGAACTTGCCCAGTGACTACTCAGTCATAGTTAATTAACTTAGTCACTGTTAGCTATTAACTACCTGCTCTGCAACTATTATATATACCACTACCGTCACCTGAGTGGTGGTGACCTATCTACTTTGCCTTGTACGGACCTAATTCAGCATCGCATTAGTTACTTTGAAGGAGGGATATAAGCCTTATTCAGTTCGTTCTTAGAAGAGGTGGACTCCTTAGGGTGAGTACTGGTTAAGGACTCTTATATACTAGGGACTTCGAGGCCGTGTTTTTGAACCTATTATCATCGCTAACGGCCGTCTCTCTCCCTAGAACTCTAGAGCAGTCCTAATATCTAAGTCGGACCATACTGGGCTAGAGGATGAGCCTCGCCTCATATTCAACTACTCTCAAATACCGGAGTACCTATCTAAAGTCGAAATACAATTAGCCTCAAAGATGCAAGACTATTGTTCGGACCCTAGGATAGTCTGTTACTGGCAAGCCGACCTTAAACATACTTGCTTCTCTATACCGGTCCACCCAGATGATAGGTACATCTTAACCTTCAACATCCCGGGGCTGGGACAGGTCCAGCCTACTAGGTTGCCACAAGGGACTAAGGGAGCATGCTTCACAATGGAATCTATGATGTCCATCTAGTTAGTTATATCTAACGGTTCCAACAACGACTGTCTGTGTTTCGGTCTCTGGAACATCTTATCAGAATCTGCCATTGCACCAAAAAGAGTGAGCCCACGCTTAATAGTGGGCAGACACGAAGTTTGACAGCTTATCACTATGCTGAACGACACTGGTAGTGACCTACTGATAGTCTTCGATACAGACCTAATTATATTAGGCATTCCTCCGACATATATGGGGTTTGGCCCTCCAATCGGAATAGTAACGGCCGGTGGGAGTGTTCTAGTTGAGATACAACTGCTACACTTTCAGAGTGAGCCCATTCCAGGTTGGACTTTTGAGGAGGCCGTTGTTATCTCGTCCAACGAAGGTGCTGTAAGGCTATCTGGTAACGGGATGAGGCAGTGTTTGTAAAAATGGGATTGTCCAGCAGCTTCCAGTGGTTTAGTTTACTCTCAAATTGCATGAATTACGGCCATGATTCTAATTATGCGAAATATACATAACCGTAGTCCTACACCACGAGTTCAACACTTCTCCTTTCGCCAGTCTCCCCAGAATATAGGATGCCTTCCCGTCAGATAATGGTAGAATGGGGGTATGCTCAAAATTGCACTGATAATGGGCAGTGTCTAGTTCCCTAGATAGCGCTGACTTTGTCGGTCCCATGCCTATAATATGATACAATATACTCCGTAATCATATACCAGAAGGGCGTCGGTAGGACATGACTCCAAGCAGTACTATTGGTTCGGGATAAATAATTGAACAGCTGGCTCTAGGAGACAGGCCTCTTACTCTTCCTCTGTTGGATGTGCGACTGCAAGCGAGATTCGCAGGTCTGCCAGGGCAAAACGGCCGAAGAACCATGGGCAGTCGGGAGTTAGAGATAGATAGCCGGCGGGCGACTCAGGAGGCGGCATCCCTGCAGCAGCAGCAGCAGCAGCAGCAAGCAGTCAGCGTCCTACATTGACTAGCCAGCGAGATGCATCGGCGCCAACGCCACAAGAGGGCAAAGCCGCTGTTCGAGAAGGCCTGCGGAATCCAACATTTAGCGGCTGGATGGATGGATGGATGGCCGGGCCGGGCGGGCAAGATGCATATCAAGATGCATATCACACGTACATGTGAGACGTGTATGTATGCACATTCGTACATGAGAAAACAGGAATTGCGTGCATGCATATAACCAAGGTAAGTACCGTCAGGGGCAGTCCTGGCAGATGGAGCAAAGCATGCAAATAGGAAGACATCCACGGCTGCAATTCAATTCTTCCATGGGGGGGGGATGTCGGCCTCGGCTAGTTACATGGCATTCGCACTATTATTCGCATGCACAGTAAAGGAACTGACAGTGCATGGCTTGTTGCTGCGATGTAGGGGACAGGGCTGCTGTTGGGACGGGATGATTGGGCGTATATACTTGCACCTCAACGGCCATGCATACGGGGATTTTGCATGCGTACTAAGGCAGCTGTGCGCAGGGGGCGGGGGTTCGGGAAAGCAACTGATTCCATTATCGCTGTTGGATAAGAGTACGGTAATAGCAGACATCGACGGGCTAAAAGCAGCCGTAATATAAATCACGTCAATAGGGAGGAAGCCGGGGAGGGCGCAAAAGCAAGAGTTAAAAAAAAAAAAAAAAAAAAAAAAAAAAAACGAGAGAAAAAGGAAAAGGGTATATCGAAAATATCTTGGAGATATGTACAATGAACGCATTCAAGGATGATAACCGCCCCTGAACCAACACCCTCCGCCCCCGTCCCTTGGTTGCTGTCCAGACCGATTGCTGTCTGGCGCGAAAGTGTATACGCTATGATAAAAAGAGAAGCAAAGATATAAGAAAAGGAAGCAAGGAGGGAGGGGAAAGCAAAGAAAGTAAGACGGCCGCTCTCTGAACGGGGACAAGGTGTAGTTATATATGTATTGAATGTATGAGGGAGTTGGCATCAACCAGAGGCGAGTTTCCCATTGCTTCAAGCAAGTGTGAAAATATGCTTTTTTAAAAAAAGAAAATGAATGGGATATTAGGATACCAGGTCGACAACTATAGTCGGCAGGGGGAGAGAGAGAGGAGGAGGGATGGTGAGAGAGAAAGGGAGAGAGAGAGAGAGGGAGAGAGAGAGAGAGAGAGAGAGAGAGAGAGAGAGAGAGAGAGAGAGAGAGAGAGAGCGTGTGTGTGAGAGAGAGAGAAGGGTAGGGAGGTGCAGGAAAGCAATGGTGAGCTTCTGAGCGGGTGGTTATCACGACTCGTCCGTGGGCTTTCGGGCATATACTATTGTTCCCGGTAGATATGCGTTTGTCTTATAGTCCCGGAGAGTGGTACGCATTTGGGCAAGGAAGAGCTGTGCTTCTTCGTACGGCCATCGTAGAGCGGTGGTGAGGAGGCGGAGCATGTATCCCTCCACACCACCGTGTAGTCGCACTTGGTTCCAACGGCCAAGTTCCCGTAGTTTAGGATCTTTACTCCATCTATTCGTGGTCGTTAGCAGGCACATTATTAACAGTCAAAACAAAAAAAGGAGTTGATACCCGGGAAGCGCAAAGACTAACCCATTCATAGGCCATTTGTATTCTATCTCGACTACGTCGACGAAGCCAGCGCGTTTGAGGCGCTCCTTGCTCTCCTTCCATATGGTAAAGGATTTGCCAAAGGTGGCGCCGGCTTCGACGACGGTCTTCCCCCAGAGGGTGTAGAAGTGCGAAGGCCCGACGGAGCCGTCGTCCGAGGTTGGTTCGACCGAGTGCTCGACCATCTCGATGTATCCGCCGGGCTTGAGGCACTGGTAGCACTGCTGAAAGAACTCATCCCAGTCCGGGATGCAGCCGAACATCTCCCGGACATGTATGAAGTCAAAGTGGTTCTGGGGGTATGTCCAGGGGCAGAGAGTGACATCATCTACTTCAAAGGTGCAGTTGGGAGGCAGAAAGCTGGGTTGGATGGGCGACAGGTCGACGCCAGTGACCTTTGCGCTCGGGTACTCGTCGGCTATATCTCTGCGGGCTGTCAGTACAAACCACTCGCGGGGAACATACATCTAAGCGTAGAGGTAGACGATGAGATGTGGATTGATGACATACATGGCCCATATTCCGGTGCCAGTGCCAACGTCTAAGATTTCCTGTTCGGCAGATGGTTAGCATGGGGACGCTGATACTGATACTGATACTGATGCTGATGCTGATGCTGCAGTGCGACAGTCGGCCTCTGCCAACGTCTTTCTGGGGGGGGGCCTGCTGCAGAGATGCCCGGGGTTCATTCAGTTCATTTGGGTGTTGGAAGGGGGTGGTTGGTTACCTGGGGGTTGGAGATGGGCGCAAGATGCAGCTTGCCGTCCAGGGTCAAGAGGTACATGTGGTGCGCGAGGTCCTGCTGGTCGTTTGCAATCTCATCGTTCGGTCCCTATCGTCTCGAATTAATATTATATCGACCACCCGACTGGGGGAGCCAGGAATGCACCGGCAGGGCGACCTACCCAGTAGGCTCCATCGCGATAGGAGTGGTACCGCCGGCCGTTCTCATAGCGATATCTGGTGATGTACGTCGACAGCGTCTTGGTATCGTCGCCCATCATCTCCCCTTCGCCCATCGAGTCGGCGTAGGCCTCGTCCAGCCCGTCGTCGCTGCTCGAGTCCGCGGCTTGCGGCGACGGCGCATCAGACGAGGCCGGCCGGCCATCATCCCCAGCCGGCGCCTGTTCCTCCTGTTGGTGTTGTTGCTGCTGCTGCTGTTCCGTCTCCTCTACTTCCTCTTCCTCCTCTTCTTCTTCCTCCTCCTCTTCCAGCGGCTGCTGCTGGTAATGCTGATACGGCGACTGGTAGTAGTAGTCCTGCTGAAGAAGAAGCGGATGCTGCTGCTGCTGCTGCTGCTGATGCTGGCCTTGCGGCGGCTGTCTGCTGCTGCCAAGCGGCTGCTGGTGATGCTGTGAATCCATCGCTCTGCTGCGTCTCCTTATCCTGGCAGCCTCGACAGGCGGTTTCTTCGTGCTGCGTCTGCGTCGTCCTGCTGCTTCAGACGACCATCGGGAGTAAAGAGAAGATGTCTATGTATCAAAGAAAAGGCAGGCGAAGATCCAGGCGAGCCACTCGTAAGCCTGGCGTTTCTTGGTTTTTTTTGTTTGTTCCCCCCTACCACCAGCCAGCGCGGAGGAGACGGCGGAAGAGTCAAAAAATAAAAAAAAGGTTTGCAAAGAACAATGGAGGTTTAGCCCTCGAGCGTAAGAAGGAGGATAAAGTAGCGGCGGGCGATCCTTGTTTGCTGTGCTGCTGCTGCTGCTGCTGCTTGCTGCGTCGTCTTCGTCGTCGTCGTCTCTCTCTGCGTCGTCCTCAGCAAGTCGAACGAGATGGCTTCGTCGAAGGGGGAAATAATGCGAGAGATCGAAACGCTATGATTTAGCCCAAGAAGCCAACCAAATCCACCAAGCCCATGCAGGAAAAAAAAGGGCCATCATCCCGGTCGATACCATCAGGTCCTAACGAGGGCAAGCCGTGGATATCTCGGTGAAAGGCACTAGGATGACTCGATCCGCCTGGCGGCCAGTGGTGGCCAAATCGGAGATTCCTGAAGTATCCCCGAGGGCGCTCCTCTTTCACTCTACTGATCACGCAGAATTCTTGCACCCCCATATTTGCTGTCCAGCCAGGCTCGTGTTGATCGCCTCTCACCCCCCCGGCGGCCTATCAGCATGGCCAGTGGCACGACATATTCCTTTTCCCTGCGCCTTCTGCCCTTCTGCAGCCCTGAGTTATCCTTGTCCCCGTCAACTCTATCGCTGCCGTTTGGAAGGGGGTGTGGGCAGATGTGGTCCGGTATGGCGGTTGTCGGTTTTGGTGATACGAAGGCAAAGACAGAGAGAGGATATCAAGAACCGCCAGCTTCCGCTCTCCCATTTTGCCTTCGAGAGAGGATTGCACAGCAGGCCAGCTGGTGCTCGCTGTGGCCCCCCCCCCCCCTTTTCACCCCCAACAACACCTCGGTCCTATATTTGCCATGCCTGAGCTGTCCACCTACATGGCCCGAGTATTGCAAACAGGACCTAGGCTTTCTGCGGACGGTCGTTCTGCTGGCTGTATAAGGTTTTTTCTTTTGGGCCGGACAAGGCCCAAGTTCAAGGGTTGATCCTGAAGAATCGAGCAAAGCCATAGTGCAGGTCTTAAGAAGATGGGATGATATCCACACTCTGGCGGCCCCCCTCGCTTCACTCGCCTGACCAGTGTGTTATTTCTTCTTGTCTGGCCATAGGCTTGCCAGGTTGGCATCTCGCATGATGGCCATTTGTTATTCGCTTCCTCAGGGGGGGTTCCCATGGCTTAGGGTTCTTGTTCTTGCGCATGGCTTGCAAGAAAAATAATAATAATACGACCAACCGTATCCACACCCCTTCTCTTGCTGCCAATCTCCCTTCTTGATTTCTTCTGCTTAGAGTTGCCTCACGTTCGTCATGGGCGGGAAGTAACACGGAAGCAAGTCCCTTGGGAAGGGAATATCTCCACTCGGGGTGCCATGGGATTGGGATTCTGTTCCTCTGGCTTTGGGCGTTTTTTTTTTTAACCCTTTGGTTATTCATTCATCCTATTCCATGATCTAGTCCTGTCAAACAAACATCCAAGGGCGGTCTGATGTGCCTCAGAGATGGGGGAGTACTTGTCCGTCATGGAAGATAGGAATCTTCCCGTTGTCTCGGGGGCCTTCGCCACTGTTCTGATTATTGGAGCCGGTAAGGATGGACCTCTTTTCCTGTGTCTCAATACTATTGGGATATGTATATGGCCCCCCTCCACGACGCATAGTTTTATTGACATAGCTCCCTTGAATCTAGGTACCACGGGACTTGCACTAGCTCAAGGATTCAAGAAGGTGAGAAAAGAAGCCTCTTTCAGCCCGGACGGGTTTAGAATTGTATCATTCATTATTGACTTGCTGGCAGGCCGGAATTGCATGCACGATATTTGAGAAGCACAAGAGCCTCAATGCATTACCGAGAGACTGGAATATGGGCCTCCATTGGGGCGCCGTAGCCCTACAGGGAGTCCTCAGCTGTGAACTATGGGACCAGATTGAGACTGTCCATGTCGACCCGAGCAAGCCGGTACCGGAAAAGGACGTACTGAAATTCATCAACTCCAGCAACGGAGAGCTCATGTCAGAAGTGCATGTCTCCAAGTTCTACCGCCTTCGTCGTAGCAAGCTGCGGTCCTTGCTCGACAACGACCTGGATATCCAGTACAACAAGGTTCTCAAGGACATAACGATGTCGAGGGACGGCCGGACGGCCACAGTTCACTTTGAAGACGGCTCCTCTTCCACCGGCCAATTCGTCATTGCGGCTGACGGGGCCCGTTCAACCGCCCGCCAGCTCCTGCTCGGCAAGAAAAGGGGCGCCATACGGCGTCTGCCGTACGCAGCAACCTTTGTGCATGCCAGATTCACGGCCGAGCAGGCTCTCTATCTCCGCAGCTTTCATCCTCTGTATATCGCCGGCATCCATCCGTCCGGGTACTTCTCGTTCTTCGGCATGCACGACGCTGAGGACCCGGACAGGCCCGAGACATGGACGTTCTTCTTCTATATCTCGTGGAAATACAGCCTGGAAGAACAGGACCGGACCGCCTCCTGGTCCAACAAGCAGCGTCTCGACCAGGTCAAGTCCTTCGCCAAAGACTTCTGCGACCCCTGGAAGAGCGCGTTTGAATGGATACCCGACGACCACCAGGTGTGGTATATGGGCCTGACTGACTTCGACCCGGGCTCAGACGGCCATTACTGGAACAACCACGGAGGCAGAGTGACGCTCGCTGGCGACGCTGCTCATGCCATGACATATCAGCGCGGCCAGGGGCTCAACCACTCCGTCACCGACGCTGCGAAGCTTGTAAATGCCGTCACGGACGCGGTATCCGGCCTCTCGTCCCAGGCTACCTCGATATCGGCGTACGAGGACGAGATGATCGCCCGAGCCGGAACTGAGGTCAGGCTGTCGACTGTCAATACCGAGATGCTGCACGACTGGGAGCGGGTGCTCGCGTCTCCAGTGCTGACCTCGGGCATGAAACATAAACACTGATGAAGTCATGAAGAGAAGATTATGAAAACCCCCCCGGCGGATATCTCCCTTTTTTTTTTTTTTTATTTCTTTCATTCCTCCCTTTCTTGCTTGATGCATGTCGTGTTTTGGCGGTTTATCTGTACTAATCTTTGGTCTTTTGGGCTGGCGTTGTGATCTTCTTCTTCTTCTTGTGATATCTTCTTGCTGATATATTTGCTTCTTATATATGCCCGTCTGGCCTCTGCCTTTACCCCCTTTACCCTTCTACCCTTCTACCCTTTTTTGCCTATACGCATCCCTTTTTTATCCCTTGTTTACTATTTGACGCCCTCCATGTTTATACCTCTTAGATGAAATGCTGCTGCAGCCATGCGCTCCCCTCTATATACGCCAAAATCAACAAGATACTGACTTCAGATAATTAAAACAGCTTGTATATTCAGCGTACATAATAAGTCCAACGTCAAATGCCAACTATGGAAGAACAATCCTGTGTATAAAGAAAGAGAAGCTGTATGACATAATATGCACCCAATGAAAGAAGAGAACAAAGAAGACACACAGGGGATGCATCGCAATATGAGTTTCTGTGTACAGTATTGCCTATTTGCAAAAAGAATGTCAAGTCTAGTTGGTCGCCATCCAGCAAGCCCCATCTAATACATCTAGTGCTTTTTCACAGCTTCCTCTGCCTTGTGAACAGCGGCTTTGGCAGAGTCTGTGGCTTCATGGGCCAGATCCTTGACAGCTTCCTTGGCCGAACCGTCCTGGGACCGTCTATACAGGAAGATACGGGTAACCTGTGTGAAACCAACGCAGCCAACGAAGAAGTTGACGGTAGCAAGGCTGCATTTCAACATGTTAGCAATTTATTTACCTTAACAAGAGGCTAAAAGGAAAACACTTACAGGACGTTTCTGGGCTTGATGATAAGACACCATCTGGTCCAGATTGCTCCGGTTGCCATTAGGGCAGCGTTTTGAGTCAGGGAGAGCTTCTCGGCAGGCCTGGCCATGTCAGAGAGACCAGCTAGAACGAGAATCCACTGTAAGGGGGGGTCCACTGGTTAGCATCAAATGCGGCCGTTTGTTTTCGGTATTATATATATAATGTTCGGGCTTAAGCAATGCGACTATTCAACGAGCGAACGAACCTTCATGACAGGAGCCCTATAGACACAAAATAACAACATCGATTAGTGAATTGGTTCATGTGCGCAAATAGGCATATCTGCATTCAATGGCATAGCTTACCAGAAATGGACGGTCTTGATGCCAATAGGGCTGTTCCATGATCGCTGCAGGAAGCTCTGCTGGGCCGCACCGGCGTCGGTGCTCTGGAATCGTCGGGCCCGGAGAGCCTGCGCCCTGAAGCGAGCAGTGGCATTCTGAAAGGCAGCCCTGGAGTTCTGGAAGAGACGCAGCCCGATCTTCGACGACATGCTGGCGGTAGTTTGTATTGTATCGACTTTGGTGCCGGAGGACGGAGAGAGAGAACCGAGAGACAAACGGCCTTTTGATCCTAGAGAAACGAGATATAATACACAGCCGAAAATAAAGAAAGAAAAGGCCCCAAGTCCAGGTCCTCGCCGTCGTTCTTCTTCTTCTTCTTCTTCTTCGTCGTCGTCGTCGTCGTCGTCGTCTTCGTCTTTCCTGCAGCCCAACAACTCCGCGATCTTTCTTTCTTCCTCCGGTTTCCGCAGGCTATTTGATGACGTAAGAGCTGAGTAATTACAGTCACGTGTAACATTACATAATCATGACTTTTTGGACGTCAAACATCGAAAACGAAGCATCACGACGACGGCGACGGCAAGCTGATAACGCTCAATTGAGGCCTCGACACACTCTCTTTGCGACAAACCGGGCCCTTGCGAACGAGCAGAGGGACTGTCTGTATAGCTGCCACCATGGCCTCGCGATACGCCTTCAACACCGGGCTCAAGGAACTCCGGTTCCTGTTCTGCCACTCCTCTGCACACGGCGATGCCACCAGGTAAGAAAACGCCTTGTGTTCACGGTCATTGAAGGGATTCGGCAATGGAAGACCAGTCTGCTGATAGGTTCCATGTGTTCCAGAGCGTTCCTTAAACGGGCATACCCCACCATGAAGAAGAACAACCCATCTGTACCGATATTGATACGGGAGGCCCTCGATGTCGAGCCACGGGTATTTGCCAGATACGGTATGTCTGAATGCCCGGAATGATGTGTGAGAGGAAGCTAATAGTGGTCAGAATTTGGAAAGGAGAAGCAGGAGACTCTCTTGGGTATGTTGATATAATTCTATTCTGCGCGGAGGGTGGTTTGAACTAACGTGCAATAGGTTTGAGTGATAAGGAAATAGAGCAGAAAGTGACAGTCCTTGTGAAGGATGGCCTGCCTAAACAGTCGTGATTGTACAAATACTTCTCTTACGAACCGGAATTGTTTTTCTTTCTTGAACCAATGTACCTATACCAGCGTGAGGGATAGATATGGAATAATACAGTATTCCGATATATTTACCAGGATGCTCAAATGCGTGGCATTTCATTCAGAGACAAATAGAACAGAAGATCAAGCTGGCTGCGAATATCGGAAATATTAATGGCATTAATTTACTTTCCTATCCAAAACCCCTTGCTCAAAGCTATTTAACTTCATCTAGGCAGCGCTCGCGGAGGGAAACCAAATGACCAAAAAGAGGGCATGGATATGAATAAACAACACGACAATCATCACGTTTATACCAAGGGTCATAAAAGCAAAGCAAAGACAACAAAAAAAAAGAAACAGAAACAGGGAAAACGCAGAGGCGTATAAGGTGTTATGTGCATGGAAAGGAAGATTGAAAAGGATTAATCCCCACCAGGGGGGTGGTGGGTGGAATCAACATTAAGATGAGCAGACGGGCATCAGAGGTAGTTAAGGGGAAAAACGAGACATTGCGAGATGCTCAAGTCCAAGGGAATTTTTCATCCAAGGCATGCAAGGCAAGACGAGTCTAGGAGAAACAGTGCAAAACATGCGTGCATGCAAAGGGATATCTCGAGCGGCGTAAAGAAAAAGAGCAACAGGCATAAAGGAGGAAAGATGAATAAGAATTACATTACAATGCAGTCGCCTTCGTTTTTGTTGACGGCTGATCTGGACACGCGGGTCTTTTGCATTCTTGCGCCGCCTCGTCGAAGATCTTCCAGTCGTTCTCTGGCTTTCATGAAATTTTGCGCTGCAGGTCGTTAGCCGTACATTCTTCTGCAAAGAGGTAGAATGAATAAGTTTGAACCGGAGGGAACTTACAAGATGCTTTCCAGTACCATCTCTTCGCATCGTCCAGGTTCGCAGGAACACCAATGCCGACCTCAGTGAAGTAGCCCATCGCATACTCCGCCTTAGCCAGACCGGCCATGGCAGCTTTACGAGCCCACAGGTACGCCTCTGTGTCGCTCTGCTGCAAAATCCCCTCGGCACCAGTCAAATACCATCCGCTAAGCGAGAGTTCGCTCTGGTGCTCGCCCTGTGCCGCTGCCTGCGTGTACCAGTATATACTCTGTCTCGGATCAACGGGACATCCGACGAGGCCGTACTCGTATGCTGCGCCCAGACGGTGCTGGGAGAACTTATAGCCCAATTCACCTGCCTGATGGAGCAGTTCGCAAGCATAGTTCTCGTCGCGGATGATGGAGTCGATGCCCTTGGGGTTTTCGTACAGCAGGGCCAGTTCGTGCAGAGCGTGCGGGTTATCTTCGTCTGCGCGCTCGGCGGCACGTTTGAGCCACGAGAGCGCTTCGCGGGGGTTCTTGGGTTGGCCCAACAGCCCCTTGAGCAAGATCATGCCCATCTTGTACATTGCGGGAGGGTCGCCGAGGGCTGCAGCACGTCGGTACCATTGGACTGCCTTCATGGGGTCACGGCGGGTTCCTCCGCCGCCTTCCTGGCCCATTTCGCAGCACACAGCGAGACGGTAGGCGGATTCGGCGTGGCCCATCTTAGCGGCGGATTGGTACAGGTTGAAGGCCTCCTTGGGGCTGACTTCTAGCCCCAGTTGGCCGGAGCCGTAACAGTCGGCCATGTAGAACATTGCGGGCGGGTATCCTGCGCTAACAAGCTTTTTGGCAGTCTTGTAGGCGTCCATGACGAATCGTTCGCGGTTCTTGGCCTTGGTCTTTGGGTCTGCGCGGCCATTGTCGTCGATCAGATGAACGGAAGCTTCAACGAGCTTCTTGACCAGGACAAGTTGCTTGGCGTGGTCTCCTGGGCTGCTTCGTGCAGCTTGCTGGATTGCGTGGAGCTCCCCGAGGGTTATCGGCTGGGACTGGCGGCGCTTCTCTCCGCCGTAGGATGCAGGAGGGCCTTGACCGGGCTGTGATGGAGGTGCTGGCTGCGGAGTGCTAGTATACTGCCTCACGGGGGCGGGTTTGGGTCCCTGGTCAAGACCTGGGCGGAAGGGAGCTGGAGGAGCGTGGTGAGGGTGGTTATCCGGTCCCGGTCCCTGGTAGCCGCCGTACTGGTCATCACCATAGCCCATATCCTGAGGCGGATATGGCTGTCTACCGTCATATGGGCCTCTGCCACCACCATTCTCGTGTGGAGGAGGAGGTCCATACTGACGGTACTGCTGATGTGGAGGTTGCGGAGGATATCCTCCTCTACCACCACCAGGGCCACCACCACCACCACCGTAGCCGCCGCGTTGAACTGGAGTCATGGCTCGAGCATCTGGTCTTCCATAGTAACCATTGCCCTGGTGACCACCGTAGCCCTGGTGGCCGTATGCTGGAGATTGAGATCGTTCATGCATCAAATGTCCCGGAATGCCGTTTGGAGGACCGTGTCTTTCAGGGGAAGAGTGCATGCTTCCCGACGGTTTATAGGGAGCATATGCAGGTTTTGGTCCTGCCGACGATGATGATGACGACATGGAAGGATTGGGCTTCTCGAACGGTATCAGCGTCTCTGCATGCGGCGAGGACACGTTATCGTCAGACATTGCGCCGAAGTTTGGCATGTCAGGTTCAGTTTCGGGACCTGCGTTGTCATAATAGTCATTAAGCAGATCCTCATTTAAGTAGTTGAGCTCATCTTCCACACCACCTTCAACTTGGTCAGCAACGTGAGGTTCGAGGGCGGCTGCGGCGTGCTTCGGGTGGACTAGCTCCGGTTTGACACCAGCAGCAGTACCTGGTCTGGATGAAACCGGGTGTGTGTCGGGGAGACGATGAGGAGGTTGCTGTAGAGCAGGGCTCAGAGGCGGGGGGCTAAGGCTCATGCCGCCAGGGTCCTGCCAGGTGCGCTTGCCAGGGTAAAGAGGTTTCTACTGCGTCCCAGATGCTGCTGGCAGTGGTGGTGGTGGTGTCGGTGCTGATGTTGGTGCCGCCGACATTGGGTTAGACATGGGGACAGGCATGGTAGCGCTTCGAGTAGGCGGAGCACTTCGCGGATCCTGCCGGGGAGCAGCGGGCTGGTTCGTTTCAACAGTCAGAGGAGCAGGAGCTACAGCTTTGCGCTGGACGGGCTGGCTTCCACTCCCACTTGGCGGCTGACGGGGGTTCATCGTTGGCAGCGGCTCAGAATGGTAGGTCGAGGGCGGCGGACGGTTGGAGTTTGAGGTATGCGGCCTTGCAATCTGGGGTTCTGCGTGCTTCTGGGACTTGCTATTGAGCTCGACAGCGCTCATCTTCTTCTGCAGCCCGTCCATGGAGTTGCCGCGCTTCTTGGGAGGGAATGCAGGGAACGGGTTGTCAAAGCAGCTCTTCAGCTCTGGAGATTTTTGGGGCGCTACAGATCGCAGTCAGCATTGTAACTAGTTATTGCATCCCAGAACTATATAAAAAGAAAAGGAGCAGCCCTACCGTGACGGGGAGGAGGCTTGTTCTGCGGCCTTGCTGGTCCAGGAGGTGGCTGATGGTGTCCGTTGGGAGGCGGCGGTCCTCTATAGCCCTGCGAGGGAGCAGCAGCGGGAGCAGCAGCAGCAGCAGGAGGAGGAGGCCTGCTGCCGCCGGGCGCCATATGATAATGGCCATCGTCATACATGGGCCGGCCACCACCACCACCACCACCACCACCGCGCGCATAGGGATCCTGCTGGCCGCCCGAGTAGCCGTCGTCGTAGCTCATCTGCCGGCGCTCGGGGCCATGACCAGGCGGACCGCCATAGGGAGGCCATCTGTCTGGCTGCTGCTGCTGGTGCTGGTAGTTGTAGTACTGTTGCTGTTGCTGCGGCGGCGGAGGCCTGTGGCCGCTGTACTGCGGTCCTCCCGGTCCTGGCGGAGGCCCACGACGGGGCGGCGGACGAGCCTGGTGGTAGGCCATTATCCTCTCGGTATTCTGATAGTAACCAGCTAGTCGGCTGGGCTAGTGAGAATCGCCAGCCCGTCCGTTCTTGGTGGTTCCAATGCGGCTCCTCAGCGTCTTATCGCGATCCCGATCTCGATCGTCGACTAGGAGGAGGCGGTTATAGAAGTGGTAATAACGAGCTCGACAGCGATGCGCCGGCCCCGCCAGGAGGAGTCTCTCGAGTCTCTCGACGGCGAGTCAGGCAGCAGGTATATATCACCCGATCAGCATCTGCCGGCCGTCCTAGCTGTTGTCTGCGTGCTGGCAGCGCTGGTTCCAAGTATATATCGAGGGGCGCGAGTGAGGAGGAGACGCAAAGGGGGAGCAAAAGGCGAAATGCAGGCGATCGATAGTGCGAAGCGCCGAGCGGGCCGTTAATATAAACTAGGAGTCAGGCCAGTCGAAGCCGACAGGGGGAAGCCTCTCGCTGCTAGTGATATTAATATAAGTATGCTGATGCTGGCGGCGATGATGCTGGTCGAGCGCGATGGCTGTCAAGACTCCGAGGACGCTGGTCGAGGAAGAAGCAAAAAGCGACCACGCGACAGCCCTGGGCCAGCGAACCGCCGGACTGTCTTCTGGCTTGGGTGCAGTGACTGGATCGGAGCCTGCCGTCGTCTGTCGTCTTGCTGGACCAGCCTGGCAGTTGAATCTGATCAGAGAAGCTGTAGATGCTGGCTGCTGATGCTGGATGTTATAGAGATGGTTATATAGAGATGGAGCTGGATGGAGATATAGCTAGCTAGTTAAGCCGTTAAAAGTCCACTTGGAGGCTTCGCTAAGGCGCATCCGACACAGGAGGCGACCTTTTTTTTTTGCTTCTTCGGTGCTTCTTGTGTTTGAGGCTGCGCGCTTGAGGCCGTCGGCTGCTGATCTGTTTAGCTGCTCTGTCACAGCATGGAAGGCAGGGCGGTTATACAGAGATATCAAGACTGCCTGCGGTGCGACGGGGAGCCCCTGGACAGACAGCGAGACCGACCGACCCTGGACTCTGGACTCTGTCTCGCTGTACCACCGACGGCGCGAACGAGCGTCCAAGGCTTCTGCTGCCCTTGAACCGCCTGTGATAGGCTCGCTTGTAGGCTTTCGAGCTGCCAGACACCGCTGGGGCTTCGCTCGTATCGCCCTCGGCTGCCCCTGACGGATCCCCGGCCAGCAGCCAACGAGCCAACACTTAACGGCGATGGCGATACGAACAGCTGTTCTGGCCTGGTGAACTACTTACTTACATGTAATAATATTACAAGCAGAGGAATAGTGGTTGATAATAAGGTAAAGCAGTGGATTGATAGATGGCATGTTGCCTGCAGTATATATCAGTAGAGGAATACTATATAGCACACCAATGCAAGCCCAGTGAGTTGATAATGGATAATTCCCATTGATCCCATCGACTATCATTGACGACCATTTGGATTGACCCATATATCCACCTTGGTTAGCGACGTGGTCCTCGTTTCCGCTCCGGGGTGTGTAACTCTGGAGGAGCATCCTTTTCCTTTTCGATATAGATTCTGTAACTCTTAGTCCATGGTGATAACTTCATCCTGCCCATCGCCATTTGACCGTTGCCATTTTTGATAGGCCTTTAAATGTAAACCGCCATCACACTCCTGGTGGTCAAGTTGTGAAAACAATATATATCCCCTGCTCAGTCCATCCTATAATACACCACACAGCAACACCCGCACTTTTGTGAACTAGCAAGCAGCAGCAGCGGAGGCTGTTACGGTTGCTGCCGCCATTTTGTCCATTCAGGCAGGTCACCGTATACCGCGACGGGTATTACACTGGAGTGGACGAGGAATCTCATCATATGCACAACCAGCAGCCAAACGCTCCCACCTTTGGTAGTGGTAGTGTCATTGAAAGTAGGCATGCCAGTCTCATCACCGTATAAGGTAATGTAAGTATAACTGAACGATAATATATAATTCCTCCCATGTTTCCTCAATCGCGACCCGAACCGTCGTATCTGTGCTCTTTTACGAAGAGCCCAGAACTCAGGGAACGGGCTTTCCGCAATCGCAATAGCAGTATCATTTGTAGAACTGCCTAAAATGCCCCCCCAAAAGATGCATACATCAAAGAGTAAGTGATTCCTAGATAGTAATATCACGGCCCTTTTGCGGCTGTATATGCCCGGGTATGCGAATAATAAGTGCGTCTTTTGTCAAACTAGACAGGATCCTCCATCCGTGGGATTGGGAGAGCGGCGCCTAGAAAGCAGAGCAGATAATGCGAAAGACGTCTGTTGAGTTGATGGACTCTGGACGGACCGGAGAAGTACCTATGATTTGGTCCTTTTTCAAATCCCTTTTCAAGGCAAAATGGTTGTCACATCCAATACACCGGAGGAGTGATACCTTAACTTCAACGCCGCAGCCAGGACAAGTAACTTGCCCCAGCAATGGATGACCGTCCGGGTCAAATAAATCGGCGACCATGTATCGACCCGGGAGAAGATTCGTCAAAATGCTCGCATAGATGCGTAGGTCAGTAAAGGGAATCCCACGCCAGGCAGCGTAAGTCTTCTTCCTGGAAGCTCCAACACACAACCCCCTCCAGCAGAAGGGACAAGCTGCTAGTAAACCAAACGGTAACAGGGGGCGCTAGAGTCCAGTTGATATATTGTGCAAGAGACAGACACACACCCCTAGCTAACCTCTAACAGAGGACCCTCACCCCATGTAGTGTGGGCGGGGAAGCCAGCGGGCTCTAGATATCTAGAGAATGACAGTGTATGCTGTGTATACTGTATATATTGTGAACTTGCGAGACCACCGGCCTAGGCAGAAGGCAGAAGGCAGCAACTTTTAGTATATTCTGCTTAAGTAGTGTCAAACTTCGTATCTGCCCACTATTAGTGTGGGCTCACTCCTTTTAGTGTAGTGGCAGACTCTGATAAGTAGTTAACGCTGCAGAAAGAGTTGTAGAAAGATAGACCGCACCAACCCCCTAATATATATGCAGGGGGGCGCAATTATGTCGCTTGTTCCATATTCAGGACTGCCTGTAGTATAGCTTGATAAGCTAAATATCTGCTGAAGCTTTGCTTATCTCAGAACAAAGAGTTCCGTATCTCTTTGTGGTTCCAGCGGTTGAAGGAGAAAAAGACAGCAACAAGGAGCTGGTATGAGCTAGCCAGGAACATTCTGTCAAAGGCAGTCTATCCGCTAGATAAATCGATATCCTCTTTGCGAATTTTTATGGCCGGGGAAGTGAAAGGAGTACAGACAGCTGGAGCAAGCCAGGGAGAGAATGTGAAAGTCTGTGAGTCCAAATGTTACTTGTCTCTTAGCGATATAGAGTCTCCATAATCCGGTATTCGAGGGAGATTATATTGAAAAAATCATCAGTCTAATAGCCAAGTCAGAGTAAATATCAGTCCAGACAGCCGTGCGTCACACAGTATAAGAGTAAGCTCTCTGTCGAGACCCCCTATCAGCTAGATATAGGTAGGTATCTCCAGGTTTGGCGTAGAAGCAGGGAATACACTATGCAGAAGATAGACTGTCCCTCTAGAAAGAACAATGTCTAAGACAAAGCTCTGTCTCTGTATAGGATAGCAAGGCGGGTAAAGGAGATAAAGGCAGGTTGTTGTTGATGGATCAGTTGGGGTAATTAAGGAAGAAGTATATTGTAAAATTATATTGAGGTCTGCATATCCACCAAGACACAGGAGTTGGAAGGTAGTAAGAAGGTAATAAGATAGAGAGGGAAGATGAGGAGGAATGCTGATAGAGAAATAAAAGAAGAAGAAGAAGAAGAGAAAGTCCAAAAGCTGGGAAAGATGGGGGTTTATATAGACCTCCTGGGGGTCTCCTTCACTATCTCTGTCTTCATGCTCTCTTACCGCGTATCTTCACGGTGCTTCTTCACGGTGTCTCTTCACACACTCTTTTACCGTATATCTTTTCTTCACAGTATCTCTTCACAGTGTCTCTTCACGGTGTCTCTTCACGGTGTCTCTTCACGGGTATCCTTTCTTCACGGGTATCTTTTCTTCACGGTGCTTCTTCACGGTGTCTCTTTACGGGTATCTCTATCTTCAAGATATCTCTTCACAGTATCTCTTCATGGGTATCTCTTCACAGTGTCTCTTCTCTATCTTCACTGTTTGTCTCTTCTTGGCTTCTTCTTTAACTCTAACTTTAGACTCCCTGCTTATTCATCTCTTACTAATCTAAATCTATCACGTGCATTTAATGAAAGGAGCATCGCCAAGACCTGCTTACGTACTCCAGACGAAGGCAGAAACGAAGCCTAAAAAAGAAAAAACGACGACGAACAAGCAAAGCAAACGCAAGACAGCGAAGAAGACGAAGACGACGACGAAGAAGCGAAGAAGAAGCGAAGTCGAAGAGTCGAGAAGAAGAAGAAGAAGCCCATCCTGTCGTCTACGAGCGTCCTCTTTGCACCGCCAGCTCCGCCTCGTCGACTTGCGCGCCCTCGTCCTCGCCACTCCCCCGTCGCTGCCAGCGCTCCCAGCAACTCCCAGACTAGCGTTCAAAGCCAGCCCGTCCGTCCCTGGTCGCAGATAGATAGTTACATCTTCCTGCGTCTTCCCTCCTCCCTCCTTGCTTGCCGCCAGCACTACATAACCGTCGCAAGCTTCCTCTCTCCCTCTCCGTGACCTCCGTATCTCCCAGCGTCTATCTCTCTGTCTCACATACACCGTCGCCATGGCCGACCGCGAGCAGCCCTACGACCCTTACATTCCCTCCCAGTCGAAGCCCGGCCAGGATGGGCCAACCTCAGGCAACCAGCGGACAGCAGCGCTGCAGGCCGTACGTCTGACCACCCCTGCTTGGATGGATGATATTACAAGTGGAATGCAAAATAATGGGACAAAAAAGTGCTGACGAAGTAATAGCAAATCGATGACACCGTCGATGTGATGCGGGAGAACATCAACAAGGTCTCGCAGCGAGGCGAGCACCTGGACTCCCTGCAGGACAAGACAGACAACCTCGCCGTCTCTGCTCAGGGTTTCCGTCGGGGAGCCAACCGCGTCCGGAAGCAGATGTGGTGGAAGGACGTCAAGATGCGCATATGGCTCATCATCGGCATCATCGTCCTGCTCATCATCATCATAGTCCCAGCCGGTGCGTCGTTCATTTACCGATCTTTTATTCTTTAAAGACGTTATGCTAACCCTCCTGTAGTCGTCGCATCAAAGCATGCCAAGTGATTCTATACGCCCATATTACCACCTAATCCAACCCCCTTCGCCAATACCCTTACCATCGAACAAGCGAAGGCTCTCTCTCTCCCCCTCGTCCACCTCATGAATCTCCTATTTAGCACTTTAGCACTGCCTTCCCCACCCAACTATGCGAAATCCATGACCGTGTGTGTGTATTCTGATTGTGATTGTGATACTGATGCCTGGCCTACTCGGATGACCACGAGTTTTCCCCGATGACCTTTTTTCTTTTTTTTTGTTTCCTTGATTTCTTTTGTCTGTCTTTTTGTGATTCTGTTTTAATACCATGACTCTTTGAACTCCCGCCGATGCCAACGAACCATCTCAACTGGAGTCGCTCTGCTTTGGGGACGGGAACCAAGGGGTAATAGAGGGTTTCTTCTTTTTCCTTTTCTCTTTTTGGCCAACGAAATTCCCGTAATGTGTTACAATAGCGACTATTATAATGGCTGCGTGTTCTCCATAGCCACTCCTCTTCTCTCTCGTCTTCTCGTCTTATGCTTCCTGTCTCCCCTTCTCTGTACGTAGTCTTGCTTCGTTGATACTGCATGTCCCTATGAAAGCTGCATCCCTATAAAAAGCAACTTTGGCAGTGGGTCGTCGACCAGGGCAAGGGTGAACAGACAGCCATTAAAACATGATATAAGTAGAGAACGGCTTCTCCATACTTCTACTGGACAAAATACTAGCAGGCAAGGAAAGGCAAGCTGCAGCTATACGTGCCGTGCAGCCTGTTTATGGTTATTATTTATGCGGCCGGCGCAGCTAAAGCTGAGAGCCGAGATCGGCTGGCTTTTTGGTGAAGAAGCTAGAAAGAAGAAAAAAAAAAAGAAAAATGGTCCACCCTTCGCTTTTCTTGCCGGTGAGTAATAATAACTAATAAATCAGGCCAGACGAAGACGACGAAGACAGACGACCAACCGCGCTTTTGCTCTCTCGCTGCAGCAGACGAAGAGACGAGACGCAGAACGAGAAGACCAGATTGACCGTCCAGCACTGCTCTGCCGCCCATGTCGAGCCATCTTGCGCGGAGGGCCGCGGGCCGCCTGGCAGCTCGCTCCACCGGACTGGGGGGTCCTGGTCGACTGACAGCAGCTTCACCAGCTTCACCAGCTTCGTGGACAGCATCGCCGCTGAGATATGGCGCTGCTGCTGCGTACAGACAGAGACGCAGCTACACCTCGTCTCGCTACCAGCCGCACCTCTCGACCCGCTCGACCGTCGTCCAGCTGCTCAGCAACATCGGCTCCAAGCGTGAGGTGCAGCAGTACCTCTCCCACTTCACCTCCGTCTCCTCGCAGCAGTTCGCAGTCATCAAGGTCGGCGGCGCCATCATAACAGAACACCTGCAGACGCTCTCCTCCGCCCTTGCTTTCCTCAACCATGTCGGCCTATACCCAATCGTGGTGCACGGGGCCGGCCCCCAGCTGAACAAGATGCTGGAGGACGCCGGCGTGAAGCCGCATTTCGAAGACGGCATTCGAGTCACGGACGGCAAGACGCTGGCCTTGGCCAGGTCGCTTTTCATGGAAGAGAACCTCAAGCTGGTCGAGGAGCTGGAGCGGTTGGGCGTCAGAGCAAGGCCATTGACCACCGGCGTCTTCTCGGCAGACTACCTGGATAAAGACAAGTACAACCTTGTCGGCAAGATCAATGGGGTCAACAAGAAGCCCATCGAGGCTGCAATTGAAGCTGGGTGCTTGCCTATCCTCACCTCCATGGCCGAGACGCCGGAGGGCCAGGTGCTGAACGTCAATGCGGATGTTGCTGCCGGCGAACTGGCGAGGGAACTCCAGCCGCTGAAAATCGTATACCTGGCTGAGAAGGGCGGGCTGTTCAATGGCGATACAGGCGAGAAGATCTCGGCTATCAATCTGGATGAAGAGTATGACCATCTCATGAAGCAATGGTGGGTTCGGCACGGAACTCGTCTTAAGATCAAGGAGATGAAGGAGCTGCTTATGGACCTGCCCCGGACCTCGAGCGTGGCCATCATACACCCTGCGGACCTGCAGAAGGAGCTGTTCACTGATACCGGTGCCGGAACCCTGATCAGACGGGGCAACAAGGTCCAGACCAGGAACAGCATCGAGGAGTTCGAGGATATCGAGGCTCTAAAGAACGCTCTTGTGCGTGACCAGGAGGCCCTGGATGCCAGGGCTACCGTGGACAGATACGTTGAATCGCTCAGGGGCAAGGAGATCAAGGCCTACTCGGACGAGCCCCTGGAGGCTCTGGCTATTGTCCTGCCCCCCAAGCCGGGCTCTACGCTCGCTCACCTGGCCACCATGTCCATCACCAAGACCGGCTGGCTGACCCATGTTGCCGATAACGTCTTCACCAGCATCCAAAAGGACTTCCCCAAGCTTACCTGGACCGTCAAGGAAGACGACGAGAACCTCTCCTGGTTCTTCGACAAGGCTGATGGCAGTCTATGTCGGGATGGTGAAGTGCTTTTCTGGTCCGGCATCAAGGAGGCCGACGAAGTCAAGGACCTCGTCGTCGAATTCAGCAAGAATGGCCGTGACATGCTCGGCAACCTCAGCATGGAATCCTCCATAAATAGCAGCGCAGCAGGTGGCAGCAATCCCTCTGCAGCCGTCCAGCAGAAACGATCATTCTCAACAACCTCAACCACTTCTGCTCTGCGATCCCTCAGACAGCAGCAGCAGCAGCAGCAATATACCCGCCCCGGCTTCTCCCGTTCATACACCACCCAGACCAACCCAAACCCTCCCCTGGGCAAGAAGAACGCATCCAACACCAAGCCTTCCAAGGTCGCCCTGATCGGTGCCCGTGGCTACACCGGACAGGCCCTGATTAGCCTTCTCAGCGCCCACCCATACATGGATCTAGCCCACGTCTCGTCCCGTGAGTTAGCAGGCAAGCCACTGCAGGGCTACAGCAAGCGGGAAATCATCTACGAGAACCTCAGCCCAGATGACGTCAAGCGCATGGCCGAACAAGGCGACGTCGACTGCTGGGTCATGGCCATGCCGAACGGAGTCTGCAAGCCGTTCGTGGACGCAGTTGATTCCGTGGACAAGGAGAAGGCCGTCATCGTCGATCTCAGCGCAGACTACAGGTTCGATGATTCCTGGACATACGGTCTGCCGGAGCTAGTAAATCGGTCTACGATAGCCAGGGCAACTCGCATTGCTAACCCCGGATGCTATGCCACAGCCGCACAGGTGGGCATTGCGCCGCTGGTGCCGTACTTGGGTGGCCAGCCTACTGTCTTCGGTGTATCTGGGTACTCCGGCGCAGGCACCAAGCCCAGTCTGAAGAACGATGTGAATTACTTGACCAACAATATCGTTCCGTACAGTCTTACGGACCATATCCATGAGAGAGAAATTGGGTCTCAGCTTGGTGCTGAGGTTGCATTTATTCCTCACGTTGCCGTTTGGTTCCAGGGCATTCACGTATGTTAACCCCTTATTCTACTTCTGTACTGCTTTCCCCTGAAACCTTGCTAATCATGTTTTGTCCAGCACACTATCAACATCCCGCTGAAAGAGGCCATGGCCTCGCGTGACATCCGCAACTTATACCAGGACCGCTACGCAGGTGAGAAACTAGTCAAGGTCGTCGGTGAGGCGCCGCTGGTCAAAAACATCTCCGGCCGCCATGGGATTGAAGTCGGCGGTTTCGCAGTCCATTCAAGCGGGAGGCGAGTCATTGTCTGCGCTACCATCGACAACCTTCTCAAGGGTGCTGCAACCCAATGTCTACGTATGTTTGCCCCTTGACCCTAATACTCTGCTTAAATCATACGTCTAACCCGGCCATAGAAAACATGAACCTTGCCCTAGGATACTCGGAGTACGAAGGTATACCCTTGGACGGTAGCAGCTAGCCACCACCCACCGTCCACCCCCAACAAAACCCCATATAGACACCATCCTGTCTTGTTATAGTTGCAATTTCATTGCCGTTCCAGCTCCAGTTCCAGTTCCAGTTCCGCCATAGACTCTGCTTCTCTCTTTCGTTGTCCCGTTTAGTTGTGTAGCCACTGTCAAAATACTGTTTTTCCTTTGAACGCATGGCTGTTCTCGTTTCGTCTGTCCGCTTGTATTGTTTAAGGTAGGATGAAGATGATGCTCATGCTTGCTAGCCTTTCTGGGTTGTACTGATAGAACTGCTGCCAATCTACATTACTTCTATCTATTCACTATCTTATGTCCATCCACTGTATGTTCACTATCTTAAATGTCCGTCTTTATATCTTTATGTCGTCGGGAAGATTCTGCCCCCAGAACCCGTGACTCTCCGCCTTCCGCTCACTTGCCCTCACTTCCCGATTAGGACGACGCGACTCTCTTCTTCTTCTTCTTCTTCTTCCTGTCAACTTCTTCCTTCAAGAGAGTCTGCAACTTCATCTCTGCTCTGCAGCAGACACAACTCCGTCCACGGTTATAGACAGCCTATAGACAACCTATAAATTCTCAGAAGAGTCAGATTGAATCCCAATCTAGAGCATTAGAAGACAGGCGCCATGTTCTACAGCCACGAAAGTAAGTGCTTCACTGCATCAATTGGTGAATCGCGCTGTAGAGACAGTTGAAATTGGTCAATTGCTAACTCGGCCTCGGCTACAGTCCTCACCTCGCGTGAGCATGGCGTGGCCACCGTGTGGTGAGTTGGCTGTACATAGATAGAGCATAGAACATCAAAGAGCCCTTCTAACTAGGAATTGACAGGCTGGTAGCGACTCTCGGGGCAAAGTCAACTACACGAAAGGTCAACAGGAAGGCAATATTAGAAGTGGACGTGCCCAAGGCGTGTGATATGATTATTCGACCGGATGCTCCTATGGCATTGAGATTACAGGGGAACCTTTTGTAAGTTTTCCTTATACTGGACTATTTGTCTTGGGATATATAGCTAACTCGGTATAATAGGTACGGGGTATCTAAAGTCTACCACCAGCAGTGTGGGTATGCGCTTCTCGACGCCGAAGCCACGCGGGATAGAATGAAGACCATGTTGAAGGTTGTCAACAATGCTGGGTTGGATCCTGATGCGGGAAAGGCCAGGTGAATATTTACTATCATTCCATGATCCTCAACATTATAAGATAATGGCTAACCACTGTAGACCTGATCAAATCATGCTTCCGCATGATCCGACTTTTATTCCTGAGCTGATGTTGCCCGGGTTAAATGTTGATTTATCAGCTCTAGATATGGGACTGGAATGGGTATCACCCCGTAAATCTAGCCTGGTATCAAGCTACGTGCCCAAATCATCTGCTACTAACTGGTCACCAGCCGCACAACTGCAACTGAATCTCTCGTCCTCGGATATCGGTGGCTTCCAGGCAGGGGAAGCCCTAGGGTATATCAGTGACATGAGCAGTGCTAGAAAGGAGCCTCAAGTAGAGCTGCCACCCTACTTTGGAGACGAGGCCGGTATCTTGCTACAACCGGATTTTGAATTCGATGGTGAAGGTAACATCATCGAGCTATCTCCGAAGAAAGCTGCAGAGCCAAGGGAAAGTGAAGTCCAAGTGAGGGATGACCGCCTGAGTACTTTGAGAAATACCGGAGTTGACATGCTCGTTGATAATCCTCAAGTGAGTCAAACCTTTGCTTTCTTTTTATTAACATGTCTGGATTGCTGATTCTATGATATAGCCTGATGGGGATATTGTCATGGATGACATTGATGTTGGTCAGAGAGAAGGGATGGGAAGTCTGCTTGTATCTGACGGCACACAGCCACGAGGACAGGTAACTGATCCAGACTTCTCCAATGTTCCCCAGGTATCCTCGGAGACTGGTGAAGTAAACGCACCCTTTAGAAGGAGAAAGCTTCCCAGGATGTTCGGTATAGACGAGCCTGCCGAGCTTCGAAACTCTGATCTGGCACAGTGGAATTCAGAGTACGCAGAGAACATGGCCGCTGCTGCCAGAGCCAAGATCCAGAACAGGCTTATCACCATTGCCAAAAAGAACGCGGCCTTCTGGGTTCTCGGTGCAGGGATTGGAGCTGTAGGTGCTGGTCTGGGTGCTGGTGCAGTGCTGCATCCACTTGCTGCGTTTTCCGGAGACCAGCTACTTGCATCTTTGACTGGGGCTCCGTGCAAAGACAGACGTAGAAAGAGGAACCATGACGGCAAAGATGAGGATGCTGATGCAGGCGTGGTGGGTAAGAAAGCTCGTACCAGGCAGGATGATGAGCCTGAACTTGGCTTAGGCGAGGCTGTAGAAGTGGATGAAGGTCCCGGCCTTGTAGTTGAGGTATGCACCTTGGATCCAGAGACGAGGAAGCTTCATGCATTGACACGTCGATCAATATAGGACATCGAGGTCGGCCGACAGGCTCCTTCGTCTCTTCGGGATGACGACCTATCGAACATGCCATGGAACATCACCGCATCCATCAGGAGCAAGAGCTCAGCGTACTCTCGCCAGATCTTCGCGAGTGGAGGCGTGTTCTCAAGCATTGGCGGCCCGCGATCTGTGGTAAGTCCTGGACCGGATGGATTGCCATCTGCCTCCAACGCAGCAGCCCTAGCAGCCCTTAGACGAGGACGCCTAAGAAGCCCGAGTCCACTCGCTGGTCGCGGCGGAATGACAAACATCCACCTGCCAAGTGACCAGGACATAGGCATAGACACGTTCAGCGGCATTGGCTGTGGCGAAGGAGACGGGCAACCGGGGGAGCAGCTCGATCATGATGAACGGGGTAGTGTCCAAAGGCCCAAGTGGTTAAACAGCAGTAGTCTTGACCAGGAGACCATCAACTTCTACGAGTACCTGCAGACTCGCATTGAGGAGGAGGAGGAACGTCCAGATAGTGGTGATCGGAAGGCCGGAGGATGCCAGTCAGGGGTATCGTTCACCTCGCTTCTTCCTCCCAGATCGAGCTCCCGCATCGTCGCAACGCAGGCTCTGCTGCACGTCCTGACCCTCGCAACGAACGGAGCACTTCGAGTCCAGCAAGCTGTTGCCAATAAACCAAGGAGTGTTCAAGATGCAGGGGACATCATCCTGATGCTTGGATGTTAAAACAGGCGGCTCTTCACATGCCAGCAACGCACGCGAGCGGAGTTCACGTCAACATATTTCATATCTGACCATTCGATCTAACTGCATCTCCGACTGTTTCTTCTTTATCTGACGTTATTTCTCATGCTATCAAGAGCTCTATACTTATATGTATCCTCCCCCCTGTATCGTTACATAAATCGACCGTCCCCTCGACCCCAAGTATAACAACAATCAATCAATACTCTGCAATACTCCCCCGGCCTGCACTGCCACCAGCCTTGGCAGAGACACCCAGCCTGAAACAAACCCTTCGCTGGGCCTTGACTGAGCCTTCGCCGGCCTCTTGTTCTCCCTTTTTCCCAGCTGACGCCAGCCAGGGGGCGAGCCAGGAGAGAGACTTCCAACCACCAACCACCCGCAGCAGCCAGCCAGCCAGCACCGACAGACAGCAATCAGCTTCTCCCCCCGGCGTCGACTGCCCGCGATAGAGCGCATCCTGCAGCTCTGCTCTGCTCATCGCATCGACCAGGCGACTAAGTAGACGGCCAGCCCGCGCCCTCCGCATCCTCTCCAGCCGAGCTTGGCAGGCCATCGTCGTCAGCCCAGCAGCAAAAACGTTCGTCGCAGTTCCACCTCAGCACGCAGATCCACCACCGTCCAGGCGCCGCGACTCTCTCTTGATAGTTATAGCGCTGCTCAAGGAGACTTCGACTTCGACAACCTTCAACACTCCCGCTGCCTGCAAGCTGCACACCGCACCCGCACGACACGACACGACTTCGATAGCAAACACGCTCACTCCCTGCCCTTCGAGAGAACTCTGTCCGTCTCGCCAGCCGCTTCGTCGAGGCGGACCGACCTCTTCTGGTGTCTCACACGTCGGACGAGCCCACCCCGTCAAATCTCTCTCTCTCTCTCGCTTTTGCCGCTCAGATGACCTGAATGACAGTATCTTGACCGCATGCTACGTTCGCTGACTGCTTGTTGAATCGACCTCGCTTCCCTGCTTATCGTCTCTCGTTTTGATCACCGTTGCCGTCCATACGTCATTTTTTCTTTCCTTTCTCAGCATACTCTCTCTCTCTCGTTTCTTTCCCTCCTTCGCCTTTTTCACTCATCACGACAATGCTCTCCTCTTATCGATCTCCGAGGTCATGGATATCTCTCCTGACGCCGTTGCTCGGGGCCCAGGTGGCTCTGGGATCGATCGATTTGAATATAGATGACGAAAGTAAGGAAGCTTCTGCATCCCCATCTTCTCCGGTTCATTGCAAAAATGTTTGTTATTTATTAGCCGCTAACCGCGCCTTTGCTGTGGGGGAATAGATTCCATCAAGAAAGCCACCAGCCATATCGCCCATGGCATGGTATCCTACTACACCGGAAACCACACTGGAGATGTTCCAGGCAATTTGCCGGATCCCTACTACTGGTGGGAGGCCGGCGCGATGTTCGGAGCCCTGATAGACTATTGGTGGTATACCGGCGACGACTCCTACAACGAGATTACTATGCAGGCGATGCTTCACCAGGTCGGAACGGAAAAGAATTATGAGCCTCGCAACCAAAGCCGCAGTTTGGGTAACGACGACCAGGCCTTCTGGGCCATCAGTGCAATGAGTGCCGTCGAGAACAAGTTTCCCGATCCACCACCAGACAAGCCGCAGTGGCTGTACCTCGTGCAGGCGGTCTTTAACCGTCAATCAGCCCGCTGGGATAATGAAACCTGCGGTGGAGGCCTACGATGGCAGATCTTCAGTCTCAACAATGGTTACCACTACAAGAACGCGATTTCTAACGGTGCTTTCTTCCACCTGGCTGCACGTTTGGCGAGATACACCAACGACGAAAGTTACTCCAAGTGGGCCGAAAAGTCATGGAAATGGATGACCGCTATCAAACTCATTAGCCCTACATTCCAGATTTTCGATGGAACGGACTCTGCCGACAACTGCTCTGGTATCAACCACATTCAATGGACGTACAACAATGGCATCCTGCTTCTCGGCGCTGCCCACATGTACAACCACGTAAGCTCTCCCCAACGGACACATACTAATCCATCGTACTACTTTATTTTTTTACATATGAATTGCTAACACTTTTATCACATATAGACCAATAGGGACCCGGTTTGGAAAGACCGTCTCTTCGGCCTTATCAAGGGCTTCGAAGTCTTCTTCTCCCAGAAAGAACCCAAGGGCGTCATGATTGAAGTCGCTTGTGAAGCCCAAGGAAACTGCAACAACGACCAGCGTTCGTTCAAGGCTTACATGGCCCGCTGGATGGCCGCAACCATGATTATCGCCCCCGACACCGTCGAAAAGATTAACCCCCTGATCAGGGCATCCGCAAAGGCAGCAGCCCTTCAATGCAATGGCCCAGACAACGCCTGTGGTCTCTACTGGACCAAGGGAGCAGACTGGGGCACATCTAAGACCGGAGTCGGCGAACAAATGGCTGCTCTGGAAGTCATCCAATCCAACCTGTGGCACAAGAAGCAAGCCTCTGGTCCCGCAAACAGTAAGACGGGTACCAGTAAAGGTGATCCTAATGCCGGTAACGACGAAGGTAACCAAACGAAGCAGCCATCCGAAATCAATTCCGGAGACAGAGCAGGCGCCGGTATCCTGACCACTCTCATTCTCCTGGGAATTGCCGGAGGTGTCTGGTGGATGGTATCATAAACCAATTCCGCCGTCCGCTCCGTTCCTATTTCCACCTCTCTGTTTGCTCTCCACCTTTCCTTTCTAGTTCACATATATGTATGCATTTTACCAGGTGGTCTAATGTTTCATCCCAGCCAACCCTACCATTTGCTTTTCATCCTCGTCTCTTCTACTTTCTTCTGTTTCCCTGCCGCACAATACATATGCACGCGATCGCACCACACTTGTAACCCTATTGCGTCTCAACTGTATTCCCTACTCCTTTTCTATTTCATCATCTTCTTCCTGTCTCCTTAACACCCGTTCCCTTCCCTTTCCTTCTTACCCGTTTCCTTCCCCCCGTCATTGCTTTTTTTAAAGGAGAATCGGAGTGTAGAGGCGTGGCTGCGCGTCTTAGGCAATATTCATGACCTTGTTTCCCTTGCAGTTACTTCTTTGCTCCCTTGAAGATACTTGTTGCTCTGTTTCTTTTCTCCCGTTGTTTTTTCTCTTTGTCACTTACAATAAATACGCCCCGGGCACTCCGCTTTGCAAATAGTAAATATTAGTTATTATAGTTATGCTTATGCTTCGGTTCCTGGTAGTTTCTAGCTGGCTGACTCATGACTCACTGTGATACTTCGCCTCTTTGCAATACTTATCATTGTATTGGCTTGTCTTTCTATATGTACATGAGCGGGAAAGTTCATCGCTAGTCAATAGAGAGGTAGAAGGTAGTGTCCTTCATATAGATCAAACAGCCCCTGCCAACGCCATCCCCGAATTCAATCCCAACTTTAACATATGGTACATTATATCTTTGCCCATGAATGAATATCGTAGTCCCCAACATCCTCACAGGCCCTTATCTTGAAGGTGGCAGTATAAGCCGTATGAACCGTAGCTGGTTTGCTTCATCCTCAATGTCTAACCTAGCACGTCGCCGGCTAGTATAGAGTACGTAAACCAAGAATAACCCATATTATACCCTCTTGCAAACCACTCATTCTGAGTCCTGCTTCGGTTGTACGGATTGCGTCTCTTGCTTCTTCTTGTCCTCTTCTGCTGTCTTGCTAGTTTCCCACACTATCCCAACATGTCCACGTCAGCCATGACAACAAACAATAACGGTCAATTGAGGTATATGGTTAACAACGCACTGTTCCTACTCGATTTCGTCTTTTCCTTAAGCTGTGTCATGAAATGATCGAACTCCTGCTGTCGTCTTTCTCGGTTCTCCAAATTGCGTTTCTGAATCTCGGGATTAAATCGCTACATCGGCGCATATATGGATCAGTGCTGCTCTCTAGCTATAGGCCAAGTAGGCATGCGCATACCTTGAACAATTCCTCGTCTGTAGGGCGCAAGTAGTCTACCAGTGCCGGGCCTCCGACAACGAGTACCGCACCTCTGTATAATGTTGGTCAGTGGTTGTTTCTCAGGTTGCAGGCAGATGAACACTTACCCTACAAGCATCTTAGCCCATGACCGTGCTGACATGATGCAGAATGATACCGCTACAAGGTGCAAGGTATCAAGTAGCAGAGTTATTATCTTCGTCTCGAGGCATTAAACAACAACTGCTTTCTCTATCTTCAGCTCTTCCGTCGTTTTGCTGCAAGTTCAAGCTTATCCAGGGCTATCTACCGCTAATCCGTTTTAGGCTTAGCGCAAAATGAAGGCGCTCTCTACTTTATCAAAGTCAACATCAACACTTCAAAGTAACACTACAAGGACAACAACAACAACACCAGCATGAACAACACTGCAAATTTGACATTAACAACACTGGTCTTTGGAATGAACCTTAATTTCCAGTCAAGTAGCCAAATAATGGAGTGTGAGGAGTACTTAAAGCCCCCATGCACTCTAAATACCTACTTGACCACTACTCCTCCATTTATCCACCATTCATCAATATCCTTATACCACTTTGGCCAGAGGTTTCAAGGCATTATCTTGAACCTTTCACTTCTCTCTACTTTCCAAAATCACAATGACCAATTGCCCTACAAACCATGTATTGGACCCTAGCGGAGATTTGGTCATTGCTCTACGAGTGGAACCAGAGCAGCACAGCGTCGAAGAGCCTCACGAGGAGACTTTAATAGTATCCTCAAGACAACTCATTCTAGCCTCTGGCTACTTCCGTGAACAATTCGATGGCCTATGGAAGCTGAAACACCAGTCGAGTAGTCGCCATTTTTTTCAACTTCCTCTGAAATGCACCAATTCAGAGGCATTCATGATCGTTATGAAGATATTCCACGGCCATTCAAGGAACGTGCCTCGAAAAGTTACTCTTCGGACACTCACCGACATTGCCCTTCTAGTGGATACCTACAAATGTCTCGAAGCAGTGGAAAGTTTTGCAGATGCCTGGATCTGCGCACTTAACAGCCGTCTTCCAAAGACTTATTCGGAGATTGCGCACATGTGGACTTATATTGCATATGTCTTTGAAAAGACGCACATTTTTCAGATGATGACGAAGCTTGCCGTGAAATCCAGCAAGGGATGCATAACATCACACCTCCCCATTCCCCAGACTGTATTCTGTAAGTACAGCTCAGATTGGCCGTTTCTACCAAGATCTAACGATAGGAGCAGTGAAGGTCGAGAAACAGAGAGAGGCATTGATCCTAAGAGTCCTGGAATTTACCAACCGCACAGTTTCTAGACTGGCACATGTAGCGACGTCGAACAAGTGTGTGTCTGCAGGTATTATTCTGGGAACATTATCTGTACGCCTTGCAGATCTTCGTCTTCTGGGCCACAAACCAGGCCACGGTTTCCATTATGCCAGCTTTGCTACTATATCCAAGGCCCTCAATCAGTTGAATATTGAAGAAACCTCTTCTATTCGGCACCGTACGGTATGAGATAACCCGTGCTATAACTATACCCTGTGGATGACCTAGCTTACCCGGATCCTTAGAAAACAATCAGCTCATGTCTCGAGGCCTTGGAGAAGGGGATAAAAGGGCTTCAACTGTGTGATATTTATGAAAAATAGTATGAATGGTTGTGCAGCAGCAGTGTCAGGCTTATTATGATGGATTCCAGTTCGATTATTCCGACTTGTACGATATTTTATTTCATGGTTGTCTTATGACGCTGTGGGACTCTAGGTCTTAGTGTGGAAGTGTGTTTCGGAGGATGCATTAAACTCCAGTATGATTACTAGAATATTTTCAAATGGCTAATAAGTAGATAAATAGCATAGTCATAAGTATTCATTATCAGATTATATTTGATCATATAGAACATAAGCGTTTATATACTAAAGCCCAGTCGTTATTTCTATAATGATTTGCTTCATGTTCATGCAGCAAGGCTCTTGGGGGCCTCGGTGGCTGGGCCCTCAGGGGTAATATATGCCTAGCACAAGATTAGCAAAGACAGTTGTGATTAGAATGCAGTGTATAAACGGTAACATACCTTGGTCATGCCACCATCAACGACGAAATCAGTGCCGTTAACAAAGCTGCTCTCGTCACTGGCCAAGAACAAAACGGCCTGAGCCTGCTCAACGGCCTCTCCGAATCGGCCAGTTGGGAAGTGGATCTCACGTCTGAGACGCTTTGGAGCATCATCACCAAGCCAGTCCTGGAGAAGAGGGGTGCTGTAATTCGCATGTCAGTAAAAATTGATGTTCCATACATTCAATGCACTGGCAGCACTCACTTCAAGGGGGCAGGGCAAAGAGAGTTGAATCGGAATCCCTCGCGGGCATGCACGATCGCCAACTCCCTGGTCATGGCGAGCACGGCTCCCTTGCTGGCGGTATATGCAAGCTGTGGGGTAGCGCTGCCAACAAGAGCAACGACACTAGCAGTGTTGATGATGCTTCCCTTGGCCTTCTTGTTCTTGCGAAGACTGGCAACGGCATGCTTGCATCCGAACCAGACACCCTTGACGTTGATGTTTTGAGTCAAGTCCCAGATCTTTTCTGGGGTGTCGAGGGCGTCTGCGTCGTCTGCGTGCATGATACCGGCGTTGTTGAAGATGATATCCATGCCACCCCAGGCGTCCACATGGTCGATCATGGCCTTGACGTCGGCTTCTTTGGAGACATCACATTTTATCGTCTCGACTTTGGCGCCTTCTGGAACAACCTTCTTTACTTTCTCGAGGGCGGTTTTGAGGGCTGGCTCGGAGATATCTGCCATGAGAACGGAGGCGCCCTCTCGTGCGAAAAGGATAGTAGTCTCAAGGCCAATTCCACTGATATACGCTCCAGTTAGCCTCGTACCAAGAGTAGAAGCTGTGCGAAATCAGAATCTCACCCTGCAGCCCCGGTGATAATGGCATTCTTGCCCTGAAGACGTCCTCCGGCCATGGTGAATCTAGTGGGTTGAAGTGCGGGGGTTACCTGCCGATATACCAGTTAGATCGAGCTATAAGAAGAGGGAGATAATATAATTCAAGGAGAAATACAAGGAGCACTGCAATACTTACTGTTTAGTCTGCTATACTGAACTATCAAAGGACAGCTTGTACTATTCGTTGTTCAGAAGAAGACGAACGAGGGGCAGAAGCAGACGAGATGAATCAGCCGAAACCGAGAAGCCGGACTCCACTCGGTGGAGCAACTTTATATAAGCTCCTGCTCTCTGTTGAAGCATTTGATATTTGATATCTAAATATTTGGATTGATTATGGTAATAATACGGAGTAGTGGTCTAGAAAGAGTATGGGTAGCTATGTAGGGAAGTGTTGATATCCATTTTCTAATGCTACTCAGGGATTGTAGATGGTAAGAAGATGGAGTATGGAGAACAGCGTTGGTTATAGAAGAATTATAATCCAGGCTCCCAAGGGCTGCAGTTATAGTCCATCTGATAATGCTGTCCTGCCGTCACCCTGGCTGTCCTCCAGTGCCGTACCTGGTCCTTGGTCAAGGGGCATCACCGACGTTATGGTCATAAGTGTCCAGGCAAGACTTGTAACTATCCACCCACGTAGCACTTCAAAACCCACAAGGACGGTCAAACAAGAACGAACAGCCACAAGTAACTGCTCGTCCTGCCGTCTACCTCCTGTCACTGTCTTGTCGATGTTGCTGACCTCCAAGTCTCTCTTTCGGCTTCAACTTTTATAGACATGGAAGTGCTTACTAATACTATCATGACTAATCCATCACATGATGCCCGATAAGCCTCGGCGATAAGCTCGATTTGCTCGGCGAGAGAGAAAAAATAGGGGGAAGAAAGACGAAGATGGAGACGACGATGAAGGCGACAGCGACGACGACGACGAGCTGAGAAGACGAGACGGCGACCTGCTCTTTTGTCCCTGGCCGTTGCAGCGGATTCCTCGACACTGCTAGAGCTTCGCCGTTCTCGATTCTGCGCCCTGGTTGACTTTTGTGTTATTTCTTTTCTTTTATATCCTTGCTTTTGCTGCTCGCTGCATCCCCCCGGCCCTGCTGCACCGCCAAACAAAAGAGGGGAGAGACGATCTCCATCATGGCTGCAGAGACCGTGACCCTCGATAACCTCGAAGAAGTGCTCGAAGACGACTGCCAGGTCAAAGTCGCTGGCTTCGACGCCGATGGCATACTCCGCGGCAAGCTGGTGTCGAAGCGGAAGTTCCTCTCGATCGCCCAGGATGGGTTTGGGTTCTGCTCCGTCATCTTCGGCTGGGACATGCACGACCAGACATACTTCAAGGAGCTGGGGATAAGCAACAAGGAGAACGGATATCGCGATCTGGTGGCTGTTCCGGACCTGAGCAGCTTCCGGAGGATACCGTGGGAGCGGAACGTGCCTTTCTTCCTGGTCAGCTTTCTGGACCCGGAGACCAAGAAGGCGATCTCAGCCTGTCCGCGCGGGCTGCTGAGGGCTGCCACTGCTGGACTGGAGGAGAAGGGCTACAGAGCCATGGCTGGAGGTATGATTGCGCACACTATACCATGCATGCGAAGGGGGAGACAGACAGAGAAGGGAGTCTGGTTCTAATGTGGCTTGAAAGTGGAATTTGAGTTCTATCAGTATCGAGCGCCGCCGACTGTTGACTCTGCAGAACGCAACTCGACGGGGACCGCCCGCTTTCTCCAATATAATCCGGTTAACGACCTGCAGCCGTTGACGGAAGGGATGTTTGGGTACAGCTTGACCCGGACCGTGCATAACCAGGAATACTTTTACAGGATATTCGACACCTGCCGTGAATTCGAGTGTGACATCGAAAGCTGGCATACAGAGAGTGGACCCGGTGTTTTCGAAGCTGTGCGTAGACCAATTTTTCAGTCTTCCTTAACTAGTGAGATGGCACTAATGATGTAATAAACCAGGCACTGCAATTCGGCGAAGTAAAGTCCATGGCTGACCGGGGCGGTCTATTCAAGTACGTCTGAAAATATGCATGGAAAAGACCGAAAAAAAGGAAAACATGCTAACTGTAAATCAGATATGTGGTCAAATCCGTCGGCTCCAAGTTCGGTATTACGCCTGTCTTCATGGCTAAACCACGTCAAGGCCTTCCTGGCAACAGCGGCCACATGCATGTCTCTCTCGTCGACGAATCAGGAGCCAACCTGTTCGTCCGCGAGTCTCCCGATCCCTCCCCGCCGTATCCCGACCTAGCCTACATCTCTGATATCGGTCGACATTTCCTTGCTGGCATTCTGGCTGGCCTGCCCGATATAATGCCCATTCTCGCTCCCACAATAAACTCGTACAAGCGACTGGTAGAAAACTTCTGGGCGCCGGTGACGGTTTCATGGGGCCTGGAGCATCGCGCTGCGTCTATCAGGGTGATATCTCCGCCGACCTGTAGCGGGAAGGGAACGAGATTCGAAATCCGTGTCCCCGGCGCCGACGTCAACTCGCACTATGTCCTCGCTGCAATTGTTGCATTGGGATGGCGTGGTGTGAGCAAGAAGCTTGACATTCCTATCCCCCCACTGCCCAAGGGCGAGGATGTTGGCGGAACCGCAGACAAGGGCGAGCGGCTGGCGAAGAACCTAAAGGAAGCCATTGCTCGGTTCACGGCCAAGGAGAGCGTTGCTCGCGAGGCGCTTGGAGACGACTTTGTCGATCACTTTGGTGGGACGAGAGAGCATGAGATTCGTCTCTGGGAAGAGGCTGTTACCGATTGGTATGTTCTATTTATTGTTTTCCGCTGCGTTCCTTGCATATGGTGTCACGATCAGATCTGGCTAACGAATGTTCATTATTCCGGTATTGCAGGGAGGTAAAACGATATATAGAAACCGTGTGAATCTGACAGCGTATATATACAGCGTATGTATGTATAGAGTAACTACAGAAGGTGTTTTTTGGTTTTTACACCTACGTTATCATATATATCCATGGATGATAGCAGGTCCTCCCGCTGCCTGCCACACCCCATCACCACCAACACCTACATACATACCTACAGAGCACCCTCAGCACCATCGTAATTTCGCCCCTCCCGCCAGGTACAGCCAGGTACCAGGCACTGAATACCAGAAACAGGCGTAAAACAGGGAAAAAAAAGACGGTAAACACCCACCCATGGGGCCTGGTACAGCGATCTCCCGAATACCGGCACTTTGTATCGGCCGTTTCTTCCCCAGACTTCTGGGATTTCCGGGTATACGTATTATCAGAGTATAAAAAAGCGTGGTTTTTTCGAACAATGCCCATACTAAAACACCCGCGTACCAGTCCAGTTCCAGTAATTAAAGCGTGCAAAGGCCGGGCGGTAACTAACGTCAGCAGGATACAGGATACGCACACCTTGGGGCATCATAAATACCCTTTTTACCGCCCGTACCAACGGGAGCTAACGATATAAAACCTTAAAAGCTTAAATTCTAACTGGTAGGCTAGTAAGTAATATAAAGGGGATTAGACGCCCGCCTGGTTACGGGTACCGGGGAGGGCTGGAATTAAGATTAGGTTGGGTGCCTTACGGTAAGAATAGAGCCGTGGGTGGGGATTGTTATTTACTGGGTGTTTCTTTGGGTATTGTTTTTTTTGTTTTCATTATGGGGATGGATGGTAGGTATGGGTGTGGAAGCGGGAGTGTGGCATTTTTTGCATTACACGTTAGTTAAGAATCATGGAAGGACAAGGAGCAGGTAAACGAAGAGGAAAATAAGAGGTCTTTGAGGAATAACAAAGGCGCAATAAAGTGGTATCAAGAAGAGAAGCAAAAAGCGCATGTTCAAGTGCTTGGAAAAGAAGATAGAGAGAAAAAAAAGGGGCAAGGTAGAAAGCATTAGCGTGTTGGGAGGCAGAAGAGACAAGGCGCCAGGCAACTTTGGAGGTGGGCATCAGGTATATAAATAACGTTGGATAGAAGAGGAAAGGAAAGAAAAAAAAAAAAAATTAAAAAAAACACCAAATTTCCCTGGCCATGATGTAAATATAAGCGATTTCCATACAAGCAGAAGCATTATTAAAGGGGTCATTCAAGCGTTGGTCGAGGGATCTTTTTTTGGGAGCGATGCTGAAATGGGCTAGTTGACGCGGAATGCATCGAGGATTACTACGGAAAGTTAGAAAGGAATTTATTAAGAAGATTGAAGAGGAGGAGAGAAATACCTTCCGAGCCACGACGACAGCCGCTGCCAACCCACATGATGGTGTTGACAAAGGCGTACCGTTCGTCGCCGGTTTCCATGGAGATGTTGACGCGGTACTTGTAGGTGTTTGGGTTGATGGAGTCTGCGACGGTGGGATCGGCGACCTTTTCTAGCACTTCCTTGGCGCCAGTCATCCAGCCGTTTGCCTTGACCATGATGAAAGCGGGTGGTTCGTCGGAGGTCTGCAGGAGGTAAGACGACTTCATGCTGGTAGCCAGCTCCTTGACCACCACCTGGGAGTCTTGACCGCCGGGCTAGACGATGTTAGTTTTTGGACTATACTCAAAGAGATGGAGTGAAGAAGTGACTGACCAAGACGACTCCCTTGCCCCATCTGCCGGCCCATTGCCCGCCGACAAAGGTGACCCAGTCCCGCTGGCCCCAGATGCTGTGTCCGAGAGAGACGGAGGGATTCAGCTTGATGCTCATGCGGAAGTCCAGCTCGAGCGTTGGCGCGGGCAGCTGCAGGGAGCGAGCAATGTCTCCTTCGGGAAAGGTGTGCTGCAGGTTGTTTGCCGGGATGGAGTCCTTCATGACATTGAGGTATGTCGGGCACTCTAGCAGATGCTGGCGCTGGCGACTGGTGTTTTTGGCCCGCACCTGCTGGCAGTATATGCATTGCACCGAGAGACACTACACACCAGTCAGCATAGTCTAACAAGAGGATAACAGAGTAAAAAAAAAAAAAAAAAAAAAAAAGACCTACCTTATCCTCTTCCTTTGCGCGGAACTCGACAAAGGCAGCGTGAACATCGTCGAGCGGCGGCGCAGGCAGGCTGGAGGTGCTCTGGCGGGCCTGCTTGGCCTTGGGGGTGCTGTGGGCGCGCGCAGGGGCGGCAGCGGGAGCAGCGGCGGACGGCGGAGCGGCCTGGGAGGGCAGCGAGGGACGGCCCGGCAGGCTGGCCATGGGCGTCTGCATCCCGCTGGCAGCAGCGGCGGCGGCGGCATGGGGGTTGACTCCGGGCGTCATCAGCCCGCCGTTGGTCGAGGGCAGCGTCGCAGCGGCCGGTCCTGGCGCCCCCGGAGCCCCCGGAGGCCCGCCTGGCGCCGCACCGTAGCCATTGGCAGCTCCGCCGACGCCGTTAGGCTGCTGCTGTTGCTGTTGCTGTTGCTGCTGTTGCTGCTGCTGCTGGTGCTGGGGCGGCGGCGCTGGCTGGGCGTGCGGGTTGTTGTGGCCGCGCAAGGCCGGGCACTCGAGGAGATGCTGCTTCTGCCGGCTGGTGTTCTTCGCTCGGATCTGCTGGCAGTAGATGCACTGCACGGAGAGACACTACAAGGCGGCGCAAGGGGGAAACCGCATTCGCATTTCCCCCCCCGGACGGCGTTTTAGTCGGTGTTTCTTTTTTGGCTTTTATATACTCGTCGAGAGCAAAAAATACAGAAAACGAAATACGGGGCGAGTTTCACCTTGTCGTCTTCCTTGGCGCGAAACTCGACAAACGCGGCGTGGACTTCCTGGTCGACGGTGCGACCCATCGTAATACCGCAGCGCGAGACGGCGACGGTACGGGGCAGCAGCAGCGAGGGGTCGACGGCGGCCGGCGGCTGGACGGCTGCTCGCTGGCCGGGCGCGAGAGGATGCACACTGGGCGGGCTCTCGTCCTGTGGCTCTTTGTCGCTGTCTCGATGTCTGTCTCGCTGTCTGTCTGTCTGTCTGTCTCTTCGATGTCTCTCTCGATATCTTTCGCTGTTTCTTCAGTCTTCGGTTTCAGTCTTCGGTCTCGGTCTCGGTCTCGTCTCAGTCTCCGTCTCCGTCTCAGTCTCAGTCTCGGCCTCGTCTCGGTCTGTCGTCTCGCTGACTCGGAATATCGAGCTGGCGACTCCAAAGAAGAGGAAAAGTCGATGGAGACAGAAAAGGCGAAAAGGAGCGGACGGATAAAAAACAGGAAACGGAAAAACCGTCACCGCGTTCAGGCGTATTTTACGTCACAGCTGCTGACTAACCTCGGAATGGGGCCGTATTGTTCCGTAACGGCCGTAAGTTTGGTCTCACGTTACTGTTTTTCCCTCGTATTACAGTACCGCCCTGTACTCTGTACTGTTTTTCTCTTTTCTTACCATACTCTTGACTTTCTTCTGTATTAATTATACTTATAATATACAGGATATACACTCTGTAGACTCGCCTTCGACTCAAAAGACAAACGGCGAGGATGATGGGAATGCAAAGGCGGCGGTGATCGAGGAGATTGTCTTTTGAGACACGTCGGCGTCGGACAGGCCGGCAGGCTGTGTTGGGCGGTTGGGCGCCCGGTTAGACGAGAGCGCTCTTGGCCTGCGTAATGCGCTATCAGCGAGATATCAGAGCCTTCAGGGGATATACATCTACATACGGACAACCTGTCGAGTAAAAAGGGGGGGCCATGCCAGCGCAACGGAAGAAGAAGAAGACGGGTGAGTCCTGATTAGCCTTGCCCTCGAGGTCGTCGACACGGCTGACAGTGATAAATAACAATGGCCAGGCGAACGGACGTCGCCGGCAGACTTTGCACTGTCGCTGCAGCCCTCCCCTCTGGCTGCCAAAGGGGACGGGGACGGCCACCTGGACGGCCACTTGGGCTGCTGGCTGACGGCGCCCTCGCTCAGCCAGTCGCAGCTCAGCTTCGGCCCGGCCGTCTTCGTCTCGGTCTCAACTCACCTGCTGGCTAATCCGAACCTGATATCCCCCAGCCTGTTCAGGGCAGACATCCTCCATGACAGTGCTGGAGTGCTGGCCACTACTACTCCTACTATAGAGCACGAACATCATGCATCTGGAGAAGAAACTGAACATCTGCCTCTTGACTTCCCTGGATTCGACCTGGACCGGGTCGTCGTCAGGAGGCTGATACCCAGAAACCCAAATCTCGACCCTCCCCACGACCAGACATGCCGTCTATACCAGAACACACGGGAAGAAGATAAAACATCCCATCTGGCTGTATACTACCCCCACGCGGCCCAGGAGAAAGATATACCCTTCTACCATCCACTAGTCCGCGGGTTTGCCCTCCTATACTCCCACTCCGCCTCCACGGGTCAAGGCACACTCTCCCTACACTTCCTCCCCTTCACACCAGGCATACCATCCACCGTCTCCAACCGTCTGCACCGCACCCTCCTCAACCTCCTCTCCATACACGTCCGTCTTGCCTCTGGTCCTGCGGCAACCTCGCATCCAAGTGGCTCGCAACCACGCCCGTTCAAGGATAATCTCATCCCCCAGCACACCGTGCAGAACACTTATACCAGGCTCAAGTCAAAGTACGCTCCCAGCCTCGTCAGAAACTGGGTGGAAGTCACCGAGCCCTCGAAACATGTATTCGAGGACCTCTCCATCGCTGCATTCCTCATCGAGCTATGGAATGTCATGTACCACCTCCCTTCATCCTCTCCTGTCTCCGACTCTACCAAAGAAGTAGACGAAGAAACTGACGTGATGAAGCGAGATGCTCCTATCATGAGAACTAACTTCCCTGGCTTCGTTGACATTGCATGCGGTAATGGAGTGCTGGTCTACATCCTTCTGGCTGAAGGGTACCAGGGCTTCGGGTTCGACGCACGCTCACGCAAGACCTGGTCTATCTTCCCTCCCTGGGTGCAGCAGCAGCTGAAGGAAAGCATATGCGTACCCCAGCCGTATAAAGACGTACTAGGCCCAGCCAATTCAGACGACTCTACAACAACAACAACAACCATATCCGGCCTCTTCAAGAGCGGCACATTCATCATTTCTAACCATGCAGATGAACTCACCCTCTGGACTCCGCTGCTTGGAGTCCTGTCAAACCCTTCCCAACCACTGCCCTTTCTCGCTATACCTTGCTGTTCTCACAGCCTATCAGGCGCAAGGTACCGCTACCCGCCTCCAAAACGCCCAAACGACAAAGAAGAAAAAGAAGAGAATGACCGATACGAACATCAGCCGCAGAGCGGTGATTTGAAAGCCCTACGAGAGAAAAAGCTTGAAGCCCAGCAGAACCCAGCCTTGGCCTCGTCTACCTATGGCTCGCTAACGGCTAAACTCGTCTGCATCGCCGAAGAGGTAGGCTATCAGGTCGAGAAAACGTTAATGCGTATACCTAGCACGCGAAACATGGGTGTGATAGGCGGCCTCGAGGCATGGAAGACGGCTTTTAATCTCCGGTCTGAAACGGAGGATACCGCCACAGCTCAAATCGCCCAGCTGATGGACGAAGGGATGAAGCTTGACGCTGACAAGCGAAGAGAGAAAGTCTACAGTGTCGTCGAGCGGGAGACGAGTAGGGATGGCGGACTCGGCGTTGCTGCTACGGCCTGGCTTGAGCGATCAACGGGCCTGCTCAAGGGCCAGGGACGAGGCAGGCTTCATGGCTCCAGAAGCGACCATCATGATTCAATACACTAACCAAGTAGTCATTACGTATGTGTTATGCGACTTGAAAAGCCAGTAGAGTCGTGAGACTCTATAAAAAAAAGTAACAATGCAAGGTGCTATCTAAATATGTGAAATGCATATCCAAAGTAACCACCATCCCTCGCCGATATTGAACCGCATACATGCAAATCAGATAACAGGGAAATAGAAAAGAGAAAACAAGGTGATATAGCTAAATCTTCTTCATCCTACCATCGCCCGCTTACCCCGGGCCTTCTCTGACAGCCCCTGCTGAGCCTTGACTTCCTTCATTCGTAACACGCACCGCTTAAAGTCCAGCTGCGTATAATCCTCAGGCATGAACTCGCCGCTGAAAATACACAGCACCGTCATGCCGGGCTTGTATACCAGTCCTCCAAGCAGCTTCGGCGTAATCAGGAAGTACTGTCCACCAGTAGTGCCTGAATCGGCTTGTCCACAGGCAATATCAACCATGCGTTCGTGGACCATACGTTCATTCCGAGGGTCCATGCCCTGGTTGATCTCGTCGACTACCCTGAACGGCGAGGCAGAGAGTGACTGCAGCGCCATAAGATAGAAGATGGTACTGACTGCTCGCTCACCACCAGATTGCCGATGCGAGTCAAGAATGGATAGCTCTTCGTGTTCTCGGAACTTGACCTGAATTCTGATGGACCACTGGTCGAAATCGCTTCCAGGCCCAGTGTCGTTTCCGGCTCCTTCGTTCTTATCAACGGATACTTGTCCCGCACATCCAATGCGGGCAAAGTTATCTGCAAATGCATCGCTGATCTTGGATACAATTGCATCCAGGCGTGGTTCCCATTCGCTGCGTATCTCCTTGATAGACTGTTCAATTGCAGCCAGTCTCTCTTCTGAAGAGCTGAGCTGTTCCTTCAGCTGGTCGATGCGGAGTTGTCGCTGCTCGAACTCTTGAATGACATTACCGCTTCCTTCGTGCGTCAGCTCAAGCCTGGCCTTCTCAGAGTCGATGTCTGCTTCTAGCTGCTCGATGGTGTGGTCCTTGACCTCTTCGCAGACTTCTCTCAGTCCAGGGGTCGAACCCATCTGAGAAACAACCGCTCGAACTTCTGCTTTTGACGTTCGGAGCTTATCTCGCAATTCATCTACCTTTCGCACCGCCCGTTCGACCGCTGCTGTCTTCTCGCTGAGCTCACCGGTATACTCAGCATTCCTTTCCTCTAACGTGTTCACGTCAGACATGGCTTCGATTGCAAGGATCTCCACACGGGCCACTTCTTCAAGTGTTTTGGCGAGAGACACCACCGCAGCCTTCCCGAGATGTTATTATTAGCTCCTCAGCTTTCCTATCAATCAATAATGCCAGAACGGAACTTACAGAGTACTCAAGAGCCACTGCGGCTTTCTCGACAGCAAGCTCGTCTTGCTTGTCTCGCAATGCTTCAACTCGATCTCTAATGCCCTCTACTCGAGTATTGCATACATTCAGTTTCTCTTTTTGTTGGGCTAATGAGAGTGTGGTATCAGCATTGGGTCGTAGCATATAGACTCAAGGACATGGACCAAACCAACTTACCAAGCTTCGTTGGGAGAGCTTTATAGTTCACCATTGCTGATTGTTTCTCTGCCTTTTCCCTTTCAAGTTCGTCCTTTTCACTAGAAGCTGCGTTTCTTTCATCCTTTAGCCTTTGCAGCGTACTCCTTTCTTCCTCACCGGAAGCAAGTATCTCGCTTAGCTCTTGTTTCCATTCTGAAATGCAGTTCATCAGGTCTCGTTCAGTTGAAGACGAATCGACAAGAGTGTCAGTCCACATACGAGCAGGCCGTAATTGCCTTACCCTGGTGGTTGTTGCACTTGGGCCGTATTCACGACGACGGATGACTTGATAGCCCTGGTTTCCAGCAACCCAAGTGCTGATGTTACTGCTCTCCATCCTCCGGTATTCGTCATCTGAAATGTCCCTTAACGTAACGGCTGTTTGATGGAACCTGTTCTCACTGCACAACATGGCTAGAACGGGTTCCGGCCCATCCATAAAGTCCTTTGCCCAGCCATCAAATCTTAGCGAACGAAGCTCTTCATCGGTCACCGGAGGTGACATGCTGGACAGTGACACAGTACATGTCTTTATACTTATATCGTGTAGGCCCAGCTCCTGGTTCAGAGCACGTTGGAGGGTCCTGAAATCAGCGCGAGTTTGTGTCGTAAATGCCATAAAGTCATTTCTCTGTAAAAGAGACTCAGCAGCGCTGGCATATCTCGGATCCTTGACAGAACATTCCACAATTGGAGGCCCATACACGTGCTTTTCAAACCGATCTTGATTCCGCTTTATCCATTCCCAGGCTCTGGATGAATGATCGGAGAGTCGCTTCAACTTCTCCTCTTGCTGGCCAGATTGAGACTTCAAATCGATCAATCGCTGCTCAGCATTGGCAATCTTTCTCTTATGGGTTTCCACTTTGCGCACAGTGTCTGACTTTCTAGCTTGGATTTCTCTCGCCTTTTCTTCTACTTCACGTATACGCCGGACACAGTCACGCTGGGGACGATTAGAACCATGGAGGTATTGATCGAGGAGGGGTACGCTGCACTCACTATTTTCTCGCTATACGCAGCGATATCAACCTCAACAGCTTCTTCCTCCATTTGACGCTGGAGTCTGTTGATACTTTGTTGGACTCTCTTGCATTCCTCCACCTGCCTACCACCGTTGTGCTTTTCTGCCTCGATCTGATTGCTCAGATCTTTTATCTTGTCATCAATCTTGACCAGTTTCTCCGATATTGCGGTTGCAGTCTCTTCTTCCCTTTGCGAAAGGACTCTCTTTTGTCTGAGCACAGCTTCTATTTTAGAATAGTAGGCCCGTTTCGAGTTGACAGCTCTCAGTGCCGGTTCCAGTTTCTTTTCCAGCTCTTGTTGTTCCCGCAATAACCTCTGTTTCTGTTCCAATACTTCACTGGTTTCTTTCTTGCATGAGTTAAATCGAGGCAGTGGTCTTGACATTTCCAGGAATTTCAGCCGCTTTTTAATTTCCTCTCGTTGTTTCATTCGTTCCACATCCTCGCGTTGCATTTGTTGGCGCTTTTCCAGGTTCGCCAAATGTTCTCTCTGGCCCTTGCTCTCTTCCAAGATGATTTTTTGCCCTGACCGTAATTCTTTCAGGCCATCATGCCATTTCACCATTTCAGGCCCAGCGGCCGCCCGTTGGGTAGAATGCAACAGATCAATGGGGGATAAGGCAGCGAATTCGCTCACTTTATCCTGTGGAAGAAATTGACAAAGGTTGTCAATTTGGATTGAGAACGACTTTGCAAGCGATAACACAACTTTTTGGCTAACAGGCGTTCCATTTATCGAAAATGTGCTTTTATTGCCTTCACGCTTAATCGTTCTGCAAATTATCGGGTTTTGATCCATATCTGCTCTGGCTTTAAGCTCAATCTCAATGATAGCTTCGTCGGCGCCATGTTTCACGAATTCAGCTACGTCTTTAGCTCGACCAAGATACTACGGTAAAAGAAAAACACAATGTCAGTGAATAGCCTCACATATAAGTCAGTGTACTAAGTTCGCATATGCTCACCGATGGCCCCCATCCGAGTCCAAGGCATATGGCGCAAACAAAGGTACTTTTTCCAGTTCCATTAGGCCCAATCACCATGTTTAGTCTCGGTCCCGGATGACATTCGGCAGAGGTATAAGTCACGAAATTCGTTAATTTTACTCTCACAATGGACCCAGGGAGGTGCTCAAGGCCTTTCCCTGCAGCATCTCGCATGCCCTGGTTACGGGAACCCCCATGATGCCCATTACTCGAAGATGCTGCATTCTCAGAGGTATCTCTCAAAGCTCTTGCTACCAGCATCTCATCCTTACGGTCCTCATCACTGTCATCTTCCTCAGACGAAGACTCCTCACTTGCTTCGCTTTCACGGTCATTTCTTCCAGTACTTAGTCTAACGCGTTTGCTGCCGTTAGATGCATGCGAGAACGGCGTCCCATCTCGGTCCCTGCTGGACGCTTCGTCGTCCTCAGAATCGGACTCTGCAGCCCTTTGCCGTCTTCTGGGGGGCGCTAGAGTGTCTGGCATCGTCCCACAGGCCGGTTGCTGTCGCCGTTAAGCTCTTGTTGACATCGAATCCGTTCGCCGTGACAAAATAAATTCTCCCACATCAACTTGCTTAGCCTGGCGCGTCGCGGAGACGCTAAGCCTGTTTGGGATAAATTGGATATGCGCACCCCCCCCCCCCCCCCCCCCCCCCCCCTTTTCGATTCGGGTTTACAGCGCTGTACTGAAGTCCAAGTCGTGTTATTGTTCAGTTCTATATGTACATAGCTTGTTCTCATTCATGGAATTATATTTATTTATTTATCTATATTAGCAAACTGAGAATGTCAGAAAGCGCTGCTTGTGATTTTCACCCGGCCAAACTCGTATAGAGTGGACGTGAAAAGTGTTATATGTTCTGCTGGATATTGATACAAGTCAACCCCATGGTATCTGATCGCCGTCAGAGTATCAAACCGGTCTCATGACCCTGTGCCCCGTGGTATATGTGTGGTATATGTGTGGAAAAAGTGGTCGTCCCAATCCGATGCGCCATAACTCCTAGCATACATACCCTAAAAGAAGAAAAAAAAGAAGCCCCCATCCCGCATATTTTCGTATGACGTCTATAAACATGGCTCAAAATGCCCGCACCCCGATTATAGTTAAGCCGGAAATGATAATGGCGGAGTAAGGTAGAGAAGAGGAAGGTAAAGGTAGAGATATAGGTTGTGGCGCCCAAGGAGAGTCGTGAAAAAAATGAGTCGACATAGCGTAAGCCAGAAGTGGACCTTGCACTGCAGTACTAGTCAATAGTAGGGTGGCAAACTTTCACGACTAGAAATAGTTCCCATTTGGTAAAGTCATGAAAATGCCAACGAGCACACCGGTAATCGCGGTTCCGAGTGTCGTCGAGCGGATGATGGTCATGGTCTGAAGTTGGCAAAGGGTTGGATCTTGAATTCGCACTGGTGGATCTAAAACTTTGCTGAAGAAGCCCCTTTTCTTGTTCTTCTGTCTCCAAGGTTCGTCATCGTAGGAATTCGTCGACCCGAAAGCATCAAAAGCGCTCCGATTGAGTCGGCAGGAGTTCTTTGGAAGCTCATTTGTTGCGCCGTATATCTCCCAGGGATGTAGCTGACGCTTGTAAAAACAAAGAAATAACTGAAAGTGGACGGAGTAAGCATTGAGGATAGCGATATGGAGTTGGAAAAACACATACCATGCAGGTTCCTTCCATCGCAGCAATCAATGATGCGATGCCGGGAAATAGAAGCAGGGCAGAAAACATCCTCCAACCGCGATGGACCTTGCTGAATACCAAAACGATGGCTAAGGCGAGCCCGAAAGCGATGACTAGCATGCTAGATACACGAGCACACAGTAGCCGGCTGCTATTGCTGTTATTTAGGGACCATCGGAGGAATTGCGGGTGAGATTGTTGTCGTAGATTCCATTCGACTTCTTGGACTACGCCGGCAAAGGCGGATGGATGGGTCGTGGCGGATAGAGCCTGCATTACTATTATGCGCTCTATTGATGTGAGATTCAGCTGCCGGGGTGCATTATCTAAGATGTAGGTGGATATGATTCGGTTAATTTCCTTGCGATGTGGTTGAATAGTAACTGAAAGTTGGACTTGTTAGCAATGGTTGGTCGACACGATAGGTAATTGATAGCACTGGCAGTCATACATGGCTCAAGAGGGTTGATACCGTCGAAGGCGCTTGACTCATCGATAGACTCCTGGCATTCCGCTGCTTTAGATCCTCCATCCCAGTCAAACCAGTCTCCGCGGGTAATACTACTGGTTTCAAGGTCGATATGGGAGCTGCTTGGGCGGGTTGCAAACGGAGTCAAATCATCCAGCTCAGTTTCTCCGACAGGTGGAAAGGCGGGAGCGGGTACAAAAGCACCGGTAACAGAAGGGGCACGCTTTGCTCTCTCTTTCGATTGATTGTTAAGCCTGATAACTCTCTTCCGTTGCTCTTCAGTCCACGGCGGCGACAATGCCCACTGCGACTCAGAGAGAGCAGCGAAGCGCTGGATGTAGTCCTGGTACCATAGGTAGAATTGAAGATTTTCGGCAGCGCGTTCAACATAAAGGAGATAATTCATAAAATCGACCAATCCACAGGGCTAATATATTGAATGTTAGATATCCGTGCCGCCCAGAATAAAATATGTGACACTGACCGAACAAGTGCAGCCGTTAACGATCGATTCGAACGACAGGGCCTTTTTCCTGCTGCCAAACAACAGCTTCTTCCAGGAGAGCCATTTATCGGGATTCGAGGACGGAGATGGGTTACATGGCTGATTGCGGGATGAGCGCAGGCCATACTTGGGTGCCATATCAACAGGATATCATGGCGCTGGGAGTTCCAGAACAGCGAAGGATGGCAAACAAAGAAAGAGAGAGTAAATCGAAGAAATCGAAGAAATCTGGAATGTCGGAAGGAATGGATCAAGGTCAAGTACAACCAGCAAGCGGCGACTTGGCGATCTTCAACCTTCGCAATTCAACCTTCGCAAAACCTTCCAACCGGTGAAGAGGGGAGGAGAGTATCCGTCCGCTAGTATTTTAATTGCTACGAGGTGGAGTTATAGGCGAAGAGTTTGGAGTTAGGCGAGACGGTTCACCCCCAAGGCTTCCCTTGCAAGGGTATCTGATCCTCTGGTCCAGAAAGCCTCAAGTGGGCAAACGGATCATAAACATTAATTTTTGGCTGCTGGTTATATGATATCTTCTGCAACCCTTTGTACGGAATAAAAGTGAATGCGACCCTGCTTGATCCAGGCAGGAGGATGGCATCCGTTGTGCACGTATTTAATTGTCGACTAACTCTGTTGTCAGTCTCGGGGGAATGGGAACATTAACCCATAACCCAGGAAAACAGAAAAAAAAAAAAAAGCCCGCACATCCGTGATGCTTTTGGGTAAAGTCAAGTGTTGAACACCTCACGAAGCCAGGGAACGAGACCACCCTGAAATCGAACTCGTCTGGCACCTCGACCAGCTAGCCCTGCTGAAGAAACGATGCTCACAAGCGGGAAATGGAAGATTATTTTTCTCTGGAGTGACGGGGGGGAAATGCCGTTGAAGCATCCCGGGAAACCGCTCCAGGAAAATAATCGACATCGCTTGCTTCCAGAACCAGGAGTCCCAAGCCGAGGGAGAACGATGGTTCGCCAGCATTCTGCGTGATGCGCGGCATCGCCTTTCGCACGACTGCTAGCAGCGGCCCCCCTAAGTATATTATTATTACTCTCTGCTCCCATACTGTCCATCACCCGCCAGGAGCGAGGGATGCCAATGGAGAGGCAGCTTGACTGTTGCTCAGAGCCCGCTGATTCGGTAAGGATAGTCCCTGCAGATGACGGGGTCTTCTGACGAGCCAGTGAGCACTACAGGCTCCTTATCGAATAGTTGGTTTTTCCGAACGCAAGAAATCTCCCTGAAGAATCATCAACTTGGCGCCCGCTCTGACTCCATGACACCCAGGACGCGACTTGAATGGCTGGCTGGGCAATGTGGCTTTTTTTGCCCAGATTTGTCGAACTGACACGAGCAGCCAGTTAACCTCGTATACACCCAAGACCGGGCCGGCTCGAGAACCAGGGTGGGCTGCACGCTAGGGGAACCCTCTGTGGGGTTACATCGTAAGTAACTCGTCTTCTTTCCTGGCGGGAAGAAGCGTCCTTGCGGAGCAGACAGGCGACAGCTCACATGTTAGCTGTTTTCCGTTCCTGCAGGCCCCAAGCATTTTATTTCCTCCTCCGCTGCTGCTTTGCTGTCTTCACAACCCGCACTCCGTATACTCCGGAAAACTAGCGGCTTCGCAAAAGCCTCTCTCCCCCCGGGGCTGAGATATTGCTGTCGTTGTTGTTGTCGTTGTTGCTGCTGCTGCTGGCGAAGTTGTGGATGGACGTTTCTGCAAACTTCGGACGTTGCTTTTTTCCCCTTTCAGCTAAATTCAAATTATGTAATGCATTCGCATAGAGTTCTTACCTAATATGATTATGGAAAAATGAAATGTGAGGAAAGAGCGCCTTCGGCTTGATCATGTGACATGTGTTAATTCCAAGTTTTATTACATAAGCTATCAGCTGTGATCACATGCTACTCGAGTTGCCTAAAGGGGAAATGCCATCTCGCCTCCTTTTCTTCTATCTTTTTAGCCTTTTTTTTCTTCCTTTTGCGCCTGTCACATTCAGCGCTGGCGGATGACATCGAACAAACAACCCCGGCTGAACACTGTCGTGATGGCATCCTGCTGAGCGAATGCGAATGCTGCATGGCGGCTGTTTTATATACCGACAGATACCCCAGTTTCTGCGTTGGCACGACCCCGCGGCGAACGGATCAATGGATCGATCTGTTGATATCGATTATCGACATCGTTTTAACGCACGCACTCTCTCTGAGCCATGCCTGGGCATGACCACCCTGACAAGGCATCAGCGGCATCGGTGACCAAGTGGAAGAAGCCTCAGGGTGGTCGTCCGTCCAGCAGCACGCTTTTACCGTCCCCCGTTGCGTCCCTGGTCAGCTTGGTGACGCAGTCGACCTCGCTCTCCTTGCGGCTGTGGACGTATCTCGGGGGTTTTGTAATAAATAGCGCCAGAGCAACAACTCTTACGGGGCTAGAGCTAAGCAGAGCTGTGGTAGAGGGTATCCTTATACGGGCCGGCCGAGATGTAGTCTCTCGGAGCAGCGACGAGCATGGAAGATCAGAGGCAGAGTCACTCTTGGAGCGTAGTGTGAGCCTTTTTTTCTCCTTCTACATGTATTTATATACGTGCTTGGGATAGCTAATAATAGTTGATTGTAGCTGGCAACTCTACACACCACCATTACGTCTGCTGCATTCTTCGCCTCTGCTAGCTTCCATCTCTCGACGGTTACACTCTCCTCTGTGACATCATTTTCTCAGACGCTTCTTTCAACGCTAGATGCCATCCTTGGGTCTACCGAATCATCCAGGGCAATCGCCTCCATCATCACCCTCATTCGACGTGAATTTCGCAATCCTGAGGTCATTCCGCTTGGAGAGACGGTTGGTGTTGGAGATCTACTCGTTGGCTCTATAGGGTTTGTTTTATTGCAGCGATGGGGCCGCAGACAGACGGACAAGGAAACCCGGCAGAACGGGAACGAGGAAACAATATGGGATGTTGTCATCCTCGATAATGGGCTTAGAGCCGATGTTATTGGGACTCACCAAACGGCGTTTGGCGAAGACATGGACGGAGGTGATTCCTCCTCCTTGCGTCCCTCCTCTTTCCTTATACCTGATACTAGCGGAAATGAGAGCCTAGATACCCTTGAGCGAGGAAACCGGTCCTTCAGCCACCTTGTCCCCCACGTTTCTCTTCATGCAAATTGCCAACATGATCCTGCAGATGATGAGATTCGTCGTTATATTGCGGAGCAGCTGCCGCGAGGTTGTCATGCAACCATAAAGGTCGATACAGTCACCGCTAGGACAATAACTGTAGACGTTTTTGACTCAGGCCGTGTCAACATTTCTCCCCCGCCCGGAACTACAAAGATTGAAGAAAGGGTGCAGCCAGAATACAATAATGCAATTATTGGTTCAGAACTGATGGGCGAATCTCTCCCAAAACATACAGTTGTTTTTAGGACAGTGTCAAACTCCTTCCAGGACTCAGAGTTACGGATGCCTTCCCAAGTTACTACACCGGATGCACAATATGGCTGGTCTCAAACAGATGTTAGAGAGAATACCTCCAATGATGATGCGAGGTTTACACGGCCGGCCAGCATTGAGACTAGTCCCCGGATGCGGCCAAAACGCACTCATCGACGTCGGAGGACTTCTGCATCAGACACCAGTGGCTCCGAGACTCCAAGAACTGTTGGAACTAGGTCTTTTTCGCGCATAGCCAGCAAGGTGAAGGCTAACGCAGAGGACAAGTCTGGGAACAATTTATCAAAGAGAATATCAAAGGGAGCTTCAACTGCAGCGCAGAGCAACCCCTCTGTGAGCCCCTTTCGCGAAACCAGGAGCGGACACAAAAGCGGCCTGAAAAAGGTGCTAAGTTCCAGTAAAGAAAGGGAAAAGAACAATACCTCTTCCGTAAAAAATAAGGCCGTGATGTCAGATTCCACAAATAGAATCCGGCCACTCTCCCCTAAAAAAGAGAAATCTACTCCAAGAAAGGTTGAACGCGAAGCCGGCTCTCATGAAGCTAATTCCGGAAATCAATTGGCATCCAGCCGCTACTTACTTCGCGAGAAAGGCCCGGAGTCTTTCACTCACACGGATCCTTACTCTATACGGTCTCCAGAGACACAGCCTAGCTCTCCCTCTTTTCCCAGGGAGCATATCCGCAGCAGCTCTTCCTTGTCAAAGGCAAGGTCGGAGAAAGACATGTCTCTCTTTCTCAACTTCACCAGCCGCCCTGGTACCCCGATGATGTCTCGGCGCAACTCGTCCAAATCCGCCGTTCCTAGCCTTTACTCAATTGCTACAGGATCCGAAACCTCACTCTTGCTAGCACCTCGAACCGGGAAGAGTGCATATGACGACAATTCCGCTCTTTCGTCTCTTTCACGTACCGGATATGTCCCTGGGCTCTATCCGTCCAACAACCTAGTGCGAAATATACGTCGTTTCTCTCGCTTTTCATCTGCGTCATACGGATCAAACTTTTTAAGGATAATGGGCATTTCTAATTCCACTACCCAGTTGCGTTACGAGGACCCAGTCGATCACCACGAGCATAATTCATTTTCAGACTACACAGGGCTACCGGCATCAACAATTTTGCTTTCATCGTTTGTTGACACGGCTGGTGGTACGAATGCTGCAGGCGTTAATTCTGAGGGATTCCCTTTAGTCCATTATTTATCCATAGATCACGAATCTAAAGCTGCTGTCTTAACACTGAGAGGCACCTGGGGCTTTGAAGATATCCTTACCGATATGACCTGCGACTATGATGATATGATTTGGCTTGGGAGAACTTATCAGGTCCACAAAGGCATGCTAGCCTCTGCAAGACGTCTTCTAGAAGGCGGCGGAGGCAAAGTCATGGCTACACTTAAATCGGCCCTTGAAGAGTTTCCAGATTATGGTGTTATATTTTGCGGCCACTCCCTTGGAGGTGGAGTAGCCGCCCTTCTCGCAACGCTTATGTCACAGCCTCAGCATCCTGACCTGCCTGGTCCATCCTTTGTCACATCATCATCATCACAGCAGACCTTGACTGGATTACTTCCCGCCACTGCCAACGAAACCACTCAGAGCACTCATCAGCAAATGGGCCAGTTTTCATTACCTCCCGGTCGACCTGTCCATGTATACGCATACGGCCCACCTGCCGTGATGAGTCCACCACTCCGTCTTGCCACCCGTGGATTGATCACAACAATTGTTAATGGGCATGATGTGGTCCCAACCCTTTCACTAGGTGTATTGCATGATTTCCACAGCGTAGCCCTGTCCTTTAAGCGCGATGTTGCCGACGCTAAGTCCCAGGTTAAAGCCAGGGTGTGGGATGCAATCACGCGCAGCATTGCTAACAAACTAAATATGGATAACCCTTCTTCGATACATGCCGGTGATGGTCTAGGCGAAGACTCGTGGGCGTGGAATACCCTCAAATCCCTCCGAGAAGGTCTTACAGCTAACAAACTCTTACCTCCCGGTGAAGTTTTTGTTGTTGAGACAATGCGTGTACTCCAGCGAGATGCTTTCTCTGGAGATATGGTTGCTGGGGATGGCTATCCTCGCCTTGGCCGCCCCGCCACCCGGGTTCAGCTAAAATACATCCGAGACGTGGAAAAGAGGTTTCGGGAAGTCAAGTTTGGCTCTGGTATGCTATTGGACCACAGTCCAGCAAGGTACGAGTCGACTCTGGCCATCCTAGCCCGAGGGGTCCTTGAGGATGAGTGACATGGATGTCTACCTCACCAACGAGTTTTTTTTCATATTTCACATGAATGATATACACGAATTTTCTATATCATATTCGGGAATGTTTAGTTGAGCATATTGGATTCGGTTTTGGCCACCACCGTGAGCCTGGAGCATTTGGAGCATTTATTTTTGACACCCCCTTATATTTCGTTCACATCATATAGAAAACCACATTATTCCTTGTTGTGATGCTGGCGTTCTGAGAAATACCCAAACACCCTTAGATAGTTAAACCTAGTATATATCGGCAAGCGCTCAAATCGTATGACTTAGTTACGTTTCCCATCATCCCCAATAGATTTTAAATCAGTATACCACCTAAGAAACTGGACCAAGTATCGATCTTCGCGAATATAGATCACTAAGTAGTAGTAGATCATTCCATAACATTGAGAATATTTCCACGGCATGTTTCAATCCTTTATATCCTGGAATGTTATCTGGCCAATAAATTGGAGACTTCCCCTGCCAAGCAAGTATGGAAGGATAAGCAAGGGACAAGCATGTGTGCGTTCTATTATGGTTTCATCCGTAGAATCGAAAGGGCCACATGTGGCCAGATAATGGCTCTGTCCTTGGTTTTCGAGTACTTCCGTCGAGGTCATGCCACTAATATATCTATAACAACCAGGAGCAACCGGGAGTTGAAAATATATGAGTGGCCAGGTAGTCAACTTGCAAGAGAGGTTCCTAGAGCCGTGGCGTGAGGATGATCATTGAAGGCGGGTTTGCTTCCTAGTACCGAGTGTCTCTTCATCTTTGCTCATCATTTTGGGGATTGGTATCCTTGCGTAGATTGTTGCTGCTTCTGATATTGCTCTTTTTGTCGTACAAGTTCTGCTTTCTCTGCCTGTCGAGCTTCAATTCCCTTGATCTGCTTTTCTAGCATCTCGCGTTTCGCGATCAAGTTCTCCCTGGCGAGCAGTAAACTGTTTATTTTCTCTTCCGGCGTGGCATCAAGGCTTTTTCGGACTCTCTATATAACGTACCAATGCCATGTTAGCAGCCTGGGATATCAATTAGGCATCAATATAGGGAGTTTGACTTACCTCTTGTTCTTCCTGGCTCATCTTCAAGCTTGCTCCCCATACTGCGCCCGAAGCTGTAATGATGGCAACTGCGCCAGCCAGTATTTTATTTTTAGCTTGTGACGACAACATGATATTCTTTCTAATGGCTCAGGTCACGAATATTGACTCCGTGGCTGCCATTAATTTGCAAGCTGAAGCATTGTACAGAATTCTGTGTTTGTCTTGGTTGCGCTGAAGTTCGAAGTTGAATGAAAAGCTTCAAGAACAAAGTTCAAGTCTTGGCGCGTAGTTAACTAACTCTGTTTATTATGATTATTTCGACAACGCTCCATCATCACCACGACCAGAAACAGAACGACCGCCAGCCACATATACCCCCAGACTCCTTAAGAAGGATAAAACAGAGCCTCATACGGAGAATTAGTTAAAAATGAACCCAAACAATGGACAGTCGACCCTCTCTCCGGCGAAGATGAGGCAATATTCCCACCTTCACGCGCAGCTAGCTCAGCTTAACGCCAACCTCGCCGATACGCAGAATCTCATGCGCATGACAAGCGCGCAGGCAAGCGACCTTAGGTTCCTGGGCGGCTATGTAGGGAGTCTATTCATGGGTGCGGCGAAAGTCCTAGGTGAAGAGGGGATCAATTCGCAAGATGACAGCAGCAAGAAGGGCGGCGACAAGGGCAAAAGCGCATCCCAAACGAATGACGAGAGTTATAACTACGAAGACGGCGATGAGAGCCGAGGTTAGCAGAAATATGGGTAGTCAGATATGGCATCCGATTTATTAACCGATGATACAATACGATGCCATGGCAGGATGGACAGCTCTCATGAGCTCAACTGATGGACTTCTCGCTGGAGAAATGTGCATCGCTGCACGGAAAATTACCTGTTCGCTACATTGGCGCAAGTGCAAAAGATGATTTGTTTGCTGATACGGAGTACATTGCCCAAAACAGCCTATTGTGCGGACTACGACAGCAACTATCCTCCATTTACCCACGCGAGAATTGCGAGAAAAACCTATTCTTGGATTATAGCACAAGGGTCTCTGCTTGTTTTGGGAATTTAGCAACTTCCTTGGATCTGGCTGGAACCATCTACCATACTAACCGGACGGGTATCTCTCGAACTCACCTTGACGCGTCTTCCCACGAGATTCATAAGGCGGCGAATAATCCACCCAAGAACCATGTGGATATCCCCGATGTCGCCCCCTGTCTTGAGTCCCTCGTGGAGTACGGAGAATGGAGTTGGAATATAAAATTGGGGCCTGCCGGACAAACTACGCAACACAAGCAAAGAACCCGATGTTACAGCTAAGGTGATAGGATAAGATCATGAGAAAACAACACTCTTTGTCTTTCGGGATGGGATTAAAAGCCTAAGTGCAAACTGGCTCAAACCACATTAAGCAAGCAAGAAAGCAAGAGAAAAGAAAAATAGGTCAAACAAGCCGCCAAATAGCTTAGAAAAGCAAGCAAGCGAGAATAAGAACGGTGCCCTAGCAAATAATTAAAGTAATGCATTAAAAGAAAAGAAACGAGAAACCATCAGGAGTAAACGATTCCCATAAAAGGGAAAAAAGAAAAGGGAAAACCGACGTTGCTGAATTACTTTTCCTCCCATAATTGATCATTTTGACCCTCTGTATTCCGCTGAGAGTGTTTTTTCCCCTCCCTTTCCATTGTTCGAGCAGGTTCATAAAATTTTGAATAATAGCAAAGCAAAGAAACGGAAGAGACATGGAGGTAGACAGGTAAGTAAATATAAAGTTGATAAGTAATAGAGGACAGGAAGGTGAAAAAGGAACATTCAATCAAGCAGGCGATAAAATAAGTAAAAACAAAACATGTAGAAAAACAATATCATGTACCCCCTTGATCCCGCTTCGGCCCTTCTGTTCCCCTTTTTTTGGTTGGAATGCGCCAAAGAAATCCCTGATTCTACCGATTGAGCTCGGTCGTTGACGTTGCTTCGCTGTCAAAGATGGAAAAGTAGTGATTACTTTAGTATGTAGGCTAGTATAAAAAAAAAAAAAAAGGAAAGAGAGGAGTAAGTAAAACACAAGTCAATTGAGGGAAAGGAAGGGAAGGATAGCTTGTGTACACGGAGGAAAATTAAATAGCTTATGGAAAAACAGAAACACGCACACAATCTCTCCTTAATGCAACATGAACAAAGGGAACATAATGTGGAAAAGGAAAAGAAAATTTTGTTTGACGCCGACAGGTGGAGAGCGGAGGGAGCGAGGAAGGCTTTGATGTGAGTGCAGCCAGAGAAGCATTATCGTAGTATTAGACGCTGACGGCCGGTCGGTTATCTGTCCAAAAAGGGTGTGAAGACGTTTCCATTGTACATTGAAGGCAGCAGCATGGAAAAGAACACTGCCGGCAGGCTGTCGGGATCGAGAACATAAGCCCAAGAAACGAGACGCTATTTACCGTAAGTAGTTTTTTTTTCATCATTCCGAAGTGGCTTCGAGGCAGAACGACGAGAGGGAGGATTTCGGTGGAAAAGGATACTAGGAAATGCCGAAAAAATGTAGGCGAAAAGCTAATGCGAATTATGTGTTGAAGGGGTATCGTTAATGGGGACGTCTATAATTCGTGTCGTGAAGAGGTAGATATCCGCTCGACGTAGGAAAAGAAAGAGACGAGGGAGAGGATCGGGAGCGGTGTGGCTGCGCGTATGAAATTACCGAACTGCATGTCCACGATGCACGGGATCAAGGCTGCTCTGGCTGCTGTATGCGGAATTCTCGGAGTCGATATGTGCACTTGCACCACTATCACCACTCTCCGCGCTGGCACTCGCACTGCCCGTCAGACTTCGAACGTTTGAAGGACCTTTGGGGGGGTACGGATGGTTGCTCACCCCGACATGTTGCTCGACCTGATGCGGCATTATAGCATTACCTTGACCAGGCGGGTGCCTTGGTACTGGAGCTTTCATCATTCCTGGGGGAGATGGCCTCCCGCTATGTCCCATTCCATTCGGTAGGGGCATTTGGCCACCCTCAGGACCTGTGCCTGGTCTACCCATCCGGCCGTTTGGGAGAGGGGGATTGCCGGGGGACTGGCTGGTCCTCCTGCTCGGTGGGAAAGTTCCATGTCCCATCTCACCCATTCTCGAGGCAGTCAAGGAGTTCGCTCTTGATTCGTTGTGCATTTCTCTTCTGTCAACATTACCATATCGGTTAGATGAGTAGCTCATCATAGGGTTGTCCAGCAGCGAATCATGCACTCCTGGTATCTCCTCCATTATTCTTGCGCTGGCACGATGTCTACCAGCACCAAAATGTCTGCTGAAAACGGATGGAGGACGAGAGCTGTTCATTTCAGGATTTTTGCGGAATTCCTTTGCGGGCGTAGTTGGAGTCTTCCTATTTCTCCGAGAAGTTACGCTCATCATGTCAAAGTTATCCGGATCAATTTGAGGGATGGCTGGGCTGCGGTGGTCTGGGAGGTCGTAGCCATCCTCATCGTCATCGTCAAACCCGCCTCTGATCGATGGAGCTCTCCCAACGCCGGCTCCACGGCGCCTCATTTGTATCTCCTGCTCTCGTAGGGCAATCTCTCGCTGGCGAAGCATCAGTTCACGCTCCTTTAGCGCCAATTCACTGGGAGATGGGCCCCCGTTCATATGACCATTGTATCCACCATGCTGGGACTGGGCGTCGTCTTGACCGTCTTCATAAAGTACAAGATGGCTGAATTCGTCGAGAGAGGGGTCCTCATACGACAGATCACGCGGCATACCTTGCTTGGGGCCACGAGGCCCATGGCCATTTGCCTGGGGAGGCAGAGGTCTCGGGTTGTTGGCCATGGAGGAGGGGCCTCGACGTGGGGGTGGTGGTTGGCCACGGAAGTTCCCACCGCCTCGAGGGGCACCATTCATCGGCGGTCTTGAAGGAGCAGAGGATATTCGAGGAGGCAGTGTAACGACGGGTGAGGATGGTTCTGTTGGGGGTTGACGGTTTTGATTGGTAATATTAATATGATGCAGCATGGCGTACAATGTTTCTATTCGAGGAATCTTTACGCCGTTTTCGGTGGCCATCTTGACGGGAGCTCCAAGGTAAGTTTCGATCTCCATGGGCCGCCTGGCCTGGAAGTCCTGGTACATGATGCTTGGATTCTCCGTCGGGGCCGTCATTGTCTGGATTGTCTTTTCCTTGAAGTCATCGGCAAATGTGCAGCCCTGGGACTTTGCAAGTGTGATCAACTCATCGAGGACGTCTGAGACCATTTGACGCACCCCAACCTTTTCTAGGAGCTGACTGTGGTTTGGGGTCTCGAAAAGGACACTTATAGGGTAGAAAGCAATGGGGCTAAGACAGGATTAGCATGTCAAAAACAAAGCGAGAAGGACAAAAAAAAAAGGTATGGCACATACCCTATCATACGATCGTACTGCTGCTGTAGTATATTTTCTGAGACTTTGCAATTCACCTGAGCGGTGCCGAGAGTTATTGCCAGAGCAGCAGCCATGTCGTTCTGGATGGCTGTTGGGATCATGGCGTTCTTCGAAGCTGGACCAACCCACAAGTCGGTTGAAGAGGTGTGTTCAAACTCGCTGGCACCGGTCTGGACAATATCTACAGCAGATACCAGAGAAAGAACAACATTCTTTGGAAACCTCTGCTCCAAATGGGCCTCGATACCTATTGTGCTCGTAGTATTGACCAGGATGCATGTGTGTTGGGGGGTAACGACTGATTCGATCACGCCGGCGAGATCGTAGATATCTGACAGAGCTTTCACGCAGAGAATCACATAATCGTACGACGACGATATGGAAGCACCTTCTTCTGGCGTACGGACAACTGTAATTTTGTTAGCGGGTTCTTCTACCTTCTGGGGTAAACGCAAAAGAGCGGATATTATTTACCGTGTCGAGGTTTAAAGCGTTCGTTGCCGAATACCTTTGACCTAATTTTTTGACAAAAAGCGTGAGCCAACCAAGGTACCACAAAGAAAGATATATAAAGGGCAGAGAGAGAGAGCAGCAGCCATACTTGAAGGATATGCCGTACTGCTGGACGGACTCGAAGCTGGACTTCCACACCAGCGTCACGTCACAAGAATGCGTGGCCTGGAGTCTCCAGGAAAGAAAGGCAGACACCGCATTACCACCAACTATAAAATAGGATGTCAGCCGGCCCATCACAGAAACACAGTCATCAAATGTAACTAGCAAAGCAGGGCGAGTGTGATTCCAGGACTGGTTCCAAGGTCGAGATATTCCCAGTTTCCTTGCTGCCTTTTATTTATTTTTGCTTCTTCCTCCTCTCGACTCGATTTTGTGATATTTCCCTTTCCTTTCCGTTTTTTTTTATTTTTTTTTTTTTTTTTTCTTTCTTTTCACGGAGGGGGAGGGCCGCTCAAGAGGTGAAGGATCGAGTGAAGACTTCAGCGTGTCGACAGATGGTATACTGAGGACTGGCAGGACTGGGAGCAGAGGGGAGAAGGGTTGGCTGGTTGGGGGGAAACGGGGAGGGAACTGAGAGGGCAGAGAGGAACAAGAGGACAAAAAAGAACAAGGAGAACGAGGTGTTGTACCTGATAGAATGCGAAGTCTCGGCGGCGACGGGGCCATTGGGAAGGCAGAGAGCGTAGGAGGTATGCAGCCGAGCAGACGTCGTCGGGCGGGAAAGAAGCAGCCCAGTTGTTTGTACCGCCGGAACGCACAGCACGTTACACACTGCTGGCTGCTAGCGAGCGAGCGGGTGTGCTTTGCTTGCTTCCTTGCTGCTGGCTGGCCTGCTTAGTGCTCGATGATATATGTTTGACGCTGCTCTGGCCGGACGGAAGCAGCACGATGGAGTCGCAGGTATGGATATGTACTCTATCGGAAGACGAAGAAGAAGCAAAGTGGAAACGGCCTTGCCCCCTTTGTTCGATAGCTTGCTTGGTCGCCAGGGAGTCTTCGTCTTGTTTTTATTCTTCTTCTACCGCTGATTTTATTTTATTGCTCTGGTTTTTTTTTTTTTTTTTTCTTCTCTTCTCTTCTACAGCTGCTCTTGGAGTGCTGGGCTGGCTGTCGTTGTGTAGTAGTATATGGAGGATATCGGCCCTCTATCTCATCGCTTCGACTTCCCGCGCGCGCAGGACTAATCAACCCGATCGATGGCTGGACGCTGGACTGGCACTAGGGCCGTCGAGGGCTCTGCAAGACAAGACTGGTCCGCTTGATCCGTCAGCCTGATGGATTTCTTTGATCGGGGGTTCGGGTAGCCGTCGGTCGTCAGATCAAAGGGACGAGAACGCGGACGCAGACAGACGACAAGACAGGCAGCGAGGATAGGAAGCAAAAAAGAAAAAGAAACGAAAAACGAAAGCCAAACGAAGGGAAGACCAATGCCTGTCGGATCGAGAGAGAGAAGAACGAAGACCGACTGCGAGCGAGCGAGAGAGAAGGAGAGGGAGAGAGGGAGTGAGTGAGAGAGACGAGACGAGAGATGCAGGCAAGCGGTCGAGGTTTTCTGTTTTCGACGGAGAGGAGAAAACGCAGCAAAAGCGCTGGACGACGAAAACCTGCGGTGGTCGAAGCGGGCGCAGGTTGAAGTTTTGGCGGGAACCTCGAACAAGGTCGCGATAGTTTGTATTACGGTTACAGGACGGCCTCGTTACGGAGCAGCTTGTCGGCTGTGTGTCTACAGTTGACGGCGGCGTTACAGCGGTAATGTTCCGGTAATTACGCGATCGAGCGGGCTATGGCTACCTCTGCTCAGATCGTAGTGCTAAACAGATAAGCAGGGAATCGTGCCAAGTGGTGTTTTAGTTGGCAAGACCCGTGGGAAAAAGAAAGCATCGATAGACAAGGCGTCGGTTGTTGCTTTTTCCACCTGCTTTCCCCCTTCTGGCGCAAAAGATTTTCAGGGTGAAGGGAGCTAGTCTGCTTGGTGTCGATTTGGTATCTGGATGGATATGTGCCGGAATGGGGATGACAGCTCTGGAGAAATTGATAGGATGCAGGATGCAGAGCTACCACCACGTTGTCGCTTTACTTATCTTCTCCCTCTCTCTCTCTCTCTCTCTCGGATGTACCTCTGCCTGCTGCTGCCGGTGCCAACTTCGAGTTCCCCGATCCTGTGCCGTGCGCCAGTCAGCAAGGTCACTGCTTGAGATATCAAGGGGGAAAAAGGAATGCCAGAATGGGAGAACCATGGCTACCGACCTGGTGTTCTTCTTCTTAGGCCAGCCTTATCATCCATCGTGGTCATGTCTACGTTTCAGCAGATATATTAAGTACCCAAACATACTTGAGTACTTTAGGCCCCCTTGAGTCCCCCCCCCCCCCCCCCCCCCCTCTCCCAGTAGTATATGTGAGTAGTTATGTATCAAAACATACTCCGTACGTAGGGAGTAGGTTCGGAGTTCGATCACACAGCCCCGACGGAGTCGACGGATGCTTAAACGGATGCTAACCTGGCCCAATCTGTGCCTTATGCCTCATCTCAACCAACAACTTTTTTTTTTTGTTTTTGCTCCTTCTTTCAACGGTTTCCCCTTTTTTTTTCAACGCAGGTCGTATCATAGAACTGTCAGGCAGAAGAATCAGCCTCGTACTCCGTATCTGATGAGTAGTCCAAAGAGACAGGTGGGATCATTTTTCATAGTCACAGTCAATTGTTCATATTTTTAGCTCGGCCATCCAAGAGTGCATGTATTTCTGTGTTGAACAGCTTGGATCTAGGGGGGGGTGATTTGCATATCAAGCTTCCAGCTTGCCGCTTGTTTGGTTGCTTTGCATCTCCCGTCCCGAATATTGCTTTTCCCTTCCCAGGATAAGAACCTCGACGCAGTGGCATTTATTGTGCAGGAGTACGGAGTGCTCCCTCTGTAAGTAAGTACAGAGAATACTCGTACCTTTCTCCCTTTTCCAACCCTTTTTCTTTTCTTTTCTTTCATCTGTTGTGCTTTCTCTCTCTTATCGTGGCAAGGTAAAGTCGAGCAGCTTGATTAAATTATTGACAGGCTCAAGCACCAGTAGTGTATGTCCTTACCCAGCTTCTTCTTCTCCCCTTCCCGTGTGGTGGAGCAAAAGGGCCCAGCCAGAGGGCTCATATCAACATCAACAAAACAAACATACTCCATACAGAGTAAATCCTCCCCAATATTCCTATATTTGTTTTTCGCTCCTTTCAATCGCTTCGATCAGTAGTGACTCTGTTCTGCCACACATCTGCACTACAATGAATGCACCTAAACCGAGTGTTCCGTCTCGAGAGAAGGAAGCGAAATCGAGGAGCTCCGTACGACAACACCGCGACAGGGAATGCAATCGATTTTTTTTTTTGACTGAAAGAATTTCTTTCCCTTTCGACCATGGCTAGGGATTGTTTCGTCTTCGCCACTGGCGGACCCTAAGTTAGGCACACGGGATGGAGATGTGCTGGCGCCGAATTGACTCGTCATCGCCCGCCGCTGAGTCTACCTTCGCTGCGATGGCTCCGGTAATTTTTAGCACCCACATCACCTCCATCGTTGTAATTTACTGCTGCAAGTGCCGTAATTTTAGTTTCTTTTTCGCTTCCTCTCCCCTTCTGCTTCTTTCCTTGCCCTTGTGAACGTAAGTATACTAGATGGCACGGAGTTTGCGTCAGTCGGTTCAATATCAGTGACTCCGTATCTCTCGATCATCCCGCCCTCCGCCTGCATATGCATATCCATCCATATTTTAGATATTTTAATAATGTTCCTTTCTTCCTTTCCCTCCGTTCCGCCCTTGTTTCTCCTCGCGTTGGGAGTTGTTGATGATGTAAAAAAAAAAAAAAATAAAAGGCCGGGCGTTATTTCAAGGTTATGACTAAGCTTTGCGGCTTTACACTTTATCCGATGACTAAGCAACTCTAAAGCCGGTGACGTTATCGCAATTCAATAATTTGCGTCTCTTTTCGCCTGAGGAGGCGTCATAAAAAGGGTGTGCTGGTACTCCCTCATGCAAGACGAGCAGGAAGAAGCAAATATGAGCATCCATCTTCTATCCGCTTTTAGCGACGTTACTATTTATGCACTTCCCAGCGAAATTCAATACCTTGTGAGCTACGGAGCACATACTTTGCATATCCCCAGCTTGGACGGTCGATCACAGGTAGGATAACAAAGGAGGCTAGCCCGTCATGGCCAGATTCAAAGACTTGCCAGAAGAAATCATCCTTTGTATCCTTGAACATACGTGGGAGGCCTGGAGGGAAGATGTAGAGAATCATCCTCACCTTGAGTCTTGTATGGGGAGTCCACATCGTAGCTTTCAAAGCAACCTACTGCCCGTTAGCAGTACGTATTCTCTTCCCCGTCCATTTCTCTCCTTCATTTAATGCTAGATTCTCTTCCTCTGCCGGAAAACTGCGTGTCGTTGGGATCCTTTTTTAGCTAACAACCCGCCCTTGTTATCTTCTTATCGACTTGAAGAACAATTCGAAAGGCTTCTGGTATACTGGGTGGCCAAACAGGTCAGGCATCCCGATGTTGATGATAATGAAAAGGAGGAATGGCTAGAGTCAATGCTCCCTCGACCAGCGACGCAGTTTTTCCTTGAAATGATAGGTAAGGAAATGAGTATGACTCGTTTGGAATGGGAAAGCCGAGAGAGTGTCCGATGTCCAGGACTTGTAGGCTCCATTAACCAAATCACTGAGTATCTCCTGTGCGAAACTCGACAACAGAGCGACCATGAGCGCTCGGCCTTGAAAAGCAAGTATCAATATACCCTGTGCGCACTGGCCGCAATGAAACTCTACAGTGGAAACCAGGATCCGTTTTTTGAAGACTTTTTTGAGGAGCACACTGAAGCGGACAGTAAAACCCCCGAAAGAATGAGCATGGATATCTGCAGCGCTGCGGGGATAGTAGCCATATTTGAGGATGACGCTGCCCTGTTGACTCGGGTATTGAATAGGGGCCCATTCTGTGTCAATACCGCTCATGAATTCTTTGGCAACCCAATTTTAGTGGCCGCGCAGAAAGGGAGCCTCAAGTGTATGGAAATTCTTCTTCAACAACCCAGTAGAAGATTCATCACAGATGGCGCGGGGCTAAATGCGTTACACATTGCTGCCATAGCGGGAGATGTGTCAATGATCAAACTATTGCTGGAGAATATCGATGGAACACTTTATCAAGAAAGACAGAGAGGGCTACCGTTGACTCTTGCGGCAGAAAAGGGACATGAAACTGCTGTAGATGTCCTACTCCACGGCCTAGATCCTCGGCCTATCGCTGATGATGTCGACGAGGCCATTGCAGCCGCCGCGGGCGCTGGCCGTGAAGGGACCGTAAGATATCTTTGGAACTATAGTAGCTTGCCTGCTAATGCTAGAACAGTGCGTGACATCGCACGATTGGAGTTGAATGACAGGGAAACCGTTAACACTGCCGATAGAGCGGATGACGAGGATGTTAATGACACAGGTGCTAATACGGCGGATGCTGATGATGATAATAATCTAGATGTATGGTTTCCAACCCCAAGAAGAGACGCTCCAATCACAAACTGTGAAGTGGATGAGATGTTTGGCATGAGTTTGGAGACGGACATGCTACTAGCCGCTGCCATAAAGGACCATGAGAATATCGTCAGTCTTGTTTTTGACTCTGATGTGCTGCGGCCCCAGAACCGGAGGGGAATAGCTGCTGCGTGTTTCCAAGCCGCCTTGCAACATGACGGCACAAAGGTTGCAAAGATGCTACTCAATCGCTTTGAAGGCCTCGCCAATGAGAAATATGGCATGAGTGCTACAGAGCCCCTAGCTTTCGCAGCAGCGTGTACAGCCACAAATGTCATGAAACTCCTTCTCGAACGAGACGACATTGATGTCAATGGTCGGGACGCAAGCCAATCTACTGCGATATGCTATGCAATGAGACCTCCCATGGAAAGGGTTGAAAGAGTGACGGATGAATTCGAAGCGCTTAGGCTTCTGGTGACCCAGGACAAAGTTGACGTCAACTGTGCAGATAGCTTCGGCGACACTGCACTGATAGGAGCAGCCATAACTGGAGATCGGCGAATGGTAGATCTGTTGATGAGCCGTGAGGAGCTAGATGTCAATGCCAGTAATCGCTTCGGCGAAACTGCGCTCTCACGCGCTGTTTTGCTAGGAAACATTGATGTGATCAAAACCCTACTGGCTCGAAATGACATCAAGGCCGATGAACGAAACAAGCTTGGCCTAACCCCGTTCCTGATGATGGCCGTCACAGGCCGTGTTGATATCATGGAGCATTTCACCAGCCGCCCCGATGTCGACATCGAAGCGAAGACGCCCAAGGGACGAAATGCGCTCTGGTTAGCCGCTTATCGGGGAAATGTTGACGCCGTCAAGTATCTCATTCGCCACAGCGCCAGTATTAACGTGGATCTCAACGTGCGAGATGATGAGGGTGTATCTCCAGTGGAAGCTGCAGAGGGAAAACCCGCTGCAAAATATAAAAGGACGGTGCAGGCTCTGACCGGAGAACGCCCGACAAATGAGACAGCCGATCATCCATCCTATATCGACAATGGCCCAGCATCCTTCCTATTACCCTTTGATTGTTGTGTGGCTTGTGAATTAATTCACCCAAAGGCTCACGGCATCTATTTCGGCCAATTTCCTGGCTTTTCTAACCCGTCCTGTAATGGCATCGATCTCAACGAAGAAGACCTGTCCTATCCGGATGACGACAACCGCTCTTTTTCAGACTTCTCTGTCTCAGATCTCAGTTCCTCAGATGGTGAAAGAATCCGCTACCATCACCCACATTATTACAATTGAGAGCAGCTGAAGGTTTCCCGTTCGGGACAAAAGACGATGCCGCGGCAAGGCTGAGTCATCTGTATTATAAAAGTGTATTTTAATTAGTTTACGAAAAGTTAATTACCAAATTGTAAATTATTTATTTAACCACCTTGATCAAGTCCATTTGGTTTACAAAATTGATGATAACAAAGATTCAAGGTCAACAGATATCGAAATCAATTGCTATTCTCTCAGCTAACCCGTAAGCACCGGGATTAGGCTGTCTAGACCAGACCTGCGGCGTAGTCTGCCACCTGGTAGATGACTGGTCGTCTTTTGGTCTGCCTATTGGATACCAAGCTCTTGATACCTGGCAAGCCCACGCATCTCATGTTTCCAATGAGAGACACCAAAGTCGACTTCCTTGACCCCGGCTACAAGATCTATCAGACAAGATGTTCAGCTCGAGCATGGATTCAGTTGAGATTTCGTCCCCATTGTCAGGTTGATTTCAGCCGCTGAACCAAGGCAGAGCTTGTCGTCTGCTTGGTACATACCCCTGCAGCCAGGAGGACTATTATTATTGAACTTCGATCTTCGGCTCTTTTCGAGATTGTCCATCCATAATCTACTTAACATGGAACTCCCATTGAAGGACTCGAAAAATACCCGCTTAAGTTCTCTTACCGCGGTTGCTTGTGTATGAGACCCTTCTCCGAGGCCGTCTAACACCGAGAATCCACCATTGTAACATCTCAGGCCTTGCTGTCAGACCAGAGTTAGATGTGTTATCGTGATACTTGTGAGACGCAGACAAGGTGAAACAAGCGTCTTGGGCACAGGCCATCCTGCCTGAATGATCAACATTGCGTTTGTGCGAGGAGTAGAACATGGCATTGTCAAGCAGATTCGGGATTTGATGGCTCATTCAGGTGAGAAATATGACCTTCTAGAATGAATGGCCCTACTGCCAGCATGCTCGACGATCGCCCATGTAGCGGCTAGGGTGTGGGGATTACATACACCTGGTCATTAATTTGGTTGCCGACTTCAGACAGACATAATTGGAGCGGCATAAATGCCTGGAACGACTCTTGTGTCAGTCCAGAGATAGAAGACAATAAAAAGCCAGAGTTTTCATCCGAAGACTTCCTTTTCCCTTGTTTTAAGCTAAAGAGCAGTACAAAAATTACATCATAAAAGTTGGAGAACACTGCAAACTTTTCCTCTGTGTTTTTTTGACTCGGTGTAAGGGGGTTCTGTTCCACCAGCGATTGCACAGCAAGAGGTTTACTCAGAGGCTAGTTCAATGAAAACAGTGCGAGGGGTCGAAAAGATAGATGAATGGCCAATTTAAGAACATAAGAGAAAAAAGGAAATCACTGAGTTCTCAGAAAAGTGAATACCTAACGCGCCAGATACGAGACCCCGGATCATTTTGAGAACAAATATACCTCAGGACTGGATCGTTCGACGAACGCCTTTTAGAAGCATAAATCAACTATGCCATGTAAGTACTGGCATCGACGCCTTCCTCAGGATATTCCCTAGATATATGTGTGAGAAAGAATGTAATAAACTTTGTGATGATTGAATTAGACTTACGGTAGTGCGACCTCGAAGCGCTTCTCAATATCCTTCAGTACCTGCATGTTCTCTTCGTCACTGACGAAGGAGATGGACAGACCCTTGGTACCGAATCGGCCAGCACGGCCAACTCGGTGAAGGTATGAATCAGCGTCAATTGGCATGTCGTAATTGATGGCCAAGTTGATTCGCTCAATATCAATACCACGACCGAAAACGTCAGTTGCCACGCAAATACGCTTGTTGAACTCCTTGAACTCGCGGTATCGTTTAATACTGAGTGGATCGTTAGTTATATAATTCATCCATGGAAGTTAAGAAAGAGGCTTTATCATACCGCTCTTCCTGGGAAACACCAGAGTGAACAGCAATGCTTGGGAAGTTACACTCCCTCAGGAGCTTGTCAAGCTCTGTCGCACGAACGGTACTCTTAACAAAGATGATAACCTGGTTGAATTCAAGGTTGTCAAGGAGTTCGTTGAGCTTGCGGTTCTTTTCTGCTTCGCTGAGCTTGATGTAGTATTGTTGAAGACCATGCAAGGTGAGTTTTGTATCATCATCGACATACACCTCGAGAGGGTTTCGCATGAACTTCTTGCAAATAGGACGGATCTCCTGGGCAAGAGTGGCACTGAACATCATCACCTGCTTATCAGCAGGAGTAGAGCGGAAAATCTCTTGAACATCAGCACGCATGTCTGAAGTAAATGAGTTAGTTTAGCATAGACAAGTATGGTACTGATATAAGATAGAACTAACCCTTCTGGTCGAGCATTTTGTCACACTCGTCCAAAACAAATGATTTGATATTGCGGAGGGATAGCTTCTTGTCCCGCAAAAGGGCATTCAATCGGCCTGGAGTACCAACAATGATGTTGGGATGGGTATCCTTGGAAGAAAGGATTTCAATGTCCTTCTGGATCGGGGTGCCGCCATAAAACACTGCAGTCTTCACGTCTGGCATATATTTGCTGAATCGGGCATATTCGTCCTTGATTTGATAAGCCAACTCTCGAGTAGGGCACATGACCAGGATAGAGCAAGTTCCAGGAACTGGCTCAAGCTGGTGGAGAGTCGTCAAGGCAAAAACAGCTGTCTTTCCAAGACCGGACTTGGCTTGACAGAGAACGTCGACATTAAGGATAGCCGTTGGGATGCAGACTTGCTGGACTGTATTGGGTACGTGGCAGACATGTTAGATTGGTTCGATCCAGTTTCAAGAAAACGCAGGATGAAAAAGATATCCGCCCATTCCAGCTGTTCCCAGAGCGACTACAGAAGAGAATATCCCCTTTTTCCGCGCGAAAAGGAGGGAAATCCAACAGCTGATATATGTGATACTCGGAAGAGCGCAAAATGCATGCAACATATAGGCTTATCTGCAGGGCGGCACGAGGAGGTATCTTCAGGATGGAGAACATCTCGATGAATACAAGGTTCCCACGCTTGCTGGTTTCGCGACGGGTCAATGTTACGTTCCCCTTGCGCCAGTAAAGGCCTAGGAAGACCAGAAGCGGCAAAAGTGGCATTAGTTCGATCCTACTCTGGGGTCGAACGCCGCAAAATGAGGCCCAGAGGCCTGTATCTCTTGCGCGAAAAGAAATGTGTTTCCACAGATAATTTTCTTTTCTTCTTGAAAATAAAGTGTCCTCATGGATGGGTTTTCCCTCGTGCCGCCTGCAAGCTCGTATCGGCCATATTCTCTTGATTCCAAAGCGGGAATGGGCGGATATTTGGCTGGGTTTCAACAGGAAGGACGTGGGAGAAATGTGTTAACTAACCCTCCGATGGATGTTCGAAGCCGCAATCGGTGATCGCGCGTAGAAGTTCTGCCTTGAGGTAGAAATCACGGAAACCGGTCGAATGGATACCGACATAACTGCCCTTCTTGTCGGCGCCCGCTCCGCCTACAGTCAGATCGCCCTTCTTAGACGCATCACCGTTGGCAGCTGGCGCAGCTGGCGCAGCGGCAGCATCAGTGGTCTGGAGTTCCTCATCAGAGTAGTCGATAAGATCTTCTTCGGTGGCCATGGTGTGAGATTCTGGTGATTTCTGAGTCAAGAGGGGGGAGATTATAATGGACAAGGCTTCTCCCCGAGATATACTAAAACAAGGAATGAGAAACTAGGTCTCAAACTGGGCTACTCGATGAATATGAGCTATTCTTATACTCGAGAGGGCCCTTTCAAGGTGGTTGTTGATGATGATGGTGGTAGAACAAAAAGCTGAAGTTTCGTTGGAAGTTGAAAGCGCGAAAGTTGAAAATGGGCGTTGCCTCTTTGGGATTTTCCGGAAGATTATTGATCCGATCATGTGAATGGGCATTGCTTAGTCATCATTCACTGCCTCGCTTTTTCTTTTCTGGGCTTGGGAGAAAATGAAAGGAACGTCGAGACATCAATTACCAGGATTTTTGATATCAAGTGAACATCCGCAAGCAGCATGGCTAAGAAGGTCCAAAAAGCCCAGAAAGGGTCAGGCAGTCGGGCGCAAACTCACCTTCATGCAAGAGTAGCTTATCTATGCAAGGCTGCTGACTATTTACAAAGTGCTACCTCACCCAAATCTAGCAAGGATGGCAACAATAGCCAGGTAAACTATGATACCACCTCCATCTCCGAGCAAGAGATTTCAAAGGAGAACCAGAATTCCGGAGTGAGCTGTGAAAACAACCCATTTTCATCTATCTCTCGACAATACGGAAACCAACTCCGTGCTGTATCTCAGAAATCACAAATAAGACTAAACCGCGAAACAAAGCGCTCCATATGCAAGAGATGTGATTCATTGTTGAGACCGGGGGTGACGTGTTCAGATACAATAGAGAACAAAAGTCGAGGAACGAAGAAACCATGGGCTGACACTCGGGTCATTACATGTGGATTCTGCGGCACACGAAAGCGCTTCCCCCAGGACGTCCAGAAAAGTGTCAAGCTCGCTGATCGACCAAAGTCTCGTTTACCCAGGGAAACCGTGCCATCACCGCCAGATATACAGTCAGGATAAAAATGCCACCTTGATTTTACTTTTGACCACTGTTTTATACACCAGTTAAGCAACATGCATGGCTACTTGTGCGATCCTCCAGGCCATGATAGCCTATCTATCCGTGATCAGGCCTTCTAGTTGCCCACTAATTCTCCGGATGAAACTCGAGCTGAGAGTTTCTGTATGCTAATTGCAGAGGCAAATATTCCACCGGAACAGCCATGCAGGCCAAGATATTCTGCTTCGAGGTACGGGAAGAAAAGCAAGCCTAGAGTTTTGGCTGATACACACCGCCGGTGTATACGGTTGCCAGTGTCTAGCAGGACCTGGAACATCGGCAACTATTTCCTCCCTCATAAACGTTATTCAGAGGAGTATGAAAGTTTGATCAGAACATGGTCTTTACAAAATTGAATATCCAGTAATTAATCTGGCAAAGTTAACTGTGTGTAATATTTGATACACAAATACGGAGAACATAAAGGAAATTCTACATCATTATCATTTTCGTAACATCCAAGTGAATCAGAAGTAGCTGATCATGATTTCATGTAGAACAAGTGAGATAATGGGTCTTGTTAGTTCACGTTTAAGCGCAACCAGCTTGAATTGTTTGTTGGGGCCAGATAGTTTTTTCATTTATCCTTCAAGGTATATCATTTATTCAACTTTGCTGTCAAAGTTCTCACCCTCAACTAGATCTGGGATATCATCATCATCCTCATCATCCTTCTTGCCCTCCTCCTTCTTTTGCATGCTCTGGTAGCTCTCGGCAAGCTTGCGAAGGGAGGCAAGGGAATCAGGCCCGAGCTGGTTCAGGATACCAGGAACCAATTCAGTGAGTTCCTTCTCCTCGCCGTTACCATAGATAGCAAAGGTGTTGCTGGGAACGGAAGCATGGACTATTGTTGCGTTTCATTGACGGTTAGCGTGTCTATAGCAGGAGGATACAAAAGAGAGGTAGTGAAATTACCTTTGGGAGCAGCAAAGTGGATAACGTTGCCATCCTCCTTGAACATGTTGACCTCCTCAATCGCCTGGATTGGCTGGACGTTCATCTTCTTCAAAGCAGTCTGGAGCTTCTTGTCATCGGTTCCGGAGGACTTGTGGACCTTCTTCATCTTGCGGCGGGGAGTTCCCTTTCCACTGCACGTATCGTATATGTCGTCAGTCATACCAATTCATATTGTCGCCAGTTTTCAATCCGCTGATGTATGCCAGAAAATAAATAAATCATATGTTCTCCTCGCCACTTCAAGTTCTAGCCGGTAGAGGAAGTTTGATAGTGGGGGTGTCGAATAGGTTCGATAACTGAAAATGAAAGGAGTAAACATACCCTAGAAGCAATTGATAGTCACGTTAGCGAGGAAACACTGAAATCTTGTATATTAAACCATGATCCAAACAGCGGGACAATGTATAGGCCTGCCAGCGTCCCAGCACCGACCAAAAAAGCTCCAATGATGGGTACTTGGCACCACGCAGCGGGCAAGGAAGAAGGACAAAAGAATCATACCAATTCGCACACTCTGCTGCATCTTCTGTAACTTTGCGAGATCCATGATGAATATCGTCTCCCGTCCCTTCTGTTTCCTATAGTCTATGTTCCTTTAAAATTTCCAAGGCCAGGAATTCCTCCGAGGTATACGGATGCGGAAAAAGGCGTAAGCGAGACGATTGAAAACGTCTGGGAGAGGTGAACGGGTTGACAGGGTGAAAGATCTAGAGAAGGATAAAATAATCGCAAAAGGACGAGGGACGTCCAGATTGATATTCAATAATTAGCTTCACTTGCACACATCCAATCAGGGTTATTTGTGGGGGGAACGGAAAAATCGGGGAGCTCGTTTTGCCTGCTGTTTGCAGTCCGCGAGGCACCCCCTGGGCCGTCTCTTTGCGCACGTATTAAGGGACTCGGTATCGCGAGCAGCAACTTACCGTGTGGAATGGTAGATATCTGCGTCCTGCAGGCGTCTGGTCGAAACGTCGGCTACAAAAGTCAAGCTCGCTTTTGCCCTTTTCGATGGTTTGAGCCATAAACGCCAAGCCAGAATTCGGTTGGTGGGTTTATCCGGGCAATTAGCCCTAACTTAGTTCCAAATACGGAAATCAGCTTTCTCTCTATAATATATACCTAGGTGTTTCTATCTGGGTGCTGCGGGCGAGGATATATATATATACATATACATATAGATGGCGGTGTTATATGCGGCTGAGGCCTAGTTGTTTGTGACCTGCTGTTCCGACCACTCCCACAGACGCTGCGCGGTGTCCCTGTCGTGAACAAGGTCGTTCTTCCAGTCCGAGATTCCCACGGGGGAGCAGTACTCGCCATTGCGCAGCTGGCTCCTAGGACACCCAGCCGCCCATAGATGGTTCTTTGCCCCGTTCTTCTCACTAGAAGCGAATGGAACAAGTAAAGTGAGGCCATATTTAAGTGCAAAACTGGATGCCCTCCCCTGTTCGTACAAGCCGGTCAGAATGATGCCGGGATGAATCGAGACACTGGTAATTTCCGGGTACCGTCTTGCTAGTTCCGATGCGAGCAGGATATTTCCAGCCTTTGAGATCCCATATCTAGTCCATCTGTTACATGCCAGGAGGTCATCGGTAGAAGTCATGAGTGAGAGCAGCTTCGATGGCGAGGATGGCGCCATCTGCCAAGCTGCAGACGAGATGGACAGAACCCGGACATCAGAACCAGGCTGGGATGCTGTTTTTCGGAGCGTAGGTAGCAATAGTGACGCCAGGAGAAAATGGCCCAAGTAGTTTGTACCGAACTGCACCTCATATCCGTCCTTGGTCCGGTAAGGTTCTAAGGCCATCACTCCGGCATTGAGGATGAGAGTATCAAGACGCTCACATTCTCCGGTAAATAATCTGGCTGCTTCTCTGATGGATTCAAACGACGACAGGTCAAGGGGTAGATACCGAATATCCACCGTCTGTTTTAGCCGGGACTGGATATCCTCCATTGCTTTACGGGCCTTTTGCTCATTTCGAGCACCTATATATATCCTTGCAGGCTGATATTTCGCTAGCTCCAGGACCGTTTCTTTTCCAAGGCCTGTGTTTCCTACAACACCATAAACATGAGCGGCCGTGTAACTCAAGAGCGGCGGCGACTCTCACTCACCTCCTGTAATCAAAATGACTCTACCGGACTGGTCTGTGATATCGCGATCCGGCCGAAATGCCGATCCATAGACCTGTCGTGCAAACTGATGGATGAGCAAGAAAACCATTCGAGCCGTCTCCAAAGGGTGAGCCAAAACAATCTTCGTAAAAGTCAGCAGGGCGACGAGCTCCTTGAACGTATCACTGCTACCGCCCTTCGGCTGTGGCTGTCCTTGGGCTGCACTTGTCTGGTGGCCATGGGCGGTTGAACCGCCTGCCGCCCCTGTGCGCCTTTGAGTGATTTCTGACATGTTTAAAGCTATTTTGCAGAATGGTATCTTCCGTGGTAACAAAAAAAAAAAGGTAATGATACGTCTTCCAAATAGGCCTCTTAAGAATACATATCCAACGTGGAAAACTGCCTGATGTGTTGGAAAGCTGTTTGCTGGCCCAGGCAGGGTAGGGTATCTTGCCTCTCTGTCGTTTGGTCGTGAAGATCATCCGAGGTTGGTTTTGGGACTACCGGCCCAAAAGGTACCTGAAGTTTTGAGTTTTGCCCAATGTTGGCGCGAGGCGGCGATGACTAAACCAATTAGTTACATCTGTCCCTTGTACCGCGCGAGCCAAATATGAAGATGGCTGTGCTGGAGCAAACGGATGCATGATGATTACAATTTGGTAGCGGAGTGTCACACAGAAGTACCCAGGCACAAGATACGTAATGGCCTCCCTTGCCACTCGCTGTATCCTAGTTACAATTGAGATAGGTTACAAAAGGATCGATCGAGGTGCGTCGAAGATAACAAATGAGATAGTCATATCATTCATCAGTCTTTATATATATATTTCTATGATACAATTCATATCGCCTCTTGCATTTCGCTCAGCAATTTTAACCCCGAAATCTTCTTGTCGGCGACCTTTATCGTCACCAGATGATGCAATGCTCTATCGCGGGCCTTGTCGATGATATCGACTTCACCTGCCATAGCTGACCTTAGCCATGTGCGACATATGCACGGCCTGTCTAGCTGTAGGCTGATAGTGCAGATGGAAATGGGATGCTCGAGATGAGTTGTAGTTCATGGTTCGGCTTAGCTTTTCCCGTGTGAAGTGGTCTATTGATTGGATGTCCAACCCTACCAGAGGGAGTATGATCTCAATCAAAAGCATAATGTGTATGTGATCTTCACCAATTTATGGAAGATCTACTCAAAAATGGTGTTTCTACCCGTTTTCCCATCCCTAGACCGGCGCTTCAACCAACGTGGGGGCCCCGCTGGGCAGCACGGCCACTGTGGCAACCTCTCTCGTGGCGCTTCATGTTACTGCGTACACTGAAGGCCTTGCCACAGCCTGGGCGAGGGCAACGGAATGGCTTTTCACCAGTGTGGCTGTGAGAGTGAATGCGGAGGCTAGAAGGTCGGGAAAAGGCCTTATTGCAGGTGCGGCAGATGTACCTGTCATGGTTGAGTGGATAGGCTGCAGTGTTTGATGGAGGGAAGTAGTGATGGTGTTGCCAGGTAGTAGTTCCAGTCATCTCTCCCATGCTGACCATTTGATGGTGGTGGTGCTGGGAAGGTTGCTGTGGCTGAGGCTGTGCAGCTGGAACTGGCTTGAAGGTTGGGACGCTGGCAGGATAGAACTCTGGTGAAGAGATTTTTTGCTCGGGAGAGGCAAAGCGAGCCACATTTGAGTTGGCCGGTGAAGGATAGCGAGCCTCACGAGTCTCTGAGAAGGAGGAGCGGTTGGAGTAAGTTGTTCTGGAAGCTGGACGCTCAATGGGAGCATCTGAAGCTGGGCTGGTGAGGGTGGAAGACCCAACCAAGGTTGGGGTGCTGGAAGTAGATGGCGAGCGTCGAGACTCCTCGAAGCTGGACTCTGGTCGCTGTGGTGGAGTTGGAGGAAGTATCATCCTATACTTTCTCTCTGACTTTTCCTCTTCCCAGTCATCAAACCTTGGGCGTTCTATATTTCTATGTTAGTGACCATGGTTCTGGCAACACACAAACATAATAGCTAGGCTACTTACTGGCTGACTGGGGAGGAGATATGCTTTCGATGTCCTGGAAGAGAGTTGAGATAGGCGGTAGCGAGTATCTGACAACGGGCTCGGCCTCTGGAGAAGGGGGTAGTTCCATGACGGTTGTATATGGAGAAGGGGTTGCTTTGATGTTTGACGAGGTAGTAGATCCCCACGGCCGTCTTGACTGTTGAGTAGAGTATGAAGAGCGTCGAGGTGACGGAGGGGCATAGTTGGTGACTAGCTGTGCGAGATCCATGGCTGCCAGTGTAGGGTATAGGACAGAGAGTGAGAGAATTGGCAGGTTGAAGTCCAGCTGCTTGTTTTGATTTGGTGTACTTATGTCCAAGTAGTAAGTGTATATAGCGAAGGAAGCAAGAGTCCAGGGGGGTGCGGAGGAAGGTGTTATATATAAGAAGAGGAAGAGAGAAAGAGGATGGGCTAGAAGGAATCGAAGTAGTCTTTAAACCCAGGCGGCTTTAAAAAAAAAACGTGTTCGGGGCGAAAAGGCATGGTGGGCAAGGGTGGGTGTTTAAACCAAGACTTTAAGGCTTAAAGGTTCCAGTACAAGGGATCAAGGACGAGCTGACCGAGAAAAAGGAATGATAGTCCTCATTCTCTCTGCCTCTCTCTCTGCCTTCTCTTCGTCTCCTCCATGGGGTCAGGGATAAACTCGATAACACGCCGGCGGAAACCTTGTCATCGCCCCGTATTGCAATTACTGGCTCGCCGGGGTTTAAAATAAAGTGAAAAAAAGGAACAGCGTTTATTCTTAGCAATTTTGCAAACCCTTTTTCGCTTTCGTTTCTTTTCCGTTCTGTATTTTTTGCTTTTTCTGGGTCTCCAAGGGGGAATCCATCCGCGGTACAAGTGCATTACGACGCAGGTTGATCAACCGGACGGACATGCACACTTCCTTATGGCCGGGGCTCCCTCGAGGGAGAACAAAAGAAAAGAAAAAAGAAAAAAGAAAAAAGAGGGTCGAGGTGCTTGCCAGCGAGTAAGAGCTCAAACTAGTGATTTCAATCACATCCAGGCGATCTTCGACGGACGCCATCTGCTTTTCTTGTCTTCTCACTTGATGGATGGGGGGGAGGGAGGGATTCCAAGCAGGGTCCATCAGGTCGGAGTTGTATGGAGAACGACAGCTGTAACGTTCACAATATGGAAAATATCTCCGCAGTTCCATTTTTGTATATAATGTACTAGGTACCTGTGTTATCGATGTCGTAGTGATATGTTGATGAATGAACAAAAGATGGAATTGTGCTGCTACCGCTACCGTTGAAAGGGTCTTTGTCCGTCTTTTTTCAGCCGAGAGTGCGATCTACACACGAGTACGGCCCTCGGACTCTGCTTTTCTCGGCTCAAACGGATGATAGTCGAAAGTCGAGACAGACGTGTGAGTCTTGTCTTGTGCCAAAAAAGGCACATCGTCAGTACTCCATATCATGTTCTCTTTTTTGGCGCTCGGCAGCGTACATCCAAGGCATATTCATACAACCGATATCGGGAAAAAGATCATAACTTTCAAGATGATCAACCGTGTGTATGGAGAGAGTGAGATATAAAAAAAGAAAAGAAAAAAAGAAAAGAGTCATTCATCCAAAAACGAACAGTTGGTTGACGCTTCGACTTGTTGTCTTTGGTTTAGTGCTTGGGGAAACGCGGCATAATTCACCACTCAGAGCTCGCCAGAGACATCCTGATATGTGCCTCGAGGAATGGCGGCTGGGTGGGAATATGATCCGTGCCATTCACAACGTTTCTTTCTTTTCATCATCTTTCTTTTTCCCCCTCTTCTCCTGTGGCACCTGTCCCTGTTTCGATAATGATTAGGATGTGTAGTATGCCTAAATTTGTGGAGGTGGACTGACGTTTGGACGAGCAGCGGAAAAGGCGACACAGAGCATCCCGTACTCGGTCACATCACATCACATCGCATGGCCATCCTCATGGTCATACGGTAAGAGTATGGAGCAGTTGAACAAGTCAGTAAGCAGTGGTGATACTGACGAGCAACAAGCGAGGCAGCCCGGTATAGTGATTTTTGAGTTCGTCACAAGCGAAAGACACTACAGGAGCCACGTTAAACAGGTCGATGTGGCTGTCACTTTTTCTTGACCTTGTTTCCTCACCCTGCTTGCCTCCCCCGATCAGGATGCTGCAGGCGGGTTTGGCCTCGTGGGAAAGTCTTGCTAGTCCTGTCCCGGTTTAAGGCTCTCTCGCATCTTCTTTTCTTGTCTTCTCATGCAAGGGAAAAAAGAAACCACCCAACGGGCTACCAGATTTGGCCGAAAGCCAAATACGAGGCAAATGTAATTAAATTTGGGTTGCAGAAGCTGACTCTCCTCGAAAAGAAAAAAAGGAGGAGGAGAAGGAGGAGGGAGGGAGTGTTCTCCGTCCACTCAGGTCGACATATATACGACAGATTCGTTCGTATGGGGAAGATACGCCCTTTTGTGTTTTTGACTTTCTTTCTCTCCAAATGTCGAGCACAGATCGTTTGAAAGAAGGTCTCAAGGAGGATGTATACATACTTAGATCGATCTGTACTTACATGCTTTACCCGTTCCATGGAGAGTTCGATAGAGGGGTTGGGGATATGTCCGGCCGGGTGCTGTGAGTGGCTGGCTTCTAGCGAACCACCACGATGACCTTCTTTTGCCTCGCCGGCTGCATCAGCCCATGTCATGCCATGCCCACGCCTTGTCCTTGATGCCTTCGTCAACTTGAGGGAAGTGTGTATGGGTGAATGAGCGTGGATTGGTGGGTTGATCTTCTGCTCGAAGGTGCAGATCTACGCGATGGCCACACATCGGACGGCACGCACGAGGAAGCAAAGAAAAGAAAAGAAAAGATGTGTGTGAAAAAGCCAAATAGGCATGCCAGAAAAGAGAGGCTTTTGGCTGTTGCTTCCTTTGTTTTTCTCCCATGCCCTCCTTGTCTTCACATCTCTTTCTGATCCGTACGGGGTACTCAAACAATGAGTTCTGAGCAAGCTACTTAAGTAGCTAAGCTACGCTAACTACCCCGTGAGGCGTCCCGTTTTCTCGGACGGAACATTTTTGCCGCTCTTTTCGCTCTCGATTCCTATCACTCTCGCCTATGTTCTAAATATATCTTGCTTGCGAGGAGATAGAGCTAAAAGTCTCAGGGGGTGGACGAGACACAGACGAGCAATCAATAATGTTATTTGAGCATTTCGCCTTTCTCGACCAAGGCAGACGGGTATCGAGCAGGTGAGTTAGCCGAGCATGGCCAATAGAGGGGCAGATCTCGACAGTAATAACATGCCCTGATATAAGGGGGTGTCGGTCAGAGTGTGTGGGAGATGGAGGGTACTTCGTACGGGATCAGAAGAAGAAACATTATTCTCTCGGGCGTAAGATCGAGATCGAATCACAGTCCACCCATCCTCTCTCGATGTTTACCCGAGTCGAGATGAGATGGGTATGAAACACCTCCCTTGTTTGTTTTCTTGCTGTGGCTGGTTTGTGGGCGGTGGGAGGACAAGACAGGTTGAGGTGAAGTTAGACAAGACCAACCTTCTTGTTATTCATTCCAGCGAAAGGACGCCACGGACGGCCATCTTAAACTCTTTTCCGTCAAGATCAGCGGCCAGCACGTTTAGAAGGGCTCAAACGACGTCGCACAAGGGCTGTTCCGTCGCCTTGGTGGTTTGAGGTTGTGAGGTTGGAAGCTGAAGCTGAAGCTGTTGTTGTTGTTTGTTGCCGTCGTCGATGTTGGCAGCAGCAGGACCACGAGAAGAAGCCTGGGGGGGCTGGTGGGTCACCTGATCGACATAAGTCCATAAACGTCCTGGCCCATCCACCGCCCACTGACCTTGGAAGTCGTTACCTCGTAGGTATTATTATTTTACACGGAGTGTACGGAGTACGGAGGGGTTGTTATGGAGCATCGTCGTTGAACTGCATACCAAACAAAAGAGGGTTGCTGGATGCTTAGACATATGGGACCGCCGCCGCCCTGACGCCTCGGTAATACGAGGCCAGACTGGACATTTTAAATTGGAACGAACGAGAGAGCAGAGCCAGCCTCAAGGCTCGATCGAGGCAGCTCGTTCTCCCTGACGCCCCTCACACAATCATGTACGTAATTAATTAAACGTCGTCGCATACCACACGTGAGGCCAGCCACTGCCCCTCACGAGAGACGGAGAGAAAACGGCGTGTTGCCTGCTGGTTGGGAGAGACAGATTGAGTGATCAGTAAGCTTTAAAGGCTATTGATCGGGAATTAAATACTAAATCGTCGTTTTCCTGCAGCAGACGGAGTACTTGCCCAGGAGAGATGTGTCAGGTATGAAAGAGAAGTCCAGAAGTCCGGAAGTACACCAGGAGGCAAACAAGAAGCATGGTCAGTGCCCACTGTGATCGACTTGCAGGAGGGACCAGCCGACGTTTCATGGCGCTTTGCCCTCCACGTGAAAAGTGGGAAGATCACCGCGCATTACGTATGAAGGTTGATATGTAAGACGGTTGCTTTTTCCTTCCCTGTATCAGGTGAAAGAGGAGTCGACATGGCAAAAAAAAAAAAAAAAAAATCAACATATTCCACAAGACCACGGCGCCAGCTTCCTTGTTTGAACCGGACAGAACAAACGATTATCGCTACTGACCTTCTGACTGCAGCATCGTGCTCCGACCCAACGGCGCTTGGTTCCCTGGTACGCCATGCGCTTGGTCCAGCGGTTCAGGGCTCTTGGGAGGGCGTGTGTGCCCGATCCGGCAGGTCGAAGCAGGGATGCCAGAAGGCGCGCGGTACTTCCGGCGCAGTCACACTTTAGCCGAGCGCGGAAGTACCTCTGGGGCAGAGGCGCGCGGGGCGGCCAGATCGGGGTCTGACGGTCCAAGCGTGGGACTTGGCAGGAAAGCTTGTCTTGCAGGGGGTTCCACACCTGTCCAGCCAATGACATAAAAAAAGCAGTTTCCTTTTCCCGTAATTGGTGGAGCGACGCCGCGTGTATCAAAGGGGCCGCTGTGGCCAATCAGCGCTCGAGTAATTCTCCTTTTTTCGTGCCGACGCTTTGATCGGCGGGGGAAGTCGGGATCTCGCTGATCGTGAACAGCGTGTTTCATCTTTGCTGATCTCCCTCTCGTCATGAGATAGCTCACATGTACATGTATGTAGTATGTATGTACAGGCGGGAACAAGACACGTTGGCTGAAGCCACGAGAAAGGGGGAAGATTCAATAAAAGAAAAAAAAGGTTGGGCAGAGACAGAATCAGGTCAACGGAAGCGCAGGCAAGGCACAGTCTCTTACTTGTTGCTTCTCGAGCTAATAATGAACGATGGAACAGGCTCTGTCAAGCACATGATCTAACCCGACCTCCGAGAGTGCCTGTCAAGTAATACTGTACTTATAAGTAACAACTAGGGGCAATCCTCCGTGCTGGGGTGTTCGATAATAAATGGGCTCGACGGAGCACGGAGTATAAAATACGACAACCCAGAAGAGGGCACCATTTGAAGCAGCGAGAATGGGTGATGCTATTTTAATACCACCTCGCCCAACTCCTTGGCCAGGATTTCAACGGTGAAGGATGGAGACTAACTAAACAAGCATGTTGCTCTTGCTCTGCCTATCGAGATGGACTAAGAAGTGTTGGGTTAGAGTGAGGATCAGTGGGTATTCAGACTTACGACTCCGAGGCCTTCTGGAGGTCTGTATTGCGTGGTAAAAAGGGGGCACCGATGTAAGGAACCAGACCCAAAGGGGCAGCGTCGTCTCATCTCGCCCGATGCGGCCATCCCAGGTAACATTACCCTTCCTCTGTTTGGGCAAAAGCAAAGGCCCCTTGTATCAGCCTGTACACGCTAACAGAAGGAATGCCCTGTTTTCCCTAATACGGCTAGAATGAGTTCTAAAAATGTCATACTTTTGCCTGTCGCTCCAAATAAGTATATATACGATTAATACACAGGGGCTGCCAACAACTCAACTTACACGGGCGTAATACGACGGTATTTTATATTTCGGCTGGCTTGGGTTCGTCGCAAGTAAGAAAAAATAAAGTAAAAATAATATAAAACAAAATAAAAACGACCTCAAGAAAACGAGACCAACCAACTGGCGGGGACCCCGTCCTGATTGCCGGGAAAAGTAAAAGATCAAGAAGGAGAACTTGCGGTAATTCGTAACGTGATGATCCAGGAGGTGACATCCATCCAGAAATGATGCAGCGAGGGAGAAAAAAAAGCCGCCCGCCGGGGAAGCCGATGGTGCTTGCCCCGATCGGCGTGATCCCTGAGCATCCAGCCCATAATAACGAGGGAGGGCCTGAGGCACGAGAAGTGTTAGAAAGGAGGGCCCTCTATATTTCTTACATGATGCTTACCTGACTGGTGTTCCCCATCCTTGACCCTGAGCCATCTCCATATTCATCTCCATCTCCTTAACCATAACCATAACCGTACTCCCACAAGACACAGGACGAACCCGGACGAACATCCTGTTGAAACGCGCGCGCACCTTGGTGGCCATTGCATCGAACATCTGCTCGCTGCAACTGCTACCCTCGACGGGGATAGTGGCTTATCGGCACATCGATCCCGCATACCACGTCAACAGGGTTCAGGCTCCCGTCTCATCAGATCTGCTTCACGATGATGTAACTGCTCCAGCGGCTCCAGCGACTTCTTCCCCTTCATATGTAAGTAAAGGAAAATCACCCATCGATTGAAGCGGCTTGGACGGGCAAAACCCGCCTGTCCGTGTCATTTCCACGTGTAAATATTGATATCTCTCCACACGGATGGCCCGGTGAGATGTCGTGAACATGTACGGAGTACTCCGTACTTACGTAGTTATTCCAGGTAAACACCTATCATTGTGAGAACTGATTGGGGTCCCTTTCTTACCCGTAACTAGTGGGTTGAATAAGGGTAAGATTATGGGGTTAGGGCATCGAGCAAGTATATTCCCTTAGAATAAGGGGAAAGGCCCTCTCTTGTACGGAGTACCTATTATTAAAAAGGGTTAAGACGCAAGACAATGAAGGAGGACTCTGTAGAATGAGAAAGAGCAAAAAAAAATGGTAAGGAAACAAATGTCATCATCTCTTTTACCTCAGTAAAATTCTGCGCAAGGCCTTGAACATGAGTATATGTCAAACCGCGACCTCTACATGACACACCTTTGTCTGATGTGTCCTGGTTGCTTATCCTCGTCCTGCTGCAGAATAGAGTTGTTTTGATCCGCACCAACGGGCGAAACGTGGCTGACAAGGTGGAAATTGCTTCTCGGCGATGGCGTGATGGACACAGATATATCACTCGTCTCCTCAACTTATCACAGGAGTTGCGTGGTGTTCCTAATAATTGGCGGTGCAGATGTTTTGTCAATGTTCTTTACTTTCTTGGTTGTGATGCGGCTGTTCGCAGATCGCCGGTCCTTAGAAGTAAGGTATTAACGCTGTCCGCATCCACTCTGATTCTTCTCGACCTTCCTTCGGGGTCCATTCATTTTATTCCACTTTTTAGTGCCTGTCCAGCCTAATGATGAGTTTATCCTGAGCAGTCGCCAGATTGAGGGCCGTCTTAACTGGATCTCCGTCCACTAACTTGCTTAGGCAGGTTGCGCTGTTCATCGCCGTCTTAGCCGTTCTCATCCTCAACTCAGAGAACGGTCTGTGCTGGGCTCTCCAAGACGGACGGATGGAGATAAGGCGTCTTCTAGTTCATCTCTGCTCCAATCTTCATATTATTAGGCTTCCTTGGGTCGAGCGAGAGAATTAAGTATGCATAATCTCCAGCCTTCTAGGCTGCTCGACCTTCCATGAGAAGACAAGTTTCCTGAGCTCTGAGCTATCAACTTCGAAGCTTCGACCTTCCAAGCTGATAGTCCGTCTGATCATCTGCATCGTATTAAGCATTGGTCGACAATGCTCCTTAACCGATATCTTCCTATTAATAACATCCTCCTTTTGCCTTGTAGCCTCATCCTCAGGCTCATCCTCATCCTTCCGCCACTAGCTCTCTCGCTTGACTCTTCGTCTCGCCTGCTGAGTTTGCAGAGGTACCGCCAGTCAGGTAAACCGCGCGGACGGGCAAGGGAAGATTGGACCAGCCAAAGTCTCTTTTTTCTTCTTCTTTTCTTCTTCGTCTCCCATTTTAGGCTGATTTCCACGTGGAAAAAGGCGTGTGCAGGCCAATCATCCGTTTTCTGTGACATATTCTCGTATTTTAGTCCCCGTTTGCTCGGTTTTTTTCGCTTTTGTCTTTTTCCACTTTTCTTTTTTTTTTTTTCGTTTCGATAAATGATTTGAATACTCTTTTCGTAAATATTTGCTTTTTCTGTATTGCAAATACGACTGGTAGTGGCGTATCATCAGGTTCTCGGTATGGTCCATGTTTAGTTTTGGAGATGAAAGAGCACAGAAGAGGAAGAAAAAAAGGAAGAAAAGGTCCATCCGTTACTTAAAGAGAGCACTGTTAACGCTGAGCCAGCAGATCGACCAAGGACGACGACTATTCAGTTTAATTGATCCAACAATTTTCTCCCTATTGTCCCGGTGTCTGTGTCTCTCAAAGTCAATCAGCATGTGTCAGAATGTTGTATGGTGAATGATGGCCACGGAGCCGCCGCTGCGACATTCACGACTCGTCGCATGTTTGTATGATGCAGGAGATTGGCCGAAGGATGAAAGACCTACCACCTCCATCCATCCCATGTCCTCCGTAGGCACAGTGTAAGCCCGGAATATAGGAGTCTATGGGAACTGACATCACCATGGAAGTCCTCACACCCAGTCCACACGTGGAATTCGCCCTGGTTGGATCCTTTGGGAAAAGAAAAACCATTACCCATCTGCATGCATGCATCACATCTCTGCATTAGCTCTGTATTTGATTTCGATATTCATGTACGATAACCATTTTCTTCGTTTCTGAGATGGATGACTTGTTTTTTGACCCTGTCTGTCCCCTGTCTTTCACGTGGATTCCCCCCCCCCCCCCATGTCAAGGGACGGAGTCGACAGATATGTGTATATACTCCGTCGACAAATAGATAGCTGATGGGTCAAGAGATGGGCAAGATGCTGTCTCATAGGCTGCCTGGCGGATGCATGCTGTGACCGGCTTCGGTCTTCCTGCCATCATGAAAATCAATCCTTCTCCCTCCAAGGGTACAGGTATGTCCGGCCAAGGAGGTTGGATGGATATGCCGGCTGATTTACCCAACAGTTAAATTCCCTGGTCATGTTTGATAGAGAAGCTGTTATCACGCATGATTCCAGGTTATGTTTGTATGTGTTAGTCACTTCGTATACGTGCGGACTTCATTCAAGCCTTCTGAAGGATCGGTACCGGTTGATCAGGCTTGGATCAGGCTTGGATGTTTGGCCTCGCTTCCTTTCAACGTAACTATATGGTCATGCATCCAGGTGACAAAGGGACAACCCCATGCAGTTGCCATGCGCCTCTCCATCCTCGCCCGGTTGGGTTCATGTACTTGTTAGCTGTTCTGTACCACGCCACACCATGTCTATGCCACGCTCTGCCATGCCCCGTACTCACGCTCACATCCTCTCCGTATCCGTGAAGCACGCTCTTGTGTGACCCTTTGTCTCTGTCTTGCTTTCTCGTTTATTTATTTTTGGCCTTTTTTTTTTTATTTTTTTCAGTTTTCAAATACCGAAGTCAATTTCCAAGGCCGCAGACATGTTCGAACTGCCAACTCCGGCCTCGCAGATTCCACTTCCTGGACTCCTTTCTCCGGATTGCGGGAGGGGATAGTTGGCGCTCCCGATAATGTTACAATTTCCAACCTTGATCCAGTCTCTTGATACATCCGGATTTTTACAGAATACGTAACTTCTCGATCCATCAGTCAGATCTTGGTCCATTCGGAGTTGGGCAACGTCAAGTCCGGATGGAGCACCTTGGAGACATTGATGGAATTATCATTTTTCGGACTCCAGTTTTTCGCTTGTCAGGGTAGATCTTCTGTTTCGATCGTTGAACGGAGATTCCGAAGACAGAACGAGGATCGAGATAACGTACTCCGTATATCCGTCTGGTCTCGTCTCTGTCGGCCTACCTCAATCCTATCATGTCTGGTTCGGAGCGCAAATCCATACGAGGGACTCTGTTTCAACCAGGTTTTGTACGTGGAAGATTCGGTGAAAAGATTGTGGCAAATCCTGGAGAAATGATGCCTCTGCTGTGTCTGTATGGAGTATTATATCAAGTATCAGTTGATTGTCGCTTCTTCAGCCTCTGTCATGCAACCGTTAGTTAGCTCATTCATTATTTATCCTTGAGATACGAATAGGAATCATTGAAATCCCACATTAGTGAGTTACCTCGGCCAATAAGGTCATCCGGCATGATTTCCTTTTCAGCTTCAGTCTCGTTCATCCTCTCATTATCCTGGTCCCTGATGGAGCTGTTTTATTTTATGCTTTCCCTGGGGTAATCACCATGGAAGATGCCTGTTATAGGATCGCCTCCGGGGGGGGGAAGTGTGTTTGGGTAAGAGGGCGGCCTTTTCATATTCGGCTTTCACCTCCTATTGGCCTTTCGCGTCCCTCTCTCCAAACCATCAGAGATCTATACTTAGTTAGCTGATCTGTTAATTTCGCTCTAAATGGTCATTGGTGAGATAGGGCCGGTGCTGAAGGGCCGTCATTCCGTGAAACTTTCCTCAGAGCTATATTTATAAAACCCTTATATAATAGCCATTCCAGTAGCCTTCTGAAAGAACTTGCTCCGTCTCGGAAACTGTTTTGGAGACCCTCCCCGAGCACGGCGTATAAAATGGTGATGAATACCGGCATTACCCTTTCATTATTCGGACTTCCCATCCGTGTCCCCTGATGATGACGATGACTATGGCACCGTTCCATCACTGGAGCGAATCTGCCCAATTCACATGTTACGGATACTCAGACTCCAGCGTCTCCTCGCTGTTCTTCTGCCAGTTCCATCTTTAATTGATGGCCTTTTTTTTACTCCATGCTCGGCCCTCCAGCCAAGAGCATGGCTCGATCAAATTTCCCTTGTTATAATCTGGTAAGAACTTTAGTATCTTCAATATCTTCGGGTATGCGGAGATCAGATGAAAATACACGGGCCGGTCCAACTAGTTCCTTACCTGTAACCATTACACTGGTGAGAATCAAGATGTGCAGATATATTTCTCGGCAAACGTCTTGGAACATCTCCTCTATTTCTCCATTATTCATACGTTGTAAGTGTAATTATATCAGTCAGAATATCGTCAGCACGGAACAACCGATGATAGACCACTCATTTCCTTATCGGGTGTTTCCCTTCGTCGTAAATGCGCTGTTTTGCTTCTTCACGGCTGGAGTAACTCACCCTTGTTCGTCCATTCCTTTTGATTCCAGCACATGGGCCTCCGTAACTCAGGCCATCAGTGTAGCTCACCTCCAGACCTCCAACTGCTGCATGACCTCCCGCCCTCCTTCAACTTCCGCGTAGCTTGCCATTATCCAATCGACTGCTTGGAATAGACAATTCTTCAGGCTTCATATATGCAGATCGATATCGTCGTCTGCATGCAGCATGAGAGACTTTCTTACTTTCCTTCCGATGTAGACGTGGCATAAGATTTCACAGCTGGTCGTTGTCCTGATTTGCTGACCTGCTTGTCCATCACCTTCCCGTCGCTTGGCTTCTCCCCATGTGGTGAAGTCGATGCTGGTACCTGTGACTTGTCTGACGTCAAGTTCCTGCCATGAGGAAGTGCAAACGCGGTAATGTATTCGGACTTTCCGTCATTCATTCGGCCTTCAATTGTTTTGTCCTTAGATATATTTTCTTTGAATGAGTACTCTGTCGTTGGACATTATTATTTTTGTAAGGGCGTTTCGAAATTTTCCCCTTCACCCAATGTCGATCCGTCAGCTCAATGCGGACCAGACAGGGAAGAGCAATTTCTTATTTCTCCCTTTGGAACTGGATTGCTTACCCTTATTGATTCTTAAAATAGCCCTTGCTCTGATCACGATATGCTGTCCATTAGCAAAAATATCCTTCTGACCCTAGTTGATTCTGTGACGCCAATGTTTATTTCTTCTGTAACACCTGACGTCGTATATTTGAGCCGTAAAACTTTTTCACCTTCCTCTTTCCAGAGGATATTGAATGATTGCGTTTCTCCTCATCTTCTCTCTTCCTTTTTTTCGTGCTCTCTGAGATTCGGTAACTAGCCAGATATTGAATTCAGAATTTGTTAATATGTTTGGAACGGATAGACAGGCATCCGCCTCAGGCTGATTGTCATCCCTCACCCGCATATAACCTCCTCATCCAGAACCTATCACGCCTTTTTGTTTCTTATTTTATCCATGTTCAATGCGAGGGTGTTGTATGGAATGGAGGTTGCTTCCGACCCCGATGGCGTTTTTGTCGTCAATTGGCCAAGTCGCCGGCCTCCTACCAGGAAGACTCAACCTCTCTCTTTCCAGGGTGCCCTGATAACCATGTCCTTATTTTGCGATGACGCGATCATGAAATCTCCCTTGATGAGTGGTGATCTTCACATGCGGTCATCCTCAGCCATGCAAATCCAAGTTGCATCTCATCTTCATCTCATCTCTTCCCTTCGCGTTCCCGGTTCATACTTGCAGGAATGTCGTTCCCTCCTCTCCTGCTGTCAGCACCGTTTCTCCGCATGAAAATGTCATCATTCTCGTTTCAACACGTGGACAAGGGTCCATGATGTGCTTCCACAAGGCTTAGTGTCATTAAATCCGCCTGAAACTGGGATCGTGGTCTTATATAAGACGATGCTCCGAGCAGGTATCTCCATATTCAACCGCCTGGCCAAACGTGATATCATAGTAACTTGCTATCTCACACTGACTTGGGGCAGCTGATATGCCTTTAGTTTTCATCTGGTGACAAGAAGCGCCCTGTGTTGCGTCTAGGGTCGGATAACTGCCCTGACACGACGTATATCTATATTTTCTTGAAATCGATGCTCTGAAGTTCCTTGTCCCAGCCCGTTGGGGTGGTCACGTGGACACTTCCTAGCTGAAGCTCTAGAGCTTTTTTGTCTGGACATCGGAATATCTTCAACATCCAGCTTAATCGCCAGACGGAGAGGGTCTTTTCGTTGATGCGGCTCTAGCACAAGCTACAGAGGGCTGTGGTATTGCAGTTATTAGTTATGTATTTCACCGCGGAAGCTGGAATATCAGAGTCAAGCAGTCACTTAAATAACCACGAGGTACGGAGTACCCAAACCACCTTCTCGCCTGGCCATCTACTCAATACCTGGAATTAACTAATTAGTACTCTGTGGCTGTCAAACCATTGATGCTAAACTAACTAACTAACTAACTAGTTAGTTACTATAGTAATTCACATGGAAGACCAAAGAAAGGGCAATCAACTTATGCTAATTGTCTTCTTCATCATCATCATCATCATCATGTCATAATGGCGCAGTCGCCGGCTACTTTCTAAAAGAATGGTCCCCAAATATACTGCCCCCTTCTGTTAGGCGATATCTGATTTATTATCTATTGAAGACTTTCAGCACCGAACTTCCACGATATCAGAGTATCGAGCATTGATGTAATTCATACCCTTCGGCGTTGCATTTCCATAGTCAAGCTTCCGGGTAGAAATTGAAAACAATTGACAGGCCGTGCTCATTCTTAGTCTCCCCCTGTTGAGAACATGAGAACTCCGATGTGGAATTCCCGACTGCCATTTGAGCTTTTGGAGGAGATTTGCTCCTATCTTGGTGCGCATGATCTTCATTCTCTCAGGTCAACATGCAATGCATTCTCTGGGGTTACATATATCCTGGAAAAAATAATTAATCAACACCTGAAGGACTTCGTCAATGATTTCGATCGCAGCTAGGAAAATGAGATGCCCTCGTCTCGGGAGCCTTTGCTCTTAACTACTTTCCTAATGCACCGCAGCGGACGTCGCAAATAGACGTTCATATAAGGGCTGGGGACAACTACGATGGCTTATTGAGGTACCTGCAATTCACAGAGAAATAATATCCTTGTAGATCTTGTCATCCATACTTACAGTTGACGCTCCCTACCTCCATCTGCTGATATTATTAGATACTTTTGCTAACATGTACGCCATTTAATTACGTTGACAGTCTAAATCATTCAAACGCCGCGGCAATGGCAAACCAGGGATTGTGAACGTTATAGTCGCTGACGATATACCAGTCTGCGCTTTACTTCATGGCTCATATACCACGGCATGTCTCAACATTATAACCTGAAATAAAGCTTACTGCCTTTCCCCCCATCCGACTCTTGCTCGGCGGAAGATGGTCCTCCTAAAGAAAATGGACGATAGTTTCGGTAAGCTTTTTGCTATATACGAACGCTTAGGCTTGTCTTCCGGGAATATTTTGTGGCCACATAACCCTCCTGGCAGATTCTCATGGGATATCGTCCCTCCATGCCATGAGAAGATGTTGGCGGCTCGATGGGTCGGCAGTGATTCCCTAATTGTTAAGCTGAGTGAAAGGCACTTGGGAAAACCGAAAGGCCTGGAGGAACCAATTGAATATTATCAATATCATGTCTCAGAAAGCGGGGCAGGAGCAGAATATGCAATGCACATGCAGCCCATGTATTTGCTGAGTTCTTCGGTGCTACGCTACAGGTATATATATGTCAGGTATATGGTATTTCATGGCGTGACGCTGCACTGGGGTGGTTACATGCAATCGAGTTGGCAGAGCTGTATAAGATTGAGTCGAATATGCGATTACTAGCAGTAAAGCTGCTCTCAGGGCCTCGCTTGTACCCAAAAAGCAATGATTGGAACGTGCAACGACCTTCGTCAGCAGGGAATGAGAGAAACCAGAGACATGGAGTTATGCTGATCACCTAATTCCTGAGTTGTATAAGAGATGGGAGAAACCTCTTCGGATTGAAGAGGCCGACAGCTAGATCTCTCCGGAGTACATATGATCATGATGAAGTGTCACAGATAATTCGGTGATATATGTGAGTTGGACCTCAAGCAATAGCTAGGACTTAGAAATCTCGTCGTTAAAGCCAGTAAGGAAGGCTTACTATGATGACATTTGGATAAAAATGTTCAAATTTACGGAGAGTAAATGAATCACCTATCTCTAAATATGGCATATCACCGTATCTAACTTGGTATAGTTATATCAAATTGAACCGAGATAGCGTTTTGATAGTGAGATTTGTACTCCAAAATTAGCGAATCAATCTTCTATTTTACTACGTAAATAGCTTAAGCCTGTTGCCCAAGAAGCCGTCCAGTATGTAAAATAAAAGTTTTATATACAAGCTAGGCTATAGTACTATTTCTATGTCATTGATCAGTTTACGTCGTCCCTAGCGGCGGCAGCAGCGGGTGCATTGAAAGTAACAAGCTAGTTGGATCTGCACATTCGTAATCGTATGCTTGACCCATTATGTCGAGGACTTCATCTTCTTAAGGCAGGGTTACTACGCTTGCTAGCCTGCTGGATATCCTTGTAAAAAATCTGCATTCGTTATGCATCTTCCTGGTATTTTAGAAGTTGGTTTGTCTTTCTCCGGGTGTTTCCGAATGAAGCTCTAAGGAGGGTCTGGAGAGGAGAAGGACCAGTTTCTCAAGTTTACTGACCTGGTTTCTGAAAGTGAGGAGCAACTCCTATGTATTCATCCAGAATAATGATTGATAGGGCCTCTCAATTCAGGGGAAGACATGAGCAGTCAGATGGCCGGGAGACTTATTGGATGAAGGGAGAGAAAGTGGAAGAATAGGGGTTGAAACTAACAAGTTGATTTCATTGGCGTATTTTAGAATTTGAAGACGGTCAGCCAATAATAATGCAAAACGCTTTTGTTACCAAATTAATTAGGTTCACTAGTCGAAACTCTGTTGGTTTGCTTGAACTGCCAATATCAACAACATCGCCTCCTTGCAGACCTTGCATTTATTGAAAGACAAAACTGACACAAAGTACGGAATACATGCCTCGGATTAGGCGCATACTTCCATATCTGCGCGAGTGATGCTGTTAACTACCTGACTGTTCAGGATGGCTGTCAAATCGTGTTTCAAGGGTCCATGGCTTATTCTATACTTGTGGTATGCCGAAGGGGGTTTCCCTGGGAATTAATCCCTACCAGGCTTAGATGGTAGTTATCTTCATTATATACACAGCTCTATAGCCCTCTCCCTTGCTTCAAAGCTTGTTCTGAAAGCATGAAACGGCGATGGTGTCCATTCTACCTTCCTCACCTTCAACCGAGGAAGGAATGACTGTTTGTTTCTATCCTCAGCCTTTTGATACCCAGATTTGCCGCCATGATGCCCTTGACACCTTGTGTGACATATTACCGGAGAGCTCAGAAAGCCACCCACAGAAGACGTCGTATACAATTTGAGAACTGCTCGGCTTGATACTAGTCTATTATCGTGAACTCCTATTCTCGAGGCCTTTCTGTCGGCATCCCTCTCTCGACCAACTTCCCCCCTTCGTCGCGGCTATACGACTATACCATCAAATATGAAGATTCTTTTACTATGTATACCATGGAAAATTATAGCTCTACTCTATTTACTTTTCCCATACTCCCAGGCTGCTTCGCAGGTAATTGACAACGATGGGCAGCAACAGAACCAATGGTCACGGCTGAGAACCGCGCGTATCGCTGGCAAAAGGGTGCCACCACTCTATACAGGAGACTTTGGAGATTGTATGGTCAATTCAATGGTGAAATTAACCCAATTTCATGCTGCTTACTATCATGATGATCTGATGGTGGGTTTTCACTTGGATGGCAATACATCTCTCCAAAATGAATCCATTATGGGTATGATCTTTCCCTATATTTAAATCAACCCACAGAAATTTGGAGAACATTATCTAATCTCTCCATTATACATCGGTTTTTTCGCGTATGGAAAAAGAAGAGTTGATCTGATATTTGATCCCTGTGAAGCAAACATTCGGAAGTAAGCATATGACTGTTCCCTCTGAGACCATCACGCACTTACTTATCATGACTACGGGCTGAATAGTCTCTGCCCAATGGATGCTTCGCGTCAAATAGGAGATGGCGGCCTGCTGCAACTTGCCCCGACCGACATTTCAGAAATCTCACAGACGACCTTACGATTACCTGACTTGGAGGGCCGAGCAGTAATGCGGATTTTCTCCAACTCCACACGATCTCAAATAGCTTGCTACGCTTCAACGGTGACCAACGGCGTTACAATGTCGCATCCACAAGCAGTGGGGTCTCTCCTGGCTCTGGTAATTTTCATCACATTCATCCTCAGCCTTGCAACCATTTTCTATGGTGAAGACATCATAACTATGCAACTCCATTATTCCCACTCTTCGTCTTTACTCTTGGCTTTTACTGTTCTGCACCACATTTACTTCACTGGTGCTATATCTGCAAATTGGCCTCGAGTGTTGGTCGAATTTTGGTCGAATTTTGCACCCTTTGCAGGGATGATTTACTCCAAGTCGATGCAGAGGTCGATAGATAGATTGGTTGGGGCGGATAAAGGAGATATTCGTATTCTTGGAGCAAACCCTGTTGGAAATGTTTCCCCTCGCCTCGGCGGTTACAATGTTACAAACATATACAACATACCACCATCCAATAGGACTTTTGGACCCTTTAGAACTGGCTTAGGGGCACCCGTGGATGAACAGGATTCTCATGTTTCTGCCCCCTCAGCTTCCCTGTCATCGGCATTCCAGTGGCAAGGCCAGCTTGTCAATGATGGGCTTCCAATGCCAGGGAACTATTCTGGCTTTGCTGGGACTCTCTCCATACAGAAAATTCCAGCTGTGAATGCTTTCACTACTGGCCTACTATGGATCCTAGTCCTAATCGCTGCCCTGACCGCCGTGATACCTGTGGTCAAAGTGATAATTGAGTTACTTATCCACTGGAAGGTCATTAAAGGAAGACAGGCGCAAAACTTGGCATATTTTCGAATACACTGGCCAGAGTTTGTCCTGGCTATGCTACTCCGGTCCTTGTTTATCGGATTTGGGATGCTAAGTTTCCTAGCACTGTTCCAATTCGGATTTGGGGGCGCAGCTTCAGTTAAAGCATTGGCAGCGATTGCATTCCTTGTACTCATTCTTGGATCAGTTTCAATTACGGCGTATGCTATATCTTATCGCAACGCTCATTTCACGTCCATACCAGAAAAAAAGCCACTCGTTTTCGAAAGGAGGAAGTTGTTAAACATCATCCCGTGGTTTGTACTTACAACAAAGGGCAGTACGGTATCAAAAGAACCCTCTACAACTCTACAAAATTATCCGTGGTGGAAGCCCTATGTCCATGATACTGGTTCAAATGAATCTAAATTTCTATTGCGATTTGGCTGGTTATTGGCTCGCTTCAAGGATGACAGATGGCACTTTTGTGTGATATGGCTGATGCATGAGTTCCTTCGTGCATGCTTCCTTGGAGGAGCAGTCGCAAATCCGATATCCCAAACCGTTGGGTTGTTAATTCTCGAGATTGCTTTTATGATTTGCGTTATAACCATGAGCCCCTTCGAGGCTAAACGGCTGAGCATTGTTCTATACACGCTATCATTTAGCAATATCTCATCGGCCCTGCTGTCCATACCATTATTGGCGCAGCATAATCTGAACAGACTGGCTGCTTTTGCTATTGGAATGGCGATAGCCATCATTCATAGCATTCTTGTTCTCCTCCTATTGATTTCGATGCTAAGCGGCATCATAACCAGTTATATTTCCCTCACCAGGAATCGAAGGATCCCAGCCGATCAACTTGGCTCCCACCCAATACGAATGAGATACTTGGGGCATGTGAATAGAGGAATCGGTTACCACCCAGGAGCATCCTATTCCACTCCTGGATCAATGTCACCAACTCCAAGACAAGCAAGTTTCAAGGTTCACTCTGTCCGGAGATGTCCCAAAATTATAGATGAGAGCCCAACGCCCTATCATCGAAACCCATCCACACCCACTTCTTCACTACGAGTATCTCGTCGCACATATGCACCTCCATTTCCCTTGGACCCGTTTACGCCTCCTACTACTGCGGATTCTGCTATCTTGGGCTTTAGAGACACCGACTCCTCTGATCCATTCACCACCCCCTCGACTATGGACCTGGGCCTTTCGGGCCTTCAAAGAGAAGACTCTCTTGGACAAAATAGTATGGTTTCTGAACCCATCCAAGGTAGACTCTGCAGAATTACATCCTTGGAAACAGTTCTTTCTCGATCAACAAGCAGGCATGAACACAGCCAAGGTGACAGCTTGTGCCTCACCGATACATTTGAGACTGCGAGGTCTGATCTGGAACCTCTACGGAGTTTATAACCCCTCTAGAGGACAGAGAAGCGGAGGGCGCATCTTATTCTAACCTTTAGATTCTTATTTAACCAGACTAGGAAGACAAGATCATTCACTTCTGTGTGCTTATCATTATTAATAAGGCCCCTACTCATAGAAATACATGGTAATATTTTTGAGCTCCAATCAAATACTGGCTTAATTGAACATGACAATAGCCACTGTTACCTGGCCCCATTTGCATCCGTAAATCATATTGTCAGACAACTATATCCAATATTTAGGTATATATATATAAGCAGGCTTGCCAAAAATGTATGTATATATAGGCGGCTGGATGATTAGGCATCCAAGCCTAGTTTTTCAAGTAGCTGGTCCAATTTGTTCAGGAGAAGCTCATAATCAATAGCATCTCTAGAGAATTCATCTCCAGCTTCCCGGCCATCTAAAGTCCGAATGACACCGCTTGTATTAGTTTGCTCACTCTTTCCATTTGTCTGGATCTTCGGAGGCCCCGAATTGACGACTTTGTTTGAGTCCCCTTGCTGTTCCCTAGCAGAGTTTGTATCACTGGGCTTTCCATTAAACGACGAAGGTGGAGGTGACAAAGGGGTAGGCGATATGATATTTCCGTTGCTATTTGTTTCAGGGGAAGAGTTTGAAGGAGTGTTGGTGTTTTCTGTTGGGTCGCCTTCGTTTGGAACGTTCTCGGAGCTCAAGATATCTATACCAGAATCCTCAAAACGTAATCTGAATCGTTCAGAGAGATAGTAGCGAATGTCGTCTACCAACTCGATGGAATCTGTTTCTTGTCGTTTTTGGATGCGCTCGGCTGACTCCTTCACTAGCTGTGCGAACTCAGGGTTGTCGATATGCGCCTCTAACCTGTAGGCGAAGTATCTGGCGGCGAACTCCTCAAGTCGTTGGATGCGCATCAGCCAGCCTGCACGGAGAATTTCATAGACATCGATTATATCGTCGCCTCCTTCTGCTTCCTTCCCGTCTTTTGTTGATGTTGACTGTTTTGTATCCGCTGATGGCTTTGAACCTAGAGATGTAATATTTCCGCTTCCTAGTGTGCTAATGAGGACAGCTGCCTTTGTTTTTAGCCGTTCGATCAGTAACAGATCCGCAGCGAACAGAACATCAACTGCAATTTCAAGAGGGAAGTCCGCTTTTTCCGTATATAAGAAAGTGAGAACTATCTCCAACACGTCTGGCGAACAGTCGATTGGTATTATTTGCAAATAGTTCGTAACTTGGGCTTCACGGAAGCTGGAAGAAAACATGAGCGAGAAAAACTCCGAACGTAGAAGCATCGCTCGATGGGCTGGGAAAAGAACTGATTTCCTTTTTGATTTCTTCTTGGGGGTGTCTAGAGATAGTCGTGAGAAGCCTCCAATAGGTATACCACTACCGCTTTGTTCAAGACTTCCATTTTCGCCCTTTTTGATTTCTTGCGAATCGTCGTTTTCGCTGTCATCTTCGTCAGCTCGAAGGAGGACGTCAGCGAAGATACTATTATCCCGCGACCACTTAACCTCATTTGCTCTATCCGTGTCAATCACCACTTTGTGCTTGATGATATTTTCTCGAAACCATGCTTCCATCTGATTTCGACCCTTGCTGACTTCATCTGATCTCCTTTGCCTGGTTAATCTCCTGTCACCGCTGTCCAGTATGGTATCAACTAGGCCGCGAAGTTCTAGGTGATTGGCAATTCTGTCTATTCCTTCAAAGACTTCTGCCTCTGAATAGAGACCAGCTCCTGGCCCGGATCTCAAATCTCGTGGAGCATCGCCCAGATACAAGTACCTGATCCCTGCACTAAATGCTGGAGGCGGTATTGTATTTGGCAATTTCCACGAAGTCGCTTCCGGAGCGGCGGAAAGTTTCTTATGGAAATATGGTGATCGTGCAGACAAGATGAACTTGTGGAGGTGAAAAGTCTCATCTCCTGCTGTGACTGCGATATCCGACGTTTGAGGATGGTCTCTGCTTAGCAACGACGTTATGTGAGATGCGAAAGGTTGGAGAGGATCCGTTGATTTTGAATAGTCGTATTCAAGAAGGAGGTTTCGTATCTTCGAGTTTAATGCGTTGTAGAGGCATCTACCAACAAAGGGCAAAGAATTGTGAGTATAAATGTTGTACCTTTCATGTCATCTTTCTCCTAGAAGGTGGAAATAGCAGGAAAGAGAATAAGGGAATAGGCACACCTTTCGCCCTGAAAAGTGTCTCGTTCGCATAAAGCACCAGAATCAAGGAGAAGTTGTACAACTTCGTAGTGGCCACAAAGACTAGCCTTTTCCAGGGAAGAAAGAAACAGAAGTAATTGTCACTCTTTCAGTTCTCATTATAAAAGCAAATCATATTTGACGTGACCAGGGAGCAAATGTGAAGGAATTTATTCCACTTTCCAGCCTGGCTGAAAGCATTGACAAGGAAGATACGCTGCCGCTTGTCGAGGACCCCCGGCAGGCTGGAAGGATGAAGGGAGGAGATTCACTCACAAGTATCAAGGGAGTGCAGTCAAATAAATCTCTACCGTTAATGTTCACTCCCTCAGTTATCTTCTCCTGACATGCCTTAAGATCGCCTCTTCGACATGCTTCGCAGAGCTCTCGAAACGGTTCACTCAGGTCCAACGGGTTGTCTTCCTTGAGCTCTCCTGCACCGATCAACTTTCGCTCGTTGAACAGGCTGGTTTCCAACTGGTCCTTCCTCAAAACTTGTGACTCCGACATCGTTCCGCGCTTCACAAGCAAAACAAGAAAAGAGAGAGAGCTGTCTGCTCGCCGCTGCCTCTGGCTTCTGCTATGGACAAGATCTCGCCGTCGAAGCAATCTCCGTGTTGAACACCGAAAAAGAAAGCTGAGGTCGAGAGTGGCAGAAAAGCTTATCGATAACGGGCGGCTCTAAGGTATCTCCGATCGGCCAATAAGAGTGGACACCAGCCCACACCGCTTTACCCGCAGCCCGCTAGTCCTCTTACGGCGCTAGTTTTCATCTCCCGTGACCAACTCTATTACTCATTAATTGACTAATCTTCTTACTAAGCAATTATCTCCCTGGTTGCTGCGCAACGAGATCGCAACCAAAACATTTGAAAAAGGTGCGAGGAGAGAGAAAGATAACTTCTTCTTCTCCTCTTGCACACCAACTGTCCAGCTTGCAGGCCGTCGCCATTCCTCGAGGCTCCAGACGCCGTTACTAACATAAACAGGTTGTTCTTTCGTTCATCTTTTACTCTATGTGTTGATACACCTCTTCTCCTTGACTTTAATATCTATACCTCCAGGTTAATCATGGCTATCGCTTTGGCAGAAGCAGACAAATATGAGCTCCTTGAGAGAATAGGTAGGGAACAGCCCTAATTGTACCAATATGCATGGCAGTTTGGACTAATATTCTGTCTATAGGAAGCGGTTCTTTTGGTGTGATTCGGAAGGTTAGGAGAAAGGCAGATGGATTCGTATGTCACTTCCCTGCCGGTAAGCTACAAGGGTTTAGTTGTGCTAACGGTCTCTATAGATCCTATGCCGAAAGGAGATTAACTATCTCAAGATGTCCCATAAGGAACGTGAACAGCTCACCACTGAGTTCAACGTTCTGAGTTCACTCCGACACCCCAACATCGTAGCATACTACCACCGCGAACACCTCAAGGCGACCCAGGACCTATACCTATACATGGAATACTGTGGTGGTGGGGATCTTAGCCGTGTGATCAAGAACCATAAGCTAGCTGGTACTTTTGCTGAAGAGGAATACGTCTGGCGTGTGTTCTCCCAGCTGGCAACCGCTCTGTACCGTTGCCATTATGGAGTTGACCCCCCTGAGGCTGGTTCCAATGTTCTGGGGCCAACACCAAAATCATCAGGGCTCAAAGGAAAACAGGCCCAAGTGATGATCCTTCACCGAGACCTGAAGCCAGAAAACAGTACGTTATTTGTGGAATATACAAACTCGATCTGATATACTGGGTACGTTTGCTAACACCTATCTAGTCTTTTTGGGAGAGGATAAATCTGTCAAGCTGGGCGACTTTGGCCTGTCCAAGCAAATGGGTTCTCATGATTTTGCCTCGACGTACGTGGGAACACCGTTTTACATGTCTCCCGAGATCTCCGCAGGCGAGAGATACACCTTGTACTCCGACATCTGGTCCGTGGGCTGCATTATGTACGAACTATGCAAGAAAGAGCCACCATTCAATGCCCGTACGCATGTTCAGCTAGTTCAGAAAATCCGTGATGGGAAATTTGCCCCTCTGCCAGACGTCTATTCCAGCGAGCTGAGAAGCGTCATTGCCAGCTGTCTGAGGGTCAACCCTGACCACCGTCCAGATACAGCAGCCTTGCTCAAACTGCCCGTGATACGTCTGATGAGAAAGGAACAGGAGGTAGTTGAGATAAGCAAATCTCTCACAAGCAAGGAGGAGGCTGCTGCACAGAAGCTGAAGGATTTAGAATTACGTTACGCAAAATTGGAGAAGGAAAAGGCAGCCATGAAAGCAGCTATTGAAAGCTCTGTCCGTCGTGAGTGGGAAGTCAAAGCACGATTGGAGATCGACCGTCAAGTGCAGATGGAACTTGAGAAGCTTCGTAGGACTTTTGAAGTGGAGGTCGAGCAACGAGTTGCTTCTGAAATGCAGAAGTACAAGGAAGAAATGGCACAGAAGCATAATGTGGATCTCTCCCAGCTCGAGTCAGCTCATCATTCTTCCATGGGATCAAGTGATGACACTGATTTCCCTTCGTCCACCGATTTAAGCGAGCTGTCGCTTGACCCTCCTACCCCCGAACAGAAGAATGCAGGGAAAAAAGGCAACCGTACCCCATTCAGCCGTTCCAAAACCACGGTTGAATCCCCAATGGATGTCCAGATGGCAGAGCCATCGCCGGTTTGCATTGCCTCCTTGTCATTATCCCCGCGCCGGACCGCAGGGACATCAGCGAAGAATCTTTTCGCAGATGGAGGACGTACAAAGCCTAGGTGGGATGATGCCATTGCTATGTACTCCGATGATGAGGACGATATCCCTGACCTTCCGTCACCAACCCGCGCAAAGATTCAGGCTGATCCTAGCAAGCTAGCACATCGCCCCTTGATGCGCCAAAACACCACTGCCATGATGCAGAAGCTCACCACTCAACCGGATCTTTTCCCGGTTACCAAGACAACAGCAGTTCGACCTGCCCAAACTGCCACCTCGGCTGCACCCCAATCTACCGATGGCCGTCATTCTTCGGCTGATACTAGGAATAAATCACCTCAACGCCGCATTTCCAAAATTCCTTCCTACAACAACCTTGCTCTTGAAGGCTCCCCATCACGAAAGACAGCCATGATGCCTCCACCAGCAAAAGCAGGAACTAACCCTGGCGGAGAAGAGATGTTCAAGGCGATAATGCAACGCAACATGGGTGGAAGATCTCTCGTTGAGCTAGCCCAGGCCCGTGCTGGTGGACGCTCCCTTGACGAGCTCAAGCGCCCCGGGGATAGCAAAATCCCAGCTACTGCTGCATCTGCACCTGTAGCTGCAACCACCACCGTCGCCCAGCTTGATCCTCCAGCAACCTGGGACCCAGAGAGAGACGAAATGCCCAGCCCCTTTTTGGTTAGAAACAAGAAGGTTATCCGCAACTTCCGATGAGTCTCTGACATGAAAGAAATTAAAAAAAAAAACCAAAAAAGATTTAAAAAAAGACAACAACATGAACTAAACGAATGCATGTTTTCTTTCACGTCAGGGGATAGACTCGTTATAGGAGACCCGGACAGGCTGGTTTAATCATGGGGGCAAGGCAAGGTGATAATACCCTTTTTCCTTTCCTTTTCTTTTCTTTTGCTTCGGGTTTGAAATATCGTGCTCGGCATGAGCGATGTCATATCACCGGAGCCACCCCTCCACTCCCTCCCTTTCCCTTTTCATTTATTGATATCATTGTCGGCCATATGTCGTATTGTGTCATTCCTTAGTAAAGTTTCCTTTGTTTTTTCCTTTGTTGTTGATATCCTATATTTCGGCCTTGGGTTGGAGTAGCATCTGCATGGCGTTTTCTTGGACTAGTGGGAGTTTTGTATTAGTTTCATAGTTTCTATTCCTGTTTACTTTGATTTGAATAACTATCGCTGGCAATAGAACAGTGTATTTATGTTATATCGCTTGTTCAAATCTGATGTTCAAATGTCGGGTGTTGTAAGCAGCTATCGCTATCATTTGAACGGGGTTTAAGCCGAGGCTCATCCGCAACATGGTTTTTCCCTCGTATTTTGCCGGCACGGATGGAACTACCACCCTCCATCATATATATATCACAACATAGAAGGACAGGGACACAGACTTGCACTTGACATCAATATAGCCTTGATAAAATTGATATATCAGGACATCATGGTAGGCATATGGCAATGTCCCAAGGTATATTGCTTCAAACTAACCATTGCCTCGTACCTAGGCCTCCACACCAGCAACTGTCGGGCTTACCCAGCCAAGTATAATTAAATACCTCTACGCCTCTGCTGTTCTCCTCCATGCTGCAGACACTTATATATTTTACACCGGTTCCACGATCCTTTTCCCGAACCGCGTGCCGTTCCTCGAAAGCGCAATGGCACGATACTTCTGCCGAAACAGCGGCAACCTCGTTCTTCCCTTTGCGCTAAATGCATGGTTCCTGCGAGACTATCATATCCGTAAAACACATGTTGGGCGCGTTGTTGGGTCGTGCTTCTTGCTGTATCACATAGCCACCCTAGGGCTTATCAGCTGGAGTTCGTTCTTCTCCGGCGGTGCCGAGTATGAATTGGCTAATGTCTGGGGAATTTTGGGCCTGCACGCTGGCTGGGCAGGTGTTGCGGCGTGGGGATTGCTGTTTGCGTGATTGATAATTCTCCGGGAATGCTTTTTTGAATTGGCAAGGTTAGCTTGTTTGTTGATGGTACGGAATGGCTTAAAGGATAGCTGGACTTACATGTATTCCCAAGCGGAAGTGCGCCAGGATGTGATTCTTCTTCATATATTGGGGTTTCCCCTCTTAGATAAAAAAAAAATTCAAGAGCCCCATCAATTGCCTTCATCCTCGACTTCTTCAATTTGGACGGACTTGAGCTCACGGTTGAACCGTTCTTCCTCTTCTTCGAGAGAAGATGCCGCCGCGTTTGCACTTGGAGTATCTGCCAACTGGCTAGCGTTGGGGCCACTACCACTGACCACATACCCGGCCTTCTCCAACTTATCCATCTCTTCAGGTTCAACGAGTTGGCCTTCACCCTTAACAGCAGCCTGTTTCATCCTTACTGTTGTCGGCACGAACTTGTTGATAGCTTCTTTTTGTAGATTCCTGAGAACGGGCGCAGATTCGTAGACTGCCTTTGCTTCTGGTACCGGGGGTTTAGGAGGTAGCTGATGCACACTTCTCTCACTACCAGCTGCCACGCCTTCGCCCTCTTCGGTATTGTTGGGTCCTCCTCGCCGTCGTTGGTGGTGTTGACGCGGGATCGGGGGAGGTGTGTCTCTGGGCATAGGTATCCTTCGAACACTCTCGTCTGTCTCGCTGCCACTGCTTTCCTGCTGTCTCCAGTTGCGTCCTTCACGCTGCCCATCCCTTCTCCGCTTCCCTAGCACATTATGACCTTGATCTCCGTCCCTGTCCCTGTCTCGACGCGGTCCGCCATCTCCGCGCCCAAAGACCGGTGCCTTATCTCCAAGAGCTTCCCTTGCCTTGTTAACAGCTCGCAAATCTCTCTCAAGGGCTTCAAGGATCTCCTTTTGCTGTGGCTTGAGCTGTTTCCCGGCCTCCTCAGTTGCTTTAAGGTCGTCTATTTGTCGTTGGATGCGGTATGGATTTCGCCGTGCTAGCTTTTCATTGCGCCTGTTCAGCGCCTCCGCCTTGCCTTTCTTGAGCGCCTTTTGCTTCTCAAGCTTCCGCTGAGCCTGCGCGGGGTTGACAGTTCGTTCTTTGTCTTTGGCCATGGTGCAGTTTGTCAACTAGGTGGTGACCGAGTTGGTTGTGGTTGTGGTTGGTGTAGACTGTGAGTTGTCGCATTTGGTTGAATTAGTTGCATTTTGGACGTTGCTTTTTGGTTGACTCCAGCGTTTGGCGGCTTCAACTGCTACAACCAACTACAACCAACTACAACATTCAGCGAAAGGGCCACAACAGCCCACCAGAAGCCTCGCCATCTCGTTATATGTGGATGAGCTGGTGTGCTATATACTGACATGGCTAGAGCCAGCATTTATACCCTTCCTCAGCTGGGCTTGGTGGATGGGCGACGCAGATGGGCGTGGTGAATGCAACCAACAAATCGGCATCACGACGGGCTGTATCTGGGAGTGCCCAAAGGTATATAAGTATACCTATTCTGACCCAGTTTCGGTTTATTCAGTCCCTGAACTGAGCGGATAGACCCAGCCATGGCTCCTTAACCGTCGTGAGCCAGTACCGAGAGCTTGTTCTTGAGCGGTTGTTGGGCGACAAAATGAACATCGGGCCCCTACTGCAAGCTGCTGCTATCAGTTGAAAATCCTTCAAACTGATATCAATGACAGAAACAATAATTCCATAGGCAATGATATGACAACCATAATATCAAAGGAATCAACGAGATGGCTCAAGGCTATGTCCTCGATTTTACACCCGGGGATTCAAGGCAATGTTTGTGCCCGCCCTAGTAACGGTTTAATACTTCATAACCAGCAATATTGTGCTCAAAATGGAACATGATTTGTTAAATACGGATGTCCGGAAAGCAGAGCTAGTATGGTGATACCAGTACCTTGCATTAAAGACTCTTGCGAGAGATGGTGTATTCGTATTCAACTCCACGTTGAGTGACATGGATGGACATGATAACTCACGATACCAGCTTATACATGAATGCGGAGATGGGAATAAACTCACATTTGACAGACCACGAGCTCCAGCGAGGCCTATAAGTCTACAGCACGCAGCGGTGTCTCAGAGTCAAGGCCCTGGAGCATGTCGTCTTATATGACCCCTTATTGACAGCGGAAGTGGGCTTCTGCTACTAAATAGACGATCCTATCTGCGGCATGATATCTCACGGCCAGTGCCTTGATCATTTTCGATCAGCACAACCCCTCGTTTCCTGTTACTGAATACCTGAACACATTCTTCACAGCCTATGTCCCGGCGAGCACACTTCTCCAGTCAATCGCACAGGCCCATGCGTTGATGTTGTACCATCCAACCTCCATCAACCCAACATCCGCAATGAAGGACAAGATCTTTGTCTTGGGGTTGGCCCCTCTGGCCTTACTCGCGGTGCTATTAATCATATGGGCTGCCAACAGTGCTGTTCTGAGTATCATATACCGGTTTTGACGACGCGGTGTTCAGAAGTGCTGGATGAAGATATTCTCGTTTTGAGGCCGACTACTGAAGAGGTGCGTGCCCGGCATCAATATCCTGGTAAACCAGGAGGACGAGGATCCGGCCAGTGCGACACTCTCCGCTCGATACCAGAGTTTGTAAGGCGACTCTCGAATGCGAGATGAGATCGGCCACGAAAGTCTGGTAGAGAAAGGTAACCGGGTCTAACAAGGAGAGCTGTACGGTTAACCGCCAGTGGATTGATCAGCTAGCTGTTTAGTTTTTCGCCTTCATCAGCGTCAAGCAGGAGAGATCAGCTATACGAGACTCCTATTCGCCGCAGGCCGCCGATGCAGGAGCCCTGCAGCTCACAACGTCTACGAGGCACATTAAACACCAGCGGGAAGCCCGCCGGGGCTAGGATTGGACGGCTATAACGTCGTCGTACATATCGACTGCCGCCTGCCATTGGGCCTGCGTCTCTCTTGAGAGTACGCTTGAACGTCTGGGGTAGAAGGGCGAGAGAAAAGCAACGGGAATCAGGCGTTTATACGTTTATTTCATGCGCAGAAAGACCGCCGCTGCCTCACCTTGGGCAGCCTTACGGGGCAGATAACTATCTGATCTCTCCAGCTGCTGGCCATTTTTGCAGCTCTCCAACAGCCTGTTTTTCTAGTTGGTTGGCTATAGCTAGTTATAGAGACTGGAGGTAGTTATCAAAAATCGGAATATCAAAGTAGTTATCAAACCGGCGGCCGGCAACTAGATATTTGAACGCAGGTCATGCAGCCAGATTAGCCGCCCACACTCACACACTCTCACACATCCCCGTCCGTAGACACAGGCAGAGGCCGTATAAATAGTGAACAAACAACCAGCCTGTCCAGCCCGCCCGGCCGTCCGCGTTGCAGCCTGTGGTCGCATCCTCGGCCGCTCTCCCTTGCCCCCTAAAGAGTAGCAGCAGGAAGACTTGACTGCCAGCTTGTTTCTTTTTTCTCCTCGTTTTTCCTTTCTTTTTCTGCTTCTACTTTGCGTCCTTGAGATCATCTGTGGTGGTGGAAGAAGAAGAAGAAGAAGAAGAAGAAGCGCCCGCTCGCTGCTGGGGGATTTTCTTCTCTCTCTCTCTCTCTCTTCCTCGCTCTGCGTCTCTTCTTCCTTGTGCCTCCTGCGATCAGTGGTCGAGTGTTATCCTCTTGCCAGCGTCCAGGTAACCCGCCAGCTGGCTAACTAGTATCCCCCGGCCGTGTCTGTATCTTCGCCGCCGCCGCCTCTGCCTCCTCTCCGCCTCGAGCCCAGATATCTCAAGAGACAGCGAGACACCGGTGGACAACAGCGTAAAAAGCCTTCGTGAAGCCGAAAAACCCGACTCCTATCGCCGGCTGGAGTCGAGAAGTCGACGGTGCTGTCCGCGGCGGCCGCTTATCCCTCTCGCAACGCTTCTCGCCCTTCCTTCTTCCCATCCACCATGAACGGCGTCCTCTGCCACATATCAGTCTTGATCCAGCTCCCTGACGGCGTCTCTATGTTTTGAGGAGCATGTCTCTGATATACCAGGCCCATCCCCAATGTCCGTATCAACGTCTATTCCCGATGCCCGTCTTGGCCTCACGTCGTCTGAGTGGCAGATGGTTGTCCACCAGCAGCAGATCGCATTGCAAGGGAGCCATAATGGCAGCATCGCAAGGGGGAGGGGGATGGCGAGGAATAGCAACGCCAGCTCGAGGGCTGCCAGCGCCGCCAGCACGCAGGGGAGACTGCTCCTGGACCCAGACAGCCTGCAGGCCCTCTACTACCAGCTCGACCACCTCATGAGGGACATCCAGCGGAGGATTGACTACGTATGTTCTCCTTGTACTAGTTATGCGATACTATCTATATATACGGCTGATGGCTAACGGGTACCAGTTGAACGAGCAATCTGAGATATCGATCCAAAACACCTACGACCAGGCAGGCAACGTCGTTGCAGACGCCGATAAGGAGATCGCACGAGTCAGACAGATAATCCTCTCCATCGACGAGCTAGAGACGGAATTCGACAAGATCCGGCGCATCAGAGATATAGTAAAGTCGTTTCGCTCGCGGGTTGAATCTCTCGATAATCGGCTCGACAGCGCCCAGCGAAGGAGACGCTGACAGTTACCATCCGATCCGGCCCTATGACTACGACCAAATTTTGAACGTCCAATCTACACCCGCAAACATACCACCCATCCTCACATCTCGGCCTGCTTATTCTATTATTATTTTTTTCCCTTTACTTGCACTTTCTGCTTTATTCTTTCTGAGCTTCTTGATATGTGACCTGACGAGAAAGACGCAGTTACGACTCCCCGGGGGCGCAGTGCCTTATACAAATTGCGCCCTTTTTTTTTTTAATATATCTTCAAATCCTCTGTACGATGACTACGACGGAACGGCTACCAAGTTTATATTCGTTTATTCACAATCCCTCCCCCTTTGGCCACGTTTTGGCTCATCAACTTTACTGCTTCACTTCCCCCGACCCGGACTCGCATCGATATCGAATGCGCATCCTCGTTCTCACAATGTTTCTCCGACTGCTGGATGGTCATCCGCACTCCGTTCTTCTTTTTTTTTCCCCTTCCATTCCGATATGCCAGACCTAGCGCTAATTCTTCGCTTCACGTCGATACGACTCTTCATTTTCTTTCTTTCTTTTTCCTACCGTCCGTTTTTCTTTCTTTTTCCCCAACTGGCTTTTCCAACTCATTTCTGCCTTGCCCGCAGTTCTCCCCCTGACCTTCGCTTCTCTGCCATCCCGTGGTCATTGTATTTCCCCTTTTAAATTTTTGCTCGTCTTCTTCTCATTCCCTTCTAGCATCTATACCGATATCCTGATCCTCGCGGATCCAATCACACCCCGGCACTCAACGGTGTTTCTACAGAGTACACCAGATGGACTGACAGGACATGAACTCCATCGTACCATATCACATAGTATGATATGTGGTTTTTATTCTCAGCCTTGTAGATAGCTCACTTTTCTTCGTTTTTCTTCTTCCCTCTCCCCCGTCCTCATCTGCGCACTCGCTGCTTGTTTTTTTCGATCTACTTGATACCAGTGCCGATTTTTATATCCTTGTCTTATTTACTTTTCTTCCTTTTTTTGGAGTTATTTCTTTTTTTCTTTTTTTCTTTATCTTCCTTACTTACTTGGTTACTCGGCTTGCTTTTTCCTGTTGTCGCCCGTTTTGCGTCTTTCTGTTAGTTCTTAAAGATTGGTTACATGCCTTACGGCAACACATATGCCTCTTCTCTCACCCACTACCACTTTGCCGAACTAATCACACTGTCTCCTCTAGTCTGTCCGGTTGCTTACACTTATCCGTCAGTTAGGGCTGGGGATGTCACTCTGATTGCACTGCTTCTTCAGTGACTTGATAGCAGTTAGCTATGTTGATAAAGTAGCAAAATACCAGTGATTACTTACAATCTATATGGCTACATGTTCCAGAATATACTTTGTATTTGGTCCCTTTGGAAACATGTCGCTGGTTAGGGAACAATCCAATTTGAAGGCATGCACGGCATATCCAAATGTAAAATGAGGCTCAACTGCATCTTTTCCAAATGACCTGAAAAAGGTAGCCTTGATATCAAACCCACCGAGTCTAATACCAATTACTACAGCCGCCTTGCCCAAAAATCGGTGTCTGACCCAACATTACAAGACTCTTGAAAACTTATCTATGGTTGGCCTGGGGATATCAATGAAGTGAGATGGGCCTAGCAATGAACATGGTGGCGGAAGAGAAGCCCTTGAATCTGACCACTCAGCTCTATTCACAAATATTAAACAATGGCCGAAGCAGACGAGTCAGATATTGTACGGGCGGATATTGGGGATGATATCATCATAACGGACTCAGATGAAGTGGACGAGCATTTTACGGATATATATGACCTGTCTTCCAGCTCTGACAGCAGCGATATGGGACATGGGATTATAGACTTTGGAATCAACACCATCTGCCATCTTATGGCAGGATTATGGCCACCAAGAAAACCATATACCTAAGTCCATTCAAGGCCATGTCTGTCGGCGGTGTTCAAGCAAAGGTCTTGTTCCGATATCTTTCAAAGATATAATCTGGTGGCAGGATGTCTGAGCTAGAGGGTCCTACGTAGCTTGGTCCTCTCCCTAGTAAAGATATCATGGAGGTAGTTTCGAACTCACAAGATGCTAGTTATAAATGATACTTCCAGCCAGAAGCCAATCTGGAAGTATTTCTTCATTGCATTGTCATAAATAAAGAGAGTCCCATAATGATGGAAGATTTTTGTCAACACTTTATGCCCATCTGGTTTTAGATTGCGGTGCTCGTTGCATCCAATAGTCCCTACGAGCTTTAGACACTTACGCCCCTATTTGTACCAGTTCGGCATCCTTAAGTTAGACTCATGGGATGGACCTTTGGGAGCGTTGAGCCTTTTTTTCTTTTTGGATTGTAGCGGATACTGCAGTAAGGTTTTCCTTCACCGAATAGCTCCAGAGTGGCATGGCAACTGTCGATGCCTGCCTGTTTCCATTAATTACAGAGTCTCTGGATAACGTTGAAAAAGACGGATTGTGGGTTGACCTGCGACTGCAGCCGTACTATGTTAACCTTCATTCCCACCCACCAAGCGTGGCAGATAATGTTGGGAACTATATCCACTAGTCGACTGGCCCATTTTGTCACAGAGAACCACCATGCACTTCCAGCCTTGGGGGTTATCCAACTCGCCCGGTAAGCTGGCTGTTGACCCACGTGGCTTTGACGCATGGTTTCCAAGATAACCTGACACCTCTTTGATCCTTTAGAATCGCAGTCAATGGCAGTATGTGAAGTGGGCAAAATTCTCAGCTGGTCTGGTATTTTATAGCTTGCCTGTAATGCTGCTTGTCCAAATGGATCATGATGACGCCATCTTGAATTGAATACAGAGGGTGATTGACGCCTTCAATTAGCAAGGAATGGTATCCAGTTTGTAGCACGTAGTTAACGACCCCTCCCAGGTATACAATGAAAGCCTGTTCTCTTTAGTGTATCGAGCCATCCATTGATGTCGATGGACTTTGCCTCAGCACTGAAGGGTTGAGAAGAGTAATGTTCTAGCGGCTGCGGTACGATATATCTCTGCTCTGGTTATCATGCTGGATAGTTATTGTATTTGGAGCCGCCTGGTCGCAGCGTAAGTTCAGACAAAGCGGGGCGGTGGAACAAGTTTCTATTGGTCAGCTGCGTTGGAATCGAGGATAAGGTTCGATTAGAGTGTTGAATATAGTAGAGCAGAGCGTATTCGCTGATTTCTTCAGGCCAGAGAAGGCGGGCGTTTGATCTCCATGATAATGGCAAAGGACATCCGTCGATGCAGAACTTTGAGGTCACAGGCTGAAGGAGGGAAAAAGTGCGAGAAAGCGAGAGAAAGAAAAGAAGGAAAGAAGTCACATAGGATACCAGCGATGACTAATATCAATGACTAAGTCATTACTAATATATTGCCAAGTAAATCACGTGTGAGGCTCCCGACGTCATTAAAATAAAAAAAAATAAAAATAATAAAATAAATATTGAACAAGAGCGATAGAGCTTTCGACAGCTTCAACACCGCAACGCAGCAGCTTTGCTTCTGTTGCTTAGCTGGCATACCCGGAAGTGAGCCTCTAAAGCATCGCATAGGCTGAGCCTCTTTGGTAATTTGATCCAGCGCCATGGAATACCACTCTGTACCGCTCGAAGAGCGCGCGAAGGATGAGAAGGGGAACACACTCCCATGGGGATATCTTTACAAGGAGTAAGACACCCCTAGCACTCCATAACATGGCCTGAATAGGCTGAATGAGCTATTTTGGCCTGTCGTTTTGCGACTTGAAACCCGGTTATGCCCCTGGGAAATGGCATAATGGCTGACGCTAGCAAACAGTGAATCCCGTAACCCTCGACGACCGCCGGAAGAGACAGGTCCATTTGGCAAAAGGAGGAATACACGATACGGATCGACCAGATCAGCTACACGAACGGGGACTCCAGCAAAGCGAGAGAATCCGAATGTTGCAGAGTTCGGCAGACTGTTTAGCCTGCAGCAAGAGGAAGAAGCGCAGCAGAAATTACTCGCAGCCAACAACACGACTTCGAATGACGCGGCGACTAGCAGGACACCGGGAGATGCTGTTGCGACCGAATGTATACTTTACGGGTACAAAGATAAGGGCGTCGAGTGGAAGGTCATCGACAAGTTCGAACGCATCTCACTGGGCTATATTTGCGAAGACTATTCCCGGACCGATCCTGAGATTAACCCCAAGTACCCTCAATTGCTTAGCGGAGGCGACGTCGTTATCCGCCCAAAGCTTTCAGCTGATGCCAACAGGAAATCAAAAAGATATGCTGGAGGAGCACACTGGATCAAAGTGACCTTTGACTCTTTCACAGCTGCTGATAGAGCCTGTCACTTTTCTCCCCAGGAAATCGATGGCTGTCTCGTACACTGCGAGATGTACCGTGGCCACGGACCGCAGGAAGACGCCCCTATCCTCAAAGCAACCCTTGAGCAGCAGTCGCGGCTCAATTCGATCTATCCATCTCTCAAGCCATCCACATCCGCATCACTACTGCAGTCAAACGAATATGATCGCTCATCTCTCCCCCGCTCGTTTTCATATACTCAAAGTAATAGCTTCGAGGCCCCTGCGTCCGTTCAATCCACCGCAACGGCCAGCTCTGCCACAGTCATGGGACAGAACACTATAGACGCGGACACCCTTCGCCAGCGCCCAGGCCGGTCTCAACCGGAACCCGAACCCGAAGAGAAGCCAGCCAAATCTGAATTTATGACCCATATACCCACGGTTCGACGGGCAGTTGTGCGTCCAGCTTCAGAAGCACTCCCTCCCCAGCCCTCAATGACAGAACGGGTGCTCCGATCGATACCAATTTTGAGTTGGTTCACGGGAGATATTGTCGGCGACGGGCCTGCTCTGCGAGAAGATGGCTCGTTTGACGATCAAAAGTCGAACCTCTACTGGCGATTCTGGCACATGGTCGACATGGTACTGGGAACCGATCTCTGCGGCCTCAAGGAAGAAATATAGCCAGCTCTTGCTCGATTTCCCTTCCCCGAACCCTCCTTGGACATACACCATACTGCACGCTCTAACTAGCCATCTTTCTACGACTCCCTAGCTCATCCGGACCCCAGCCTTGACCATAGCTGGCTCACAGCATCTTTTTGTATCTTGGACGAAACGCGTATGATAGCTCGCGCTTGTGTTATCGTTTGTTTTCTTTTTTCGTTTATCCTCCCTCCATATGACCTGTCTCCTATGTACTCTCTTTATTTCTCCCCTTCTCCCTTCTACTCCCACCACGCTTGCAGGGAGTTTGCTATGTTAATCCATGTTGCACTGACCCGGCGTGGACTGAGTCAAGGATCACTGTTATATGAGAGGCAGCAGGGATCCAGCATGGGGCTGGTTGAGGCTGGCTACCACCGCTACAACCTACTACTACCTAATGTACTTGTTCCATTTGTTCAGGAGGCCGAGATAGACCTACGACTAGACTTATGTGTTAATATATGATTGATACCACCCCGGAGCAGCTATCTATTAATATGTAGATAGTCGAGGCGACGCTGCGCATATTTGTCTATGCCCTCGTAGACATCTTCAGCCGCCCACCTCCCTGCACGGAACGGACCCTTGGTCATCCTTTATCTTCTCTCTTCTCTCTTCTCTCTTGTCTCTTCTCCCTTGTCTCACGAGAAAAGAATATGGCAGTCCTTGCCCTTCTACAGGGCCGCCTGCATGAACACCCCTGAGCTGCATGCATCATCGAATCAGCTCCTCCGTTATGTAGGGCTCTTGTACCAACATCCACCAGCATTAATGTCACCGCATATAATAACAAGCAGTCAGGCTGAGAAATAGGCTACGTTGCAAACCACAGAGCGCTGATCGTCAAGTCAGCCAGCTGAAAAGCCGCTTCTATTCGGCTCTGGGCCCTCTAATGCAGGATATTTATGGACAATGGCACAAAGCGATGCAGGGCGTGCACATCCGTCGCACCGCTTGCGCTGGTGACTGTCGGAGATGCATCGGAATTCGCGTCTTTTTGACGTTACGCCAGTTTAAATATAGCTGATTGTATGACTATATATAAACCTGGGGATTTCGTGCGGAAGGCTTTCAAACGCCTGCGTTCCCGGCGCACCACCCGCGACTATATAAAGACTGCCCAAACCGGAATACAGCCAGCACCAGAACAAGAGCCAGGAAAGGGACCACGACTGGCAAGATGGGTAGCATAGGCTATCAGGATACCGGCTATCGTCACCATGATCCTAACGTGATGCCTTCTCTTGCTCCTCCGCTGCCGAGAAACACGCCTGATCATGCCGCTGAGGAGGATAGATATGAAGTTGTGATTGCAGGGGTACGTATGGGACATGATTCTATGACAGTTTATGGCTGGTTGAGACAAGAATAATAATAATTGACTGATTATGGAGTACAGGCAGGCCCAGCTGGAATGCTGCTCAAGCTGCTTCTCTCGCGGTTTGGACTTGGAGACAAGTCGGTTCTGTGCATTGAGTCCAGGGACACTATCCTGAGAGCAGGCCAGGCAGACGGGATACAGCCACGGACAATGGAGGTCCTTAAAAGCCTCGGGCTGATGCACGAGATATCTACAGACGGCTGTCCAGTGTGGGAGGTTGCGTTTTGGAACCCTGTTCAGCAGAAGGGGAGAGAGGGGGAACCGAATACTGCTCCAAGGGGCATCGAGCGGACTGCCATCGTGGACGATGTTGCTCTCGCAGCCAGATATCCTCATGAGGCCACAACACATCAGGGGAAAGTGGAGCGTATCCTCGAAGACAACCTTCTCCGGTACTCAGGGGGCGTTCGGCGATCCACGGCCCTGCTCGACGTGCAAATTGACGAGAAAGGAGACCCAGCTTTCCCAGTCGTTGCTGAGATTGAATCCCCAACCGGCGGAAGACGGACTATTCGCTCCAAGTACCTTGTCGGCGCAGATGGTGCACACTCAACTGTTCGTCGATGCATGGGGTTGAAGCTGGAAGGGGAGATGACGGACCATATATGGGGTGTCATTGATCTGGTAGTTGATACGGATTTCCCAGACGTTCGAAGGCGAACTGCTGTGCATTCGGATGCTGGTTCCATAATGATCATACCTCGCGAGCGGTCCATCACGGGAGACTTCATTACGCGTCTTTACGTGCAGGTTCCTGGTGATGTCAAGGTTGATGAAGCTGATATTGCAGGAACAACGAAACCTCAGGAGTTTAAGAAAGGGTGTGATGATCCGAGAGCTCGTCGAGGACAAGTTACCGTGGAAAGTATCATGAAGCAGGCCCAGGAGGTTATCAAGCCATACTATATCAAGCAGAGGGAGGGCACGAAGGTCGAATGGTGGACTGCATACCAGATTGGACAGCGAGTAAGTGACCGCTTCCTAGTGAGGGACGCCAATGGAAAGCATAGAGTGTTTATTGTTGGAGATGGTACGTTCCATGGCCTGCCTTTTTGAACGGAGAATGTGTTGACTGAGGGTATATAGCCTGCCACACGCATAGTCCCAAGGTAAGTAGGGGATAGAAGCATTATTCCAAATGGTATACAGAAATTTCTGCCCTAACATGTCATGTCGCAGGCCGGTCAAGGGATGAATGTCTCAATGATGGACTCTTTCAACCTCGCATGGAAACTGGCTTACGCTGTTAACGGACTGTCGCCCATCTCACACAAGTGCTCCAGCTCCCCGGATACAATTCTCGACACCTACGAGACAGAACGCCGCACAATTGCACAACAACTAATCGAGTTCGACCGGTCATTCTCCTCCATGTTCTCTGGCAAAATCGGCACCGCAGATGCAGCTGGCTCCAAACTGACACATGACCAGTTCCTGGAAGTGTTCAGGACCGGCAACGGGTTCACTAGTGGATGTGGAATTGAGTATCCCGAGAGCATCCTGGTTGATAAATCTATTGATCACAGCGTGATCAAGGGGACAGATTATCTGGCTGGTATCTTGAGGCCTGGTAGGCGGCTGTTGAACGTCAAGTTGAAGAGACATGCAGACGGTTGCCATGTGGACTTACACGACGGTTCGTTGTCCTTTACCATGCCGACCTGCTTGCGTATAACTAGATCAACTGTGTTAACTGTCAATCATTTTTGCAACAGAAATACCAACCACCGGCGCATTCCGGATCCTATGCCTTGCATCAAAGGACTTACTTGATCCAACCGGAATGTCAAGTCAGACTCTAACTGGACTCTGTGAGATGGTCAAACGTGTATCCTCCATGTATTCATCCTGTAATATCCTGCAGCTTATCGCAATCTACCCGCGCGCATTAGTAGGGTTAACGCCGACCTCACCACCAAAGGCTCCATTGCCTACATCATCCTTTGTCTGGAGCGATGTGCCTAGCTCCCTGCGTGAGGTTGCAGAAATGAACGTTTATTGTTCTGCTGTTGCTAGTGAGGATGCATACCGGCTTTATGGCGTGAGTGAGGATGAAGGCGCTATTGCTGTGATTAGACCAGATGGGTATGTTAGTGGAGTGGCATGCCTGGGTGAGGCAGGGGTTGATAAAATAGGACGTTTTCTAGAGGGCTGTATTTGGCTGGGATATGAGCACAAGTAGATTGGGAATTGAAATGCGAGAGATGAGGAAGAAAAATAAACAAATAAAAGATGCGTCTCATTTATATACTCATGACATTACTATGTACTTGAAGAACAGGGAGAAAAAGGGGAGGGGCGTTAGAAACCGAATTCTTCGACATGTAGATATATACCCTGGGCCCCTGTACCCTTATGTACTGCTCGTTCATCAGATAAAGAGACGACGTTGCGTCGTACATCAGTGCTGAGCCCACTAGGACCGCATACGACGACAGCGCTCTCGCCCTCTGCTACTTCGAGAGCCGAGAGAATGATGTTGTCGATATTAGGTCTACCCGTCCTGAGACAGACCGGGGACTTGGAAGATAGACCCTTCTCCCAGGAAACCAGAGGGGAAAGGGATGTCGTCTGGGATGAATCAGAAGTTGCCGAGGGGGTTCGTTGTATATGTAGACCAGTACCGTGAGCCGAAGGACTGGTGGCAGACATATGAGGGTCTGAAGTGAGGTATATGCTTATTTCGAAGGTGGGCTTGAACTTGGAGTTTGTAGCTCGGCAGTCTTCCACGTCCCGCATGAGAGACTCCAGCTCCTTCTGGAACCATGAGATGTGTGAATGGGAGCGAATGGCCCAGACAAAATGGATATGTTTGGTGATGGGGATGGAGCCGCAGTTGCTTTCTGCCCTCCAGCCGTCTACGATGTCACGTAGTAGTGGCATGGTGAAGGTTACTCCCATGCTGCCTGCGAAGAAGACGACACTGTCGAACTGGCGAAGGGGCCTGATAGCGCCGTATGGTCCGTCGAGGGCAACAAGACGAGTTGAGTCCGAGCCGATGGCGGTATTCCACTTCTCCGCGTGGTTGAGGATGGCTCTGGTAGCACCTGACTCGGCACGGATGAGGAATTCTATCTTGTTGTCTGACGGGAGGGAGGAGATGGTGAATGGATGGCTTTGGAAGGGAGCAAGAGCAGGGATGGAGAGGAAGACGTGTTGGCCCGGCTTCCAGGAGATGACTGGGTTGCGGACGGTGACTCTGGTAACATCCCCAGCCAAGGGGGTGAAGGTAGCATAATTCGCCCACAGGGAGGACCTAGAGGAAGATGACGATCTGGAGAAAATAGCGAGGTTCGACCAAACCATCATTGCCGACCTGGCTACTCGATCAAAGACGACGAGAGCAATCGACACCCAAACCCACATCTTGACCTCGGGTTCTGCATGCAGCCACGCAGCAGCAATGAAGCCCGCATAAGTGACAACATGAGAAATGAAGAAGAGCTCATAACTCCAGCGTCTCACGGGCGCGAGAGTGGCAAAGAGGATGAAAGTAAGGATTGACCAGGCTGCTATCCCTCGCTGCGTCAGGGGATCCGTCCTGACTTTGGTTGCAATGTAGTTGAAGCGCCCCCAGCTGCGGAACCAGAAGCCCATGTGGATGGTAGCGGACAGCCAGAGCGTCCTGGCGGTCCATCGGTGCAGCCAGTTGAGCCGTTCGTGGCTGGAGCCCGTCAGGAAGCCGATGATGTTCCTCTTGCCGGCCAGCAGCAAGATGAGCGGCAGCTGGGCGACGGTCATGAAGCCCGTCCGGTAGCCGACTGTCTCCCACGACCACTTGTCCAAGGTGTTGAGCTTGTAGAAGCAGAACACCATGACGGCGATGAAGTTGGCCAGGACAATGCTGACTCTGCCCAGCGGCGATGGCTGGAACTCCCACCGGCCCATCTTCAGCGGGCTGAGGGTTGCTGACGAGTATTCTCTCGTCATCGCTGTGAGTGTTGCATAGATGTTGAAGAAGAGCGACTTGGGCTTTGCCGGCGTCCTCGTCGTGTCGGTCGATCTACTTTTGTCAGTCAAGTCTTCCCATACAGCCGGCCGTCATGCAGCAACTTCTTCCTACATACCTCTGCGCGGCGACTATCTTGTTGAGGATGTTGCAGGCCGTAGCGACGCCGATTGCCGTCCCGACGACGGCCCAGTACATCCGCTGCATCTCAAAGTAGGTCGGCACCCCGTCTCCCGTGGGCGTCGCGCCTCCGCCATGGTTGTGAGCCATCTTTATGGTCGCTGCCCACAGCAATGATAATCTGGATATCCGGAGGCAGAGGCAGCCAAACGGCAGGAGTTGTGATAGTCAGAATAGGAAAATAAGAATATCAGGATGTAATATTAATAGCAGCAGCGGCGGCGGGAGTGGAGGGTGAGCATATTACATAAGCCACCCAGAAACAAGGTTAAGGTTAGCAAGAAAAAAGCACCAGCCAAACCTTAAAAAGCCGCCTAACATAATAATCTGCTCATCCCGCGAGTTTTGCTTTTGCTTTTGCTTTTCTTTTCGCTTGGTCGCTCGTCGTCGCTCGTCGTGGCCGCCGCTCGCTCTTTATAACAACTTCAACATCCAGCGTTGAAGTCGCAGTCGAAGAGGCAGCAACATCCAGCATCGCCCGGCTCGACAGGATGGCTCACTCGCATGGCTCGTCAGACCCCAACATGGCGGTGGCCATGGTCTTCCAGAACATACCCGCAACACCCCTGTACACGCTGAACTGGACGCCGCGGACCAGTGGTGCCTACGCCGGGACATGCATCTTCCTCATTGTCCTCGGAGTCGTTGCCAGAGCGCTGCTCACGGCCAAATCCATCATGGACCGACGCTTCCTCGCCGCAGCCAGAGCACGGCGCTATGTCGTTGTCCAGGGCCGGAGGAGGCCGTCAATATCATCACCGCCCGGATCGCCGACGTCGCCAACAGAGCCCGAGTCGGAACGCAGCAGCGAGGACGCTGACGAGAAGAAGATGGGCCGGCTGATAAGCGCCCACGGCGTCGAGGAGAACGTTCGAGTCGTCAACGCGACTGCCGGGCCGCCGGTGATGCCCTGGCGGTTCAGCGTCGACCTGCCGCGGGCGGCCATGGTGACTCTCAACGCTGGTGTTGGCTATCTCCTGTACGATCCCTCTCTCTCTATTCTTTGCATGATGGCTGGTGGTATACCTGATGCTAACCCTGGAATAGCATGCTGGCTGTGATGACCATGAACGTCGGCTACTTCATGTGCATCCTGGTGGGCATCTTCGTCGGCGACCTGGCAGTCGGGCGTTATGCCCACCGTTTCGAGGAGCATTAGCGTCTTTCATCTCATCTTCATCTTCGTTTTGTCTTCTTCTTCGCCGTCTTCATGTTTATACCATCGGCATCTGTATATATCTTCATCTTCATTCATCATATCATATCATATCAGATATCCAACACTTCCATCTCCAATAGTCCATAGTCCGTAGAGTAACTTCACAACTTGTTGCTTTTTCTCCCGTGAGTGGTATTGAGCATATTACCTAAGCCCAAAAGCGGCTTCCCTGCGTCTAAAGCAAGCAAAAGCGCTGCGGAGAGTAACTTTTGCGCTCCACCAGAATTTGCGGGAGAAGCGAAGTCACTCGCCTTTAGCCGGCGTCTCATTGGCTGGAGGATGCCCGGGTATCGGCAGAAGCAAAAACGGGCGAAGGCAACATCCGCGGAAGGACAGAGAGAGAAGAGACATGGAGCATAAGGGGGGACGCCTTGCCGTGCATATGAAAGAGGAGGAAGGTTGGTATAAAGGGGCAAAGGGCCCTCTCCTCCTCCTCTTTCTTCTGCTTAATATTATCGTCACACGCTCAATTTGTTGGATTCCCGCTTGTGATAGCAGTTCAGTAAGTCAAGATGAAGCTGCTTGCGATTCTCCCCGCCCTGCTGCCGCTCGTCGCAGCGCACTTCAACGTCGAGGCGCCTCCAACTCGCGGCGGCAACGAAGACACCCAGCCGATGTTCCCATGCGGTGGCCCAACAGAGCCGTCCCGGGACAGAGTCAAGATTCCCCTCGACGACCCAAAGCTCGCCATTGCCATGGAGATGGGCCACGACCAGGCGGCCGTCCAGGTGCTGCTCGGCCTGGGATCCAACCCGGGCTCCAACTTCAACATCACCGTCGTCAAGACCTTCAGACAGGTCGGTCTCGGGGCCTTCTGTCTCCCAGAAGTCTCCTTCTCAGAGGACGTAGTCGGGTTCAGGCCAGAGGACGGCATGGAGGCCACCATCCAGGTTCTCAGCAACGGTGATCCCAAGGGCGGTCTTTTCCACGTATGTCTTACATCTTCATAGTCCTTATTTTTTTGGAGTCAACAGTGCTAACGAGCTATACAGTGCATCGATGCAGTATACTCCAGATCTGCACGATACGTCAAGCCAGAGAGCTGCAAGAACGGCACCGGCATCGAGGCCATGCCCTTCACCGGCGAGGCTGCTAATCGAAACGCCAACGAGTCCACGCCCAACGGTCAGCCACAGGGTGGTTCCGGAGGTTCTGGTGGTTCGGGTGGTTCTGGTGGACAAAGCCCAACTGGCAACGCGGCACCGCTTCAGACAGCCGCTGTTTGGGGCGTGCTCGGTGCTGCCGTCGCTGGAGGCGTTGCTCTCTTGTAAATATTAGACGATAGATGATACCCCCGACATCATTTGATAACGGATGACATAGTACGGATATGACGAAATATGACAACGATTAATCTCACTTCTTCTTCTTCTTCCTCTTCTCTTCTTCTTGACGTCGTCGTCTTCCTTGTCTCCGTCCATCCTTCGCGCTGCACGTGACTATCCATCCGCTCGGGACTTTTTAGTGATTTGTAATATATTAGTAATAAAGATAAGGCTTATCGCGAGCCGAGGAAACTTTGTTCCTTTTTCTTCCGTCGTTAAAGGCCTGGAGATCAAGAGCAAGCAAGGCAACTCACTCGCCCATAACCAAACCACATACTCTGACAACGCCGTCACCATGGCCACGAAGGCACCATTTGTTGTACCCGCCCTCAAGAGGCACACTGCTACTGTCATCATGGCCCATGGCCTGGGTGACACGTGAGTTTATCCTTCTCGCAACAGCTTCCTAAGTCTACCACTTCTAACCGAACCCTTAATAGCGGAGCAGGCTGGTATGATGCGATGCGCCCTATACTCCGTACATGCAGCTGAAGTCTTGTTAATGCGCCTTGACTGAAGGATGATGATGGCCCAAAACTGGCGCCGACGCGGGATGTATGATGAAGTTTCCTTTATCTTCCCCAACGCGCCCTCCATCCCGATCACCGTGGTATGTCTGTCCTCATCTCCCCTTGTCCTTGACCTTGTCCTCTCTCCACTCATCTCTCTGCTGACTGTCAATCATCTTTTCTGCTATAGAACTTCGGCGTTTCCATGCCGGGATGGTATGATATCAAAAACCTCTCCCCTACAGTACGATTCCCTCCGCCTCAACTCTCAAAAGCGATGAAGACTAACAGCCACTAGCAAACTATGGAGGAGTTCTTTGCCCAGCGCGACGACGAAGGCATCCTAAAGTCCCGCGATTACTTCAACACCCTCATCAAAGAAGAAATAGACAAGGGAATCAAACCCTCTCGCATCGTATTCGGTGGGTTCTCGCAGGGCGGAGCTATGGCGCTGGTCACCGGCTTCGCATCCCCTGTAAAGCTAGGCGGTATCTTTGGCTTGTCATGCTACCTTCCTCTGTCTCCTGAACAGCTCAAGAAGCATATCCCAGAGGGCTGGCCGAATCAGAAGACTCCCCTTTTCATGGGCCATGGAGACATCGATCAGGTCGTTAAGCATCAGTATGGAGAGAAAACTGCCTCCATCTTAAAGGATATGGGCGTCGACGTCGACTTTAGAACTTATCGGTGCGTCAAAATATCTTCAAGGTGGCTCACTACGTGGTGTCCTGTGCTAATATATTTCCCTTTCATAGCGGACTGGGCCACTCCGGAGATCCAGATGAGATTCAGGACCTTGAGAAGTTCCTTGATCGCGTCATCCCCGCCGAGGGAACTGCGGCCTCTTCCGAGTTATGACTCGGCGCGGATAAGCCCAGCAACGACCGTCAATGGATATTCTCCTCTGCTTTCGGGCTTCTCTTCTTTGTCTTCCTCGCTCTATGGCTGGCAAGATATATAGGCCGTCGTTCGTCCACTACATTACGCCGATGATGTAGCATTCAGGTAGCGTACCCATGCCTTTCGTATAGAGCAGCGTAAAATTTTTATAGTCATTAGAGCCTCAAGACCTAATATACAATAATACAGCGATGTTTTCCTCAACGACTAACGTATTCATTTCATTCATGGTATAGAGTAAATATAAAAACCATAAAAGTTGGGAAGAAGTTCTAGCGCCTTCAGGTCTCTTCCGAGAGCAACTTCAATATCGCCGACTCACTCGTAGCAAGCACTGTGAAACGAGATCCCAATTAGCACACGTAATTCACAAGGCACCTCTCATATCTGAAATGCGACATACCTGCTTTCCCATTATTCCAGTCTACAACCTACATTCGTAGATCAACCCAGTCAGTTCCCCATTCCACATCTTAAACCCAGTGACTCACAACTCACCACAGGCCTTATAAAACTGTCGCCATTCTCCTTCAGCCGCTTAACTGCATCAGCTCGGTCCATAGCTCCAGACACCAAATCGCCTGGCTTGCCCACCCCGATACCCCCGCTTGCAAGAGGAGAGGATGTCATGTAATCCATAATAAGCTTGAGTTGGTCCGTGGTTGGTGGCTCTTCCGTAACGTTTAGTTCGAAGTCAGAATTTCGTAGTGGAGAGCCGGAAGGAGATGTTGCTGTTCCTTCTTTGATGGCTGTCGAGGCTCTCTGCAGGACAGATAGTGCTTTCGTAGATGATGCGAGGGTGGGCTTGTGGAAGAGCGTGATGATGTCTAAGGTTTTATGCTAGACACGGTAAAGGTGCTTTGTTAGTCGATGTTAATTATTTGACGAGCCAAACAGAAAGAACTTACAAAGCGAAACATGATGGGAAAACGATTGAACAATACGTTGTCTAGTTTGCTTCGTGATTGTTGAGCTCGTTTGTTGGATGCGATGGTAGAGGTAAGGTTGGAAGAAGCTCGGGTCTGTGATTGAAGGTTTAAATCCTCGTGCGGCTCTAAACTACGAGCTAGTTACGTCATCCCGTCCAAGCTCCTCCACGCTTAAGCCAAGTTCCTTTGTTTACTGTTTACATAGTTACAACTGGCAATAAACATTTTCAAGCTTCCTAGTTCAAGACATTTACAGGAGGTAAATAGAGCCATCAATCAACTATACTCGTAATGTTATAATAAAGCTAAGAGAAACGTTTACCCGCCCTAAAGAAACCACAAACAGATGATGAAAGTGTATGCAACAAAGAAATGCACAAGAAGAAAAAGGATTCACAGTCAAAGGAAGAAGAGGAAAGATCGACCAGAGTATGGGGGTTAGAACATATCTGTAGTACGTTTGGCAAGGTCTGAATGTCAAGGGGGTGGGATAAAAATGAGAGTGGAAATGAATGCCTGCACCACGCCATGTAAAACAGCTACAGATATTACAACAAGTTTATTTGCCGAGTGGTTGAAGGGAAAGTGAATTGGGTAAAAAATTAACGGAGCCAGCTCTGGAAGGGGTTGAAGAAGGAGGGATATGTTGGAGATAGTCGGCGGCGAACACACGACGTCGGTTGGAAACAGCGGCTTCGGCGAGTCAAATTTCTTTAAAACATGGTTCCAAAGGACCCGTCGGTCGGGATGCCCTTTCGAGGGCTGCTGCGTCCGTCGCTATCAATGACCGGCTTTCGATGTCTGTTCATTTTCACCGTTAGCAAAACAAATCGCGTGGAGAAAACCCCTAGAATAAGATCCCATACCTAAAAGTGAATCCAACGAAGACGCTCTTGTTCATCTTTTCGTCACGATCAGCCATATCCTCAAGCGCCTTCTGTTTATCATGTACCTCCTTATATTTAGCCATGTCAGCCTCATTTCCGAAGTCGTCGAAGTAGCCAGCATCCGTTTCAGAGTCAAGGTCAGGAACAAACGGAGCCTTCTGCTCTTCTCTCAGGGTGTTGAAGTTCACTTCAGCGAAGTAGTCATGGTTGTGAATTTCAGTAACGTTCTTGAACCGATGTTCCTTCGAAGCAACAAGTCGAGTGATAAAGTCCCAGGTACGTCGGGAGAGATAGTAGTTTGGATCTTCGTATTGTGGCTTGCGCAACACATCTTTCCAATTCTTGAGGTTCTGCCATGTCTCATCCACAGTCGCTCCAGCGAAAGGAGGGTAGCCCGTCAAAGCTTCGAAGAGCATACAACCCAGACTCCAGTAGTCAACAGTGAAGTCGTACTCCTCGCCGCTCAACACCTCTGGAGCCATATAATCAGGCGATCCAACGATTGATTTGGCATAGTTGACATCGAGCTTTCGAAGTGATCGATAACCCTCGCGTCTTTCAGCAGCAGAGCGTTGCTCCATCGGCCGACCAAATGGCACGGCCGTCTTTCCGACCTCCTCGAGTTTCAACCGCATAGACTCAATCTTGGTAGGATTCAGCATGCCCGCTGCCAATCCAAAGTCTGTTAACTTAACGTGTCCAGTAGAGTCAATAAGGAAGTTCTCTGGTTTCAAGTCTCGATGAATGTATCCAAGAACATGGAGAGCATCCACGCAGGCTACCATCTCAGCGATATAGAATCGAGCGTGTCGGTTGTGGAGGACCCCCGTGTTGTTGAGTAGAGTACGGAAATCACCTCCAGGGACGTATTCCATGGCAAGGTATATCTGAGTATCGTCCTGAAAAGCATAGAGTAGCTTCACCAACCATTCGCTCTTTGCAGTCGTTAGAATGTCACGTTCTGTCAAGATGTGCCTGATCTCGTCCATCTTGAAGAGCAGCTTCTTGCTCATGACCTTTAACGCACACACTTCCCGAGTATCCTTCTTTTGTGCAAGATACACCTGCCCATAGCCTCCCTGGCCAACCTGGGTAAGAATCTGGAAGTCGCCATGTCGCAGACGGGTTCTCCGTTTCCGAAGATTGGCACGCTCTCGGCCTAGATATTTATGACGTGCGACTTCGTACTCTGCTTCATCTGTCTCAGGTGGAGGGGGATAGGCAGCGGCAAATTGGGCGCTGCGTATCTGTCGGTTCTGAACATAGCTGAGAAGGTTGAAGTAGTGGTCAAGGAAATCTTCACTAGGTTAGCGCACATCCAGGAACCAAAGGGGATGTCAAAAAGTATAACTAACAGAGCTGCGTGACATTGGCAAGACGCTTAACTTTCGGCTGTTGTAACTTCTCCAGTTCCTCTGCGGTCAAACCCCTGATTTGAGCCTGTGGTTTTCGAAGGCCAGCCTCCATCCGATCGCCAGTCTGATACTGCTCCCGGCGCGACATGGCAGCATGGCTTAAAGTATTCGTTTCCTTTCCTGGACGCAGCCCAGGGATCGGGGCATTCTCCTTGTTTGACAGCCGAGTAGGGCTCCCCGGCCTCACAGACTCTTCCCTTCCTTCATTGTATGCCGTCAAATCATCAACCTGGCCTCGTCCAGGTGACAGTGGCGATTTACCAAAACCTGACTTGGACGGCGAAGACGGGGTGAGCCTCATGGCATTGTCAAACACATTGACTAGCCCTGTGGCACCAGGCGGTACTTTGTTTTTGCTCGGGCTGCCTTGCGGCGTGTTGACGGGACTGATGAAGCCGGCCTGAGTCTGAGGGGGGGTCAACGGCCGCTCGTAGGGCTCGTTGCCGGACCGCGTATTGAGCATCGGTGGGAGATGGGGGGTTGTCTGCTTTCCGAGAGAGTACGGTGGTATATTCTTCGCATCCATCGCCGGGTTCGATAAGTAAACAGGATATGGGCGTTGTTGTTGATGTTGATGTGGAATTCAGTGAATGTTGATGTTTATCGCCTCTGCCCCGCGAAGGAGGATTGGACTCGCTAGCTCTCTCGCTCGCCCGCTCGATCGCGCTGCAGCCCGTTGCGTGTGTGGCTGCCACGAAAACAGTTGCACGCAGCTTAGATCGATAAGTTAGCTAGCTCGAGTCACTAATCTTTGCTGGCTGTATTAGCGACAGCGATCTGGCTAGGGTCAGGTTATCATTCGTGCACTAAAAGTTGGCTTTGAGATCGCAAGCTGCAAGTCGATGGGCGGAGTTGCCAGGGCAACTTGCTTAGTCATGATGTTAGTCATCATATATACAGCGCACAGACGGAGTAGTCGAGATAGGGGGTAAGGGGAGGGGGTAAGGGGAGGGAAGGCAAGGGAGGGAAGGCAAGGGAGGGAAGGCAAGGGAGGGAAGGGAGAGAAGGGAAGGGAGTAGATGGCAGGATTGGAGCAGCAGGAGGAGATTGGGATGTGAATAGTTGGAATTAGTTATGCTGTAGGTCTAGTGCTGCTCACGAGGCTAACTACTCTAGCATATAGTCAATGCAATGTGACTCTAAAGATTCCATCATACCCCCTCAGCTATACTCCGTACAACCATTACCCGATGGAGCGGTAAAGACCTGGAGTTGGGCGAGACAGCGAAGTTGATAATAGCCGGTAATTGATTCCATTAACAGTCTTATCACATCAGCTAAGTCCTTATCAAAATGCCATTAAAATATCGATCCAGGCCCCCTGATTGGCGCTGGGCCCCCAATCCTCAACATTAATTTGGCGTAAATAATATTGCCCAAGTCTTGGGTTATGTCGTACTTGGGTATAATTTGAGAATATAATGAACCATACTCCCGATCTAATCAGGCCATGTAGATCTTTTGAGCTCCGTTATCTCTCTGTATATCAACTCCACAGATCTAGAAAAGCCGGAGTCTGGTCAGTGAACCCTCTCCATAGCGGATACCCAAGGGCTTTTACGCACACTCTTCCAGTAGTGCCCAGGCATTGGCATACTCCGTAATTAACTAGATTAGCTTTGTAGAGTATTGCGGAATTGTCCGGGCTAAACTTAGCATGCGCCAATATTATTCATTTCATCACGTCCCGACTCAGCCCGGCAGCTTCATGGTTCAATCCAAACGATCCATGCATGTCTCAACTTCAGCGGGACAAACTTCTTCTTAGCCCCGTATAAACAGTAGAGAGTGCGTGAATAATGAATGGCACAAGAAGGACATGCCTCCTTGAGTCGCCACTTGCAACCTTGTGAGTGGTCCCTGTGATTGTTCCGAGCTAATAGGAAAACAGCAGGACGCCAATTAGACCCATGCAGAAGTTCGTGCTAAGATGGAATCGACAGACGATTCGTCATTGTTGATGGGAAAAGGAGGGTCTTGTGCCCATGGTAGAGGACACAAGGCTGTCTCTAGCAGCGCAGCTTTGGCTGGCTACGGGAAATGGTCCCCCTCTGGAGCCAACCGATTTCCGATGTTAAAAACCGATTCATCGGTAACTAATTAGTGATTTTCCGATAGGGTCAACTAAAAACATAAAAAAAGTTAGGCTGACCTTAAGTTGATGGACATCCGCAAGGTTCAAAGAGCACCCGACCACAAACAGAACACTATTTGACCGTCGTCTAAGTCTTTTTTTTATTTCCGGAGTCTTCCGTAGTAAGTAGAATTAATGATGACAGTTGTCTTGGGTGATGTTACACCCTGAATCACACAGATCCTGATGTACCTTGGCCGGATCCCTTGTAGCAATGATACCAGAAGGGTTTGAAATAGCGAAATCCTTTGTCAAGCCTGTGCCGAGGCAGTTATAGTTTAGTGCTGTTCTCCCGCATGTATGTATACACTGCTGGCACTGCCTTGCGGGCGTCTTTTTGATTCCTTGTCCTTTTGTAGGTAATGAATAATCGCAGACGACAGCGGCCTTTGGTAGCAGAATAATGATGCATTCATTCCTCACGTACTCCGTACGGATGACGGAACTTCGCTGTAGCCAGTGCCAGTCAGTGTATCCTTATCCCTAGCTTGCCTCCCTCCCCACCCACGCCCTCTCTCAATGTCAGGCATACTAGCAGGTGTTGTGTTGAGGGGGAGGGGGTGGTGGTATCGTCCACGCTTTTCAGGGGCCAATATAAAACCCATATTTCTCTCCACTTTCAGGCAGAAACATAGAAGATTGGATATTATATTATGCTTCCTAGGAGAGCCCCTTTGGCCCCATCGCTTGGCCCCATCGTCTCGTCCCATCGCCTCGTCCCCCCCTATCCAGGTTTTTTTCGCCCTGTGGAAAAGTGAAGCCGTGGCGAATATCTTCTGGCCGCCCCCGTGTGGTTGAGGGCTGAGGGAGAGAGAGGGCTCAGTCGCTCTCTACCAGCGGCCGCTGACGCCATGATCTGCTGGCGTTAACTTCCCATGGAAACGCAAGCTAGACACCTGCGGCCAACGGTTCCGCAAGAGTGCCAAAGGGCCACGAGCTTCCAGGCACACCTCGCCGCAGCAGACCAAGAGTCTGGACTTTTGCCTGACCTGGGCTGGCTTCTCGTCGCCAAAGGGAGGAAAAAGAAAGCGTTGGGATCGGATGGCGAAAGAAGAAGAAAAGTCACTGCTGTCTGATGTCGGTGTAACACAGCTGTATTGATACGCCTGCTCCGACTGGTGGCGGCTGTAAAGTCCCCGTCACGTCTTGTATGCGGAGAATTATCGGCTCTTTGTGGAGAAGCAAAAGGGCGATTTCCACAGGATCTTCAAGCTTGCAGGGCATATGAACGCAGTCACAGGAGGCCAGACGAAAGACAGAATTGAAAAAAAAGAAAGAAAAGGAAGAACGAGAGAAAGGGTGAGTTGAGTGAGAGAGAGAAAGCCGCTCGACAGGGGCTGGTCGTTCTTCAGGCCGGACAGAGTGAAAGAAACGCAAACAGGCCAGGGCGGCTGTGCGCTAGGAAACCTGCTGGCTGGCTGGCTGGCTGCTGCTGCTGCTGCTGCGTTCGAGCTACTGACTAGGCATCCTGCGGAGAAGAGGACCATGTAGCTAGATATAAGCCCTGTGTCTTCCTTATTTGATCTCTGTGGACAGGACTGGCGTGAACGCCGCCCGATGCTCCATGGACATATCCTCAAGCGCCGCTGCTCGACCTCGCGACCTCAAGCAGGACGCCGCAACCGTCCGCGGGCAGCCTGGCTGTCCCCCGTCTGCTCAATCGTGTGATCCGCCGGCCCCTAGTAGCCCGGCGCAGGACAAACCGAAGCAGTCAAAGAGCCGCAACGGTATGTTTCTCCAAGTCCTTCGTCCAAAAAGTTGCGAGTTACGCCCACTCCGTATATACCCCTCCAAATAATAACTACACTAAGCCTGCCTTTTTGATATATACTATACATACATGGCTTGTCTGTGCTAACGCTGCTCGTATAGGGTGTGTAACGTGCAAGGCAAAGAGACTTAAATGTGACGAGACGAAACCTACGTGCCTTCAATGCCAGAAGAGAAACGTCCGCTGCGGCGGATATAAGAAAAGCTACAAATGGCTCTCCTTCGAGGAGTCTAGCTACACGGGAAAATCAAAACCAAAGACCCAAAAGTCAGACCCCGAAGAACGAGAGTCGCAATGTGTCAGGCAGTACAAATGCCGCTTTATCAACGTCACGGCCGAGGACATGCCGCGTGCACCGCCGGCAGTGGAGGCCCCGCCTTCAGCAAGCGGATCTGGATCATCTGGTGCAGGTTTTGACAGCCGCGTAACGCCGCTGCTAGAGGGCCTGGATATTCAGGGGAATCCCCCGGGCCCTGAGGCCGCAACGGGCATCCAGCTGCAGCAAGGGCTAGTGGTGGCCAGGGAGGCCGTGCCTGTCCCTCAGTATTCAGGGGCTTTCACCCCAACGTTCACATCAGAAACGCAACACTTTACATCAAGATCTCACTCGCCGCTCGCGGACTCCGAGGATGACAATGTCGAGGACGTTGTTCGACAGGACATCCCCGGCGAGCTCATCACTCTCAAAAGAAAACGACGACCGGGATCACTATCCCATATACAAACCATACCCATCCCTTCACCGATAAATTTCGCCGCAGACAGTGCCGAGATGCTCCTCCTTAGATTCGACCGGCGCACCTGTGGTATTCTCTCGGTCAAAGATGGCGCAGCTGAGAATCCATGGCGGACAGCCGTGACACCGCTGATACCAGACACACCCGCACTATACCATGCAGTATGTGCGTTGGCTGCGTTTCACTCAACCAAGGAAAATGCTTCATTCAAATACCTTGGCATGGACCACATGCGCCAGAGCGTCCGGACGCTGGCTGTCGATATAGAAAGCATGAATATAGATGCGGCCCTGGCCACAACACTCGCTCTTGCATTTGCGGATACATGGGATACGCACGTCTCGACTGGGGTACATCATCTGCGGGGAGCGAAAGTTTTGTTTGACAGGGCCGTCGCCAGGCACACCCATATGCCACTTTCACCCAGCGACCAGTCCCGCCTGATGTTTTTATACAACGGCTGGATGTACATTGCAGTCATCGCCCAGCTAACCTCCCGTGAAGACACCGGGTTCGACCAGATCCCGTTTCCCCCCATCTTCACCCCACAAGTACATGAAGTCGACCCTTTATTAGGCTGTGCGGCCAGCTTATTCCCGTTAATCGGCCGTGTTGCTGTCTTGGTCCAAAACGTTCGCAAGGTCCCAGTGAATTCGGTTGCTATTGTTTCCCAGGCGATGGAGCTCAAAACACTCATTGAACAATGGGCTCCTCCCAGGTATTTCAAACCGCCAGAAGACCCGACATCCAATATCCAGGACAGCTTCCAGACTGCCCAGGCCTATCGCTGGGCGATTTTGCTTCATCTGCATCTAGCTGTTCCCGAAATACCTTCGGAATCTACAAGTGAACTAGCCAACCGGATTCTCGTCACCCTCGCCACCATCCCTCTGGGGTCTCGGACCCTCGTAGTCCAGATATTCCCACTTCTAGTCGCCAGCTGTGAAGCCGATAGCGAAGAAGATAGAAACTGGGCAAAAATTCGCTGGGCAGAAATGCAGCAACGAATGGCAATTGGAAATATCGACCGATGCATAGAGGTTGTCTACGAAGTTTGGAAGCGTCGAGACGCTCGCAAAGCTGCTTTGATGAACCGCCAGTCCGATATATACTCTCTACCTCTCGATACGCCAGTATCAGGGGCCTGCAGCCGCCATGACAGTGTAATAGAGCCACTTGTCTTTGCTGGTAGGCAAGATTCTCGTCTCTTCACAGCTGATGACATCAACGCGTCTGCATCAACGACGCTTCCCGAAACATTCAATCAAACACCGTCATCCAGCCCAACAGTGTCCTTAGCATCTAGCCGCGGTGATGGATCTTCAGATCTATGTCGTGTTTTCCCCGAGTATGAAAGGACGGTTCGAGGCAATCTACACTGGCTCAGTGTTATGGGGGATTGGGGCTGGGAAGGTTCGTACTTCATGTCTTATAAAGGTGGCCACTTGAACGTATTTTTGTTCTAACTCTCGAATATAGTCCTACTTGGTTGAGCCTTCACTGCTCTAACCAGCACTCACCCTACACCTTTTGACTTTTGACTTCAACCCAAAAATAACATTGCTTTCACACGAATTAGCATGAAAGTACATTACGGCTGCCCCACGTTGGGACAGAAAACACCATCCTCTCTTACTACCATACGATTGAACGGCTGCCACCCTCATAATTTATTGTATACCCCACGACTAGGACATAGATTGCCTACCCATACCCTTGATCTATTGTCATTTTTTAGCGTATATCTTGGTTCTCCCGCCAACTCCTCCTTCCTCTTTGTTTTCTTTTATTCAGCAGTATTGGTTTTGGAACATTGGTACTTATCAGGCGTAGATAAACGAGAAAGGTTTATAGGGGTGTACCTGTCACGAAAGAAATAAAGATGTGATTAATATTAATTATTATGCCTATTAACAACCTGTTCCATATATCTTATCGACCGCCTGGAGACATGGCATAGTTAACTAATAAATAAGCGCTTGGCTCGGCTGACTACGTAGTTAAGGTTTGAAGCGCCAGCCGCCGACTTCCCCTCCTTCCTTGAGTGGAACACATAAAAACATCAACCTCCAGAACAGACCCTTTTCAAGCCAGCACCTCTATCATGATCATCATGATCCCAATCTACTTACCCTCATCCCCACCACTTTCTCCTCCTTGGTGATTTATCTTTCATAAAAGTAATCGTCAAAACTGACGTAACGAAGCAGATACCACCTGAGTTTAGGTCAGCATTTGACTGCAGCAACCGCCTTTGAAAGAAACTTACACAAAGTTGAAGTCATACTATCATATCCCAGATTATCTGCCAAAGACCCAGATAAAAGTGGTCCTATGAACTGGCCCAGATTAAAACTCCCGTTAGAAAGGGAGTGGCCTCGCGAATTCCCACCCTTAATGCCGAATATCCCCGGAGTCTCCGATTCAAGATGTTCCATTACGGCTAAGATGAGAACCGATCAAGTTAGCATATAACACAACTAATGGGGGTGTTAGCTATGGCTCCTGGTTACTTACCGGTTATCTCCGCTGCTCCGACACTTGCTGGGAGGTTCTGGATGCATCCTATACAGACAATGACAACGACATATACAAGCTTAACCATGTGTTCGGAACCGGACCATGGCATCCAATCTTGATTCACTACTCCGAGAAGCCAGAGCAGTGGGCCCAGGAGAATAAACCCCAGGCCCGTCAGTATCTTGTTTCCACCCCTTCTTCGGATCCATCCGAACAGAGGGTCAAGGACCATGCCTGGAGCCTGGAGCCCGATAAACAACATACCAGCGGGGAAGCTACCCCACCCAAAGAGATCTCGTACATGCGTGGGGAGTGTAGTGTTGAAACTAGCCATTAGAGATGAGCGGGTCATGTAGGACACGAGTCCAATAAGGATCATAGGCTGGCTGAGCAGTGTCCAGTAGAAGGAGAACATGGATGAATAGCCTTTCTTCACATCACGTATTCCCTTCGTGAGACTGTACGGTTTCTTTGAGGCATTGGAAATAAGGGAGGTATATTCGTTTACGCCCTCCTGTAACGAAGCAGCGATCCTGTTTTCTTCATCCTTCTTGGCTTTGGCTTGTTTCCGCTTATCTTTGATTTTTCGATGGTCAATCACCAACAACCTCAGTACGATATCTAGGGAAAGTATTCCGAATACTATCATCCAGGTTTTCCAATATCCGAAGTATTTGAGCATGAAACCCGATATCGCGGGACCAGAAAACGCCCCTGCGCTGATAAAGGCGTTTACCATACCCAATATCATACCCATATTTTGTGGTTTAACAACATCGTTAAGTGTTGCATGACCAACCACCTGGGATATCGTACTGCCCACGGCCTGTATGATGCGCCCGAGGAAAACATTTATAACTAATGGGAATGGTAAGTCTTGTGCCAATCTAAGTGCCAACTAGGATCATATTTTCATACGATTTGTGGAAGCTGCAAGAATAGCTGTCCCCAGAAATGCGATTGCTAGCCCAATTGCCAGAATTATCCTGGGGTACTTAAATTTGTCCGTCAATTGCCCGATCACAGGTCCAGATATCACGGCCGTGGCGCCATAAGTTGTGAGAATCAAGTACGTAAACTGCTGAGTATCCTTAGGGTCGACATTGTTACGTTTCTCGAGAATGTACGGAAGGATAGGTATCACGAAACCGTGGGTGAATGTTTCTGAAAGTTACAGACGATGTCAGAGAGGTTCTCACTGCCGCTTGTAGAAGACATTGCTATCTAACGTCGATTTCAGGAATAATTGCCATACCTGCAAACAGTGTTACAACGACGCATGCCACTGTGAAAGCTGACGAGGACTGCCAACTATAACCCCATGGTTTCTTGGCTCTTTTAAATATCTTGAGTAAGGCCATCTCTTCATCGAAGCCTTCCTCTGTGAGAAAATAGAAGACACATCAGCGGCGAGATAAAGAGTCTTTTCGCAATTCGCATACTGCCATGGCAGGTCTAATGGATAATAAATGCGGAGAAAACTTCCTGGGCAACCCACTGGAGAACAACTCAACTGCAGGTTGAATCTCCTCAATCACTAGAATATGCACGTTGTATTACGGTGGAGCCAAACATGAATGTCTGAAGACTTGATATGCAACGATAGGCTACTAAACTAGGCTAGTACTGGCTTGTATCTCATCCAAGCTCCCGAAATAACCAGCTCGCCAACAGAGAATCCAGTGGCTGCCTGACCTGAAGAACAACTTGATTGCTTGAAAGTTACGGAGTAACCAGTTATACAATTGGCACTCCCGCAATTAGTGATGGAACACTCCATATGAGAAAGGTGCCTGCTAGAACACTTGTGCTGTTGAGAGACTTAGCCACTTAAGACCAAATTATATAACCAGGTTACGAGGTAACTCAATACAAATATCATCTTAGCTTTGTTGCGAGCGTGATCAATTTCCCCCTTTTAGACTTTACGCTTGTGGTTCTTGGACCCATAATTATGGCCCTGCCAAGCCGGAAGCGGAAAGGTTGAACGCTTATTCTCTCGAAAAGGCACAACTAGGTGGGTGAGGTAGTCGAGAGGTAAATGTTGTTTTCTTAAACCAGATGTGATGAGGATGATAATAAAAACAGATCATGGGAATAGAGAATTTATTCATATAAAACCTTGGGATCCATTAGTACGAGTTTGTGACAAGGGATATCAGGATATAATCGTTTTCTCAATTATTGGGCATTTCTTGGCGTGACCATGGTGAGCGCTCGAGCTTTTTTAGTCGAAATAATCGTGTGTCAAGAAAACTTCCATCAAATCAAAGACTAGAATAATGTAGATCTTTTGTATGTGAATTTACGGTCTGCTAGGCGTATTGGGCCGAAATATGGTTGATTATCGGGTATACACCTAGCTTGTGCACAAGCTTTGTCAGTTGGCCCTTCACGGTGTATTGAGGCTTCATGAGAAACGAAATTATGCCAGAATAAAGCGGAATACAGATAATAATACACCTTCGAGAGGAATATTTTGCGTTTAGCTAGGAAATGTACCTGGGTCACTGCATTGGTAAGCCGGTCAACGATCTTGTCACCATTCCTCTAGCCAAGTAGTACGAAGAGCATTAGTGATGTATGCTGTATTCCATGCCAACACGTCTTTAAGGAAATTGGCCGAGGCACTGTCGAGCTTGCGAGCAATTAAATGCCCTGGACTCTGTAGCAAGCTCAGATCCATTTCTTCCTCATCACGCAGGAACCGAAGGAGAGCTGATGAATGTCTAGCACCGGATTACCTATGTTGTAGGTGAGCCGATCGATCAATAGCGGCGACGGACACTGCCCCTAGGTATGGAGTCATCCAGGAGAATATCGAAAAAGGAGTACGGGACCTTTCACAGGAAACAGAGTACCTGCACGGTAGCGTTCGACTTATTTCCAAGAATGGAGCATCACCTATAACAAAGGGCTTCGACCGTGGGTGAAACCCCTGAGAAATTAGCAAGAAGATTCTGGCCTGGAAAGATTACTCACCTTCACAGGGCAGTATATGAAGTATGAGCGGAGTTCAAGAATTAATGCAGTCAAATTGTTCTAAGAGAGCAGTGTTATAAGCGCCAAAACGCGTCCTGTCCAGTCCCAGCTGAGGTGTCTCTCGAAACGTCGCTTCCCGTGTGCTGAAACCTGTCACGTGCTACTGTAAGATCTCCCGACCGCGTTTGTCTTTCGCGCTTATCGGGCGCGTCTAGCGCGTCTAGACTTTATTTTTATTTTGACGCAAAGAAGAACAACCAAAGACGAACGACATCGAGCGCTGCCTCGGAAGACCAGAACAAAGGGGGCTTTCTGGCGGAGGATACCTGGGGCCGCTTAAAGGGTATATACGGCCGGGTCCGCAAAAGCCCTGAGTTGTTTCTCGTCTACTGATCCGGGGGTTACTGGCCTGAAAGTCTGCCTCGGAAGAACGCGCTATCGAGACCGGCCAAGAGCACAAACCGCCAGGGTCTTTTTTTTTTTAATTTCGCTGACGATAAGCTGGCAAGGACGGATTATCCTTCGCGGAGCGGGCTTATCGGCGCCAACCCAATTACCTCGCTCGAGGGCCCGTACCGTCTTGTGTTTTCAGCGTGTTCTATCGCGACACGAGAAAGCAAGGGAGGAACCACGACTATTAGCTAGTGGAGTCTCGCCTTCGACGACGCTTCATATTTTCCTCCTCCCTTTCCCTTCCTCTTCTCCTTTTCCCTCTCCTCTTGCTACGCTTCTCTGTCGACCCAGCCTGCATATCATATCTACGCCATGAATGACTCGCGTCGGACGGGCCATGAGGGCGATACAGCTGCTTCTACCGTCGCGACTGAGCCAGAGTCTAGCAACAACTACTCCTTTCTAATACATTCCAACAAAACATTGACGCAGGATCTTCCACCTAAAGTCGATAGTAAGGTGTACATCCGTCAGCGCCGTCGGCGCACCAGGTACGTGTCCTGGCTATATCGACCATGCGAAGGGTATGGAACTAACCATAAGACCGGCAGCCCCGAGGACCATGCTATTTTAGAAGCGGAATACCGATTGAATCCAAAGCCTGATAAGGCCACCAGAGCGAGCATCGTCAGCAGAGTTTCCTTGGGGGATAAGGAAGTTCAGGTACGGCCTTAGTCGGTCGACCTCGTCGTCACCTACCAGACATTAACAATCCCCGCATTATAGATATGGTTTCAAAACAGAAGGCAGAATGACAGACGAAAATCCAAACCACTGCATCCGAACGAACTATCTCCGAATACACAAGAACTCGAAAGCTCTCAGAAAACTGTAGATGCTAGCCCACCAAATACACAGAATGGAAACCTGAATTCAAACGCGGATGATTCCTACGGTAATACACTAGGCACACCCTCTCAGCCCTCTTCCAACTGCCAGTGTGAACACAATATCGCATCATCACAGCTCGAAAGCTCGCAAACTTCTACTACGTCTGCCAAATCTCAAGAAAACCAGTGTAGATTTTGCTCTGCCGTCAGTGAACCAAGGTTACGTGCTCAGTTTTCCTCCGGTAAGAGGAAGCGTGCAGATTCAGGCGTTAGTGGACTAGGAATTGGTGAACCTGAAAATGGGCGAAGATCATTTGGCTCCACGAACTCGCCATCTCTTCGTCTTTCTCTTTCCTTTGATGGCGAGGCAGTGGTGCGTGGCGAAGATGAAAAGACCCCGTCTCCTCCCAAGATTCGCGATTCTTTGAGAATTGCTTTCTCTGCAGACGGTGAAGCAGTTGTTCGAACGGCAGGAGAGCCGTCACCCTCTCCTTCACGAAACCGTACTTCGACTCCCCTCTCACTTCAGTCTCGACTTAGAAGTCTTCGACGGACAAGCAGTGCCGTCTCATTTGGATCTAAGTCACCAGACGCTGCCAACATATTCGGACGGTCTCGAGATTCACGCAGATGGGAGTTGTACTGTGATACAGACGCGCGTAGCGCTCTCTCCTCACCTAAAATCGGAGCGGGTCCTACTCCTGACGGGAGTGGAAGCGCCAGATCCTCTCGCAGGAGGGTTTCCACGAATGCGCGTATATTATCACCATGTGCTAATCTTCCGAACTCACTACTACCCGCTAGTCCACCCCAGAAGCGAAAGAAGCTATCCCGCGCTGTGTCCTCTCTTGGCCGGCTGGAGACTGAGCCATCATTAGAAACTGTTAGCACCACCAAACTTAACAGCTCTCAGGGCAACAGAAACCAAAAAACGAAGTCCAAAATAGATTTTCACAATGGTGACTCCGACAAGGAAAACTGGCTCCCAGGTACACAGAATGCAGGCCCTCGTCGCCGCCGACTACATCCTACCGCCAACCCTCAGAATCGTGTTCTTCAGACATCAGGGGATGCTCGGCGCGAAGGGAATCGCATTATTGGACGGGGAATGACATCTCCCCGAAAGGACCACGACAAAAACAAGGGCGACGGACTTAGCGGGAAGCCATCTCTCCCCAACACAAGTTCGAACCAGGAAGAGGATCTTGACTGCATCCAGGGTTTACTCTCCTTGAGCCAGGGTGCTTGGAAATGAAGCTATATAGAGCGATCTTATGACTTGTGTGTTTGAGTAATAACGGCTTTTGCTTTTTTCCTTTTGTTCTCTTTTTTGTTTCTCTTCTTGGAGGATGTTTGTCTTACATAGGGATACCTTTTTTCTTTTGGGCGCATTATCAACAGGATAATCATTCATCTTTTCGCTCTCTCTCTCTCTCTGATACAATCCCTCAGCCATCATGTGTATGAGCCTGATGACCATTTTTGGAGAATCGCAGAGCCATCCTTGCTTGCATTTGATTCTTGAAACCCGCGTCATCATCTTGGAGGCCCTCAGTAGAATTTGGGAATATCACATAATATTGAGCGGCCTAGCCATTCTGGCCACGTCCCCCTCACCCGAGAAACTACCACCGATGATTTGTCCTACAATTACGGAGGATCAACTTGGACAACCAAGCTTGAACGGGGACGATCTTGAGCAGGTTAATCTGGGTGTCGGGGGGAAACAATGTTGACAGCCATCGGCCAAGTTCTACACCTGTTGGTGGAAATGAAGCCTTACCTTCCGCCTTGTTGAAGCCATAAGAGTCACAGCCTATCAGCTGGCTCCGACCCCGAACTTCTTTGCATGGATTCAACACATGGTCATCCTCACCAGGCAATGATTTAGCATCCGGGTGTCAAATTAGTTTCCGCATCAGGACAATAACTTGCGTGAAGTGGAACTCTGACGATGAGAACATTACTGGGGTTTGCATGCCTTATCTGACAGCCAGAACATTTCATCTTCCCCGTATTCTCTTACGGTCACTACCCCGGGCTTGAGTCTGGTGGTTGTATACCAAGATACTCCGTACGTTTGATGCAATTATCAATTATCGGGATACTCAGTTATCCGGGTGTACGGGTATAAATTACAGCTTCCAAGCCGCGCACTCCAAGCTCGACATGTGGAAGGGTTCTAGTTTCTCGTACATCGTATCACCCAAATTTTACATTCCCCTTGTCTCTACACCGGATCCAGGGACGTTAGGTGATTTCTATACGCCATGTCCACCACAACAATGCCATCATTAGCAGCTCCTTATCGGATCGGCGTCGACGTCGGCGGCACCAACACGGACAGTGTTATATTGGACGTTCGTGCCACGAATGAAGCAAATCGCGGGGTGGTTGCTCAACATAAAACCCCAACTACAAGTCCCAATGTTACTGATGGGATAGAATCTGCCGTTCTCAATGTCCTTGAGCAGTCCAAGGTGCCCAGGGATCAAATTGCTTGCCTAACCATCGGGACAACGCATTTTATCAACGCCATAGTGGAACACGATGCTCGACGCCTATCAAAAGTGGCCATCATCCGGCTTTCCAAAAGTTTCACGAGAGAGGTACCCCCCTTCTCAGACTTCCCACCAGTTCTCAAGGCAATTATGAACGGCTATTACACCTACGTTGACGGTGGGCTTGCCATTGATGGAGCAGCAGAATCGCCTATAAATGAAGCTCAGGTGGTCAAAGAGTGTGCCAAAATTAAAGAGTTAGGGTTAGACGCAGTCGTCATCTCTGGTGTATTCTCACCAATCGATAAGCATTTCTTCCAAGAAGACAATGTTCGAAAGATCGTTCAAAGGGAGCTGCCTGGAGTTGATATTGTTTGTTCTTCGGAAGTCTCCCAGATTGGATTCCTTGAACGTGAAAATGCATCCATTCTAAATGCCTCTATCCTAAAGTTTGCACGGCGCACCATCCGAGGCTTTAAGTCAGCAATGAAACGCTTAAGCCTGAACTGTCCTCTATATCTTACTCAGAACGATGGAACTTTGATTGATGCTCCTTCAGCTTCAAGACTCCCAATCCGTACTTTTTCCTCTGGACCAACCAATTCTATGAGAGGGGCTGCCTATTTAGGACTTAACGGGCCAGATGATATCGGAAATGACCGTACGGCAACAATTGTCGTTGATATTGGCGGTACTACCACGGACGTTGGAGTATTGCTCCCGTCTGGATTCCCGCGTCAGGCCTCTGCATACGTCGAAGTAGCTGGCGTGAAGATCAATTTCGGCATGCCCCATGTCGAATCCATTGGTCTCGGGGGTGGTTCCATAGTCCGTCACAAAGGAGCCAACACTACCATCGGACCTGATTCCGTCGGTCACTACCTCAGCTCCAAAAGCACCGTATTTGGTGGAGACACACTCACAGCAACAGATATTGCCGTGGCTGCTGGAGCCAAGATTGGCAACCCCGACTTGGTCAAGGATTTGGACAAGGAGCTGGTTTCCGCTGCTCAGGCAAGAGTGAAATCTATGCTGGAAACTGTTATTGACCAAATGAAAACTTCACCAGCCCCTTTGCCTGTGCTGCTAGTCGGAGGCGGCTCGGTTTTAGCTCCAACAGAACTCGATGGCGTATCAAAGGTCATTTTCCCCCCATTTCATTCCGTTGCAAACGCAGTCGGCGCTGCCATGTCTAAGGTTGGCGGCACAGTTGACTCTATCGAGAGTACGGCTGAAAAGACGGTAGCTGAAGTTGTTGATGAAGCCAAAGCCAGGGCGATTGAAAAAGCGGTTGCCTCTGGTGCCATCAGAGAAACAGTATACCTGGCTGAGGTTGATTCGATGCCTCTTCAGTACGTCGCAAACCAAGTACGCGTTATTGCGCGTGCTGTTGGTGAGCTGTCACCGGAGGGTGTCCCAACTCTCGACAGCATACAAAATGGTGGAGATGATGACGAAGGAGATGATACAATATATAACGAGGTTCCTAAGCAGAATCTTGAGACCGAAGAGTTCGATGCCAACAAAGTAGATGTTGCAACCTACCGCCCGAAAGTCGTGAAAAACCCTCAAACAGGGATTAACGAATGGATTGTTTCCGAAACAGATGTTGCCTGGCTTGCTGATGGGTGCTACGTCCTGGGATGTGCTGGTGGAGGCTCGCCTTTCAGTGAACACATCCGAATTCGCGATCAGATACGGCAAGGACACATTATACGTATCATCGACCCGTATTCTGTAAAAAAGGACGCTATGATATATTGTAAGTTGAGGCATTTTTGTTCACGACTTGATTTTGATAGTACTGATGCCGGTTAAAGGGGGCGGCCACATGGGTTCTCCAGCTGTCTCTACAGAACGACAAGCAAACAACGAGACCGAACAATCTATCCATGCCCTTATGGAGTATCTCAAACATGACAGTTTTGATGCTGTAATGGGAGTAGAAATCGGTGGCGGCAATGGTATCCTGCCACTTTCTATCGGCTCGTCAAAGCATTATGATCGCCCTGTAGTTGATGCCGATTGGATGGGTATGTATCAATGTTCCTATCCATTTGATATTCCTGATATTCATTGTTTTTATGTAGGTCGGGCCTACCCAACGTTCTGGCAAACAACTATATGCGTATATCAGCCTGGCGAATTGGTGCCTTGCTCCATCCTTTCCGGAAGTGGGAGCACAATTATTATGAACAAGTGCGCAAGTGATGAACTTGTCGATCGAGCACTACGCGCGTCGTGTGCAGAAATGGGGTCGAGTGTAGGGTTGGCTGCCCGTCCTACTACAGGTGACAAAATGCTAAGGTTTGGCGTACTCAATACCATGTCCCTTGCGTGGCGTATTGGGCGTTGCATCGCGCGTGCAAATGCTTCCAACACCATTAGTACCGTGGCTGAACAGATGATTGAAGAGGTTGGCGGTCCTGAATCTGGTAAGATTCTATTCCGAGGAAAGATAGTTGCCGTTGAAAGACGACTATTCAAGGGCCATTCATATGGCGAAATCACAATTCAACAAGTTCTTAAGAAAGAAGTCGAGTCAAGTGTAGCAGGCGAGCTCTCAGAAGAGGCTAGGCGATCATCGACACCTGTGGCCACCGGGGGAGTCCTAAAAATCCCTTTCAAGAACGAAAATATCTATGCCAAACACATTTCCGACGAAGGCGTCGAGAAATATGTGGCAACAGTGCCTGATCTGATCTGCGTTCTGGACACACAGTCTGGAAAGGCACTTGGGGTTCCCGAATTCAGGTATGGCGTTATGGTAACTGTGCTGGGAATTGCATGTTCCCCACGATGGTCAGATACCGAAAGAGCACTAGAGGTTGGTGGTCCAGGGGCGTTTGGATACAAGGATATCAAATACGTTCCCTTGGGTAAATACGTAGAGCCCAAGAGTGTTGTGAGGGAATACGCAGAGCGATGAGTGGAATCATTACATTTCTGCCCGATAATCCTAAATATCTAGAACAGTGAATTGAGTTCTGCTTTTCTATGCTGTGATTCATTGCGTTGTATTACCAATGACGTAGCTAGCAGTTATTGGCTTTTTATGACTTCATCAGACCGAAAACAGGAATATACAGGAAATAAACACAATAAAAGCGTAGAGATATATATTCGACTGATGAAAGAAAGAAGAGACCAAAATAACACCAAGGACTTATGTTTGTCGGTGAATTGGGCGTAATTGGTCGATATATGCTGGCGTTGGTAACTATAGCTATCGAAGATGTCGCTCTCATCGCATGTAGGTTTTGGTCTATACCAAGCACATGAAACCGATATAATCACATTCCTACACAGTTTGTTACAGGATCGCTGCTAAATTTGACGGCAATACCTGTAGGTTGATCCTGATGCTATCATCAAACAATTTCGAGAAGATTTCGACAAAGAACAGGAGCGGGAGGCTTCTGCCATCTTTACCTCAAATGCCGTCTCGTCCGTAACGCCGTATTCAACGAGATATTCCAGCAGAGAGGAGATACCTAAATTCAAAATTCCTAAGCTAGGTGCTCGCGCGGATGCTGTGCACCATATGCTCAGCAATGAGCTCGATCTAGATGGTATTCCGAATCTGAACATGGCAAGGTACATGCGACCTGGCGCTACCGTTGATCCCCTTAGGAGAATAGCTGCTAATGATTGTTGGCACATAGTTTCGTTGGTACCTATATGGACCGAGAAGCAAATCAGCTCGTGGTTGAGAATATCAGTAAGAATCTAGCGGATGCAGATGAATATCCTGCGTTAATGGCCATACACGCAAGATGTATATCCATAATATCCAATCTATGGAATCCGCAACCAGGAGAAGAAGCCACCGGATCTGCGACAACTGGGTCCTCTGAAGCCATCATGTTGGGTGGGCTTGCCATGAAAAAGAATTGGCAGAAGAAACGTAAGGATGCAGGAAAAGATACCTCTAATCCGAATATTATCATGGGATCGAACGCCCAGGTAGCTCTCCTAAAGTTTGCCAGGTACTTTGACGTTGAAGCTCGAGTTCTGGATGTATCCGAGAAGAGCCAATTTCGTCTCGACCCAGAGTTGGTTAAGGAAAATGTGGATGAAAACACTATTGGGATATTTGTGATCCTTGGAAGCACCTATACTGGCCACTATGAACCTGTCGAGGAGATCTCTGATATCCTGGATGGCATACAGTCCGAAACCGGTATAGATGTCCCTATTCATGTTGATGCTGCCAGCGGTGGATTTGTTGCACCATTCACTGAAGCTGGGGCTGGAGGACCGAAATGGTATCTGTGATCTAAGATTTTACCTTGTTGAACTTCCTGACTGTGCTAATGCGAAATTTTAAGGAATTTCGAACTGCCTCGAGTAAAGTCAATCAATGCGTCCGGACATAAGTACGGTCTCGTGTATGCAGGATTGGGTTGGATCATCTGGCGCGACCGCTCCTATCTGCCAAAAGAGCTCATCTTCGAGCTTGATTATCTCGGGAGCAGAGAGGAGACTTATACTTTGAACTTCTCCAGGCCTGGCGCACAGGTAATTGGCCAGTACTATAATTTCATCCGGCTTGGATTTAATGGGTATCGAGAAATCATGGAAAACTGTCTGGCAAATGCAAGACTGCTGAGCAAAACCTTGGAACGGACCGGATGGTTCATCTGCCTAAGCGATATCCACCGGAAGAAGGGGGAATTCTACCACCAGCATCTGAACAAGATTACGCCCTATAAGGAGGACGAAACTTCTGCTGCTTATAACGCTGGTTTGCCAGTGGTAACATTCCGATTCTCGGATGCATTCAAGGAGAATTACCCCCATGTGAAGCAAGAGAGTATAAGCCTCCTGCTGAGGTCGAAGCAGTATATAATTCCCAGTAAGTCATATCACGTTCCCCAAGCTAAACTGGTGGTGTATCGCGCATAGCAATGGATTCAAACTGACTCTTGGGGTCTATAGACTACCCCTTACCTCCCAAAGAGCAGGACACAGAGATTCTGCGGGTGGTTGTCCGAGAGAGCATGGCTGCAGACCTCATTGACAAGCTTGTAGCAGATATCGCGGCAGTCACCGAGAGACTGATGAAATCCGACCCTGTCGACCTGTCTGCACTCCAGACAGGCCCAACCAGCCTTGAGCGGCGTCGAGTAAGAAACAGAGAGCATCCTCACAAGGTCTCAAAGCGGTCAAGCGGTAAGAAAGAAAAGTCTGCTGGCCATCTGATGAGAAGTGGAATCCACCGCTCTGTTTGTTAGAGCGTAGATAGTACAAAGAGAAGATATTTGGCTGGATGATGGAGGAATGGACAGATAGGAATGAGAATGGGTATTCATGTGGAGCAAGGAGGATCCTGTGGCAGAAGTATAGGGGTTGCCTGGCTGAAGGAAGGGAAGTTGTTCCTGGTCTGAGAAAGATATTGAATGCAGCTTCAATCAACTACAGTGCCCGTAGTTATAACTTAATGGGACAGGCAGCTGGTTATAATCTAACGAGTTAATCAACTATTAACAGACGTCAGCGGCAGCCTTCAAACTGATCGTAGGACTGGGGGGGATCCAAAGACGTTGCCAGGAGTATGCCATATGCTCCCAAACGCTGTCCTTACTCGGGAATATTGTTTCCCCCAGGCCATTGGTTGTCCCGAATCTGTATATATCATTTACTCCGTGCGGTCCCGAGCAGAACAGATGAGGACGTGGGTGTGAGACGGTGGCTTTCTTCTCGATGCACATCCCGGACTATCAAAAGCTTCGATTCTCAGGGGGTGCAACGCCAGCCACTCATCGCGCGCACCGTCGACAAACATGAAACGACACGAGTCACTCCACACCACCAACAAATATTATTTCCCGGGGTGAAAAAGGGGAATACACGAGTAGAATCATGATCCCTCATATTCGAGCCTCGCTTCGACAACATGCGGCCGCGAGGTCCGTCACCCACGTTGCCACTAAAAGCGTGACGGCGCACCATGCTGGACTTCGACCTACCAGGATACCAAATGAAGAGTGCCACAGGTGAACAGAGATTGGCCACTGATATCCCGGGGCCAGGGACACTCGATACCCATAAGATGCCCAGTGTGAAGTGAAGACAAGCATTGCTGAAAGCTTAGCCTTGGGCCTCTGCAGCCAACGAGAGGCCTTGAAGGTCACTCTCAGGCCCGGAAGAGGCCAGCCATCAAAGGCTTAAGATGGAGTGACTGGCGCAGGAGACACATCTTAGCGTGATGATCGAGTCAATGTATGTTCACAGATGGAGGGAATCGCCGTCACAAGCAGCCAGCCGGTGAAAGAACCAGTTGTTAGGGGGTATATATACCGGTCGAGTTATCCTGGATTTGAAGATGACTTCTTTCCACCAACAGCTACAAGCATCATCAGAGAAAGATTCTGCTGCATACATACTTAAACAAAGATAAACGCCTTATAAAGCACATTCAAAATGCGTTTCTTTACCACTACGATATACTTTCTCCTTGCATCTTACGCCTCTGCCAGCCCAGTTCCCAAGGACGACTGTAATGATATCCCAGCAGCTCCAAGCACTCTCCCTGCACCACCTCCACCGGCGCCGTCACAGGCTACTTTCCACCCAGTCGGGACACCTGGCCCATCATCAGCCATATCCAAAGACAAAATGATCAAAGTGTTGAAGGAGATCGCTCCAGCCTCAGCCAAGGAACCCTGCGTCTCCGCAGCAAAGGCAGAAGGGCAGTGCCGAAGCGCCTCCCAAGCTGCAGAGCCAATCATCCGCTCCTTTGAGAAATACAAGATCACCTCCAAGCCCGAGATGGCAGCTATCTTGAGCCTTATCGCACTGGAGTCAGGAGAGTTTAAATATCAGAAGAACGTCTTCCCTGGTAGACCCGGTCAAGGCAGTAAGTTGGATACTCCATACTTTCTAGTTATAGACAGGAATAATACAGAACTAACTTATCGACTCTAGCTCGAAACATGCAAATGCCCAATTTCAATGCCCTTTATGCCAAGTCGATCCCTGAGGTAGCCGCTAAGATTGGCCCCAAGACGAACAATGTTGAGGCGGTTTTGGATATGCTGCTCTCCAAGGATGAGTATGACTTTGGATCAGCGGCATGGTTCTTGACTACCCAGTGTACTCCCGCCGTTAGGACTGCGCTGCAGTCTGGTTCTGAGGAGGGATGGTCCAAGTACTTGACTGAGTGCATTGGAACCACTGCCGCCGACGAGCGGAAGAAGTACTGGACCAAGGCAATGGAGAGTGTCAAATCTTTGTAGAAACAGACAGAGTCTGATACAGCTGGAAAGTGCCTACCTGGGTTGATCCCACTTGTCCTACAGCCACGATTTACGACTATCATGATTTTCAAAGAATGCAAGAAATGAATTAAATTGAGTAAATCCCATTTTATATCTGTCTCGGCTATGTAAACTCCATGCCATGCCTCTAGCAGACGCTATTTATCATTTCCAGAAAGGAACATGAGACGTCGGGGATGGGCGAGAAAGGTAAGACATTAAACAAGAACTAGGCAGTAACAATACCATAGTGGGAAAATAAAAGCAAGAATCACCCATAGAAAACCGAACGCATAGAACTCCGTAACTTCCCACCATGCATCAATCATTGAGCAGCAACAACCAAATAGATATCAACTGAAACTCAAGCGAAAAAGAAAAAGCCACACTGCGTCAGGGGAAACAGGGCAATGGATAAAGAAAACAAAAAGAGGCAGATCAAAAGATTCTGTAGATGATTAAATCAAACATGAAGCTCAAGATTTGCGTCTTTGAAAGAGGAATACGATGAACTTCGCCAATAGAGCGGCATTAGACGTCATCAAAAGCCCGGCTTAGCCTGGGCCCGTTTATTTTGATTTGCAAGGAGCTCAGATGTTCTTCGCCTTGGCGATATTGCCGGCACTCCCGACTCTTCCACTTGACTTGCGGACTCCACGAGATTCAGTCCGGCTGTCGGCTGTTCGTCTTGGGTTGGACCGCTGCTTGCTCACCCCTAGAACTCCGCTTCCACTCTTTGTGTTGGATGGAGTCTTGGGTTTTGGTGAACCGGAGTCACCAACCCAGTTCTCGACGTCTTCATGGATATCTATCTCGGGGGTCAGGGCAGCAGAATGGCTAAGGGATCGCTGAGAGCTAGACACAGGGGTCCGTGGAGAAGTAACACGGTTAACAAGAGCTTGGATCTCCTCATCGCTGTCAGCCCGGTTGTTTGAATGGGTCCTAGACAGGCCTCGTCTTGGGGATGCCGCGGCGCCTCCTAGACTGGCAGACGGCGTACGGGCATATGGGTGGTGTCGTGAGTCTTTGCGATGTGACTTTCTTGGTTGTCCTGGAGTTGGAGCAGGAAGGTTCTCATCTGCATAGCCGCTGACGCTCTCGTTGGTATCAATTTCACCAAGAGCAGCTCTCTTGGATTGGTTTCCATGTGGTGGTGTTGCAGTCTGGCTGTTGAGTCTTTGTTTAGAAGATACACGCCCTGGAGTGGTGGGAGTAGGCAGGGAGAGTTTCTCCTTAAGCTGGTCTTCGAACCACCATTCACGGAAACTTCCTTGGTTCAGATGGAGCCAATGCTGTTGCGGCCCAACAACCATACCTGGGCGCATGAAGCGCATAAATGCAATGATTTCATTCGCAGTGAATCCATATCGATAAATGAGATACGCCCCTATTAAGCAGCCAGTTCGTCCGAGACCAGCCTTGCAGTGAATTGCAATTCCTTTCTCTTTGATTGTGATCATCTCGTGTGCCATCTTGATAAATCGCTTTACCAACGGGAGGGGTGGGCAGGTTCCGTCTTCAAATATCATGTCGATGTGGTTGATTCCTAGTGCAGTAAAGTACGATGGACTGTACAGTTCGGAGTTGAGGCGTACAACTAGGCCAACATTTCTGGTCGAGAAGTGGGTAAGTACGTTTTTAAAGGGAACCGGCAGTTCGCTATCCTGGATCTGCTCGATAGTGGATGGCAAAGCAGCGAATTCGGGAGTGTTCTGTGGAACAACTGCAGTGGGAGAATGTTGCGGCGACGCAAATGCAAGGAAGCTCGGGGTGATCCAGTTGAAATCACCCATATCAACTCGTTCGTACTTTTCGTATCTACATTTCTGTTAGTCCTAAACCTGTCCCGTTGGCTAGTAAACGTGGAGACGAAAAGATGAACTTACTCTTCCAGACTGAAATCCTTCAGCCCGCAAAGGCCTTCCTCTTTGGCCTTCCAGACGCCATATACCACATCCTGGATAGTAAGGACAAAGTCCGCCTGGCTGTACCCAGCATCTCTGAATGGCATGTATGGTGGGTCAGCCTGGGCAATCGGGGCCAGTGCGAGGTGAGGAGGCCAGGATTGAATGAGCACCATGTAGCAAGCTACGACACATGCCACATTTGCCCTGCTTCGAGGGTCCGGTTTGGTCCACAAAACCACTGGACGATCGGCATTTTCTGGGTCTCCCAAGATCTCATGAAAGTGTACCGCGAATCTGTACAGGTGTCCGATATGGAGAGGGCCAAAGTCTGCATGGAAAGAATTGTACAGGAGCAACCCATCAATATTGAAATAGACGGGAGCCTTGGCCTGGTGCTTTCTGGAGGGGGTATTTGCGCCAGCCCGCCTCTTGCTGGGAGACTTTGGTGGTGCCGCGAGAAACGGAAAGGGAGTATTTTCGGAAGGAGGGCTATGATAAGAAGCCAGGTAAAGGCGATCTAGAAGAGAATGAGCTGGATGACCGCATACCAAGGGCAGAATATGAATCGGGACATGTCTATACCTTGAATGTACTCGATCGGAGCACCGTACAACCCAGAGGTCCCTGATGGCGGCATATTGAGCTAGACCGATCTGTCCTGTACTCAATTGGGATCGAGTCTGTAAAGAGAGTATATGGCAGAAGGTATGGCAAGCTCTTCTTCCGGCAGCAGCGACGACAGCAAAGGTTTGGGTCCGCGAGATCGTGATACACTGAAGAGAGGCTGTCGCAAGATCAAAGCTGCATTATCGAGGTTATAGATAAACAGTAAAGATGGCGACGGAAGAATAACCTGGTGATAGCGTCGAGTGAAAGGAAAAAGGAGAGTAGGAGAGAGTGAATGGAGAGAAATAATAAATCCGCGACGAGGCAAGGTTGTTGTTTATGTTGTTATGGCCTTAATATTATTTATTATGATGTTGATGTTATTGATGTTGTTGTTTTTTTTTTATTTTTCTTCCTTTTTTCCTTTTTTTCCCAAAAGGGACAGCGAGGGCGCATGGACCACCGCTGCTTGTTATGTTGTCACGTGTCCTATTAAGGTTAGACTCGTCGGTTGACCCGGCAACCACGTGAGGCTGGGGCCGCTGATTGGACAGGTGGCTCAGAATGGGCCTGGCTGCTGTTTCAGGCTAGCGCGCGGCGGGCGCTAAGACCAAAACAAACACGGAAGCGCCAGGGCAACAACCTCTTCCATGGCGACGGCGAGGCGACGGCGAGATAAGGGCACAAAAGGACGAGGGGGAGGGCGAGACGAGCACGAGACGAGCACGAGACGTGGACGAGACGACGCTGTGTGCCTGGTTTGTGCCACCAGGAATAAGAGGGGACGACCGTTGGGCACGAGGGTACCTACAGTAGACAGGCACCGGCCGCATGTTTATCCTTGCCGTTTCCTTCAAATGGTGGGATAGCTGAACCATGGACAGCATCCTCGCTCTTCCATGAAGATACCAAGCTGAGCTACTAGTACTCCGTACAGGCGGGACCCTTCCTCAGTTTGACGGGAATGCAGGGTTACCAGCGAACACAACAAGACTACGGAGTATATTGGTGTGATTTGTTTCTGGTGCGGCATCCTTGAAACCGACTCCACAAAGCAAGCCTCAGTGGCGAAAGACTCATCTGGATGCAAGGAACCATAATCAAGAACCCGACACTTTGCCGTGATACCACCAAACCATCACTTTTCTTACGGTGAGGGAAACAAACAGCAGCAAATGCGCTGTTGGGGCCTATCTAGCTATCAATATAGGCATCAGGCTCGGCCATTGCGCGAACGATACCGTGTCTGCCCCGCGGTGTGCGAAAATATCAAGCCGGCCACAATAATTTCTCTTCCAAACGCATATCAACGTACTCAATACCCTGGTGTGCCCCTACGGTAGTCATATTAACGATGGCACAGTCAGGGCAAGCTGCTGAGCAGGATTTCCCTTACTCTCTGTATGTTGGCCGAGGACTGAGACTGAGGTGTTCATTACTTGCGCTCACATCCCACCCCCGCATATCTTGTTACTCACTTAGGTACTAACTGTGATGATGGTATGCAGCACTATATCCGTACCCCTTCCCACACACCGACTTGCCTCCTCTGCCCTTCGCGCGCTACAGGTAGACCTTGAGCTATCACCGCTGGTCAAGCGCACATTCCGTCTCACAAACCCCGAGTCGTCCAGCATCGGCGCACAACAAACTGAAATACAAGTAAACCGGGCAGCAGGAGAGCGTAAAACTGGGCAGACTGCTACGGATGATAATGTAGATGCCAGTGATGAGAGCTTGACGATTTTGGAGACTGAATACAGAGCCACTACCAACAGAATGCTACGGGTGGCAGTGAATGCCTTTATGGACTCGCTAGGCGTCGTCGTCGGCGTGATGGAGGAGCTGGACGTCGACGTCCTAGGCAATGAATTAGGAAAGCCGTAGAAAAAAAGAGCTATAAGGAGACTGCTCTTTTATTACCTTGAGAGACTTCCGGCAATTTACCCAAGCACTGTGACATATCAGTGAATTTTCCGATATCACAGTGTAGTCATAACCATGCACCATTACGATGAAATCTTGTAAATAGTACAGATAGCTTGCTACCTATCCTCTATGCGCAATACCACAACCCCAGTGTGTCTGTATATTCGCTGCTCTCCGCTCTACTTAACCTCCAGCTGCATCCAATCTCCCTGGCCCTTCCCAAAGCGGAACGAAGACGGCATTATGTATTTCCGAGAGAAAATCTTACATAATCCGCCATCTCACACACCCAGCCAATGGGAGCCACGCATGGAAACCTCGCTTAGCGCTGGCCCCACATGCCCAGGTATAAATATCTCCAGCCGCCCGCCGTCTTTTGAAATTTTTTTCTCTTTTCTTCTCCAGCTCTCTTTGCCATTATGGCTTAGATCAAGTGTAGTATCTGTTCTTTTCAGTTTAATCTCTGAAAGTATTCTAAGGAATACGAAAGTGATTATTCTTATTTTTGTACCGCGCGATTAGACCTCTGTGCTTGCGCATGTCTTTTCGCACCGTGTCATCGGTCTTACACTACCACCGATCGACGCGAACCCACCTTTTTTCATTGATATCTTCGGCTTGCTGAAGTGTTAAAGAAGAGAGATTTGACCTTGCTTTGATATCTTTTGGCCAAGTTGAGTCGGAAGGGCTAAGCAGTTAGTAGCAACTACTTGTTTTAAACCAAGTAACGACTGTAACCATCATCACCCAACATAACCATAGCTCAACCACCTTCCACCCAATACAGACTGCCCAAGATGATTGACTCGTCTATCTTCGAGAGTTTACAGTCGAAAATCGACGAAGAGTCCAAGATTCGTGATGTATGCTTCTAGAGTATCTCTATTCTCAGCTCGAACTAACCAAACAACCAGGAAATTCAAGATATCGTCCAGGAGCTCTCTAAGCGAGGTGACCTCTTCGTTCACTCTGTGTCTACGTTCCCAGGGCTAATGGGGTTATCACTGGAACAGGCAGAGCTGTTCAGGCGCTGCTTTCACGAGCTCACTCTACGCCTCCATCTCAAAGTAGGATCACTTCTCCGTCATGCAAATAGACGCGTCTGCACATGCTGATACCACCTCAAAGTAAATCCCATCCTTGAAGATGCCACAAGAGAAATCTCAGCACAGCGAGAGGACATCGCGAAGCTGATGACCGTTGCTTCAAAGCACCCCTTCTACAAATATAACCAGCTCTGGAGTAAAGAGTTGCAGAACCTGGTATTGACATCTGTCTCATTTATGGTGTATTATACCCCCGCTGACGCGCCAGAACAGGTCTTCTCGATTGAGTTCTGCAGCTGGCTCGGTGGTATGAAGGGAGTCGTCAGCGACAACACGACCTTCATGACCACTGAAGACGTGGGGAAGTTCCTTGCCGGTTTGTAGCCATGTTTTCCCATGATCTGAGGCAGCCTCTAACTCTGATAATAGTTCCGGTTAATTTGAAGGACCAGGATGCCTTCCACCTTACGATTGAAGAGTATTTGCATGCTCTTATCTCTCTTGTTGAGGAACTGGTAGGCCATTTTAGTCCCTCGGTATTTAATTGTAGTTACTAACTAGAAACACAGTCTCGACTAGCTGTTAATTCAGTCACCCTTGGCGATTATAGTCGGCCTCTACAAATCCATACTTTTATCTCTGACCTTCACGCAGGGTTCCAGCTCCTGAACCTCAAGAACGATTCCCTGAGGAAGAGAAGCGACGGGATCAAATATAACGTGCGTATAACCTAAAGCAAACTACAAGGTTATCAGCCACAGATTTACTGATGGATCCATGGATTTAGGTCAAAAAGGTCGAGGACGTGGTGTATGATCTGTCTCTCCGAAACTTGATTCCCAAGAAGGGGGCCAACGAGTAACTGTAACAACCAATGCTATTGCTATGGTCTCAATTATCTCATATATTTATGCCCATGACGCTCAGACCTACAATAGCAAAGCAACGAATTATTCAGACAGTCTAATAACTTTTCCAAACATCCTGAAGTTCCTCATACTTGCCCTTCCATTCTTCTTATCTTCCAGCAGAAATATACTTTTATATATACACGTGATCTAATGAGCCCTAACCCTATTTCACCCACGCCAAGAGTTCATCCTCACGTCCAAATTTCATGAAAAATCAACGAGCAAAGACGAGGATCTTTAAACCACCACGCCAATACAACAACTCCGCAGGATATTTACCTCTTTGCGGTCTATCCCAGTCACACACATCCACCGTCGTCACAATGGCTCCCACAACTGTACGTCTACCTGCTGAGAATTGCTTTGCTGTTCCCCCTTGAAGTCGATCTCGGAATTCGTCCATCCGCGGAGGGCGAATAAAAAAGATCTTCAAGAAGACGACAATATGCCACAATGGGAGCAGTAGGCTAACTCATACTCACCCGCGTTGGGTGGTTTATTATAATTAATAGGCCCGTTCTGCCAAAGGCAAGCAGCAGAAGGTCACCAAGAAGGTACGCTATTTGCTCCTTTCTCAAACTATACCTTGTTAGGGCAGTATCAGGTTCGTTGGAGATCGCATTCTAATGGCAATTGATACAGTACATCATCAATGCTTCTCAACCTGCCAACGACAAGATCTTCGATGTCTCCGCCTTCGAGAAGTTCCTGCACGACAGGATCAAGGTTGAGGGCCGTGTAGGCAACCTTGGCGAGTCTGTTCAGATCTCCCAGGTTGGTGATGGCAAGATTGAGGTCATCACTCACATTCCTTTCTCCGGCCGATACCTCAAGTACTTGTACGTTGTCTCCTGAAAAGGTCCTGTGTCCTATTCCATACATCAATACTGACTGGCGCTCTTCTCAATTTAGGACGAAGAAGTTCCTCAAGAAGCAGCAGCTCCGTGACTGGCTTCGCGTTGTCTCCGCCTCCAAGGGTGTCTATGAGCTCCGATTCTACAACATCGTCCAGGACGAGGCTGAGGAGGATGACGAGTAAATAGAACGACGGAATGACCTGTTATTTTTCCCATTAAAAGTTTAGGCCATTTGCGTTCTATAGGTGGATGTCATTCGAGCCTTGATGAAGGATTATAGAGGAGAGGGAGGATACTACCTGTGGCTGGATGGAAATATGATCCTACCAATCTATGATATCTAGCGCCATGCTTATGAGCTCTGCGGTTGATAATCAAGCTTGCGTGCCGCGCATGTCTTCTCTATAATTCAATATAATCGGCTCTTTGGCCTCGACGCTCACCTTTTTCGCTTTTTTTCAAAACAACAAACCAGCTGCGGCGATAGGACTTCGAAGTATATAATACTATGTTCATGGCTATCGGTCGTAAGACCGGAGAATATCCTAGGAATGCTGTGTAATAGGGGGCGGTGTACAGCTGATAAAGTAAAAGGGTTCATGCACCACTAGGTGCCGTCTATAGCCTTCCTCTTCACCCCAAGACTGGTATCTGAAGTCCAGGGTCCTTGGGCAACTCCATTACCTGCCGGACTCACTAACTCCCCATCACGAATAGTCCAACCTGAGCGTTTCAGAGCTTTCCACTTCTCTCCTACTTTGTACCTCACAAGGTCTCCGGTAGCTTTTGTGTCTTCTATGGAATCATGGCCTTCAGTACCTCCACCAGCTTGTATATCTCGCCCAAGGTGTTTCTTTGTGAGAGCTCGAAGGCCGTTTCGCATTGGCAGCCCTGCTGGATGTGGATATAATAGCACGGTGTCAACGATCGTAGGGTGGATAATGCGGCAAACATTAAGGTCATTCTCCAACGCATGGCCAATAAGAGGTGTTTCTGGTTGTAGATGTTGGAAAAGCAACTTCCTTGCAGTTGCAGGAGAGTCAACCATTTCAAGTTGATTAGTTGACTTGGAATCATGCTTGTTCGTTGTGACAGCGGATGCTTGCTCAGTCTTATAAGGTGTGGCTTTAGCAAATTGTTCGGATCGAATGCCCGAATAGCGAGTATTAAGGTCTAATATCTCTCCCATTGGCCTCACCAAAACATCAACCAGCAATTTGCTTTCCGGCCAGGTTATCGCAGTTAGGCGAATCATCTCAAGTCCTAATGTGGTATACCCCATTTCACAATCAACGCAGACCGGTGGCAGGGTTCCTTTGTCCGGTTGTCGCGGCGTTCGTTCAAACTGCATTGTAGCCGCTAACCGCTTCATATCGGTGACCTTGAACACGTGGGAATCTACCTTTGTGCATCCTGTAGATTTTCCAACTGGTTCTTTACAGCACGGATAATAAAACTCCTTCTGTCCCACTATGTGCTCTGTTTTTTGCTTGGGCGGCCGAATCGGCCTTGCATAGTGATAGACACATGGGCCTGATGATGTTAAGGCACCATCAGATCTCCTGCCCGGGAAGACTTGGAACCTCCCGTTACACCGGTCACATTTCTCCCACCCTTGTGATGCCTCTATTCCGCGCTTTGCAGCAGAAATTTCATCCATTGATGGAGGAATCATAACATACTCAAGCTCTTTCAAATCTCTGGAAGAAGCATAGAGGGTTGAGAGAACTAATTTCTCCTCCTCGGCTGTCAATCCAGTTGATACAGGTTTCGGTGGCGAGCCTTCTGGCTTTATTGTCTTTGGTGTACCTTCTGGTCGGAGGAAAGCTGTCACAGTATCTTGCCATTCCTGCTGTTTCATCTTCGTCAGTTTCACTATACGTAGCTTAACGACATTTGAATAGACAGCAGGCGACTCTTTCGCAATTTTTTCTTCTTCATCCAAAGCCATCGAAACCAACTCATCAGCGGAGAGAATCATGCATTTTTTAGACGGGTCAACGGATTTCTTCAACTCTTCGTTAAGTCGTGCCATTGCGCTGTGCAATTTGACTAGGATTGACGTGCGAATTACATGCGTTGCCGGAGGTTTAGATAGGTGTCTTGGATTAAGAGTCTCTTTCTTTATTTGCCTCCTTTGCATGACAGATGAGGTATCTGATGTCCTTTTATCACGGCCCTCTGCCAAAGGTTCTGCATCTGCAACATTTGCACGGGCAGCGGTTCGATTGACTAGAGGAGGAGATACTCGTCTCCCTAATGAGTTAAGGTTGCCTTTACTCCTAGGGGGTGAGGATTTAGGCCGTTCCGCAACTGTTGTAGTCGTACGTTCAGCCACAGCAGCCTTGGTTTCCTGGCTGGAGGATCCACATATGGTCTCTCCATCGTCATATAAACGCTGCTTCTTCCTAATTGGTTCGTCTATATTTTCAGGCTGCGGATTTGCTCTCTCTTTGGAATCAGCGGTTGACGGAAGGGTAGCTGCATTCTTCGCCTCTTGATGTGAGAATATGCAATTTATGACAGTGCATTGGTCATTTTGGGGGCAAGGAAGCGCGCTGAACAACCCCAGTGAGCTAAACATTGTATCGTCTCCTCACAACTCAAGATAATGGAGGTCTAGCTCAAGACTCGAGTCCCATGGAGCGTCTGATATGCTGATATGTTCAAAGCATACGAGTACGGCAAATCGATGTCTAGTGAGGCTGAAAAAGTTCAACTAAGCGAAAAACTGCCACTGCTTTGCGGAGCAACTTTACATGGCAAGCATAGGGAAAGGGTATCAATGACCGGGCCCGTGTCCCATATTCCTGGCTGCGGTGAGAGAACTATATATTAAGCTCGCTCTATGCGGCGATTTGAGGTATTGGGCAAATGCCCGACGCTTTCTTTGCGGTGGAGCCGTTCGATCACTTTAGAGGAATACACAGAGGCCAGCTGAGGATAAATAAGACAGAAGAATACGTATATGAAAGGTTATCAAATACAGACGATAGTAGAATATGTGTTGGGAGCACGTTGGTGACCGAAGTTGACGTCTTGAAAAGTGGATTGACGTCTTGCCTGAAATGCAAACAATGCAAACAATACAAACAAACTTCCGTTAATTCCTTCCTTATCTCCGTAGGCTCCAGCGATTCCAACAGCACGACAAGATATAAAGGAGACAAAGGGTGGATGTTACAAGCCATCATTCTCCATTCAGTTATACACAAGCATTATTGTTCTGTTAGTTATGGAAGAAGACGGTCAGCATCCAAATGATTCGAAGGGTGAACACCTTTGCGTTCTAATTCATGGGTGAGTGATCATGGGAGCGTGATCCAACAATATCAAGGAACGAAGGCTAACTTCAGGTATCAGGCTATGGGGTAATCCATCACACCTTAACTATATCGTATCCTCATTGCGGGAAAAGTACGGCGAATCATCACTGCAGATACTATGTCCCAAAAGCAATGCAGGAAATCTCACATATGATGGTATCGAGCTGGGTGGAGAGCGGGTAGCCCACGAAGTGGAGGAAGCAATCAAGGGCTCCGCTGAGCAGGGGTGCAAGATTCGAAAAATGAGTGTGGTAGGGTATTCATTGGGTGGACTGATAGCTCGATATGCTATCGGTTTACTATATGCAAAAGGATACTTTGAGGATATTGAACCTGTCAACTTTACCACATTTGCCTCACCGCATGTCGGTGTGAGAAGCCCTGCAAGAACAAGCCATTTCTGGAATGTGCTGGGTGCTCGATGTGTATCGACTTCAGGCCGACAGTTATTCATGATCGATTCGTTCCGTGACACTGGAAAACCGCTTCTCAGTATCCTTGCTACTCCGGGGAGCATATTTATGCTTGCGCTTGAGAAATTTAGGCATCGAACCCTATATGCAAACGCCGTCAATGATTTGAGCGCAGTTTATTACACAACCGCAATATCACGGATAGATCCTTTTACACAAGTGGACGATCTCTCCATAAGCTATGTTGATGGTTACGCGCCGATAGTCATTGACCCCGATCAACCAATCCTCGTCAAACCGAAATCCCAATCATTACTTGGCCGATTAACCTCCTCTGCCTACTCTACGATAACGGTATTCTCATTTCGACTGACCGTATTCACCGTCATCGGGTTTGTTTCAGTATTATTCCTAATAAATGCAGCCTATCAAACAATTCGGAGCGAGAAACGCATCCGCCTGCATGAACAAGGTAAATCCGGGGTAATTTACAATACCTATAGGGTTCCACTGATCATGAAGGGATTCCGGAATGCCGTTGAGGACATGTACGAATCCGCAAACGCAGCACAGAAGCCAGAGTATCTATCAGAGTCAGCTTCAGCTACCAACGAGAGGCCTCATGATATGAATGGTGAAACACCAAAGCCTGCGCAGCCCGTAGCAACATCATATACTGCAACAAACCCGCCTCAAAGCACCGATACCAACACTGCCCACAAGTCTGGAAAAGCTACGTTTCCTACTCTTGCCTTGACTGCTGCACAATTCGAAATTATTGATAATCTCGATGCTATCGGGTTCCGCAAATACCCGGTACACATCCATCAGGTTCGGCACAGCCATGCAGCCATCATTGTTAGGTCACCTCGAGAGTCATTCAAGGAAGGGAAGATCGTTGTGAGACACTGGTTGGAGGAAGAATTCTGCATCTGATGCCTGTATGCATATGGCTTCTCTCTACCCCGTGTCAGTGAGAATCCATGTACAACTGACTCCACTCTGAACGGTAAAACTACTGCTGCTCTAACCCTCATTTTCGATATTCCACCGAGGGCGGTAGCTCCCGTAGAGTACCGTACCGGCCACGAAACGGGAGAGATAAAATGGAGACTCAGGTCCTGTACAAGGGTTCTCTGCAATTCCCTGACCACCACCATCACCAGCCACTGCACCCCGGACCTAACTCGAAATAATCTGTACAGAGTACACCTACCCCCATATACCCTTGCAGTTGCCCACGGAATTCCAACACGATTAGGAAAGCGGTCTGATTTACACCCGACACTTGCAGATGAGAAATTTCTGTGTGCTTTCCCGTATATGCAACACATAGATCAGTCGGAACATTATAACGATGGCCAACCAACAGTGTCCTGGGCCCACTCCACATCCTTAACCTCACTACATTGTGTTTTGCGTTTTGCTGATTTAATATTTGCCGTTACAGTCGTTACATTGTTGCGGAGAACCCCGTATGATAATAAACATTAGATTAGGATAGAGTACAGGCGATTTCAGTGAACATTGACTCCGTGGAACGCAGCTCTTTACGCCTGCAGACACACCAGCGCCATCGTACCCGGCGTACTCGCACAGTGGCTGGGCTACCCCTGGCCGCTAGGCCCCAAGACGCCTCCGAGGAAGCGGCGTCGCGAGAAACTAAGAGGCCAAGCCCTCATTAGTCAGACATCCCTGGCCCCTCAGGTCCACTTAAGCTCGTGGTCCAACCACTCAGGCCGTGTATTTGCCGTCCTTGGCAGGCTGTAGGTTCATTGACGTCATAGAGGAGCCGCATGGTTCAAAACGCATCCAGTGTAACATCCACGTCGAATACTTTCTCCGTGCTCGGGGTGGTAGCGAAGAGAGGTCGGGTATACCTACTCAGCGGAGCGGCAAGCAAGGATGGCAATTAATTTAAGAATACGGCGTACAGGGCAAATCGGCGTTGTTGCAATACAGGGGCGTGTGCAATCAGTCTTCCGTTATTCGAGGCTTTTCAAAGAACGAGAATAACTATAATGTTACTTGCAGAGCGGCTACTATCAAAATATAGCTTTCCTCCAGGAGAACTTCTAGTTCGTGTCTACTTCCTTCACTAACTTCTACTCGGCCATAGCACCTATATCCATCCCCTGAAATGCCCTTAGTAAATCTCAACTATCCCTGGGTTACTAACACCATCTTTTCAATATCTGGAATCGCCCTTGTTTTCACTGTTGGACGATCCTTGAAGGCGCAGCGCCTTCGTGCATACAATGTCCAACTGTATATCAAAATCTCCACCATGTTGTGGATCAAGGCCCATCGAGATTACTTCTACTCATACGACGATGAGACAATACATGGACAAGTACCACCAGGCGGTGAATGTGTACCTACCAGAAGATAAGCGGGAGACCGGAGTGGTTTTACCAGAGTCAAGTTATCCTCGATTGACCTTGGGGATATCAATATAGCACATACTACTATTCACGGAGTACTTCCCTATCCTCTGGTGTGACAACAGTCTAGGAAATAATATGCGAGGAGACGTCATTATGGCCGCGGGTCCACTCGTACATATATATTACTATAGAAACTCGTGGAGGCAGACCCCAGATATTCTGGGAATTTGGAGAGGGCTTCATATTGTTTACACTTACACGTGTTGATGTCCATTCTTCAAGATTTCACGAGGTTTAGAAATCTGGGCAAATTGCGGCAATAATACATGTAGAGAGTACTTCGTACGGGCTTTGATTTTGCGACAGACTAGTTGCCCCCCGTGTTTGTGCAGTAGCAATTCATCGTTGCAGATTTGACGGCCAAATAATAATAATAAAAACAATAAAACCCTGACATCGAAACCGACCTATCTCGGTCTACTCCCGTCACTCCCCTTGTCCTCCAAGCCAAAAAAGGCCTACCCGGTGGAGATTGCCCCAGGAACGCCCTTACTCATTGGCCAGTCGGCTGGAGGGATGTCTGGCGAAGACGCTGTCACGTCCGACGTGCCCCAACCGCCAGCCATGTGGATCCTCGTCTTCATCGTTACTCTGTGTTTCCTCACTTCTCCCTGGAGGATATAAAAATGAGATAAAAAGCCTACATCCGTTTAAGGTTGCCAGTGTGTCACCCCGGTGTGGGCCGAGCAAAGGACCGGGGGGATCGGAGGCGGGTTTTCCCAATCTCAACACCCGATGCATGATGATATCAATTTCCTGCGGCAAATGGAAAAAAAACATGTGGATCGCCAAAGTAATCAGGCTGAAAGGGAAAAATAAGCGGAAAATCTGTTAGTTAGTAAGAGTTCCATGGTTCCTATTTCTGGTGAATTATGGCAAGAGAAAAAGATTTGGTAACTTTTCGAACTGCTCGCCCATCATTTGTTCAGCGTCTGAGCAGGGTGGGCCCAAGGCTATCTAGGTTCTTAGTCAAGAGACCGGGTTGACGGGTTGCATCATCTCTTTGCCGTTTCTCTGGTAGAACGTCTCCTATATTATTTGTTACTCTGAGTATGGAATGAAGAGTAATATATAATTAGCTCGTCCGCTCCTTCCAGTATGGCTTTCTTCCCTGCCCACCATCGTTACTTTCTTTCACGGTCGAGATATTCTGCTTGAGGCGGAAAAGGAACTCCGGTCGATTTCGAGCAAAAACAACTCGCTACCCCCATCATCCTAAAGGGCATCATCTCTGCCCTACTCGTCGTTTGCAGGCAAATTCGTTCTTGATATTAGGTCCCTGTTATTCTTACCACCCGTATCTTTATCTATATTCAAAGTGAGTGCGCGGAAAGTAAAACCGCAACTATGGCAACAACGGAATCATACCACTCTGGGACCCCAAGAGTCCGCCGCCTATCCAATGTGTCCTCAACCAGGGAGGATCTGGTCAATGGACCAAACGTGGTTGTGCCACCGAAACACTTGATGGCCAGCACAGCTGCCTATGAAACCGCAAAGTCCATCGGCGTCGCCAAATACCATCTAGAAGAAGAGAACTCATCTGCCGAAGTCACACCCAGAGCCGTATCTCCAGTTAGCGGAGTACCGGTCATAGCAACCGATAGGTATGCCTTCGCCTTCGATATCGATGGCGTCCTTATCCGCGGTGGAAAGCCAATTCCCGCAGCCGTGGAAGCCTTGAAAGTGCTGAACGGAGAAAACAAGTATGGAGTCAAAGTGTATGTATTCTCATTTCCCTGGATGCAGAATACTCTCCTTTCGCTAACATCTCACCGATGATAGGCCATACATATTTGTCACAAATGGTGGAGGCAAGACCGAGGAAGAGCGATGCCTTGATCTCAGCAGGCAGCTCGAATATGACGTTTCACCTGGCCAGTTCATCTGCGGACACACACCCATGCGAGAGATGGCAGAGAAGTATAAAACTGTTCTCGTTGTTGGCGGTGAAGGCGAGAAGTGTCGCATTGTAGCAGAGGGTTACGGTTTCCGTGATGTCGTGACGCCTGGGGATATCATCAAGACAAACAAGGATACCACTCCATTCCGAAAATTGACCGAGGAAGAGTACAAGAACTCCCGTGTTCGCGACTTTGGCAATCTGGTCATCGAGGCAATCTTTGTGTTCGCAGACAGCAGGGATTGGGCAGGCGATCAGCAGATCATCCTTGACTTGTGCATGTCCAAGGGCGGCAAGATAGGCACACGCTCAGAGACCTTCGAGGAGGGCCCACCAGTTTATTTCTCCCACAATGATATCGTCTGGTCAACATCTCACGAACATACCCGTATCGGTATGGGAGCTCTCCGAGCATCTGTCGAAGCTCTCTTCAAGGCCGTCACCAGAAAGGAGTTGAAAACCATTGCGTTTGGCAAGCCTCAACTTGGCACATTCCAGTTTGCCACAAGGCTTCTGCAGCAATGGCGAAAGGAGACCCATGGCATCAACTCCCCACCACAGACAGTGTACTTCGTTGGAGACACCCCTGAATCGGATATCCGTGGTACAAACGAGTACAACGAGTCGGACGTGAGCGAGACTCTCTGGTACTCGATTTTGGTTGAAACAGGAGTCTTTGAGAAGGGAACAACCCCCCGCTATGCACCAAAGAAAATCGTTCCCAACGTGCTCGACGCTGTTAACTTTGGTATGAAGAGGGAGTTCGAAAAAGCTCTTGAGGAGACCGAACCCAAAAAGCCAGAGGCTGAGTAGGAGAGCCATCAAGGTACCTAGCCCTCAACAATCAAGGAAGGGGCTTGAGGACCTTGAAATAGTGGCCTCCTGTGATACTAGCTTCTTTTCATTTGTTGATTGCCTTGTTTCATTTGTTGCAATTTCTATTTCTTGAGACGATATTGACGACCCCTTTTCCATTTCGGCTCACTCCTTTTCTGCTGATTATGCTGGAGGCGTTGGACGCCTGCTTATCTGCATATTCATGCATTGCATTATTTCATCCGATGTCATGTTAGGAGTTTGGCTGCCGATATTTTGTTTAAAAGAATCCACTCCCATCGCCCCTGGTTAGGGTCATGAATACCTGGTTCGTTCATATCACTTATCCGCGCGGTATTTATAGAGGTTCTGTGGGGAAAGGAGAGAAATGACAGCTATTTTGAGGACATTTGTATATGATTCGAATGGTTTATCATGTGCGGGATTACTATATAAATGGCTGTAGACGGCGTTTTCACCTCGCTTAGAAGTTAGAACTTGGGAGGCGTTGTTGGAGTTCAGCTGAAATACGAAGCAAAAATGTTGTCACATGACTCGCTCTTTCTGTTCCTTTCCAACATCAGAGAAAGTACTAACCGTTCCATCAGATCTCACCAACAGCAGAAATGGTTGCTTCATGACACCTACAGTTTGACCGGTGACATAGGGCTGTTTCTATGGCCCGTCCCAGCTATTTAGCGGGACTTTGCTATTCTACATAGGTCAAAAGCTCCGTGTTAAGTTTTATGATGTTTCATCATAGCAGGAGGATTCTGTTGACAGTACACCTGTCAAATGTCAAAAGGAAGCTTCGTACAGAGTATAGAAGCTGTATGAACTCTTAATCCCATTTGTATTATCATTAGCATGCACTAACAGATTGGTATATTCATAGGGCTGATTCTATAACTACCAAATGTTACGGTTCTGTCTATCTGTCACCTACCCGCCTATAGGTTGGCGTATGCCTGGATTCTCTGAGATATTGAGGAATAGATGTGTTTTACGCCATAGTTGCCAGAAGAGCCTTATATCTTGGAGTAGACAACCGCTGGGGACTATAATGAGAAGATTGATGGAAACATTTAGCTATGCCCGGCTGATGGACACTATTCCAAGGAGGCAGATAAGCTTTGCAAATAGTTGCAATTGCATGGGTATTTTCTCTAGAAAAGAGAAAAACAAGACTGCCATCCATTAATAAATGATTTAGTTCTGGCCTTCTACCCATGTAAAGCTAGGGTTCAATTCAGATGTCGAGATACCTTCCGGAGGCTGAGATACCCTTAATTCAAGGAGAATATATAACCAGGAGAAACCTGATTATATGTTCTGACCATGATGGTTTAATCTATGTTAAACTTATCTATACAATAGGACCTTTTCACTATCAGAGGACAGACTGTGATGTGGATCACTTTATCTGCTAAATTGAATGCTCTGTATCCTTATAGCTATGCTGCTATTTCTTTCATGCCTCAATATCTGATATGTCCTTTACTTATGCGTCGATGTCTGCGTAACACGATGCGATCATGAAGGGCAAAGCCTTTTGTTTATTTATATTCTTCTTCTCCTCTTTTCCCCCCCTTCTTCACCCTCTCTTTCCCCCCCCCCCCCCCATCGGCTATCCTTGACGTTTCGACTCGATATCCATTCATTCGCACTACCACTACTTTCTCTCAGCTGTTAGGACGTTGACAGGACCTTGCAAATATGCCTGTAACGTGGAATGATGCCAAAAGGGCTAAGGTATGACTCTTCAAGGGACTAGCACCGCGGTATCTACGTGCTTGTTAACGGCGAACTCGCAGCTATTGATAGCCATCTTAAAAACCAGCGCGGGAAAGGTTGATTATAAAGCCATTGCTGATTACATGGGCCCTGGTAAGTCGCGTCTCATTTTACCTATGCCATTGAAAAAGGGGGGTGGCTAAAGCAAAGTGCTAGAATACAACGTCAAGTCCATCCAAAACCAGATTTGGTTCATCAAATCCAAGGCCGCCGGAGACAAGGCGTCTGGCTCTAACCCATCTACGCCATCTAAGGGCGGCAGGAAGGATGCCAAAACCCCAACGAAGTCCCCTGCGTCCTCAAAGCGTGAAAGGGCCCAAGTTGATGATGATGATGATGCTGAGGCTGACTTTGTTCCTGACTCTGCGACCCCAACGAAGAACAGCCGCTCCAAGAAAGTGAAGACGGAGACCAAGCAAGAAGTTAAGAAGGAAATCAAGTCCGAGGACCCCTCTGTCTAAATTGTCTCGGGTCTCTTGTCTAGTCGGTCGGTCCTAGCTTGGCCTTTTAACCATGCCGCCAGCTAACTAGCTAGTTATTTGGTCTGGAATGCTTTTTTTTTTTTTTTGTCTACGTGAGGAGTGGTGACTAGGGCCTGTATGTTACTTTCCTTTGACCAACTGCCAGCAGCCTCGTCGAGCTCTAGTGAGAATATCCAATCAATAATACGAGTCTCCCTGAAGTTCTTTCTCCTGCCGCAAGCGTCCTCCTCGAGAGAAAAGTCTGGCTACCTGTATTGTATTACATAAGCCACTTTCAAAAGCGGCGCCGGCGCCATCCGCATCAGGCAATAATACCTCGGCAGTTGCGTCGACTAGCAACGCAAAGCGCTGAAAGAAGCATCGCTGGGCGCGCCGTGACAGAAAAATGAGTTGGTCGCGATGACGATGACGCTGCGTCGGCCAGCGCTTGCCTTGCTCTTCTTCCGTTTTCGTCCGTCGAGCACAAAGCTGCCATATAAAGCCGGCGTCTCGTCGCTCCAGCCAGGACCAGCGCTTCATAGCCACCGCTACCACCACCAGTTCCAGTTCCATCGTCGAAGAGCTACGAGACGGACGCTGCTATCCTCCTCCCCACCGCATACTCTGGTCTTCTCCGCAAAGATGTCGTCGGCTACGTCCTTTTACAACTTCGAGCCTGTTGACAGTAAGCATCAGCACCGCAATACCAACACCAACATCAACATCAACGCCCAAACCTGCCCTTTATTCCCTCCTCTGCGTCTTATGCGCCATTTACCTTACCTTACTAACCATGCATGCGGCGTGACTTGCAGAGAAAGGAGAGCCGTTCCCCCTCGCCTCGCTGAAAGGCAAAGTAGTCCTTGTTGTCAACACTGCGTCAAAATGCGGCTTCACTCCACAATTCGCCGGCCTTGAAGAGCTCTACAAGTCCATCACGGCCTCCCACCCAGACAAATTCACCATCCTGGGCTTCCCGTGCAACCAGTTCGGCGGCCAGGACCCCGGAAGCAACGATGAGATCCAGTCCTTCTGCCAGGTCAACTACGGCGTCACATTCCCTGTGCTGGGCAAGATAGACGTCAACGGCGATAACACTGCGCCGGTGTTCAACTGGCTGAAGAAGGAGATGCCGGGTCTCATGGGCCTGAAGAGGGTCAAGTGGAACTTTGAGAAGTTCCTCGTCGATGCGGACGGGAAGGTCGTCGGCCGATGGGCGAGTACCACGAAGCCGGAGTCGCTCAAGGCTACCATCCTGGCTGGAGGAGATCGAGAAGGCTGGAAAGAAGTCTCAGCTGTAGTGTCCGTTCCCCCCTTTTCTCACAGCATGTTTAGTTAATGACTCCCCTCTCTTACCTCTCTCTATTTATAATGTCTTAATGCTCTTTTCACCGCACTCAAACTGTTTGTTTCGGTTCCAAGTTCATAGCCTTGTATCTGTATGTGATATGAATATGATATAAGTAATAGTTGGTTCTCCGTGATTTACCCTCTGTCCCAGAAGGTGTGAGTTAGTCCATCAGCAAAAAGACCGCCCCCACCAAGCTCAGCAACTCGTTAGTTACTCTGCACGATGAAGCTTGTCAGCAAGAGGCATCAATATCCCCGCGCCTTATGCAGTCAGCTGGAGGGGTTTTTTGTTTTTTTCTTGCTTCTCTCAAGGTAGTCCGCCCTCAGGCCGCTCGCTACCCTACCCGGCTCTAAACAAACGGCCCCAGGACGGACGGAGAAGTGGCATGAGCAGCACCACAGCTCCAAGTCCTCTCCAAGCAAACGGCGCGGTGGGAAAAAAGGACGATAAAATAGCCTTTCCAGCAGGCAGGAACATGAGGGACTAAAAATAGTCTTCTTCTTGGCAACGGCGAAGGCGGCTGAGTCGATCACAGGCATCATGACGGCTACGTACGTTATGTAACTGTCAGAAACAACGCCACACACCAAAGGGATCCATTCATACGATTGACTAGTTATATAGAAGAAAAGAATCTTACGCAAAAATGTGACTTTTAGATTTGGTTATCCTTGTAGCATTCTTTTCTTTTTCAGCTGAATGCTCGCTCCTATGTACATGTATGGTGTGTATGTAACATGATTAACCAGTTCACAGTAGTTTAAGTAGTAAGAAAATGGGGGCAAAAAAGAAATGTGCAGATCGCACAAGGCGGAGCGGGAGCAGCCTGTGATGGTGGGTGCCAGGGCAGGCACCGGATAAGCGAAGCGAAAACAAGGGGAAACAGACGTCTTCATGCCTTGGGATAGGCGGGTATGTAGCAAGGCTCTGCCGTCAGTTAGTGCCGTGTCATTAGATAAACATGTAAATTCGAAGCAAGTAAGCCAAAAAGAAAGCCAAAAAAAAAAACAGGCAACAGCTGGGTTCTAGCACAGCATAAAGTGAAAGGAGTAACCGAGTCAGGCTAAGCCAAAAAAAAAAAAAAAAAAGAGAAAAGGAGAAAGAAAAAGTAAAAAGTAAAAAAGGAGCAAAGGAAGAAATGAGAACATGGTATAGTTCTACAAAGAACGAAGAAAAAAGCTGAGAATGAGAAGAAGAAGAAGTATTGTAGAATCAGAAATGAAAAGTCAAAGTGCGCCACCCATGCGTAACCGAGTAAGAAAAGGAGAAATAAAAAGAAGAGGTAAAAGTGGAAGGGTTAAAAGGAGCTAAGCTCGAGTAACATCGTCGGTAGAAAGGGAGGGATATTATTCGATGCTGAGGTACATATCCCCGCCGCGCTTTGATGGTGTCACTTTATTGTACCCCTTTGAAGAAGACGCGGTGGATGCAGCGGTATTATTGTGCATGCGATGGGGGAGAGTGTTCGAGCGAGAGAGCGCATTGCTACTCGAGCGAGACAGCGACGAGGACGAGCGGATGGAATTGTTGTCGTCATCTTCGTGGATTTGATCATGTTCAATTTCGATTGGCCGCTGTACTTTCGCAGGAAGCGTGATTTCATTGCCCATTTTGTCCGCTACCTTTTCCCCGCGGCGTTTGACGAGAAGACTGCTTGGCTTCTTGCTCGATGCCGTTGAGGTTTGATGCCGGAGGTTGTTTGGGTTGTGTTCTATGCTACTTCGTGGTGTAGAGCAACATGAGGACACGGAGCCGGCGAGCATGGCCTTGGGGAGCGTTGGAGAGTGGTCAGGTAGTGCTTCGGCTGGGTAGTTGCCTGGGACTGTGTTGTGGGTTGATAGGGGTGGAGGGACAAGCTTGGAGAAGGTTTGGACGGACATTTCGCTAGCGTCGTCACTTTCGGCGTAGGCGGATATGTGCCCTGCGCGGTGATATGCAGGTTGAGGGATATCGGGTGTGCCCGCTGAACTGGGGGGCCCAGTGCTGGGTACTTCCCGCACGGGACTGAGCTGGCGTGGTATATGGCTAGTGTATGAATGTATGCTCCTGGATGAAAACGGTTCAGGGGTGAATGAGGGAGCAGCCGGGTGGCTGGTCATAGACGGTTGGAATTGATCCCTTGAGTGTGTTGGACTTCGTCCCTGAGCGGCGTGAACTTTCGACGGCACAGCTAGGAACCTAGAATCAGGGGATAGACTCTGGCTTCGGTTAGGACTGTTGGTAGCATATCCAAATCCACTATTGAAGCTGTGTGGGCTCTGAGTGGATCTCTGGTTGGCTTGCACCAATGCTGGGCTGTAGTTCAGCGAGGACGCACTGCGGAGTGGATCAACCACCGACTGCGATATGCTCTTGGGTGAAGGGCCCCGGCTGCTACAGGCGTCCCCAAACGGACTGTGAACACGTTCTCTCTCTGCACCGCGAGACCCAACTGAACTGCCGTTGTGAGGGTTGTCCGGTAGTAGGTCTGACTGTGTTCGCTGGGAGGCCGCGCTATGTCCTCTAGAGCTTGCGTACTCATTTTCCAAGTCCCTGGTGGACCGGTGAAGATATGCAACTGAGCATGGCATCATATCGATAGGTAGTAATGTCCGAGGTCGAGACGATATACTCCTGTGGTTAGAAGAAGAATTCGACAGGCTCAAAGCAGGCGTGGTCCTCGAATTACTCATGGCACGGTCGATGTTATGATACCGCCCTTGCTGTCCCTTTTCGCTCTCCTGTCCTTGTTTGGCTCTCCGCCTGCGTCTGCTGAGGAAGATAAAGAACAGTACAATTGTAATGAGAGATGCCATGGCAATTCCGCCACCGACGTAGAGGCCAACTAGCTGGTTCGAGTGGCCTCCAGCACCTGGCTCGCCAGTAGCTGATGCCGACCCAGTTTCTGACGAGTAGACTAAGGTGAAGTCGATTGTGTCTGTCGGAATACCTACACCGGGGATACCACTTCGGGTCACTGAAGTCATGGATAAGGTTGTGATTTGCGGTAGAGACATTTGTGTCGATGTTGCCATCATGGACATGGTTGTATCTGATACTGGAGGAGGTGGTGCTGGTACTGGAGTTGGAGGAGTCGGATTTGGAGGAGCTGGGGCTGGCTCCTTGGGTGCCGCGGAGGTCATGGTTGGAGGCTGAGGAGTCATTGAACTTGGTTTAGGAGCGGCAGTTGAAGATATCCCTATCACAGGATGGGTATTTGGCAGGGCACCTTCAACTCCAGAGCATATAGCGTAGACTGCGTGCTGCTCTACGTCTGAATCCGGGCAGTTTTCAGCAACACAACGCAAGCCAGCTTCCGCAACTGTGTATCCCGTAGTTGACCTGGATTTGCAAAGACAGTTGACATCGAGAGGTTCCGGGCATCCATCCCAAGGTTTCTCTGATGATATGAAGGCCTCGAGACAGGGCAGAGCACACGCTGGAACATTTTTGCTGAGTAACTTTGGTGTTTGATTACGTGCCTGCACTTGCTTATACTTCCGGCCAAGGTCCAGTTCCAGTTCCAGGTTCTGGCCCAGGTTAGAGAAGGCTGAAGGTGATGATGACGATAATGACGAGCTCCTAGTCGTAGTGATGATGCTAGTAATTGTGGCTGCGGCGGCAGAGGCGGCGGATAGGAAAGTCAACAAACTGTTTGCTACCGGCACAGCGGGATAGCCTGGCATCTTAATGTGACCGCAGATGCAAATTCCAGAGATTCCGCTGCATAGTCATCCACGGCCCGCGTAAACGTCCTATCAGCCCGGCGTATTTTGGGGGTTGTAGTTGGTAAGTTGTTGATTAACCCAAGGGGGGCTGATGGGAAAAAAAATATATGGGCTGGCTTTTTGCTGCACCGGACCCAGCACTGAATGCGATTACTCACACGTTAATCAGTGCTGCGAGGTACTCCGTATATACCATATGTATTATTACTCTCCACGCGTCCAGAATCCCAGTTGAATTATGAAACGATTAAGAAAGGAAAAAAAAAGGGAGTAAAGAAAGTATGGTCCCTGTGGAGAAAGAAGGTAGGTGGTATAAATAAAGGAAAGAGAAATAGAAATATTAGTATGTATATGGAAAAGAAAGAGAGATGTAGGGAGAGAATGAGAAGGAAGAAGTAAAGAGTAAAACCCGGAAGAGAGGAGGAGGAGAAGAAGAAGAGCTCTGCAGGAGGGAGAAATGAGGCCAAGACGGCCATCATATGAAGGCCATGGAGTGGTTTTCATACTAATTAACTTGCCTCATCGGAAACGGCCATGATACATGAACCACCCCCGGAAAGGCAAAAGCAACGAGAAAGAGAAAAAAAAAAAAAGGCAGAAAAAGAAAATACGACGGAGAGGGTCAACCTCCGTCGAGGAGGAAGAGACAAGAGAGAGAGAAGAGAGTGTGTGTGAGTGTCCCACACAGCCAACCAAGCAAGGATGCCCCGTAGCTGCAGCTGCAAGGGGCTGATAAAGTCAACCAGCCCGGGGCGGTTAACTCAAGTGGATGTCTAGGCGGCAGCAGAGCAAGCAAAAGAACGCAAGCAAGCCGGATAGTTGAGAGCTAACAAACTATCCCACCTCGCATGATCCGTACGGATCAGTGGAAAGACCATCTCTGCCCGCACATCATCTGAAAAGGTTCAGTAGGCCCAGGCAGGCTCTGCTTTTTCACATTCCACGGCACCGTGTAGAGAGAGCGAGAGCGAGAGGGAGAGGGTCGAAGCGGCAGAGGGCGAGAGCTTGCTGAGAGACGGAGAGGGAGGACTACCCATATTCTGCATGGCCAGAAAGTAAGCTCCGGTGCTAAGTGGTGCAGTGGTGAAACCACTCTAAGAGGTCAGCGGAGACCGTGGATTGGATGAAAGCAGGACGAAGCTCCGACGCTGCTCTTGCTCGCTCCGTCGGCGTATCTTTTTCTCTCCTCTTCGCTGTCGTTGGTCGTTGGTTGTCTCGCTCTGCTAGCTAAGCGCTGAAACGTCTCCATTTCGTGTTATTAAGGAGGTCGCTAGAGTCACGTGGTTGCGCGACAGTCTGCTTTAAATTGAGACGGGCTCCCAGGCAAGACGACGACGTTCCGACAGGCAGCCCGGGGAGGGAGGCCAGGCTAGAGTAGCAGTCAGTAGTAGCGGGAGGTGCGTTATCGTTATCACACAAGCCTTGGGTGCCGGCGATGTCGTGCAGGAGGAGTCAGGACAGTTGAGGGTGGGCGGCTTGCAGGGTGGATTGAACTGAACACTTGGCCGGGGGGGCTTGGTCGAATAAGGCGCGGATGCGAGCAGAAGCGAACCAGAGGAGAGAGACAGACAGGCAGAAGAAAAGAGATCCTGGCGCAAGCCGCTGAGATGAGAGCTGCTGCTGACTCGGGGCTGGGGTGCTAAAAACAGAACTGGCCCCTTCGTGACGCCGTGTCCTGGTAGGGTCGTCGTGTTAATTGCGTCGTGGACTGAGCAATGATACATGCAGGGCGGAGGCAGAGTGTTTCGTCTTTTCCTCCCAGTCTATCAGAAAGGGCCATCGACAGCCGCCGCGATGCCTTTCTGACGCTTCGTCTTTGCTTTTTTTCTTGTTTTCTTTTCCTTTCCCGCTTGGCGGCTCGCTCTGTCGCTAAATGATCGATTGACTGGCTGACTGCCTGATATCACGGACAGGACACGATCTCTACCACTCACTAAACAGCCCAGCTAGTTTAGGCTGAACCGATCTTTCCTCTATTCTTCGGCTTCGTCTTCGTCTTCTTCTCGTTTAGCCTGTGGTTGTCGCACGGGCCTGGCGGAAGACTTTGATATACGGAGCGCGAAAGTCACTTACTTAGTTCTCCGTATAGTAGTAGTACTTCGCAGCCATCGGTTCGACCGGAACGCACTCTCACCCGCACAGCAGTAGGGATAACTCTTGATCTCTCCTTAACGCCGAGCAAGCTGTCGTCGAAGCGTCAGCGTCACTGCGGGGGATAAGAGAGATAACATCATCTGGTCGACTCGATTCACCACGATGCTCCCGGAGAAAAGGAGAGTTGACCAGTCTAACGACGAACCAAGTGGACGGCCTTGCATATCCTTCCCGGCTGATCATGTCGTTGCTTTTTTAACGAGGATTCTCCATTCATTTTAGTGGACTCTTTTTTTTGATTTTTGAATTTTTTTTGGAGATACCCGCCTCTTGCCATGCCATGTCATGACACTCTCTTGTTGCTTTGACGGTTTCGGTGGAACGGAAGAGCCCCATGCCATGCCTCTTGGACTGGACCCATGGTTCGGAGGCAGGCCAGGTACGAGAAGAGCAAAGGGGGGAACTGCACTGCTGCAAGGAACTCGAGTATGTAATGTGCCTGAACCAGAGATGAAGTAAGTTAGATGAGATGGAGATGAGATGAGATGCATGCCATCCCCGTCGTCGATCTCAATATCTCTCGTATATGTAGATGAATAAGTATAATTATCGCATGTCACTCACTTCTCCAGCATTATATGGTCACGTTGCCTGTCTTTTGCTTGTGGTCGACAGCAAGAAGAAGAGTTACCCACCCTGATATTTACGAAATATGACCTAAGTATGACCGTTTGAAAAGTATATTACTACAAACTGATTGGGGGGGGGGGGGCCACTTCCGGGGTTTGGCGCCAGGAACGGACAAGACATGGACATCATACATCCCTCCGACATATACATGTGGGCACCGCCGTTTGAGATAGGGAGAGGAGACAACTCCCAGGTCTCAAGTGAGAAAAGTCGGCAAGCGGCAAGTAAGTAGATGAGAAGAGGAAGGGGAAGAAAAAAAAAGGTTAGAAAAGGGATCTCCTTGAATTTGTTTCTTTCTTTTCTATGATACTTGATTCTGAATAGGGTTCACAAAAGCGAAACCAGACAGGCCTAAACAGAGCGTGCAAGACGATGGACGGGCCAAGTAAGAAGAACAAGAGAGAAGAAGAATGAAAGGTGAAAACCCAATTTCAAGACAAACCAGATTGATCCCTTCCAGGAGACATGAGCAAAACCGAGTAAACAGCAATGTACAGCATGAGGCGTGGTATCATGGGGGGTCAGGCAAAAAACCATAGAGAGGGTATAACAAAAAGACCAAGAGGGAAGGTAAAAAAAAATCAAATCAAATCCATCACTAGCATCCGGAAGACGAGAGACCCTGCGGTCCAGGTCTCTCTCTCGTATATTTTTTTTTCCTTTCTTGTTCTTTTTCGTTCTTTTTTTTTTTGTTGTTGTTGTTTGTGGTGTGGTATTATTAAACGTCATTAACGAAAGGGCTGAGAGGGGGGTTATCAAGCATTAATTAATAATAAGACCGTGGTATAACACCAAGCTGCCGAAAGAGTTGGGCCGAGTTCTTTCGCGGGCATCCTTCTTCGTGTCTATGTTTGACGGTAGATGGAGCTGCTTGTCCGTCGTATCCAAGTCTGTCAAGACATGCATCAATCGAACTGGTCATGTCATCTGGATCCACCGTGAAGAAGATCTGAGTCCGCGACGAGTTTCACTCAGAGCCCGATCTCAGACGACAGACTCTAATACTTGAGAATGATGTATCTATTATTTTGTGTTAGCTTATGCTTGGTTTTATGTTGTTGTTGTTGTTGTTATTGTTGTCCTTGGCTCGGACGGAGGGGAATACTGACAGAGCATGGATGATACCAGGGATGTATCCGAGGATGGTCAAACAGATATTGATCAAGAGATCAGCACCGCAACCTCTCTCGAGGAAGACACCGATTGGCGGGAGGATGATGGCAAGGATGATCTTGCAGATGTCGCTGTTGAGGCAGAAAGACGGGTTGAGGGTCAGTCGTCGTCTCAAGCTTGAAGAAAAAAAAGCAAAACAAGAGAGCAAAACAGCGACTTACGAAGCGGTAAAGGCCATCTTGGACGAGCGAGAGTTTCTAGGGAGCAAGAGACGGAGAGCTTGATGCTGAGAGCGGCCGAAGAGCAGGCAGATGGCAGTACTCCGTGAAACGAGAGAGCGTCGACGAGTGTAGAGAGAATGCTATTTATTTGGGGGAGAGGGGAGGAGAGGGAAGAAGGGGAGGAGGAGAAAAAGGGAAGCGTCGGACAAGCAGGTATTTAAGCTAGTTCAGTTAGTCGCCTTTAGTCGCTGGCTTCCCTCGCGCGCGCTGGGGCTTTCGAACCAGGAAAACAGCCAGGCAGGCAGGCTGGCTGGCGGCTTTCGGCCCCTGCGAGGAAAAGAAAGAGCAAAAAAAACACAGGAAGCTTTGATGAGTCAGCAGAAGCAGCCAACCAGCGGCGGCGCAGCAGGACGCTAAGCCGAAGCGGGCTGGCTTAACTTTGCCCTGCGAGATAAGGCGTGACCTGGCAGTACTTCGGTTTACCGCAGAATTTGTATGCGAGAGGAAGTACCTGCAGGTCGCGATGGATCTTGCGTAATGATCGACCCCTCGCCCAGTTACGTCATCTTTCAGCTCCAGCTCGCAGGTCGTTGCTTTCTCGTCAGTTCCAAGCAAGGAGCAAGGTGGGTGTCAGGCCATCATTTGTCGGGGTTGATGAGCAAGTATGGCACTATCTAAGAGTATATTCATAGTAACAGAGGCCGCGCTCGCTAAGCCAACGGTGCCGAAGCCACGATATGGCTGCCACATGACGGCGGGCCTCTGACGTCTTGATTCTCCAGCCCTGTCCTGCTTTTAATTTAAGGCTGCGAGCCGGACGGCCGACCTCTGGCTCGATAATTTAAGGGCTGAGCACTGAGCTTGTGCCTGGCCTGGCTGTCCGCGGCATCTCTAATAATGATTATTTTGATGTGGCTGATGTAATACAATAGCAATAGCAATAACACTTGCTTACTTACTTAATTACATCAAGTCGCTCTTTCCTTTCTGACAAACTTCCGCCTTCGCAGCTTCCGGAACTGCCGGCCGCGGCTACCTTAACCGTTTAGGCGGAGCTTGATGCTCCGACTTCCGCTCACGTGATCTAGGCGCCCAGCGGGCCAAAGGAGGGTTTGGAAGAAACTACCTACCTTATTCATTATTGATTCATTGTCAACCGTTGTAAAGGTCGGAATATACGAACAATGTCTCTTTTATTCCTTTGCCTGGACGATACTGTCCTTTTCTTGCCCTTCGTCTAGATACGCTATTATCGTTCGTACTCTAGGCTACCAGAAGGGATATTTTTCTTGATTATAGCCCCGCAAGACACACTATTTATTTATGTTAGGGTTGTTCGAAGACCGGACTCAACCTCGCAAGTCAACACTGGATATCCAGCTTGTGGAGTCATCCACCATACGGAATCACTGGAGAGACATATAGACAGCCGAGACCCAGCGTAGCTGTCAACCTGGTCCATGCATATTTAATATATATATGCAATCAGAATGCGTGTTTTCTCCATGGGAGGAAGATACCTGGCAGCCTTTTCTCAAAAATTCGGCGGTCCCAAGCTGTCGGGCTGCCTTGGATGAACCACTCCTCTCTACGGAGCAGACAGAGAGAGGGATTACCGGGATGGCCATGGGATATAGTGGTCGAGAGGCCTGAGAGCAACAAGGATGGAACAAAGAAATCCCAGCAGCGGTACATGCAAGTGACAGCGAATCATTGGCCCTGGAGTAGTTACACATGGCGCTGGATTTGCCAGGAAGCGACTGATTGGGGGACGACCATGATTTAATTCCCTCTAATCTGGACTGGAAGATCAAGCTATGACGGTGGAAGGAACGGAGTATGTATCTCTTCCATGGCTTAGGGGGAGAAAGAAAGACCCCCTCTCCCAACTCCTAACTAAGACATGGAAAAAGGGATAAATAGCTAGACAAGCTGCCTTGCGCACGGCGCAGTTTTTGAGCTCCTCCATTTCCGCCAGAAGACACACATAGCCAGTCCAACATGACGACTTCTGCTCTAGCAAACACGCTGAAGCTAGCTACGGAGTACCCGGTGACGGTACTGGGTACGGTCTTCCTACTATACTTGGTCTCCCTTGCCGTTTACCGGCTCTTCCTACACCCTCTGGCAGGATACCCGGGCCCCAAGATCGCTGCTCTCTCCGTCTGGTACGAGTTCTTCCACGATGGCATCCGGAAGGGACGTTATACCTTTGAGATTCAGCGCATGCACGAAAAATACGGACCCATTGTTCGCATCAGCCCGGATGAACTTCACGTGAACGACCCTGGTTTTATCAGTGAGCTCTACTCAGGCCCTGGTAAACGACGGGACAAATACCCCTTTTACAGTGCCCAGTTTGGGCTTCGTGATAGTGTAGGGGGTACCCCTGGCCATGACCTGCATCGTCTACGCCGCAATGCTCTCAGTCACTTTTTCTCAAAGGCCGCCATCACTAAATTAGAGCCCATCATCCAGCAAAAAGTCGAGAAATTAGCGAGTCAGCTTGAGAGACATGCGGAGACCTTCGGACCAGTTCCCCTGACAACGGCCTTTAGCTGCATGACCACGGATGTCGTTACCGAATACGCCTTCGCTAAAAGTTACAACTTCCTTGACTCCCCTACCTTCGAGCCAAATATCCACGATGCCATCTCGGCAGGGAGTCTAATAGCAGTATGGCAGAAGCAGTTCCCATGGATCTTACCCACCATAAACGCCTTGCCACAGTGTTTGTTACGGCACGTCAGCTCACAAGCAGCGGAGTACGCCAAGTTTCAGCAGGACATGCGCGTCGAGCTTGCTAATGAGAAGGCTAAAATTGCTCGGGGGGAGAAGCCAAATTCTGCATCCCGGACAATCTTTTATGAACTACTCACCGGCCCCTTGCCGGAGGAAGAGAAGCGGCTCAATCGGATTTGGCAGGAAGGCCAACTTGTTGTTGGCGCCGGAACAGAGACCACCGCATGGGCACTGACAGCTACTCTTTTCTATATCCTTGACAACCCAGAGATCCTGTCCAGGCTACGGCAGGAGTTAAGCGTTGCCATCCCCGATCCCAACCAACCCGTGAGTTGGACTGAGCTCGAGAACATTCCATATCTAAATGCAGTGATATCCGAGGGCTTCCGTCTATCATACGGCTTAAGCACAAGATTGCAGCGCATCAATCCCATTAGTACCATGCATTTCAAGGCGCCGAAACACGGGAGTCGGTATGCTAATTCTGCCAAAACCACTGAGTGGGTGGAGTATGATATTCCAAAGGGAACGCCGGTCGGAATGACTGCGGTTTTGGTACATCTCAATCCCGACATCTTTCCAGACCCTTACACTTTTAAGCCAGAGAGGTGGCTCGATGAGCATGGCAAACGCCATAGGAGGCTAGATGAGTTCTTGTTAAATTTCTCAAAGGGCAGTCGACAATGCCTTGGAATCAAGTATGTTCAGCGAAAATATTTTCTTTTCTTTCTCGGGGCACGACCTCTTTGTTCTTAGTCTCGCTTGCTAACACGTTTGCTACTAACAGCCTAGCACATGCAGAACTCTACATGGGTATTGGACTGCTGATCAGGCGTCTTGGGGGTAGAATGAGCCTGTTTGAGTGCACAAAGGAGGATGTAGAGGTATATTATGATCGATTTGTCCCGTGCCCAAAGAACGGAACGAAGCGCATACGAGTGATGATCACACGGAACGAGTGAAATAGGATACTGTTGGATTTTGGTAGTTAGCTTAAGGTAAAAAAGAAAGGGGCATATCACTGAACCGACTCCTCGGGATCTATTGCAGGTTGTGGATGAAAGACGAGCAAGGGGTTGCATCTTGCATTTTCGTCCAAGCTTGTTGGTACGGAGTAAAGTATTTTATTTTTGACGCCGGATCAAAATGCCAAGCTTTCTCGCCAAGACTTTTTATCTCCAAAGGATTTCGTGGACCAAATGCAACATTTAATAATATGTAGACGGAAAGGCTCAATTGCTTCACTTTATATGTAGGCCTTTACCTCTCTCGAGGCATCGTGTCCATGTCAGCCTTCCTGCGATGCTGTTGGGGGCCAACAACATGGCGGCCGATTTGTGAAATCCCGCGGCAAGCTCGACACATAGCCCGGTTCTCTCAAACGGCAGCTCCAGCTACCACACGACAGACCCTACGCATAGGGAATATCCAATGGAATATACTGGGCTCTGCTACGTTGTTAGCTCCAAACCCATCTGCAGTGGTATGTACGACTTGTGTGTGTACTATTTGTTTTCTTTGTGTCTAATGGTCAGCAGACCCCAGATAGTATTCTATCAAAGCTTCCCTCATTCAGCTCCCAACTCCATCCCGACAGCCATGTTCCTCTCCTCCTCGTTACACCAGCATTCGCCCAATGGCTAGAAAAAGACCATACTTTCATCCCGAAGTTACTACACCATTGCTTCCGAGAAGCTGCTGCGGCCGAGAACCTCGAAATATGCTCAGTGGAAGCGGTGGTGGATAAACTACCTGTCCCTACCAACATTAAACATAATGGCATGGAAGGACTGTCGCTGGCGATTGTCAACTGGGGCGCTATATCGGGAAAACTAGTGCCTCAAAGAGGTATTGAGAATATCTCACCTTCTCATATTGAGCCGAAGCTCTCGATTTCTATACGTGACCCGTCAACAAGTACGGAACTTGAGGTTGGAATGCCCATGGCCAACACACTTTTCACTACTGGGAGACCGTATACAATGCATGCGTCGAGATGGAAATCTACAGAGTCGATGGAAGAGGTCCCTCGGATTACAGATAGACGTGACATTCGGACATGTAGGGTTGAGCTACGAACGAAGTCGACCCTCAAGTCTCTTGACGCACCGTTGCATCCTGTCACTGAACCCAGGATAGTCGCAGAATGTATGGGAAACATACTCAAGACTGTCTCCAAGGAGTCGAGTTTAAAGAATGACGTCCCAGCATCTGCGGAGCTTGAAAAGGCTATACCACAGTATATTCAAGACCACAAACTCGAGAGTCAGAGACTAGCCGTGTGGGCTATGGTGACGCCCAAGAGCATAGCGCGAACCCATATTGGATCTCCATCTGGCAGCAGCATTGATATATCGGCTTCTCTGAAAAGGGGTTCCCGACTTTACCGTGTGATGAGTGGTGGAGGCGGATGGGGCAAGAAGAAGGGCCTGCTCTCCCTTGATCCCGAGTACTCATACGACGATGAGGAGCCGATATCCAACCTTGTCTCTATACACGAGATATTCGATGAGGATGTTTCTGAGAAACATAGTGACGATGCCATTCTGTTCAACGTGTTGGAGAACACGCCCAAATTCACAGACGTTGACGGGTTGATGATGAGTCCGTTACGTGAGGTTGTGACGACTGGCGACATCGTGCAGTTTTTTGTTGCTTCTTTGGATAATAAGCTGGTCAAGCCAGCTATGCAATCGGAATTTTCGGCTATGCATAACGACACTACAAAAGACACTACTGTTTTGGATTTCTCTGTCCTACCTGCTCCCACTGACGCTCCTGCCTCGTTGCCCAGCGAGATGCTTCAGGACGGATCTAAGAAGCTAGACGACATTATTGTCAAGGCCAATAAGTTCGGAGCCTCTTCCGAGAAGTCTATGGTCTATGCTAGGACAGCGGGTGATTTGACAGGAGATCGAGTCCAAGCCTCAGGCACCAAAATTGACACCCCTGGTGCCAGGCTGGTAGTTGAAATACCATCTGAAGAGCCTTTCTTTAGAATGTAACACTATAGACATGTACAATAGAGAATCCAAATATCATAATCATCTACATCAAACATCGATTCCGTTCTACCGTCTTTTTTATATCAACATCGAGCTCCTGTAAGAGCTGACTCAGCAAATTACCCACGTGACTCTTGGCATCTCCCAGCAACGACCCAAAAGTCAAACCTCAGCTTAACAACATCTTGTAAGGGTCAAGCAGGAAAACAACTCGCCATCTCGCATTCACCCCCGATTCACCTCGCCCGTCTCGAGATTCGTTGCTTTATCAGCCTTTATCCTCTCTCCTAGCTCCAACACATCCTCTACGGAAGCTCGCTTTCACACCGCCGTCAACATGTCTACTGATCTTTGGTGAGTTGCCTGGCTCGTTACGAGCGTCTTGGGACCAGCGCCTTTCCTCTTGCTATTCCCTGGAAAGCGGTTTAAATATAGGCGATACCTTGCTAATCATGTCATTTGATACGTGTTTATAGCCCCGTATATGCGGTTAGTTAAAATCCATTACCCGTGTTGTCGTCCGCGGAACCGCAGGCGAACGTCGATTCTGGGAGCTTGCATCGAGCTCATATACACGAATGCGAAACGACGCCATCAGTCTTCATCAATCGAACGCTGACATATCGTTGATATCATGTAGCCCTTCTTCGGTGCGCTAGGATGCTCGTCCGCCATCATTTTCACCTGCTTCGGCGCTGCCTATGGCACCGCTAAGGCTGGTGTTGGCATTTGCTCCACTCTCGTCCTCAGACCTGATATGATCGTTAAGAGTATGGTTTTGTCCTTTGCCCGGCGCGTATGCTCGGGCGTATTGGTGTATAAGCTTTACTGACAACGATGTAGATATTGTCCCCATTGTCATGGCTGGTATTATTGGTATTTACGGATTGGTCGTGTCTGTCTTGATTGCCAACGACTTGAAGCAAAACTTGCCACTATACACTGGATTCGTCCAGCTTGGTGCTGGTCTTGCTGTCGGTCTTGCCGGTCTTGCTGCTGGGTATGTTCTTTACCTCATCGGTGTGATGCATTGAGATTTCGTGTTAATTTGCTAACCGGGTATTTTTATGTACTGTAGCTTCGCTATTGGTATCGTTGGTGATGCCGGTGTCCGTGGAACTGCCCAACAGCCCCGACTTTTCGTCGGTATGATTCTTATCCTCATTTTCGCTGAAGTTTTGGGTGAGTATCTTCCTTTAATACTTTTTTCTCGTGTTCCCAAAAAATCGTTGTTGGTTAACAATTTAACTAGGTCTTTACGGCCTTATCGTTGCTCTATTGATGAACTCCCGTGCCAGTCTCGAAGCTACCTGCTAAATGGGAGCAGTCAGAAAATATCATCGACGAGCATCTTTAAGTCGTAACTCCCTTTTGACGAATACGGGGCATCAGTCAGTGTGATAGGAGATGGAGGGAGTTACGACAAGGTATATAAGCTAACGCCATCATCGACTATCGCTCCGTGACCCACTGTCCCAGCCGATATCGAACCTCTATTTGGATACAAACGCGGCCGAAAACCAAGCTATCCCGTTTCAATGTCAACATCATCTTAGTTATCTACTATCCTAATCCCCTTTTCCTTATACTTTTTTCGCATGTATTCACGTTATTTCGTTATGTTTAAGAGTTGTCGTTTCGTCTCTTTACCAGTAGTGCGGATAATTGTATCATAACAGATAGCGGTTATAAAGCGGGGATTCCTACCATAACTGCAGTTCCATCTTCCTTACTGCCTCTGTTGGTGTAGAATTGTTTGATACCAGCATGATCAGAAAGTGATCCTCTGTATGTGCTCTTCATTCCCTGAAGTGTATGTATGTAGAAAATTATCGCAAAGCTGAAAAAAGGCTACCTAGAAGAGCGAAAGAACGGCATGTTCTAAGATGGGAGATGATGGGATGGATAAGAACTATCTAAGACATTCGAATCAAAATGAGATAGGAACGCCGGATATAAAAAAAAAAAAAAAAGATACACACATAATATGCATAGATAGGTAGGAAGTCAACTAGAGAGAAAATAAGGGTGCAAAGCAGAGGTAACAAAAGAGACGGGGCCAAAAGACCGATTATATGCAATGCTACCCTTGTGGAGGTAAACAAATATAACGAGGACAAAAGAAGAACAAGGACCGGAAACAAGAGAGTTTCTAGTTCTTATCCAGTTTCCTTCTGAGGGTCCGTGTCTTTTTCAGCAGCTTCTTGTGCTTGTGCTTCTTCATCTTTAGCTTCCGTTGCCTCTTGACACTGATAGTATACATCCGCTCACGCTGACGTTGGCCCTGGGACCGTTCCCACTGCAATTGCCTTATGACCATTCGCTGGAGGAAGCTTTGCTTTGGCTCCGAGACGGAACGGTCACTAGTCTCTTGGTCCTGGTAGATGGATGACTCACCCTGGGCGGAGGGGGCCTCCATATCATCTATGCGGACGAAGGGAGAAGCATATGCCTCGTACGATTTGCGGCCATCTGCATTGCGGCTTTCACGAATAGTCAGGACGGTGGAAAAGGTCTGTTCACTGGGTTCGGCTTCAGAGGCAGACTGTGTGGAGCCGGCCTTGTCTGCAGCTGATTCCGTTCCTGCGATGCTTTCGAGAGCCCCGTCCATTGGCGTAGGAGCGGGAGGTGGGTTGAATGGTCGTAGGCGCTTAGCAAACTCTTGAATGGACGCTCGCAGTTCCTGGGTGGGCACGCCGTCGAGATGGGTGACATCTGACTCCGCGTGGATGGAGGAAGCTTGTGAGATGGCGTTCCTGAAGTCGATATCCTCGGCAGAAGCCTGATTTTGACCGGGGAGGTTCTGCTCGATTGCGTTAACGGCGGAGGAAAGGGTGTATATCACGTCCTTTTGCCTTGCGGCAGCTTGCTTCTTGGGCGAGAAGATGGCCGAGAAGGTTTTGCTGTCGTTATTGTTTGGAGGTACGGAAGTGGTTATTGACATGGGTCGGTGGATAGAGAAGAACGATGCTACGTGGACGTCTAAAAATATCACTGTCAGTTACCGAGCAACAACAAGGTACACAATATGGGTGTTTTTTTAAGGCTGAGTGAGCTTCCTTACCGTGAGGATGCAGGTGCTGGGTAGAAGGTACACTCGGCAACTTCAACGAGTTGGCCTGCTTCGACTTGGCCGTCTCGCCATCCTTTCCAGCACGCTTCTTGGACGACCGGCCTTCTCTCTTCTCTACATCCTTCTTGCTTGACGGCCCGCTGCTGACGCTCTTTGCCGGCGTCTGGGTGGGCGGATCGATGCCTCTGGACCCGTCACTGGGAGGCACAGGTGGCTTGGAGGACGAGTATCGACGCTGATGGCGGTACGGAGGGTTCCCACTGGCAGGGCCAGGAGCAGGACTGCTCGATGAAACGGCCAGGAGCACTGCTCGAGACGGTAGAGAGGCCGTTGACGGCAACGCCGCCCGGCGCACAGAGGAGGTGATCATGATGCCGTTCAACACCAGCCGGAGAGCCAGCGCAGGCAGAAGAGGCGGGAGGGAGTGGAAAGAACCAGGCTCGTGCAGCACTAGAGCCTGAATCCGAGGGCTGGAAGACGCCGATGAAGAGGTTCGAGGAGTCGTTAGGCTGTGCCTTTTGCTTGGTTGCTTTGCTTTGCTCTGCGTTCGGCTGGCAGCGAAAAAGATCAACTTGAAGTTCTTGCATGAAAGTTCGGTCACAAGCCGCGATGCTTAGTCATGGTCACGTGAGTGTTTATAAGCGCTGACCTCAAGCCGACGGGACGTGATGAGAGCAGATGATACAGATGATGATATATATATATATAGAGAGGATAGAATATGGGGATAAGATGGACGACGAGCAGATGACTGGTAACTGTTCATTACTATATGGCTATTTTCAACTGAGTGGCTGCTCTGCCAGAAACAGTAGGAGATAAAAAAAAGAGGACGTATGTAGCAGGGCATATAGACAAAAAACGACGAAGACGCGAGACAGCAAAGCTAGGAGAGATCCCCGGGGCCCGGCTTGGTCACTGGAAGAATCGGAGACGCAGGTGGGAGTGTGATATGGAATAGATCAGTTCGTCTCCAAGAACTATCGCGTATAACGGCTGCCAGGTCGGCTGCTGAGTTGGCGACGGGTAGACTTTTGTCTATATATCAGATGTCTCGTAGCAGGTGCGGTAGGAAAGGAAAGGGGGCAAGGAGTAGGAAATTTAGGTCGGGAGGGTAGAGGATGAGTGACCTGGGCTGGTAGATGTAAAATAGAGAGAGAGAAAAGAAAAAAGGAGTAAAAGAAACACATGAGGAGAATGAGATGGAAATGGAACTGGGCAATGTGGACGACAAGGGGATATATAGAAACACAGATCAAAAAGGGGATTTTCCAACCGGTCAAAAGTCAAAAAGAAAGAGAGCGCTCATATGGTCCTGTAGCACGTTTGAAGCATCGGTAAGATCCGTGGAGTAAGCAAGAGTAAAAAAAAAAAATAAAGCGAGAGAAGCAAAAAGCAACATAACAGACCAACCATCATACATAACGCGAGGATGATAAAAACAAAAACAAAAAGCAAAGCAGAGGTAAAAGGAAATAGTGTTCCTTTCTTTTTGGTGTTTTGGGATATAGTGACGTGAGTATGTGTGAGAGAGGGTAGAGATCGCTTCCAAGGAATTCCGGCCTCGTCACAGCAGCCGGCGGAAGAGCTGACGACAATTTACATATCTGGTATCATATCGGGCCTTCTGGGGTCATGGTTGAGGAGGGTCGCCTGGGGTAAAACTTGCGGCATGAATTGTTTTTATTGGAAAGGAAACACTGTGGTTGGGGGAAAGGGGGAGGGGTATAATATGGGCTGAGAATAATAAAAAAAATCACCGAAACCAAGTCAGGAGTTGTTGCTTTTTGGTAGTTTTGTTGTAGATTGGTTGGCTGATGGAGGCTCGCAAGTTGGGTGAGTGTGGTTGGCGGTTGAGAGTTGTACGTCGATATTGTCGAGGCCTGGAGGAGGTAACGTGGTGGAACGGGCAGCAGGCCAAGTATATCAGGCATGTTTGATTGTCGTCAGTTTAACCCTCATAAGATCAGGTTGTTCAAGTTCTTCTGTATGATCATGTCCTGCACGGAGTCCATGGTCGCCTTGAGGAGGGTGGTATCAGTTGCATTGGTGTAGTGTGTGTATATCTCGCGTTCAGGGACACGAGTGATGCCTCTGAACCTGTCGGCGAAGTACTTTGCCGAGGCCTCGAAGTCGCCGTCTCGCCCGCTGTAGTCCGGGAAGTGTTTGGACACGGGTGATATGGCGAGTTTCTCCTTGAAGAGATCTATCTTGTTGAGGAAGAGGATGACGGGCTTGCGTTTGAACCATTCACCGTTTACGAGAGATTCAAAGAGCATCATAGCTTCATGCATTTGGTTCTGTGGAGGTCAGCCTTTTGTCATAGTAGTAGTGATAGTAGTAGTAGTAGTAATGGTCAAAGAATGGTCCTTACAGCAGTCTGGTCCTCCACTAGACACTGGTCGTAGCCGGATAGGGCTACCATAAACAGCAGACACTGGACGCCTTCGAAGCAATGGATCCATTTCTTCCGCTCCGACCGCTGGCCGCCAACATCCATCATGCGGAAGTTAATCTGGCCGAGCTCGAAGAGGGTCTCGGTGATTCCGGTAGTCCGTAGCCGAGAATGCAACATGTCCTGGTTGTTTGGTAGCCAGCCAGGAGTGAATATCCGGTCCAGCGAGTTAAAGTAGCTGCCGCAATCGGTCAGAACAAAACGCAATATAGTAGTATGTGCTAGGGAGATTCCTGCCCAACTTACTAGTGGAGGTTATCGTGGAGGGCGAACTCGTGGCCCCGGGCGACTGCCTTCTGGACGCCGGCGTCCTCCCACATCGTCTTGACGGCCTCCCGCACTTTGATATCGGTGAAAGCTTCATCGCACTCGACGTCTGCTTCGCTGGTCTGGATGAAGTGGGCGAGGGGCTAGATTGTTGCATTTGAGTAGGCGGTTAGTTCTTAGCTAGCTCGGCATGGCACAGATGTATAGTAGTGATAATAATATATAATTCGAACAAAGAACCGAACAAAGGGAACCGGAGGAGGGAGCTGTGGCCATGCATACCTCCGTAGCTTCATGCTCGAAGCTTATGTTCTCCGCTTCCATGATCTCGATGAGCAGCTTGAAGGCGACAATCATGTTGGAGTAGATGACCGCCCGAGTCTGCCGGCGCTCGTCTATAGGGAATCCGCCGGAGTGAATGATGCGCATCTGCTTGATGATGGTCGACTTGCCGGACTCTCCAGCGCCTGGTTATCGCTGGTCAGCTAGCCGCAGGTATGTAGGTAGGTATGCAGGTAATAGAGTATACGCACCGAGCAGCAGTATCTTGACCGTCCTGTCGTACTTTTTCTTGTCTGCCCGGATGACCTTGTCTATGGCGGCGCTGTGCTTCCCCTGCTCCTTCATCTCCGGGCTGATGTCCTTCGAGTTCATGCAGCCCATGGTGCCGACGGGGGACCTCTAGAACGAACAGCAGCAGCAGCAGTTAGCAAACGATGCGCAAAGCTCCTCGAGGCCCTTTCTCTCTGTGTCTGCGGTCTCTTTGCCAGCGCCTACCAGGTAATCGTCGAATCGTATCGTGCAAAGACGCAGTGTTTATGCTGGAATCAAGTTGCAGTCCAACTTCGGGGGGACCCGCGAGAGATGCTGGACTCCGGCTCGTAGCACAGAAGACACACACACACACCGGGACAGGAATACACCATGAACCAGGTCTGTCTGCCCGTCTCGCACTCTTTATTTTTCCTTGGTTCTTCTCTTGTCTCGTCCTGTCCTGTCCTGTCCTTTATTAATCCTCCTGGCTGGTTTCGAGGTGGTGGCAGCGTTCGGCGGGCGGGAAGGCTGTATACGAGACAAGCGCAGCAGCGAACTATCGGACGGGACAGCCTCGTCTTTTTTTCGAGAGGAGGAGAAGCAACAGAAGAAGAAGAAGAAGAAGAAGAAGAGTAGATGCAGACGGAGGGCTCCGGTGTTGTTCTTATGGAATAGATTATAAATTATATAAGGTGGAAAGGATGGTTCGGGGCGCCGTCAGCGTTGCTGGAGCGTAAAGTCGAGTAGCGTTCAAGGGTCTGCGAAATGCGATGCGATGATGGGGATGCTGGATGGGCCGGCCGGACAAGCCCCAGGGATTTGCAGCATCAGCAGCAGCAGCAGCAGCAGCAGAAGAAGAAGAAGAAGAGAAGCAGCGGAAAAAGAAAAGAAGGAAGAAGCAAAGAGACGCAGCAGCAGAAGAAGCAAAAGCGGATGGAGAGGTTTGGGGCCCGTTCAAGGTTTGTTTGGCCTGGGATGGTTGCAGTCGAGTCTGGTGGATGATGGGCTGTCAGCAGCAGCAGCAGCAGAAGACGTTGCGAGATGCGCCTCAGACGTATCACCGACTATACTATCTACTAGATGAGCTCTGCAGAGACAGTGAACGAGAGAGGCCGTCCAGGTACAGCTACTTGCGCGTTACTTCATGCTGTCTGTCTGCGGTTTGACTGACTGACTACTCGAGACGCCACCAGCTAGCTCTCTCTCTTGACATCACCACCACCAGCCAGCCAGCCAGCAGCCAGCAGCCAGCAACGGCTCGACATCGAGACAGTGGAGGAGGAGCACTAGCAGAGACGACATATATTATGATCCTCTCTATCGTATTATTATCACCAGCAGCCAGCCAGACACCCCCGGCTCTGCCCAGCAAAAAACGTGGCCGGCCTCCCCACGCCCTCCCTGCATGGGGGACCCTCCCCTCCCCCTTCGTTTCTTCCCCCTTCCTCCGGCGCAGAAAGACAGAGAGCGAGAGCGAGAGCGAGAGGCAGAGACGGACAGACTGACAGGCGGGAGCAGGACGGGCTACGGCTAGCAGATTAAAGGGAACGATGGCGTGGTTTGGCACGCGGCCCGCTGGTCGTCGGTACGGAGTAGCTCCCTCGATATATCAAAATAATAAGTACTTAATAATAATAACAACAATACTTAGGGCTATAGCTGTGAAGACATTAAGGACGAGGGTCCGGATGCAGAGCAAAAAGGATGCCCTTCTTCGATACGATGATGACCAGGCCAGGGCCCCGTCCGGATGCAGCCCCCGGCTCATCCTCTGTCTCCTCTTTGGCTCTCCTTGCCCGGCCCAGGCTGTTCTGGTGCAAACTTGGGACTGGGACGCTGCTTCTTCTCTGTCCCCTCCCTCTCTCTCTCGGGTTCCTTACGGGCAGTTTCTGCTGGCTGCTGCAGGTGCTAGGCCCCCCCCCTGGCGAGCGTGCTTCTTGGAGGGCGTTGGCTGACAGAAAGAGAAGTGAAACGATGCATCTGTTTCATCATCCACTCTCTACGAGAACGGGCAGATACGCTGGTCCGCGGTCGGTTCGGCCGTTCGTTCTGCTGTCCCTCCTCTCTGGCTCGCTCACTCGCTGGCTCTCTCGCTGGTGCCCTCGATCCTTATTTCCGGTGGCGTTGAAATAGCTACTTAGTTCCTAGCCAGAGACCCGGAGCTAACCATCTAGCCAATCCATCTGCTTCTTCTTCTTCTTCTTCTTCTTCCTCCTTCTTCCTCCTCCTCCGTCACGCAAAAAAGATATATCCTCGGTATCCTCGGTTTTGGGGGGTCCTCGAAAGATCTGCTACCTTCAGTCAGTGTTACTCCTACTTGCTAGCGTAAAGGCTAGCCCTCCCGTCGAATTAAGAAAGCCAATTATTAAATTAGCGACGGTTTCTGCAACCTTTCCTTGTTGCTTTTTTTTTTTTCTTCTTCTCTTCTTCTTCTTCTCCCTTTTCGCCCGCCTTTCGATTGTTTCTTTGGTCAGTCAGAGTGACATGATAAGCATCTTGAAAGCCGGAGCTTGAACGTTGTCCAGGTCGGTTTGGTCCATGACCCCTGGGGGGCGCGGCCGCCGCCAGAAGGAGAAGGGAACTCCCCTGAACTTTCAACTCCATCATCTCCGAAGCCTGTCTCATCACATCGCTTGCCTTTTGCAACAGACCAACGGAGTACGGCTAGGGCAAGTGTATACTCCGTATTGCCTTCGAGAGAGGCGGAGGAGCACGGATGGTGCGGCCTGGCAGCCGGCTCGCTGGGCTGGGCTGGCTGGCTGGCTGGTCTATCATGGCTTACGCTGCTTGTTTGGATGGAGCACACTATGTCCTGCAAGTCTCAAGGTTCGGTGGAGCTGGGCCCAGGGAGGGAGCGCTGGAGATGTCGTTCTCCTTCTCTTTTCTCACTCAACGAGGGACGAGAGTGGAGTTTGCCTGCTGGCCTGGCAGAGGGGAGGCTGAGAGCTTAGCCAGTCCGGAGGAGCCAACCCAAGATGGTTGACATACATCAAACTATGCCTCCTGCGCATCATCTTCATCATCGTCATCATCATCATCATCATCTTCTTCTTCTTCATCGTCACCATTATCAATATATCATATCGTATCACTGTATCGATATGATCGAGAACGAAAACGAAGCGACTAATACATCCATGTCATGTTCACTTCCACTTCGTTACTCGCCCGTTGTTCCTTTTTTTTTTTTTTTTTAATCTATCCCTTTGCCTACCTTCTTACCAGCTAACAACCCGTCGGCGTCTGTCGTGTGACGGAATTAAGGACCCTTTTCGTATCCTTATTTTTTTTTATAGATAGACGTCCGCATATCGACAGAGATCTTCGATCACTAACGACGCACCTCACAGACAACCGCGGAATTTATCACCGTAAGGGGCCATTTCTCCTTTAAGCATGCTTTTCGCCATCACTTCTGGGGAAAATGGCTTTTTGCTTGACAGATACAAGACATTCCAAGCCTATTCTTGACTTCCCACAATTATTATTGCTGTGCAGCTTCACATGGAAGCTGATGGTTTGAGGTTTATGCTGTGTACCCTTGGTATGCTTCCCTTGCATACGAACGAAGTCTGATCTGATGTGCCGGACAATACCCCCCTCTCTCAAAGTTGGGTACATGGGCTGTATCCAACATCCAGGACCTCGGAGTACTCCATTCCTATACATCAAGTTTTCGACGGAACTGAGCCGCGCCATCGTCTTATCTTGGTATGGCTGCAAGCCCCAACTTGAGAGATCACCTCCCGCCTGCCACTACTACTTACGGAGTACTCCTGCCCCCCGAAGAAACAACGTCAGAGAATAAACAGATAACGAGGAAAAAAAAAGCAAAATAATGAAAGGAAAAAAGAAACGAAAAAGCATATAATATATCTCAAAATAATGGCTTTTTTATTTTACTTTTATTTTGTTTTCTTGCGCAGGTGGCAATCCCCGTGCAGATCAATCTATCCCTTTCATACTTTTCCTTCTTTTTTTTTTTCCCACCTGTCTCTCCACCGAACTCATCTAAAATGGGGGTTCGGGAGGCCAGCTGTGGGAGAAGATCTCTTGCTCTCCATTCAACTCTTGGTGTGCCCTTTCCTCTCCTCTCCCTCCCTCCCTTCCCCCTCCCCCCTCCATAAAACATAGTTGAAGGTTACGGTTGCGGGACGATAGCCCGCCAACAAGTACATGAACAGGACAGGGGATGATATCTGCTTGTTTCCTCCGTATACAAATACCCGCATGTGACGACGCCCCTACCCCAGCGCCCAGCAAGAGGCAAAGAAGCCATCCAACAGGGCTTCCATTTTATTTGCTATCTGGTTCAATGCGTACAAAGTACCTCGTAAATCGGGGTCTTAGGAGTCGTGCTAAGATAAACGGTGTATATTTATGGCCTTCTTAGCAAGGTTTTAAGGCGGCTAAAGTTATCATCACCCAAAATAGCCCATTCTATGCTTAATGGGCGGTGGTGGCTCTTTCGTCCCTGCAGTGCTACAGGGGAAAGGAATGGTACTTCCCAGTCAAAATTAACCGGATTTTGAATGAGCGATATATCTCGATAATCCCCCGAACCCGCTTATGGCGCCTATTTTTCTATACGGATGACATCTGAGGAGACATGCGTACCCCCCGGCTTATACTCGAAGAACCAAAGAATAGGACACTTGAGAGCTACCGTGCAGGTTGATAATGCCAGATCCTTGCTATCCCTGGTTCTCAGCAAGGTTAACCATCCCCCAACTTGTGAAGAACTTCATGGACTCCACCTCGTGCGACTTGCTCAGGATGTCTTTCGAGGTAAATGGACCAAATTGGTCTCCATTACTGTATTGCATCAATGCTGCTGGAATATTCTAGCCTCTCAATCTGTGTGGATTTTGACCAAATGGGACAACTCAAGGGGATTGGTGGACTTAGTTTGATTTGTACCGCAGTGGAAGTTCTCTCGAAGCGACTTCTATGGAGACTTCCAGTCGGTATCCCAATTCTATCGCAAAATATACGAGCACACCTACTCGAAGGATCGATAGAAGGCAAATCCTCGTTGATCCAGTGGCTCATGTCAACAGTCAGTATAAGTATACTTCCACCGGCAATTACCCAGTACCTACGGAGTACTGTACCTTGCTTGGCCATTCCAACTCTTCCCCTGAGATGGACATTGTTGAACAACCTGACGTGTGCGGAAAGATGATCGAAACGAAACTCCCGGTAACTAAACTTTGTGGCGAAGCTTCCAATTAAGAATCGGGCCCGAAGGTGTCTATGTGTACCTGGCGGTTAACCGAGCATCTGAAGGTGGCTGAGGTGCTGCTCTATCAGCTAGTTATCGGTGCTGTATCCCGTATGCAGAGCATACAGATGTGCTACCAAGTCACCCAACTTGGCGGCACGGGAGGTTCGAACACACGGGGGGCTGCAAAGTGAATCCGGGATGAGGGTTGAATCCTGCCGAGCTTCAATTAATAATTATGGAGAAGCAGAGTTGATATTCAACGCCCCAGGGCAGGGATTAAAATGATATTGGTAGACACGACATCACACCCTTCTCCATCATAAGTAACTATTTTGGCGATGGAACGTATATGCACAGAAGGCGTCGAAGGCGTCCTTATTTACGAGTATTTTACTTCTGGCTAACTACGGAGTAACTATTTAAGGCAATATTCCAGAATTCGTCCTAAGCATGTATATTTGCTTTTCAAAGCCACACGGCGTTGTTGCCAACTAGGCTAGATAACTAGTCAACTAACTTTGTGGAGAGAGCGGCGTGTACGATATGCGATCCCGATGGAGGAGGTCAACGCATTGCGATTGGCAAAGCCCACAAAGCATGATATCGGCCCGCGAGGCACCAGGAGGGCTTGGAGCCGCCAGCCCATTCGATAGTATTCTTTAGACACCTTTTGCCTTTTCGTACTATAGCCCCCTTCGGCCCAAATCAACGAACAACTCTGTTCGTCCCGTTGCACGGGCACCTTTGGAGACTTTTTTTTGTCTTGCCTCTTCCCGTTGTCTTGGTCTTGGTTGACGGTTTCTTCTTTTCGTTTTTGCCTTTGCTGACGGCCAATTAGCAGTTCAATGCACCGTTTGGTGGTGGCGCTGGCGGCATCAGAGTGTCTTGTGAATTTCCCGGATTGGCTGTAGCAAACTCTGAGAGGTGTCTCTGTTCGGCACAAGAGGATCAGATAACGTCCTGTGGCACGTCGAGTATGCATGCTCTGAAACGTCATCCTGTTAACCGATAGTTAGTTGGCGATACGATTACGACAAGGAGTGCTCGTTGTCTTCTTCTCTGAGTGAGGCATTCTCGTTAATTCGCGACCACCCTTTCTTTGGCTGCTGTTTTAATCACTGTTGATCGAACGCCTTGCTTCCTGCCCAAATCCTCCCTTGTCAGCATCTTGATACCCAAGACGAGCGATAATCTTCGCTCGGGTTACTTTTTTTTTTTTTACTCACCAGTGCTTGGACATCTCAAAGTAAGATTTTTTTTTTTTTTTTCAGACAGCTGGCGAGAGAAGGGATAGGGGTGTGAAGATGTTCAAGCCTTCGTTTCGGTAAAAAGGGGACACCATTCTGCCTTTAGCTTCAGATCTGTCTAGACCCTGAAAAGGATCAGGGTTAAGGTCCCAAGGGAATGCACGGATTCGATTCCATCTTCCTGAAAGAAATTTGTGCTGGCAAGGCTTCAGCGCTGACAATTTTCCTTCCGCAGCTTTCCACCGGGTATAACCACCTCATTCCTTGGAATATTTTTCGGCAGCGGAGCATATATTATGTAAAAATTACTCGCAATTACGGCTCACAACCCTGCGTCGGCGTTCGTTGCAGGGTACAAGAAGGTTGAACTGGGGTTATGATGGCCAAAAACTCTGCCAAACCCCGCGCTGGAGGCGAGGATCTGGGGGAGAGTGAAGGAGCTTCTCGGCTAACCTGTGGATGCTGGAGGCACAATGATGGGTAGGCATTGTTTACTGTCCGCTTCACGAAACATTCATCAACCATGTCAACCGTGCAAGGACTAGAGCGAGGTTTTTCCGCTTCTCAACCATTCTCACATGGTAGTTGAGCCACCAGAAGCGCCCATCTTGAGATCGAGGTATAGTAAGGATGATCAGGGTAAAGGGATGATGCACCCAACCTTCAATGTAATATCTGCACAGGAACTAATCGCTTCAACCTTCAGCAAGGAAGTAAAAGAAAGGGAGAAGATGGTAGTTCGGCCTGGACGGGCTGCATAAACATCATGTGATTATTTAACGACCTATGATCTGGACACAGTTTGACGTTTGTTGGGTATCAGATAGAGAGTCTGTGTTCATCTTCCTATCGAGAGTCCGCGGCATGAGCCTTGTGTGGCTTTCGGAGGGGTAATTTCTGCGTCGGCACTTTGCAGACGAGTCTGAAAGTATTATTCGCCCTGTTGATGCTCCGAAAAGAGGCTTCAGAATATAAATATATGGAGGCAATTCTGAACTTTACCCTGGAATTAATCTGAGAATCAGTACGGTGTAGGAGTAGTCGCCTAGTGTTTATCACGGAGTGCCTCGATGGGCGTTAGTTAGTCCAGCTCAGGTAAATTTGGGAAGGTTCAAAATTTTAAGGAATATTGTTTGGGGAAATATTGGGCAGACTAGCTAATGGATACATCAGCTAGCCTAAACAGACCTGAAAGCTATGGCGGAACGCTGCCGGTTGGATGGCAATTTCAGGCACGGCTGTTGCTGAAGTATATAGATAAAAGAAGTCTGTGCTGCCGTCCATCTGGCTAAAGCATATTCGGATATTATTCGATATACTTTAGCAGTAAGGGAGGGGAGGTAGGAAAAGAGTAATGGCGCGTGGCTGATCTATGTCAAAATTTTGCGGCTTAGGTATCAATAGTCGTCCTCATCAATGACCACACGAAGATCGAGGGCTTGCATAGTTCCTACGAGAATCGCACCGGGTCCGTCTGATCTGCCCCAGCTTCCAAAGCAGTTGACCTGATCTCCATGTGTTTGTCACAGACCTTCGTGTTGTCAAACCTGTTTTTTGGACACAGAGTGGTCTTTGAGATCGTCATAAGAATAGCGCGGTACCCTTCCGAGATCACTGTGACCATGTCAGCTAGAGACCTGAGCTCCCTAAATGTTGGGATTTGCGTAGTTGGTCACACGGACAGCCGTGCCGTTTACCACCAGCAAGCTGTCAGGCACGGAGTATTTGTTCAATATATGAAACTCATTTGATACAGAGATATGTAATGCAATGCATATGCTTCCTGCTGAATCATATCCTAACCATGGATATTGGGTGTGTAGACATTGCTTATTGGATAAAGCTCTCTCTTAACTAGCATGATGGGGGATGTAAAGCCAATCGTATCATATGTCGTGGCCAATGTGCAGCTTCACCAGATGACTCTAGCCGTTTCATCGTGGTGATGACCAAAAAGGGTCAAGGTTAAAATGGTATCCGCTACGCACGGTTTCAAATGCAACCTCTCGTCATTCCCGGAAGAAAACGGCATCCAGGTACAAAGGGTATCAGGAAGTCTCTGAGAGTAGTTGTGGAGACGGAATTCCTTGAGTGTGCTGCTTGGCACCGCGTCTGGGCCTTTATGAGAGGTCTTGGGGCCAAAATACACCGCGTTCCTTACAGGTTGACTCAGATTCCTGCATTTCACAACAGAACATCGTGGGATAATCAGTTTATCTAGCCATCCAAGGAGATACCTGGGTTGCAGTTCACCCTACAAAAGGATAGGGTAGTTTAAGGGTTATCATGATGTGGTGGGCAGTATCCTTTTGTCGGGTCCATCAGAGGAACCAGCCTACAACACTATCCTAATACTCCATGCGTATGTCCTTCAGGATCATTGATATATATTATCAATGGGTATTTGATCGATAAATTTCATAAACTCCTATGGCCCCAGGAGAAAGAAATTCCAAGTAGGTACAGAGCTAGGGGTTTGGGCTGCTGTTCAAGTGGGTAGTATGAGAACTTTCGAGGAGCCGGTCAATTAGACACTAGGCTGCTTATTCATATCAAAATTCGTACAGCTTCTCTTCTTTCCCGTGATTAAAACACTTGAATCACGGGGAAGACATGTAATGCAATGATCCTTCCATTTAGGAAAACAGTTTATCAGTTAGGGGGCACATCCGGCCACCCTGACATAGCTTATCGCAGTATTATCCTCGCAAAATCTTGGATCTACAGCCGTCCATTTCCTGTATCTTTTTTTCTTTTTAGCCTGGCGGGGATTGTTGGGAGGGTAGAGAGGGGCTGGCAATACTGTATACCCCTCCGGAGTACAAGTTGAATATGCCGACTTAAAGCTGCTAGCCTTCAAATTGGCCCCATTTCCCACATCGCCCTGCATATTTAAGCGCTGAGGGCGGAAATAGGACAGGGAGCTAGTTGGGTATCTTGACGAAATGACTCTGTAAGCTCCTCAGACCGAAACCGCGTAAACGAGGCATCGCCTTAGCGTAGACCAAGCGACTCCCTCATATGCAGGTCTAGGGTGTTATCCACAAATAGAACCGGCAAGCAAAATAGAGCAAAGGGAAAAGATTGCAATGACACATAATCAAGGAGGACCTCAGGTATCAGAACTCGATTGCAGGTCGATGCAGGCTAGGCTCAGAATGCAGCAAGGTTGGCGCAGGCTCCAGGTAGGGTCATACTGGAGACCGGTGCCTCTATCTCCCTGCGATGCAGAGTCACTTCCAAAGAGTATTTTTGGGATGTCAGCAACAGAGCTGTGTGGTTATCTTGTCTTCGAAAGTACGTAAATAGCAGTCAAGATGGCAGTGCTCGATCGATCTGTCGTTGTTGTTGCTGGTGGACAAGGATGCCGAGCTTTTTTAGGGTTAGTGACAAGGATGACAAAGCACAGCCTCCAGAATTCTAAATATAGTTCTTCCTCTTTTTCAACGTCAACTCTTCCTGCAGGGACCGAACTGGCGCAACCCCGTCACGGCGCATTGGTCACGGTGGACTAGTCAAGAGCTCTACGGAGTACTCTGTGTAGGCTGCGCTGTGCCTGCGTTCCTCTGCTCAGTTATTTTGAGAAATGCCGGAAAAAAAAAAAAAGAACAGGCGGGAGGTGGTATCCCTGCGGCGTACATTGTTCTGCCCAAGCCTGTTTACCAGGCCCCCCGAGTCCTCGCCGGGTCACTGATCCGGCTAAATGTTGATGTTGCATCTTCAGATATACAGAAACCAACGTTTATATCCTTGGGATAATACCAGCCGACTGGTTGGCCGCCAAATCTGCAAGGAATATGATTACCAATGATGAAAACCGAGCTGCTTCGTTGATAATCTTCCCCACTATCGAGCTGCTTGTCAACTCCGGTCAAGGTTATTAGCTGACTGTCGGCCAATAATACCAGGCCTCAGTGTCCATGCGATAAATTTTAATAGCCGCTTGTTTCATGCAGAGCACTGCAAAGAATATACACCTGGGGCAGCCCCCGTTCCAGGTTCATCGTGTTCCTCCAATAACTAAGTAGCGGCTGTCTCTGCGGATTGACGAACCGGCCAGCCTTGGGGCGGTAAATTGCTACTGCCGCATATACTTTAGAAAATTTTCATCATGAGGTGAGTACGGCACCCTGATCTGACACTCCCTGCCTAGCTCTGATTTTACAGGCAAATTCTGCGTTGTATCATCAATATTTTGGTACCTGAAGGAGAACCAGACTGTCAAGTCTTTTGAAGCGACTTCTTGGCTTTTGGTCTACTGATTTTTTACTCGACGTTCAACGGTCTATTGACAGGGATAGCCTTAAGACCTCCAAGCCCAAGCAAATCACTGCGCCCTCAGCTCCATTAACAAGCTAATGTGGGTTTCCATTAATATTATAATAGTTAATGTGAATGATATTCCGGGTTAACCCCCGGTCAAACCAAGGGTTTCTCTGGGGGATGAAGAGAGGAACCCTCAACCCCCATTTTCCTGTCTCTTTCTTTTTTCTCTTTTTACTCTGTCACGCCCCCCGGCTGCAGTGGCTGGAATCCCTGTTCCGAATTGAAGCCCGCGGTACGCGTAGAATTTCACTACCGCTGAAAGCCCATTGGACGATGACTCGAGTCTGCTGCTCCAGCCTGTGGGAGATCTTTTACCGGTTGACAAAGCTTCCAGGATTGCACAGATGCAGATAAGTATCGGATGGACATGGGTTATATCGCTCGAAGGCTACAACCCTGTCTTGATCTGAAGGTCTCTCTAGATTTAAGATGGACTTGCTCTCCCAGGAATTCAAGAATCATCACCGCATTCCACCGCTAGCTCTTAACACACTGTTCGTCCTTCGCTCTACATCAAGACAGTTGATCAATCAGGGTTGAAAAATATCATTGAATCATTGCATTTTCTACCCTTCCTTACCGCCTGCCTTCATCTATTCATACGCCACCACTGTGACCATGGCATTCTACGAAGCGTTGCCATCACTACCTAACATCAACACCTATGCCTACTCTATCGCCCCGCAACCATATGAGAGCCCCTCCGAGTCATACTCTGAATCCTCTAGCCCGGATACATATGTAAGTAAGCCCGGCTGCTCATACGAACTGTTGTGGCCGCATAGAATAGGTCTAACTGTGTTGCAGCATATGAGACAAAGTGTCAGCCCTTCTGAACCCTCTCCCTACGTGATATCGTACGGGGGCCCTCAGATCCCATTCTATCCAGCACAGGAGAAGATCCCGCTGGAATATATCGACTCCACTTCACTAGACAACGGAGATCAAAGGGAGCGAAGATCAACCCAGAAGGGCCCTGTCACTTCCGTGCACTTGGTTAGTCGAAACACATACGCTTGCTACATATATACCCATTTTACTAACATACGATACAGAGACGTCGAGCACAAAACCGTGCTTCTCAACGGGCATTTAGAGAAAGAAAGGAGAAACATGTCAAGGGCCTTGAAAGCCAGCTACAGGCCCTCCATGAGCAGCACCAGAGTCTTCTTCAGTCATACAATTCCCAGGCAAATGAAGTCGAAAGCCTAAGGAAGAAAGTCCAGGAGTTGATGAAATTACCAAATAATGTGCATAACGTGCAATTTACCGATCCTTCCACGTCTCCAGTTTGCACAAGCAGCGCCAGCGCCAGCCAGGGATTCACTACACAAAACAAGTACGAAATGGCTACCTTCCCAGCGAGTTCATACCCAACTCCTACCCCTGAGCCGTACTACGACAAATCAATCCACACAACCGTTGCGTGAAGACTTTGGTGCCTGGAGATAATTGCACTTAACTGGCCACCATTGATGCAAATACAGTATCATTATGACGGGAGACTCCCCCGCTTACTTAATTTCTACATTCCTTTTTCCTTTCAGGGCCGGCAAAAATACCCAGTAGGAATAATTTCACTTCTTCCGATCCTTTACCGCCTGTGCCACGGTTTCATTATCTATCTTTCATACACTCCTTACCAGCTAATTTTGACCCCTTTATATCTGGCACCTTAATGTTGGAACTCTCTGGACTGAGTTCTCTTTCCCGAAAGCTAAGCTTAATTAAATTTTTCTATTTCCTTATCCTCTGCGTTTTTCTGGGTGTCTTTGTGTTTTCACCAGTCGAGGGCGGGAGAAGTTGCTAGACAGTTACTGTATATAATACTAGTCAAGCGTCCATCATAAAGACTCTGTCAAACTGCCGATGGAAGCTTGATTGACATAATGCATAAGCAGGTTTAATGTTCACGATTTCATTCGTCACATTGTGAACTAGTATTGAAAAATCTGCATTGCAGGTGTAGTAGAATTCCGTTGCTTCTTGGCCACAGCTGCAAGGTGTCGGCCGTACCGTTACAATGTAGGTAGTTGGAGGGCAGCTGCAACTAGCCGCCAACATTCTTTTTTGCAGGAAGTGATATAATCGTCATGGCCAGGGATGATATGTACTGTGATTTGAAAGTCGTGGGGACCTTCTCTGGCAATTGCGTTTTGGATGGTATCCCAAGCTCAGCATGGTATCCAGATGTAAACTGTAGTCTGCATCCGCAGCCAATAGTATATCCTAGTACGAATTGCGGTTGTTGGATATATTACGAGTCCGGTGACATGGTAACACCTAACATCCTAGAGAATTTAAAGGGAAAAAAAAATTCTGCATAATGCCAGCAAATAAACGGCCCAGACTCTGATACCTCAAGCAAACTGGGAGTATTAGATATATCGTATACGTATAACGACTGCGCATGCCGTCATTTTAGATCTGCCTGCACCTTCAGCAGCAAGAGGCGAGGGTCCTGCTGCTACGCCGCTTCGTCGTAATTCTTCCTGTGTCAGTTGACGAAGAGCGCCACTTCGCACAAGCAGTGCTAGATGATGCTCCAAGACACATGCACATCGTCCAATATGCGAGCTTTTCTCCATCTGCCAGAATTACCATCTCCATGAGAGAATGATCAAGAGCTCTCGTATAGTTACCTGTAGGCAGCGCAGGGTCTCAGAGGCGTATGTATGGGAAGCATCTGTATGTATCAGGGGATAGGTTCAATTTTGGCCCCCTCCCCAGCTTCCACCATGGTCCCCGTGACCTCCAGGCCAGGGATTGGGATTATCGCGACATGGGGTATAGTAGTAAGGCCACAAGACCAACATCAAGTATTCCTTGCTTATCCTGGGGCTTCGAGGGGGGTATGCTGTTCCATCCCGCTCGCCTTGTCCTTGTTGATGCGGGTGCTGATGGCTGAAGTTCCAAGGTTTCACCAGCCGTTTGCCTAAGAGAAAACGCTCGCTGAGCTAATACAATCACATTATATAAGCATTCTTTGTCATCATTCACGTGACTATAAAAATGGAAAAAGAGAGGCCATGGCGGGGCTTCCCAAGGTTCCAAAAAAAAAAAAAAAAAAAGAATTAAAAAAAAAAAAAAGGGATTAACTCCGCTATATTATTGTATGGGAGTTCTTCACCTTCACCATAAAACATCGCAACTTGCACGTCTATCTTTAAAGATACCATCCAGCCGCTCGCTGTCTCCGACTCTCTGCAGGCTTCAACCTAAACCTGTATCTCATCGCACTGCTAGAACGCCGTATAGCTCCAATTCCACCGCAAAGATGAGCGAGATCACCCACCCCACCATTAAGGGTATGTGTTAAAACAGTACCAATACTCAGGCTCTTAATCGCAAGGCACAGAGCTACCTCCTTCATTTATTCAATTTCATGTTAATTTGCTAATCGTAATGGATTCTTGCCTCTACAGATGGATGGTTTTCTGAAGTCTCCGACATGTGGCCTGGCCAGGCCATGAACCTCCGGGTCAACCAGATTCTTCACCATGAGAAGTCCGATTACCAAGATGTCCTCGTCTTCGAGAGCAGTGACCACGGCACTGTTTTGGTTCTGGATAATGTCATCCAATGCACCGAGCGAGACGAGTTTTCGTGCGTTGCGCCGTCTACAATTGTTTTTCAATGATGTTTTGCTGATATCAAGTGCAACAGTTACCAGGAGATGATCACCCACCTCGCCATGAACTCCCACCCCAACCCCAAGAAAGTTCTTGTTATCGGTGGAGGAGACGGTGGTGTCCTTCGAGAGATTGTCAAGCACGACACTGTCGAAGAAGCCGTGCTCTGTGATATTGACGAGGTCAGTTACCCCGCCATACGAAATTGCCCCTCAATTGAGCCAGTCAATTGACGCTGAAAATGAACGTCACAGGCCGTCATCCGAGTGTCTAAGAAATACCTCCCCGGAATGAGCGTCGGATTCCAGCACCCCAACGCCAAAGTCTACGTCCGTGATGGTTTCAAGTTCCTTGAGGAGCAGAAGAACCAATTCGACGTTATTATCACCGATAGCTCCGACCCTGAGGGCCCAGCCGAGGTTCTGTTCCAGAAGCCATACTTCGAGCTTCTACATGGCGCTCTCCGTGAAGGAGGTGTCATTAGTACTCAAGGTTGTTCGTCGCCTCTCCGTCCTTTATTAGTCTCGTTTGCCCTCTGCTTTCATTCACTTCCTTTGCGCTTCGGATTGAGGCGGTATCCTGACTTTATTCTGCATTTCAGGTTACACTTCGCCCGATCCCTTTGTCGACTTCTATTTCTTTCACTATTTTCTTTTACAAAGGAAGTGACTTCCTCCCGAATTACAGACCAGGCTAACCATACAAACCATTTTACTTCCCGAGTATCCTACTAGGGAAGTAAACATGTGTGCTTTCTACCTTTAGCTGAAAACCAATGGCTCCACCTCTCCATGATCACCGAGCTGAAGAAGCTCATGCGTGAGGTTTTCCCCGTCGTCGAGTACGCCTACACCACTATCCCAACTTATCCGTCCGGTCAGATCGGCTTCCTAGTCGCCTGCAAGGATGCAGAACGCAATGTCCGCGAGCCCCTTCGCAAGTGGAGCAGAGAAGAGGAGGATAAACTCTGCAGATACTACAACCAGGAAATCCACCGGGCTAGCTTCATTCTTCCCAACTTTGCTCGAAAGGCTCTCGAGTAAATGCGTCGACTGGGTCTTTAGTTAAGTTTTTTAACTGATAAACGGGTTGATATTCCTTTTCGTCTATCTTTCCTCCCAAGGTTTCGTTAATATCGGAATAAATTGGGTAAAAGGGCCAACCAAAGTTAATTGAGGGGTGATGTGATGTGCCTCAGAGGTACTTGGTTATAGCTAGAATTGAACGCCCCGCTTGTTGCATGGGCCAGTAGATTCGGAGAATAAATTCATTGGGAAGAAGGCAGATAGGACCTTCGATTAAATCACAGCGAACAATCTGATCTACGATTCTCTACTCACTTACTCTTCTGTAAAATGAAAGGAAATCATTATGTATTCAATTTTTCTCGTCTGATCATAAAAAAGGAAACAACTGAACCGATATGGCGATATGACTCTAGCCTGAGGAAAAGTAGTAAAAAAAAACCTCTTTCGTTAACTAGTTAACAGAGCCCCTGCCCTCTGTAACTCTTGTAAATATAATATGAGTGAGGGAGAAGACTTCTAAGAAAAGACAAGAGAGGCGCCCGAAAATCGCGTGCGATTGTCTTAAATGAGTTGCTGGAAAGCACGGTTGATTGGGGAGCGGACGGTGACACCCTTGTAGAAGTCAATGGTAGCAATGGCACGCTTGCTGATACCCTCTGGAGTGAATTCGAATTTCTAGAGAGGAAACTGTTAGTACAGAGACACGGGTGAAATAATGGCCAACATGAGTTAACTTACAGCATAGACGTCCTTGTATGGACCAGATGCACCGAAGCGGTTGAGACCGAATTGTTCGTGCGAGTATCTCTCCCAGCCAAGGGTGCTCATGACTTCGACGCTAAGAGATGGGATGCCATCTGGGATAACGCTGAGTCTGTACTCCTTGTCCTGAGCATCGAATACTTCGAAGCATGGCATGGAGACAATGCGGGCAACGATGTTGTGCTTCTCCTTGAGGAACTTGGCAGCATCGATACAGATACCGACTTCAGATCCGGTACTGACGATGGTGATGTTAGCATTTTGGGCCTCAACAGCAACGTAACCACCCTTGAGTGCCTTCTGGATGGTAGAACCCTCAAGCTGTGGGAGGTTCTGGCGGGTAAGGGCAAGGATGGAGGGAGTGCTCTTGGCAGTAAGAGCAGAGTAGTAAGCAGCACTGGTCTCGTTGCCATCAGCTGGACGCCACACCATCAAGTTGGGGAGGGCGCGGAAGTGAGCGAGGGTTTCGATGGGCTGATGTGTTGGGCCGTCTTCTCCCAATCCGATTGAGTCGTGGGTTGCGATGTAGATAACGCGAACGCCGGACAGAGCAGACAGACGGACAGCTCCGGCGGCGTATGAGACGAAGTTGAGGAAAGTTCCAGCAGCTGGGAGCATGGTGCCGTAAGCGGCCATACCGTTCATCATGGCAGCCATGCCGTGCTCACGAACACCATATCTGAAATAACGGCCGGACCATTCACCAATACCAAGGCATGGTGGCTGGAAGTCAACGGCCTTCTTCCAGCGAGTGTTGTTGGATCCAGTCAAATCAGCGGATCCGCAGACGAACTCTGGGAGGACATCGTAGATCTTCTCGATCACTGCCTCGGAAAGCTTGCGGGATGCAATGGCTGGGTCACTTGGGGAGTAGACGGGCAAGCACTTCTCCCATCCCTCTGGGAGCTCGCCGGACAAACGACGCTTGAGATCGGCATGCTCCTTGGGGTACTCCTGTGCGTATTTGGCAAAGAGGTCGTTCCACTCCTGCTCTTTAGCGGCACCCTCAGCGGAGCGGCGGTGGTAGAGGTCATAGACTTCCTGAGGAACGACGAAGGTCTCTTCAGGGTTGAAGCCAAAGGCCTGCTTGAGTTGCTTGGTGTCATCAGCTTTGAGGGGGTTGCCGTGAACGCCGCCAGTACCCTGAAGAAGGGAACCGAAACCGATGGTGGTAGTGATCTTGATCATGGAAGGCTTATCGGTGACTTCCTTAGCCTTTTGGATGGCGGCCTCGATGGCCTCCAGATCATTGTTACCGTCCTTGACGTGCTGAACGTGCCATCCATAGGACTCGAAGCGCGCAGATACATCTTCGGTGAAGGCACACTTGATATCACCATCTGGTCAGAAGTTAGTAAGTGAAAATAGGATCATTACTTAAAACAGCGAGAGAGCGTCAATTACATACCAATAGAGACATGGTTGTCATCGTACAGGCAGATCAGGTTGCCAAGTTTCAGATGGCCGGCAGCACTAGCAGCCTCGCTAGCAACACCCTCCATAGCACATCCATCACCGAAGATGCAGTATGTGTAGTTGTCGAACAGGTTGTATCCTGGTCTGTTGAAAACAGCAGCAGAATGAGCCTGAGCAACAGCAAGACCAACAGCATTGGCAATGCCCTGGCCGAGGGGACCGGTTGTGACCTCGACTCCGGGGGTGTCGTGAGCTTCAGGGTGACCGGGAGTGATACTGCCAAGTTTCTATTCCGTGGCAATTAGTTGACTGAACTGAAGATGTAGTAAAGCGAGGAAGCGGGCGGGGAAGATTCAAACTAACCCTGAAGGCTTTCATATCATCCATGGACAGGGCATATCCAAAAAGGTGGAGGAGGGTATATTGTAGAACACAGGCGTGTCCATTTCTATGGTCACCACGTTAGCTGCCATCCTGCTCCCAACTCCCACCAATTGAGGGCCATTCTCTCCGATAGAGGTGCATGAAGGGAGACTTGACGTACGAGAGAACGAAACGATCTCGGTTGGGCCAGTGTGGGTTCTTTGGGTTGAAGTGCATGAACTTGTTGAACAGGACATGGGATGTCGGAGCAAGTCCCATAGGTGCTCCGGGATGCCCGGAGTTGGGGACTGCAGTCGCATCGACCTGGAAAAGAGTCAATTAGCACTAATTCGACGTCTTCTTGGTGGTGAAGATGCTCTGGAGGGGCTGGAGGGGCTTGGATAATCTCCATGACTCTTAGTGAGGGAGGGCCTCGCTATCAGGCCGATGCGGGGTGTCATAGCCCGTCAATCAAGCACCAAAAACGACGACCCAAGAGCTCACGTCTCCAGACAGAAATCTGGGTATCTCGAGCAAGCAGGAAGTACTCACGGCGAGGATACGGATGGTGTTGATGGCCTTCTGGTCAACTTCTGAGTATCCCATGATGGCGAGTGTGTGTATTGAACTGCTCTATGCGGGGTAGTATATAGCGGGTGTTCAGAGGCGGCTCCGGTACGAGCTTTGAAGCTGGAATCAACAAGAGCTAACGAAGGCAGAGATGAAGCTGAATATCCGAATATCTCTCAACGACAGCAGCAGGCTTGGGAGGATATAAGATGGTTGCAAGAAGATGAAGAAGAGGAAGCGAAAAATTTTGTTGAAGTCGAAGAAGTTGAAGTCGCAAAAACTCTGAAAAAGTTCCCGGAAGGCGGACAAGGGGGTGGGGCCTGGGAGTTAAATCGCGCAGGATAAATTACAGCGGTACCAGGGTCGTGGTAGGATACCGCGGGCGATCATTGGGGACTGCGGTGTATGTTACGGGGCAATACGACTAGTGCGGTGCGTTTTATTGGCTGCCCTTCTATCAAACTTGCTCCACGCGGTTTGGGTATATCCATTCAGCAACGACGGCGACGGCGACGGCGAAGGGAAAAAACGGAGAACAAAGATGCAAATTGAGCAGATGGCGAAGATGAGGGAGGCGGCAAGGGGGAGGGAGGACAAGCAGCAGCCTGCGCTCTGGGAGACGGACGGGATTCAGGCCCAGGTTGGTTCGACGGGCGGCCGGCCCGGGCAGCTTACAAAGGGCCGTCCAGCGTGTAAGTATGTAGGTAAGTTCTATATAACCGACCACGATGATGAGCCTAACTATCGGCCGGGATGGTCAAATAAGGGAATGCCGCCAGGGGCCGTCGAGGAGTCAAGGCGACGTCAGATATCGATATCTGAAGAGACAAAGGAGAGGGCGATGTTTGGATGCTGCGGGACGTTCGAGTGGCGGCTAAACTACCACCAAGTCCACCAGAAGGACCGACCGCTGGAACTGCCGGTTTTCGTGTGCACGAGCGGGACATCTGGCATTGCCAAATAGCATATTCTTCATTACTTCGGTATGCTAGCTGTATGCACCTACCATGCAGCTTGTTCGTTCCAACTCGGAGCTGAAGCCGCAGTCAATCACAGCGAGCCTTCGCCGAGCCCTCATCCTTTCCTCTGCTTGCCTTGCGTCCGCTGTCCGCTATCCTCTTCACTCAACCTCCCAACATGGCCTCTCCTTGTAACGGAGCATATTTCTTTTATACGGGTAGTGTCGATGAGCTAGGGTGCCAGCGGCCAGCGACGTCATACTATGCTCCCGCTAGTCATGTACGCACCGTTATAGCGCCCCCAGTCCCACATGAAGAACAGGGGCCCCCTTTATCCCTGACCCATCTTTCCACCTTGCTCCAACCAACCGGAATTCCCAGGTGCAAAGAGAATGGAGATTCATTGGCTAAATGTGGGCTGATGATGCTCTTCATCTCTTTGACATGGGCTGACATCAAGCGGTCTCTGGTGTTGGCGACTCCATACAGATCTTTGAACGGGTGAACTTCAAAGGAGCCGTCAAAATGGAGCAGCAGCTTATGCTAGGGAATTTCTCATGCATAGCTAATATGCAATGCACATGTATCCGTATCCAATGGCTGACCTGCGATTTTACCGCGAGTCATTAACATATACAACTCAAACGCGGGCTTAGGTCTAACTCCGTGATTTACTAGGAAATATACCAATAAGGACGAACTGGATGAAAGCAGAGCAGTGGACTCTGTGCCATTCCGCAGTAACTCGTTATTCCTGGCCTGCCTCTGGAATAAGTTACTACGCTCGTTTAACTAACTACCTCAACTATAGATTTATGCTTGCTATTATTACAGACGATAGCAGGGGAAGAAAGAAAGAAGCACGCGAAACAAATAATGATGCCAAAAAGCAAGCAAAACCACAGCAATTAACTCAGTCAAAACACCCCAAGACCCAACTGTCGAAGACCCCAAACCGCACCGGTAACCATTAACTAGAAAATAATCTAGTAAAATTGGTGATGCCCAACGTATATAAATATATATACTCCGGGCGTATGATTATTATTTAAGGATGCGCCGTTGTATTTCTTTTTTTTATTTCTTTTTTTCTTTTCCTTTCCCCAGTCTATCGCGAAAAAAAAAAGAGGCTGGCTGGCTGGATGGCTGGAGGAGAGTACAGAGTACTGCTTTGCTTTACATCACGGAATGTTGACCCCAGCCACTCGTGACGGAGACATTGAAGTTGGGGGTTCCCTGCATGGAATCGAGGTTATGAGGCATAACCATAGCTTCAAACGGGTTCAATGGTGGTGCACAGGTGTGGATGTGGCCATTACTCCCTTCATGGGTGTTCGAGTGACCCTGAGCCATGTGCTGATCTCTCATGTCCATGCCCCTACCATCATTATATGCCGATGGAGATTCCGCTGGAGTGCCCCCATTCGCCGGATTGGCGCCATTGTGGCTGGTATGTGGATGGCTGCGTGGTATAGCTGTTCTGGGAGCCGTAGTCCATGATTCTTGTGGCCATCCTTGCATACTATCGGGAGATGAGTGCAGGACGGGCATGCCCAGTGCTGGTGTCGACTGCTGAGATGGTGGATAGTTCGAAGGGAGAGTATTGAATGCACCCGGAGCCTGTCCGCACTCGCCGCCGCTGTATATTCCGGGGAATATATTGCCATGGCCGCCATCAATGTCATTGAGAGCATGGTCCCATTCGGTCATCCCCACCTGAGGGTTATATCCTGGCTGCATCTGTTTCTTATTATCCTTCTTAACCTGAAGGGGAACATAGCCAAGATTAGATTGGCCAGAGTGCATGCCCGGATGAACCTGGTGGTGTTGCATCTGGTCTCGCTGGTCATAGGAGCTGCTGCTATGAGAGCTTGATGACCGAACGCTGCGTGACATCCTGGGCGAAGATGGCCTCATGTTTGCCTTGCGAAGGTCATCCCTCATTGGCGTTGATACGCCAGGCTCAGAGGAGAATGACAGGCGAGATCTTTTCAGCTTCGACACGAATTCCTGAACGCCGCCGCTGGCTGCTCGGTCAGGCATTGGCCGGTCAGAATCCGACACTAGGTTTATCAAAGACGTAAACTCGAGTGCAGCCTCAATAGACTCGTTCTCCAGTAAGGAGACGGTAGCTGTCAGGCTCTTCTGAGCATCTTTAACCAACTTGCTATCCCGGCCAAGCTGGAGGTTCTGCCAGAGCAGGCCAAGACCAGAAATCAGAATCAGCTCGAGTTTGTTCATGCATAGCGAAAGACTCATTCGTCGGTCCTCGAGCAGCCGGAGGAGTTGGATAATGTGTTTAGCTGAGTCCACAAGGGACAGCATGGATGGTGATGAGCTGTCGGACGAGCCGAAGGAGACCGCTGGCCGGCGGATCAGGGTTCGAATGAAGTAATAGACAGTTGACTAGTGCCGGAGGCTGGTTAGCTTCTGCGCGCCCTTTCAGTGACAACCAGCTAGCTAGCGCCTTCGAGAGGTCGCTCTATTCCAACTTACCAGCAATATTGATCGACTGCTTGCAACTGAGGCATTGGGCTTGTCGAGGAGGAATGTGAGCTGGAGGTGGGCAGGGAGATTCTTCAACCACTCATCCAGATTTTCTGCCAGCGAATGGACCGTGGAGAGGGAGATCTCATATCCTGCAGGGGAGGGATAGAGGTCCTCCAACACTCGATGGAGGATACGTGAGGCAGAGAACAAAGCCAGGGCGGATGACATCCTCGTCGACTCCTCTGGGATGGTTGGAACGAAGCCCGTCTCCGTGACATTTTCATCGTCGACGTCTGCCGGATACTCTGTTGAGATGTCCGATTCAGCTAATAACACCGGCAGCCCTGTGAAGGCAGCTCCGAATCTACACGTTCAGAATCGTTAGAACGACATGCCTGGTCTCAGCTTTCTGGACGTTTGCAGTGGTGAGATCTTACCGGTCAAGAGTATATTGACACCAGAATACCCTCTTCCGCATCTCGCTTACCAGCGGGTTCAGGGAGAATCTCTCTTGGCTGTGGTGAAGGCCCAATTGAAGGCAGATCGAAACACCAAGGCCCCTGTAGTGCAGGAGGCTTCGATAATCTGCTTTGATGGAATAATAGACTTGAGCAAGAACATAGCACTGCAACGTGGTCAGTGAAATGTCATTCGCAAGCATCTTCAACTTCGGTATCCAATGTCGTTCGAAGAAAAGGGGATCCTGTGGCACACGAGACTGTGACGAAGGCCAAACGGTTAGCTCAAACATGTTCGATTCAATAAGGGGGGTTACCCAAGCTTAAGGTGTACCGTGGATGAGATGGCAGCAATGCCAAAGATCAAGTTCAACTGTGCAAACGCATGGTGGTCTGCTTCAATGGAGTCTGGGTTGGTCGTATATCGACTGTATAGCTTCAGGATTTCCGGACGATGGACAATCGGGTATAGTGGTGCCCATTCTTGGAAGAAAATGTTCAATAGCCGATCCGACACCAGACGGGGGAGAATGTTGGATGGAGTGATATCCTCGTGCCGCCGTGCATTCAACGATGGCGCACAAAGCAGAGCGTCTGCCAACGCAGTGGTTGGTGACTTGCCGCTCCTTTCAAGTCGAACAGAAAACGAGTCTATCGACCAAACATGTTAGTCGGATAATGCACGCACACACACACCTTACAAAGGCAGGGTAAGGAGGAAAGCTTGGTTTACCTATGAATGACCGTGTGCTGGAATGTCCAGTGAAGGATGTGTCGTCTGCCGGCTTTGAAATGGATCGTGCCGACTGCTGAACATATATGAGATCTTCGCCCTCAGTCCGTGATGCCTGAGGCGGCCGTGGATAATACCCGGCAGGCGACGTTGAAATGTTCGACACCGGGGAAGAAGTTGCTTTTTGAGAGGAGAGAGAGAACGATTGGAGCCTTGTCAGGACATCTATCCTCTCATCTTTCTCGTCCAACAGGGACTTGAGTTCCCGTACTTCAGCTTCCAGGGACCGGACTCTGTCCTCCAGGGACTCGGTATATCCACGGGGAAACGCCCTTCTGCTAAGCTTATCACTCGTCTTGCACTCGAAGCCGACGTTTGTGCACTGCGAGCATGATGGACGGATACCATCACATCGTATCTTCTTGCTCCGACACCGGTCACAGGCCTGGGCAACTCTGCTCTGTGAATTACTCCCGACCTTGATGACCTTCATGGGTAAGATGCCTGGCATGCTAGCTACCCTCTTGCTTTCACACTTTCGATCGTTGTTGGAATTCGAACACCGGTAGGTATTCCGAGATCAATAAGATGAACTAGGGGAGGATCGATCCTTTTGTTTCTCGAGGGGACAAGGCAGGCAGACTAAGGGAGGAGAGTCCAGCCCCCTTTGGTCCTTGTATATCTTGGTCTTGCTGGAGGAAGTTAGTTCAACGATGAGCAAGGATGTGTGTTATGGCTCCTCAGCCATCGTGAGGGGTTTTTTAAGTAGGTACGCTTCCACTATTCCTAGTTCTCTCTCTTGATTGAAGGAAATGCAAAAATCATATATAGGAATCTAGAGGGCTAATTAGACAGGAGCAGATCCGCCCCCAGAGATAAGTATATATCCTTTTAACACTTGCAAAGTCTGGCAAAAGCGTTAGGATGACCAGTTAAGACGCATTGAAGATCGTCTGTCTCCTCAACCCCCCCCCCCCCCCCCCCCCAGTATACTCAGTCATCCATGGTTAACAAAAACCCGAGCTCTCTCTAGGTGAACCTAGTTCAATCTTCCTTTTTATTTGCTTTTTTCGATTTCCTTAATTTTTTATTTTTCCTATTTATTTTTATTTTTATAGTTAATTTTGTATCTTTTTTCCTGCTCCAACTGGCTCCTTGTCGTCTTCTTTTCCCGATTTGGCCATCCCCTTTTTCGTCTCCTTGAACACCTTAACTCAACTTCAATATCTGGCCATTTTACTCACCCACAGCCACCACCACTGCTACTACCGACATCGACATCATCCTCCTCCTCCAAAATAGTCGTCTCCTCCGTCAGGGCTCGAGTGACCTCGGGGACAGCATATCTGCCAAGACCCCGGGCGAACGGAGTCTCTGCGCGGCTCGGCAACGTCGAAACTTCCAACATCGAATATCCACCGGGAGGGACTCGGGACTAAAAGCAAGACCCAAAGCTAACAGAAAACGACAACGAGGGGAGGAGTAAAACAGACCGAAGACGAGAAAGTCACGATGCCTGGCCGCAACTCAGCCCTCTGCCGTCCTCTTCTGGATCTGATGATCTGACCTTCCTTGCAGCATCCCTTGCAAGCACAGCACAAGACCTGACCAGACCTGGAGTTCTTCCCTACACTCCATCAGATGCAAGAGCTGTCACGCTCACTGAAACGCTGTTGGTACTACCATCGACCGTTGCAGTTACAGTGGCTTCATGTCGCATGGCCACGGGCCTGGAGCCACGTCTTGGAGCCATGTCTCTCTTGAAACCACGAGGAGGGACTTTCGTCGTGGGTCGATGGTGGTGGAGGAGCGAGCGTACAAGACCATAAAGAAATGGGGATGGCAACATAAGAAAAGGGACTCCCAAGTTCCTGAAGAGGAGGGGAGAGCCAGAGAAAAAGAAAAGAATCATGCGAATATCAGCCACGCCTTAGCCTGATCCTGCCCTGCTCCGATGCATGAGCGGAGAGCCCTCTCGTTAAGCTCGTCTCTGTTTGATGGAGAAACTTCATTCTGCCTGCACAGTCCCTCGATGACCTTTCGTCATAAAGCAAGCTTCCAACTTTCAACCAGTAACAGAGATGTCCACATTTCTTGATTTTTTAACCTTTTTGGGAACCCTTTTCCCTTAACCTTTGCGACTTGCAGAAAAGACATTATCAGTCTCCATATATCGAACCAGGCCGGAATCATCTCAATCTTCCCTAGAACATTGGGTCTTCCCCTGTTTTACCAACGACACGAGAGCTTAACCGTTCTTTTTCGGCGCTACCTTAGTCGAGCCACGGGCCCTGTCTATCATCCGCAGTGGCGCTCCTACCGTTCTTTTGCTTTCCCGCGGCAAATCCCCATAAAATAACGAGGACCACAGATATTTTCCCGGAAAAGTAGGGTATGCCCGAGCTAAGGCAGGGAGCAACGATCTTGTTGAGCAGAATCCAACGCTCTGTCTCTGGGACATTTTCGATATACAGATACACACCCAGCCAAGACACCGACTTACCGGCATCGGCTTCCCAACTTATTATAATTATGCCAGACGCCAGACAAACAACGGCTGCAGAGCGATCTGCACGGTTCGTGCGCCATTCTAGACGCAAGACTTCCTTGCATTTATCACGGGCATCGCAAAGTTTGGCTCCTTCCCTCGGCTTAACTGAGCCTCCCTCTTTGACATCGAGTTGCTGCGTTACGCAGCAGGTGTACTCTTGTACAACCTCACTGAGTACAGGTATGCACAGCGTTAGAGTGAATGAAGATGAGAGAGAGGGATAGAGAGAAAGAAAAGGAAGGAGGATTGGGGAAAACTGGAATTTGATGGATCACCTCCCCAACCAAGGGCCTAAAGGACCTTGCTGGTGTTATTCAAGGCTGAATCTCACTACACTAATATTTGCTCGCCTGATTTTAAGTTCAACCGTGTCGGAAACGGTCCATTATCCCCATAATTGGGCAGCGCAGGAGAGGTTGGAGACCCTTGATTTTTCTTATGAACCAACCAGATCATAGTGCTATCGCACCTTCAGGGGAAGGTCAAAAAATGACACTGGAGACACCTCGAAAAAACAGCTATTAGGACCGCGAATCCCTAAGCAACAAGCATGGAGGAGCACTTAGGCCAAACAGCCAGGATGGATTCCTGTCTCGTCGACAGCCCGCCACCCCTTATAAGGAAAATGCGCCGTTCACGGAACACTTTCTAAAGAGGCTAGTTAAGCAGATCTAAGGAATCACGCGAAACGTGCTTCTCCACGGGCACGGACTGAAGAATATCCTCTCGTTTTCCCAGATATAAATACCCGCTCAAATTCACCCGCTTTTGAGTTAAGAGGTCGTCCTTTACCGTTTTGGTGAGTGTGGAGTACTACAGGCTAAACTTGCGTCCTCATTTTACATACGAACAGGAACTTCGCACCAAATTAGGCTAACGGTGAGATCTGTCTGTATCGTCCAGACAAAGCCCCCTAACTATTTCCTATTCGCTATTAATTGACGAATACTAGCTTTCTGGAATATCCCATCGAACACGCCAAGCTACGCCTTGAAAAATGAAAACGCCCAATGAACGGGACGCTAAAATGTTCCGTACGGAAATATCTCGCATGGATGATCTCAAGGGCTGCCTGATAATTGGCTGCCTTAGGAGAAATCTTCGTCGATGTCAGCAGAGGAATACTGCGAATTAAGGTACGCCTGAACCGTTCTTGATTCAAGCAACTCTAGCTTCTGCGAAAGTAACCGGCAGCCGAATTAGCATTTTCACACGTGTCAAGTACCAAAAAAACAATATGTAAAATGGGGACTGGAGCCAACCTTTTCATCTAGATCGCGATTGCTTTTCGTGAGAAGGTTCTCTTCGAGAGACCGAAACTTCATGGCCGTATCCCAAACGGACCTTCGAATAAGCACATCATCCACCTTATCTGCTAGCCCCCTGACATATTCTGTGGCTGCTTGCAACAGAGCAAGTTGGTTTGCAACACGTTCCTGGATTATCACCACTGCTCGCAGCTGGAAGATATCCCATCTTGGGTCCTCTGACAAAAATTGCCCTAATTTTCGAGCCCCGGTTATTTCTTCTCTCTTCCAAAATACCCGCAGGTCTCTTCCCCCATCGTTTGTCTGTAACACCCGGAATTCCAATCCATCCTCCTCGTTGACGCAAATCCACCAGACAAAGTCGCTGTGCCAAGCCGTCTCTTGGTCGTGGCCGTCTCCCGCATCGAAAATACGAACCCCAGGGCCGTCCTCGCATACAGCCCTTTTTGGTGGCTTAAGTGGGTCGTCATCAGGGATATCGAGGTCAAGAAGGAGTTGCTGAGCACTCTTCAAACCTTGGTCCAAGAACCCGTAGGAGAATATCATTTCTGATGCCCCCTTACGGTCCCCATACCTGTTCAACGGTCAGTTACTTCTCCCTACCCCCCTGTGGCGATCCTCTCAAGTATTCTTTGGCTTAAAGATCCAAAACCTACGTGATTGTAACCTCTTCTCCCTCCTTAAGTCGTTGACCCCACCGCAGCTGTAGCACGGCGTTGCCATCGAGGTCTGTCTCATACAGAGCTACGGTCTTATTCCCAGCCACGTGGTTTGCCATATCAATGCAAGGTACCATTGCATTACCTGTTCCTGGCAACTCCATAGCACGAGTTCTATACATTGCGTCGACCACTTTCCAGTCGTCGAACTCGAGCTGCCCTGTCTCAGGATGCCACCACTCCCTCTGACACCACGGGATGTTAAACGTGCTATCTCGTAAATGGTCGAATTCCCGGGCGAGAGACTGTATCTTTGTATCTAGAGCAGGCTCCAGGGAGGTCCCCCGTAGTAGCTCGCGTTCTTCCAGCGTATAGAACGTAGGTAGCTCATAGCTTGCTGGGAAAAACTTGACATACTCTGTCCATGGGGATGAAATACCCACCTGTTCTCCCTTTCCTACGCTTGAATGCGTGAGTTGGAGCAACAAGAATATCATTATCGCACCTCTAGATCCCTATAAGGAATATTAGCCTAACTGTCCTAATTAATCCATGCATGCATTTGGTATATAGCTATGCAAATCTAGCTTATTGAAACAAGGACAACCGGAAGCGCAAGGGCACTAACCTTCCCAAAATCACCGACTGCGTCCAAGACCTCCTTTAGGTGCTTGTCAGACTTTGCATGAGTTTCCACTCTTTCCTGCGAGAGGATTAGATCGGGCGGGACTTTCATGAGTATTTCTGGCTCAAGGCCTGGCTCGTCCAAAATAGGCTCCTGACTATCAAAAGAGCCAATTGCAAGCACAGCCGAGCCCTTGTCGATATCCTCACTGTCATAAGGAGGCTGCTTAATCTCAACACCATGAAAAGTAACGCTGTTGAGTCTTGCCCATGCTTGAAGCGCATCCACAGGGAGATACTGTCTCTTCATTATTATCTGTATTTCTTGCTTTCTTGCAATGGGTTTCTGATGTAAGAAGTCTATATCTTGTTATTAATATTATTATTATTAGTTCAGTGCGTATATGTACATGCAGTCAAGGCTCTTACAGACTATATCTCGTTTCCCTGGTGCGTTTTTCTTTCTTCAACCCCTCGCAACGCTTGAGGACACGGTAAGGCGCTGGTTTAACTAGCTAACGAACTAGTTAGCAGGAGATAGGGGGATGATCAAGCTCTGATCGGATAATCGCAAGACGGTTAACTAACCAGCAATGTAAAAACCCACGCAGCAGCCGATCAGCAGATCACTCCTCAACTATCCAGCGGGTAGTGCAATCAGTGAGCAGAATGTAAACATCAACAACGATGGCACGTCGTGTAAATAAGTCTGATATGACGTAGGGATGTTATTTTATGGGTGGAGCGACCTGATAGCAAGGAAGTCGCTGCTTAGTCAGGGGCAAGGCACGATCGAAGCAGCCTTAGGACGTGCAGACTAAGAACGTCCTTAGTTCCTCCTGCATCCACACGACCATCGACCGCTTCCTGGTCTATAAGATGCTCCCCTTTAAGGGTGGAGAGCATCTGGCTATAGCAGACTCTGCTATCTCAAGGGCGTCGAGATTACCCCGTCGAGTTAGTTACAGTTTTGAGTGGGATCCCAATGTTGCCCTGAGCTGTAACTAGGAGTATACCAAGGAGCTCTCACCCTCCAGTACTCGCTGAGCTGGTAGCGAGACGAAACCGTGCAGTGTGTCATACAGCTGGCCACAGCAACTCAAGTACGCCGGCTAGGCTGAGATGTTGAAATGACAGATATTTTAGTACGGAGCCCCCCGTACATGAAAAGTGTAAGTACAGTGATATCGCCACCACAGCAAGGTCCCCAGGTAGGAGATGGTTGGCCAGCCAGAATGAACAAGAACCATTCATTTTTATACGGTGAATCAAGATAACCACTTGAAAATCCTACTGTTCTCGTTGGACGACGGTAGAAACTCGGAGATTTCCAAGCTGCCTTATCTTGTCAACTTTTTCCGATGCCGAGAAAGGTGATGATGTCATGGCCAATTCTGGCTATATACTACAAAACTTGCGCTTTGTTTGCTGCTTGCAGCCTTCTCCCAATCATTCAATCGGTGTGCTTCGCTGGCCGCGACATTGGTGACTCGATTTTGATACAATAATGCCGTTCAGAAGGATATTATCGTCGCTTCCTGTTATACAATCTCGGACTACCGTACGGCTTCGCCCTGCACCCAGAGAATGGTTTTGCCCCAATTTCCCCACCGCCCACCTGAGTAGTTGGCGTGGCTCTGGCGCCGAGGACCAAAGTGTGAACCGCGTGAAGAAAGGGGACATCACGGATCCGCAAACTGAAGCCACCAGGTCGGGCCGTAAGGAGAAAGAGGAAAAGAAAGGCTTACATGACTTGTCGAAAAGCCAATCCACGACAGAGAGGGACCAGCAGAAGTCAACAAGCAAAACAGAGGAGGAATTTCCCAAGGCACCGAAACCGGTAATTGGAATGACGGACGAACGGGGCGAGGTCAGTACTAATAGGATGCCAATTCCTGTTTCAATATTCACTGAGGGTGGGTGGCTGATATTTGCATTCGTGAGTGGCGCAGAAGGGTGCATAAGTATGGTCCACCGGGAGCAGGAATCAGAGGATCTGGAGATATTCCCGGTCTAGATGTTGAACATCATATTACATGGCAGCAAAATTGTGCCCAACAGAACTAATTTCCGAGCACTTGATTGAACGCCCTGCAGATCATCTACCAACTTTGAAGCTCAGTATCTGGTGGCAGCAGTCAGTGTTGGTTCCGTTAGTTTCAATATGAATCAGGGGTACTCACGTCATGTCTTCCGATTGAAACAATTTCGTCTTCGGAGATCCTCGTCCCCTCCGCGCCTTCTACAAAGGCAATAGGGACATCTCCCATGACCTTCCTGGCTACATCCCCCACTGTACTATTCCTAATACCAAGAGAAAATTAGCTTTGAAAATTTTTAAATAGCGGATTTGATAGGCATACTTGTTGACTAGAACACAGTCTCTGAATACTGCATTTCCTGTCGCGCCAGATGCAAACGTGTGAACATTTCGTACCGGGAAAACTGGGACCAGCCCTAGTAGTTCAGCAGCGCGCGAGAGCACCTGTACGACTCCAGTAGACCCAAATCGATAGAGAACGAGGTCTTTCAAGTTCTCAACCCGACTGCAAGGAATCGGTGAGAACGGGCGAAAAATGCTAGGCATACGGGGGGGATTACTTACTTCTTTAGCTTTTCGTCCATTTCCTTCAGGCCTCCGCCGTCAGGGTCACCCATTTCTATAAGGTCTTCCCGTGTGTCCACAAATTCGCTCCCTTCTATATATTTAATATACCCTTGTTTTGTCAACTTCCGTAGGAATACTTCGGAGATGGCAGAGCAGAGGACAATTGATTTAGGATCTTCCTGTTTGGCTATCTTGCTAATATTCTGGAATTCAAATGTCAGTAATGGAACACTTAATGATACCCTCAGTACGGAGAAAGGGCGGGCGGGAGCGAACGTGCCTTATCTGAATCCGGGTGGTCGATTTTATTGAGTGCGATAACAGTCGGGAATTTTTCGTCAATAAACGCAACGACAACTTTCGAAATAGTCTCGTTTGACCACTCTTCCAGCGGCTCTTTTAAATTTATTCGGTCAAGGCATCTTGCTACAATTTTCGAGGTACTTCCATACCCCGAAAATTGTGTCTGCAAAGTCTCGACAGCAGTGGACTCCTAACTATGTTAGGATATAGCGCAGGCTAGGTGTAAGGCGGTATCACTGATTCCCACACGTACTTGTTGCAATATGTTTTCTCTTGATTGAACCCCTATAGAGCGAGTAAGCATTCCACCCGTTTGTATAAATTAACGAGGACTGAAAAATACCATTTATCCATTAGATTTCCTTCTATCCATCTAACGATTTCGGATTTTAACCAAACAATATCCTGGGACGGGTCGTACCCTCTGGTGACCTTTCCTATCCTTGACCTTAGTTTTCTACCTGTTACTTGTCCAGGGTACCAAACGCCTACCTTCAGCATCGGTTGTCCCACTGACATCAACCACATGTATCAATGCGTCTGCGTGCCGCAGGTCATCCAAGAACTTATTTCCAAGGCCTTTTCCTTCGTGTGCTCCTGGCACAAGACCGGCAACATCTAGGAGTTCAATTGGCACTGATCTACGGCCTTCGTGGCATCCGCCATAATTGGGCTTGCATCGGTCCTGTAGATTATATCGGCTGCATGCGCAGTCTACTTGTAGATATCCAATAGCGCGCTGCGGGTCAATCGTCGTGAATCTAAAGTGCCGCGGAATACACTGATTAGCTCCCAGCGAAATGAACGACAAGGGACGGAATAAACATACGGAAAATTCCCTGGTACCAGCGTATGACTCTATCAGTTTCTAAATCATCACGGGCGTACTTCTTGCGACTTCAAAAACATACCAACTTTGGACGAGGCATCTGTTAAGCTGCCCCGCTAGCATGTTAGACAATTTCTATCTCACGGTAGAGCCTTTCGCTGGTCCCATTTTCCTCTGGAGGGATTGATACCTGTTTAATGTCGTTGATTTCCCAGAAGACGGCTTTCCAACAAGCCCAATTAGCGGATCGCGAGGCATGACAGTTGCTTGCGCGTTTTGTGGTGACTTTGTGCTTGACGTTGGTTGTTTCGATCCTTTTGCGGCACAAAAGTATCGAAGTCTTGGCACTCGTAGTTTCTTTTGACATCAACTTCGAATCAACAACAACATCTACAAACATCAACGCCCACGCCTAGTACTATGGCTTACACTACAGATAATGACTATACTATTATCAAAATTGATTTGTTATTTATCAACAAAGTGTATGGAGTACTAATATTATAGTTCATTATAAATTATTGCCAGAATATACCCACAAATAGAAGTCTGATGGACTTATATTCACTATTTACTGTTATGCTTGAATGAATACCCTTTATCTTGATATAGGCAGCATGCTAGCCTTGTTATTTATAGTCATAAAAAGCGTGTCCTGGTTACTAGGCTGTGCGACGCAAGCAGTGAATCATAATGGATTGCCGTCCTACGACTCACTCACATCTTCCTACCTTATATAAATAGCTGAGAACTACACATTTGGAACCTGCCAGTTCTCTCACATAGCCAAATCCTGACCGAGCTTCGAATATTCCCCAGGAAATTTATTATACTGCTATCATAGCAGCCCGCAACCATGTGGTTGCTTCAACAACCAGTCGTATTTACCCACGCGAGGAAACACGTCAGCATGTTGTTGGCTCTCCCGCTTGAGCTTCGCCTGAAAATCTACATGTTTTACTTCATGTCAGTCACAATTTATCTCGGAGACCCTCGTCCGCCTGGATTGTTCTTTACAGAAAGATATGGGCCGAAATACGACCCGCTAGCGATCCTTCGTACCTGCCGCCAAATATTTCGCGAAGCGGGCAATTTATTCCCTGGGAACGTTACAATCTCTACCGATCACCCTGACTATTCAGTCTGTCACCTTAATCGATTATCTCTGCAGTTTCGTTCGAGGATCCGTTATGTGGAGCTTAGGTTGGCCTCTTTCATCTGGCTTCTGTCTGAAATACCGGAATCTTCGATTGCATATAGGTTTAACTTGATACCCGGTCTTCGGCTGGATACACTTACTATCTATGGAACGAAGTCGTGTTATGACCTTGTTGACGGATTCGTGAAGTTTGGTTATGGTTGGAAAGAATTACGAATTCTTGTCCCATTGTTAAGTGTGGAGGCGTTTAAACAAGTCGTCGCCATGGCAGCTCCAGATGCAATTGAAACACCACGGCCAGCAGTTACTTGGCAATCTTTGATTGAGAGGCGCGATGGCACTGACTCCAACGCGTCCGTGTCTCTCTACTGCACAACACAGCCCTGGATAAGAAATTCTGTACTAGATCCATCTACGCGAGAGCTGGTTTCATCAACAAATCTGCATGATCTGGTCCTAAAAAAGGAAATTGGCGAGTTAATGTTCATTGTGAAACGTGGCGAAGGCGCTACTTACGCCGTTCAGCATCATACAGCCAGAGCAGCTGTTCAAGAATTGGCCTCCCAGCGCGAGAAAAGTGAAGACCCCTCGTTAAAAGAGGCGATTGAATGTATGAGGGAGTTTGATCCGATACTCAATACGATTAGGGCTGAGGCTGCGTATGCTTCCAGGTGGGCTTCATGGCAGGGAGCGACGCTGTGATCTGACGGGCGATGTTTAGTCAACTAGTTACGTCACCACAATCCGTTCTGTGTACATTAATTTGGACGAGGAAATCAGGCTGGCATTGAGTACATACTTCTGCTACATGCCTCAGATTGAATGACAAACAAGGAATTATACTGGTCCCTCGAGGTAAAAATTTTCTATAAACGTCATGGTGATGTCAGCTCTTGCATCCACCACACATCCATAGTAATCCGTAGATACTCCATAGAGATGATATTTATCGCATTTGGGTATTCACCTACTGCCCAACATACAGCCATCTCTTAACATACAATATTCTAACATAAATAGTATATATCCAAAAATCATCATGTCCAATCCATTCCGCAACGGTGGCGTGAAAAACGAGTCTGCTGGTCCAGTTACCTCCGACTCACTCGCCGCCGAGTCAGTACGGGAACAGGGAAAGTTTGGAGAGAATAAGAATAGCCAGCCTCTGGGGGTGCAGGGTAGCCATTCCACGCTTGCAAACACAGACACTTCCGGTGCATCGAAGCTTCAGGCAGCTCCGGACGCGGAGGCTCGACTAGCTGAAGCCGAATGGGGAGAGGGACAACCGCAGACACGCTCTCAGACTCAGGCTCGAAGTCAGGGGCAGACAAAATCTCTTGGAAACGAACAACAGCAGCGAGAGAGGCAGAATCAGGGCCAGGGCAGTAATGAGGCATCAGGAATGCCTTCAGGCGCTACTGGCTCAGGACAAGGAGGTGGCTCAGGTTCATCATTAAATACTGCTCCCCATTACGTCGACCCAGTGCTTGGTGCTGGGCAGGCTTCAAAACCGAAAGGCAAGAACCTGAAAGAAGGCGGATTTGGAGATGACCCTTCGCGGAATGCTAGCTTCAATGCCGATATTGGGTCTAAGAAGGATCCAGGTCTGCAGGCGGAAAAGGAGATTAGCACTATGAGCGCACAGAATGCTCCAGGGCCAATATCAAAAGGAGGCCCGGATCTCATGGGAGGAAGCGAAAGGAGGACGGGAGCATCATATAACGTGCTTGGGTCTGAAGAAGATGCGTAAGGTGTTATTTAAACAATGTATTTCTCGCCCCTGTAACGTTAGCCACACACGTCGACTGTGACAAAATATGAATATTGGTGTTATAGGGAACAGAATGTCAGTAAAGTGAATAAAGATTTTGATTCCATCCTCATGGTACACCATAAAACACACATAGACGCCATGGAACATATAAGTAAAGAGTACGGAAAAGTCAAGGGAAGCTGTAGGAAGAACCAATCCGAGGGAAGCCAAACAAAAACAAGCCCATTTTCCCCTCAAATTTGAACACAAGTCAAAAATTCATTGCCAGGATGCAGAAGATTGCCATGGAGATGAAATGACGAGCACGGAACGAAGAGGGATGTATCTAACACGTTCGGCCAAAGAAAAACGGGTGAATGGTGGGTGGAGCAGGCCATTAGAGAGGTAAAGGTAGAAGATAGGGAGTGGTATAGATAACTCTCTATATTTTGACCTTCTTGGTCTCCTTCTGGACAACTTTGACTAGCTCATCGTATACTGCTGAGTAGTCCTCTTTTTTATCATCGGATTCTTTTTCATCCTTTTTCTTGTTCTTTCCTCCCTTTGGAAGGACCATCACGACACTGGTTGGCCGTTTCGTTGTGCCAGCGTTTCCAAGCTCGGCTCTGGAGGAGACGTAGATGTAAGGAATTCCATGGTCTTCGCAAAGAACTGGAATGTGGGATATCACATCCATTGGAGATATATCGGCAGCTAGTACAACAATAGCAGATGGTGTGGTGATTGCTGCATTCGCTGAGGGGGTGGGAGATTTTCTAACGGCCTTGACAACTTCCTTCACTCCTCGTTTTAGGGCCTTGCTTCCAGCAGCTGAAATTTCACAAAATAGTGGTCAGTACCATATGATCATACATGAACAGGAGCAGTAATAGCGCAATAGAGGAACTCACCCTTCTTTACGCTCTTCAACACCTTCTTCGCGACCTTGTCCTCCGCGAGCGGGTTTGCGAACGGCACCAAAGCTCCAAGAGGGCGCTCTTCGTTACCATCGCCATTGACCATGGCAGCATCGGTATCTGGCGTCCTGGAGGCCAATTCCTGCTCCACGGCTTTCTCGAGAAGGTCTACATTCTTCTTCTCTTTCTTGGACTTTTTGTGCACACCATCGGTCTCCGATCGCTTCTTCTCCTTCTTCTCTTTCTTCTCCTTATCGCTTCGGTCCTTGGCCATTGTGTGAGATATAAGCTTAGCACGCCTCTTCCCGTCCGAACTCCGCCAAACAACGTATCCGTATCGTGTCAAGGGGTCTTGCAGATGGCGCTCTGAGAGTAGCGAAAAACACCGTCTTTAATTTTCTATATTTTCACGATCTCCAAAAAAAAAAAAAAAAAAAGCTGCTTGTCTCGAAAACTCAAAACTTACCGACGCTAAACTATAAGCGGAAATCTCCATATTTGCGGCCCTAAAAAGGCGGTGCAGTGCTCTTGCCCTCAACAACGAAACGGCCGAATGGTGTAGTTGGTTATCACGTGTCGTTAACACCGACAAGGTCCTGAGATCGAGCCTCAGTTTGGTCATTCTGTTTCTTTTTTTTTTTTCCTCCCTTTTTTATGCGTCTTTTTTTTTTATTGATTTCAACGTGTTTATTTCTATTGGTCAAGTTGACAGGAGTATGTTTCGTTACGAGAGCTCGTGAGAGGCTACTAAATGACAGAGAAATAAGGGCCAAGTGTATATATAGATATCAATTGCTTTCTAAGTACTATACAGTGCAATCACCAATCCGTAATTTTGAGTCCTCCTCTAATTGGTACTCTTCGTAAATTTACTCGTCATCACCACCGTGGGCAAGACGGCCAGGCTTGGACATGAGATACTCGTTCCTGTATTCATCATTAGCATCACCATAGTCCATTCAGTGGTGTAAAAAAAAGGAAAGGAAAAAAAAAGAGGAAAAGACCAGACATACTTCTTAGTGGCCCAGTCCATGAGAGCGTAGGCAGCAATGAATGGGGGGAGAACGTAGAGGACCTGTGCCTTGGATCGTCTGTAGGTGTTGAAGAAGGCATTGTAGAGCATGCCAGCGGTGGGTCGCTGACGGTTCTGAGAGAGAGAGTAGGTAGTGATACCCTTCATTGGGGTAGGGACACCTGATGTTCGACAAAAACGTTAGCTGGCTGGGTATCGGACAGCGCAATAGGCCGGTATCGAGTGAAATCGCATGGCATCGTCCCGGCGTTTGTGAAAGCGGGATACGGCTGGTGTACGGAACGCGGAGAGAAGCAAAACATACCAAGGTTACCCCATCCACCGAGGAACCTATAGCCAGTTGTCAGTATTCCTGTCTACTATGCGATATTGGCCATCTCCCAAACCGCCTTGAAAGCGATGGGCGATTCCTGATGATGCCGAATGGTCTCGGAAACTGGGTGGTGCAATGCACTTACACTCCATGCTTTGGGTCGAGATGGCCACCCATGATGTCGACAAAGGAATTGAACGATAGGAAGGGAAGGTAAAAGCTCAGAAATCCTGGCCGCTGCGGTCGTCAATTGGCAGATCTGGTCGATAGGTTGAAGCCAGAGCGAAGTTGTGCTTCCGGTGTTGGCGAAGAAGTTGGACATGTTCTGCGTCGGCGCTAGGCCGTTTCGGGCATGGTGAGGATATCAAATCGAAAACCTCCAAAGCTCTGCGTGAAGAGACAGTCGCCGACCCCATTGCGAACGAGATACAGACACCAGCCTTAAACGCCCGGTTAGAGCAGGATATATTCACCATGGCGAACTCTCTATCAGCTCTCTACAAATATGCCGTACCGGCCGCTCTCGGTGTCTCCTTTGTCCAGGCCTCAATGTACGATGTGAAGGGAGGATACCGCGCAGTTATCTTTGACAGACTCAGTGGTGTGAAGGAAAAGGTTGTCAACGAGGGAACACATTTCCTTATTCCATGGCTACAGAAGAGCATTATCTATGATGTCAGGACAAAGCCCAGGAACATCTCTACAACGACCGGAAGTAAGGATTTGCAGATGGTCAGCCTGACACTCAGAGTGCTACATAGGCCTGAGGTTCAAAAGCTACCTGCTATCTATCAGGTAGGTGGAATATCTGCTGCATAAACTCACATATATGACGGCAGGATTGCTAATATCGAACTGCTATAGCAACTTGGACAAGATTACGATGAGAAGGTTCTCCCATCCATCGGAAACGAAGTTCTTAAGTCCATCGTCGCACAATTCGATGCCGCAGAGCTGATCACCCAGAGAGAAGCTGTGTCAAACCGCATCCGCACCGACCTTCTTCGACGTGCCAAGGAGTTCAACATCGCCCTCGAGGACGTTTCCATCACCCATATGACTTTTGGCCGTGAATTCACAAAGGCCGTTGAGCAGAAGCAGATTGCACAGCAAGATGCCGAAAGAGCCCGCTTCATCGTTGAGCGAGCTGAGCAGGAGAGACAAGCCAACGTTATCCGTGCCGAGGGAGAGGCAGAGAGTGCCGATATCATCAGCAAGGCCGTTGCTAAAGCCGGTGACGGCCTGATCCAAATCCGAAGAATCGAAGCCAGCAGAGATATTGCCCAGACCCTTGCTTCAAACCCCAATGTCACATATATTCCCGGCGGCGAAGGTGGAAAGGAAGGTGGAAAAGGCACCGGCCTTCTCCTTGGTTTGAGATCATAGAGCAGAGAAGCTTGCTAGGTGTTGGTTTGTTTGTTATGACTGTATAACAAGTATCTGATTCTCCCCCAAAGCGATGTATTAAAGCTACTCTTCTAGTTTGTTTAATTATATGGTCTCTTCTCATCCAAGTCTCCCCCCATTTTGCCAGTTTTTGGATATTTTCAACGCTTCGTCTATTTTATATCTTTTTTTTTTTCTTTTACTAACACTGTAGTTATACTATCAAACATCCTACAAACTATGCCATTGCCTTTCACTATGGAAGAAGAGGTATGTTTCTTTCCGTCTCTCCCTAAAGACTTCGCATGCACATATGTTAACAGCCATCTTACAGCATAATAAAATTTTCCCGGTAGAAGCTTCTGCCACTACTTATGTTTCTGGTCCTTCCAAATCCTAAATACCCACAAACAGTGCAAACCAGCACTTGCTTAGGCTATGATGATATTCAGAGTTCCAAAGATGATAGCAGAGACCGGAACTTCTAAATTTTCCTCTGCCTATAAAGCCCCAAGCTTTACCCTGGAAATAAAATTCCCTTTGAGCAAATATGTAATATTTCATATGGATCTCTATATTGGGCCACCTACCACAGCACATCCCCTATTCCCTTGACACTTTTTCCACTGACAAGAGTCAACATTTTAGAAATTCCTACTAATAAGACAGTTCGGCGGGCCAATCAAAATGGAACCTGATCCCCTTTTGGATAATATTTTTGAGAGGTTAAGGGTAAAGGACGAGGTCTATGGGGGCCCCAAGCTTTCTACAGACCTGGGCAGGTGTAAGCTTTATCAACACACACTGGGCTGGAAACACAATATCAGAAGCCTGGGCCCTGCGAAAATCTCGGATGTTAAATGCGTGGCCTCATACAACTGGGTACGCAAGGATAGGGTGACCGCATTAATTCCAGGTAAGGAGATACCCATCTTGATTTGGTCCGTTCTAGCCCAACAACAATACTCGGTTACTAACGTAAACCATGAATAGGAGCTCCTCCTGTCTGGAACCCATCACACAGTACATGCGATAAGGATGAAACTGAAGGAATATCCCAAAGTGACGTTGAGACTACCTATAAATGGCTGCCAGGCAGAAGTCCCGAAGATGCCCACAGGGTAGTGTATCAAAATGACGGCAAGGGCGGGTGGCATGGACACCCGCTGGAACCTATGATCTATGCCGCTAAGCTCACAGATCCGACCTTTGACCTGAGCAAGTTTGACTTTGTGATTGATGCTGCTGCGATAGAATCCATGCTCGCCTTTATACAATTTGAGCCCAACGATCATAACTTGAAAGTTGAACTAGTCAACCGGACCGTGTTTATTGCCAGCGAGGAATCAGAACGCTACCCATACAGCTACCAGCCTCTGGTTGATGACGCTCTCACGTGGGAAGACTGCGTCAAGGATTCAATATCCCATCAGAGAGTGCTCTCGTACGTCTTTGGGGGACATCGGATTCTTATCAGGTGTTCCGCCCATGGCTATCTTCCCGGGTCAGCTGGAGAGGCAGCGGAGGGTAAAGAAGGTGAAGAACCTGTCGAGGAGAAAGAGAACGGTTCGGACGCCCCTAGATTTGGTACTTCAGCCAAAGGGTTCCCGGTAGCTCATCGTTGCGGGAAGACCGTACCGCAGGAAGCAATCTTCGACTTTAAGGGCAATGAAAAAGGTGCCCCCCGCGATTCACCTTCTGAGGGAGATATCGGTTGGATGTGGATTCGGCAAGTCTCGAAGATCATGACTGTAGAGACAGGTGGAGCGTACAATAACGCTAAGGTCCAAGATACGACCTCACTTTTGCATCGGTGGGAGGATAAAAACCGGCTTGATCTCGTGCAGCTTGCAGATTTGTTGTCAAAAATGCGTCACTACGCAAGAGAATCCCGCTCCAGGGGACTGTTAATCCACCGCGTGATATACCCCAAACCTGAGTTCATGTCGGTTATTGAATCAAAAACTCCTCGAACTATATCCCTGGCCATACTCAACTACGACCCGACCTCAAGTAAGGAGCCCTCTAGTACTAACGACGAGGGAAATGAGTACAACACAGGATTTAGTGGTCCCCCAAAGTGCATCATAAAGAGGGAGAAGTCGGAGCAGGAGTTCTCTACTGTGGCGGGCATTTCTAAGAGCAGCTCCATGGAATCCATTGCCTTGACCGACTGGGAGTTTTTGGACGAAACAGAGTGCGACACGGAGTGGGTTGAGGTCGAGAGTAGAAGATGAAAGTCTAAGAAGCTACTAAACTAATCTTAGCAAACTGCAGGCCTAGGCGAGGATGTGAAAAGATCTGAGATGTTGTATTTGATATGGCATTTGAGGCGTTGACTTGGTAGCCGGCATATAAAGCGACTTCGTGGCTCATTTAGACTTTGTTTACTCTCTGGATATAGGAATATAGGGTCATCATATCTAATGACAGGTTGTTTCTCCAGCTATAGACGTGCTCCAGTAGGATTCGCTTGGTGATGTTGGACCTGGCTATCAATGTTAGCTTTGTAGGCCGTTTGGTAGAAGCTCCAACGCAGAAAGCCCTGCGCTTACACAGCAAAAAGGACGAAAAATACGAAAAAGTAAAAGTAAAAAAAATTGCATGCATAAATTCCAGGTCGAATCGACAATCATCACCATCAGAAAAGGCTTATCCATCCCATAAAGCTGGGGAAACGGCATCTAGCGAGTGAAACTCCGAGTAATCCTTCAGGGTCGCCGGCGATATCCACCAGCGTAGACGAAGCAAAGATGCCGAAACCTCGTCCGCAGGCCCGGAAGGCTTCAAAGGCGAAATCGACTGATACCCAACAGAAGACACAAAGTACATCCGTATCACTCATCGAGCCTGCGCCGATCTCTCTGCAACAGCTGATTCTGAATATATTTGCGGATAGGCTGGCGGTGCGGCCTGGCGCTGCTGAGCAAGAGAATGGCAGCGGTACCGGCACGACGCTGAGAGAGCAGGTTCAGGCTATCAAGTCGCATCTATTTAATCGCGATTTCGACTCTGCCTTTGCTGAAGCGGACCCCGGCATGCTGAGGGCTTATGCTCTTCGCTGGAGTGCTGGGAGGGCGCTCGCGTACACTGGTATCTTCGAATATGTCCTGCGATTGGCGTTGAATGGCAACCAGGGAGGACGACCTGCAGGCCCGTCAAGTTCCCCGGCTGTTGATATCGAGGACTTACGAAACAGACGGGTTGTTTGCATTGGTGGCGGAGCAGGAGCTGAAGTGGTTGCACTTGCTGCTGCTGCGCGGTGGGCAACAGGTCTTGATAACCTGACAGCATCGAACCTGGATCTCTCTGTTACGGCCCTTGATATAGCTGACTGGCAGCCAGTGATTGATGAGCTTTGCCAGGGATGCATATCAGAGTCAGTTCATAATAGTAATAAAAAGTCTGGTGTCTCCCTTCCATTGCTCAAGGCTGGGGATCTGGCAATATCATTCCAGAAACAAGACGTCCTGGAGCTTTCAGAGGAGGAGCTATCTCTTTTACTATCCCCGTCTACGAAAGGTGTAACGAGAGTGGATGAGAGAAAAGGCAAAGGCACAGAAGACCCTAAAACAGTTTTGATAACGCTCATGTTTACGCTGAACGAGCTCTTCTCGACCTCCATGCCTGCCACGGTTGCATTTCTGCTGCAGTTAACCGACGTAACCAAACCTGGCACCGTATTGCTGGTCGTTGACAGTCCTGGGAGCTATTCAACGTTATCGCTTGGTTCCAAGGGAGCTGGGCCTCAGGGAGAGTCCAGTGGAAGAGCATCCGAAGAGAAGAAGCCGGCGAGACAGTATCCTATGCGTTTCCTGTTGGATCATACCTTATTGACTACGGCTTCTGGCAGTTGGGAATGCATTTTATCCGAAGAATCACAGTGGTTTAGACGAGATCGTACAGGGCTCGAGTACAATGTTGGAGAGGGAATTGGGCTTGAGGATATGAGATATCAAGTCCACGCCTACCGAAGAACTACGGCTCTGTAGCCATATTCCATACCCCGTACCTAAACCCGGAGTAGGCTACTCGGTGATCTTCGGCGTATTCATGGAGCATAGTAGTCAAGGATAGGGGGCCAGGTATCGTCATGTTGGAAAACAAACTTAGAGAGCTGATGGAATGATATGGGATATAAACCACCCCCGCATTCGCAGGAATACGAATGCAGCCATATAGGGTATCCTTCTGCGCCGGGTTCCAGAAGAAAACATAAAATAATACAACAAAACAACCAAGGAAAATCTTCGGCTAAATGTTGGTATGCTTGACATGCTTGTCTCTCCCTGGCAGCAGGCAGCAGGCAGCAGCGCAGGCTGGCGAAGGATCATAATACCCTCATAAACAACATCCCCAGGATCGGAATACCCGGATATATGAGTGATGCACTCAATATTTAAAGCCAGGGCTGCTCGTCTCGTGGATCTTGCTTTCCCATTCTTTCTCTCCGCTCAGGGACAAACAAGCGTTGCAATTAGCTTTCCAAATAGTGCCCATTACCTACAGCCACCATGCTTGTCCAAGGGACTATCATCTGTGCCCTTGTAGCAAATGCAATTGCATTGTCTATACCTTCGTCATTTCTCCTACCTGAGCCATCAGGTCCGTTTAAAGTCCAGAGAGAAATCCTCGAACTCACAGACTTTTCCAGGAAGGATATCAATTCCACTCTTCCTCGCCGGTTGATGGTTTCTCGATTCAACCCCATACCCGAAAGGCACTGCATTAGAACAGAGGATGTACCTAATTTCCCTCCTGCGTCTGCAAAGCTGGAAGATGCAATTCTCCAAGCTTCGTCTGGCGGTCACTGGGTGGACGGGCTCCTAGCCGCGTCCAGAATAAGGGTATGCGCTGATGTGAAGAAGGGGTATCAAACTGACTCCCACGGGGATAACCATGGCTTTCCCATCCTGCTGTTCTCGCCTGGCTTAAACACAACTCGGCTCTTATACTCGTCCATGGCCCAGACGATTTCCAGCGCCGGATACACGGTTATAACCATGGATCACCCACATGACACGGACATCGTGGAATTTCTCAACGGCGACATCATTACCGGCGGTAAAGTCACCTTCACCCGTCTGACCTCGCCTTCTGGACCGACGTACGTGTTCAAGACACCGTGTTCGTGCTCAACCAGGCCCTCAAGTCTTCCCCCCACGCCCGCATAGGCATGATAGGCCATTCATTCGGTGGTTCCGCCGTGCTCTCCTCCATGGTCAAAGACGGTCGTATATCAGGCGGCATTAACTTCGACGGCTCGCTATGGGGCGATGCAGTCAACACAGGGTTAGGGGGTAGAAAGAAACCCCAGCCCTTCCTGCAATGGTCAGCGCATGGGCATAGTCGACACAACGATGAATCCTGGGAGACGCTTTGGGAGGCCATGGATAGGCTTCACCCGCATGCATGGAAGAAGGAAACTGGCACCCCGGAAGGACGACATAATACCTTTAGTGATTTCCCGGCCATTATTGACGCAGGTGGAGTAAGGGATGTTATTGACAAGGCTGCCATCGACGTGCTGGTCGGGGACATTCCCGCCGTTAGAAGCCTGCGATTCATGAAGGCGTATGTTCACGACTTCTTCCAGTTTTCGCTCTTCGGGAAAGATGAAGGGCTTCTCAGGGGGCCAAGCTCGAAGTACCCTGAGATCGTCTTTCTGGACTAAGTAGATAATTACCCTATAATTAAGGTGAATATTAGTGCATATAAGTGTAAATAGAGATAAACTTCATACTTGCGGCCATTATACACGGCTATGGCTACAACCTAATAGTGCTGGGCATCAAATAAAGAGGGTAAAATAGACAGGTACACTGCTGTGTGGAGATTTTGTACCTAGTAGTAGCTATCTACATAGATTTCATCTCTTCTCAACCAGCCTCCCCGGTCCTTTCTACCGTGATGCACACAAGATAAAGTGAAGTAGAGACTTTCCCCACCAAGCGAATGAAAGAGGACTGATCGGAAGAGATAGCTAGGCATTAAGCGAGGGAATTCAAACAGCCGTTCAGATAACTGTGTTACCTGAGCAAGGGATCCAGCAGCATTTTTGAGTATGAACTATTTGCAGGAGCCTGGGCTAGCCTTGGCTCGAGTCCACTGCTAAGCTGGAGCCGGATATAAGGGGGAAAAAAGGAATGGCATGATATGATATCCGGGTAATAATTCATTTAAGGTAAATGAGAAAGGAAGAAGAAACCTGTGTCGGCAATTGCTGTTGCTGGCTGACAGGCTGGCTAACTAAAGAGAGGCTAGAAGATGTAAGAGGAAAATGAAAATGTCGTTAAGAGGCCGAAAGGGAATGAAGAGGAGCTAGACATGGATGGCATGATGTATGATGAATATTAGGGAGCGGAAGACAGAGCGGCAGTGCTAGTGCGTATGGATGCCTGAATGCTGCGTCGGTGATAAGGAAGATGAGAGCCAATGAGGGTATGGGAGGTCAAGGAAGGGAACGAGGGATAGACGGAGTGGATGGATCGCATGAAGCAAAGCAAATGAAAGGAGAGGAGAGGAGGCTTTTGGCGTAGTATAGTATGTGACGTTCAAGGAGAGGCTGGCTGGGTCGTAGAAGTAAATAATAAAGATCTTAACGAAAGCATGGAAGAAGGACGAAAGAACTGAACAAGTAAATAGACTGAACTTGTATGGCTTGCCTGCGAGTTTTGTTTGTTTAGAAAGACGACAAGAAAGCAGCTGAACTAAACTTGCTCTGGTGAAATGAATAATATGAAGACGAAGGCGTGCGATCAAACTCGAACACGAACTCGGTTGGAAAGAAAAGCCAGATAGTAATAAGGAAAGGAAAAAGGAAAACAAAAACCAAGCAAAAAGATTCTCCATAAGTCAATAGTTCCATCCGTGATATCGTGCCTCCCATATGTACTCCGAACAAAAGTGAAAATGAAAATGAAAAAAAAAAAAAAAAAAAAAAAAATGAAAAAATGAAATCAGACAAAAGCAGAAAGAAACGGAGAAGGTTCTAAGGGTTGGAAATTAAACATAGATAAATCCAGCAAAGGGAACCGCGAAACCGAGATAGATAGATAGATGGGAAACTCGTAAAGGTGGTGAAGAGATATGGAGGTAGAGAGGTAAGAGGTAGAGAAGTAGACAGGTATACGGGGATGTCTATCGTTTGTCCTTGACTTTCCAGAACTGCATCAGACGGGTGATTCGGAGACCCTTCTTCTTGCGCTTTTCAGTCTCGTCCATGGGTGCTTTCTCCTCGTGGCTTAGCTTGCTGCGCTCAGAGTTGGAGCCGACCAGACGCGAGAAGCTAACTAGACTGGCACGTTTCGATGAACTGGGCCGGTTGTTGTTACTGTGACCATTGCTGCTGGCGTTGTTGGTGGCGCTGTTGAGCTGCAGGACGTGAGAGAACGAGGCGGCTCGGTCACCTGGAATGCGTCCGTAGATTGCGCGGGGTAGTCTAGGAATGTTTCCGGTCATTGTCGACGCAGAGCTGGTTAGGGACGGGACATCCTCGGAGGAGTTTTGGAGATAGTCTGAGCCCGGCTCGCCTGAGTAAACGGATCCGGAGCTGTGGTGACGGTCTGTCATGGAGGAGGAGGCGGTGTTTAGGCGAGGGACGTCAAAGGAGGTGCTTGAGGGGGCGGGTGAGGGAAAGGCCTGTGGGATCATAGGCACTGGTGGTATTATTGCGGGGATGGGGGTGAGGTTTGTAGCATTAGAGATGTTGTAGATGAATTCGGGGGAGGTAGAGGGACGCTTTTCGTCAAAGTTGCGAGGAGACGCCTGGCCAGAATCAGAGCCCACGATACCGATACTTCCTGGGTGGTGGTAGGTAGTGCTGTTGCTGTTGCTCCGTTGGGACTGAGACTCGAAATCAATTGCATGGGCGTAAGGGGTACGCGGGGTGATAACCTGGGCAGTGCTGGGACGGCTCTCGACAGAAGCTGGATAGAGGTCGGGCAGGTTGCTGGAGTCGACTACCTGGATACCCAGGCCAGCTTCCTCGGCATCACTGTCCTCCTCGTCTTCTTCACCGGAGGATGAGGATGAGTCGTTGTCAGCTGCGTCATTGTCGGCCTTTGATGATTCGGCGTTCTTCTGGTTAGCCTGGTCATCGTTCTGGGCCAAAAATGCGTCTTCCTCTTCTTCGTCAAACACGTCCGGGTTTTCCATTGCAGTCGACAGGCCGAACCTAGAAGCACCTAGGAAACTGCGGTCAAAGGGAGGCATCTCCGGCGCACTCTCCGCGCGTCTGTGGTACCGCATCTCTGGGCCCACGAATTCGCCTCGACGGCCACCGCTGTACATCCTCTTGGAAGCGATCATGAAACCACTGGTGATGTTCCGCTCGGGCCCCATTTCGGGGGTATTGAACGGGCCTAGAGCGGCGTCCAGATCGATTACGGGGCTGAAGATGTCCGGGTTACTCTGCTGCTCATAGAAGCTCTTTGGTTTCCAAGCTTTTTCCAAGCTGTTGTCCGTGGAAGAAGCCGGTTCACCGAATTGGGGGTGGCTTCTTGGAGCGTTCTGGGCCGTGGGAGTCCGGATGACAATAGTGTTATCATGGTCAAAGTCAACGCTGTACATTGATCCGAGCTCAGAGTTGGTCCGTGTAAGCATGGGTGGAGGCGTCGGGGATTTGCGGGACTTCTTTGACGAGCGTTTCTTCCCCTTGCGGATGAGAATGCCGGCCCAGGAGCGTTTTTTCTTTTGCTTCTTAGACGGCTTTCGCTCGTGCGCTGTTCGTTGGGTCAAGGTGGACGTCTCGGCGTCTTCCATCTCCTGGTCTGAGGGTGTAGCTTGCGCGTTAGTAGTAGAGGACGAAGCGTTGGAAACAGTCCTTTCGGCGTCCTGGCTTCTGTAGACGTTTCCTAGACTAAAGTTCAAGGCCATTGAAGCGGAAGCGGAGAGTGGCCTTTTGGTGTGTTCACTGTTATCACTTGAAGGGCCAAAGGACTTCCATTTCATGGCCAGCTGGGCACCCGCGGTCTTTGGTCTTGCTGTAGCTTCATTAGTATTATGAAGGGGAGAGCTGGCGCCACTTCTTTGTTCAGAGCCGGAACGGTCTGAGAAGATCTGGTTAGGACGAACGGTAGACACGCTACTCTCTGAGGATATTGTCGAAAGGGGACGGCAAGACACTGGTGCTACTTCTGAAGCAGTAGTAGTGGAAGCGGTAGTTATCGATTCCTCCTTGTGGAGACGCCTTATTGGAGACACTTGCTGCTGCTGCTGCTGCTGCTCGGCCCGCTGCGGGGAGGTCTGAGCAGTGTGCATTTCCGGAAACGACCGCGAGGAAAGCTTTGAATTCTTGTCATTGGCAAAGGGTAATATTGGCGAAGTTGGGACACTTCCAGAGACTGGTACTGGTGGGAATGCTTTGGCTACAGCAGTCAGGTCCACGCTCGAGATGGCCTGGGACCTCCTGTGGGCGTGTCTCCTGGCACCTCTACCGGGACCGGTGGTAAGTCCGGGGCCTGGATGAGGGAGTGTTGAAGGCGTAGCCTTGGAACTACTGATGGCTACCTGGGATGAGGCATCACCAAGGAATTCACTTGGTTGACGGCGGTGTCCCTTTGGATTGAGGTGAGCGGGTTCCACCAGCACAGGCGAAGCTGGAGCAGTAGGTATTGTTTTTGTTGTAGGAACACTACCTGATGCTGCTGCTGCTGCCGCTGCCGTAGTTGGTGATGTAGAAGAGACAGGCTCTGGTGGTGCCTGGGGAAAAGAGAACGAAGGCAGAGAGGCAGGTGGTTGCCGTCTGCCCCGCCGCGAGCTGCTGGACATGTTGTTGCTGGGAATTCCACTGGGAACTCTGCTGGTGTCTGTTGAAGAGGGCGGCTGAGCCGGGAAGGAGAAAGGCGGGTTCGGGAGAGGCGAAGGGGGGTTCATGCGGGTGTCGTAACTGGGAGACTCCGGGGAGTGAAGGTGGATGTGACTGGTAGCGTTCCAGTGAGAAGGAGGCTGGTGAGCCCCGAGAGAGATTGATGTCATGGCTGTAGAGTAAAACGAGAGAGAGAGATAGGAAGAGAATATAAAAAACGAACGAAAGAGGAAATGTAAGAATCCCACGAAGAAAGAGGGAAGAGAAGGAAGAATAAAGCGACGAGCGAGAGAGTCTCTTCGGTCTCTCTACTTGCTCATTCCAACCAAGTCCTTCGGCTTCATATATGGAGAAGCTGGGCTTTGCCAGATCAAGCAAATGACTGATAAAAAGCGGCTCCTTTTCCCCGGCTCTGCTTCCTGTTTGTGTGTGTTCCTATCAACACGCCGGAGTCATCGTACGGAGATCCCCAGAGACAGCCCCAAAAAGATATCTCATCAAGGACGCTGGAAGAAATAATGATGATGACGATGTTGATGATGGTTGGAGGAGGTCGTTAAAAAAAAAAAAAGAAGTGGTTGGTTGAGGTGGTTCGTTATGAGTAGTAAGTAGTAGCCGACGGGCGAACGCCAGGCCACAGCGATAGAGACAGAGAGATAGAAAAAAGAGCACGTCTCCGTGCTAGGATGTAAGGAACGGACGGCCACAGCGAGCTGTAGCCAGCGAGACGGACGGCGGCGGCGGCGGCGGCGGCGGGAGGAGGAGGAGAGGAAGAAGAAGAGGAGGAGGAGGATTAGGTTGAAGGGGAAGAAAGGAAGAAGAAGAAGAAGAAGAAGAAGAAGAAGAAGAAGAGAAGATGAAGTTGAGGTTTGAAAGTTGAAGAAAGACAGAAAAGGCGGAAAAAAGAAGAAAAGCGGCAGAAAAAAGCAAAAACGGCAAAAAAGACAGAAAAAGCGACGAACCAGTTTTTGACGGGGACTTTTTAGGGGACTTTTTGGGACTTTTTGGGTGGTCAGGTACGGTAAGGGAGGACCCACATGGAGGACGCTGAGTGGCTGGGGAGGGACGGGGTGGGGCCAGTAGGGGCCACTGGGAGGCGGGCTTGGCAGGGCTGGGGCAGGTGATTGGCTGGCAGGACTCGAGGGTGGCCAGAAGGGGACTAGCTCAGGCACAGCTGGCGTCTCCCCAGGAACAGGCTTGGCAGGTAACTTTACAGCGAGCGCCTGGCGAGGCGATACACGGCCAATACCAGATAAAATACGATATCAAAAGATGATTATAGAGATAGAAGATGAGATGATATAGAAGAGAAGGAAAGAAGAAGAAGAGGAGACAAAAGAAGAAAAGAGGAAGAAAGGAGGAAGAGAGAAGAGAAGGTAAATGGCAGGTATTATGGATCTGAAGATGCGATCGGTCCCTGTCAAGAGGCCCTGGCCGCATCCCAGCATCCCAGCATCCCAGCCTGATCCTTGGAGTCGACGACGATAGCAGCATGCTGGCAGAAGTAAAGAGAGCGTTAGCTGCTGCTGTCATGCGCCCGAGCACTCCCTCGACTCGTCCATGGCCCTTTGCTCGCTTTTCCTGACGCCGCTTGGGAAGTGGAATGGACGGATACTTGCATTTCTCTTTTCTTGCTCTCTGGCCTCGCTGTCTCGCTATCTCTCCAGGCAAGTAGTTACATCCAGCTCCAGTTACAGAGTACTCCGTACATACAAGATACAAAGGCAAAAGAGAAAGGACAAAAAGAAAAGAAAAAAGGCCTGTCTTGTCTCATGATCTGTCGGCAGCGACCGTCTCCACGGCATCGTCATAGTCCCTTTTCTTGTCCCGTACTTAAACCCTCCCCTAGTTACTTGTAAGTTAAGTATGGAGCGGTACCTCGACCACCCCCCCAGCCACCCTAACCAAACTCACTGCACGCCTCTTGAGTTAGTTGCTTTAGTGATTTGACTTACCCGTCGTATTTCGCCTGCATGGGGATGGAGAATGGGGGGGAAGGTGGGAGAAGATGGGATGGGGGGGGTGGCCTCCGTGCCAAAAAGCAATTCTCTCATTGTTTCCTCCCTCGCTGTTACGGAGGGATCCTGCGCATGCAGAGAGAAGGGGGTGCTGCAGTAGTGTGTGTATGTAAGTTGCATGCAGAAGAAGAACGAGCAGCGTGTGGGCTTCCAGACTGACCTGCACTTTACACTGGCTTTACTTATGTACACTGTAGCGCTGGCCGGTGGAGTCCAACCCCCTGGTCCCGGCCTGACCTTGGATCTTGACCCCCTTTTTTACCCTTTTGGGGCGTCTTGATGCTGTGCTGCACTGGCGTCTGGTGATATCGAGTGGAAAAAGAAACGCCTCTACTCATCATAATAGTAATAATAATAATAATAACAATTAATAAAACAAGTAAATAAAAATAATAAAATAGAGCATAATATATCTCAGATATACCCCATAGCTCTCCGCCCTGCTTCGTAGCTAGCTACCTGTTCAGTCTGGCTTCTTCAGGGGAATATACACCATTATTAGCATCTATGATTAGCCATTTGATATCGGCTTGGGCGGCAGCATTCACCTCTGCTGTTATTATTCTTCCTCCGTCAGCTGGAAAATGAGAGCCCGTATATCACCTTCGACCCGTCTCCACCGCAATCATCCAGCGTCCGCGAATCATCTCCCCAAAGCGCCTCCTCTGGGCCTGAAATGAGATGAGATGGGAGATGCCAGCACAGCATTTCTCAATAATGTAAACAATAAATAATGAAATGAGTAAACAAACCCGGCGTCGTCATCTCAGCCACTCACTACTGCCAACCGCTTTCCTCTTCCTTCGCATGTCTCATTTCCAGTGCCAGATAGTCTGTTTTTCTTTTCCCGGCCCTCTCGTCAGCCATCAGCCCTATCCAGACAAGTAGCCAGCCAGCAAGCCAACCAGCCCAAACTGGCCAGTAATCGCGGGTGGTCGGTTTGAAACATCCCTCCTCCTCCTACGCCTTTTTTTTTACGTTCTCAGCCTCAGATTTCAGGGCCCCATCGGAAAATATGTAACTTGCTAGTTAGTTTAAAAGTAATTAATTTTTTGATGTGATGCGGACTGGCGGACGAATAACAGCTGGTCCCGGCATTGCCAGTCGAGACAGGCCTAGAGTCAAGGGCAATCCTGAGAGTGAGATTGGTGGACAGCCAGACAGGACGGACAGACAGACAGGCGGGCGGGTAGATGCTAGATCCTCCCTGACAACGCAGCGGCTGGCTTGGGCAGACATCCAGAAGCCAGACATTCCAGACGTCCAGACAGGGACACCGGGGGGAGGTTACATGGCCCAGTGTAGCGCTCCCCGTCAGCAGCAGCCGTGGCTATAGAGATGGCAGTTATAACCAACGGCCGATCGGTTTCTAACATATCGAGTCGATCATCCAAGCTTTTATCCCGGTTTTTCCCTTCTCGATCCTCCCCCTGAGCCAGCCAGCTAGTTACTCGTAGCACCGAACGACTATCGTTGAGCTCTCACAGTCCAACCGTTACCGTGCTCCGTATATTCCACTCGTCTTATAGCTCGCGTCGCACAGGTACACAGCGTAGTTGTACTTTTCTATACTTGACCATATAATATTAAAATTGCCTTCTAGTTAGGTTGGCGAGCTAGGCCATACATATACCTAGTTATGTATCGAATCAACCATTGCAGCGTTACCATGCATGAAATCGCGACACAGCATCATGCATGTCTGTGTGTAACTATTGTGGCTGGGAGGGCGAGTTACCTTTTTGCCTGTGCCTTTTTTTATATGTAATAACAACTAGTTGCTTCGAACCTTCATCTCGCAGATTTATTTATTTAGCGACTCAACCTAGTTACTCTGCTTGGTTGATTGATTGATTGATTGATTGATTGATTGATTGACTGGCTGTCTGACTGGTTAGATCAGTGAAAGATACCTCCGTGACACTCGTTGCTAACCAGCTCGATGGCGCTGCCTGTCCAACTTTGCCCCCTGAGACGTGTGGATAGCAAGATGGCTGCCTTACTCTCCAGAGCACTCGCTCGACTTACTCCCCGTTTCTCCTTGATCTTCTTTATCCCGTTGCCACCCTGTCCGACCTCGAAGTCTGCACGATGCACTCTAACAAGACGAGACCAGACCTCCTCCCCTTCTCCCTCCCGCTTACCCTTATCAAAGCGGTTGAGATCGTTATCCTGGTTGCCGGAAGAGCCATCCGTCTGCCGATAATCACTCTCTCGGGACAGCCAAAGTACTGTAAGTACTGTACAATACTTGATGTGAACTAGACAGGGCCTTCAAGGTTGCGATCTTCCTGAAGAAAGCCGTTCCACAGACGTCAGGAGAGCCAGATCCTCGCCCACGCCCACGCCCGGCCTGGCAGTCGTCAGTCGACGGCTCAACTAGCCTACATGGCTAGACTAGGAACAGGCATCCTCAATTACTCACCCAGTTAGCCGTAAGTATGTATGCTGTGCATGCATGGGGTATTCCAGGCATGGGGCCAAGGGCATGGATGGGTTCCTTCATGCATATGTATGTACTTACACCTCTTTGAGTGTGACATGCCAATGTACAGCAAACTGCATGCCACATACTTACTTACTTACCACCATTTCTCTTATCCCCCTCTGTTCCATGCATCTGTGATCTGCTTTGTTTTCCGTCTCTTTATTTTCCTCCATATATGCGCGATTATCTCCTCGGATTAATGCACGCATAAAGGTGCATATGATACGCCCTTTGAATCCGCACACATAAGTAATGACCTAACTAGTTATCAGGCTAGTTAATTTAAACCCACCACGCTCGGAGGTGTTTTCTTCATCTCGTTTGGTGCTGACTGACGACAGGGACCCGGCACGGCAGGGCATGGATGATGACTTAGTAAGTACAGCACTTCTGTATTTACGACCCTAAGCGGCGGCGGACAGCGGGCGTACCTGGATGCCAACGCCTAGGGATACATGGGTTGTCCTTTTAAGGGGCAAAAAAAGACAAAAAAAAAAAAGCTAGTCTTTTTGTCATCTCATTCAATTTCAATTGCCAACCAACCCAACTTCCACGGCATCATGCTGACTGGAAATAAGTAAGGGGAAAGGAGAATGCATAACGAACCTGGCTTATAGCACTGCATATATGCAGTTCGTTAAGATAGCGCAGGTTACATATGGACATGGGAAATATCAACGGTTTTCTCCAGTTCCCAGTTCCCCAGAGGAAGATCAGATCAAACGGCAGCATTCCGAGCGAAGGACATGTCCAACATTAAAAATGTCTTATTGGACCCGTCCCATTTTTCTCTTTCTTCCTTTCTTTCTTGCTTTTCTTCTTCCCTTCGCTGTTGTTCAACGAAGGAAACACAGCAGTTGGAAAAGCCGGTAGTACTTGCTTGCCTGCTGCCTGTGCAGGGTTCGCCGTAAAGAACAACTGTTCCTTTCTGCAGGGCAGCCTTTGACACCTTGTCCCGTACTGTTCTGTGCTGTGCTGTGTCGTGCTGTGTCGTGCTGTGCTCTGTATCACCGCTCTGATGTGCCGAGTATCAGTATCAGCACTTCGTAACTACTTACTTACTTCAGACATTGCATCCCTGGCCGTCAATGCGTCTTCATTCTTCTGGGTCAACTGCCGCTCAGCAGTTCTTCTCACACCTCTTTACTACCAACCCTGATCCCTCGCCGCCGGCATCGATCGCCATGGGATGAACAGGGCTATCCGTCACCCGCCGTCTCAGCCGCCTGCTGGGTCATGGAGAGAAGGGTAAAAAGAGCGCCGGCTACATGTTACATCCGTGCCAGGCCTATCTGATCAACACAACCCGCCCTTTTCCCCCTCCCCCTTCCAAACGGAGCATATCTTCACCAATTCCGTTGATTCTTCGAGAACAACGAAACAAGGAAACGCAGATTTCAGAGTTCGATCAGACAGAACCCAATCCCAATAATGGCGGCGGAACCTTTCATCTCATCCATGGCTCGCCACACCCGACGTCACGTACTACCCCGGCTTCTTCTTTCTCTCATCGCCATGCTCAGTTAGTTGCTACCTGCCACCTTTGATCCATCACATTTTTCTTTTCTTTTCTCGACTACTCCTCCTCGAGATAAGGCAAGTTCTCGAGCTGGCGTGCCCGTCCCATCCGTTTCCTCCTATACGAAAGTTTATCGGAATTGGTTTGGACCAGATGACCTGTTCGTAAGGTTAGTGAAGCAAACCAGAACCAGGCAGCGTTAACGAAATCTCGGGGCGAACGAACTGAACTGGAATCGACTGAACGCTGGAGAACTAAAACTTGCTTTTCTAGTGAGTTTGCTTACCCCAACTATGCTTTTTCCGACTTTCCTTTCTTCATGTCATCGAATATCAATCTCGTATAAACCCATGCTCGCGATCGTTATCGTTTTGCCTCCTCGCTTCGGGAGATATCTTCGCTTGGTATCCGCATACGACACCTTGAGATACCCCCCCAAACCCATACTCGCGATCCATTACCCAATACTGCCTGCAAGACATTTGCGAGATATGAAGGGCTTTTGAGCGATAGCACTAGCAGCTTCTGAACTAGGCTCGTCGAAAATTAAGGCAGCCGCCGAATATACCCGCCGACTCCATCGTGGGCAGTTGAAGGTACTAACGTTGCGTAGCCTGGTTTGATGTAGAGAGCCTTTTGATAAAGGTGGGACGTTGAATCCACTCCTTCACCAACCGTTGCTGGCGATCTCCATGGAAACAACAAAAAGTTCCCCCATGTTTTGATATTTGTCAAGACGCCATGTTTCATCCTACAATTCTTCTCATCAAACCAAATCTCCAAGGTACTTTGAAAATTAGTCCATCGAGCCAACAAGATTACGTGCGGCTTGACAAACGCGTTTTGCACTTATTTTGATACGACCTCAATCTCAAAAAGGGGGAATAACACATTTTAACTTATTACTAAGCATTGGTCATGTGATATAACTTAGGTAAGACCAGGCTTATGTCATTACTTACGTAATCGTCACGATTACGGAAGTACTTGAGAGGATTGGAAGGAAACAAAGATCGCGACTACAAAGACATTGTTCTTTGCAAAGAAGGATATTGGTATTCTTGGATGGAATGAGTGAATTCTGTGTATACCCCTTTTTTGCTACATAGGTACCATGGTTAGCTGTCAAATGTCATCGGTTTGACATGACTATTCTCTGTGATAGCGGTGACCGTTCCTCGGCACACCGCCTCCAAGCTCATGCTGCACTGTGCAGAAATTCAATCCACATAAATACCCATCCTAAACACGTCTAAAATGAATGTGCGAATATCTTCTGCGGAAAGATGTGTGATGAACTTATCGTTGATCTGTACTATTGTTCCTTGTGATACCCTTGATGCCTAAGGATGGGCATACAACCTTAGGCCTTGAGCAGCGTTGATACAGCGAAGCTCGTTACGGAGCGTTTTGCTGGCTGGTATCCTGTACTATATGGATTACTATGCGGGGATATTCAGATGCTGTGCAACAGTCTCCATCGTTGATTTGATGTCCTTCCAGGCCACTCTGTATGATCTTCAGCCTCCTGGCGGTTTAAGATGATAAGCCGATTCAATATTATGCTATCTCTCATTGACTAAATGAGATATGTTGGGGTATGGGTAGATTCCGCTTTAAAGAGGAGCATATGGTCTTCCCTTGCAATTGATATAATTGAGTCCTGTTTTGCAGCTCTTTTCCCGTCATCGCCCATCCCGCCCGTCGTTGCCAAAAAAACACTGAGATATCAACTCACAATGGCTATAAATGAATTAAGATGGGAATGAAGGATGAATTCATTGGAAGGGAACGTGGCAGAGGCCGGCCTGAATGTATCTACCAAACCCATAGCCAGGTACCACCTCTGGATTCATTATGTGTACACGGGTGAACATCCAGAAATACAATTTCGGTAGATGCCTCGGGATGAATTAAGATATACCAAGCATTTTCGTGGACAAGCAAGCCATTCACCGCTCCACATTGATCCATCTGCGTTTTCGTATCGATATGCAGGAATGATATTTGAGTCAGAAGCTGTTATTGGTTAACTCTTCCTGAAGAGGCATGGATAGGCCTGGCAGTTTAAAGATACAGTTAGCCAAAAACTTGGTTGCATTTGTTAAGTTGCGTTTATTTTAACAAGGCGAGTGCCTGGATGGCTACAGGGGAATTTTTGATAATAATACGTAATGTGAATCAAGGCACTCAGAGTAATATCCGAAGGGAACAAAATTGGACAAACAAGAAAGATATTTTATGATAGAAAATGAGCAAGTCAACAGATGGAGAAAAGAATGAGAAAAAGAGTGAACCAAAGCCGGCGATAGGCGGGGTATTCGAAGAAGAGCATAACGGAATGAAAAGCAAGAATAGGAAGTAGATGTACAATGCAGCGTAAAAGAAGCAAAAAATAAGCAAGAAGTTCAAAGCCTGACGCCTCGCTAACAAAAAAAGACACCGAAACAGACAGATGACCAGATAAGCAAAGCTGGCAATTTTTGTTTTTGCTTTTCGGGGATCCAGATAGGTTGACGGATAGTAAGATATGATGATGTGACGGGGTCCTTGGTTGTTGTTCCCAAATATCCAGCAAGGGGAGAGAGGGAGGATGAACTCGATGAACTCCGCATAAATGCATGTAACTGAGTATGAAAAACGATGCCGTTTTGTGTTGAATGTAAGGTTGTTATTTTTGTTTTTGAGTAGGAGAGTGAATGAGTCTAGGACTCCGTCGCACCCGGCGATATAGTAAGGATGATGACCAAACTGCTGACCATCAGAGATGCAGTAATAAATGCAGTCAGGGCTATACTGCCGCGGCTGGCAGGGAACTTCCCTCTGACCACCCAGTACTGACTCTCAAAATAGCGGTGGAAGCCGATGAAGAGAACGAGGATAGCTACCCCGATAAAGGTGGCGCCTAGCGGCTTTCCGAGACCACGCAGTTGGCTGCTGTTGCTTGTGATGGTGAAGTAGAGACCCTTGGACGTTTCTCTGTAATGTTCTGACAGGAGAGCAGACGGGTTGCTGGGGCTGTGCTGCGAGGGATCTAGCTGCTGGATAGCGGTGTTGAGACGGAAAAGCTGAGTAACTGCTATCCCTATGGAGGCGAAGGCGAGAGATGTTCGTAGCCATGAGAGAAATGTGCGTTCTACCAGTCGTTAGCTCCCATACTTCTAGAACAGAATAGTTCTGATAGAATGGATAGATAGTAACATACCCAAGGCGAGATGGTCTCTGGCAACGCTGCCTTTGTTTTCCAACTCCAAGCTGCCGTACTTCTCAAGTATGCGTCTGTACCACGACGGCTGATCCTGATGTATGCTCCCTTTCCTAGACCGCTGGGACGAGTAAGAGGCACCTCGCTGCCGGGGTATAGTGCCACCATTGACGATGTTGCTCCCATTGGCATTATTGTTGTGGGTGTTATCAGATGCACCTGGTGTAGCGCCTCCAGCGCCTGGCGCACCCTGTCCATCCACGCTATTGTCCATCGGGCTGCGCTCACGAACTATCGACTGGTGCGTTCTTATCCTGCTGAACTGCGGCCTCGAAGCAGTATGTGTAGACTCCATGGAGTCTCTGGACAGTGTAGACGAGCCAGAATCAGAATGCGAGTCTGCCTCAGCTGGTGAAGAGAAGGAACCGTAGTTAGGCCGCGAGTCTGACCTCGTCGTCGCCGTCGCCGAGTTAGCCATGGTTGTCTAGGCCCTAGCTTTTCTTCCGCTTCGCTTCTTCGTCGTGCGTCTACTCTTCTGCGGCTATGTGTTGGTTCTTGGACTGCGTGTTGGTTGGCTCTCTCAGCCCGGGGGGAGGAGGATGCTGCTTGGTTGGAGCTACCACCAACCACTAACTGATTGGTGGGCTGACTGCGGAAGAAACGGTGAAGAGAGGGGCGTTCCTTTGTCTAGACGACGAGAATAGAACGAGGCCGAAGATAAGGACCACGAAAAGGCGCGAAAAGCATATAGAGCGAAAGAAAAGAAGAGGACGGCGGCGGCGGCGGGCGGAAGTGCATGTGTGGTGTTGTATATACAGCTCTCGCTCGCTCTGCCCCGACCAAGCCCAGGGTTCGTCCAGGGATGCAGCAGCCAGCAAGGTCAAAAACTCCGGCCGATGGGCTTGGCCGCTGATCATGCATTCGATCAACTGTGCATCTGTCCCTATCCCTTTTGCCCTTCCCTTCTATTATTATTGCAGTCAAATGGTCTGTCTCCTGTCCCTCGTCGTCACGGTCTTGCGCGTTCCTGGCTGACCCTCCGTCTCACAAGAGGGTTTATCCTCCGACCTCGCCCTTCCGAGCAACACCACCACCACCACCATCACAAACTGCGGCCAAAAACATCCATATCGACAATCATCAACGGTGAGCGCCGCGCGAGGCTAAGACCCTTCTCTTTCTCTGGCCTTCTTTGACCCTCCCGTCTGCGTGGACGGGCCCACCGAGCAGAGTTTTCCGCGTTCAGATCGCCCTTTCGCAGCTACGTTAGTGATTTAGTCGAGCTGATATAGGTCAACAGTCGCTTGACTAGTGGCGACGGCGCGCTGCATCTTATTGGACATGCGCATGACTGGCCGAGTAACGATGGGCTCGAGAGGGGGGATTTAGTCCCCAAGAGGCCTGGCAGGATGGGTCTGGGTGTCACAGAGGCGCAATCCAGGGCTGCCTGCCCTGCGGGTGAGAGACGGCGAAATCCTCAGAGAACAAATGAATGCATTGGATGGCTGAAGGAGAAAAAACATGGCTTGTGAGCTGACTGGATCAGGCGCGCCGTGTTGCAAGGTGCAAGGTGCAAGGTGCAAGGGGGAGCCCGTCGTGCAGGCATCGACCGTCCCAAGATATGATAGGTGTCTGGCCGAGGGCAGAGCTGAAGAGGAATCTACTTCGATACTTCGGCATTTTGGACCCATTGACGGCGGTTTCCTCCCCTTCGGTTATATTTACGTGCATCTCGCCTGGCTCGATCATGAGACTCGCAGCAGTCAACAGTCAACAGTCAACAGTCAACAGCGTCCTGGGCAAGCAGGGATATATTATCTCCAGCCTGCTTTGGAAGAAGAGTCCCCCCTCATGTGAGCATGTCTCTACGCAGCTCTTGGGAATATGGAAACTCGATTGACTGCTCTATCCGGCTACTCGCTCAATTCTGCATCTGACAGTCTCCTCGTTCCTACAAGCAACAGCTGATGAGCTCTCCAACTACTGGGATTGAACCCCCTACAGCGCTGTTCTGCATCGACATAGATTATTCTAGTGTTGGCGCTAGATGACAATCAGTAGGGCACTTCCGCCTACCATGCAATAATAACATTGAATCGCACTCCATCGACAGCCTGATCTTCGCCTGGATACACTGATCGACGGAGTACTTTAAATGTCCAGCATCGTCGTCGTCTTCTCTTTCTCCAGCTGTCACTCTTCTTCATGCGTCTCTTTATTTATGCTTGATTACGTCATCCGTCACGGGTTCAACCTTGAACCTTAAACCAAAAAAAACGACAAGAACGCAGAAGAAGCAAAGAAGCAAAAAAGAAGCAGCACGAAACGAAGAACGAAGAAGACGCAGACACAAGAGACGCCGCGCGAGCATAAGTTCAAGCATCATGGCGTCGTCTACCCAGGAACCGCCGCCGCGTGCCTCTGCTTCCATCCCCAAAATTGACTTGTCGAAGAAGCTAACGCGAACTGGTGGCCCTCGACGGCAGCCTGCCGCTGGCGACTCAGCGCCACTAACTCCATCGATGCCCCCTCGTCCTGCAACAGGAGATCTGAAGTATACGCGCCCTGTTCCTCGCATTCTCTCTGCCCAAGACCACCAGTCCTTCCTCTCGTCGCCGTCGTACAGCCTGGTCACGGCCTTTGTGTTCAACCTGTCAGACAGCGTGCACCAGAAGTCCATACCAGATGTTCTCGATCAACCGAGTTCTGCCTCGCCACCATCGCCCATAATATCCAAGATTCTCGAGATACTATCATCAATAGATTCGCTGCTCGATGCCCACCCATCCCTTGACCAGGGCGGGTCTCGCTTCGGCAACCCTGCGTTCCGGTCGCTTTTTGACGACGTCGAGTCTCATAGCGTATCATGGCACAAGGAGCTCTTGGGCATTACTGACGAGGCTGTCATAGCCGAGATATCAACATACCTAGTCAACTCCCTGGGCTCGCGCTCCCGTCTCGACTACGGATCCGGCCACGAGCTCAACTTCATGATGTGGTTGCTGTGTTTGTACCAGCTCAGCATGCTTGACACCCCCGATTTCCCCCTTCTAGTCTGCCGCGTCTTCACTCGCTATATAGAGCTTATGCGCCGCATCCAGCTAACGTACTACCTCGAACCAGCCGGGTCCCATGGCGTCTGGGGTCTGGACGACTACCAATTCCTCCCATTCCTCTTTGGCGCATCGCAATTGACGGGCCATCGCTACATAACCCCGCTATCCATACACAATAACGTCGTCCTCGACGAAGAGTGCGGAAAATGGATATACCTTGACCAAGTGAAGTGGGTGGACAGCGTAAAGACCGTAAAGGGCCTACGGTGGCATAGTCCCATGCTAGATGACATTTCCGGCGCCAAGAACTGGTACAAGGTAGAAGCCGGCATGAAGAAAATGTTTACCAAGGAAGTGTTGGGAAAACTGCCTATCATGCAACATTTCCTGTTCGGGAGCTTGATTCCTGCAACGGAGCAGATGGGCGTTCGGGAGCCGCAGGAGGGCGTACACGACCACAGCCACGGCAATGGCCCTTGCCATGACCACGCTCACAACAAGTCTTCTAATGGCGTTGACTTTTGGGGTGACTGCTGTGGAATCAAGGTGCCTAGTGCCGCAGCTGCAGGTGAAGAAATGAGGAAACGACAGGGAGGTTCGGAGCTACGGCCTATCCCATTTGATTAATAATGTAGATATGGCTATTTGTCGTGATGTTACCGACCGTCTAGCCAGCCAGGGAGGCGTTAAAATATAGCCATACAATTTAATGAAATAAAAAAAAAACGAACATTCAACGTTCTCGTCGGTCTGAATGCAACTGAGCAAACACATGTTTTGTACCTTTGTAGAATGACGTAATATGGATATTACATAATCACGTGCAGCTCAACCTTGTCGAAGCAAAAACGATTTCTTCCTCCTTTGCGGATGCAAGAAGAACCAGCGAATTGAAGTCGGCGGCACAGGAGAGCCCAGAGATGCAGACCAATCCATAGCCAAGTCAGCGCGATCAGCGAAAAAGCCTGGTTAAGTGCTGCCTACTATACCGCCGTACCACCCCTCCTCCCCTCGCCGTCGACGCAAGCCATGGCACCATCCAGCGAGTACGCGGTCAGTGGAGGGGGCCGGCTGAAGATCAAGGGCTCCAAGGTACAAGACGGGCGTGTGGATAAGAAGAAGAAAAAGAAGAAGAGAGATAAAGAGGGAGACGTTGCTGTGAGAAAGGAGGAGGAAGAGGAGTCAAAAGCAGATGCAGCTGTCGGTGAAGCATCGAGCTCAAAGGAAGAAAAGGACAGACGGAGTCGGAGTGTCAGTGAGCTTCTTGAGGGCGACGACGGCAAGACTGAAGCTGAGAGGAGACATGCTGAGGCAAAGAGGAAGAGGGTACGTCTACCTACCTGCTTATAACAATGAGGAGAGGCCTAAGCTTACGATTGTGTCCCGTGTACAGCTCAACGAACGACTGAAGCGAGAGGGTGTCAAGACGCATAAAGAGCGGGTGGAGGAGTTGAACAAGTACCTCAGCAACCTGAGTGAGCACCACGACATGTGAGTTTTGACCGACTTTGTTGTTATCGTTGTTTTTGCAAGGCTGACATGGAATCGCTTCATAGGCCGAGAATTGGACCAGGATAACACTTGGGAGTTATTGCTTTTCCTGCCTGTTATTTCTTTGTCTTCGCTTCAGTTCAAGTCTATGGATTTGAATATGCATCTACGATATATTCCTTTTCTTGTGTGATCTAGAGTTACTAGACACTGGCACGGACATGTATGGGGAGAGAGTATAGGGTCTATAACATCTGATATTATTTGGTAGCCAGATACCCATTTATATCACAAACAATGGTCTTTCAACGCAAAAAGCAAATAGAGCAAAACATCAACAGATAAGACAGGCTAAATGGGAGAGAAAATGATGAACCAGGCCAAAACACCATGCAGAAAATAGCCAAAAGGGAAAACACCGAGCCAGACCCCAGGCTGTAAATAAAAAAAGGGCGGGATATAAGCCAGTACGCTACAGAGCTTAGAAGAGCAGCACGGAAACAGATGTATGGGGAATTCCCAGCCGATAGGCAGAAGGGAAAAGGGGACAGAGAACAATATCCAAGAATATCATCCCAAAGACCAAAACCCACCGGAGCACCACCCCCCCCAAAGTCCCAACAATGTCAATAAAAGAAGAGGACTCCTCCTGACCCCGACACCCCCCCACGTAACAAGCTCGCCGGTCCCAGGGCAGTAGTGATGATAATAAAGCATGTTGAAAAGCGGACCAACACAAAAAGGAGACAACAAGCAGGGCTCGCTATACTCCCTTGACGACCGTTGTTCGCTCAGAGTTCAACCGTTCGGCATTACGGGCATGTGACTCTTTCTTGCAGTCTTCCAGACCGCTGCAGCTATGCGATTCCAGCATGCGGTGTTTGCTGCAGAACTGGCCCTTGCAGAAGCCGCAGTCACCGACTATACGCTGAGCGAGCTCTTTGCATGCCTTGAACTGGCAACGTGGCTTTCTGGATGGGGCCATGTCTTCGTTTTTTGAGGAGAGTAGACGATGGAAGTAGAGGGAGGCGGAATGCTTGAGGCCGGTCGTCTTGCGTCTTTTATGGGAGGATTGACGAGCTGGGGAAATTTGTACGAGACGGCGTAGCTCGTAAGGCAAAACCGGCTATGACCGATGACCGATGGCTGATGACTGATGACTGATGACTGATTACTGATGACTGGAATGGAGCGTTAGCCTCTGGGTCCGGCTATCAGGCTTCTGAGTAAGAGAGATTGCCGCTCCGATACTCGGACGGAGACGGAGAAGAGGACAAGGAGGAGGAAGACGACTTACAGTTGCAGTGGTGAGAGTCGGGGACAGTTATGGCAGCAGCGGAATACGGGGAAAAGAGAGAGACAGCGAGGAGGAAGAGATGGTGTGCGTGAGCAGGTCTGCAGGTACCTTGACAGGCAGCAAGAGAGTGGTAGCTGGCGTGGTAGATAAGGAGGAAGAAGGAAAAGGGGGAGCGAGAAGGGGGAAAACGGGCGAGGCAAGGGCTTTTATAAAAGGCGAGGAAAAAACTCCTTTTCCCAGTGACGGTCCGGGGCACGCAGAAGAGAGGAGACAGAGACCGAAGAGCAAAGAAGAAATGGCAGAGAGAGGCGAGGCTAAGGCGATCCAAGCGACCACATGAGGAGGACGCTGTCGGGTTGCTTGCTTTGCTTGGTTCTGGTGGAGCTCATATTCTGCGCTCCCCTTCAATGTATCATCAGCGCAAGCAAGAGTGACTTAGTTACGGACTTGCTTGAGCTAGTTACGGAGTACGGAGAAGCTCGACTAGTGAGCTCGCTCGTTTGTAAGTATGGGGCAACCCACGCCATGCTCATGCCCATGCCCATGCCCATGCAATGCTTACTCACATATATAACTAGGCAGGTATAAGGTATGCCTGCAGCGGTGGTGGCCAGAGGTATCAATACTTGCAGGATTTTATTGTTACTTACTTCTATGAATAGTTTAGGGGGGGGGCCGCCGCCCGTGAAGTTTCGAGATGCTGCGTTGTCACTCTCTCGCTGGCGTCGTCTTCTCCCCTTGTTGGATGGAGCACAAATATGCTGGGAAGAGTTAACTTGGTCAGGGGCTGCGACCATCCCAGCGCTAAGAGGGTCGCCGCCGTCACTCGTCAGTCGTAAGGCGTCAGGCGTCAGGCTTCTGAGGCGTTGGCTTTGCCTGGGAGATGTACAACCCTCCATGCCCGCTTCGTTCCCAATAGTTACCTATCCCTCCCCCCGTATTTAGTTGGTTATACTTAGTAGAGAGGCTGCCCGTAAAAAAGAGGCATGAGTATATATTAAGGGAGATCCATCCCTGTGCTGAAAGAACGGCACATGCCCGAGATCCGCGCGGACAATTGCGCCTCTCGTCCCAGGGGCCATGTCACCCTCTTCTCACCGGCCTTTTCTCCCCGTCTCCCTGGTCGAAAAATGTCGGTTTTGCCTGTCTGACTCCCTGTCTGCATGTTTTTGTTCTTTTTGATATACACGAAAGGGGCCATTTGTATCACGATGTATTAATTACGCCACTCAGGTCACGTTACACCAGCCAAACCAGGGGTCGTTGGCGTGTATCGGTGTAATGGACTGTATTGCCGCTCCCGTGACCCGGTTGCCGGTCTTCACCGCCTCGCCCCAACTGGGAAATCTTCGACTTCTTCTCTTTCTTTTTCTTCTTTTTCTTTTTTTTTTTTTCGCTGGCCAGAATTCAGACACGAACCACGAGAGATGGAAGAGCTGAAGAAGAAGACAGCGGAGAGAGAAGAGGCGGAAGAAGAGGGAAATCTCTGCAAGCCGAGGGACGGATGGTGATACCGGGATACGAAGTGGTTGTTGTGTTGTGCAAGAAGAGGCTCCGGAGGCTGCTAATTTAAAGTCCAACTGTGGCGAAGAGAAGTTTTACCTCCGGCCATGGCGGTGGCATCCCATATAACATCATAGGGCTAACCACGGATGCGACTAGGGATGCGTAGCTAGTCTACCTAAAACTGATGGTTACTCCGTCCTGATTCCAAGATTTGCTCTCGAGAACGCCGCTGAGCTCCATGGGGTGTCCTTGATATCTGTCTGATCTCACACCCTACTTGCATACCTGTGACATAGTCAACTGAGTCTATATAGCCTATAATCCACAAAGCCCCGAGCGTTGCACTATGCGGCAGCTGCCATTACGCAAAAGGAGATCCAGGACGTCTCGATTGCGCCACTCCCTCTTTGGCAGCCGGAGGTCCTCCAATTCCGAATCGGTAGACTCGGAATCGTCGCAGTGGACGGATTGTTCAGCCTCAACGGAAGCAACTGATGCCACCGAGCATGAACAGGAACTATCTGGCCAGAAAAACAGTGGCTACCACCATAAACCTGTGATATCTCACCCTCCTTAGTTCCTTGTTACTGTTACTGCCATTTCCTGTGCTGTGCTTCCACTTCTCTCCTGTGGTCCAAAAGGTTTAACCAGAACTAGGAACATGATCGCCCCCATAAAGAGCGCGACGGAGACGTCCCAGGCTACCCGGAGATCTTTGTCGATAATGTCAGGGATCGAATCTTCTCTCACGCACCTATGTCCAAGGCAGAATTCCAGGCCAGCAACGCCCTTCAGGATACTACATCCACGCCCAGCCCAAGCAGGTGCTCGAGTATAGGATGCACTGTCCACCCAGAAAACTCCCCTCTATCGGGAGAGGAGCTTAGAGTCATATTTTCCGGCGCCCCTCAGTTCTTGCTTGAGAAGGGTAGTCGATGCCATTGGTTCCCACATGTTGTCTTCCCCTGGGATGATAGCACCCGCATCCAGAATCTTCAGGACAGGAAACCGTTGCAGCATGCCTCGTTCACACTATCCACGCTGCATGCCCATCTCCCGGCATTTCTGGAGCGCAGGAAAACACCCGGAGGTAGCCCGGATTTGACTGAGTTGGAAACCAACAAACATCCCGCCTTTGATATCGGCGTTTTCGAAGTGCCCAATATGCTCTCCTCCCGTGCCAAGGAGAGAGGCTGTGTTGGTTTTCGTCATTATATGGAGCTTCCAATTTCCCCAAAGCTCAAGGACAAGTCTGATACCCCACCAGGCATTACTCCCATAGAAAGTAATACCAATGTGCTCAACACAACTCCCATAGGTAATAACGAGCCATATATCTGTTGTCGGTCCGGTATCCGCCTTAGCCGTGCACAATTGATCAGCGGGGGACCACCTGCCTGGAGGCTCCTTGGGGTCCGCGATTGCTCACCCAAACAAGTTGCCCAGCGCTTAGAAACCCTTTGTGATCTGCGGGATCAAATGGTGTTCAAGGCTAAACCGATCAATCTGTTTGATATAGAATCCATAACCAAGCTCCACCAGGGGTTATTTTCTACCTTCCTTTTCCCCCTTCCCAAGGAAGTGCACGGAGATGCATTCAAGCTTACCAGTATCAAGACTCAAATTGATACCCTCGTCAGAGTGCTCGCCGTTAAGGATGCCTGGATTGACTTTTCCCAGATAGAATGGAGAATCCGTGCCGGCCAGATCCTTTGGGAATGTCCGCCACACCGCGACGGGGTTATCGAGGACCAGTATCCAAGAGGTTCAGATGTTAGTATTAACGCCGAGAGACATTGGCTTTTGATCCAGATTCTGCTAGCTGCTGAGTTAGTTTTGCGACTTGATGCTGCTTTTAAAGTCGGCATTATGGGTCGACCGAAAGGAATAATTACCCAGAAGGACATATACCATATCAATGACATGAGGAATGACCAAGTCGACTGGGCAATCATCTGCTGCCGGAGAGCCTTTGAAAACCTGACAATCAAATACGCCCCCACGAGTGGACGGCTTGAACCTACTTTGTCTCCTGACCGTCCACTGGAGCGGCCACCGTCCCGAATTCGACAGATCCTAACACGTGGAAGAGTGAACGAAAAGCGGACGCAACAGGCGCGGGGCCAACAACCGGTAGATACCCAAATTACATGGGATTGCGTTACGAGACCCCGGTTTTTCAAGAAGCAATTGGACGGTCTATTTGCATTCATGACCGTAATCCAGTGGCCGAATGCAGAGGAGATAAAGTGCCAGTTGGAGAAAAAGTACGACGCCGTTGTAGCTGACCCTGCTGCTATGATACGAACGCTTTCAACGCCGCTGGTCACCACCGAGTCTACAGAGGAAGGCTTACCTCGCAGGAGGCTATCAACATATGAAAACTCTAACACTTCTCATCTCATCCTGCTTCTTACGCCCTCTCAACATCACGCGGCTTCAACCTCAACCACCTGTTTTGGCGGATGGATATCTCGTTCCTGGCTAAGCGGATTTGTTCTGCCTGGGGAAGCTATCAATGACATGCTCATGTCGACGTTGTTGGAGAACGATGCTCATGCTCTCAGAACCCTCGGCCCGGTGGCCAACCTATACGGCGGATTTATATATAGGGGCCGAAGCTGGTGGAGTAAGAAGTGTGTTGTCTCAAGAATTGTCAGCTGTCTAGATGGGTCTACCACATGTATGGGGTGGGTTTCAAGCCTCGTCGTCCCCAAGGACGAGGAAGGCAAGAACCATACAGACAAATGGGTAGAGGTCGAATTGACAGATGACATGCCTGGCCTAACGGTGCCACGAATCTATAAAACAACACAGGTCCTGCTTGATTCCTCGCCACTGGGACCCGGCGGTGAGCTTACACCAGAGCAATTCTGCATGCCCATGGATGATGATTCAGATGCAGACTCGCATCATATTCATCAAACGAGTGTGGTGCTTGATAACATCACCCTTACCAGGTCCGAACGAGATTATCCAAGTAAAAGTCTCCCTTTCAAAGCCACCGCCCACGCTTTTTTCACTATCAAGGCCACCCCCCAGTCGAAACCGCGCAAGGTTCTCTTCCCGCTAAGCAAGAATTCGCTATTTATCTCTTCTTTCCCTTGCCTCCCACCGAGAGGGTGGGCCGCTCACTCCACAAAACACAGTACAGACCCAGACTCTTCACCAGAGTATCACAGACACTTCCAGCCCCCTATCCCTGATGATGAAGACACATATGACTGGAGCCTGGGACCCGAATCACCTAGCACAGACCCCCTTAACCCGCGTATCCAACGAACAAACAGCTTCCGCGTCCCAGGACACCCTCTCCACACCTCCTTCTACCCTTACAAATATATCCCCATCACTTCATTGCCAAGTGTAACAGAATTCCCACCCAAGCCCCCGAGAACCTATGAGCGTCGTTCTTCAGGTATGGGGAGACACCGTCATTCGCTATCTGAGGAGAAACGACGTCACCGCCGTCGCCGACCAGTTACATATATCATTGACGCGAGGGGATGTAAGGATAAAGAAGCCTTTGCGCGAGCCTGGTGTACGGCCGTCTGTACGGATGCGGTAATTTCCAGAGTTGGACGGACTTGCTTAGCATGTAGTATCCGAGAAGCGAGAGCGGTTGATGTTAACGTGGTCATCCGTGTTGCGAGTGTGGCGAGTGTGGCCAAGTAGTTAACAAGTAGCTGTTAGAGCGGTGGCTTTGCAGGTGTGGCTACGATGGCGTGAACGGAGTATTTACATGGTGTAAGTTCGGCGCTTTTTGTAGGCGATAACTATATGCAAGGTAAGGAAGATGAAAAAAGGATAACTATAACAATAATGTATGAATCTACAAATTTGGATTTCAATATGCAATTGTATATTCATTACATTTGTTCCACCCGGCCTGAAGAGGTGATACAATTGAAGGTTGAAGGATATGCATCATATTTTTTATTTTTTATCAATTTTGTAATTTTACTTAAAGAGGTCATCGGCACGGTTTATGGCTTGCAAAATGAATGGCGGTCAATCCATTCTCATAAAGATATCATTCATCGATACTTTTTGCAGAAAGGGGGAGTATGCCACCACCGAAGACATATACATTGAACGGGATAAGGACTGATCTCTCACAAATGCGCCCTGAAGAAGGCAATAACCGACTTGTACCCATTCTCATACTCCTTCTTAACAGTGGGGTTCTTCAAATCGCCCCGAGCAGACATCCAGCCGTGGATTTGGTCACCATAGGTCTCGACTAACTTCTCAACCTTGAGGTTGTCCTTATACTTCTCAATCTCATTGGGATCTTCGTCCATTGAAGCCAGAATGCACATGGGGATAGTAACCTCCAGGGCTTCCTTGGGATCAATCATGGCAGGATGAACCTGGACAGTAGCCTTGAAGAGCGTGTCCTTGGCAGAGAGGAGAGAGGCAATCTTTGCTCCCCAGCAGTACCCTACAATACCCCATGACTTGAAACCAGCGCCACCGGGGCAGAAGTTCTTGTTGATCTCCTCGACAACCTGGGGGATGCGAGGAAGGGTGTTTGGTGGGGGAGCTCTGTCCTTGAAGAAGGCACCCCATTTCTCCTTCTTCTCATCAGTGTCTGGGGGGTACCAGGTGATGTCAGCGGGGCTTCCGTCGAAGAAATCGGGCATGAAGACTCGGTATTTGCGCTCTGCGTCAGAGGTGGACATGATGTCCGCTCCCTGGAGGGTCTGGGGGAAGAACCCGAAGATATCTAGGTCCTATAGTCAGCTTGATGCGTCTTGAGATATATTCAGCGGGTGTATCCAGCCAACTCACCGTATACAACTAGGATGGCTTCCGTGGCAGTTTCCGGTCCAGTGACGTCTAGGAGCAGGCAGTCAGCTTAGCAGGCTCATAGAACAGGCCAATATAGGTCAACCTACAGGTCTTCATGCCGCAGATAGTCTCATACTTGCCCTTGGGCTCGTAGGCAGTGTCAACCACTGGGGGCAGTCTTCCTCATACAATCACTCGGGTTAGAATCCCCCGCAACCGCGCCTCGGCGTCAACAGAGAGACACTTACGTGCAGCAAGCCTTGCTATAGGTGGCCATGGTGGCTGATTGAGGACTTTTGGGGCAGTCGAGAAAGAAGAGGAGCTGGATAATGAGGGATGGCAGTCGTGTTGATGGTCTGTTGTCCCGGTGGGAGTCGCTCTGGACGTTATATAGTTCGTGTTTTGTCACTAGTTAGTGAGTTCGAGCGAGGGGAAACAAGCAAGCAGGCTTTGGTGGGGTTTTTTGGCCGCTGCTTATTTAACTAGTTCCGATTCCTAACTAGTAGGCGCGGGCTATTCCGTCATAACTAGCTGGCTCGCTGTTCTGCAGCAATTTGACAGGCTCCTTTGCATGGCTGCAAGGTGGGATCGATAACCTATCTACTAGTTAACAGATGGTGGATGGTGATAGATCATCTTGCCCGTCCAACCACGTTGTCATTTGGTCTCATGAGGGCGCGAGCTCATGCCTCTCCGTGCCGCAGCCAGAGGGACGCTATTAGTGTCGATGCAGCAGAACTAAGGACGAATACGAGCAGAGCAACCCATGGCGTTGATGAGTCTTCTTGTTCCGCAGTAGTGCGGAAGGGAAAGAAGAATAAGATTGAGATTTGAGAGTAAGACAGTGGTCGTTAGTGTTCGGTATGGGCGGTTGAGCCTTTGCAATTGTCTGTACCAGCACAGCCAGGAGGGCCCCTGAGGACTTTTGACACACCAGGGAGACATTGCATTCCTCCAAAAAACTGGTGAAAGGATGCGGGTAAAATGAGATAGAAGGCTCAATGTAGATATAGATATGCAATGTCATGCCTCCATGTAAGAACGAATATCGACAAAATAGCCTCCTGACCAACAGTTATCAGCTAAATATGGTATATAGTAAAGATGAGAATTACTAAAAGAGCAAAGAAAAACGGAAAAGACACAATAAGCCCTTGTTTTATGAAATGAAAATGATAAACCCTCCCTTTCCGTTTTAAATGAGTAACCCCGTGTGGCTGCTCTCAGAGCCCACATTCAAATATAGCCAGTCCATGGACATGTAAACGGAAAATTGAATAGAAGATTAAATAATGCGAGAAAAAAAAAGGATGGCAAAGATAAGTAAGAGTAGGCATATAAAGAGACCCAAGATGGACGTTAGAAGAGAAACGTAGAGACAGGGAAATAGACCCTAGCCTGGTACCAAATGCATGTAGTTGCAGGGAGCTTATTCGGTTGATAGGTAGGGGATATGCAGCACAAAGAGAAAGAAAACCCAAAAACGTTCTGGATATGAACGGGGGCCAATTGAAGACAATGTTAACCGAAATTTGGTTATTTATTGTTTTTCTTTTCCTTTTTCCTTTTTTTTTTTTTTATTTTTATTTTTTTCTTCTCTTTTTTCTTTGCAATAGCAAGGCCAGAGGAGTAGAACGGAGGGTAGAAAGAGACCGAGAGCCACCGGGAGATGGATGGCAGCGAAAAATGCAATCGGGATTTAGAATATCGGCCGCGATGTTGATTGGCTCTTAGTGGAGAAGAAAAGAAACACGATGCCCTTCTTATAATGTACGCCAGCAAATGAGTAAATTCCACGCACGGTGGGCCATGAGAATGATCCTTTGGTTGAGATGCCGTTCCAAGAGCGAGAAGTAAAAAAGAGAGATCATGAAAGCCGGTCTGGGAATTTACACGGCTACTTAGAATCGGAAACAGGGAGTATCCTTGGGCTGCTTTCCCAGTTGCGGTGAAGGTGGAAGAAAAGAGAAAAGTAATTATGGCACCAGGTTTCATGGATATTTATGGAGTATGTCAAGGCCGTCGAAAGATAATGCAGGTATAAAGGTCTGAGGATGGTATAACTAGCCTGGCGGTCGATGCATCAAGTTTTGTTGGTCAGGAATAAAGCCTTGCTGATGTGCTTGTAGTGAATCTGGAGAATACCACTCTGAAAGGGACATTGGATCTGCGGCAGAACCAACTATTACCTGTCCAGAAATGGCTCCAGGTATGTTGTAGGTGGTGAACGGTATCTGGGCTTCATCATATGATACAGGCACAGGCGTAGATGGGAGCTGGGGTACGCTAGGGACGTGCCCTAGACCAGAGTAAGATTCGGCCGGTGTGGTCATCCGGCGTTTAAATTCCGGGTTGATCGGTGGTGATGGGTGGTACTGGCTAGGATATGTTTGTGGTATGGGTGACGGCACTCCCGGTCTCGCAGATAAACTCATAGACCTTGATATTTGACCGCCCCATGCTGTGCTATCATGAGGAGAGGCACCAAATCCAGTCGTGGACATGTTGACTGGAAGTATACCGGTAGCGTCCGGCGTCACTGCCATTGGACCAGTAGATGGATGGGGCATGGCACCTGGCGGTACCACTGCCCCAGGAGAAGGCCTTAAAACCATTCCAGATACCTGGGGATCGTAGATAGGTTCGTTCCATGCCGGGACGGCTTGTGCGGCGTTTGGTATCGCACCCAGCTCGGGTGCAGCTAACGGATCTAAACAACATGCTTTTTAGTCATGATATCTCCCTTTTTATTTCCGCGTCCCTCAATATCTGACGACGCAGTTTTCCAAATATGGTGGAACGAACCTGGTGTATATGCTGCCACGGGCGTTCCAGGGTAAGCGCCAGAATTATAGGCCGATATATCTTGACCTGAAGAGATCCCCATGTTCGGGTATGGAAAATAAGACTCCTTCTGCTCCATCACTGTTCCACTGCCCAGCAGAGGAGGTGTAGTGGTTAGGGACGCATCAGATCCCGCAGTCTCAGGTTTCGATATGGGGCGGCCTCTCTTGTCTACTGCTGGTTGTTGGTCCACTGGGTAGAAATGACATTCTTTCTTCAGCCGGATACAGTTTTCACACCGGCCCTGGGTGTCGTCGGGCGCAAGCAGGCACCGTATTTTCCTCCTTCGACAATGTACTATAGAAAAGAAGTTCATTCGTTAATCTAATGCTCAAACTCCTGCAAGCTCGCCAACAAAACGAATTGGAGGGTTGTAAAGGAGGCAAGGTCGAATTTCAATGCGCCTCGCATGGCAATACACATCAAATCCGGCCTGCTGTATTCCTGTGGGCAGGAGAAGCTGATAAGATAATTTCGGGATGCTTACCACAAGCAACAGATGTTCTGTGATATCCCAGCTTGTTCCGTTTTTTATCTGCGGCCGATCCCGTCGAGTTTTCCATGGCCAAGGCCTTTGAATATTCCTTGACTTACGGCCCGATATGTGACCTCGCGCATCGCTTCCACAGGCGGGTAGTGGACTGGAAACCGTTTGTCAAGGGCAAATCGGCTGGCAGTGACTCTGGTTCCGGCTTTTTGTCTGTAGAATTTGCTAAGATGCTCGCCTTTGCGCCGGCGATTTATGATATAGGGAGGAGCGGCGAAGAGGCGACGATCGGCAATTTTATCCCCATGCGACAAGGAGTTCGAGTTATCACGGGCTCAAGTCATCCCCAACAGAGTTCAGCACTAAATGGACAAGCAGATGAGTGGTATTTTGAGGTGTGCTGTGTAGATGACCCGCCGGAGAGTGAGCTTAAAGGATGGCCATGGGAGGGAGAAGGGGGGGATGAAATATATAGTCAAACACCAAAAAGAAAGCTAGGCGTCCTTTCCCCGCGGCAGGTGTGGTTCCAAGGGAGGGGATACTATATATTCTGGAAGGGATCGTAAAATATATATCAAGATATATATATATACATATATATACTTCAGATATAACCGCCACTGTGGGTGGAAGGGGGGTATAAAAACAAGTCCAGGAACAATCCAAACGAGGAATGGTGCAATACGAACACAATATCCATAACAAAAGAAAGAGGGAGAAAGATGTTAAAAGGCAATCGAGAAGGGGAGCTACTCGAGAGGGCGCTTTTGCGAAAGGAGGAAAAAAAATAAAACCAAGCGAAGGGGATATTTGATAAACACTACCCCCGGCCCGCAATTAGGACACGAAATGAACCAGGCTAAATCGTGGGGTGAAACGTCCCAAGACTTTTTCCTTTTTTTTCCCTTTCTCAAGATGCGTCAAGCACTGGGAAGGAGAATTGGGAAAAAAGCAAATTGCTTTAATCGAATGGGAATGCAGACAGGTACTGCGGACTGGTCAATGGGCAAGCTTGTCAAAGATGGGGCAAGGAACAAGATTAGGCTACTGCTGCTTCCATGGGATGGAGTGAGAGTTACCACTCTCCACAGTTGTAGCCAAAAGGGTTGGCTAAAATACCAAGTGTTAGTAAATTCCTTTTTGAAAAAAAAAAAAAGGGAAGCACTTATTAGAGAGAGGCCCGAAGTAAAAAAAATAAAAGAGGGCAAGTAACGCCACGAAAAAAGAGCTTGAAGTGTATGAGGAAAGAAATGTCATTGGTGCTGATGATATGGAGTAGTCGATCAAACGAATGGTTGTTGTTCAAGGGTCGCCTCAGGGGGGTTCTAGCCATCTGGAACTCGGGGCTGATCAGCGTCAAATATAGGCAGTTAGGTAATGCACAGGTGTCGTCAACTAATTCAAAGTATTAAAGTGGAGATTTTGGGGTCGAAAAACAGTGCAAGGAGTCCTAACGTGTATTTCTATATCTGTGTGCTCCGTACAGAGAACGGAGAAGGGGTACCAACTCTTCAAGCCTCCTTGGCAATTGAAGGTTTATGCTTTCATTTTCGAGACCTAAAAAAAGACATATATAGCCAAAAAAAAAAAAGTTACCCGCACCGGTCATTAGTGGATAGCTTAGTCCCTTTGCAAGTTCTCTGGCCGTTTTGCCCCTTTCATCGTGGGCAGGCGTTATCTTGGTGTTGTGTGCTAATTTCAAAGAGATGAAATAAAGCCTCGGCTCTTTCGCCGCTCAGGCAAGGAGGGAATGTACTATAGTGTTATTAGTTGAGTTATCAATAATTCACCATCTCCCAAACGGTTCAAGGGTCCGGCTTCCTCTCTGCGGGGAATAACACTTAAAGCCAAAGGTGGTGCTGCCTCAAGGGCCTAGATGAAACAGTGTGGATTTGCGTGGAGGTCCTTCGGTCAAGCAGGGAATACCGTGCGGATGAATAAAATGAAGGAATGGTCTATTTTTTATCCCCTTTTTTATAAAAGCCAATTGAAATTGCTCGTTTGGTGGTTTATGGGAGGCAGGAGACCTCGTTAGTCGATCGGTCATCATTAATCCACGGATTAACATGGCTCCTTCAACCGGATGGCTTGCTTAGTGCGTTGGTGCGAGTCTAAAAGGCAACCTGAAACGCATCTCCAACAGAGATTACGCCCGGTGCCAAGATTTCTCTCACCAAACGGTCCCCCTGGCCGCTTGTTTCGAGATTTTAGTCGTATTTACCGACGTCTGGTCAGAGACAGGCGCGTGCTCACCGGTTGGTTGATGCCAAAGTCGCCCCTAAAGGGGCTTACAGCCAATAAGCTATGATATCACCCTGTCAGCCATGATCCTTAACGCCCCCGAAAAGCAAGAAAAAAAAAAAAGGAGAAATGCAGGCAGAGGAAGAGCTGAGGACATGTCCGAAGTACTCCGCACGTACTTACGCAGCAAGTACATGTGGTTATGCATTTGAGTCTGTCTCCGTATATACCCCCCCTCCGCTATAGCAAGCTAGCTGGAAGAGAGCTGCTTCTTTGGGTTTGGTGTCACCGCAGGCTTGATGAGATACCCGGGCCTAGGTACGGTACCATAAATAGGTTACTGATCATCATGTACGGAGTATATCACAAGCAACGCGATCACAATGCCCATCGTGTGTTGGCGTGAGAGATGGAAAGACGTTCGATCGTATAAAAAAAGTGTCAAAAAGCAAAAACTCAAAAAAAAAAAAGCTAAAAGGGGATTACCAAAAGCGGTTAGGGCGTTTGAGGTTGGTTGGTCTGCGCCGCTTTTAGCTTATGCTGAGTCAGCATAATACAAACTTTGGTTGCGTTGATTAGTCATTAACAGCAACGCGTAGTGCGGCGGCTTTCTCCTCCCAACTCGGACGAAGACACCCACTCTCCGCCTTGACGATGGCATCAACAACAACAACAACAACATCATCATCATCATCGTCATCATAATTATCATGATCAGCAGCAGCAGCAACAACACAGCAATGGAGATACAGCTGGCAGATAGTGGCGACCCCCAGTTTGCCCTCCATGACTTTGCTTTTCGCTCGAGGACAGCCATACCTGTCTCTTGCTGTTTGGCTGTATAGGTATTTCTTTTTCTCTCTCAATGTATATTCCTTTTTCAAACAGCGAAACTTTGCAAATGCAGTGCAACTCTAAGAAATACTCCGAAGCCTATCTTGACAGGAAGAAAGCCTGACTCCACCTCCACCAACATTTGCAGCGCGCTCACACATGGCATCCCATGCAACCGGAGTGCTCCCCGAGGGGATAGAAGCCCGAAAAGCAACAGAGACGAAGAGGGGAAGAAATGAATGGCACGCATGCACTCAGAAAGAGGGAGATGGAAGGAGAATAGCAGAAGAAAAAGAAAAGAGAAATTCAAGTCACCTTGCACAGTCCGGACGCACGCAAGGCAGAACAGTGGTGCTTCCTCTTCCCATGTTGAAACGTCAAGGGGATACATCCAGCAGACAGGCACTCGCATACACGAAAGTCTATAAGCTGGATGTCGTGGTCTGCATGCACTCAACCTGTCATTGAAAGTTTTTTGTTTACGGTGTACACCGATATATGTGTGTACGGAACGCATGCGTATAATTTGATATACATATAAAACTATCGGCCATCAAAAGTGTAAGGAGTGGTCGCTCACTCATAATTATGCCAAGGACCAACACTGAGGAAGAACACCAACATCTATCCCTGCTAGGACCCATCGCCGGTTGTACGGAGGACAGCGCGAGCCCCTTCTCCTGTCCAATGACAAGGGAGAGAATGCACAAAAGAAACGGATGCTTGATCGGGTCATCTCTCCGTTAATCAACCTGCGAGTGACTATCAGAAAAGCGCATATTTTGAAGCCAAACGGAAGCAAACTCCGATCAGAGGTTAAGATTAACTCGGAGAAAAATCACGATAATGGATGTGTCCTCCGTTCTCTGTTGCAGTGCGACCTGGAGATTCGCTCCTTTTTCCAAGCAGCATATTTTGTTCAATAACAAATTTACTCCATCAGGTCAGCAAGTCAAAGCTCGAAGAAAGGATGCATGAACCTCCATTCCTTTTTAACCCTTTCTCATTTCTTTTTCAACGCCAGGGCGGGTTGTCTGGTATCTTTACTTTAGCAGTCGTCCACATCAGATCTCGACCACAAGTGTTATGAGATAAGTACGGACTGGTTGGCTGCTACCGACGCACACAAGTGGACCGAACATCAATCAGATATTATTCAAGCCTATGGGCTTATCCACCACTCCACCTGTACGTCCAAGCATACTCTGTGCGACGCAAGATAAACGCACAATAACTTTCCATATTATTTTTAAATCGATATTTCATCTGACTAGGTAAGTTACGCTTTTTTTTTTTGTCGTAAACAACTTCCACTCCTGGACGGTTCTAAGCCTTTGAAGGAAATTGCTTATTGTCCTGGCTGATGTTATGGCTGCAACACCAAAATATATGTGGACCGAAATGTGCAACAAGTCAATCGACAATCCTTTGGCTTACTTATTCTTTGCCAGCTCCTATTATCTCTCCTTTGAGGAATTTCCACCGTCAAGTCTCAAGCGATGGTTCTGGGGACTGAGAGATTTACCGACGTCGCTGGAATAACTTTATCTCGCCCCAAGCACTGGGCCCCCCTCCGCATACGGAGGAGTCAGTAATGCATAATCTACTAGTTATGAATATGGATCCCTTGCGTATAGCATGTGTTTATATTTACATGCATCTCGCAGGACAGAACTTGTCCTCAATAAAGGACACTTCACCGAAGCGAGCGTCCTGTGTCGCGAAACCGACCTGCTTGCAGCATTTGTTTACAATGGCTCTTCCTCCTCTGAGCACCGCTTCGAGAAGAAGCACGAGCAAAACACCTTCAATAGTGGAAATGAACGAGCGGCCATGAAGGCGACAAATAAAAGTGGAAAAAAAATGGCGCATGCGGTCAACTTTTGCTTGAGAATATATTCCACAGAGTCTCCATGGGTGGATCGGACAAGCTTACGACAGCCTAATTTCCTGAGTTGCAGGGGGGATGGGTCCCTGTTCGACGATGCCAAACTCCTATTTTTGCTTCATTATTCACACCATCTGAATGGACTGGACGGTAAATTAAGGGTTACGCTAAAGAGGAAGGGAAACAGAATACCACGTTGGCTTCGACTTCGATGGGGGATGGCCTCCTTAGTGACTGAGGAGCAACCCCTTAGGTAACTATGCTTAATATTTTATCGTTAGGGTTGGGGACAGTCGCCGATTAGGTAAATCCTCTCCTTGGTATTTTATTATTTGAAGCATCTCCTGCGCCGTTCAACCCAGCCAAAACCCAGGACCATTTCTTTTTCTTTTGCTTTTTTTTTGCTTTTTTCCTTTTTTATCTTTAATTTTTACTTCTTTTCTTTTCCTTACTTAAACCAGCCACGAGTCCTAACCGGAGATTGATCAGCCAGCTTGGTCATTACTCCCACTGCTCTGGTTCTGTTCATGCACTTCTGCACGCCACGGCTCCATAGAGAGCGTTTCCGATTTAAAGCAACCGATGCCACAGGAGATGCGGTGGGTGAACGAACTGTCTATGCCTCGGGATTCTCAAGTGTAGGAAGAAACGAGTTGTTTGGCCCTCAAATACCCCTCTGCAATTTCAAGATTAAGGGCGCTGCAGTTAGACGTCTTGAAATTCTTCCTGACGGATGCATACCAAAAGAAGAACTTCCTCTTCTTGCTTTTTTGAAAATCAAAACCCCCACAGCCAAGTCAAGTCATCCGATGAAATGGATGTAACTGGCGACAGATGATTGGATATTCTCAGCATCTTCAGGCCCAGAAGTTCACGGTCCTCATGCTAGTCGATGCCGAAAGAAGAGTTGAGTTCGCTCTACATGCTGCGCTCAGACACCTTTCCAGCGACACATGAAGCATAAAAAGAAAGTATGCCTCAAGGGTAAAACGCAGCTTCTGTTGCCAGCAGTTGTGGATGATGATGAAGAAGAAGCAAAACTCAACTTCATCTTCCATTGCTCAAAACGCCAAATAGGAAGCCATGCTGCGCGAAGCTGGCCACTATTGGGCTGACATAATCCCGCCTACTTTCAAGATCAGCATGGAACTTGATGCCTAAGATATGCAAAGGCCCCCTAGTGAAGGCAAAGGGAATGAATGTCCTTTGTGTGAGGATTTGAAATATGGAGCGCAAGTGGTCAATCTCTTGCTTGGGTACAGAGTACGCCCAGGGTGTATGCACAGATGATACTCCATTCTCGCAACAAGGCTTGTTTTGGTCATATTGTTCTTTTATGATACTTCTCTTCTGGAAGTATCGTATATTTTCTTTTCTCTTCTCGCCTCACTTCATGTGACAAGCACCAAAGGGCTTTTCAAGAGCAAGTTGAAACCAAAATACTTTCCGGTCAACGGTTTGTAATCATTTTTCCGCCAATTTCTTTTGGCCTAGGGATGGATGGTTAACACATTCCTACAGGGTCCGATTTCTTCCCTAGCTGTAGGAAACTTTTTTTTTTCTTTACAGACATGACCAACGCATGCCTTCCAGTGGCTGCATCTTGCTCATGCATCCATTTCTCTTGCATATTATTTCTTTTCATGCAAGCTTGCTGCTGATGAAACACTCCAATCAGAAACAAATATCCCATTGGGTTTGGCGTTCCAGATGGACGAAATGCAAGTATTTACGTTGTGCAATATATATGCAGGATGTTTACTAAATAACGTGCTTCGAATTCATTGCCTTCGGGAAGGGTAGAAAACCTTACTTTGCACGCCGGACAATATAGCTAACCACTCTTTTCCCGAAGTCTAGTTGCGCACACTTTTTGCGAGATCGGGCTATCTCTCTCCGCAAGCGCGATTCCTCTCATGAGAATTCACGCTCCCAATCACATCGGACTGTGGAGTGGAACATTCACGTATCACGCACATGGGGCTGCTCCGACGCAATATATATATTCTCTCTCTCTCTCGCATCAATCCCCTCTCTTCATATAAACATCTGGTTTAAGCAGGGGGTGCGGCTGTATCGCTCGTCTCTATTGGTTGGCCTCCCCTCAACTCAACAAGATTTGTTTTTATCATTTCAAAGCTAGACATTCACGCCACTCTACCTCGTACACCCTCTCGCACCATGAGGTACACATGCTTGTACTCAACAAGTCGATGGCTGGGGAGCATCTGTGTCTGTGAGTGCACAACAGGGGTAATGGCATGGAATGGAATTTGGGTTCGGCAACTCCGTCATCGTGGAGGAAGGATTCCTAGCTTCGCCCATACTTCTACAACTAACTACCATCAACCTGGTGCATGGGGCGAAATAGCACACGGCACCCATGATGCGGTAAAGTGAAATATGATGACGAAATACGTATACTGTTCGGCTTTTCCCTGCTTATAGCTTCCATGTAGTATGCAGGTCATTTGGCCTCCGTATCTCCCGATCGTCCTCCTGCACGGCGTACATGATGGCCCTTGATAAAACGGGACTCCACGGATTCGTCAAGTGAACCTCGTACCAAGTGTCTGGAAACTGCGCATGAATAGTACCTTGGTGGGACGGACAGCCTTGTCTTATGGCCAGGCCAGGATGAAATAGCTATCTGTGATATTTTCGTGGCCGAAGGCTGAAAGATTGCGAGTATAACCAGGTGGAGTTGGGGTTGTTTTTATTTGACTTTTTTCTGCTTATTTTCCCCTATCCTATCCATCTGGACATCTGATAAACTGCTATTTTTATCTGTGCTTCCAATCTTTTACGTAAAAGAAACATTCCACGAGTATCTAGATATTCGTAAACTAGTCATAGATTGAGATGATATTCATAGCATACGCATGTTAATAATAAACCTTGGTTTGTTTGCTTGGAGTTAATGACCTAGTTTATCGGCAGGCACTTCTCATCTCCAGCTTCCGAGCGGAGTCGGGGACATGAAGACACTATATTAAGATAATATGGCTTCTATAAGCACGTTGCTGTTCGAACCTCCCATCTCAAGGATATTAAAGGCAGTTTAATTGATATGTATACGGAATGAGGAAGTAGATAGTAGTCGGTGGAGGCTCATTTGCTTGGGTAAACATTATTGATAGCACTTTCCCGATAGTTACGCCTTCTTCGTAGCTGACCTGGTGAATGTAAACAATGACGTTGCTAGGAGGGTGAACAATGAAGTTATTAGGAGGGAAAGAGCCCCCGAAGATTGTGTGACAGGAAGGAGTAACCGTAAATTATACTGCAGACAATAAATATAAATAATGACGTTGCTGGGAGGGAAAGTGTCCCCAATAAGTGCGTGGTAGGAAGGAGTAACTGTAAAGTAGAATGTAAACATTCAATGTAAACAATCAAGTTGCCAGGAGGGAAAGAGCTCCTGAAGACTGAGTGGTAAGAAGTAGTAACCGCAAAGTAAACAGTGGATGGTATCCATACATCAACACTGGTATGTTGGCTCCTCCATGGTAGAGCCGCAGAGACGCATACACAAAGTCTTCCCATTGGCCTCTATCTCTACCACCACTTATCGACCCAGTCGTAACGCTCCATATGGTACTGAAGATTCTTATTGCTAGGGTGTGATAACAATAATGCACACGTATCTTCAGATCCTATCTGGGAAACCATGGAGCAGCATGTGAAGCTCTTGCCGGGTATTTAACGACGTAGGAAAATATTCAAATACGAATCACCAACGACCAATGAGCAGGTCCTAGGAGTATCGATAACCGGGGCTTCTATGATATCCAGCAACCTTCCACACTACAATGCCGGCTTATACATTGCAGTGGTTCAAAAAAAAAAAAAAAAAACCATACGGTTCTTTGGGCTGAGTATAACCGAGATGTAGTTTAAGCATGGCCTTGTGCTTCCTTACAGGAACCATGGAACCTGCGCCTAATGCTGTAGCTGGGACACCATTACATGTTTGCGGGGTAGGAGAAGAAGGAAACGAGGAAAGGGGAGTTTGATGGTTAGAAGAAGGTGCTGCGTCTATTAGAGGGATCTGGGGAAGATTCACGATTTCGGGTAGATGATGGGGGGTATATAGTCGGCTGTGCCATGCACTTTGTAGGCGTGTTGTCAAACTGCTGGACCAAGAGGAGAGTCCACCAATTGGCCACAGAGGGAATAGTTATTTAATTGACATGGACCGAGAGGCAAAAGGCACATACGAGGGCGTGTGACTTGTATGAAAAGCTCACACAGTCAGCCAATTCAAAGGCCGCAAGTCCAACTTCCAGAGGTGGAGGTGGAGGGAAGAATTGTGCGGTTATTTAAAGCACTGGGGATCACTGGATGCTGAAATACGGAATAGAGATAGAGACTATTCTTAGTCTTTTCCAAATGCGACCTTTTAATGTTTCCCCGTTAAGGGTTGAATCAAAGGGCATGATTTCGCTGCTGGGCTGGCGCTTGCGAGTTAAAAATGAACGGGGTATGTTCATTGACTGCAGCGTGTATGATTCATTTCAGATGGGTAACGGGTAAGGAGGGTAACAGAGCAGTCTCCGGGCCAACTTCGTGAGTCTATCTCTAGCTCGGTTTACCATAGTTATATCCACTATTCTTATGTCTCTCTGCCGCCAATTAGAAGGCTCGTCGTTCCGGCTTAGCAGCTTGACACTCTTATCATGAACACCTTTGTTAACGCTTTATTGGGTATCACCGGGACGCCTTCGAAGGCACGTAAGTAAGCATTATAGACTTAATCTTTAAAACGACCTCAAGTGCAGGCGAGGAACTGGCCTTTGACTGGCCGTTGCTTGACCTTTGGGTATCATGTCATTGGATATCGCACTCGGCTCTGCTTGGGAGAGCACATGGACCCGACAGTCCAACGGATCTAACCAAGAGCGGAAGACGGGACCAACATCATCACGAGGGGCAGTGCGGGATTTACATGTCTTTATAGAGAACATCCCTATGCACAGTCGGGGGTGGAAGTTGGTCTTTGTTCTCCCGTTAGTTCGCTGCTCCGTAGAGAGTAGAAGGATGAAGGTTGGAGTTTGATAGAGGAAGGAGTGGAAGAGACGAAAAAAGAGCCGAGGTTGGGCCAGAAATACAGGCTGTCTGTATCGTACGGTAATGACGAGCTGACGGCTTTCCCTAAATCTCCCGGTCCAGAGCGACTGCATTAAGTATTAGATTTTAACTGCGTCCCTAACGGAGCCGAACCAGCTGGCTGCATCGTTCACTAACTTAACTAGTGACGGCCACCAAAGGGAAGACGAGACGGACACAGGCACGACAGGCACAGAGGAGAGGACCCATCCCGAGCCGAAGCTGGGATCCTCGCGACGGGCATCGACAAAAGGGCAGAACTGGGGGGGTGGGAGAGGGAGGGAGAGGGAGTTCATGGTTTAGTTACCTGCCGATATCGCATGCAACGAACGGCGGTGAAGCTGAAGTCGGCCAAAGACCGTCTGTGGCCAACACACCCCATCAAGGGTCATGGAAGTATTTCTGTAGGTAAGGGGAGTTGCAGTCGTACCTGGAGCGCTCCTCGTTCGCCCCCCCGAGCCCCAAGGATTTGGATTTGGCATGATGTCCGCTCTGCCAACTTGTGTGTGTATGTGTATATATATATAGTAAACTAACTAGCCCAACGGCTGGAAGGGGGGAAGAGAAGCTTGACCAAGCTCTCAGCTGGCTGGCCAAGAGAGACATGTCAGCTTTATCCTTGAGCTGCCTGTCGTACCACTGTTGGCTCTGTGTAGTTATATGGTAGTTGTATTCTTCTGGTTGACGGTCACGTATGGCCGCCATGAGAACCGAGTCAGCAGCACACCCAGGCCTGAGGCCTGTTTCAGCTACGCCATGAACGACCAGAAGGGCATCGAAACCAAGCATGCAGAAGAACGGGTGCTCGGGGGGGGCCAAGAGTGATCGATCCCGACAAGCAAGTGTGGAAGGCAAACAAGCTGCTGGTTGAGATTGAAACATATCTGCCTCTCGTGACCTTTCTTGGTTGGGAAACAGAGCAGCAGCCGTAGAAAGTACGGAGTAGTTATCCGTACTCGAGAGAAGATCACCCATCACAGCTCTTAACAGACAAAGAGAGACGCACACACACAGAGAGAGAGAGAGAGAGACACTCTCCGCACTCCGTCCGTCCGTCCGTCCGTCCCTCGACCTTTAATTTTTTTTTTTTTTTAAGGTGAGGGCTCTGGCTCTGGACCGCCGTCTGGAAGCCAGCCGAGCCGATGACATCTTAATAGACTCGGAGGGACCCATGCCATGGAGAGAGGCAGCCGTGAAGAGATCGAGGACCTGTATGGACACTTGGCGGCAGATGGGGGGGGGCCTTACTTACATGCAGATGTTTCACCCCCAGAAGATGCTGCATTATTACTTAGTATTATTAGACATACATAGTTAAGCCTAAGCAAGCACACTCACTTGGTGCATGCATCTCGTGCGTTAGCTCTCAGTAGCTCGGCCAAATCCACTCTTGAGCCATGCACCGGCGGATGCTCCCATGAGAAGAGAAAGCTGATCAGTGATGTCGAACTAAGTAAGCAGAATAATGATGATGATGTGCTCTCGACCTTTCAAGCCTCATCCCTGCCTTGAACCGCGAGAGGCCATGAGCCTGTCCTGTCCCGGCCCGCCGCACTTCTTGTCTGCCTTGAGCTCTTCTTGTTTTCCGGTTTCCTGTTTCTTGGTTTCCGCCCGGATAGACCAAAGAGAGAAGCCGAAGGGAAGAAGAAGAAGATGAGAAGAAGAGAAGAAAAGAAGAAAGTAGAAGAAGAAGAAGAAGAGGAAGAGGCGTTGATGACTAATCTTGTACTGTACTGTCATGAAAGTTACATTACCGGCTTCTCGTATTTTTCGACCTTGTTTGATATAGAAAAAGAGAGAAGAAAGTTGGATATTATTGATATTAGAGACGGCGACGACGAGGAGGAGGACGACGACGAGAAAGAGGAGAAGACGGCAGTATTGAAAGGCGAAAGGAAGAAGAAGCCTGAAGAAGAAGTCTGAACGGGCTGCGGCGAGATGCGACAAGAGCCACTGCTCTACTTTTCTGAGTTACTGCCCATGTCCCGGCCTTCCTTTGGTCCCACAGCAGAGACGCGGCAGAAGGCGAAAAGAGAGCGAGCGAGGGAGAGGGAGAGGCAGAGGGAGAAAAAAGGCCATGGCCATGCCGGGAGCGACAAGGCAGAGGGAGAGAAGAGGCAAAGTGAGAGAGGGCGTCTAGATAGACATGTATATATAAAAGTAGTCGAAATAACTGCTGCTGCTAAAGAGCTTAACTGGCATCGTCGCTCTCGCTAACTCGCTAACTGCCAGCTGCTGCAGGGCCTGCATGAAGGACAAGAGAAAAAGAAGAAGAAGAAGAAGAAGAAGAGGACCTTTGACAGACTCCATCGACTTGGCCTGCCTGAAATATTACTTGTCGCTTGCTAATTTTATATTACTATCTCTCTCTCTTACTCTCTCTCTCTCTCTTTGCCGTCGTCGTTCTCTTGCTGGAAATCACATGTTGTGGGCAAAAAACTCCCACTTGGTCCGCCAAAGTTAGTCTCTGAAGACTCGAACTCTCGAGAAAAGCGACGGAGCGAGCGAGCCCAGCGAGACGAGACGAGATCCAGAGAAAAACAACAACAACAACAACCGTCGGACCAGAGATCGAGACAGCCCAGGAGCTCACTGCCGCCTGCGACCAATTTCAGACTTGGATCCCCCGTGGACTGTGGACTGGCGCTGCCTCCGAGATCAGATCAGTTGAATAGTTACGCCCTTCCTTGCCCGGGGCTTCCTCCGTTGTGCCTCCTGATAGCGAGAGTGAGACGACGAGTCGACGGCAGACCGTCTTTCCAGGCCTCCCTCGCTCTCCCTCGTCCCCAGGAGAACTCGACTCCCTCCCCTTCGACGGCGACAGTCCATCTCATCTCAGCTGCTCTGCCGGCCTTCCTGTCTGCCGCAGCCGGGCTCTGGCAATACCTCCGGGCCGTTTGGCTGCGCTGCGTTGAGTGAGAGTGACTCGCACACACACTCGCACACCCACAGACAGACACACCCACAGACATACATCCATATAGTCCTGCCAGAGACAGAGACAGAGGCACCGCAGAGGCGCCTCCTTTGGTCCCCGGTTTCCTCTCCTCTCCTCTCCTCTCCCCCCGTTGGCCCACGACAAGCTGGAGCGGAAGTTGCCGGACAGCATCACTCGCGGGGGGTTGCTCCGCGAGTCGGTATTCTCGGACTGGAGAGATGGCACTGCGCTGGAAAACACCGAGGAGCTGCAGAAGAACGACCCGTTAGCGACGCAGATATGGAAGTTGTACAGCCGGACCAAGACCCAGTTGCCGAACCAGGAGCGGATGGAGAACTTGACCTGGCGCATGATGGCCGTCAGCCTGCGAAAGGAAAAGGAGCGAGAACAGGCGCAGGCCAGGTACGTTCATTTCTTCATTTCTTTTTAATTTAAATTATATATATAAATGTGATGTACTGACTGGCTGTAGGCTGGGACAGCAGAGCGAGGAAGCCCGACGACAGGAGCCTGCTTCCGCTGCTGAGCCCATGAACGTCGACTCGTTCGTGGCTCCGTCGTCCTCCATCAGCTCGCCCACGGGCTTCTCTCCCTCCATGAGCGAAGACCCTTCCTCCCAGCATGCCGTGGCGTCGGCAATTCCTATCAGGCCTGCAAAGGAGGAGCAAGAGGACTCTCCCATGGGCATCGTCATGCCTGCCTCGCTGCCTCATCATCCCCATGTCGGCACTCAGACCAGCGAGTTCGGCTATGTCCAGCGCAGAGTCAGGAAGACCAGCGTTGACGAACGAATCGTATGTTTTCTATTTCTATTTCCTTTTTTATATTTTATTTTTATTGTTCTTTTTGGTCTTTCTGTCAGGTTTACTACGATGAATACGTTACTGTTCACTGACTAATATAATGTCAGGCCCGAAAACGACCAGCAGAGTCGTCTCCTCATGTTCCTCCGGTACATGGACTGATCATCTCCCATGATCCAGATCCCGATGCGGGCATGACCGACTTCACCTTGGACCATCACCACGGCCATGGTCAAAGTCATAGTCAAAGTCACAGTCACAGTCACAGTCAAAGCCACGGTCATGGTCATAGTCATCACGGCCATAGTCACAGTTTTACCCTGGGAAGCCATCCACCTCACCCTGCTCCTCTGAACCTGGATCCCTTCCACGTTGATGACGTTGCCAATGCCCTGGACCATTCGTCCTTCACCACCGGCTTCCAGCTCTCCCCCACAGAACTGTCCCATATCCAGAGTGGAGCGTTCTCCAACCTCTACTCGCATACCCCACTGGGCTCTTCCATCAACTCTACCGATTTCTTCTCCTCAACGGCCTCAGGCTATCACTCGGCCGTCTCAACCCCCCAGCAAGGCTTCGAAAAGGACCACTCCGCCTCCTTCCAGCACCCGGTAGGCTCATTCCACTCACACTCGCTCTCGAACCTTTCGGCCCCTGCGACATCCCGGTACATGTACCACCATGCTGGCAACGACCACTCGTTCAACATGGCTGGCAGCAGTGGAGCATCCTCCGTAGTCAACCCGTCCGGATTCAGCATGCAACAACAGCAGCAGCAGCAGCAGCAACAACAACAACAACAACCGCACTTTAGCCCAACTACCTGTCAGCCCATGACTGACACTTCTGCTCGGCCATCAACCAGCCTATCTTCGGCAAAGGGACATGTGTTCAGCTTTGGCGGAGACTCAGATAATGAAGAGGATGCCAGCAACGTCCTCCTGGACCGTAACATGGACCTCTCTGCGGACTTCAGCATACTCGACGACGCTGCTATGAACTTTGGTTCGGGTATGCAATGGGAGGGAAGCTATACTGGCTCCATTAATTCAATGCCGTCCGCCCACAGCCAACCGTCGAAACCGCTCGTGATGGGCGCAGGCGATCTAGACGAGAGAAGCAGTGACTGGGCTCAGCTTGGAAGTCTAAACCGAACACACGGGTCAGCCGCGTCTGTAACCGAATTGCGTAACCGCGATCCAGATCCGAGAAGGCAAAAGATCCCTCGCACAATATCTACCCCAAACGCTACCCAGCTCCTTCGACAAGGGGGTGACAATGTTAACAGCACCGCCGTCAACAATAACGCAAACAACAGCGGCTTCAAATCACCGCATTCTCCCAGCTCCGGGCCTAACAGCAACACCCCCTCCCGGCCTGCAAGTCCTGGTCCTGGTGCCACGAAGAACGCCGAACCCGCTGGTGCAACAACGTCGTGCTCCAACTGTTTCACGCAAACTACTCCCCTCTGGCGTCGTAATGCCGAGGGCCAGTTCCTATGTAACGCTTGTGGCCTGTTCCTCAAACTCCACGGCGTCGTACGGCCCCTCGCTCTTAAGACGGATGTCATCAAAAAACGCAATCGCGGCGGAGGAAGCAACGTCGCTGCAGGCGCTGGAGCTAGAGCAGGCAAGAAGACTTCCCGCAAAAACTCCACCAACCAGATTTCCGTATCGTCGGCCCCCATCCCCACTCGGCCATCGGCCCTCTCCCAGCCCCCGACTCCAATCTCGAGCACGCCCTCCAGCACAGGAACAACCCCTACATCCAGCTCTGTACCTACACGAACTACCGTGCCAATAGCCGCTGCACCGCCCAGGCAAACTCTCCCCATCACCTCGTCCGGCAGCAACGTCAACGTCACCCCTACCACAGCCTCCGGTACACCATCACGACTCATCCCAGGCCGGCCACGGTGTCTTGATAAATCGTCAGTCTCAGGGATGTACGCAAATGTCAGAAACCCTCCCGAGCAGGACCTGTCAAGCAGACAAAGAGTGACCCAGCCACCGCCCCAGCAACCCCGTCAACCTCCAGCAGCATTCAACCCAGCTCACCACAGTTTGGCGGCTGGCGCAACAAGAACCAACAGCCAGGAATGGGAGTGGTTGACCATGAGCTTGTAGCCAAGCAATTTTTACTCCCATTTCACCCTCCCCCACCCTCCCCATCCAGCGTCAAGCTATTATGACTCCTTCTTACTCTTCTCAAATGCGGATTTCCCAATAAAACGTCTTTGAAGTTCTTGCAATGGGGCTATTTGTTTTCAAAAAAAGCATATCCCCATGATGGAACATTACGTTTAATGAACTATGTTCTGCCACTTTGCCCCAGCTCTTGGCCAATGGCTGATAAAAAAAACCTTTTCTTCAACCTTTTTTCAGGGCCGCCTTTTAGCCGCCCTCGCTATATATCTCTTCTTTTGATTTCCCTGCTTTCCTTGGTTCGTTCTCGCCTCCGCCTCTCCCGCGTCCTCCCTTTTTACTTTGGTTGACTGATTGATGAGAGCCAGTTGATTCATTATACCTCTTGTTGAACAAGAGGTACATCCAACTGCATCGTCCTTTTTGGCTTTATTACCAAACTCAACTCTACTCCTAATAATATGATGCCCCGCTCTCTCCCATCTAGCACTTTTCCAGCACCATCTCTCTTTTGCTACGCAGGACTTTTTTTTCTTTTTGCGTACCTTCATTCCGGTAACACGTATAGATCGCTTTGATTCATTATGATCATTTTTTTTTTGTCCTTCCATTTCCTTTCCCTTTTGCTACTGTCAACGCTTTTCCCCTCCTTGTTCCATTTGGTTGAGTTGTTTTGCTTTGCTTTGCTTTGATTGATTGATACAACCGCGTCTGTTCTGAATGCCCAACCACCCCCCATTTTTCCTAATACATCTCATTTTTCCTTATCTTTTGTTTCTTCTTGTTTTTTTTCGGTTGGGCATTTAGGCAGAAGTGCGCAATGCTGTTTTGTTTTGCTTATCTTTCCCCATTCAATTTTTTTTTTCTTGCTTTTAGGTGGTGTAGTTCGGACGATATAGTGACTCTCTCTGTCTACTCGCTTTGAATCTACATATTGGTTCTTGTTTTCCCCTTGCCCAGACCGCATATAGATCAAAATCAATGTTTCATTAACCAGTAGTATCCACCGGCTTCTGAAAAGTTGGGTATGGCTCCATGGGCCCGTTTCTCCCTAGAAGCTACTAGATTACTCCATAGGGGAATCGGTGATATCCGGCCCTTACTATGTGGCCCATCACCTTCATCCTGGATAATCCCGCCAGTATTCTTTGTGTTTGGTTGACCTTCACTCAATTCAAGCCGCTGGGTTGTTCCAAGAGCTGCAATATATAACTGACGCAGTATTTGTGAACCAGTGCTTCTCTTTAGCTTTACAACCATAACTCAAAACGCTCATCTCTATCAGGGCCCTGTCACAGGACCTGTGGAAATCAATAAAAGAGCTGAGCATCGAGTCATGGAACCAAATGTGGGTCGAGGCGTTTTTGCACCGCTGGCCCGAATTGCACAGCTCCATGAACGGAATGTCCAACTAAGCAAAGAGGTCGACGATCTCCACACCCAACTTCTGAGAGAGGTATATACTTTATGAATATCGATATTCAACTAAGTATCTTTTCCCCCTTGCAACTAACCAAGGCTCCGTTCATATAGATAGCCAGACAGGGAGTCGTTCTGCCACCGGTTCTCACAGCGTACCCCGAACCAAAGTCCCGGGTTCAAGACCTGAAGCGAATCGTCAAGTATATCAACAAAAAGACTACAGCCTGGCGCATTCGAATACTCCAGAGACGGAACCGTCTTGCCGATGGAGGCTATGACCATGACTCTGATGAGGAAATGGAAGATGAGACTGAACCCTCTACTTCTGGAATCGAAGATATAATCCCTGGTGAAAATCAAATGGTAGCCAAGAGAGTTACGCATGAGCTCACCCACGGAGGTGACATTGTCGACGATGTAGCGGCGATCCTTTACGCAGAAGAAAAAGGAATGCCGGATGTAGCAGAGTTCAAGCACGATTTCCTCTGTGCTTATTGTGTCACGTTCGAGTCAGCCATGGAAATCGTGAAGAGTGGCCCGATAGAACTTCTTACAACCTTCGACATCCTTGCTACTATCACTGAGTATCCTGCCTGGAAGAAGATGGAGGCCGGAGAGGCGCGGAAGGATAGGGCTGCAATCGCGGAGATGGCGATGCATGTCATTCAGACGGCGCTGGTTATGAAAGATGCTTACCGAGCGGCATTATTTGGTCCAGATGGGATATTGGAAGGTACATATCATCGGATGCAGGATATGTATTTGAATATAATCCTAGGGATTCGAAAATACTCCCAATACTAAACAAGCCAATAATCTGAATTTTGTTCTCCTTTGCTTCTCGCTGTTAGTTAGAGTTTGATATACTCGATGACTAATGAACTAAATTAGATTGATGGACCAATAAAATAACTTAATTTCTGAAGTTAATTTATTTTTTACGTCATATTACTGGCTGAAAATTTTTGGGTTAACATTATAAATATCTTGGCAAGAGCTGAGTGTTGACATCTACCTAAACTATTTGGAAACGAGGGAGTTGGGAAGGTGGATAGATAGCATGCTGATAATAACATCTCCATTGCTTGCGAGTTATTCGGGCTACGCGGGGATAACGCTCACCTTTGTCCCGTTCAAGGAGCATACCGTCAGTGTCAATGACTCTACCCAGGGCCCTGGGTCCCGGCTCTCCAGAGTCTTGAACTCTTGAGCCATACGGACGGTAACGTAAGCTGCTTCGGTTAAAGCGTACTGTTGGCCTATGCAGATTCGTGGTCCTCCATTAAAGGGTAAATACTCCCAACGAGGTTGGAGCTGACCATCTTCCCAGCGCTCGGGACGGAATACTTCTGCATCTGGTCCATAGAAGTCTTTCCGCCGGTGCATTGCGTATATATTATAGCTGACTATCGTTCCCTTGGGCACGAAGACTGGGGAGTTACCGTCTTCACCTCCTCCCATGGGAAGGATAGAGTCTCGCAGGGCGATACGGTCGTTCGTCGGTACAACGGGATGGGTACGCAACGCTGGTAAAGGCTGGTTAGACTTGCAAGTGAAACCAGTAGCTATAGTCCACCCTACTCACACTCGTTCAAGCAATACCTGACATATTTCAGGTTCCGTAGTTCATTGTACGTAGGTAATCGGCCATTGAGACTAGATACCTCTGTACGAAGCTTTGCCCATATATCTGGACGCTTAGCCAGTACAAAAAACATATTGCTCAGAAGACTGGCAGTGGTATCACGTCCGGCGACGAACACATTCATGACCTCATCCAAGATACGGCGCTTGTCAGATGTACGTGATGCCAGTTCATGGAGGAACACATATCTCTGGCCATTTGCCTTAGAGTCTTCTTGTTCTCTGTTTTTGTCGGATTCGACTGTGAGAACTGCTTTGTCGACAAATTGCTGCGCAAACTCACGACAAATCTTATTGCATTCCTTTGCTTTCGGGTCATAGTAAAACAAGCCTAGGGGCCCTAATCTCATCTTATGGATAATATTCTTCAAAGAATAGTTAAATGCGTAGCTGAAACCAAACTCGGGCTGCGGCTTTTTAAGAGTTCCGACTGATTCTCCAAATAAGAAGTCGGTGGCAGAATCTGTAGTGTAGCGAAAGAAAAGCTTTTGCAGATCCACAGTCTTTCCATCACGAGGTATCAATGCGAATAAGTCTGGGATTAGTTTCTCGAACATGGCTAGGTCTGCCACCTGATCGCGGGAAAAGTTGGGCCGGATCAGGGCTCGAGATATGGCCCAATGGTCGCCATCCGTGTCGAAAATGCCTCTTCCTAAAAGAGGCTCGAGTACATGTAAGCGATGGCTGACTCCGTAGTCTTTGAAATTGACCGCTAGGATGGATTTGATATTCTCTGGCTCGATGGTGACGATGATGGGAGTTGTGAACAGCTTCAATCGGAAGGTATATCCGAACTTGTAAAAATTCTCCGTCATTCTTTCAAGGGATTTATGTTCTCTGAAGTTCCGGACCCCTCGCTGTATAACGTCAAGTCCTAGAAAGGGGTCTTTATTCGAGGATCTTGCCACTGGTTGGCAGCCGTGACGGCGCGCGACATGTCGACGAGCGAAGATATTCCATATGCAAGAAGAAACATATATAATTATTGCCAAACCAGCTGCCAACGGGAGCAAACGCATAGGGAGGGCTATCATTTTGGCGGTTTGTTTATCCCCAAGTTAGACTGAGCGCATTTGTTAGAAATAACCAACGAGGTTGGAAACTGGGACACATATAAATACTGATGCCTGGGGAAGAACTACAGGGATCAAGCATTTCTTTTTCTCTCTTCACGTCGAAGGGCGCCAGTCGTATTGCTGCATGGTTACGACCTCCCATCGAATCATAACACAGTAGCCATCCAGTGTAACCAACGCGCCCATATTTTTGCACAGATTGAAGTTTGCATAACGGGCGGTAGCAGATTTATAGCCGCTACTCCCATAAATTGATAAACTGCATCTGATTCATGATATGGAGGGCTTAGCAGTATATTTCCTCGGGCTGGGGAAGTTCTGGTTCAATCCATTCGAGTCAGTCCGATGAACATCCTGATGGTAGCCGGAGCTGGATACCCATCGAATGGTACTCTCTCTTCCGTCAGCCTCCGTAAGATTACTGTTCGGGCTGACGTATTCACGTAGACGTGTTTGGCAGACGTTGACGTTGACATTGACGCCATGCACTTTCGAGTGCTTATGATGATCTCTTTGAATGCTAACCGGCTATAAGCCTTACAGAAGATGGGTATTGGAGTAATATTTGGGCATGAAGCTGACATCGGATGTTAACTTGACATCCGTACAATTTGTTTCGCTGAAACGGCTAAGGGTCTATCTCCAGAGGTCAGAGCTTCTCCAAGAACCTCCAAAGTCCTTGGAGATTGTTCTCTATCGTCCTGGCGAGGATAGACCCCTCAGCCCGCGTCTGTTAACGGCTGGCGACTGATAACAGGTCTGAGGGTGGCACTGCACCAGTTCGCTTGCAAGCTCATCTCCCTTGGTCACAGCGCTTCACTTAGACGAAGGTATAACTTCTCTACTCGCTGTGTCCGGCCGGTAAAAATGTGCCCATCGAGATAAGGAAAGGTAAAAAGACGGGAACGGCATCGCTTGGGGCTGTGTTGGATATAGCGGCAGTTGAACGACATTTATGGCAGAAGGTCAAAATTTCCTCTTTTGGCTGACACAAACAATTTCTTATTTCAACCGACAACGTCAAACTGTCGAATTTGATGACGATGAACAGAACAACAACCAGGGGAAAAAAAAAAGGGACGCGCAGCTATATCACAACATTTTCGCAAGGGAGACTGAAACATTGGAATGCCGATTTTTCTCCATGACCGGGCCCACTAACTAGTTAAATAACTCCATTCTATCCCTATATAATAACCGAGAGAAAAAAGAGTATATGGGTCTGTAAAGTGATAGGTAAGATGACTAGTCACTCACATCATGACAACTGAACGGCCAAACATGTTAATTCCAAGATAGGGATGGGAAAGAAAAAGGAATAAAAACAACTGCGAGGCTAGAAAACCGGGAGCTGGTGACAATTCCGAAGAAAAATGGTTTCTTTTGAAAATCCACAGATATTGCTCTGTACGGCGCGTGTTGCGCTTCCGAGAGTCTGACAACACCGAGTTTTCCCTACCTTCTGGATAATTCCCAATGCTGGCTGTGCAAGTTACGCAGCACTTGGTGCTTCACGAGCTGAGGCTGAGGCTGGTTCTGGCACGGCTGGTGTCCTACTTACCTCGTGGTAGTGGCGATTCGGCAAGGATAGGTATGGAGCATGTAAGTATGTATATTGACCCAAGGGCCGGAGTCAACATGCAGCCGTTTTAGTTCAGCCCTAAGACAGCCTTGTGTGAAGCTCGATATCGGCTGATGGTCCCTGATCTTTGGGTGGATTCATCCTGCGATCGTATCTCTGGAGTACGAAGGACATACATACGTACCCGAAGCTCGGAATATATGTATCTGATTTATTAATCAGGGGTCATCCAGGTTCTAGGGACAGGTATCCATCCCGGATGTTATTTTTATCAACAAAAAAAAAGTATGGGAATAATATTAAAATGTATGGAGGACGGATCGTGCCCCAATAAGAGTGCGCGCCACCAGCTACCAATGTCAGCCAGCAAGCATGGCCATGCAAGGGTTTAAAAAAAATTACCTCCAGCCTACATATTTCGGGCGTGGTTAGTCCCCAGAATCGGGAGACTTTGCCTGCCAACCCTCTGTCAGAGTGAAGCTTGCTTGCACCTTGACACTCGCTTCTTCCGTGGGGTGCCAACGTATCGGCCAAGTTGGAAGGCGAAAACGGATGAATGACAGCAACTGATCGAGGAATACGACCGTGTTGTCCGGGCTGGTCATGGAGTACTTCGTACATGCAGCGTATACGCTGAAAGTGACATAAACCGGTTTCAGCCCAACGAGGAAGGATAAGGACGAGCTTCGTGGTTGTTTTCCAGGGATGGCCAAACCGTGAAACACTCCAGTTGGGAGCCGAGGACGTCTGTTGCGGTGAAGCTCCCTGGTAGAAGTGATTCTAGCCTGAGCTCCTTAATATGTCTGTTACATGGGGGCATGCGGAGGAAAATATGCATGAGTGGTGAGCCTGCAGCTCGACTTGCTTGACTCTCAACTATATTTTATATCTCGCAACAACCTGGGAGGATGAAGTCTTAATGCTAAAACCGTTATACATTTGGCGCTTTTAGCTTTTCCTCTCCCAATCTCCCTCTCTGCCTCTCCTATCTTTGCTGTCGTTTCTTTTCTTTTACTTCTTTCTGCTCCTAAACTCCCCGGGCCCGTGACATGATTGATACCTCATGCACTAACACTGGATTTACAGTGACCAACCGCCGTTTCTTTTTTGTACGGAGTACGGAGTACCAGTTGACGACCTCGCTGATTTTTACTGGATTGATATAACCTTTGCGGTCGTTTGGTTCGACCGGTTTCTCTGGTGTGAGAGGTGACGCCCAACCACTATTGGGCCAAGTCTTGCCAATTCAGCGAAACCGCTGTTGATCGAGGCCGTCTGCAGGCGAATGGTCTCCCTCTTAGCGTCGACCGCAGCATCCCATCCTACCACCCTTGACCACGCATCCCTGAACCCTGCTGCATTAACTCTCGCCATTTCTTACGCTCTGCCCCGCCCGCCTGCCGACGCTTCCTGCGCTGGACGCGCTGCGTGAGCCGATCCACCAACATCGTCGAAGGACGAGAACAAGGGCGGTCACACAGACATGTACTAGTGGAAAAGGCGCATCCACATCCTGCGCCAGTGACAGACGGATGGGTGCGATCCGTCCCATTCTCTCTGCATAAGCACCAGCCTCTGGCCCACACTACTACAGTGGGACCCGCGGAAGGAGGCCCTTGGGAGCCCAGTCAAGGCCTCCCCCATCCATGTCGTTACCAAAAATCTCCCTTTGGCCCACGCTCGCTGCTCTGTGGCCAATCCCTTCTGTCAAAGCAAGGCACGACGTGATTGGAACTGAATAAACGAGAGAGGAATTGAACCCAAAAGTCCTAGGCTGAAAGAAGACTGGGCTGTCGCGTGTGAAATGCTTTTTTCGATGGCCTTGCTGTCAAGAGTCAACCTGACCACCCTTCGTAACTACCTGAAATGGGATAGGCAGAGATGTTCTCCGCCGAAGACAGGCTATGGGGAACATACTCCGTACGGAGTACATCGAGAAGCAATCCCGCTGTCGATGAATGAGTTGTACGGGGAAAGGGAGAAAAGGGGGCCTTGATCTGGCCTGTTGCTGCACCCCCAACCTCAGAGCTGATCGCCTTCGTCAGAGTTCCTAACATATCCGCTATTAGTTTCTCTCCTGCAGTACGAGCAAGTCGATCGATAAAAAAAGGGGATCGACAAATTTATCCAAAGCTCTTTCGTTTCTTCCTGTTATTTGACTGGTTGCTGGAGACGTACCCGAAAACAACGACTATTACCTTTCACCCTTGTCACCTTTTATTTCTTCTTGTGATAAGAGTGTTTTTAGTTTTTATTTTTTTTTGTGACTTATCCCTTCCTCAACCAAATTGCTTCTTATTCTTATTTACCTGCTCTCCGCCCCATTTATACAATCTGGGCCCGGGATTATTTCGACTAGCATTGTTATTTTTTCTTCCCACCTTCAGCTTATTTATTTTACAGTTCCCCCTGGCCCAGCATCCCATTTTATGGGAAGCTGACCCTTATCCGCCTTCACCTCCTTTGTTTACTATCGATAGGCCAGCTCAATACCCAATCCCTTACCTTTTGCCACCCACGCATCAGGGGGCTTGTCCCACCAGACACGTCGCAAACTCCTGAGGAGTGGGAAAAACAAAAGGGACAGACCTAGGAAGAGGACATCTTGAAGACCTGACAAAAACATCGTGCAAAAGCTTTGCGTTGCCATCTTTCTATTTGATTTGTTAAGCTGCAAGGTCAGGACCCATTGTGTCCAGCGGAGCGTCTACAGAGGATGCTACCAACTGATCACCGTCCCACCAACTCCACCCTCCCGATTCTTTATCAACTTTTGGATCCGAATCCATTCAAGGTATACATCTCGAGTCCATCCCCCCTCCCCCTTCCTGCCTGCCACTGTCGATCCTATGCAAACAAATTCCTCGATTACGCTCGTCATTGACTTTGACCTCTAGATCATTAATGAATTAATACCCCAACTTGCGCTAGACTACCTCCAGCAGCAGCATCTACGAACGTGGACTGGTTGTTGACAGAGCTTCGGCCCACTTTCTGATCTGATATTATTTTCAGCTGGACGCGTGATGCTGCTAAGAGCGTTCTGAGGCTCCTCTTTCTGTTTGCACCCAAAGGCAAACGTTTGTGCTGTCACAAGTGCCTTCCACATCAACAGCCAATCCGGGGAATTATTCCTTTTCTTTTCAGGGAGGTTTTGCGTTCCATTTTCCTGGGCCACAGTCCCCCAGCTCTGCATATTCAACCACATAGTGGATTTATCTCTAACCACTTTCGGCTGGTGGATTAAAGATAATGTTTGAATAGCTTGCTTTTTAGCTCAACACCGAAAATATTACTCGGGGAAGCAGCCTCACCGATCTTTGGCAGCATTATTAAGGATCTAGGTGATCCAGAAACGGTTTCCTCATTTCTCACTTGGAAGTTTCTTACACCCGAATGTTGATTTGCTCTTCGGCGTGGCGCAGGAACATCACTCTCACAACTCCACATATACCTTATACACGGCTTACAGCTCGATCTGTGCATCTCTGTTTATTAAACTGACCACCTGTTTGCATGGTAGCCCTTCATCAACTACTGTACCAAATAACACATCCAACGTCTTTCCAGGAGCCTTGACCAAGAGACATCTCGCTGGTCCGTTAGCCTCACAACCGAACAGGACCCTTTGCAACCGTGGCTGCTCTTGCCGTATCCCCGCCCGGAATGGGGGCGGTGTTCCATCCACATCAGCAGTTTACTCAGTCAAACGATACAATACTACCAAGTTTTGAACGTAGCAACCCGCAGCCGTTGCAGCCTCAACCGACCAGCTCTTCGAAATACTATAGCCCAAACGCCCCATCTTCATCTCCCAGGGGTCAGAAGAGATCCATCGGGCTCGCATCTAAACCACAGATAGACAGACCGAACTCGTTCTCACTAAACCTGGCTCCCAGTACATCTGGTTCCACTGGGCAGAGCAGTCCTGCATACTGGCCCGGTGTCCCATCTCTTCCCTTCAACGCTGGTAGGAACCCAAAATCCTGTTCACTAGTGGATCCGTTAAACTTCCATAACTGACGCGACTGTGAAGGTCGTAATATTCCCCCATCAACAGCTGCAGACGGCCTGCCACAGTACAGCTCGATATCCCCGTATCCTCCTTCCTCAGGGACCTCGCAACCGCCAATTTCACAATTACAGCAGCATTCACAGTCACAAGACTCTCAGCAGCATCCTTCCAACCAAGTCGATCAACACCAGTCACAACACTCGTCCCAAACAATGGCACAAACATTAATGGATTCCCAGGCAAATTCTGGCCATATATCACCTCAGGCTTCCCAGCAGCAATCGCCGCTGGACCCATATGGGCATCGTTTCCGTTACCCAGGCCCACAACAATCGCCCCTTCCACAACACCCTTCTAGTTTCCAACCTTATCCGGGTGCCTCAATGTCCATGAGCCAGACTTCCGTCAGCGACAGCTCCCAGAGACTTGGAGTGCCGGTACAAGTTCCAGTTGAAGGCCAGCAACCCCTCCCCCAATACACCCGGCCATATCCTTCATACAACCTTCCGGCCATGAATGGCCCCGTGATGAGTAATGTCCATCACCCATCTAGCCAGATGGCCCTGATAGGCTCGATGCAGCCTAACATTCTTCCTACATTCAACAGTGGACATGCTGCTAGCTTACAACAAATGTATACGCATCAGCATCCACAAGCTCACCATATGCATGGACTTGGACCCCCAGGCCCTCAAAATGATAGACCATTCAGATGTGACACTTGCCAGCAGAGTTTTAACCGAAATCATGACCTAAAACGACATAAGCGCATTCATCTGGCTGTTAAGCCATTCCCCTGCAACCACTGTGACAAAAGCTTTTCGAGAAAGGATGCTCTTAAGGTATGCTTTACTGTATCCTTGCACTTTTTCTTCCTTCTTGAGTTATAAACATGGTATTAATTCTTATTTTGCAGAGACATATACTTGTCAAGGGTTGCGGCAAGGACCCCCATTCTGAAAGTGACCACTCAAGGATTATAAAATCTGAATCATCGGCACCCTTTTCGGCATCTCATTCTGCAAAAGATGACGATGGAAGCAGCGCCACACCTCCCTCCGCAACTGGATCGCGCAAGGGTAGTAATGGTGGAATATAATCTCTCGCTTGATCATCTTCCGTGAGGCTATTTCGTTTGTTACCTGCAATAAGCTAAGAGGTGGCTTAGTTCTTCGTTTCACTACTATTTCATTTAACTACATGGGCGGCTGCTTTTTACCTTCATTGATTGCTCCCGTACTTGTATGACCAACCCTCTACGATCTATATCATTTTAATCACCATTCCCCTAGGTCTTTATCCCTTGGACTTTCGTTTCTCCCCCTTCCTACAAGCCTGACCTCATTATCTTGAATACCTCATTACTTTTCCACATAAGCGGTGTGATACATAAAAATGTTTTTCTTTCTTGACATTCCCTCCTGCGGCCGCATTTAATTAGCAAACATAGCTTGCATTCTTTTGGTTGCCCAATCTTGGTGTTTGAGTGCTTTTTGAAAACTGTGTGCGGTGATACTACCCGCTGTTCGGTGTTATCCTGTCTTTAACTACTCAGTGTTGTTATAACGGAGTTATTATTAGGATTTTTCCTGATTTATTCAGTCATTGGCTTAAGTCTCATGTCTTATTATCCCTAGTAATAAGGTCTGGATATGTAACCATTCCTGGTTCGACGAAGTATGGTTAAAACGAAGAACCGACAATTTGGCGCAAAAGATAGTTAAACATTAGGTGCTACCAAGCTGGTGGGATCATAACTGGAACTGCTCAAGCGTCCCAAGTCCTTGCAGTCCGCAATCCCCCATCACACATCCGGTCGAATTTCCAATCCACCGTGTATACGATGGCCCAGCAGACGCGATTACCAGGCCGTTGAATATGGTTACATTAACCAAAGGGGAATGTTCTCCGGGAGTGTTAAATTCAACACGGAACCCAATAGGTAGAATATCTGTAGCAGAGGGGCCATTTTTATTTAGTATGGGCGTAATGATTACCCCCGTGCACGCAGCATGGCGTATTTTTCCTTTATTGGCAATATAAGCACTAACGTGTTCGGTATGCTGTGGAGTAAGCACATAGAACCAAACGACTGAGTATGGGCCAATTCGAGTACGGCCCCAATACCATGTTTTTGTTGTCGATGTGAACGGCACATCACTCCAGTTCTATATTCGGGCGGATACATCATACATCAGTAGAGGCAAACGAAGATGTTGATAGTTGGGTTGGCTGCGGTGGCTGGCTTCCGGCACGCTTACCTTATCGTGATATGCAGAACCATGAAACCGGAGCCTTGACCCTGCGATTGTCATGTCAACCGATGCATTGCCATCGGGTATGGCGTTGGCCCACCCAACATGTGGGCAAACTTGCACATCCACATTCCGAGACGCGGCGCTGCATGGGTAATGTGGTGGCGCTACCTGAATATGGCTGAAGTTAATCATCAAACATCGACGTAAGTGCTAATAACTTGCCATGGACTGAGGATAGAAACTTACGGATCTGATATCAAATGTGCCTTTGATTCCATGAACTGTATCGTTAAAGAATACACGGAACTGTGAAAGATCTGCAGAGCCCTGCCATCCCATTTGCATAGGGTGGTAGATACCTGCGTAACCATCTCTAGATGTTTCAATAACCGCTTTTTGGGCGTGGACTGCATACACCGACACAGTCCCATTGGGGAGGGATGCCCATATATAGATGGGTAGAATTCCCTTGTTAGGCACCAGGAAAGGAAATGCAGTAGAGGAACTTGTAAAGAAGCAGACAGTTATGGAATAGTCTCCATCATCTGATACCGCGTCAAAATACCACCAGTCATAGACAGTCTCGTTCACAAAGTTAAGTTTTGGAGAATCGAAATCCCCCTCCCCGGACACGAATTGAGCCTTGCTAGGTAAAAGAGACGCGGTAGAATCCAGAACTGTAATAGAATTTTGAGTATCTCTGCGTTGTTCCGTCGCTGTCACTAAGAAGCAAAATTTAAACAGGAAAAGACACAACGTGAGCGGGTCCATGATGGTATGGCCGAAGAAATGGCATAGACACACAACGATGAAGAAATAAATTAGAGAGAATCTAATATTCAAATGGAGCCATCGCACCTAGGATAAGTATTCTTCATCTGGGTCCAACATCTCACAATGGCGGGGATCAGGGTATTAACCTATGCTGGAATGGGGTATTGTAGCAGCGAATTCCACAATGCATATTGTTCTCATATCCCACTATTGCCATAAGTAAGGGTATCCAACACGAGGAAAGCGAAATACGAATGGCATCTCAACTCCTCCAGATCGATAGCCGAGGTATACGAGAATTGCGGCGTACCTAACAGAAGACAAACGAAAACACAGGGCCCAAAGGGAAAACAAATCTGATGTAAGAAGTATTTCCATCACGTATATGGACACATGCATAATTGAACGCATGCAGCTAGCCATACTGTAGCTATCCACGAGCTGAGAATTGGGGCGTTTGCATTCATTCCCTGAATTTGGGATATCACCGTCACTGACTGCCACAATGATGATGGCTGAATGCTGTGTACCGCAGATCGGTGGCACATATCCAGACAGCCATGCCGGCAATCTCCGTTGCCCGCATCGGCTGCTGACGGGAGACTGCTTGTAACACACGATGTCGTAGCCCGATCTGTTGCTTTTTCAATAGTTAGTGATGTTATAATTTTCATCACGGTTGATGGTTGTCGATACAAAAAAGGTTTAAGGGCGCTGGAAGGTAACTTCGGACTTACTTCGGCCCGCGCGGTTTATCCGAACCTTAACTTTGTCCGAGCGCTTTAGCCGAAGCTGTTTGTTTAGTTTGCACTTTATTATATAATCATTACATAATTCTTATGCAATTGGCTGGAATTTACCTCGGCACAAAGAAAAAATGAAAATTTTGAATCCTCGCTTAGCGTTAGCGCGGTTTGGAAAAGGTATAAAAGGCTCTTCTCCCCTTCAACCCTTTTCTAAAAACCAGTCGACTTTACTTCAAAGAATGTGAGTACACATTTTGCTTTCCACCACACGATGTCACCCTCTATGGCCTGACATACGTTGATGTTCATGATGATGATAACTAACTATTCTCTTTCCAACAGCATTTCTATAGTAAACGACCCTACTCTGTAGTTTTTACGAAAGCGACATGAGTCCCAACCTTGCTGATGACCCTAATGTCCTCGATGCCCTAAAGTGAAGCCTTTTTTTACTCTCGCCTATACTTCGACAGTGATGATGATACTTGACAATGCTTCGGTGTTTGATTGAATCTCATCCTGTTGATTTAGAGAGTGGTGATGATCTTTACCTTGTCGTGGCGTCTGACTTCGGTCGGCCTGGCAAGGTGGGTGTCGAGGAGGTCTGAAAGGTTCTATTCACCCTTGAGTTGTTAGAGTGGGATATCGGTTGTTTAGTTTATAACTGCTTAGTAGAATTTAATGAAAGTTTGTTTAAAAAATTTTTTTTTTTCGCTCCTTGTAGACGATGTAGGGTTGTGGTGGTTTCGAAATTTATGCATTGCTGGAGACTTGCATCTCTATGCTGACTGGTAATGTGGGAGAAGAAGAGCTATGCTATGGAGTGTGATCCAGCTACGAAACTATTTACCACGTCCTCCAGCGCCTCCACGACCATGTCCCCTTCGGTTGCCTCTACCACGAGGACCTGGATTTCCACGAGAAGCAGGAGATGTTGTAGGTGGAGGTGCAGGTGCAGCTGTAGGTGAAGATCCGGCCTGTGCTGGTTTCGACCCTTGCGGCGATTGCTGTTGCTGGGCATTTGCATGAGCTGGGCCCTGCGCTCCTCCTCCTCCTCCTCCACCACCACCGCCAGCGCCGGCGCCACGGTTGCCATGACCTCTGTTCTGTGCTACGGCGGCAGACGTCCTCCGTTCCAGCACTACTACCTGACTTTGGGCGATAGACACAGGGCTTGCATCAATGGCTTTCCGTAGGCCTGCCGGCTCGGCAAAGTCGACGTATCCGAAGCCTTTCTTCTTGTCAATTTCTACACGTATGACTTTGCCAAACTGTGAGAATCCTTTCTGGAGGAGATCTTCCGTTACTCCTTGGGAGGGATTGGCGTGTTTGAGGAATGCCTGCGTTCCATTTGACGATGGTGATTGAGAAGACTGCTGCTGTTGTTGGTTCTTTTGGGCCGCAGGAGTTGATGAAGCTTTCGTATTTGGAGTACTTTGAGTAGTTGCTGCCTTTTTGCCAGCTGCGTTGTTCCGAGCTGCTGCTGGCTCTGCGGATGGGTTTCCCTTAGGCTGTTTGTTCGGTGCAGACTTGGGCGCAGAATCGGCGGCGTTCTTCCCCTTGGGAGAGGGAGCAGGATTATTAGACTCTGATTTTGAGCTTGATGGTTGGTCCTTTTTTGCACTTTCTGCGGCAGAGTTACCGCCTGGGCCAGGAGCAGATGCCTGGCCAGCTTTATCCCTTCTTCGTGTAGGTGTAGTGAGGCCCAAATCACGTCGTAATATTTTGGTAGCTGCAGTGAGGCTTCCCCTTTCTCTCTTCCGTTCTGGTGCTGGAGACGCTTGTGGTGGTTGACTGACAGAGCTTGCGGGAGCTTTGTTTTCAGCCTTGGTAGATCCGTTTGCAGCCTGTTTATTCGCGGCCTTTACGGCATCCTTAACAGCAACATCCTTGGCTGCCTTGTCCTTTTTCTGCTTCTCGGAAGTTGACTTGTCTGCACGGCTGAGGAGCTGTTTCTTCCCGATCGACTTTTCATTTTTGCTCTCTTTGGCAGCAGCTGAGCGGGCCTGCTTGGCCGCTTTTGCAGCAGCAACCTCCTTTGCCTTGTTTGCCTTTTTCTCTCTTAGATATTGGATGAGTGGGGTGATCGTTGGTTTTTCTACTTTATCTGCTGCCTCGGCCGTCTCTTCCTCGGACGGCTTGGTGACTGGGTTGGTCAAACTCTCGAGGAAGGCTATGAATTCGGCATCCTGGTCGATAGTGCCTACTCGAGCATCGTTTCGAACTTTTCCACTGGGCACACGGGAAAACGGGGCATATTCCAGGGTCGGCGGTCCAAGTAGGGCGGAATCATTGAAGGTATTTCGAGCGTCGTGAAATGTGGTTTGGCGAATCACATCCGAGAGTTCGGGGATCGTTACTGACGACGTAACTCGTAGATACGCCCTTCCGGGACGTGACGGTTTCGACGGGCTAAACGCTCAAGAAAGACACCGCTGTTAGACATAGATAACGGCCTTGGTCAACATGGAACACTGACTCGGTAGAAACCTTCCCCTCCTTGAAGAGAAACCAGTCGACTTTCCCACGTCCAACTTTCCAGTAGTCTCCCAGCGCAGTCTCGAACTCAGCCTGCGTCAGGCCGGGGGGCAGACGTCTCACATGCAGCTTTAGACGGGGGGCATTTCCTTTGCTGGAGTGGCTCTTGGATGATGGTGTGGGCGGAGGTGCAGCTTTCTGCGTCGCTGCCGGGTTGATAGCAAGGACCCCCGGAGACGAAGCCTTCTGCTGATTCTTTTGCGACATGGTGTTCTCGACAGCAGTCTATAAGAGGCTTGGAATATGCCAGGTTTCCCCCTCCAGCCTCGTCTCTTGTACGCTGTCTGATGGATGGATGAAATGTGTGCACCAAACGGCTGTTCGATGACATAAAGGCTGGATCGTCGTCAAGCGGCAAAGCTTAGTCACGTGATACTCATTCTGCCCGCCGAAGGTTCCAGCCGCCAGCGAGCGTTAACTCGCTACTCCCGATGCGGACGTCAATGACGATTGTTAAACGCCTCGTTGCCGCCGCTCTGTTGACGTCGTCTGCTCCAGCGACATCAGACATGGCGGGATGGGAGCTGGCGGCGGCATCGTCGAGTCTCCCAGGCGAGACCATGCTCCAGGGCCATGCTCATGATGAAGGGCGCGCGTTGGCCGGCTAGTTAGCCCACTTTCGTCTGTCTCCTCAGTGAGATCCAGGGTTGCCGAGCTGCCTCTTTTATCTAACGAGCAACGAGCCATCTGCCCTGCCTCGGCCACGGCGCCCTTTGTGCGACCAGATCGGTCTCTGGAGCGCCTTTGCAGGCTCGCTGGGCGTTGAAGATGCAGCCGAGCATGTTTGAGCATGTTTTCGCACCTTTGGTTTTGCCCTTTCTCTTAACTAACTCGCTGACTAGTTATCGGCGCAGTGGAGTTGGCGCAGGCGGTTGTTTGTCCTGTTTTTTTTTTTTTTCTTCGACGGTCACGCCAATGATCAATCTATAAGAGAAAAAGCTATATATATAACTATAGCCGGCCAGCCACCAACCTGCACACGGTATATGACTTCTTCTGGCCGCCGGCTCCTTTTTTTTTTCTCCCCTTTCATCTACCAGTTGCTCGCAACCAAAACACGCACGCACACAGGCAAGTAACCAAAGTACCACGCCTGCGAAGATGGATATGACCATGGCAATGACCAGCAACATGCCCATGCCGACCGGCACCCATGATATGCATCATGGAGGACATGGAATGCCTGCAATGGATCATGGAGCTCACGGCGGCATGGACCACTCGAATCACGGTATGGGCCAGTGCAAGATATCTGTAAGTCCATATACTCATCCCGCGCGTCTATCAAACCACTAGCTTCCCCTGCTCATATAAACATTTTAGATGCTTTGGAACTGGAATGTCATCGACGCATGTGAGCACCCTTTTCTCTGTTAACAGATCCCGGTCTGTCACGAGCAACCCCTTCTTACGATGTGACGGGATAGGCTTCATCTCATCATCATGGCGAATCACATCCAGGGGGATGTTCGCCGGTTCATGTATCGGTGTGATCCTCCTTGTCATGTCTCTGGAGTTCCTCCGTCGTCTAGGACGCGAGTTTGATAAACATATCGCGGGCCAACCATCTCTGTTCAACAAACTCGGCTTCGGAACTTCCACCATGGCTGCTGCAAACTCGCATCCAGTAGGCAGTGAATTCACCGACGATCCTTCCAGCTCCAAGCCGACGGATGCCAATGGATCATCCAAGCTCGTCGGCGGACGACGTTCGCCAACGCTCTTACAGCACACGCTTCGATCCCTGCTGCATATGGTACAGTTCGGAGTAGCATATTTTGTGATGTTGCTGGCCATGTACTACAATGGATTTTTCATCATCTGCATTCTCATTGGAGCATTCCTGGGCCACTTTGTCTTCTCCTGGAAGAGCAAAGATAAAAGGTGAGCTTTCAATCCCCATTATTTAACCTTTTCTGTCCCCCCCCCTAAAAATAGTCAAAAATATCTTGCCCTGTCGTCCGCGCCTGGTCTGGCTAACGAGTTTCCTTTCAAGCGACGCATGTGAGATCACCGTTTGCTGTGGTTGAGGGGAATCGGATTGCAAAGCGAAATTAAAAATGGCCCTCAACCCATGTTCGCTGTTCGCTACAGACCCACTGTTCATGATTTTCATGGGACAAGAAAAAAAAAAAAAAAAAAAAGAGATGCTCGATACCCGTCCCTGCCATGCATCTTGGCCTGGTCACCATGGTTTTCAGAGCCAATTTATGTATGGATGACCTTTTTCCTCGAGAAAATATGAGATATTAATGTAGACTTAAGACAGAAGAAATTCTCCATTCGGATATGACAACGATTAATATATTCTTTTTAAAAAAATTCTATAATGACATGCCTATAAATAAAAAGCCCCTTGGTACGCGCGAGCATGTACTCCAGGTATCAACCATGCTTAAAAAGTAACTCCAAATAGCCTCAAGTATCCATAAAGTAATAATAATATGACAGTAATAATATTAACAAGAATAGAACAGTTCCACCTGGGCATCGACTTTCTAAGAAATGCGTACATTCCTCCATACATCGTTCGTTACCGATCGTCACAACAAAAATGCTTATATGTAGTTAGTTAGAGTTCTTCCGTCTCTGCGTATTGAGCTACCGCTTTTGTTTGAAGCGAGGCGGCGATGGCCTTACCCACCCCATCCCCTCGAATACCTTGCCTATTCGCTTGCACTGGCTCGGAAGCTCACGCGAGCTTTTATGCGCAGTCATTGGTTTTGGGACAACGGCGATCCCGGCAAGTTGTTTCAGGATAACGTCATCTTCAGGCCGAGAAAAGTAAACAAGTGAGTAGCGAGGACTGCTGGCTTGCATGCCGGGCACAGCACATACACGATGTACGTTTGCTCGGACGCCGCCTTCCGTAAGTTTGGCGATCTGTTCGCCCATTAAGATGATGCAGTGGCCAGGAAGAGGATTGGCGGGTATCCAGTTGGCAGGGGGATTGGGACCACCCGAGAAGTCTATTGTGGGTTCCGGAGATGGTGTGGGATTAGTGGTGAGAGGCGTAGTGGCAGGAGTCGTGGTTGTAGTGGTTAATGGATTGTCCCTGGGTATGGGGAGGTTGTGGAGTGTAGAGTCTGCCTGGGGCGAACGGAACTGCAGTCCACCCGATTGGTTGAATATCAGTGTGACGCTATTTGAATCAGAATGTTCATCCAGCAAGACATCGTTCTCTGGCGGCGGGCGTGCTTCTTTGCTTGCCTGCAGCTTAATCCACCGTATTTGGTCACCGCTGTTTGCGTCGCGACGGTGAATGTTTTTCAAGGACTCCGGCGGTAGGTCCAAGGCTGAGGCCAGACGAGAGAGTATAAGGGATATTATAGCGTGGGAGTTTCGGATATAGGTTTGTATTAGAGGGAGTGACGATTGTATAGGCTGAGGTTGAGATTGGGGCACTTTTGACGGACATTGAATGCCCAATATTTCGTCCTTTGAGACGGTGTAGAATTCTTTGAAGTCAAGTGCTCGGTTGCGGTATCCTTTATATCTGTAGGCAACTCTGTTAGCTATGATATAATACTAGGCAGACACGATATATGTAGATCTCTTTCTTACCCGTAGTATCCGCCAAACTTGACCATATCATATTCCTTCTTTTCGTCCTCTGGAAGATTGAAGACATCTCTCCCCAGACCAAATAACCTGTCTGCATCGGACATGACATCCTCACCAAGATCGGCTACCGTTAGGTCTAGGTAGAAGCCGCCAAGCTCCCTACATGCCAGTAGAAGACGATCAGCTTCAGCAGCATCATTTGCAATAAGCCGAGCAAGCGATATTTTAGCTGGCGTGGAGGTATGCTGGTGATTCCTATCCAGTGACTGTCTTTCTGTGCCCTCGGAGGATAGAGACGAAGAGGAGAAGTTAAAATCTTTTTCGATTTCGAAGGCCTTTTGCTGATATTGGTCGAGATGATGCTGTTTTCTTGACCGCGAGGCCTTCCGAACCCAGGTCAAAAACTGGCATTGTGAGTTAGACACCATGGCTGCAACCGTCCACGAAGCAAGAAAGACAACGAGACAAAACGCATCATAATGCGATGGACGAAGAGGGAGGAAAAAAATATCCCAAATTTCAATTCCAGAATATTATCATGAATCCACACCGCAAAGATGACATAAAAAAAAATCAGAAGCGACTCGACCCTCGGCGCTTGTCTGAGTAGAGAAGTGGAGCGAGGTTTGACATTCGGATGTCGCAGTTCACGAGTAACTATTTTTTCCCCGTCCTTTTTTTTTCTTTCACCTCCCTCTTTTCGCGGGCTGGCACTCCATATATCAGATGCATGTACATGTCCCTCCCTCCCTTTCAAGGATCGGAGGTGGATACTTGTATCACGATGCATGGAGGGAGAGGTGATAGGAAGAGAGGCCGGTTTCCTTGACTAGTTGGGTTGGTGATACTGACGTCGCAAGGCTGGGGGCTTGCATGGAGTAGAACCACGTTTTTTTTTTCTTGTCCGCCGGGGTTGCCTCTCGTTGAGTGGGCTGAACGTTTATGCGACTGGGGCTCCCTTCACTAGGCACACACTCTAGTTCAGCCACCGGCGACCAGCAGAGAAATAGATGAAGAAAAATGCCCCCGCTGGTCTGTAACAAGGGCTTGCCACCCCAGCACCAGAACAACGCGAAGGCCTGCCACGAGACGACGCTTATATCTCGCTAGCATTAAGGACCAGGGGGAGGGAACGTTTCCTCCGAACACGAGTAAACAGCCTCACGAGCATGGCTAAACCCAGATACGCTGCTGATCTGCTGTTCTGTCGTCCTCTCGCTGTCTTCCAGCCCTTTCTTTCGCTGGCGTCGCTTGACCGTCGTTGGAAAATCCGAAAGTGGAAAAGCTAAAAATTACGCTTAATTATTTAAAGTTCTTCTAGAAAAACGGGCGAATGGAAAGCGATGACTAAGCACAACGTCAGAAGAAAACGACGAAGCAGGCAAAAGACGAGGATTGGAAGACCAACAACAAGCACCGAAGACGAACCAGGCACAGACGGCGGCGAGGTCGACGTCAGCAGCAGGCAAGAAGCAAGAAGCGCGGAGCCCCCTGACGGGCCTTTTTCGGCAGACGAAGAGCGACGAGATACGAGATAAGACAGGACAACCATCCCGAGCAGCTGAGCTGCCACGTCGATGACTGTTGTGCCTCTCTCTGTGGTTGAGTCCCCACGATGGTTGACCCGTCAGTCCCCCAGCCTGGTCCGGCGCGACTGAAGCCCAATGCCGGCCCAGATGAGTGGCTAGAGGCAGCTAAAAACTGCAAATACTTGTCCGAGCACCACATGAAGCAGTTATGCGAGCTGGTCAAGGAATACATGATGGAGGGTATGCAGCCATCGCCCACCCACACCCACATGAAATTCTATCAAAGTCGATCGCCCAGCTAACTAGCCAGAATCCAACATTCAACCGGTTTCCACTCCGGTGACGATATGTGGTGACATACATGGCCAGTTCTACGACTTACTCGAGCTTTTCCGCGTAGCCGGTGGGATGCCCGGTGACACTCGTCCTGCCGCCCCTTCCACCCAAGCACCGATAATAACATCCGAAGACATCGAGCCTCCGTCCACCATCACAGATCCGAAATTAAAGCGAAGGCTACGGAAGAGTTCACCGCCCAACTCTGTAATTGAGGATGATGGCGACGAAGAGACGGGCGGCCAAGCAACGGAGTCAAAGGGAGATAATGAGGCCGGGGAAGACAAGAGCGCTTCTCCCATCGGCAACTTCATCTTTCTAGGCGACTATGTGGATAGAGGGTATTTTAGCCTGGAAACGCTGACGTTACTGCTCTGTTTGAAAGCACGGTATCCGAACAAAATCACTCTTGTGCGGGGAAATCATGAGTCGAGGCAGATCACGCAGGTGTACGGCTTTTATGACGAGTGTGTACAGAAATACGGCAATGCATCGGTATGGAAGGCATGTTGTCAGGTGTTTGACTTTATGACTTTGGGCGTTATTGTTGATGGCAAGGTGTTGTGTTTACACGGTGGGCTGAGCCCGGAGATTCGAACGCTGGATCAGGTGCGTATCGTAGCGAGGGCGCAGGAGATTCCGCATGAGGGTGCATTCTGTGATCTTGTCTGGTCTGATCCAGATGAAACCGAGGATCTAACATGGGCCGTCAGTCCTCGTGGAGCTGGTAAGATGACTTTCTCTTGTCTTCTCTGCTGCTTTTCATCATAAGGAACAAAGGTTGCTAACTAATGGTGCTAGGCTGGTTATTTGGTAGCCGAGTAGCCGACGAGTTCTGCGCAGTCAACGACCTTAATCTGATTGCCCGAGCACACCAGCTTGTCAACGAAGGATACAAATACCATTTCGACAGCCAGGCCATGGTCACGGTCTGGAGTGCACCGAACTACTGCTACCGCTGCGCCAATATGGCGAGTGTATGTGAGGTGCGAGAAGACCTGAAGCCGGTCTTCAAGCTCTTCGCTGCCGTGCCAGCGGAGATGAGACATGTTCCTGCCTCCCGGCCGCAGAAAGCAGAGTACTTCCTTTAAATGTTCTTTTCGCCATGACTAGGTATAAACCTTTTAACCACTATTCGAGAATAGGCGGGTATTGGGCATGGGTTGGCGTTTTGATCTGTTTTCTTTTTTTTTTTCCCCATCCTTTTCTGTTTCTTTTACGAGTATATGAGCAAAAACATATCATGAATCTATCTAGGATGCGTGTGGTCCGTGCTAAGAGTTAGATGCTAGCATGCATTTGCTGCCGCCTCGGGAGGGAGATGGTTTTACTTGAGTTTATTTACAGGACCAAGAAGGACATTATGCATGGATGGGGGGGGTGAAGATGATTCATTTGATTCATTTCATTGCATTTTGGCTAATTCTTTTTTTGGAATAAAAAACACCCCAGTACCTGGTCGTATACACGGCATGACAGTCAATTTAGCATACTTCTACTTAACTCTTCCGTTTAACCGAACATGGCGTCACCGAGGCGGATGCGCACGGTCTTGATCTGGGTGTAGTTGTCGAGAGCGTATTCTAGACGGAAGTTAATAATTATACTTTTGGCTAACGCAAGGGGGTGGGAAAAGTTGATAAGCTACGTACCTCCCAACTCACGGCCAATACCGCTCTCCTTGAATCCACCGAAGGGAGACTGGTAGGAGATGAGGTTGTAGCAGTTGACCCAGACGGTTCTACAGTTGTTAGCATGCTTCCTATATTTTAAGTCATAAAAGGTACGTGAAAAGAACCAAACTTACCCAGCCTTGAGGGCGTTGGAGACACGGATGGAGGTGTTGAGGTCCTTGGTGTGGAGGGCAGCAGCAAGACCGTAAGAGGAGTCGTTAGCAATGCGAATGGCGTCCTCTTCGCTAGAGAACTTCTGGACAGTGCAGACTGGTCCGAAGATCTCCTCCTTGACGATCTTCATGTCATCGGTACATTCGCTGAAGATGGTTGGCTGGATGTAGTAGCCCTCGTTTCCGTGGCGCTCACCACCAACCTCGACCTTGGCACCGGCCTTCTTGCCCTCCTCGATGTAGCCCATGATACGGTCGAACTGGAGCTGAGAGATCTGGGGGCCCTGGAAGGTGTCTGGCTTGAATGGGTCGCCGACCTTGTTCTGGTTGGCACGCTCCTTGAAGCGGGCCATGAACTTGTCGTAGATGCCCTCCTGGACGAGGATACGGGAACCGGCACAGCAGCACTGGCCGTGGTTGTAGTAGATACCGAAGTTGACCCAGCTGATGGCATTGTCAATGTCGGCGTCGTTGAAGACGATGTTGGGGCTCTTTCCACCGAGCTCGAGGGTGACCTTCTTCAGGTTAGACTTGGCGGCGGCCTGGAGGATCTGGCGGCCAACGACGGTGGAGCCGGTGAAGGCAACCTTGTCGATGTCCATGTGGGAGGAGATGGCGGCACCGGCAACACGGCCAAAGCCAGAGATGACGTTGACAACACCGGCGGGGAAACCAGCCTCGACGATGAGGTTGCCGACGTAGAGACCGCTGAGGGGGGTCTGCTCTGCGGTCTTCATGACGATGGAGTTACCGGTGGCCAGGGCCGGGCCGATCTTCCAGGCAAACATGAGCAAGGGGAAGTTCCAGGGGATGATCTGGCCGCAGACGCCGACGGGCTCGTGGCGGGTATAGGTGAAGGTCTCGTGGTCGGTGTCGATGACTTTGCCCTCGACCTTGTCGGCCCAGCCGCCGTAGTATCTGAGGCACCCAGCAGCGTTGGTGACGTCTGCCTTGGCCATGGACAAGGCCTTGCCGTTGTCGAGGGCCTCGATGGCGGCAATGGTCTCGATGTCCCGCTCGAGCAGGTCGGCGAGCTTGGTCAGCATGCGGCCCCTATCGCTGGGTGTGACTTTTCTCCAGGGACCCTCGACGGCAGCACGGGCAGCCGCAACTGCAGCGTCGACGTCCTTCTCGGTAGCTTCATGGACGGCACAGATGACCTTCTCATTGTGAGGGTTGATGGTCTCGAAGGTCTTGCCCTCGGCGCCCTTGACGTACTTGTTGTTGATGAACCTGTCCTGCCCGTCAGTATATACAAACAAGCTCTCTCAAGCACCATGAAAACAAAACTTACAGGCCGAGCGGCTGCTCAAAGGTGGCGGTGGGCGTCTCGATCTTCTGCGTAAGGGCCATGATTGCTGCTGATGCTGGGAGTGAGATGGTGAGGATGTAGTTGTTGAGATGAAGAAGAAGAGGGAGAAGAGGGAGATGATGAAGAAGAAGAGGAAGACGGAGGTGGAGGCGGAGGTGGTGGGAAGGGACCAGGCCAGGAAGTGGGGTCGGGCGGTGTTATAAAAGGTCGTCCCCCTCGCTGGCCCCTTCCAATGATGCCCGGGCGTCGGCCTATGGCGAGGTATGCGCGGGAATGCCGGCCCATGCAGCGCCGTGGAGGAGCCGTGGAAGAGCCATGGCAGGGTACCTCGCGGCCCAGCCAAAGCACCGCGGCCCCGCATGTACCTTCGCATTCCCCCTCCATCGCCCGGCCATCGTCCTGCATAGCTCTGCATAGCTCTGCATAGTTCTGCATGGCTCTGCATGGCCCTCTGTCGCTCTGTATGGCTCGCGGTGAGAGAAGAGGGAGGAAAGTAGGTCGCCTGCGCTGTCCGTCCCCCTCGTCTTCCATGCCATGTCACTCTTCTTGTCCTCCCATGTCCTCCCATGTCCTCCTGTCCGTGAAACCGCCTGAAACCCGGCCGATAACCAGGCAGGAGAACCTGACCAATCTCGAGCACCAGCGGGCTGGCGATAGTCAGAGATAGTCAGAGATTAGCCTGCGATGGTCTGAGATGGGCTCCAGCTCTCCGGCGGCAACAGCGCCAGTGAGCTGTCGTTCGGCATCTCGCTCGGCGTCGCTCTCGCCGACTCGGCTTTCCTCCAGGTACTTCGCTGTGCTCGCCGGTGAGAACTGCGATAAGGATATGTCAGCAACATCTCTTAGCCGGCGATCCTGCGGCCACCCGCGGCTGTCATCATGGATCTCCCCATGGATTCTCGTCATGGATGTCTTCATGGGGGGTGTCTGTCTTCAACCAATGTTAGTCTCTCTTAAGTATCGAAACATGGGGGTTGTCAATGGAAGTAGACTATGTGTGCGTGGCCAGAAAGAAGCCCATCACTCTCGTTCGAGTTCTGTGCTATGATGACACACTACTACTACTACTACTAGTTACGGAGTGTTGTTAGCCGAATGACACTGTCCCAGCTATGCTTTATTTTGTTTTTCTCTATTTAACTGGTTTGCCCTACTTGAAGCTGACCTTATCCTGCCTTCGCGAGGACTACAATAATAGAGGAAGTTCTTCAAGATTCATGCTCCAATAAGTGCAGCTACTTGACTACCAATTAAAACAAACTAAGATCCCTGAATGCGCTGAAGATCGAGCTCCTGCCCCGCCATGCTGACTAACTCCATGATGACTAAGTCTTTTGATGACTAAGATACTTCACTGACTAAGCCGACGCCTACTCTTCTACCACTAGCTGGCTCTTTAGCCCTTCATAGCTGTAATGGCCGAAGGGAAACTATCGCGCCCTCGTCTGCGCCCCGATCCACTTCACGTGACCACGACCTTTGACGCCTGGTTCGAATCCTAGAGTCGCGACTTTTATTCCTCGGAGTAAAGGTTCTCCCGCACTCGTGCTGAGTAATCCACGAATGGCTGCGGCGCGCTAAGACATGGAAGAGACGCTTGAGGGAAGCAATTCTGCAGAGGCCTTCCACTCGGGGATGGCGGCACCAGATCACGTCGGCGTGCGGGTCGCGGGGAGGACATTTGGCAGTTGACTTTTTTTTTACCCTTTTTATTATTATATTAGGGGGTAGGGGGATTATTGTTATATATTCAGTATGTCTCTACTTTGTGTATTATTATTTTGTCACTGGGTCAGATACAAATGTAAGTATGTTGCTGCCTAGATTGAGTCGGCTTCGGAACTAAAGATTGGTAAGCGAGAGCGGCTGAAGGATGGCTGGCAGGGGCAGTACCCCTGGCTAGTGAGGTCAAGACGGAACATTTCTTCGGACGAACCTTCCTTCAAAGCGGACGGGCTGGAGGTCGACCCCGACACGGGCGAACTTGCTGTCCGTCTTTGGCATAGATGGGCATATTATTGAACAGTCTGGAGTACAGGACAGGTATACACCATGTAGTATTGCGGAGGGAGGGAGAGGTATATAAAGAAGCACCTCCTCTGCCATAGGTAGCATTACTATCACCATCAAAATCAACAATAAGAACATCAACATCAATATCAATATCAATATCATCAACTATACAAACTATACCATCCAAGATGCCTCAATTCACCTTCTACGCCCACCCCATCGCCACGGCACCAGACCGTGTTCAGCTCGCCATCGATGAGGTCGGCTTCACAGACTACGAGCGCATCACCGTTGACATTCCCAACAAGGAGCAGAAGGTAGGCCCTACACAACACTAGGTACTTAAGTGTATGTATATAACTAACAGCTTGAAGACTCCCGAATACCTCGCCCGCAATCCCTTCGGCAAGGTACCTACCATCGTCACCTCAGATGGCATCACCATGTACGAGTCCCGCGGCATAGCCCGCTACCTCTGCAGCTGCTACAACTTCGACCTCCTGCCCAACCCCAACGACAACGCTGCCGTCGCCCTCTTCGAACAAGAATACTCCTGTGAAACCGCCTGCTTCGACACTCCCGTCTCAACCGTCCTCTACGAGACAGCTTTCAAGCCATTGCTAGGCCTGGAGGTCGACCATGCTTCCTTGGAGAAGAACCAAAAGGCCCTCAACGGATACCTTGACGTCGCTGACTCGATCTTCTCCAAGACCGGCAAGAAGTTCTGGGCCGGTGACAAGTTCACGCTGGTCGATATCAACTATATCGTTCCACTCGCTAGGATGTTTGAGCGCGGACAGGGTGATGTGATTACCTCCAGACCTGCTCTCAAGGCATGGTGGGAGCGTTGCAACGAGAGGCCTGCCATCAAGGCTTTCATCGCCAAGGTGCCGAATGTCGATGAGCTTATGGTCCAGTTCAAGCAGAAAGCAGAGGAAAAGCTGTACTTAGCTGGTTATCTCGGATTTACCCACTAGCATATAGATAGAATAGGTAGCCACATTAATAGAGTGCTCTGACTACCTATCATTATTCCTTGGATCCTTGTTGTCATTTGTCATCAATGTTTGTGTTGTCGTTGGTCGTTCCTTCCCTGTCGACAAAATAAACATTAAGTTAACCAAAATTAGGGTTTTAGCCGTTAACTCTAACTAAACATAGGGTTGGTTTCAAGCGCCCAGCAACCCGCTGCCGTCTCTGTGTAATAACTTACTTAAGTATCTCTGTGTATAACTTACTGTCAGGATGTAGCTTAGTCATCTTGCACCCGTATAAGGGGCTGCAAATTCTATATATAACTACACCTAATCAAGCTTATTACTATTACTAATAATAATATCTATATTACGCTTAAATTACTTAAACTAATTATTTATCTTTATCTACTACTATTATTTTAATAGTTATAAGCTTAGCTAATACTTAATAAGGTATATAATAATATATTATATATTAACTTTTTTATACTAACTATCTTTATAAAATAGTAGTAATATTAATATTAATAACTTATCTAATTTTAATAAGATAGATAAAAATACTAAGACTCTTAATATTACTATTCTAAAGTCTAAAAGGGATTAGGATATCTAATATAGAATAATATATAGCTTTAAAAGGGTAAAGAGGATATAGAATCTAATAAAATCTAACTAAGAAGGTAAATTAGCTTTTTAAATATAGCCTAAGCTACTATAAAGACTACCCTAAAATATAGATACTAAAATGAAAGAGGAGTATAAACTAGATCTAGTAGAGTAGAAGAAACTAATAAAGTACTATAAAAGGGAATAATAGATATTAAGTAAGTTTTAAAATTAATTAATTTCTAGTATATAATACTTTATTATAAAGAGACTAATAATAGAAGAATATTTCTATATTATTCTTAAAACTCTAAAGAAATACTTCTATTTAATAGAAAAAAATAGATAGAGAAATATATAAGACTATTAAATATTTTTAATAAAGTTTCTATAGATAAAAAATATTAATTACTAGCTTTAAAAGTAGAAGAATATATACTAAAATATAAAGAAGCTTAAATTAATTACTAAAGAATAAATAATTAATAAATTTATTTAAATTAATAAATAGATAAACTATATTTATATAATAATATAGGTAAATTAAGATATTTAAAGTATATTTTACTAGATTATTAATAAATTCTATAGATACTATAATATAAAGCTAACTATATATAAAATAAAATATTAAGTAGCTTTTCTATTATCTACTTCTTTATTAATACTATTTAGACTAATACTATAAGGCTAGCCTTAGTAGTAAAAGAAAATTCTAACTTATATTTATAGAATTATTTACTAATATACTAAATATAGTTATCTAAATAAGGATATAAGGATAAAAGAATAAATAGAAGACCCTAAAATAAGATAGAAGGTAGATAAAGCTCTAAAAAATAAGTTTAAAAAGGTAAATATCTAAAAAATATTATAAATATATAAAGTTTATTAGAAGAAAATAAATAATACTAATTTTATAAATTTTATAATAGAGAATAATACTAAAGATACTACCTTAAGCCTTTCTTTTATTATATTTATTACTTTAAATACTAATATATCTTTAACTATATTAGCTCTCTTAATAGTATCTAACTTCTTACTAAAAAATAGTATAGTTTATAACTTAATAGTAATAATATATATAATTAATAATAGTAACTAATTTAATATACTTAAGCTATATAAGGGAGTTATTTTAATTAATACTACTAAAATTAAGATATATAGAGTTAGAATAACTAATATCTAGCTTATAATACTAGATAGTAAGTAAAAATAAGGATAGTTTAAGAATACTTAGTATATTTCTAGCTTCTATACTAGTTTAGTATCTAATCTATAAATAAAAAAGAAAGGACTTTTTTATAATAGTAAGACTAAATATATTAGAAAAGGGGAAAGTAGAGAAATTATAGCTAAAATATAAAGAATTAATAGCTTATTTATTATTAAATATAATACTCTACTAATAATAAATATAGCTTTTATATTCTTTTATATATTTAAAAAGAGTACTATAAATAAAGCTTTTTAGTATAAATAACTTAATTATTTTAGTAATAAAACTACTAAATACCTTAAAGTAATCTCTAATAATATTAAAGTTATTTATTTAAAGCTACTAACTTCTAAAATTAGAGATCTTAAATTAGTTTATAAAGCTTATATTAGCTTAAAGTTAAAATATTAAATATTTTAAAAAATACTTATAATAAAAGTAATAGTATTCTTTTAATACTTATATATTAACTTTATCTAGATTTAGTTTAAAGAATATAATAAGAATAAATAAATTACTTACTTCTTTTATAAAATAATAAAATAGTATAGAGTTATTATATTAATAAATAAATTAGTTATTTTATATAATTATTAATATAGTAATATATATTAAGTAATAATTTACTTATAAAATCCTTATTATTAGAACTAATATTAAATAATTAATTAGTAATATTTTTTAAGATTAGACTAGAAGTTAAAGTATTACTATTAAATAGTCTACTAAATATATATTAAAGTAGAATAATACTATAGAATATTTAAGTAAAATATTAATATAAATAGTAAAAATACTATAAATAGAGGCTAAACTCTTAAGAAAACTCTAGAATAAACTTATATATATTATAGTCTATATTTTAAATAAACTACTAATATAGATATTAGACTAGAAGTTACTACTAACTTATTTAAAAGAATATTTTATAAATAGAAACTCTTTAAGCCCTATATTACTAATATTAATATTTCTAATTTATTTATAAATTATTAGCTATAAAGCTTATATTAAAGATTCTAAAATTAAATAAAGTAAAAAGTTTAAGTTTTAAGCTTATATTAGGTACCTTATTAGTTATAAATTAATAAATATTTTTAAAATCTAGATATTATAATTAGAATATATAATATACTTCTAAAATATAGAATTTAATAAAATTAAAATATTTAACTTAGATAGAAAACTATTAAATAAGTAGCTTATTAATTATTTAGAAGAGATAATAAATATAATTAAAATAATTAAAAACTACTTAATAGTAGTACTAATATATAGTATAGAAAGTAATTAATTAACTACTTAAAAATTTACTATAGAGCCTCTTATTAAGCTTAAATTAATATTAGTAGTATTAAATAAAGCTAGTAAAAACTCTATTTCTATACTATAAATTAATATAAATTTAAAATTTAATATTAAACTAGATTAATTAATTTAATTAGCTTTACTAAACCTAATACTAAAATTTAAAGAGGAATAGTTTATTATAGGAGATAAAGCCTCTAACTTAGAGTTAAGAATTAATAAATTAGTAAATTTATAGTAAAATTAGACTCTTAAGAACTAATTATTAGATATAATCTCTAGATTATTTAAAATACCTCTATTAAAACCCTTAAGACTCTTAAAATTAATAAAAGTAGATTAATTTATAAATCTTCTAATAAGTAATATTATTAAAGATAAATAAATATAGAAATCTTCTAAATATACTATAGGCCTTCTAATAGTTATAAAACTACTAATATAAATCTACTATACCTTCTTTATAGAAATACTATATCTTTCTAAGTCTATAAATAAACTAATATAATCTACTCTTTTACTACTACTAAAGAATTAGTAAGAAATACTTAAATACCCTTATAAGAAGGAATTTATTAAAGTAGTAAAAGTAGAATAAAATAAGATAATAGAAAGAAATATATTTAAACTAATACTAATACTTAAAAATAAGTAAGTTTTACTACTTTACTAGGTATTTATATATAAATTTAATATTAATAGTAGTTTAAAAAAGTTTAAAGCTAAATTTTATATATATAGAAACTTATAATTAAAAGATAAAAAAAATATATATATTATAATACTAGCTATTAAATTAATAAGAGCTCTAATAGCTATAATAGCTACTTTTAATCTTAAAATATAGTAAGGTAATACTATTAATATATTTCTAAACTTATTCTTTAATAAAATTATCTATTATACCTTTTCTAATAAATTTAAATAATAAAGATAAATAATATATCTACTTAAGGCTCTTTATAACTTATAAAGGAGTCCTTTATTCTAATTAAATACTTTTATTAATACTTTTTATAAATTTAGCTTTAAACTTATTTTAAATAAATTATATCTTTTTATAAATAGTAAAATTTATATCTTTTTCTTTATTAATAATATTATTATTATCTAACTCTAATATTATATTTAATAAACTATAGAAACTATAATCTATATTAAGAAAATTTTTAAAATATAGAATTTTAATATAGCTAGCTAGTTTCTTAATATTATTATTAAATAAAATTATAATATAGATAAACTTTAGTTAAATTAATAAATATATATTAAAAAGATTATTAAATATTACTATCTAGAATATAGTAAAAAAGCCTTAATATTATTATTAAAAAATATACTTATAAAATATAAAGAATAAGTAATATCTAAATAAATATATAAATATTAATAAAAGATAGATTTAGTTTTCTATATTATTATTATTATTTAATTAGATATTATTTTTATAATAAGTAAGCTTATATAGTTTTTAAAAAATCTAAACTAATTATACTTTAAATAAATAAATAAATTTATTTACTATTTATAAAATACTAAAAATCTATTTATTAAATATAATAATATCTATATCTATAAATTCTTATATAAATTTAAGATATTTAAAATCTTAAGTAATACTATATATAGTAATAACTTATCTACTAAATAAAGCTTAGAAGGTTATCTTTTTAAGTTATTTAATAAACTAATTAATTAGAAGATAACTTTATAATAAAATATAACTATATTAACTACTAAGATAGAGCTTATTATCTTAATATATATAGTAATATAACTAAAATAGTAAAAATACTTCTTTAAGTAAATATACTTTAATATTAGTTAAATACTTAATATCTACTATAATAATAAATAAATAGTTAATTTTATAAATAAGAATAGTATATTAATTAATACTAAGTTTAGATATATTAATATTTATTAATACTAATTATATAAATAGATCTAATATAGTAAAATTAATATTACCTAGATTCTAACTAATTAAATACCTATAGATAGCTTTATTAAGCCTCTTATAGCCTAATAGTATAAGGAATTTATTTAGTAGTTTAGCCTAATTAATTATTTAATTAAGTAGTACTTAAATTATTTAAATCTATAATAAAAATATAGCTAGAATCTATTTTAAATTTCCTAATTAGGAATAGAATAATACTTTTTCTTTATTTCTTAGTACTAGAATACTAAATTAAAATATTTATAATATCTAGCTATATATATTTACTTCTATATTTTATTACTTTTAATACTTATTTTACTCTTTATTTTTATTAAATAAACTAGAATAAGTACCTAATAAGGTTAAGTAATTAATTAGTAATAGAATAGCTACCTAAAAAGATTAATAAAGAGGTTACCTATTTAAATCTAAATATTATTATAGGAGGAATTTAATAACCTTAAGGAGTTTATAAATACTATAATACTAATTATTATAGAACTTTATTTTAATTTTTACTTTATATTATTAGTTATTTATACTTATTATATCTTTTTTTAACTTATATTTTTCTATTCTAGAAGTTTTATAGCTTTATTTTATTATCTTTTTATATATATTTAGTTTTTATATAGCTATAAGCTAAAAGAGTATATTAGGATATAGCTTAGTTATCTTATATCTATATAAGGGGCTATAAATTCTATATATAACTATACCTAATTAAGCTTATTACTATTACTAATAATAACATCTATATTGCGCTCGAATTGCTCGAACCAATCATTTATCTTCATCTGCTGCTGTCATTCTGACACTTACTTAAGTAGTACCCAAAGCATCTTCCGCCCGTGAAGGAACTATTCATGTATTTGGATCAGGAGAGCTACAGAGGCAAATGGTTTATAATATAGGGTACGGAGTATTATTATTACCTTAACATCTCGACTATTGGTATTAGCTATTAAGTACTGTCACATGCATGGGACTTAGTCAGCTCTCGACCTCCGACTATCCAGCTCAACTTCATCGCCAATAATAATTGGCTGCTATGTCCATTCATTCCTTCATGACCAATCATCATCATGGTTTATTTCCTTTACTGCAGGTTCCAATGGCCACAACAAGTTGTCAGCGAGCTTTTGACTGGAGACCTCGCCTTTTTTCCGGTACCTTTCCTGCTCTCTATTCCTCGGCTCACGAAACGCGCCAAGGGTTGTCCTCAACAGTGGCAAGGCGGTGCGTATCCTTATGCGCTTCGAGCCATCCCCGAATAGTGGCCACCGTGCGACGGATATTCTTGTGGTCGTAATAATGGGTGGCTACAAACCCATAGATCAGACCATCAACACCGACCTCCAGCATCTTGTAAACATGACTCTTCCTGGTAAAGGATGAAACCGTCCACCCAAACACTTTGGCAAATGCGTGTGACGCCTTGCCATCGCGAAGTTGTGCGCAAATACCACGGCCGTGCTCCCGGCATTTGCCGAAATTCAAATTTGGATTAAAAAGGCCCGAAGAGTAAACGCGCTTCGGGACTGGGATACCCTTTTTCTCGAAATCCTCTGTAACGGGCTGGAATTTGCCGTCAATACCAATGGCCTCATTCTCGCTCAGCACCTGTTTGACAATTTTGAAGGCGGGCCCGTTTATTTGGGAGGTGTAAAACCCATACAGAACTCTCACTCCAGCCTTTTCGAGTATCTCTCGACAGAGCGTTATCAGAGAAATTATGTTCACTCCTTTCTTGTTGTAGTCGGGATTCTTAAGGTCCAGCCATACAAAGCTCACTTGGGCTCCTTGACGCCGTTGATCCGCAATTTCATTGAACATGCCTGCCACCCTATCACCTGCGCTCGTAGGCAGTCCATCATGGTCGGCGTACCATCCACTCCGCCACCCCGTTATGTCTATCTCGAGAGCGTTGGCTCCATGACCCAGGGCAGCTCTAACGCCACCCCTGGTCAGTACTCGATGCCCGATGAGCCAGAATGGGGATGTTTCGTTTCCAGTTTTGCCAGTAAGGTCATCAGTAGTATTGCAGGTTGGTGCGGAGGGAGCAGTGATAGGTGAACCGAGAACAAGTAGAGACCCTGCAGCCAGGAAGCCGCAGAGACGGAGGAGAGATATCATGCTCAACAGTGAGTTGAAAGCAAATAGAAGTGCTCAGAGTATGTGACAATTGACTTGACAGGTGGTTGAAGACCGTGGGTTGTCTGGCTGCCATTAAATACTCCTTTCAAGATGTTGATATATAATGCTATAGTAATGCCGCCATGCTATCCATCCCCCCAAGGCAGATCGGCATGCTTATCCTTGCATCAGGCAGCCTTGCCGTGGCAATGCTGGCTATAAAGTGTCTCTACATATATGCACAAGATCATAACTACGCCAACAGCATGTCGGCAACCCGGTTTCGCTTCGTTGTATCTTTTTCTTGGGTGTGTTTTGCAGATCTAAGAGCAGCCAAGAATCATCCAAATAACTATCACAGCAAAGGCAGCTGATTTGACAGTAGTTGCCGAGAATGCTGATCTTGGCCAAACTATAACAAATAACGCATAGCCATGGGGACCTTGGATTGTGATGGAAGTATGCTGCCGATATCGTACTCTTCGGTATGTGATTTAAGAAGATCCTCAAAATGATCAAATGTTTCATATAGTAAATATCTTGGCGATCTGCGGTATATCGATATGCATTGTTAAGGATATATATATATATATAGATATCACAATCCACGCTACACATATGGCCAGAGCTAACGGTAGAGCTGTTGATATCGGGCCCCATATTGTTTTGATCATCCCACAAAAAAAGAAAAGTGTACTCCGCTCCGTTCTGGTGGTTAGAACGAACTATAACTACTCTGTGGCAGGGGTCTAGAAGCACGTTATTTAACTATTGATAGAACTGTTATGGCTGGTATTGATTGACTGTGACATGTGTTGATTTACGACAAGCGCTTAGCTGTTACATACCTGCTGGCAATATAAAACAGTCGAGGAGATTTATCATTCTCACCTTCACTTGCTCAACTCTGTAGCTGATGGAGGAGGATGGGGAAAGAAAGCATAGCCATGATTCTTTACATATGGGCGATCTCGAGATAGGGCGGAGACCCGTTGATCCCCGTCTGCCGATCCACCGGCCCGAGATTAGGTAACTAGTTATGGTAGGTCGCTATCTAACTACTTAGACTTCCGTCCTGTCCTGGGGGACCTTGAAAAAAGAGCCCCAACTACCTAAGTGGACGGAGATTGCGCCCAAATAATGGCTGGGCAAATCGGAGAGGACATATTCGGATAGACAAGATACTTGGTTTTACCAGCATGGAAGATCTGCCGTGTTATCTGTAATGATTCATTAACAGTTATACTGAGATGACAATCATGTGTATTTCGATTATGCAACAAGTTGCTGCATGGCCCAATGATATAGAGACTACCTATGAGCATACAGCTGTGGTTGTATCTCGTGAAATAGTTATAATGGATCTTAGCATGCAGGAAAGTAATCTGTATCGACTAGGCAGGGGCAATCCAGCATATGGATGTGTAAACAAAGTATAAGCGGAAGCCGCGAGTGTTGTAGGCTGCCCTTTCCTAATCGGGATGGTCCCTCGTGCTTTCCTTACGGAGGACCACCTACCTACTTTACTTTGGACCTTCTTGTTTAGGTTCATTCCCCTAGCTTTTTGATTCATGTTAAGAAAATAGTTTGAGTCCATTTTATAGCAACAATAACGTCAGGTGATGAACCATTTGCAGGTGCCCAGGTGGATGGATGGATGAACATAATCGTCTTGATTGTCTATCTCGCGGAATAAATCTCATCTCCTCCTTGAACTACGCCCACTACTGACAATGGGCGCTGGATCAAAAGCATCTTCGTCATCGTCATATTCAACTCCATCACTCATCACGCTGACGCTGCGAGCTGCTCTTGTAGCGGCAGCTCGCGTGGGTCTCGTACTCGAGCCACTGACACTGGTGCCGCCTAGAGTCTGGCTCTGGCTGGTCTGAGACCGGCCGAAGTTCAATGTGCCCTGGACTTTCTTGCTGGCCGCAGTTGTGCGTGCGGCTGGTTTGCGAGTGGACGCAGCCTTGGATCTACTGGTTGTTGCGGCTGGTGCTGCTCTACTGCGGGATCTTGGTGCTGGTTGAGAGACGAACAGGCCTTCGTCGTCGTCGATGTTTTCAGGGATATCATCTAATATCACTGGCTCATCATCGTCGGGCATCGCTTCCAGAACAGCGTCATCTTCATCTTCATCGTCATCGTCAAAGACCTCCTTTCTAGATCCCCGCGTCGTTGCAGCGGTAATTTTTGCTTTCCCCCGTGCCCTTGTTGCAGTGGTCTTAGCCGCAGCTCGACTGGCGCCTCTGCCCCTACCACGAGTTGACGTTGACGCAGCAGTGGATGCGCCCCGTCTTCTACCCGTAGTAGTGGCTCTGGCAGGGGCTTCTTCCTCTTCACCATCATCATTGTTGTGGCCATCTTCATAATCAGAATGTATCAATGCACCAGGTTGATCCTCCCATACACCGTCAAATTCCGTATCCCAGCCATCAGGTTTAGGCTTGAACCGCTTCTTCCCGCCTGTTCTCCTGCCTTTGCCTTTGGCAAATAGCTCTTCAAGCTGTTCGCGATATTTATCCATGGCAGCCTGGATAATTTCCTCGCGTTCATAGTCATCCTGATCGATTCCGTCCTCTTCACGGTCTAGATTCATCAGATGCTTAATCTGGCTTTCCAATGAGTCGTTTACAAACATTTCCATAGCATACTTGTCGTCCTTATCAACGAATTGCGAAACGGCATCTCCAAACGAATTTTGAGGTAGAATTGTCAACGACTGCGCCGTAAGGAACTCTCTGACTAACTGCTCCACTTTGATTGCGTCAAGGGCCACGAGATGCGACACAGCAGATTCATCTGGCGCGTCGGATTTGCCATGTGTAAGAGCCGTTCCTTTCTTCTTGCGATGGAATTGCACAACATCGTTAACATTAGCAACTTTGCCAACGAACCTGTTCGAGAAACGCTGTGGGTTTTCACAATCAAAATTTCCTCCACCGGGCCTCGATGTCTCGACTTTCAACCGTACGAGAGGTAGAGGGAACTCAACCTCGTCGTCATCATCATCACTAGCGGTTTCCCGCTGCTGTAGCCACTCGTTTCTGGCTTCTTCAACCATCTCCTCGACAATGCCCATCAAAAAGCGCGTCGTTTCAGTCCGGGTATCTTCCTTTCTAGAAAGCTTTTGCATCTCTCTTTCATCGCTCAAAACAACTTCTCTGGTAACAAATGGCCGAACGGATTTTAGTAAAATGGGCTCCGACTTGAATTCGCGTCCGGTTATGCTTAATATGGTGACATGTTTCTTTACGGCTTCACCGGGGACCAGGGACGTTGCTACTGAAGAGCCAGGCTGTATGACATGGAAATTTGTCTCCGGGTTTAATCGAGGGTGTATCAGACATTCGTGCTCATGGCCCCAGATAACCAAGTCAAGAAAATCCGGCAAGAATGACTCCGGCAGATAACCAGTCTCAGTGTGCGCATGGTGGTTCTGGTGCACGCTCATAAGATTGAACCAGTCTTCCTGCTGCATTGATGGCCGAAAGAACTTGACTTTGCCATCTCTAAACGTGCGAAATAACCGCTCATCTCGTACATTACTCATCCCAAACAGGGCTAGCTTTGTACGTCCCTTTTGCAGTAGAACAGGCTTGATCTGGATATTATCGGATTCGGGAGTGCGGCCATAGTAATTTATCAGGCCTGATACCTGCAGCAAATCAAGGGCAGCCAGGTGACCTTCACCAGATGGATCATCGTGATTCCCATGTATGGAGAAAACGGGAATGGCCACATTAATATCCAGATCCTCGTAGTTGACATGATTGAAAGCTCCTTGGAAATTTTCGCTGGCATCACTGAGCATCTCTAGCTCGCATGGCTTATCTCCAAGGCAATTCATGCGCAGAGACCTCATCACCTGGTACATAGACTTTCGGGACGGCTTATTCTCGTGGAACAGGTCTCCTGCAAGGAGTACCATGTCGACATCTCGTTCTTTAGCAAGGCACATCACCTCGTGAAAACTCTTCCAGCTGTCGTCGCCCCGTACGGGGTCGCGTTCATTGTACCCAACATGGTTGTCCGTTGAGACAAGTATACGTATGGTGTCCGCGCCTAGACAAGTCAGTATGGCATTGATTTCACGAGGAAATGGCATTTATACCGGCTGGGGGCATCTTTAGGTATCATAAATCTACAGCTCCGTTTTGACTCCCCGTGAGCTTATGGAAATTGAAGTTTGTGCCGGTATATGAATTATGCGAGGCACTCTAAATCCATCCACCAGGCAGCAACCGATCAGGTGACTAACTAGCCACCAGCCACTGGCTTTAATACGGGAACCGGAGTAAGGTAAATATAGAAGTCAACATATATTTGACAGGATAATGTTAGTGAGTTGTGATAAAATCACTTTTCTTCATTTTCAGTCGGTTCGTTTGATTGAAGTTGAAGTATCTCACGTAACTAGTTGATAACTTACTAGTTAAGTTCACAAACTAATTAGTTAACTAGTTAATTAATTCTGACCAATAGCAGATAATTACTAACCAAGTTAACTCGTTCACAACAAGCTAATCAAGCTAAAGAAAGACTATGCTGCTATTCAAGTTCAGCTGACAGAATGCCTACAAACAAGAGAGGGCATAGATTAGGGCCAGCAACATGAAGATAGAGATTAAGTGTGCTCTGTTCTGATAATGTCGTATGAATAATGCTGATATTCAATACGCTAAATCTAGGGATGGAAGAAGTGCCGATGAAACTATGCCAGTAAACTAAGCCAATGAATGCACCAATGCTGGTGACCCAATTCCGAGAACCGTTGCTGATGAAGCCAACGCTCATGGAGGTAGACAAAATCTTAAACGTCCGTGAGTATAAACAACCTATCGGATACAGCTGTTTCTAAATCGGTAGATCCATCGGGATCGACTTCAGAAGGAAGGTATAAACTATGCATCATTTTCTCGAATCGCTCCTTCAGCCCACTTACCTGGAGAATTTTTCCAATTCTTGCATGGACTGAGAGAAGAAATGGGCTAGGCATAACAATCGAGTTGTCGTGGCAGTGGAAATTTACCTGGCCATATCTGGGGAGGCAGGAGAACTCAATGTAATTGGCCAGCTTATGCACGATATTGTAAACATATGGTTGATCCTGTTAAAGTGACATTCGTTATTTCTGCAGTACTTATAGTTTATAGGACTTGTGTGACTAACTGTTTCCTTGAAGGTAATATTTAGAGATCCGAATTGGGGGTGGAGAAGCTGAAAAAGAGTAATGGAATTTGCAGGTGTGTTGATAGTATCTGGGGTTATAACTTTCTCCAGACCTGGGAAATATCTATACAAAGCTTGCCAGATGGTAGCCTTGTTTTCAACCTGTATATATTTTTTGATTAGAATGTTGCGTATACATATATTAAGAATATAGAAAACATTTACCTCAAATTCCTTGTCCTCATCAAAGCTACCAAGAGAAAAGGGAATAATATGGGCGACCTCCGTCGCTGCTAGAGTATGCTCCTCCCCAGGGACGATTTTTCCTGTCTCCACAGAATGACGATCCCAAAGGCCAGTAACCTGGCACCGGTATCCGTCTCGCTTGAGGCAGTCATTTTTTAGCCTAGCCTGTTGATTACAGGACGAGGGATTCATTGATGTTATCACCAGGGAGTCACTTTGGACTTGAGAGTCATGGCAGGGAGATGGAGTAGGGGCAGGAGTTCTTCCACCAACGGCTTGAACTGGAAAGCAGCAACTAATTAGACAAATTTTACGGAGTGCCATTCTTGAAGTAATAGATAAATTATACTTACTGGGCTTCAGAATCGCGCCCACGAGATGTTCCTTCAGCTGGCGAAGCTTCTCATCCTCATCTAGAGATATCACATCTTGCATAAGCCTCACAGACCCGTCTTTGGGAAGATATTCCATGAACGCATCCATAAGCTGAACAACATTGTCACATTCGCTGTTGGCCACATATCTCCCAAGACGTTCCTTTGCTTGACGGTCAAGATCTTTAGCTGTCCTAGCCGACACTGCAGTAAGTTCACTAAAAGAACTGCTTGGGACAGGGCTAGCTGTTATCGGAAGATCAAACCTCTCCATGATCATAATATTATTTAGTAAGTTAATTATAGCATAGATAGCTAGCCCTAAGTAAGTCCGCCGCTGCTCTAGGACACGGTGGCGACCTGCATTAGGTAACTTGATGCCTTTGCGCTCGCTGATGCCATCGAGTTGAGCGTCCTAATAACTCAGTTACGTGGAGAATTTTGCCGATTCTAGCATAAACTGATATGATATGACCTCACTGACTCTTGTTATACTCCGTACTCCTTCGTTGCCTTTAGGTGAGCTTCGACAGTGAATAACATCCCCGGCAGTGACGGAAGTATCAAAATGATAGTAAAAACGCCAGGCGCAAACGCGTGTTCACGTGACCAGCGTTTTTTAGGTTTCGTCATTTCCCGAAAGGCCAAAAAACTCCTTTTCGCTTTTCTGTCATTTCGCATCTTCAACGACCTTTCAACGTCACCACAAGGACTCGAGTCTTGCCCGCAAGGAAACACAGCGCCGCATCTCCCATTGACAGCCCCCCTAACGCTCCTCGACTGATCCGGCATATCCTGGTTCAGTCTTACGCTCTCCTTTCCCCCAGATTTCTTTCCCAACTTTTATGCAACCAGAGTGCTACAGGTCTACCATCACTGCTTCAGAGAACCACTCGCGCTACACCCAACCCACTGCCCAGCATGGAAACTTCTCTCATCAGGAATGCTCTGCCAGCCGCGTCTCAGGTCGAGATGACGGCAGCAGTGGCTATACCACTGGCTCAGTGGTGTTGCCGCCTTGCGCCCCTGACTCGCGACTTGACGGCGATGCAGCAGACACTGGATTAGAGGCGCAACTCCCCGCAAAACATGTATCCTCCTCTCGTCACTCAAGCGATGACGGCGCCCTCGCGATGCACTGGAAGTTGAGCGAAGATCTCAGCCCGCACGCCATCTCCATCGAAAGCTTTCCCAATGGTACGAAATGACGCATCCACGTGGGGGTTTTCACCGAGCTGGGATGTTTGCATGCTAACTTGTATGGATGTTTTGTTAGAGGTCCTGACGCATATCTTATCGCACCTCCAGCCTTCGTCTCTGTCGTCGATAAGCCTTGTGAGCCGTCGGTTCCACAGCCTGGTGACCACCCCGCATGCCTGGCGGATAGCCTTCTCCCGGTACTTCCCCGGACCTGCGCTTACCGAAAAGCATGAAGGCCGGCAAAGAAGCGATGATTGGGAGCATAATCTCCTGAAAAGGCGCGCATTTTGCAGGCTTACCGCCTTGAGCTCCTGGAGAAACGAGTACATTCTACGGACCAGGCTATTACATTCAATAGCTCGTGGGAAACCCACCAGCTACCAAATCACGGACCAGCGCAAGTCAACTCGTTCTGGCTCTACGCCTGTTGCCCATGCTGTTGTGACATACAACTCTTTGCTCCAGTTTCCAATCTCCCACATTGATGGTACGTTTGGATCCAGCATAGAAAGCAAACCCCCTGCATTTGTCCATGGCGCAAGCGAGGAAGGGATTGCTACCCAGAGTGACCCGACTTCAAAGAAAAGTGGCGCCGGAAAATGGGGCCTTTTATCCGAAAGTCGAATGTTCAATCACTTTTCAGATAGCTACCCAGGTGAAGCCCTTTGGGGTTTGGGAGCAGGAAATCTCGTTGGAAATCCCAACGTGATGGACGTGAGTCAACCTCATGGTATGATATACGGAGAGGGATGCCCTCAGGGTCGTACTTATTTTCTCTCTACAAGTGAGAAAAGAGGTCGGTTCTTTCCCCGTTCAGTTCTAGATCCTCATTACGAACTTGGAATTCCGAACGTTAATGCCGCACACTTTGGGATCTGCGCGACTTGGATAGCCAAATCGTCTGAAATCTTGAAGTCAACAAATGGGCTATGCGGAATGATCACAGGGACTTCGTCAGGCATCCTCACATCCTATGCACTTGGCCCACATCCTTCATATGATCAACGATTTGAACGAGACCAGATGACAGCTAGGTGGGCGTTATGTCCGGGAGTGCCCATTATAGCCATCAAAGTTGATGACAAGTTATCAGCAAAACGGTTATCCCAGCGTAGGATATGGATAACTGTCCTAAACGCCCTTGGAGAGCTTTTCTATCTCACCAGTATTCCACGTGGTCTTGATACCTACCAGAGGCTGGAGCCTGAGGCGCTTGAGAAGGCAGCATGGCTCACTGGCCGCACTGTATCCTGGGAAATTGTTGAAAGCAGTCGGCGCGTCCCTGTGCCCGATCCCTTCAACAAACTCTCCACAAATGCAACCTATAGCCCTCGTTCATCATCGGATGATATGAATTTAAGTCGTGATCAAATAACGGCTGAAACAAAAGATATTGAAAGATTCCTTGCTTTCAAACCTATACATTTCCGAACGATATATCAAGGATGGGACATGAGGCGCAAACTCGAAGTAGATTTTGCTGGTGATGATGGAAAAGGTGCTGGTGAATCCCTCATGGTTGCCTGCTGTTCTGCCAGTGATGATCAGGTTGCATCTGTCAAGAGATTTACACGTGTCAGGACTGGCGAAAGCCCATCACTAGACAATGTCGGAAGCTCTTCTCCAGCATCAGAACCTGAAGCCGAAGCGAAATCATCTCTCTTTGGCCAAGGAGAATCCAGAGAGGTTCTGTCCTCCGGAAACTGGGTGTCGTCACCATTGCCTAATGGCTCTAACTCTTTGCCAGCTACTTTCGAATGGCGGGTGTCAAATCTGACTTTTGAAGGCCCCAAATCTGCTGAAATCACTGCTTGTGCCTTAGATATGTCTACATTTGCCCGTCTAACAAAATTTGAAGACCCCTTGCTTGGGATGTGTGGTAATTCGGAGATGTCCTCCCTATGCTCCACTCCCTTTTCAGTCTCGAGCAATCCGCTAGTTTCCTCTGCGGAGATTCCTGGTCAGCGAGGCCGATACATGGCTGTTGGCACCTCACTAGGTTCCGTTTTCGTCTGGGACATCAGGGCTGCTATACCTGGGAATTCTCATGTGGTGAATAATATCATACCCATCCGCATCATTCATACAGATTCACCCGAAATATCTAGCCTTGCATTGACGGCTCTCTATCTCGTTCATGGAGGCAACGATGGCTTAGTTCAAGCTTGGGATCATCTTGCCTCATCCACCCAACCAATCCGCACACTTAATTCCAGGTTCTCTTCTCGCGCCCGTCGGCGACTTGTACAGGCTACTACAGCGAACCAGAACGTTGGCCATAATTTCTTTGCTGCCGGAGCCATCTGCCTTGACCAGGATCCTACTCGGCTTAGAGGGATTGTCGCCCTTGGAACGCAGGTTCGTTATTGGGCCTACAGCTCCTCTGCTGCTGATCAATACAAGAGTAATAAACGACGTGTTCGCTACTCCCACCGCGGCAGCAACAGTTCACCGGAAACCCAGCGTTTTAGTAACTCTGGCCGAGGAGCATTGATGGACTACATTATGAATGAGAAAGCCGAACTTGAAAGGCAAAAGATTGCAAAAGAGAAAGAGCTCGCTCACTTGAGTGGACGATTTGGTACTGATCTACTTGGCAGTGATGCTAGTGATGAAGACCTCTTGGCCTACGCCTGTCTCTTGAGTGAGGAATCATACACGAGTGATGAGCGGAACAGAAGAGGGAGCGAGAGCAGCTCTGCTGGCAGTTCCTCTAGCGAGACAATTGCATCGGACGAGACATTCAGTGCCAATCCACTTACTCGACAAATATCAACACCTACTCTGGATACAGTCGACGAGGAATTGGAGCCTGGTTTAGCTGAGGCAATCCGCCGAAGTTTACAGGATACCAATGCTTCTCAGTCTCCCAAAGAAGGAAGTGTACTCACAGATGAAGGTATCACTGACGTTGGCTCCTACTCCTTCTCCCCTAGCCTCTCTGGGACTTCTTCGCAGGACAACGTTGATGACCTCGATCTTGCTATCCAGCTTAGTTTGGCTGAGCAGGAAGGTCAGAAAGCGCCCCAGGAGGAATTCCCGGCTCTCGGAAGTACGTCCAATACCCCGTCCAAGCGGAGAGGTAGAGGAAAGAGGGGATTTTGAGTTGTGTCGAGATGTAGTCTCATAGCTCCCTGCCTGACCACGGAGCTGTTCTCCCTGCTTTCAACAGCCATTGTTGATTATAATCGTTTTCGGATAAGATGTTTAGTTAGTTGATTGTTAGAGCTATTCTGTCTACACACTTATATTAATTGTGATTGCGTTATTATATATAATCTGCTGTGCGGATGTAGTAGTGTGTACATGCAATGCCCTTTCGACGAAGAGATATATATACTCCAAAAACTCCATTTACATTCTCCGTTCACGCCTCCAGGTGGACAAATCCAAGATACCTCGTAACATAGTAGAAGACAGGTCATTAAAATCTGCGTAAACGGCGTAAAGGAAGTTAAAGATGAGGAATAGTGCAGCTTTGATTCAAGCCTTATTAACTTTTGAGGGCTTCTAGTCTGCCTCTCATCTGTTCTAGGGTAGCTTCCTGGTCTTCGAACTCCTCGGGAACAGGTTCCTCTGTCTGAAGCGTTTTTTCTGGCTTGATGCCACCTGTAGCAGCCAGCCTACCCTGTAGAATCTCCTGTAGTATCTTGTCGACTTCATTGTCTGCCTCTTCTTCTTCCTCTTCTAGCAACTGGTCCTCTGGCATGGCACTGTCAATAGTTTCTTCGATAATCCCGGCCTTAACTAGCTCCAAGCCTGTGTTATATTAGTTAGCAGCCCATTACAGAGGAAACTATTAGGAAGGCCAAGGTAACGTACTGAGCTGCCGCATGGTACCTGTTAGCTCTGGTAGTCGGACTAAGGTATTGACATCCTTCATAATACTGGTCGACGCTCGGAGGCTTCCTTCAATCTTTCTGACTGAAAATGCTTCATTAACCTGCATCTTCACACTTTCAAGCTGTGCTTTGCTCGTCGTCAAACGGGCGCTTTGTTTTCTTATCCGGATGAGTTCCCTCGCGAATATCCGTGTCTCCTTCGCTGCCTGCTCGGCCTGTGAGGGGTTCCGCTGCGCTCTTTTAGAAGCGGCAACAATAAACTGTTTCGTTTTTATCTCAATCGCCTTTAACTGGGATATGTCTCGGTCGAGTTTTCGTGTGTTTGACCGTATGAGAGCATTGCACTTCCGCATCTGAGGGGAGGAAATTAGCCGCCAGAACACCAAGATATCTGTAACACAGTGGGATGTACTCACCTGTGCTGCCGGGTCAGGCTTGAAGAAGACGGCCTTGAGGGCCTCCATGGTTGGCAGACGGTCAAAGGGGCTACGAGAGTTGGCCTTAGAAAAGACGGCTTATGCGGCGTATGCGGCTCTACTGGGCAGTCGCAGACTTGTAGTATGGCCCAGGCAGAGTAGAAGGTATTTAACACTTGGATTCATACAATCAGTATGACAAACGGGCAGCAAGCAGAGAGATAAAGGGTAGTATCCCGGTTGTTTGCTTTGATCTATGCAGCAATAGAGCAATTCCTAACGCTGAGATCCCTTATTGCCTGCGTCACAGAAGGCGGAGCCCAAGGTTGTCTCTACCACGTGATAGTAATGACGTGCTTACATAAGTTATTCAAGTAATCGCTTGGCATTATTTCCCACATGGCCCGAGCTCCACAATTGCGTTCCTTCCAGTAGTTTCTATATTCTGCTTCTTCTGGACCTCAAAGTAACGTCAACTTCCTGACATCAAGCACTTCAGACGGCTTCACAGAACAACAACTCCTCGAGCCAGATATTGACGAATTTGCCAGCCTAGATACTCGTTAATACTCAGTCATGGCTAACCCAGAGAGTACGTACTATCACTCATTTCTTGTTATGATCTGAAATAGAGGGGAGAGATCTCCACCTTGTCTTATTGCGCACCTTCGACAACTATTCATAGCTACTTATTTGGAACCATATCATGCTAATATTGTGTTTGTAAAGTCACCTGGTGGCAGCGGTCATCGGATTCTGATCCCAAGAGAAACACCATTGGGTTGCGATTCTGGGTCCCTTCCCTTGGAGTCCCTAAGGAGGCATCGAAGAAATCCGACTCAGGTACAACCCAAACGGAGGGTAAAGCAGAGACTGATGCATCTGATGAGAAAGTCTTTCATGGACCCGGCGGGTCTAGAGTCGTGGTTACTCCAACTACAATTACATTCAAGGGCTATTCAACCATCAAACATACCCTTTACGATGTGGAATTGAAGCTAGCAAAGGAGGTTGACCCAGGTAGTGCAACATGTATCATCGGAGAGGGACTCTCGACAACTACTGTGGAGGTTAACAAAAAGGAGCTTGATGCATCGTACTGGAAGTCGTTGGTTGATGCTAAGAAGCTTGGTTACTTAAGAACCGACTTTGACATGGTATGGGATTGTTCTTGTTGAGTGCCCCTTCAAGATCGAGATTTGCAGACTTCTAACGAGAATTATAGTGGCGTGATGAAGATGAACAGGAACCCGTGAAAGAAGACTTTGGGCCAACATCGCTCGAATATGAGGATGCCTTGGGACAATTTGCCGGTATGGAGGGCATGGGCATGGGAGGCGCAGGAGGAATGGGGGTTGGGGGTGATGAGCAGGAGGTACGTTCCCTCATACCATCCACTACTTTTCTGGATATTTGCTGATATATGACTATAGGGAGATGACGACAGTGAGATGCCTGGGCTAGAAAGCGTTGAAGGTACTGAAGAGGAGAAAGAAGATACGTCTTCTACTGACAAACCAAAGATTGAAGTGCTTTAGATGGTTGTAAGAATTCTACCGCCCCTCGAAATCGGTAACTTTCGATGGTGTCTGTATTCAGTTCATGTTTGTGACCGACCTACCTATATTTAGTCAAAACAATGCCTTATGTTGTAAATGCGATGTTTTAAATGGGCCTAAGGTACATTAGTGGTGCTAAAAAAAAAAGCAGACATCCGAGCTTCTCTCTTCACCACAGTTTCTATAGCTATCCATTTCTTTTTGCTATTTATTTTGGGGTTGAATAGGAGCGCTCTTCTTGTGCTAGTAAATGTTTGGGCTGTAAACAGTAAAAATTAAATTCTTCGCAACGGGGAAGTTATAAAATATACTTGTTTAGTTCTGATTTATTTGTCAGGGCGAAAGGTATTAATGTTAGCCTTCGCCTTCAACGGTGGCGGGTGGTTCTCTACTTGAAACTGCGGTATCTTCAGGTGCATCCGCCGAGCCTTGAAGTTTGGCAACCCGTTCTTGTTCAGATTTGTCTCTGAGTGCTTCCGTCTCTTTTCTCATGCTTTCCAAATTCCAAGCATCGCCATCTCCCTCGTCATCCTCATCACTGGATTCTGCCTCGCTTTCCTGGTTTCTCCACTCTCCGCTCTCAAACATAGCACGGCCGGTAGCTTCTTTGGCTTTGCGTGCTTCGTCTTCTGCAGCTTTTTTGTCTAACCGCTCTTTCTTCCACTTTGCAAATGATTCCTCGGTGACAGGCGTCAGTTTTCCAGTAAGTTTGTGCCGTTCGGTCTCGAGGAAGTCCTCGAGGGTGAGAGTTTTCAGTGGAGATTTATCCAAAAGGGCCTTTTCAGCTGCCCGTTGCTCCTTGGTCTTTAAGACGAACCTACAATAGTGTTAGGATCAAAGCTAGAAATGCAGAAAGCAGTAGGTAAGGAAGATAACATACCCTGGCGGTAAACTGTGCTTATACATGCACTTGTCTCCGCCATTCGGACAAGTCCAGAACCATCCATACTTCTGATTTTCGACAGCTTCAATAAAGTACTTGCATACTTTATCCGTGGTCGTCCTCGGATTTCCGTGTTTACTCAAGACGACATCCCTCAGCTTCTGCTCGTCCCAGTTATCCATCGTGTCTGCTTTCTTCGGGTCTTGTTCGTCTCGAGTATCTTGATAAATATTTTTCTTTTCTGCTTTGCGCTCAACCGCCAGGTCATGACTGAATTTGCATTTACGGCCCTTTTCACAATTGCCTTTCTTAAAGAAAACGCACAAAACAGTCTTCGGATCCACGCCAAATGGAACTTTCTGGACCTGCACAGGCTTGAACAGTTCTGCAACTTCACGTTTAGCCTGCTCTGCTGCGGCCTTTTCTTTTTCACGTTTTTCTTTCTCCATCGCTTTTCGTTTGGCATCCGCAGACTTGTTCGAGGCGGCCTGCGCTTCGAGCTGGGCTATTTGTTTACGGGCAGTCGATCCTTTTTTCTTGACGGCATCAGTACCCGTTGATAGTGGGGAGGGAATCGAAGCTATTTGGTCAAGCTTACATTTTTCATGCCAAAGGTCTAAATTGCAAAAAAAAAAAAAGTCAGCCGTCTTCTCTATTTCATATCGAAGTAGCACCCGATCCGAAATCCAAGGAATGATATACCTTATCCTGCACCGTAGGTTTAGCCTTCTTAGGCTGGTCGCCTTTTTTGGGAGGCATTTTCTATCGAGTAGATTGATTGTATCGCGTGTATAAACTGTGGGAGATATAGGATACCGATGGGGCAAAATGAAAAGACCAAGCACAGAAAGAAGATAACTAAAAGAGTGTCCGCGTCCTTTCCCACGCCAATATTTCTGCTTGCTATGGCTTCGTTGACGCTTTCGCCGCCTGAGTGACCTGAAGGTGTGTTGTGAGCGAAGTTCCGAGGTAGCGAGAGTTGGTGGGGAGGGAAAAAAAGGCGCCTGTGATGAGTCAGCATTGTGGCGCTTACTAGAGTTAACTAAGCGCGGCCTGTTGGTTTCCAACGCGCCAGATCATCAAGTTGACAAGACGGAGTGACAAACAAGCAGGCGCGAATTTGCTCCTATCGAGTCCAGGCGCTTTCAATTAACGTCAACTGAGCTCGCCACCTGGGATTCAGATTTCCTAGTCTAGTATTTCATCTCGGTCCCCTTCGGAAAGCAAGCCCAATATTACAACCAGGTATCGCATATCAACTCTCTTCCATCGTTAATATTATCTCTGCTAACTTATATCTTTTTTATGTGACAAGGCTATTGCTCATACACTTGAGAAAATGATAACTGATAACGAGCTTTATCAACTGGCCATCTTCCTTGGATCATGTGCCATGCTTCTCATTGTCGTCTACCATTTTTTAGAGGTCAATTCAAAGGCCTCATCGGATATAGACTCGACCCGTGTGTCTACTCCTGCAGAATCAACAAAGCTCTCCGGATTGACGCAAGCGGCAAGGAATATGGGGGACTCTGATACTGGGGCATCGGGGAAGAGGAGCTAGTGTTGTACAATTATAGGGAAACGGGGTTTATGTATTGACGTCGACGAAAGGTACAGGGGAACAGCTGGTTCAATGATGGAATACCTGAGATTGAGATGCTAAGAGAACTATCTCGTGGCTGATAGGAAGATCTTCTTTTCTTAGTTGCTTTTGCACGCTGTTTCGACGGATGATTTTCTATTAGTGATACACGCTATCTAAAGCACTTTTGTAAGAGGAGCCATAGATAACAACACTCAAGACTAAGTCGTAAGACTTGCCCATAATTTCCCCCTGCGCCATCGAAATTGTTCACAAAAGCGACCACACCAAATCCAGGGCTCTCATATGCTCAATGACGAAGTCAAGTGGGCTCCCTACTCTTCTTGATGCGCGCTGGCAAAATTTTGTAAACACTCTCAGAGGCAACGACGGTGCTTTGCCTTCGTTCGTTCATTAATATACACCCTCCGGGACCTAATCCAGGGCCCACGTTCGCCTGTTTCGCTGAGTGCGCCCTCAAGATCTGCAATGCACTGGATTTATAACTGTCATATCCATGATTCTTATTGAAGTCACGTATTGGGCGCCACGTAGTGGGCAAAATTATGGCTGGGGTAGAGCCGTTAGTGGTCGCTTTGGATACCACTACACGGCCTTGGTCATCGTAGAGGCACGAACTTGGATTGAAGCAAGGGTGTCCTAAAGGGAGAGAAAAGAAAGAAAAATTCTAGTAACTAGGAAATAACAATCGGTAGATGGAACTTTCCAGTCTCACCAGAGGATACGGACTTGGGCCCGTCACCCAATTTCCAAGCTAGTGGACTCAAATGCACACTGTCCAAATGCTGTTTGAGCCCCTCGGTAGAAAAGATACGCGGTGCTGTTTCCTCAGAGCCACAACCTGTCCACATACAGATAGCCTGCTCTTCGCCAGGTTGGCTATGTAGTTTTAAGACATGTTTTCGAAATACCTCAAAGTTGTGCAGCTTAGCTCCACAGCCGCCAAAACAGCATTCATATATTGGGTATTTATTTGACGAAGGTCGTGGTGTGGCTCTGGGGATAGCAACTTCAACTTTACTCGCGACTGAAGTGATAGCCTTGGGCTTATTTTTCGCTCCTGGAGGACGTCCAGGTCGTCGTCTTGTAGGAAGAGAGGATGCAAACGTTGGCTTTGGGGGCGTTGGAGCCATCGGTCTTGAAGGAGTGGAAGATGAGTCGGCGTTGACGGTGTGAGAGATTCTTAGCTGTGAAGGCCCGCGCTCCGACTGAAATCGCCTACCGCCGCTAGTCTCGTCATGTGATTTAAGATCATCACGTGAATCGAACTTCGGTTGGGATAAAAGCGGCTCAGGGATAATTTTCGGGGGAGGAGGACCGCCAGGATCCACGAGCTCCCATCGGAACGTCTCGAGATCCGAGGTGTAATCAACAAATTGAAAATTTTCCTTGAGCTTGATTAGGTGATAGTTGAGTGGGCGCTCCGTAGGATGGCGGCCAGCCGCAATCAAGATATCTCTAGCGATTGTCCGAGGATCGTAGTAGGATCTTTTCAGGGCCTTGGCTTTGTTCATGGGCTTAACAATACCATTGTAACGACGAAGATCTTCCTTTCCACTAGGCTGTGGTGTTGCGTCAGCATGCTTATGTTTAGCCATGTTGGCGGGTTTCTCTGTCATAGGTTGTGCTGCAGGTGACCGCTCGCAAGATCTAACAGGCTGTTTCTGGGCGCTTGGGACAAGCTCGCGGTCTTCTGATGGGCATTGAGGAGGTAGGACTTCGGGGGTATTATGCTGGACAGGGGTGACGTTAATTGCATCTTCCATGGCGACATCGGGCGAGGTTTTCATTGTGTCTTCAACGGCAACCTCAACCAGGTTCGGCTGATCTGGCACTTCATCTCCGGTCTCGCTCTCGTCCTCGTCACTAATGGCCTGAGAAAGGTCAACGATCTCAGCAAAAGTTCGTTTCCGCGCCATGGCCTCTTTAGAATTAGGGATTGGCTCTCGTGGTTGGGGTGCCGGTGAGGCTGAAATGGAGGAGCGGCGCTGAGGGGCACTTTTTCTGCGCCGCTTGGATATATGGAGTAAATTAAGGGATTTCTGGCGCTGTTCCTCCCTTGATAGGGGCAGAGCCGACACCGATTTACTAGGAACACCGCTTATTTGGAGTCCGGTCACTTCTGGGCTTTTCTGGGGTATTGTTATTTGTGTTGTATCAGCAGGAGTTGAAGAAACGAAGGATGAATCTGGTAAGCTGGGCAGAGAAGTTGGTACGGCTGGCTCAGAAGCAGGCTTCGTCGCTTTGTTTGAGCTCTCGCCGAGGTCGGGAAAGGTTTTTAAAAGATGCTTTGCGAAATGGACCTTATTTATCGTGTATCCATGGCTCTCCAACATGTTGCAAAGCTGTACGTAACTTGGATTCTGTTCAATTAGGCTTGATATAAAGTCCGGAGTGATTGAGTTATTTCCCGCAAATGTGGAGATATATTCACAGGCAGACTCGGCTAGCAAACGTCGCTTCTGCTCAGGCCAAAAAGAAGTCATCCTTTCTCCCTTTTCCGCCTCATCTCCTGCAGGTTGTGACTGTTGTTCTTGAGGTGGTGGCGGAGTGTCAAGAGTAGCACGAGGATAGCCTTCCTGGGCGAGTTGTGTGTCTCCAGTTGAAGATGGATGGATATTAGGCGGCTGGGGAAATTCAGCATGTCCCGTCTTCGTGAAATTATCCAAAAGGCTCAGTCGTTGCTCTTCCACGCTCAAGGAGGCATATGGCTGGGGCACAGAGGTAGCTTCTTCAGGAGCCGGCACAGGCTGACGTACTGTGCTTATTTCATTTGCCAGTCCTAGAGTACTATTAGGAACAGGATTGGGCTCATTAGCAATCAAACTAGCTTTTAATCTCCGTTTTCGGCGTAATGCTGGGAATTTCCCCAAGTCGGGCAGGCCATCAATGAATCCTGATTTGGCGACTTGCTCTGGGATAACTGTCTCAATATTTTCTGTTTGACCAGGTCTGGGAGAGGGTAGTGTTGGTTCCGGGTGGTGTCGTTGAGCTGGTGTATTTTCAGTAAACATATTATTATTATTATTATTATTGATTGAGGGTGAAGCTCCTTTTTGCGCAGGTGTACTTATTAGAAACACTGTATCACCCGTTGCACGTTTATTGCGTGCCCTTTTTTTTTTGGTGGATTATTGGAGCTGCGCGGAGGTGGAAATTGCGACGAACTAGCGACGCTAGAATCTTCAATATAACTCTTTGTAGGTGTAGTATCAACGTTGCTTGCTGGACCCTGTGGAGCTGTTTGTCCGCTACTCTCTTGTTTACCCTAAGTAGATGTACGGTAAGCATTGCATGCGCAAAAAGGAAGTAAAGAAATCGGGCTCACCATATTCGCAGCCAATATCGATTTAAATAGGTCCGGGTCTTTCTTGCGCATTTCATCAAGCATCCTTTGCATCTGAGTAGCCGTGTCCTCTTTTCCATTGACTTCTTCCTGTGTGTTTGAAGTGGGTTGAGGTTGGGTTGACGGCGGGATTGAGATGGACGCAGTCCCTGATTTCTGTCTTCGATTCTGTTTCTTCTTCGCTTTCTTAGGGGCATCCTTCGAGACGCCCTTTGGAGTTCCTTTTGAAGCTTCTTTCGTCATTGATGCCTCTAGCGCACTAATGACAGTAAGTTAGGATTACCTTGAACATTGGTGGGGGTAGTATCTCATTGCGTACTTAGTAGCTACATTGGATACCGTTGTATTAGGTACCACTTCGGATGGTGTCGCATTTTGAGTTTGAGGCTGAGTGGAATTTTGCTGTGTCTCCACCTGTATTGCTTCAATACCACCAGTCACGCTTGTTACATCTGGTTCAACCGTTGCATGAGCGGTGTTTGTTACTCCGGAAGTACCAAACTGGCCGTAATATGGATTATATATGTTTGTAGGATCGACAAATCGGGGTAATGAGTTCTGAGTAGCTGACTCAGCCGTTACAGAGCTTGTGTCTGTTGGCTGTGAATAAGCGCTTTGACTCATGGCTGGAGAAGGGCGTCCATGATCAGGTATAGCAGTGTTCATAGCGAACCCTTGTGCTGGGCGACGAATCTGAGAACTGGAGCTGGTCCTATTCGGATGCTGAAGAAGTGTAGGGGAGCGAGACGTGACTTGTTTTGTTTGATGAACGCGATGTTGAAGTTGTGGTGAGGGCTCTGCGCTTGAAGTGACCGAATGGGTGCTCATATCCGAGGTATTGCTTGTCTGGTTTAAGGAATTAGAAGTAGTTGTGTGTGCGTCCATGGCTTGGCCAGGATTGGCCGTCTGATATTGATATGTGTTCGAAGAACTTGAAGTATTGCTTGCAGGCAGGTTCCCGGTAGAGCCACCGGCTGAAGCATTATATTGAGCTGAATTCGATACCTGATAAGAGTTTGTACTGGCAGCCGGCGCATTCTGGGTATAGTTACGCCGAGTGGCGGTGGACAGGGCGGTCATGGCTGTGGCTGCAACGGTGCGAGGGTTTTGCATATAATCAGATTGATGCGATTGAGTGTTTGGTTGACAAGACTGAGGGCTCTGAGATGCCGTGACGGGGGGGATAGCAGCAGCTTGGCCTTGAGGGGGGCTGGCAGTATAACCAGCACCAGAATGTACCATATCCCTCCTTACGCCCATGTTCGGGTTAGATTCCCCGCCATAGTTGCCCATGCCATGCGTACTGGTACGGCCCAGAGACTGTGCCTGGCTATTGTATTGGTGGGCAGAAGTTGTAGTCTGATTCGTATCTGACATGCGATATGACACTTGCTGTTGATAGGCTATAGGTTGACTCGCGGTGTTGTTCGCGGGAGGTACCCAGTAGCTATTCCTAGCATTTTGCTGACTTGATGTCTGTTGGCTGGACACGTTCTGTCCATTCCAGCCGTTATTCTGCTGTCCATAATCCTGGGACCTGTCCTGGAGAGCCGGTGCGGCAGGCTTCGGGGCTTGAGACGGCGGAGGAGCGTACTGGGTTTGGCTCTGCTGGGCTCGCGAGTTCGTGTGTTGGTATCGGGGATAGCCATATCCGTTATATGCCATATCTGATACCGTCTCCAGATATGCCCTTCAGGTGACTCTTTGTTGCTCAGTTGCAGGCGCTGTCAAGACGCTGCCGAAATTGTTTCTGAGGCTTAGGTATCAACGGTCGCTGTGACGTTTAGACACAAGGAAAGCAAGCGGATAGGAACCATGTCTCCCGATCAGACAGCGGCAATGCTCCTATAACCTAGTCCTCTATATATCGGCGCTCCTTCGTCTGCTTTTCCTGTTTCTTCTGCTTTACTCTGCGCATCTTCGCGCGCGTCGTTCTGGACGAGCTCCAAAGTCACGATGAGTCAGCAAACCCTAGGTCGCGCTTAAGTAACGGGAAGCGCAGGTCAGCTGACCCACAAGTCTTTGCTCCTCCTGCACCAAAAAAAAATAACGTCGAACTTCAATTTTGAGGGAAGAGAAACACGCCGTCGACATCCAACAGACCACACTTCTCCCAGGTCAGATCGCATATCACGATGGCTAAGGTTAACACAGGTATGTGAGGATATTCAATCCAGCTAGGCTGTTTGATGAAGCGCTGGCTACCGCGAGATTACTCTTCCTGGGACTGCGGGATGCGGGAGTTGAAATTTCGGGATGCTGACGATAGACTGTTCTTCACTTATAGCAATTGCTTGCTCCCGACGGAAGTCGCGCAAGGCGCACTTCAGCGCTCCCTCCAGCGAGCGACGAACCATCATGAGCGCCCCTTTGAGCAAGGAACTCCGTGAGAAGCACAACGTACGTTGATTTCTCAACAACATCAAATCGCACAGCAAGCCACTATATGCATGAAGAAAGGGAATCGCAGATTGAATATATTTGCCTAACACAGTATAAACCATCTAGGTCCGATCGATACCAATTCGCAAGGATGATGAGGTCACCATTGTGCGGGGAACCAACAAGGGCCGTGAGGGAAAGATCACATCCGTTTACCGCCTGAAGTATGTCGTCCACGTCGAGCGAGTCAGCCGTGAGAAGTCCAACGGCCAGTCCGTCCCAATCGGCATCCACCCATCCAAGGTCGTCATCACCAAGCTCAAGCTCGACAAGGACCGTGAGAGCATCCTCGAGAGAATGGGCAAGGGACGTGCTGCCAGAGCCAAGTCCTCCTAAGCCGGTCGATTTGGGTCAGGGAAGTAGTTCACTTGGGTGTTATTAATGGATGGAAGCGTGGAAAAATTTATAAACGACCAAGATAAAGACAATTTCACCATATTCGAAACCTTTCCTTATCTCTCCATCGTGGTTTGATATTGAAATGTACCAGGACCCTCCTCTACTCCAGTCCGTGTCTTTACCGCTTGTGTCGGGCTCTTTAATGAACCCGACTTTGTTTGGGCGTCACATCTTGAATGCTTCTACTTTTTCTATGTGTTCCTTACGTGTTCAAATGGACTGGAGACATCAGGGGGCCTATTCTATTTGTCTCATGAGATGAAATACCAAAAACTTACATGATTCCCTGACCTTCCCATCATAGATATGTTTCCAGCCTACACACCTTTCTCTTCACGCCTGTTTTATCTCCTCACCAACCTACTATCGTGGTTGTTGAGGTAAACGACTGGCGAATATCAAAATAATTCCTCACTCTCCTCTCACAATATTGTGGGAGGTAGGTAAGTTGAATAACCCTGCCTGCAGACTTGCTTCTAGACTATTCAGTGATGAAAGCGGGTTTGAAGGCAGGGGACACCTAAAAAGCCACATCACTACATCGACGACCTGAGCACATGTGTTAAATATTTACCCTGTTTAAAAAAGCCTTATATTCGGCCAAGCCTGCATCTCTCGTAGCAACTATGAACGCTATACCTATATATTAAGCATTAATCAGATAGATAACATTGCATGAAAAGGAAATGCTGTTCAAAATTCCAGAAATAACTGACTTGGAACTTTGCGGTATCAAAGAAAGAAGCAAACGTGAATACGAAACATCAATCGAAGTAAATGGGATCTGTTGTCCATTAGTTCGTCACTCCTCGTGGCGGGCTCCATGTCCAACACAGCTGCCCCATGCTGGCAGGCCACATCCCATACCAACAAACAAGTATATCAAGAACAAGACTACGACAATCAACAAGACCATAACCTTGGTATTCTTCCACCACATCCGACGTCGCAGATCCCGGCTACGTACTCTGAAATCACGAGCACTGCTTCCGAGTCTATCAGTCTTGTCAATCAGGGTATCAATACGCTCTCCCCTCTCTAGAACGCGCTCAATATTCTCGGTCATGATATCTCGAACGTTATCGATCTCTCTCCTGGCTGAAGCTAGTGAATCAGATGGGGGAGTTGTGTTGAAGGTATGTAGCAAGCCACGTAAGTCATTGTTAAAGGCAGCACATCCGTAAGCTGGCAAAGCAGCGTAATCCGTGCTGTCTGGGTTATAGCTCGCAAGGAATTTCCTCTTCATCTCGAGTAAAAACGCGAAGGGGATGCGACGGCCCTGTTCGGCCGTTGCAACGACCAAGTAGCTCAAAGCCGAGCGGGAGTCCGGTGTCTGGCTGTTCCCCTGTGCGGAAGAGGCACTGGGGGAATCAGCAATATAGTGGATAAATAGCCGGTCATGGGTGTACGTGAGCTTCTGAGGCGAATCGTGTGATATCTTCGGCAGAATTATGGAAGCTAATGACGAAGCTGAGGTAGACAACGTTCCAGGCACCGAGTGCTCTGTCAGGATAGTTGTCCTATGCGCTATACAGGCACTTATATATGCATTAGCCACAGCCTCTTAAAAACAATGTAAATGAGCCATATACACATATATATATACTTACTATAGAAGCGGGCTAGACGCTCTTGATGAGGATGCCATGATTAATCCTCTGTCTGTCAATCCAGACCGTAGACTCTGAGAGAAAAGGAAAAGAGAATATAGAAAGTGAAAAAGAGATCAAGCAGCCCTTGCAAAATATGTGAAGGCTCTAAATGGTCTGCTAGACTGGTGTCTGCCTGCGAGCCTGACCTGAGATTGGTCCCTGTGTGCAACTGTAAAGCTGGAGAAAGCAAGTTGCAGTCCAAGCATAACAAGATACGCGGGTTTGTCTAGTTTGCATGGCTTGGCCCAAGCTTCCTGCAACGACCATGTCTTGGCATTATCAAAAAGTAACTTCACTGATGCAGATTGCTTGAGACAACAGGACAACAGTTAACATAGAGTATCAATTTGGGCCAGTTTACAGCTATCTTCAGTGATATAAGTATCTACATTAGAAAGACCTCAACCTGGACTCTGATGAGGACTCCGATTCCTCCTCACTAAGGGGCTCATCTTTCGGTTCAAATGCGCCCTGCAGCTTCTTTTCACCGCCCCTACGAGATTCCTCCCTGGTAGGCGTGTCCGCACCTTGTTTCGGGCTGCTAGTAGCTGTGGTATTCTGCCTTCGGGATGCAATCGGGCGAACCCTTTCCTTTCTCCCGGGAACATGGCGGAGATCCTTTACTTCGTTTAAGACATCCCTGAAACTCTCCTCGAGCGTCTTCATACGTGCGAGAACAAGCCGGCTAAGCATGTCCCTGTTGTCGTTTCCTCTGTCCTGCTGCATACCTCCCATGGCATATGCCATTTGAGTGTTGAAACTTCCAGGTACGCCACCAACGAAGCCCCCGCCAGCGGCCTCATTGTCTCCTATATCAGACCCCAGGCCCAGGGTTAGGGATAACGGTCGACGCCGTTGACTAGGCAGATTATTTAGCGACCACTGTATACCATGATCTGGGACAGAAAATGCTGCGGCTGTCGGCTGTGGGATTGGTCGTGGTCGCGTTGTCAGCTGTGAAGACTTCAGGTTGCTTTGTAGGCGTCGTCGATTTGGGGTTGTCGTTCCGGCCTTGCCTTTCTGTTTAGGCGATGGAGGTTTGGAGCCAGTCGTGCTCCTGGTAGCTTCGGGGGGAACCGGGTTATATAATATTGTGGCGGCAGACGGATTCCTTGAATGATGACGACGTGGGGTCCGCGGAGTACGTGAAGGGCTATTTCTTCGTGAGAAGCGTTTGGCTGTTGAGGGTCTTGAAAGCATTGGAGATGAGTCTACCGAGCTCTCAAGCATGTTTTCAGTAGGGAAAACAGTCTCTTGGGCTTTCCTATGATCGGGTAAATCTCCATCTCTACTAGAGTCACCTCCCCCGTTTTCATCGCTGCTTAGTTCATCGTCACCTTGAACCTCAACGTCAGTTTGTGCGGGTGCAGTCATAGCTTCCTCCCTTTGCAGGTAAACCCGAGGCCTGGGCCCCCTGTTTACTTCTGTCGTGTCAAATGCAACACTCATGAAGTCTTCTGGATCCGAGGCAAAAGACCTAGTAGTATCTGTAAAGAAGTTATGACCGCTCATTCCTCGGTTTCTTCGTCGTCGTTGTGACTGACCCGGCCAGATGCGTCTTGCCTCCAAGTCTTCCACCACCTTTCGGTCCTGGTCTTCAGGTGGTGCTCTGGAGCTTCCATCCCCAATATTTCTCATCCAATTACTGACGTTGGCAGTGGACAAGCGCTGGCGGGCTCTACTACGCCGGGGTTCTTGATAAGTAGTACCTTCACGAGATAGATCAAAGACCTGATCCAGAGCCCGATCTTTTTGATGAGTAGCAACTGATGGTTCTCGTACACGGAACCTGGCGCGTGGTGTGAAAGGCGAAAAAGAGCGTTCTTGGTCCCCAATTGGGTCAACGGGATTGAATCTACCCCTAATCAGATCCGTAGGCTCAATGGCAGCAGGCCTTAGGACCGTGCGCTCATACAGGTATATGCAAAAGAGAATGGGAAAGTGTGTTATCTTGATCACAGTACGGTTAAGCTTCAAAAATCTTCGGAACGGGATAACGAATCTCAAAGGAGTAATCGCCCAAGCGAGAACGTTGGTCGGCGCCACATAAGAGAAGAGGGCATCCGATTTCACCATAGATATAGTATTAACGGCAAATAAGAACTGATGCTCCTCGTGGGCATTCTGGACAATCGCCATGAACGAGTTTGTGAGAATAGTGATCAGGATCGTGATAACAAGGAAATGGCATATGAACAGGAACAGTGTGAGGATAATCTTCCCAAGAAGGTTATACCTGTCCCAAAGAGTCCAAGCCGCCGGGGTGAATCCCATCACCATTTGGAAGAGTGCATAGGCCACGGAGCTGGGAGAGGCATCGGTATCGCCAAATGAAAATGTAAAAGCGACGAAGAACCCGCTGCAGGCTATAATTATGAGAATGAGCACCGCTATCAAGTCGGCAGCCATCATTCGAAATGCAATCAGCAACTGCGAGAAGTATCGATAATGGTCAAGAACTGAAAAAAGACGTGGCAGCAGAAGCACCGCATTGGCAGCGAGGGTATCGTATGCGAGCCCTGCTGCATAGGCCTTCTGATTTTGAGGTACAATTGCTCCATATAGACGCAAAACGTAGTAAATAAGAAGCAGGACTAGGATTCCAACGTCAAACATGTTCCAAAAGCTCATCAAGTAAAGACTAAAGCCCTGCTCATTAAAGCCAACAATCTCGTCGAGCATGAACCCAGCGCTCCAAAACCAGAACACCATTTCAAATCCAGTAAGGTGCAATGGTCTCTTCTGGAGCAAGATAAGAAAGAGACATAGCAGAATCGCGTAGGAAAGGGTGGATAGTAATTGTCGATACCTAGGGACGCGCAACCTGGATAATTTGAATAGAGACGCATCGCGAGGATCATAAATGGATACTGAACGTCGGGATATGTGCTTATTCTGTACACTTGGAATACCCTTCGTATCAACTCGAGACCCACGCCTGTAAATGGACCCATAGCCATGGAACTGTAAAGGGGCGTCTGGAAGAGGTTGCCTGTGCAAACTATCTGCGCCAGAGTAGAAGACTATAGTGCCAGCCCAGAGCGCTTCCAGTTGCTGGACCACAACCGGGTGGGCCAAGAATCGTTTTGCCTGGGCCCTGATGGCAATTTCTAAACAAGAGATTCGAACATCCTTAAGCAAAGCACGAGATCCCTGGTTACTATCCCAAGGTCGGCCATTTGAAGTTCCGGTAGACAGCTTCGAGGCCTGACCTTGCAGTGGATGAAAATCGTATGACAAAGCATCTATCAGACTTCGCACGGTGTATTCCTTTAAGAGCTTGATAGCCAGCAGCTCACAAACCATTGCCCTTGTCCGACTAGCGCCACTAATTCCAGGGTTGGAGGTAGCCTCCTTATCAAATTGGAGGCAGTTAACCATCAAGGCATAGAGAGTCGCTTTAGTGAGATGTCTGGAATGAATGATCTGCTGTATGGGTTTCAGTAAAAACTGTGATACCTGCGGGGATCGAAGCTGGTCCCATGTCAATGTCGTCTCGCAGCGTGATGATATCAGGAGGCGTAAATCGTGTGTGAGCTGATAAACAGGAATAGCATCTAGATACCAGATAACATATCCGTATTAATTCAGGTTCAAAGTATGTTTTAATTAGCAGGGTATACTGAGTTCCATACCAAGATGAACAGAAAACATAGGCAAGAGAGGAGCTTGAGATTCGCTGTCCGGGCCATCTTCATACTGCTCCTCTTCGCCCTCATAATCTTCAATATTTTCTTCCGAAGCAGCCTCTGGCTCGGACTGAGCAGCGGCCTCAAAATCACGGTCGTCTCTCTCGTTCTGTTCAACGGGCCTGGACGACGAGAAGATCCCCAGTCTCTGCTTCCGCATTGGCCGGGACAACGAGGAAAACATCTCGTCTTCGTACCGCCAAAAGAGACTGATATTTTCTTTTCTGCTCGACAGCCACGTTTTTGTCAAGCTTTCACTCAGACCAGGGATCAGATAGCCCTAAGGCCAGCGATGCCGAAGGAGCATGGGGAAACAAAACAAACAGACTCCATCTAAGCACGAAAACAAAATAGCCTCCCATAACAAAAGAAACAAAAAGCTGTCAGATAATTCAAACCGGTCAGCAATCGCGGTAGACTCAAGGGCGGTTTGGCAGATGTTTCTCTTCCTTGATTTTGCGTGCCAATCCCTGCTGGTGGAAGCCCTGCAGCTCTCGGCGAATCACATGATAGGACCGATAAGGCGCGATATGCGAGGCATCCCTGTCTCTGGCAGCAAACCCACCGGTCAGGCTTGCTTGTCACTTAGTGAGTTACATGAGAGCTCCGGCTACATGGAGGCGATACTGCATCTGTGACAGGGCTGCAGGGGGTTTAATAACATGAGGACCAGCGCTGGGTATGTTTAAGCGGCCGTTTGATATAAGTACCAAGAGGCTCGGCGTCCTTTTGACGGGCTTCGGCTCGATAGGATAACTTCACGTTATAATTTATTCTTACTGACATCTCGATTTCTCGTCCAGTGCTAAGAAGCAAGCTAACTCTACTCTTAACTTAGCGAACGCTAAGGAAAGAAAGATTTTCGGAACAGCTTACCGCAATAGTTCGCCCAGAAGCTTGAAGAACTGCCGCTTGTCTGACCCAAGTACAGCCGTGGGATGGGACAGACGTTACACCCCCACCTCGCGTGAAATGAACTGCTTATTTTATTAACAACATCGAAGGGTTGTCGGCTATGGCTGTGCCCCATTATTATGAAAGAAGGGGAAAGGGGCGCGAAAGCGGTTATTGTTTGGTGCAGCAAACAACGGCTCTTCTGATACCGGTCGTTGATGAAAGTGTTTATCACGTGATATGTTTAAGCGACTATACCGGAAATATGTAGGTTCGGAATACCGTAGCGTTATAGTAACTATTACGTAGAATAGTGGAATTATATTAATCTACCTTTTCTATATTATAATAGTTACTTAACTACCTTTAGTATCCTAACTAGGAATATAATAGTAATATAATAGTAATATTAATAATAAAAAAAATATAATAACTATATTAATAATAAAAAAAATCTATCTATTATATAGGAGATTAGTAGCTCTATATTAATAGTACTATTTAGTTAATTTAATATATCTAATTATAAAAATATTAGTTATTATTATTATTATTTATCTATTCTAGTATATATATATAAATTATCTAATTCTAATACTATATTATAGTAAGGTAATATCCTAGATATATTATATAAAAATAAGTAGATAGTTTTAACTTATTATATATCTCTTAAAGTTCGGGGTAATTAAAATTATAAATAAACTTTCTTAATAGATAATTAGAAGATTAATAATATTATAGTATTAATTAGTTATCTATAGTATAGATAGATTAAAGATATTATTATAAGTAACTTACTCTATTAATATAACTATAAAGAATATCCTTTATTTACTATATAAATAGTAGATAAATATATAAGTAATTTATACTATTATTAATTCTAAAAGATAGAAGTAGCTTATTAAGTTACCTACTACTAGTATTATTTACTATATTTTAAAAGAGAATATAAATATAGCCTTTTAGAAGAATTATAATAAAGTTTAATCTAGCTTAGTTATAGAAAATATAATTTAATCTAGTTAATATAAGATATATAGATATTATAGTAAATAATAGGAAACTAGTAGTTTTATAAATATAGAATAAAGAATTTTAAGTAACTATATACTATCCTTTATAATATTTAGATATATATATTTAGTAATAAATATAGAGAAGTTAAAATATATTATACTTTAGATATTATCTCTTCTATATTATTAATACTTACTAGATATAAGTAGTTTAATATTAATATTAGATATTAGTAATATAGTTCTTATAATTAGATAGTAATAAAAAATTCTAAAAATATAAAAGTATTATAAAAAATAAGTAATAATATTTATTTAAAGCTTTTTTAGATAAATAAAACTTACTTAATATTATATTTATTAGTTTTCTAAATTAAACTTTTATATTCTTAGTATTTATTCTTATTTAGTAAAATATTATAATTATTAGTTACTATATATTCCTTTATTTATTTAATATAGTAAAGACTAATATATATATTTAGTCTATTCTTTAGTATATATAATACCTTACTAGCCTTTAGGGTAGTACTATTAATATTCTTATCTAAATCCTTCTTAAAAGATATAAGACTTAAAGCTAATAATAGCTATTAAAATCTAAGAATTAGAATAGCTCTTCTAGAAGACTAAGGGAGTTCTATAGCTATTATTATTATATTAATAATCTTTTAAAGTAGTAAATAATACTCTATAATAATCTTATATATTAGTTTTAAACTACTAATACTCTATAAAATAAATAGAGAGTTAAAATATATAATAACTATAAATATTATAATAAGGAGCCTATATAATATATATATATTATTTAAAATAACTTTAAATAAATTATAGAGTACTTATTAAATAATTATATTAATTTAGCTTAGTTCTATATTATAATATAAAATAATTAGTATTATAATAATAATATAGATATATTTCTAAATTTAATAAGACTCTAAATAGATTATTAGTAACTATAGTTAGCTCTAGTATTTTAGAAATAGGAACCTCTATAGATACTTATTATATTTCTTCTATCTATATAATATAAGGATAGAAGTAACTAATAATATATATACTATTTTTAAAATTTCTAATAACTTACTATAATATAGATTAAAAGAAAAGAATATTACTAAATTTAGATAAAGATAAATATTAAATAGTAGTATTTAATTCTTAACTAGACTATATTTCTTTTATAGTCTCTCTTTATATAGAGCTCTAGTAGTTAAGTTAATAGTACTATATAAGTATAAAAGTTAGTAATAGTATTATCTATTAGTTATAGTATTAAAAGTTATATTATATCTTTAAAACTCTATAATAGTATAATTATGATATAAAGAAGTTACTATTAATTTTTTAATATTAGTATTATTATTCTACTATAGTATATTACTTAGGAATATTAGGTAGAGTATAATAATTCTTACTATATTTTTATTAAGTATATTAATATTAATACTATCTTTAATAGTATAGAAAGCTAGTAATAAAGCCTAGATAATATTAGGGAAATTAGTAGTATAAGGACTAAATAAAATAGTATATATATTATTTTACTATTATTTATTAAAAATATTAAGGCTTATAAAAATAAGGTAGAAGTCTATTATACTTTAGTATATATTCTAATATAAACTAAAGCTATTAATAAAGAACTAGAAGAGAATAAATATAACTTATCTTAACTATTTACTAGTAGTAAATATATTCTATAATTTAATTTAATTATAATAAGAGATTTTAAATTTACCTCTTAAGGATATATTATTTTAAAGAACCTAGATACTTGAGTATATACTATAAATCTAAATAACTTAGTATATAATATAATTAAATATTATAAGTAGGATAGTATAGGTAGAACTATTATTAAAACTATAGTTAATTTATATATCTAGTTACTTAATAATATATTATTCCTCTAAAATACTCTATTTATTTTTATCTTCTACTATTACTAACTCTTATTAGTATACTAGTAGATATATATCTTAGAACTATTTATATTATAAATAAGTAGCTTATTTAATAATAGCTCATATATATAAAAGTACCCTACTATACTAAGAACTATTTATTTACTTATCTCTACTAATAAAGATTATTCTACTAATATAAGATATACTAGCTTTATATAAATAGAAAAATTCCTTATAAGTAAAGGTAACTATATTAGAAAGGAAAATTAGATTACTAGTTAGATATCTTATAAAGTCTCTAAATATATATCTAATTAAACTACTCTAACTAAATAAATACTATAACTCTATTAACTTATTAATAAACTCTACTATTCTAATATAGATATTCTAGTAGAATATTAGTAACTGTATAAAAATTATTAAGAGACTTACTAGATCTTAAAAGTATATATTGATTTAAAGTAGTATATTATTAGAAGCCTTATTTACCTTTACTAATATAGGAAGCTACTAAGGAATTATTAGAATTAATATTTACCTTATAGGAAGTAATAAATACTATAAGTAGTACTTTTACTTTAATATACTAAGTCCCTTTAGTAGTTTATGGATAGATTATATATTATTAAGTAAATATAATACTTCTAATAGTAATAAGTAGTTCTATTATAATATTAAAGAGTACTTATACTATATATTTAATATAAATATAAATTTATTAAGAGTAGCTTTAGTACCTACTTTTATAAATAATATCTTTTTAGATATATTATTTTATAGTTTTAATATTATATAATTAGAATAAATATTACTATTTAGAACTCTATTATTTATATTTATATCTACTATATTAAAATATATAGATAGACTAATATATTTATATTCTTTATACTTTATTAATAATATTATTAATTATTACCTTATTAGAATCTATACTACTATTAGTTTTACTTTCTATTATAATAGAATAATAGTTTAGTTTAATATTAATATTAATATTATTATTACTTATAGCTATTTTATTAATTATAGGTATTTTAGTATTTATATTTTTATTATTTTACTATTTTATAAGAGCTATATTCTCTTATTTATAATATTAATAGTATACTTATTTAATAACTTACTTAAATATAAGTATATTAGTAATTTTATTATAGTACTTCTATAGTATATTAATAGTAGTTATAGTAGTTACCTTAATATTCTACTCTATAAAATAAATATTATTAAGTTAAGATATTATTTATTTAGGGTTCTAATAATAGAGTAATAAAGTTTTATAGTATATAGAGGGGCTACTATAATATTATAGATATAAATCTTTTAATTAAAGAAGGATAGATAGGGTTATATTCCTAATAAGGAAGTAGTATTTTAAGATATAGTTTTATTAGTAAAAGAATAAATAGATAATATATATTATTTACTAGAGTTTAATAATTTATTTTACTTTCTTTTTTCTACTATACCCTCTACTATATTTCTAATAGTATTACTAATACTAAGTATATTAGGAAGGTATAGGTATATCCTTCTATAGGAGATACTAATAGTTCTAAAATATCCTTCTTCATAAGAGGAATCCTTTATATTAAATACTAGTAAACTAATAGAAGAGGTAACTTTATTATAGAATACTATTATAAAATATACTATATTTACTAGTATTACTTTCTAGGTAGCTTAAATATATATCTAGGAGGCTAAACTTCTAGAAAAGGACTTAATTAAGAAACTAAGATAGTTATATTTTCTTCTTCTATATAATAATTATATTATAATAATTATAGGAGATATATTTAGTAGCTTTAATAAAATAATAAATAGTTAATACTTTTATAATATTAATATAAAATAAATAAGGGATATTACTAAAAATTAGAAATATAAGAGTATTTAGAAGTTTAAAGTATACTATTATTATTTTTCTAGCTTACTAATATATTAACTTTATTAAATATATATTTAAAAGATACTTAATAATAGTATTATTAAAGAATTAAAAACTAGTATTTATAATATTATTAATTTAGTATAGCTTACTAGTTACTTTATAAGGAAGTTTGACTAATAGATATTCTATAATATATTCTTCTAGACTATAGTAATTATTAATATTAATAGAAGTTATCTATATAAAAAATAATATATAATATATAAGTTACTCTAAACTATTATATATAGAGTACCGATATTAAGTACTATAACTATAGAAATATATACTAATCTAGTAATAAAAATAAAATTACTTCTTAATATTTTAGAGAGTATAAGATTAGTTAAGTAGAATAATTTACTACTCTAGTTCTAGTATACTCTTACTAAGAAGGCTAATCTCTATAAAATTACTCGAGATAATTTTATAACTTATATATACTATAATTTTAATTAGAATAAAGATAAGAATAATTTAGAGGTTATATTATTTAACTCTATACTATTAATAATAACTATTCTACTAAAAGAAATATCTACTCTAGAATAAGCTTTATTACTATTGAACCACTAGTATATAGGGGTACTAGAGGTTAATTCTCCTATAATTACTAAAAAAGACTACAAGAGTTCTTCTTAAATAGGGGAATATTATAGGGGTCTAGTTATATTTAGACTAACTATTAGTTCCTCTAAACCCTAAGTTTCCTTAGAGTATCTATACCCTCTTACTTAATATAGGTTGAGTATACTCTATACCCTAGGTAGATATACCTAGGGTTAGGCTAATTAGGTTCTAATTAAGGGTTCTGTACCTTAAGAATTAGTTTCTAATAGTATCTCTTTCTCTAGGGGTTTAGCCTCTAAACCCTATAAAGGAATATATTAAGGTAGAATTAGAGTTTAGGGCTTTCCCTTACTTCTATATAATATTTCTTTAGTATACTTCTACTTTTAGTAATTATTATTTTAGTAGTATTCCTTTAATATAGCTCTATTTTTAGTAAGTATAATTATTTAATAATACTCTTCCTCGCGTTATTATAGTTTAAAAGATCTCTTCCTCCTATTATTTCTTTCTTCCTCTTATAACTATTCCTTCTCCTCCCTTATATCTATCTATCTACTATCTTTCCTATATTATCCTTACCTTCTTTATTCCTTCTTACTTATTAATATAGCTAAGACTACTACTACTAGTCCCCCCCTTCCTTATATCTAATATATAGGTAACCTTTTTATAGATATAAACCCTAAAGCTAACTATATTTTAAATCTTAACTACTATTATATAGTAGATATTATCTACTAATATTATAAGAATACTAGTAAACCCTATAAAGAGGTAAATTAACTCCTTATTTCTTCTATTATTCTACTTACTAATATTTTTACTTCCCTTAGATAGAATTCTAAGTTATCTTCTTTACTAATATAGCCTTTAAGGCTTACTAAAAATACCTCTTTACTTATAAAGATAGATCTATCCAAGATATTATTAATACTACCTACTAGATACTTAAAATTATATAGTAGATTTTTAAAAATAAGTATAGTAGTTAGGTATATTAGAACTAAGCTACTCGAGTTACTCTAGTAGCTTTAGTTACTTAATTTATTTAGCTAATTTAGCTAGCTTAATCTACTTATACTATATGGATGGCGCAAAGATACTAATAATTAATACTATATAGGTGGAACTTCCTTAGAGGAGCTCTTAGAGAAGGTATCTTAGTAAAAGGGTACTAAGATACTATATATATTAGGGTGTAGCGAAGTATTAATAAAGTTATTTAATTATAGAAAGATACTTTAGTATCTAACTTTAAGGTTGTAGCTTTAAGTCTAGCTTAATATACTTATACTCTCTGAGTTCCTTATCTATAATAAAGCTAGTATACTAGTTAAGTCTAGTATAAGTATAACTAGGGATATTAGATAGATAAAGGGAAGTAGACTTATATTAATTAGTACTATAAAGCTATAACTTACTATAAAGGCTATTTTAATTATAAGTATTAGAAGATAACTCTAATTAAAATAGATAATAAGTACTCTTATATATATATTATAGTAAGATCCCTTATTCTATTATTCTACTTAGGTCCCTTTATAAATCTATATTTTAAGGTCTTAAGTTAAATCTACTTCTTAAGGTTTTATTATAGATTTTTCTTCTAAAGTCCTATCGTAGATCTATCTATATTCTTAGTATTTAGGACCTCTCTTAGTTATTATATAATTTAGAGAGTTTCTAGAATTATTTTATCCTATAATCTTATCTAATAATTATACTTATCTAGGCTATACTATAGATAGTTTATAATATTATCTCCTCCTCTCTTAATAAATTATCTTAATTATTAGTTTATAAATAGTAAGTATATCTCCCTATTATATTAGATTAGTAAGTCTATTTTATTATAGCTTGTTATTCTCTTAAATTATCTACTTATACCCTATATAATTATACTTCTAAGTATACTTATCTTACTATAGTTATTAATTAGTATAGCTCCTTAGTAGAATTCTTATATAATAGCTACTTTTTTTCTTTAACTCTATACTTTATAATAGATTCTTCTAATAAAAGTTGTTCCTCTTATCTCCGCAAGAACTATACCTATATTAGTTAGTTATCTTCCTAGAATTACTAAGAAGAGGAGAACTTTTAGTATTAATATTATCTAGAGAATTCAGATACTAATATCTATTTTTATCTAAATTAGGTATATAAGCTTTAGTCTTAATTATTAAAAATTTAAAAAGAGTTATTTACTATTATAGAGGAAAATTAGTAAATTTATATATAGGTAATAACTTCCTTATCTACTATTTCTAGACTTATTTAGTATAATAAGGCTATTTTAGGCTCCTTAACTTCCTCTACTCCTTCTCTTAAGGTATTATTTAAGAATTTTTTATTTAATAGTACCTCTTAATTACCTAAGTTATATTCTAAAGGTTCCTTATAGGCTTATAAGTATTTTCTAAATTATTATAGCCTTTCTATTTTACTAGATAGTAAATTTTTCTATTAATCCTTTTTTTATTTAGAATTCTTTCTACTTTATATTCTTATTCCTAGTTTTCTTCTTAGATTTCTAATTTATATAATTTAGTATTCTAGAGTACTTTTTTAATTAATAAAATATAAAATATTAGGTATATTTTTATATATTTTAATAATTAGAGTTTATAGTTAACTTATTTAAGTTTCTCTAAAATTTTAAATAGTTCTATCTTTTAGTAGTCTAGTTTATTATTTAGTTTTATAGTTTTAATATTTTATTATAGTAGAAATATTTTCTCCCCCCTTTTAAAGATTAATACTTCTATATATTATTTATTATAGTAGTTATTTATCTAGTAATTTAAGAATTTTAGTTCTTTTTTTATATTTTTATATAAATATTATAGTTTATTTACTAATATCTCTACTTCTTATATATATATTTTAGCTTTTCTAGGTATTTTTATAACTTCTAGTTCTTATTTATAATTTATAAAGAAAAATATTATATCTATTAAAATTATCTTAGCTCTATTATAGATAAGCTATACTATTAGTAGTAATTTAATTTAATTATTTTATTTATAGTTAATATAATATCTTAGATACTATTTAATAGTCTAATTTATTTATTTATTTTAACTATCTATTTATAGGTAGTAAGCTATAGATACTTTTTATTTAATCCTTATTCTTTTAGTAAATATTATTTAAAATTTACTTATAAATTATATATTTCTATTAGATATAATTTTATTAAGTAATCTATAATTTATAAAAATTTATTATAATAAAATATATACTATATCTAATACTATTATTTTTTTAATAAATAGAATAAAATAAATATATTTTATTAATTCATCTATAATTATTATAATTATATTATATTATATATCTATCTATAACTCTTTTAATTATAGTAGTTTTATAATAAAATTTATTATTATTAATTTCTATAGTATATTCTTATATAATATAGACTATAAAAGTTTATATAGTATATATTAGTTATTCTTATTCTATTAATAGATATTATACTTCTAGATATATTATCTAATATCTCTCTATATATCTAGCTAAAAGTAGTTTCTTATAACTTATTCTATAGTTTTATTAATCTTAAAGTATTCTATACTTAAATTATTATAGCTTTTCTTTAATATTTATTATTATATCTCCTTAAGTATATATATTGTTTCTTAATATAAGAGTAAATTATTCTCTTCTTAGTATTACTTACTTAAACTTAAGAGCTTCCTAATTAAAGGGTTTTACTCTAAGTATATCTATATTTTAGCTTCTAGAGTATCTATATTAGATATAATTATTCTAGTAGCCCTTAATACTTATATATTTAAGACTATATTACTAATATTTATATTTAGATATAAGATTACTCTATATTCTCTTTTTTTTATTATTAAATCTAGTTATCTACTTAATATATCTATAAAAGTATTTTCTATTCCCTTATAATATTATATTCTAAAGTTATAGTATACTAAGGTCTCTATATATTATTTTAATTATTATTAAGTTAGTTCTTTTATTATTATAAAGTATATAAAGTTCTAGTAATTACTTATTACTATAACTTAGTATTTAGCTCTTTATAGTTCTTATCTCTATTTCTTAAATATAATAATAATTACTAATAATTCCTTATTATAAATATTATAGTTTTATTCTACTAGTATTATTATTTATATATAGTATATTATAAGCTATAATTTTCTATATTATTTTTTTATTATAGTCTAGCTCTAATAGTATAGTTTAATATATTTATATTAATATATACTTCTTTATCTAGATTAAAGTATAATTATATATCTCCTTATTTAAACTTTTCTTTTTAATTCTTAGAATATTAATTCTTCTCTATTAGTCTATAGAAATTCTTTTCCTTTTCTAAATAATTCTATTAATAGTTTTATAATTACTAAGAATTAGTAGATATATTATTAGTAGTAGTTTATAAGTTTATAAAATTACTAAACTTTTTTTATTATTATTAGTATAGGTTATTTATTAATTATTTTAACTTTATCTAGGTCTATCTAGATTCCTTTTATTAATATAATATATCTTAAGAATTTAACTTCTTACTTATAAAACTTATATTTTAATATTTTAAGGTATAGATTATAACTCTTTAACTATTTAAGTATTATCCTAACTTTTTCTATATAATTATTCTTATTTCCCTTAGTAAAAATAAGAATATTATTTAAGTATACTATAATAAACTTATCTAAGTAATTATATAGTATATTATTAATAAATACTTAAAATATTACTAGTATATTAGTTAATTCTATAGGTATAATCTAAAATTTATAAAGTTTAAATCTTATCCTAAATATAGTTTTTTATTCTTCTCTTACTTTAATTTATATTCTATAGTAGGCTTCTTATATATCTAATACTATAAACTATATTATATTCCTAAATTAATCTTATAGTTCCTTAATTAGAGGTAAGGGGTATCTATTCTTAACTATAATATTATTAAGTTACCTATAATCTATATATAGTTATAATAATCTATCTTTCTTTAATATAAAAATAATTAGATATTTTACTAGTAATATTAATTTTTATATATATTCTTTCTTTAGATTTTTATTAATATATATTTATAATTCTTCTAATTCTTTTTCTATTAATCTATATATTAGTTTATATATAAGTTTTATTCCTTCCTTAAGGGATATTTTATAATTCTATATTTAATATTTTAATAAGTTTTCTAATAGTTTTTATTTTTTAAATACTTTAATTAGGTCGTAGTATTTCTAGAGTATTTACTATTATAATTTCTCTAATTTAGTAGTATCCTACTTTTAGTAAATTATTCTCTATTTTTCCTATATTAATTAATTATTAGTAGTTTTTATAGTTCTCTTCTTAATCTAAAGTACCTTACTTAGTATTTAACCTCTATCTTTACTCATATAGGTAGCTACTAAGATATTTAAGTTCTAATTAAAGTAGTTTTTCTTTCTACTATCTAGTTATAATATATTATTTCTCTAGTTTATAGTTAGGTTATATTTTTATAACTATAGATATTCTAAGATAATATTATATCTATTTAGAGTAGTTATATTAAAATACTCTTTTCTCTTATATTATCTATTAATATATACCTTTATACTAGTAGTTTATTTATTTATAATACTAGTCTACTTATCTTTAAGTCTTCCTAATTAGTATAGTTTATTCTTATCTTTTATAGTAATCTCTAACTTCTTTATATATTATAGATTAATAAAGTTTCTAGTAGCTTTTAAATTAACTAAAGCTTATATATATTTCTCTATTAAATTTATTACTATTACTAGATAATATCTATTTATTATAGTTAGACTCTACTTCTTTTTTAATTTATTAACTAGTTTATTTTAGTATTATTAATTATAAGCTATTTTCTAAATTATATTTATAGATTTATATAATTTATATTATTTAGATTTATCTAATAAGTTTTATTTTTTTATTATTATTTATTATTATTTTTTTTAGTATTTTTATTCTTATAGCTTTTTTTATAGTACCTTAGTTATTTTTATTTAGTATTATATTACTATATTATCTATAATTTCTACTATATACTCTTAGTATAGTATTTTTATTCTCTATATATTATTTTAATATATAATTTCTAATTTTTTATATAGTATAATATTCTTAATATTAGTAATCTTAAAACTTTATCTATTAATTTATTCTTAATATCTACTATATATTATATAATCTATAGTATTATAGTATCTCTAGTAGATTTTTTTATTATTTATATTATAGGTATTACTTATAATTATTATAGTAAAGTCTTTATTTATACTTCTATATTTCTTTAAATATATAATATTTATATTAGTAATTCTAATTATATTTATTATAATATAGATAAGTTAAATTACTAATTTCTCTTTACTTCTTTATATTATAAATAAAATAAAGATTCTTTTATTTATATACTATTTAATATTTATCTCCTAAATTATTTATATATTCCTTAAAACTATCTTTAATTTTTAATTATTTCTTAATTTATAGTAATATATTCTTCTAGTCTAAGTTTTCCTATTCTAACTTTAGTATTTTCTATTTTTCTAATTTAGTTTCTCCTTCTAAGTCTATTTATTCTAGGATTATAATTTCTTAATTAGATTCTATTATAAGGTTATATTCTTAATTTATAGGTAGGGTATCTTATTTATATTATTCCCTCCTATATTCTTCTAGGTATCTCTATTTTTATTCTAGTATTATATTTTATCTCTATAATATTAGCCTATTTCCTTATTAAATTTATTTATTAGAATTATTCTATTAGCTTTCTATTTATTAGTAGTTAGCCTTATAATTATTATTTAAGTCTTACTCTAGAACTTCTAAGTACTAAGTCTATATTACTTATAAGTACTACTTGATTCTATTTAATTTCTTTAGGCTACTATAGCTACTAGATATTACTATAGTAGTAGTATTAAGCCTCTACTTAGTTTCCTATTAGTCTATGTTCTTCTTATTACTAGACTCTACTATAGTAGTAGTATTTAAATATTTCTATATATCTCCCTATTTCTTCCTATATTCCTTTACTTAGTATTCTAGCTTCTTATAGTAGAAGTATAACTTCTATTTTCTATATTATTTATTCTTTTCTTTATTATAGAGTTTCTTCTTAGTTATATTAAGCTCTATTAGTATTAGTTTATAATTATCTTATTTACTTATATTTTATTAATTTATTCTTTTCTAAAAAGTTACTTTTCTTTATTATAGGTTCTATAAGTTATATAACTAATTATTAATTTATACTACTATTTTAACTATAGAGGTATAGTTTATAAATAATTCTATTTTAATAATTTTATATTATATTTTTAGCTTAAATCCTTACTTAAAGATAGCTATTTTTTTATTATTATTATAGATCTTAAGTTCTTAATATAGCTATTATAACTATACTATAAATTAGGCTACGTCTCTTATTTATTATAGATTAATTAGCTTCTATTTAAGTATTTACTTATAGTCTATATCTCTAAAGAATTATCTAATTATAGCCTTAAATTATATATAGTTACCTAAAATATTAATATATATTTTTAGGTATTTTTAAATATTAATTTAATCTTTAAGTATTAGTTTAAATTATATAGTTATAGTATTATATAAGTAGAATCTAGAAAAAATTACTTTCTTAATTTTAGTAATTCCTAGTTTAGTAGCTAGATAGATATTATATTTACTTAAAAAGTACTCTAACTTATTATATTCTTTATTAAAGGTATTAGGTATTTAAATCTTAACTAATACTTTAATATCTCTAGTATATACTTTTAAAATATATATTTTATTTAATAATCCCTTAATTTATTCTATATATTAGTTAATCTTATTTTTATAATCCTAGCTAGTAATCTTATATTTAAATATAATAAGTTACTAATTAAGTTAAATTAAAATTTAGTTAGGGTTAGTAATATATCTACTTATAGTAGATATATTAACTTTATATTTATCTAAAAGGTATTATTTCTCCTAATTAGTTTTTTAAATACTTAGGGTAGGGGATATATACCTAAATATTCCTTTTAAATAAAAGTGCTTCTACTAATCGGGGTTATAATATTGTAGTAGATAAGTATATAAGTAAAAATCCTCTCTACTAGTTATAGATGGATATTAAGGTAGATAAGGGTAAATAGTAAGTCGGAATCTCTATTTAGATACCTATAACTATAGGTATAGGATAATTAATACTATATAGATAGTATAAAAATACTAATAATTAATACTATATAGGTAGAACTTCCTTAGAGAAGCTCTTAGGGAAGGTATCTTAATAAAAGGATACTAAGGTACTATATATATTAGGGTATAGTAAAGTATTAATAAAGTTATCTAATTATAGAAAGATACTTTAGTATCTAGCTTTAAGATTATAGCTCTAAGTTTAGTTTAGTATATTTATACTCTCTAAGTTCCTTATCTATAATAAAGCTAGTATACTAATTAAGTCTAATATAAGTATAATTAGAGATATTAGATAGATAAAAGGAAGTAGGCTTATATTAATTAGTATTATAAAGCTATAACTTATTATAAAGGCTACTTTAATTATAAATATTAGAAAATAACTTTAATTAAGGTAAGTAATAAGTACCCTTATATATATATTATAGTAAGGTCCCTTATTTTATTATTCTACTTAGGTCCCTTTATAGATCTATATCCTAAGATTCTAAGTTAAATCTACTCTCTAAGGTTCTATTATAGACTTTTCCTCTAAGGTCCTATCGTGGACCTATCTATATTCTTAGTATTTAGGACCTCTCTTAGTTATTACGTGATTTAGAGAGTTCCTAGGGTTATTCTGTTCTATAACCTTATCCAATAATTATACTTATCTAGGCTACGCCGTAGATAGTCTATAACAACTTAGCCTATTTAGTCTACTCCTACTTCTAATAATATATTAAAGTATACGATTTTAACTATTCTTCCTCCTTTTAAAATTAGAGATAGATATACTATCCGCCCCGTAGTTCCTACTACTATAGTCTTATCTATAGCCCCTACTTAGTCCTTAACTAGATTCTAGAAGATAGTATTTCCTATACTAATCTACTCTCTAAATAAGCTTATCTCTAAGATTAGAAAAGCTACTAACCCCCTATTAACTACTATAAACTATAACTTCCTTAAATAGATTCTAGATTTTATTACCTCCGAAGAGACTACCCCCTTTAATAATATTAGTATTATTCCTAAATAGAAGTTATTTAAATTCTAGACTATTTTATAGGTATCTTATATTTATTCTTTAGAGGAGATAAAAGATAAAATTACTAATCTCTCTATATTAATACTAAAATTTTACTAGCTTCTTAATACTTAAATCTAAACTATTAAATATTCTTTCTATAATAGGTTTTCCTCTATTATAACTACTATTAAAAAGAATTTTAATACCTTTTTTACTTTAACTAAGCCTCTAATTACTCCTAAGGTTACTTAGCCTATTATTCCTATAGTAGTTCCCCTATTAAAGGGAAAAGCCCTAATTACTCCCTAATCTAGTATTTCTACTTTAATAGAGTTAATTAACTATTAATATAAGAATTTTAACCCTAAAGACTTTACCTTTAACCTTTCTCCTATCCCTAATTCTATCCCTACTAAATAAGCTAGAGAACCCTTTAGTTCTCCCTCCCCTTCCTTAGGAGAATTTATTAATATTAAAATAGAAGTATAGATAAGATATTTACTCCTCCCTTTCCCCCTTTAAGTTTTTTACTAATCCTTTCTAGAGTAGAATAATACTAATTTTTCTACTTAGTTCTAGATTACTATTAGTAAGAATACTAGTACTCTATATACTAAATTACTAGATAATATTTATACTAATAACAAACTTATTATTATTTCTTTTAAGAATAATAGTCTATCTACCTCTACTTATTAAATTCTATATAGTTATTCCTTAAAGAAGAATAAGTAAAAGTAGAGTTTAATATTACTATATTAGTAGGGTTCTTAATAGTAGTTTTATATTATATATAGGTTTCTTCCTTTCTAGTTATTCTAGTAGTAGTTCTTATTTTCCTAGCTTTATATATCTAGTTATTTTCTATTTATTTCCCTAAATAGTTACTAGATTTAACTAATAGTTATTAAAATTTCTTTTCTTATTTAGAGATAAGTTTACTCTCTCCCCTTAAGGTTATTTTATATTCCTTAAAGACCTTAGGTATATTTTCGAGGTCTTCCCTAGTAAGCTATATAATCTCCTCTAAAGGATACTCTAGCTACTTAATCTTAAACTAGGTTTTCCTATACCTTATTCTATAGTCTAGTATCTTTTTAATTTTCTATTCCTTATAGTTATCTACGACTACTACTAGAGGGGGGTTTAGTTCCTCCCCTTCTCTACCCTTAAAGAGCTCTAATAAGAATATATAAAATACTAAATAGATCCTATAAAATAGTAGTAATATTAGGTAGTATATCTACTTATTTATTAGTTTAATAATTATAAAAGGTTCTATTATTTTACTATTAAGCTTCTTATTTAATTTTTATATCTTAATATTTCTTATAGAGAGTATTATTTAATCTCTTACTCTAAAGCTTATAGATATATATTCCTTATTATAGTACTTTACCTAGTTTTCCTTAGTTTTTCTTAGGTTCTCTTCTAGGGTCTCCCTTAGCTTAGTAATTAGTAATACTCTTTCCTTAACTATAATATCTTTTAATCTCCTCGAGTTTTCTATTTCTATATCTATAGGATTCTTTAAGTAGTACCCTATAAGAGCTATAAATAGGGAGGTTCCTATACTACTCTAATTAGAGGTATTATATATAAACTTAGTTAAAGATAGCTAATTAATCTAATTATTCTATTTACAGTTTATATATCTATAGAGGTACCCTTCTAAGATTTAATTCTAGACCTCTATTTAATTATCTATTTAGAGTTAGAAAGCTATACTAAGTCTCTAATTTATCTATAAATAGTAGTAGAGGCTTAATTAGAAGTTATTAGTAAAAAGAGTTTCTCTATTTATAATTATTTCCTTGGGGGTTCCATATCTAGTAATAATTTCTCTAAAAATAATATCTATAAAGGCCTCTACTTTAATTTTCTTAGTATATAGAAAATATCTAGTAAACTTAGTATATCTATTAACTACTACTAAGATAGTATTACTATACCCCCATACCCTTTTTTTAAGGTTAAATTAGGAAGATCTATAATAAAGTCTATAGATATTAATATCTATAGTTACTTTACTTTCTATAAGGATTATAATTAATTATAGAGTTTATATTATAGAGTTCTAGCTCTCTAATAAACTTAATATATTCTTATATATTCTTTTATATTCTTTATAAGGCTTATCTATTAGTACTTCCTTAATATTAGGGTCTGGGTTTTTCTCTCCCTAAAATAGCTACTCTATAAATTATTATAATATATATATAAGATTTCTTATCTTACTACTATACTTAGTAATATATATATCCTTCTACCCTTAATTAGTAGTCTTACTAGTATTTATTTTTATTCTATTAAGACTTCTCTAAGCTCTCTAGAATTCTACTATATTAGTTTATTTACTCTTTATTATAGCTATACTAGCTTCTCTATAGTAAAGGCATCCCCCTATTATAGAGAAGCTATTAATTCTAGTAAATTTTCCTTTAGTAAGGAATCTATAGTTTCCCCTATAGTTACCCCTATAGCTAGTAGATAAGATATATAATATATTAGATAGCTATAGTTAGCTCTAGATAGAAGCTCCTTTAATTAAGGAACTTAACTCTCTTAGTTATCCTTTTAAATTAGTAGTTCTTTTAACTCTAACCCTATATAGCTATTTTTAACTACTTTATATCTAACTAGCTTACTTAGAATCCCTTAAACTACTAGCGAGAAACCTCTTTTATATTTTTATTTTCTTTTTAAAGTTAGTAATTCCTCTAAAACCTCTCTATAATTTAAATAGTAAAATAGTCTATTTATAGAATTAATCTTTCTAATTCTATAGATTATTTTAAAGTTATATACTACTAGCTATTCTAACTAGTTAACTTAATATTTATAGAATACTTTATATAAATAACTTATAAATCTCTAAAAATTATAGTAGTTTATAAGAACCTATACTATATATTAGGCTCCTTTAAAATAATATCTCTACTACTTAAATAATTTTATAATAGCTAATATCTCCTAATTTAGTATTCTATAACCCCTCTAGATATTATTAAGTTTTTTAGACTAGAATACTACTAAGTACTATTTTACCCTCCTCCCCTCCTTCTAGTAGAGTTAGAATAAGATAGCCCTATATACGAATATTAATATATTTATCTCTACTTTAGAGGGTTTTAATAGATTAAAGTATTAAAGTAAAAATCTAATTAGGAACTTCCTTTTTAACTTTCTAAAAGCTATATCTACTTTAAGTATCTATTTAAATCTACCTTTCTTCTTCTCTCTCTAGGAGCCCTTAAGTAACTTAGTAATAGGCACTATAATATAGGAGTACTAGTATATAAAATATTAGTAGAAGTTAGTAAATTCTAGAAATACCTAAATATTATAGAAGTTATAAGGTTCTAGCTACTTTTATATAATTATAACCCTTACTAGATCTATATTTACCTCTTTATAGCTTATTCTATACTTTAAGAAGTCTACTAAGGTTTAAAAGAATATATACTTTAATAATTTTATATATAATTTAAATTTTCTTAGTTTATCTAATATTAGCTTAATATATTCTATATATTCCTCCCTACTTATACTAAAGATAAAGATATTATTAAGGTAAATAATATATATAATATTTACTAACTCTACTAAAACTCGATTAATATACTTCTAAAATATAGTAGATATATTAGTTAGGCTAAATAGTATTATTAAGTATTTATAGTATCTATACTTTATCCTAAAAGCTATCTTCTACTTATCGCCTTTCTTAATATATATTTTATAATAGGCTTCCCTAAGGTTAAACTTAGTAAAGAATATAGTATCTATTAGTCTATTTAGTATCTTATTAACTCTAGATAAAGTAAGGTAGTTTTTTATAATTATTTTATTTAGTTCCTAGTAGTCTATATATATATAAAGACTACTATCTACCTTAGATATAAAAAGTATAGATACTTCTATAAGACTTTTAGATTTCTTAATTTATTCCCTTTCTAATATAGTTTTAAGGTACTTCCTTAGTATCTATAATTCCTTAACTAAGAGGTTATATAAGGGTAAATAAGGGGGAACCTTTCTACCTACTAGCTTAATCTTATAAGATACTAACTTAGAATTAGTAAGTATATAGGCTACTTCCTTTAAGAAGATATCTATATAAGACTTAAACTCCCTAAATATTCGATTTTCCCCTATAGCTTTTTCCTTTAAGGTTAATATAAGGAGTTAGACTATTACTAGTATATTATTTTAAGCTAATTTAGTTATAAATACCTACTCTACTATATATAGGTAGTACTAGTAGTATTATTTTTAGTAAATCCTTAAATCTACCTCTTAAAGTTATAGTTTATCTAGGATTACCTTAATATTAACTATAGGGATTACTATAAAGAGTACTTTCTATATATATATAATTCTCTAGTAATTCTTAAAAGTAATACTAGCTAGAACTATCCCCTAGGGCTCTATTTATTCCCTATTTAGTAGATCTACCTCCTTACTCTAAATCTATATAGATTTACTAGAGAATAGTTCTACTAAAGTTAGATTAATAAAGTTATAGTTTATAATACTATTAATAATTACCTAAATCTAGATCTCCTTTTTACTTTAAGGTTTTAGGGTTACTATCTATAATAGTAGGGCTACTTCTTCTATTATTACTTATTTATCTATAGATATAGTAAGGAGTTTAGGTTTATTATCCCCCTTTTAGTTCTATAATTTTTTATTTAATAACTTTACTTTATTTAGGCAATCCTTTACTATATATTTCTTCTTTTTATAAACTAAGTATAGCTTTTTCTTAAAATAATATTCTTTTTTTTTAGAGATAATATAGTTAAATATACCTTTATACTTCTTATTTATTAATTATAAGGTTAAATCTTTATCTTAAATCTAGTGCTATTTACTATTATAGAACCTTTAAAATAGTTATTTAATTTATTTCCTTAATATATAATTAGCTTTATCCTAATTTCTCTTTTAAAGTACTACTTCTAGCTAATATACTTCTACTTTTAACTTCTCTATAGTTTCTAGCTTACTCTAAAGGCACTAGATCTTATATTATAAATCTAGAAGGAGCTTTTTAATAGTTAAGGATATTAGGTATACTTTTAGTAAATCTATACTATAGTTATTATATAACTCTTTAATATAATTAAAGAAGGACTTTATATTTTATTAAGGTTATTACCTTACCTTATTAAACCTAAAGATAGTACTAATTCTATAGTTAGTAGGATACTTTATTTAATCTTAGTACTATTCCTTAAATTTATTCTAGATTATAGATATTATCTATTCTACTTCTATCTAGTTATATTATTTAATTATTAGATTTAATTTAGTCTTCTATCTCTAGTATATTTATATAATCTTTACTTTATTTAGAATCTCTAGGAAGATATTTTATAGTATATTTTTAAGCTAGTAAAACTAGATTAAATACCCTTCTAAAGTTATATTATTCTATATTAGTATTTTTACCTTTAGTAGAAGTTTTTAGTATTCTAAATATTAGGTTTCTTCTTATTATCATTTAAGTATTCCTTAGTAATTATCTCTATAGAAAACTTCTAATAGGAGTCTTTATAACTTCTATTATTTATTTATAGTTATACTTATAATTTAATTAACTAATAAATATAGTTCTTCTAAGGGTTCCTCTATAGTTAATATTTTAATTTTCTATAAATATACTCTACTTTATATTATAATTATATCTCCTAACTTTTAGAAATAGTTAGAATATTAGACTACTAGTATATAGAGGTACTAAGGATTAGTTCTCTTATAGTTACTAAAAGAGACTATAAGGGTTCTTCTCGAATAGAGGAATACTATAGAGGTCTAGTTATATTTAGACTAACTATTAGTTCCTCTAAACTCTAGGTTTCCTTAGGGTATCTATACCCTCTTATTTAATATAAGTTAAGTATACTCTATACTCTAGGTGGGTATATCTAAGGTCGGGCTAACCAGGTTCCGATCAAGGGTCCCGTGCCTCAAGAGTCGGTTCCTAGCAATTACTATTAGTTATTAACTTAATAAGTTAAGAAGAGTACCCTTTTAAGATAATATTAGAGCTATCTAAGAAGTAGATATTAAAATATCGCACTAAGCTTACTAACTACTAAGAATAATTAAAGTAAGTAAGGAAGGCTTATTACTTTTAATAGATATATTATATAAAGATCTAGCTATTTCTAATATTATCTTTATTAGTATCCTACTATAGCTATTAAAATTAATTTATAGTTTTCTATTTTCTATATTAGCTTATTTAATATTAATATAGATTTATATATTACTTACTTATAACTACCTTCTAATTATTATATTTAATATAAATAGAATTCTAGAGTAGTTCCTATAATATATTAAATATTAGTAGAAAAATACTATTACTAAGTAGTTAGCTAATTTAATATTCTATATAAATTTTTACTATTTAATTAAATAATTAAAACAAACTAACTAATATATTAATATATTCTTACTTAAATCTTCTTTTTCTTATATATCTTCCTTCTTTTCTACTAGGCTACTATATTTATTAATTTTATTTTATCTACTTTATTTAACTAGTAAGTTACCCTTATAGATATAATATTAAGTTATTTATAATATTCTATACTATTTAATATTAGAGGCTAATATAGATTTAGTAGAATAATCTTAATTTCTACTTTTATACCTTAATTACTACCTTAGAGTTCTATAAGACTCTATTCTAAACTATATAAGTATTATTTTAAATAAATTAGATATTAAATACTAATATATTATAGAAAGTAATATTTTCTAGAAAGACTCCTTATAATTAAGCTACTACTAATAATATACTAATTATCTATATAAATTATTTAGATAGTTTTAGTATTAGTAGTCTAGATAAGCTATACTCTTATATTATAGGCTCTAATAAAGCTTATACTACTTATACTAAAGTAAAAATTAGCTATAATTTTATAAATAGCTACTATTATAAGAAGATAACTAAGTTTATTTTATAGTAGAATTATTACTTTAAAACTATTAATAATATAGTAAAGGATTATTTTAGTACTACTATTAGTAAACTTATAGAGGCTATCCTTAAGGCTTATATTAAGAATAAGTAAGTAGATATTACTACTACTACTACCCTTACTAGTACTACTAAAACTAGCTCTATAATATCCTAAAAAATAATTCTACTCCTAAAGAAGTAGAAAGAATTTACTAAGTTTATAATTACTAAGTTACTAGTAAGTTTAATATTCTATAACTAATTAAAGATATAATATATACTAATATTAAACTAATCTATTAATATTACTCTAACTATTATTATTATAGACTTAAAAGCTTTTTAAAAAGAATTAACTTATACTATAAGCTATTAACTACTATTATTAATTATTATATACTAACTTATATAGTAGAAATATAAATTTAAGGACTTTATAATAGATACTTTAAATAGCCCATCTTACTACGCGGCCTCTACCCCTACCCTTAATTTTACTTTAATAGAGACTACTAAAACTACTACTTCTATTACTATCTAATTTACTATAGTTAATACTTCGGTAGCTAGTACTATAAGTACTTCTATCTCTACTAGGACTACTAGTATATCTACTACTACTAGCCCTAGTACTAGAGTAAAGATTACTAAGAAATAATATAATTAATAGAAATCTAGAGTAGAAGGGAGAGCTAAAAAAAAAATTAGATAGAAAAAAAAAATAATAATTAGGATAAAATAAATATTATTTAAATAGATTACTAATTAACTAGTCTTAATATTATAAGCCTTATTAATATATTTATAAATAAATATAGTAGTTACCTTATTTAATATAGCTATTACCTTACTTAATATAGTGGTTATAAATTCGAGGCTACTATTATATTTAATCTTAGAAAAATGGTAGCCCGACGGTATTCCGAACCTACATATTTCCGGTATGGGACCAACTTGTGAAAGGGATGTTTTTGAGGCTCTTTTGAAGATTGAATGCCTTCGGTATTGGAGGCTCACTTCTTTCAAGAGATTACGCTGGGATCTACAGGGCACCGCACGAAAGAGATGTATCTGCAGCAACGGCAGGGCTCACTGGCGAGTCATGAGGAATAAAATTCGAGGCCTGTGCGGTGGAATCACGATTGTTTGCCAACCGAGACTGGCTGTGGTTATTTATTACCGCGCACTTCCTTTCTCTCAAGCCTAGAACTTCGGAGATTGATCCGCTGGCCAGGACGCTTTCAACTCGAGGCAGAGGGGGTTTGCGTCCTCCATGAGGATAAACTTTTAAAACGACGGTTCCTGACAGAAAGCTTCTGTCTTCTTTTACCCACCACATTTCGCTAAGGCCTTCTCGATCGGTATCTTCGTCCCGACTGGCATGAACACCGGTAATACCACCCTAGCTCAAGTCGGTTAGGCATTGTTCGTCCCACAGCGTCCCAAAAGCTGCTGTGCTCCAGTCGGTCCTTCGTTGGTAATTGGTTAATGCTAAACCTGTCTTGACTAGATGCAGCCCATCACATCGGGATCAGCCAGTCAAGCCACTCAGTATTCAAGATGCATACGAAGTTCCCGTCCAGAGTCGTGATTCTCGTGGGAGACGGCACGCCAAGGTGTCAATCGTTATTCTGGACTCCGTACTCCGTAAAAATTATCGCGGTTGATTTTACCTTCCATGCCTCCCCTAAATTTTCAAACAATGGACTGTTACTCCGTACTCTCGATCAAGCGAAGACTTGAATTCAATTCAACGGTCTCGCTCATGCTATCGGTGTCACCGAGAGGCGGTTGTACTAAGAACATGCGACACGAGAGGATTCGTTTCTGTGACCGACGGACAAACTCTGTCTTGATCTCTGATCCCACCCCTGGCGTGCGCCACCAGTGGGTATTACCCCGTGTCAAGCTCTAACCCAACACCAAGGTCTATACCCTGTCCCGATGAATCTCACTCTACTTTGAGAAACAACGTATTCCAGCGAATTTTCTAGGCCTTGATTGACTGTTTTATGTGGGAGTCCTATACGAAGTACCCACACAGGCACGCTCGAGGAGGGTGATCAAAGAATATAGGTTATGCCATAGCACACCTTGTCCATTTATTCTGCTATATTAAACCTACTGGGTTCCCCAGAACTTTGATTCTCAACAGTTATTTAATATTATTTGTATCTCTTGTCGCGTCTTTCGACATATTATATACCCTTTGCCTGGTGAAGCCTATTGAGGATAGGTCATTAAATCGACGCGCTACCATACGCACCACGGGAGGACTACCCTAATATGGGGGCCGAAGATAAACTGGTTCTTGCACGGAAAATCGGCCGTACGGAACTGCTGGTATGTACTGTCTGCGGAAGTTACTCCACTGGGGAGCAGCGTCTTACTGAACGTTTTCAATAATAATAATAGGTATCCTTATGGGTAGTCTGTGGCCTTGCGACCGTGTTACTTATTAGTCGCTTTGCGATTAGGTTGCGTCTCCATCGGCGGCTATTTTGGGACGACATTCTCGCAGGACTCGCATACCTATTCCTTATAGGTCATAATGTTTAGGCAACCCTGGCCGTTCCGACAGTCTATCTACTACTCCATCTTTTTGAAAATAACAAGGGACTATTCATGCCCGGCCTCTTGGAGAAGTTCGATCACTTGGCTAGACTAGTATTCGCCAGCAACTTTTTATTCAGATGTTGCATCTACTCGGTCAAGGCCAGTCTTCTTGCTCTTCTGTGGAGGCTTTTCCGCAGCCTTCCCGCTTTTAGGAAAGCATGGTTGGCTATTACCGTGATCACTGTGCTGGGGTTTTTGGCCTCAGTCATACTACCTCCAGTGGCTTGTCCATCTGTAACTGCTCGTAAGTGAAAGCTGCCCCTTCTCAACAATGCGTAGGATTGACGTGAGACCGTCTAGTCGGCTGCCTATCGCCAAGGACGTTGAAGCTGGAAGCTATTAGCATGTACGTGACTACCGTGTGCGATGTCCTAACAGATATCTTAAGTAAGTAAATCCAATAAGCAAATATGTTGAACACAATCCGAAGTACTAATCAAGCAAATAGTCATGTCGGTGCCTGTTGCATTTGTGCTCAAATCTTCCCTTCCCAGGTCACAAAAACTGGGCCTTGTTGGACTATTCATGCTTGGTCTCGCTGTTGTCGTGATGGCAATTCTTCGTAACCTTGAGACTGATGGAAAATCTAAACACCCACCGCCATCCTGGTTGTTATTCTGGAGTGCTATGGAGTCGACTGTCGCGGTGATGGTGTCATGTTTTGCGTCCTACAAGTCACTCTTTACCACCCGCTCACGTTCTACAGCTTACCATTGCCAATCCGGTTATTCTGCGTCTGTGGCTGTTTCCAGCAGGATACCGAACAAGAAAACTTGGACGGATACTGACTCAAGAGAGGAAATTATCCGCCAGACAGAGTTTGAAGTTAGCTACGAAATGGCTCCGATCCCTGAGCACCGAGTGCAGAGCCCCGAATGGGAGGGAAACAGAGTGAGATGAGCAAATAGGCCTCGTTTAAACGATGAATTACCATATCCTAGCCTGGCACCACTTTCGAACAAGAGCCTGAGGAACATACACGCATTCCTACTTAGAAGTTCTATTCTATGGCGATCAGCTTCTGCACAAGTGGAGCTGTATGATCAGTACGCTGTCTCGAAAGAATGGCTGGCTTCTATGCCACGATCCTCTGCTGCCACGTGCAACCAACTCAGCGAAATGGGCACCCCTGACATATGACAACAATAAGTGCAATATCGGGACCAACTGCCTTACGCACTAACCGACCGGATACCTTGTTTTCCCGCCACGAATGTTCGGAGTTACAGTCCTATGCAAAACCCATCAAGGACTGAGTAATTGGGAGCCATAACGCAACTCTGAGAAGTAACCAAGTCGTTGGGTTCGACTCCTTCCGAACAACATTAACTTTTCCGAGTACAAACAATACCCTTTGGGAGTAAATCATGCCATGTCATGTCCTCTTTATTATTGGGGGAAAATACTAGGCTGTGAATTATTGGCTGATTTGTTTATTGTGCTACAAATTAATATTCAGCTTTTAGAGTAACACTAATTAACTAATTCATAATTGTTCGATGTTCACGTGCCCTTTTTCCTATTTGGTCTCTGCTGGAAAACTCATGCGTAAAACCTGGTCCATAACATAGCAATATAAGATAAGGCTACGGATTTATGGCTTTCCTGGATAGGCATCATTGTAAATAACAGACTTGATTATTCTATCAAGAATTCTAGACTATCTATCGTAACCAGTGGCCTATGGCTGTATTTAGAACTGCTATTTAGCTAGCACAGGCTGCTCTGGATGGAGATAACTATCTATTATTGACAGGCCCAGTACTTTTAATATATGTTTGTTTTTTTAACTATGTTAGCCTGCCAAACTGGTATCACAAAGGAGTTGACCGCAAGCTATCCGCTCCCGGATGCTGTGATAGGGGAATCGCGCTTGTCTCGCTAAAAGCTGCATAAACTAACTCGTGGACTAGTGAGTTAGCGTCCAAGCCCGGGACAGCAAACAAACCCTGCCACCAAGTGCGCGCCTCTTCACGGGTCGTATTGTGACCTGTCCTGTCTCAACCACTCCGCCACTTTGACATGGCCAACCCTTTCCCTCGCCTGCCTGTGCTATGCTGTTTGCCATTCGGGGGCCAACATGCGTCGATGAGGTCAAAAGAGGCTTCTCCCAGCCAGTCGGCGCTCGAGAAGCCAGATGGCCAGAGCTCCAGAGTTTACATCACGTGCTAGAGTTTGCTTTCCGCCTTGCACAGTTTAACGGGTCTAACCCGATATGTTGCTTACTAATAAAGGCGAGCTTCCATTAATCCCGCGCGTCGCCAACCATGGGACCGGGATATTTTCCCTGATGCAAAATTTCTTCCTTTTCCTTTCCTTTTCCCCCCAACATCTCGCTCTGCTCGGTCAACGATCAATTCACGCAGGAATACCTTCATCTCTTTCTGCTTGATCCTGAATTGCGCTGGCTGAGCAGGCAAGAGCTCTCATTTCTCCTTATCTCCCTCTGATTTGGCCCCACTAGTCGGTATCATTTTCGGGAAATTTCCATGCTGGAGTGAAACACAACCGCAGCTTTCTTTATTTCCCCAGAGAACAACAAGTCTCTACGAGGCGGCAACATGCCTGCCATTCCCTCTTCTCCCGAGCCCAAGGGCCTCTCGGGAGAACCACCGTTTCCTTCAAGTCCTTCAACGGGCGGTGTGGTCGCATATAACAACGAACTACATGGTCCCCGGACCACCACAAGTGGAGCCATATTTCCTCCAGCTTCAATGCAATTGGGCTCAAAGAAAGGAAGATCTGTCTGTCTTGAGCTCGAGGATGGCACTGTCTACAGAGGATTCAACTTTGGAGCTGAGAGAAGCATTGCTGGAGAGTTGGTTTTTCAGACCGGCATGGTGGGGTATCCTGAATCCTTGACAGATCCCTCGTATCGTGGTCAGATCCTGGTCATAACGTTTCCTCTCGTCGGGAATTATGGCGTGCCGTCGCGTGACAAGATGGATGAGCTGTTAAAGGACCTGCCAAAGCACTTTGAGTCGAACCAGATTCATGTTGCCGGCCTGGTGGTAGCTAGCTATTGTGGTGAAGCTTTCTCTCACTTCCTAGCCGAAAGCTCTCTCGGCGAATGGTTGAAAGAGCAAAATGTGCCCGCTATTTATGGTGTTGATACCCGAGCTTTGACTAAACGAATTAGGGAAAAGGGTAGCATGCTGGGACGCATGCTTCTCCTAAAGGAAACTTCTCTTTCTCATGATAGCGCCATTGAGCAGCAGTCAGAGAATTGGAGAGAAAACTATGAAGTGCTCGATTGGGAAGACCCAAATAAAAGAAATTTAGTTGATGATGGTGAGAAGAATTTCCTCTCGTGGTTTACACTGATACATTGAAGCTAATTCGCCAATATGTAGTGTCGATCAAGGAACCCAAGCTTTATAGTCCACCTGGAAAGCCCCTTCTACACCCATCTGGACGTCCTGTCCGCGTTCTCTGTGTAGATGTCGGTTTGAAATACAACCAACTGAGGTGCCTGCTCTCTCGTGGTGTCGAGGTTCTCGTTGTACCGTGGAACTACGATTTCCCCAACCTTGCAGGCAAAGAATATGATGGACTTTTCCTCTCAAACGGCCCTGGCGATCCTGCCACCCTAACTTCCACGGTCTCCCACTTGAAGGTCGCTCTCAAGGAGAACAAGACGCCAATTTTCGGTATCTGTCTTGGGCACCAACTTCTAGCAAGAGCAGCAGGTGCTAGTACTCTCAAGATGAAATTTGGAAATCGTGGACACAACATCCCATGCACAAGCATGCTCTCTGGCCGCTGTTATATTACATCCCAGAATCATGGCTATGCTGTTGATTCCAAGACTCTTCCGGAGGGCTGGGAAGAGCTGTTTGTCAACGCCAACGATGCTAGCAATGAAGGAATCAGACATGCTAGCCGTCCACTATTCAGTGTGCAGTTCCACCCAGAGAGCACACCTGGACCACGGGATACAGAGTTTCTATTTGATGTTTTCATCAGCACCATAACGGAGTGCCTTGAATCCAAGGATGCATTATCTAAACCCGTTAATTTCCCAGGTGGAACTATCAAAGAGAATACTGCTGCACATCCTCGAGTCCACGTCAAGAAGGTCTTGATCCTTGGCAGTGGTGGCCTTAGTATTGGCCAGGCTGGAGAGTTTGATTACTCTGGTAGCCAAGCTATCAAGGCGTTGAATGAGGAAGGAATATACACTGTTCTTATCAACCCTAACATCGCTACCATTCAGACTTCGAAGGGACTGGCAGATAAAGTGTATTTCCTTCCTGTTAATGCTGATTTCGTTCGCAAGGTGATAAAACGCGAGCGACCGGACGCCATCTATGTCACATTTGGTGGTCAAACAGCCCTTCAAGTCGGTATTCAACTCAAAGATGAATTTGAAGAGCTAGGTGTGAAGGTACTTGGTACACCAATCGACACCATTATCACAACCGAGGACCGCGAACTCTTTGCTCGAAGCATGGAAGTCATTGGTGAAAAGTGTGCCAAATCCGCGTCAGCTTCCAATTTGGAAGAAGCAATGGAAGCCGTGAAGGCTATTGGATTCCCGGTAATCGTCCGAGCTGCCTATGCTCTAGGCGGATTGGGAAGTGGTTTTGCTGAAAACGACGAACAACTTCGAGATCTTTGTACCAAAGCATTTGCTGCAAGCCCCCAGGTCCTTATTGAGAGGAGCATGAAGGGCTGGAAGGAAATTGAGTACGAGGTTGTTCGAGATGCCCAAGACAACTGCATTACCGTCTGTAACATGGAAAACTTTGATCCTTTAGGAATCCATACCGGTGACTCTATCGTCGTTGCACCATCCCAGACACTATCTGATGAGGATTACAATATGCTTCGCACCACCGCTGTCAACGTTATCCGTCACCTTGGAGTTGTCGGTGAATGTAATATTCAATATGCCCTCAACCCTTTCTCAAGAGAGTATTGCATTATTGAAGTTAATGCTCGTTTGTCGCGATCCTCAGCCTTGGCTTCAAAGGCTACCGGATACCCGCTTGCATTTATAGCCGCAAAACTTGGTCTCGGGATTCCACTAAATGAGATATCTAACTCTGTGACCAAGGTTACTTGTGCCTGTTTCGAACCTTCCCTAGATTATGTCGTCGTTAAGATTCCTCGATGGGACTTGAAGAAATTCACCCGTGTATCAACTCAACTTGGCTCCTCGATGAAGAGTGTCGGAGAAGTCATGAGTATTGGAAGGACATTCGAAGAAGCCATCCAAAAAGCCATCCGAGCCATCGATTTCCACAATCTTGGATTTAACGAAACAAGTGCTTTGATGAGCATCAAGAACGAGCTCCAAACCCCATCTGACCAGCGACTTTTTGCTATTGCCAATGCTATGCACTCCGGTTATACTGTTGATGAAATATGGGAATTGACCAAAATCGATAAATGGTTCTTGCGAAAACTCGAAGGACTGAGCTTATTTGGCAAGCAAATGAGTAGCTATAACGCTACAACAGTCCCTATTCCCCTCATCAGGCAAGCCAAGCAACTCGGATTCTCTGACCGCCAGCTTGCGAGGTTCCTAAGCTCCAATGAGCTTGCTGTTCGACGTATGCGTGTTGAAGCAGGAATCATTCCCTTCGTTAAGCAAATCGATACCGTAGCCGCTGAATTTCCTGCTTTTACGAACTACCTATACCTAACTTACAACGGATCCGAAAATGACGTGGCGTTTGACGACCAAGGTATCATGGTTCTTGGCTCAGGCGTTTATAGAATTGGATCTTCTGTTGAATTTGACTGGTGCTCTGTTAGAACAATTCGCACACTTCGGGCACAAGGACACAAGACAGTCATGGTTAACTATAACCCAGAGACAGTCAGTACTGATTACGACGAGGCAGACCGTCTTTATTTTGAAAACATCACCTTAGAGACAGTCCTTGATATCTACCAGCTGGAGTCATCTAGTGGAGTAGCTATTTCTATGGGCGGACAGACGCCAAACAACATTGCTCTGCCACTCCATCGCCTCAATGTTAAAATCCTTGGAACGTCTCCTGAGATGATTGATACAGCTGAGAACCGTTACAAATTCTCTCGTATGCTCGACAGAATTGGAGTAGATCAACCGGCGTGGAAGGAACTTACTAGCATTGAAGAAGCTACTGCGTTCTGTGACAAGGTTGGCTACCCTGTTCTTGTCCGCCCTTCATATGTCCTCTCAGGAGCGGCTATGAACACTGTCTACTCCCAAGACGATTTGGCGAACTATCTCGACCAAGCGGCCGAAGTGTCGCGAGAACACCCCGTTGTTATCACAAAATATATCGAAAATGCTAAGGAAATCGAAATGGATGCAGTGGCTAAGAATGGCGTTATGTGTGGTCATTTTATCTCTGAGCACGTTGAAAATGCTGGTGTCCACTCTGGTGATGCTACCCTAATTGTCCCGCCTCAGGACTTGGACCCCGAGACGGTCAGGAGAATCGAAGAAGCAACCAGCAAAATTGGAAATGCTCTCAATGTTACCGGACCTTTCAATATTCAGTTTATTGCCAAGGACAATGAAATCAAAGTCATTGAATGCAATGTCCGGGCTTCGAGATCTTTCCCATTTGTCTCAAAGGTCATGGGCGTTGATTTGATTGAGATGGCTACTAAGGCTATGATCGGAAAACCATTTGAAGCATACCCACCAGTAAATATACCCCAACGTTATGTTGGCATTAAGGTGCCGCAATTTTCATTCTCTCGACTCTCTGGCGCAGACCCTGTACTTGGCGTGGAGATGGCTTCTACAGGTGAGGTTGCCTGTTTCGGTCGCGATCGATACGAAGCATACCTGAAAGCACTCATATCGACGGGATTCAAGTTGCCTGAGAAGAACATCCTTGTCTCGATGGGCTCCTTCAAAGATAAGATGGAGATGCTTCCATCTATCACCAAGCTTCACAAGATGGGCTTCAACCTTTTTGCAACTGCTGGTACAGCTGACTTCTTGCGGGAACATGGCATTCCAGTAAAATACTTGGAACTTTTGGCGGGAGACGGTGAAGACTTGAAGTCTGAATACTCTCTTACGCAGCATTTAGCGAACAACCTCATCGACCTTTACATCAATCTTCCTTCTAGCAACAAGTTTAGACGACCAGCAAATTATATGAGCAAAGGTTACCGCACCCGACGAATGGCAGTTGATTACCAGACTCCTCTTGTGACAAATGTCAAGAACGCCAAAATTCTGATCGAAGCCATGTCTCGACGCTATGATCTGAGTGTAGCGCCAATTGATTTCCAAACCAGCCACCGGACTGTATCTTTGCCTGGACTCATCAACGTCGCTGCCTTTGTTCCAGGCATTGCTGAGAAGGACTCAGCTGACTTCCAGGAAGTTACTAAGGCATCCATCGCTGCTGGTTTCTCTATGATCCGAGTCTTGCCTGTAGGTATCAACAGCTTTGTCACAGACGCACAAGCCTTAAAATTGGCGCAGCTCAATGCACAAAAGGGCTCTTACTGTGATTTTAACTTCTCGGTTACCGCGACTGCCACGAATGCCGACCAGGTTGACCTTATATCCAGTGAGGTTGGCTCCTTGTTCATTCCATTCAATCACTTGGCCGGTAATATCAACAAGGTTGCTACAGTTACGACTCATTTTGCATCTTGGCCATCCAACAAGCCTATCATAACTGATGCAAAGGGTACAGACCTTGCCTCAATACTTCTTCTCGCTAGCCTTCACAATCGCAACGTACATGTCATGAGCGTTACATCTCAAGAAGACATCAAACTCATCGCGCTTAGCAAAGAAAAAGGGCTAAGAGTGACCTGCGATGTTTCTATATACTCGTTGTTTTTGTCACAGGAGACTTTCCCAGAGAGCTGTCACCTGCCAACCAAGAAAGACCAAGAATCGCTCTGGGAACATCTCGGGACAATTGACGTTTTCAGCGTTGGAAGTCTCCCATATGAGACCGCTGGCAAAGAGGCATCTCCCACCGTTGGATTGGCAGATGCACTCCCAATCCTCTTAACTGCAGTATCCGAAGGGCGACTGACCATTGACGACATTACCAAAAGGCTGTATGAGAATCCGAAGAGGATTTTCGAGCTCCATGACCAGCAGGATACTTTCGTGGAAGTTGAAGTTGATCGCCCCTATGTTTTCAAGAGCCATGGTGCTTGGTCACCATTTACTGGTAAAACGCTACGTGGCTCCATCCAGCGTGTCAATTTCCAGGGAAAGACGGCGTGCCTTGACAATGAACTACTTTCTGACGCGCCTAAGGGCATGGATATGTCGTCCCACACACCAGCACCACCCCAGTCACCTTCCATCAAAGAGATGGCTCCTCGATCTCCAATGGCAATGGGCTCGATTGGCAGGCGCTTATCATTCACGACTACTCCACAAGCCCGGCCATCACCACTGAAACAAGCGGATTCCCTTGCTGTTGCTGATGAGCTTGGACCACCACTATACGCTACGCCGTCCACCGGAGGAACCCCCTCGCTCCAGGAGCTGCTTTCCCGCTCCACGTTCAGGCATAAACATATACTGTCTGTCAATCAGTTCAACAGATCAGATCTTCATTTATTGTTCACGGTAGCGCAGGAAATGCGACTCGGAGTCCAGCGCCAAGGAGTTCTTGATGTCCTCAAGGGTCGTGTTCTATGTACTCTGTTCTACGAACCTTCTACCCGGACTTCTGCCTCGTTCGACACAGCAATGCAGCGACTGGGTGGTCGGACTGTGGCTATCGCCACTCAACATTCATCTGCTCAAAAGGGAGAGACCTTGCAGGATACTATTCGCACTCTTGCTTGCTATTCCGATGCAGTTGTTCTACGGCATCCTGAGGAGAGTAGTGCGTCTACAGCAGCCAAATTCTCCCCTATTCCAATTATCAATGGAGGAAATGGGAGCCAAGAACACCCTACCCAGGCCTTCCTCGATCTCTTTACCATTCGTGAAGAACTGGGTACCGTCAGTGGAATCACTGTTACGTTCACAGGCGACTTGAAACACGGAAGAACAGTCCACTCCCTCATTAAATTGCTTCAGTTCTATCAAGTCCGCATTCAACTTGTTTCCCCGAAGGCCTTGTCTTTGCCGGAAGACATCCGCCAGCAAGTCATCAGGTCTGGTCAGCTCATTGTTGAAACCAACGAGTTGACTCCTGAAGTTGTCGCCCGCTCCGACGTCTTGTACTGTACCCGAGTCCAGAAGGAACGATTTGCGGACCAAGAGGAATATGAGAGGCTGAAGAACAGCTTCGTCATTGACAATTCTATCATGAACCAGGCCAAGAGCCAGATGGTGGTCATGCATCCGCTCCCAAGAAACGCTGAAATTGACGAGCAAGTGGACTTTGACCAGCGCGCTGCTTACTTTAGACAGGTAAGTCCATTATTCTTTTCTCTGTCCATTATGTACTCCTGCTAATTTTCTATTCTCCAGATGAGATACGGTCTTTACTGCCGAATGGCGTTGTTGGCTTTGGTTATGGCACCTTGATTTCACTTTGCCTCGTTACAGACGGGTGTCTTTGGCACTCTTTACCAGTTTCTTTGCCATATATGCGTCACAAAAGTTTTGTTTGATTTCATGTTGGTTTAACTAGACAAAATATCACGTAGATCCAAGTTTATTATGAAATACTCCCTGTATGACTTGTGTATGTATGTATACCCAGCGTTCTATTTCGGTGTATGTTTTATGTGTGCTATGCGTTTGTTTCTGGTTTGTGGCGTTGGTTTTTTTTTGTTTTATTTTTATTTTATTATTTCTTTTTCTTGGTGGATGGATGGATGGATGGCCTAGCTAGTTGGTTTAAGTACTGGCATAGCGAATTTTCCATTTGACTATTCGGTTATTTGGAAGCTATATCGGCCCAGGTAAAGCAATGATTCATGTGCTTAACTAGTTATCTTGTTCCGTTCCTCTCTTCGTAACAGCCAGCTAACTAGCTAGTTAGCCACATCAACTCCGGCTCACTCAATTTTCATCAGCAATTTCCAACACCAATTCGTGATATCTATCAATGGAATAAGTCAAATCGCACACAAGTACACCATTAACAGTGCATCAATATTTAGCCGTATCTCTATCCCGCAGTGCATCTCGAATTCACGGCATGATAAAGCTCTTGCTCCGCTGCCAATGGCCGATACCCGGCTACCCTGCAGCATCAGCCCGCAGATTCTCGACGCAGGCAAGCCAACCAATCATCAAGATAAAAGATGCAACTTTCTTCAGAAATTATCCAATACCTGGGGACTGTCAGAAGGAGAATCCTCCTCTCTATCCCAACCTAAGTTTTGAACTACTGCCTGTCGATAATGAAGCCAGCCGATCTGACAACACCGGAAACTCCCAGAAACATCCCTTTTGGGCTGTGATTGGATCCTCTGATAGATCTGTTTTCCTAGAAATACTGTGTGGTCGACATATATGCATACCACCTGCTGCTAGGTCATACCCCCTTCTCGCGACAGAGGAGATCGCTTTGAAGGATCCACGCCTTCGATTCCCAGGTTGTGCAATCCGGTATATCGGATTCAATGGAGACGCAAAGAAGGATGCTGGAGGCGTCCGGGGTTCTTATCTCAGTGCAAGATATGAAAGCAGAAAAGAGGAGACAGACTTCACCGTCCTGCAGTTCCTGAGAGGGCAGACATCTCTTAACCCCCTAGAGGGCACTCAAAACATACCTTATACACATGACAAGCTGTTGCATCAAGTAGTTGCCGACCTCGGGCTGCAAAAATTACTGGATATGCCGTTGTCAAACCTGAGTAATGGCCAAACAAGACGGGCACGGATTGCAAAAGCGTTGTTAGACAAGCCTGAGGTATTGCTACTCGATGATCCGTTCAGTATGTATTCCCATATCTCATGGTATACTCTCAAGACTAATTGAATATACAGTGGGTTTGGATCCTCCAACAGTCAAGGCGCTCTCCCCTCTATTATTCAATATCTCATTACGAGGTTCGCCGCAAGTTATTTTGTCTCTTAGACCACAGGATACGCTACCTGATTGGATTACACATATGGTTATATTAAATAAGGACTATACTGTAGCCCTCCAAGGAGAAAAATGTGACGTGCTTAACCATCTAGAGATATGGAAGGCTGTTGCGCATCGGAAGTTGGGCCCAATGTCAGGCCGACAGCAACTCCTTCCAAGAAACGAGGATGAAGAAAAGCAATATACTGCATTCTCCGCCCAAGACCGTTTGAAATATGATAAGGCAGAGATGTTATTTAAAGACCACCGGTTTGAATCTGAAACAGCTCTGCTCCATGATCTCGAGATAATGTCAAAGCCTCCCGACTCCGGGCTAAAGCGCACCAACAACTATGGAGAACCAATTGTCGAAATGGAAGGTGTCAGGGTACCATACGGTGAAAAGACCGTCCTCGGAGGCTGGGACCAAACTATTGAAGGAAAGAAAAAGGAGGGCCTATACTGGGAGGTTCGCCGGGGCCAAAGATGGGGTGTCTTTGGACTGAATGGGTCGGGGAAGACAACGCTCCTATCCCTTATAACATCAGATCACCCGCAAGCATACTCCCTTCCGCTCCGTCTGTTCGGCCGATCAAGATTACCAGAAGCTGGTAAGCCTGGCATATCACTGTTTGACCTTCAGTCACGCATTGGACACTCTTCGCCTGAGGTACACGCATTTTTCCCTCGAAGTTTGTCTATAAGGGCATCCGTAGAGTCCGCCTGGGCAGATACTTTCTTGTCAAAGCCGAAACTTGACCAGAATAGACGCCTCGATGTTATTTCCGCACTAAATTTTTCGAAGCGGACTTGAACGCTGATTTCCCTCTTGGAGCTAACCATGAGGCCCATGATCCTTCTGCTTCTTGGGCTGACAACACCCTCTTCTCATCCTTGGGTGTGGTCCAGCAGCGTTTAGTCCTATTTATACGTGCTGTTGTCAGTAAGCCCGAGCTGATTGTTCTCGACGAAGCCTTTTCCGGAATGCCTAGATCCTTGAGAGACAAGTGCCTGCACTTCCTTGAAGTCGGAGAAACATTGGAAGAAAGTACCGGTTCTCGTCGAGTACCTGACTTTAATATGTGGCATCTTCCTCGCCCACAAAGCCATGCGACGAATGAGGCCAGACATCGAGGACTGTCTGCATCCCAAGCTTTGATTGTCATCAGCCATGTCAAGGAAGAAGTTCCAGATGTTGTCTCGCACTGGATGAGATTGCCTACCGGGTTAGAGAATGACACGGGGTTAGAAGGACATACCAGCACTGGAACTTCATCAAACGGCTTTAGAACAGGTACTTTGAAGGATAAACAAACGGTTTCTGGGGATGCATGGGATGAGATTTGGGCATAAATCTGGCAATAATAAGAGAGACGGTATAGAGTCGATAGAGTAAAACTGAAATTATAGGCATGTATATCAGGTTGTTTCATCAAGCGTTACATGGGTATTAAATCGAGATAATATGCAGTGGATAAATTCTCCACACGGATGCTATAAACCAAGTTCACTCCGCTGGGGTGCTATTCGGGGATTTGACGACGAGTCCTTCAACACGGATCATATCTTTAAAATCCACTCCTACTTCTGAAAGTGAGCTAGCATGTTGATATACTATCTCCATGCATTTCTCCCACACGGGGTTGCTGGGCTCAACACTGCTAAGCTGACGGCTTAGAGTAGCATTAAAGTCGTCCAAATGATCTTTGCCCCATTTAATGCTAGCACTGGACATTGGTGATGGGAAACATTGTTGATAGATAGCGATCGTGTTCCGAATCATGGTGAAGTAGACAAACGAAATTTGGAAGATATATAGCAGCAGGTCACCTTCAAAAACACAGTGTCTAGACGAGTGTTAGTGCGAAGGGGTAAGGTAAACGATTGCAAGGATGATTACGTAGAGCATACCTAGCACGTTTAGTTATTATTTGGCTCCTAGCATTGAGGTAAGCTTCACGGGCTCTGTCATCATAACCCAGCCGTGTCAACCAGGCAACATTCGTCTTTGTAGCGTTCATGAAAGAGTTGGTATCGACCAGGGCTCGAAGGAGAATTTCGGCAAGCTTGTTTGCTCTAGAATCTACTCCGGAGTTAATGGCATCCTGAGCGGTTTGATTCCCTTTCAGTCCTTTTGCAAGTTTTCGAAGTTTCTCAACTCGCGAAACAGCAGTTTCAAACACTTGGATTGCGATGTCAATATCAAGTTCATCAAGTTGACCTTCCACCCATCTCATATTCTGCTGTTTTCCGTCGACATCAATCAAAACTTCTAGTTTATCACGAGGGTCCATGGTATCTAGAAATTCAGAGTGTCGGCGAGACGCAGGCTGGCTGTTGTTCATCAGTGCCTCCCGGGATTTGGCAGCAACCTCTGCTTCTGATTTCAGGCTTTTACGGAGCTCCTCCAGCGTCTTTCTGAAAGTCATGACTAGCTCATTCTTAACCTTGTTATTTCGCTGATCATGACGATAAGTAAAGGAGCTTTGGCCATATCGAATGTTGACAGCATTTGGCACACCACGTTCATCCATGTCTTCGCCAGAATTTAAGCCAGATCCAAGGTCAATCATGTCGATATCCTGTAGTGGCCAGCACTCTTCTGCTACCAGTTTTGTTGGAACAGAAACAGACTTCCCGTTAGCAGTGTTTGGATCCACTCGCTTTCTTTTCTTTGCAGCGATGAGCAGATGATCATTGAGAAGGACAATATGAACCGGACGCCTTGGTTTCCACGTAGCAGAATCAAGTTCAACCCATTGGCTCGATTCCATGACGATGTGCCGTCCCGGGATTGCTGGAAGATACTTTTGAGAGCGTTCAACATTCTTCCATAACTGTTGCAGCTGAATATTCCACATGCTCTCCAGGTTAGCAATAGAGCTCCTATGTGCGTGTCTCCGAGTTGGCGCATCATCAAAACCCGGCTGTGAACCATTTGCTCCATTCGTTGCGTTGGCTTGGCCTAGAGTGGTAGTAAGCTCGGACATGAGGCCGCGAAGGGTGCTCATCTCCTCCCTTAACTTTTCAGCTTCCTTGCTGATTTTAATGAACTGTGTGCGGTTCTGGTACACGCTCTGCTGTAGGTCAGAGGAGGTTTTGCTCTTTAGTTTCCGCAAGTCACTCTGATAGTCTCGTATGTCCTGTTCCGAGGCATGCTCTAACAGCCCGGTCACATCTACGCAGACAGGAGAGTATTAGCGCAAGTTGCTACACAAATGAAGAATCCAGCATGCAACATACAACTTTCAATGGGTAAATTCGGGTTTCTCAAAGCATTCGCATCCACTCGAATCGGCTGTGCTCCCCCCGCGGACGTGGCCTCCCTGTCTGAGGCAAAGTGGTCTATGGGAGCGCTTGGAAGGCTCGGGACTGGAGGAGCTTCCGAATCGATGCCCGGAAGAGTATTGAATTTCGCAGAGTATCTTCGCTTCACAAGGTCCGAGGTAGCATCGCTGGGCTGCGGGTGGTGTCTGGCTTCTGGAGCCCGTCCTGCTGCTGGTGCGGCGGAGTTGTTGTGATTCGTGATGGGCTGCGGAGCACTGATCTTGGGGCGACGGCGGGAAGCCTTGCTTCGAAGGGTGAGGCCCTTCACATCCATGGCGCCTCTGTCCTTTATTTCATTGGCATAAAGCTGCTGCCGGCGGATTGTCGTAGTTGATATCGTGGTTCTCGCCGTTGTGATTGGAGTTGTTGTAGTCGTCGAAATTGACGTTGCGCGAAACCCAAAAGGGGAAGGCCGAAAAGGGAAAAAAAGGAACAAAATGATAAAACATCGGAAAAAAAAAAAAAGAGCTTCAATAACCTCAACTTTTCCAAAAAAGCCTTCGAGTTGAGCAACAAACAACAAACCTGCAGTCCCGAGAAAGTTTCATTTCTTCTTGTCTGCCTGCTTTTGCGGTTGGATTAATATCTCGCTTCACTATTTGCTGTTGCTGATAGAGAAGTGCTGCTGTACCTTGCCATCTCTACAGACTCATATAACCATCGACAATGAGGACATCAACAATAGCGGCCGTCTCGGCTGGCACCGTTATTACAGGATTGCTCGGTAAACCTCTCAATTGTGCTATTCTTGCTGTGTTCCATGTGGATCATATGGCTACAGGAGGATTATGTGCTGACCTTTTGAAATTTTCTGATTCTAGCCTATGCCATCTATTTTGACTACCGAAGACAGTCTGACCCCGAATTCCGCCGTGCTTTGAAACGAGACAACCGTCGGATGGCAAGGGCGGTGCGGCAGGAGAACGAAGCTCAAGGAGCACAGCAGATGGCGAAGATCAGACAGGCAGTTGCCGATGCAAAGGACGAAGGTTTCCCAGCTGACCTCGAGGAGAGAGAAGGCTTCTTTATGAGCCAGGTTGCAAAGGGAGAGGGACTATGCGCAGATAGTACGTTGGACAGGACATTAACCCCTTATAACCCGCTCTCTCGAAGTCCGGTTCTAATCTTGTGATTCTAGGCTCATCGCATGTTGAAGCCGCTGTGGCCTTCTACAAAGCGCTGAAGGTCTATCCTCAGCCCAAGGACCTCATTGCTATCTACGACAGAACCGTGCCAAAAGACGTCCTCGAAATATTAGCCGAGATGGTCGCCATGGATCCCTCATTGAAGCTAGGTGCTTTCACCAGTGACAGCGGCGCCGAAAGCGCCCACAGCGTCGAGTAGAGCTGTACAAGAGACGAGAGAAAGAAAAAGAAAAAAAGACATAACGACGACGGATAAAAGACCATCTCCATAGCCGCACTTCTTCTCCGAAATCCTCTCCATCTATCCTCTATCACGCGCCCCGGTCTCACCTATCCCTATATCCTATTAAGTAGCCGGATTTGGATTGATACTCACCTGGTCTCGGCTACCAGCAACCAGCTCTCGAATGGATGTCTGGTAATCCTTTCTTGTTGTGCTTTTTTTTTTGTGGTTTGGTCGGGTTGGGACTGTTAACACTGTACTTTAACGATATTTTTCTCGTGCCTGATAGGCTATTAAATGTATTATCTCCTTTCTCCTGTCCGGGTTCTAGTCATAGTCGTCGAACTTATATACGTCGTACAGCCCCTTGGCCCGCAGTGCTCCTATTAATGACTACCAGCAGCCACGGCCCATGGTCCAAGGGAAGCGCCCTGGGCTATTATCATTATTATTCGCTGCTCGGGCGGCGGCAACTTGAAACAGCCAAGATAGCGGGAAAGTTGCGTCCCGGGATCAATGAACCTTTTATTAACTCGAGCCGGCCCAAGGGAATCCTCATTTAACCACCATCGCATCGCAGGCGGATCAAAAACCACCCTCCTTTTCCTTTCGCGCAGTCATTCCTTTCAGAGTCGACCTCTTCGTTAGAGCGACTTGCTCGCTCGTTCTCTCGCTCTATTCACTCCTTTGAAGCGGCCCTAAGCCCTTGACGGTCCTTACATTTCGCTCTATTTATCTTCGTTGAACGAGATAAAATTGCTACCAATCTACGATCATGAAGAAGGTGAGCGATACAAGAATTATCCCATGATTTCATGCAATATAGATGCTGAGACTGATGCATTTGCGCTTTAGTTCGCCTTTCTCGCGTCGCTTTGCGGCCTTCTGTCGGCCGTTGCGGCTGTGACTCCCATCGAGGTCAAGGGCTCGCAGTTCGTGAACCCGAAGACCAACGCCCGTTTCCAGATGGTTGGCGTCGAGTACGTTTTCTTGCCCCATACAATGCATTTACGAGAATGGAAATGAAGCCCTGGGAATATTTGTCTAATGCGCGTTTGTTTCGCAGCTATCAACCCGGTGGTTCATCCGGATATAAGCCAGACAGCGGCAAGGATCCCCTATCCAATGCTGATGACTGTCTGCGAGATGCTACTCTTCTCCAGCGTCTTGGTGTACGTTCTATGTTATATCTTATCATGATACCTATGCGGTTGACCATGCTGATTGCGAGAAATAGGTTAACACCGTCCGCATCTACAACCTTAACCCTTCCTTGAACCATGATGAATGTGTCTCCATTTTCAATGCAGCTGGTATCTACTTATTGCTTGACGTCAGCACTCCAGAGTATGGAGAGTACTTGAACCGTGCTGAACCAGCGTCTTCGTACAACAAACAATTCTTGACTCGTCTCTTCACCATGGTTGAGGCATTCAAGGATTACCCCAACCTTCTCGGTTTCTTTGGCGGTAACGAGATCATCAACGAAGATGCTGCAAAGAATGTTCCTGCGTACATTCGAGTGAGTATCTACCCATGTTAAGTTAGTTTCCGTACCAACTAACATTGGCTACAGGCTATCCAGCGTGACCTCAAGGACTACATTGCTGCTCATGCCAGCCGCGCAATTCCTGTCGGCTACTCCGCTGCCGATGTCCGTGATATACTAAAGGACACCTGGAACTACGTTACCTGCCACTCTACCCTAGCCCCTTCTTCCAATGCCGATTTCTTTGGTATTAACTCTTACTCCTGGTGCGGCGACTCCAGTTACACCGAGAGTGGGTATGACAAACTGGTAGAGCTCTTCTCCAAGACATCCGTCCCAGTTTTCTTCTCAGAGTATGGCTGCAATGAAGTGAAGCCACGTATCTTCACTGAAGTTCAGGCTGTATACGGCCCAGAGATGACCAAGGCCATGTGTGGTGGCTTGATCTACGAATACTCACAGGAAGCCAATGAGTATGGCTTAGTTTATCTTGGTGGAAAGGACAATACCACCCTCCTTGTTGATTACGAGAACTTGGCTGTCCAGTTCAGCAAACTTGACATTAAGAAACTCCAATCCCTCGACCCGAGCACTACCACTATCAAGCCTCCAAGCTGCAAGCCCGGCTTAATCACTTCCAAAGGCTTCCACAAGATGTTCACCCTTCCAATGAGACCAGCTGGTGTTCAGGACCTGATCAAAAATGGCATCAAGAACCCTCCAAAGGGCAAGATCGTCCAGGTCAAGAACACCAAGCCTGATGGCAAAATTTTCAACAGAGAAGGAAAGCTCCTCAAAAACTTGGAGCTCAAGGTTCTCAAGAATGACCAAGCTAACGTTCCCGGCGAGAACACATCTGGCACTGCTACCGGAGATGGCAAATCCTCAGATGGGTCCAAGGAGGAGTCTGGTGCGGGAATGAATGTGTTCAATTCTCATTTCGCCTACATCCTTGCTGGTATTGTTGTACTGGGACAGCTCATTGCATGAAGTTATCATGAATCCTTTAATCGATAACTAAGCTAAGGCGTCAAGATAGCACTAGTATACTAACCTGATGTTTAATCACGATGTTGCTTCCAATTATAATAGTTTGTGTGTGTATCATGGATTTGACATTAGACTATTCAATTCTTAATAGAAACCCCCAATCTCTGGAGGGTCCCATTTTGGGCCTTCGTTAATGTCTGCTGTCCGTAACTGACGACAGGACTCAGGCTTCCACTTAGAGCCTGGATAGACCGTGTCTGCAGTATGTTTACACATAAAACAGAGCACCAACCCACTTCTGCTGGTCCGATAGTAACGCGGCCCATATAGTTCCTAAAGCCTTTGGTTAGCAATTGTAATCAGTAATAATTGCGGTGCGGAATTCTTACATGGAGGCACCAGGAACAGCCAGCTAAACTTATCGAATGATATCCCTGAAGAACGATCGTGTCGTCCAATTTGTATTTCGTTTCGCTCCAGTTCCTCACTAAACTCTTGTTTTGGTGGTATACAGCAACTCGGAAAGGAGTCCACTCCGCTGCTGGTTCGTCGGTAGTTGTGACTGTGCTTTCTTTCACGCCGTACTCCAGCAGTAAGTTGACAATTTCCACAGATCCGCGCTTACATGCCCAGTGTAAGGGTGACCAGGTGTTTTCAGTAAACTTGACGTCTGGCGGTTGTGCTTCAAACGCTACACGTAGAGTCTCTACAGAGCCACCGCAAGCAGCATGATGCACTATTCCGCGTCCCGCTATATCCAGAGATTGGGGATCTATGCCATCATCAAGAAAGAATTTTAGTACATCCGCATGGCCGCCTCTTGCGGCGAAATGAGCAGGATTTCTCCCTTCACTATCCTTGTACTGCGTAGGGCCGCAAATTTTGGCCAACTCTCGAACAAGGCTAAGGCTTCCACCATACGCAGCAGCATTCAGGAATGTTCCATACTTCTTTGGTACAGAGGCATTTGTTGTACCAGCCAAACCCCGAACCAAATGCATGAACATGATCTCGTTTCCTCTGATAGCAGCTTGCAGTAAAGGTGTATGCCTAAGTCGACAACGTTTAGTAGGGTCAGCTCCCCGGAGGCGAAGCAGGTGAACTATTTCAACCTGGTCCTGGACAATTGCTTCGCACAGCGGACTAATTCCAAAGTTATGCTCAGGGTCAACGTTTGCTCCCTTCCTGAGTAGTGCTTTGGAAATTTCATTGTAGCCCTTACGGATTGCACGAACCAACATTGTTTCGTCGGCCACCTCTTTTGTTATTGAAGGATGGAGGTTAGGACTTGCTCCTTTCCATAACAAGAGTTTCACAATGTTCAGATGACCGTAAAATACAGCCCAGAACAACGGTGTATAGTTCTCGGCTGGGTCGTGGACATTTTCCGCCTGAACCCCTTCCAGAAGAAGGAACTTGACAACCCAAGTGCGACCATAACGAGATGCATTATACAATGCTTCGTCACCCACCCCGTCTTCGAGGCTTACTCCTGATTTAACAAGGAGTTTTACGATAGCTGTATACCCTTCCGAAGCCGCATTTTTCAACGCTCTGCTCTCAGCCGTCACCACTGCGCCTTGGTTGATAAGGTACTGGAGAGTCTCAATGTGTCCCTGACGCGATGCTTCATATACTGGGGTATTCCCGGATGACGGAGCATGGTGTATATTCGCTCCCTTTTCCACGAGGAGCTTTACCGTGTCAATATGACCAACTTGGCATGCATAACATAGAGGAGTCCGTCCTGTCGATGTAACAGCTTCGACATTAGCCCCCTTCTCGAGAATAAACTTGACAGTCCCTAAACTCTCACTGGAGGCAGCCAGATGCAGCGGGGTCACCCCCTCATTATCAGCTATTATGACATCAGAATCATTGCTTATTAGACGCTCCAGTAACTTGATGTTTCCGTTCTTTGCTGAATGGTGGATAGTAGTCCGGCCTTCCTTGTTCTTCGTATCTAATTTGGCACCCTTTTCAATCAGATAGGATATAATGTGGTTTTGGCCATTGGCGATGGCGGCATTTACCGCACTTCCATACTCACCCCCTTCTAGATTAACATCAGCTCCTGAGTCAACTAATAGCTCGACAATTGGCATCTCGCCCCCAAAACAGGCCACTTGCAAGGCAGTCCCAAATCGCCCAGCAAGAGCGTCAGGATCCTCTCCATGTTCTTTCAAAGAGATCCTGGCAACATCCAATAACCTGAGCCGGCAAGAATGGTAAAGGGGCCCCGCCCCTACCCCTCCGACATGATGCTTCCATCGAATAAAGTTAGGGCTTTTGTGGAAAAAGTGACTGATTTGTCGAGTTAACTGACTGTTCTTCCCGGCAGCAAGTGCATGTGTGTCGAATGAAGTAGCTGCATAATTAAGGAATGATCCATCATCTACATCAAAAGTAGGCAAAACATCACGGTCCCATGCTTCAGAATAGGTAAGATAGCGAAGACAAGTCTTAGCAAGTATACTATGTTGCATAGCCTGGCTGGCGGTGCTGGGCGACAGCTTGCCTGGACTTGAAATATTCCTGGAGTTTGCAAATTTCAAGAAAAGATATTCTTTGACTGAAGCGTGGACTAAATGAATTGTCCCGTAGCCCTGAGGGATATCTGTATTCCGCGTCATATAGTTTGGAACCTCGACACGAACTTCAATTAAAGATCCACAAAGCTCCTTGATTTCACCATTAACATACTCTTCGTCGATCTCTTCGGGAAGTTCGTCGACAGGAAATTCAGGAGGTTCATCATCGTTCAGGTCATCTGCGTTGTCTTCCTCCCCCTCTTCTCCTATGTCCTCGTCGTCATCATCGCAAATGGCAAGTGCATGCGCCAACTCTGATAATTTCAGTGGTCTGTACGCAAATGTAGCCCAGCGGAGAATGGACATGGCACGGCGCCTTTCGTTAGCTGGCTGCCTTTGAATGTGCGCCCAATTGCGCTCATATATTTGATGGAGTCCACTTGGCATAGTTGAGACTATATTTCGAAGTTGTTTCTCGTTCTTGCCGCCACGCAGCTGGTCTTGCTGCATCTTGATCCAAAGAAACATTCCTTCACACTTCTCTGCCATTTGAGTGGCCAATTCCCGTCGAAGAGAGGCGCATTTCTTCCCCAGTTTCTTATTGACGACGCTTTCTGAGTAGAGCTGGATCTCAGACTTTGTTTTAGACTTGGATATTTGACACTCAAGCATAGTGGTCCCTTCTTTATTTCCATGGGAAGGGGAAAGTTCTTGATATAAATCAACTTCATCCCGGCTCACAATTAAAACCCGACATTTAGTGCCCTTTGCCTGTTCTTTCAGTCCTCGAAGTAGCTGGGCTCGTTCGTCATCATGTATTTTGTATTCATCCAGCCCGTCTAAAACGAAAGTATAAGGGGTAGTATCGGAGGCGATAGCTTTGAATAGTTTCCAGACTTCAGCTTGAGATGCTCTTCTTCCTGCTTCATCATGGTCCATTGCTTGTTGAACCAGTTCTAAATTCCGTTCATCGTGGCGTGTAGCTTGAGAAATCCACGAGCGTACCGCGCCATCTGGATGCCCTCCTGCCTGAACATGGCCAGTAGAGAAAAAGTACGCTAACGAGTGGTTTGACTTCTCTGTAAGCTGCTGGATGATTTTTGCACACAGGACAGATTTTCCAGAACCCGCTGGACCACATATCCAAAGAAATTTGGCTGTTTCCCCAGGAAAATAATCCGATTCCCAAGTCTTGTATGCAAGCTCAGTAGTAATCCAGTTACAGGTACCATCTAGACAAGCTGATAAATGTCTCTCATATTGCTGCTCCGTATCAAGGGCATCTAACCACTCATCAACTCTCTTCTGCGTTTGGATAAGAGTGTTCTTTCGTGTTTCTATGAGCAAGGCCTTGAAATCCTTGACAAGGGAATCTGATCTGCCATATAGTTAGCTTTCCTCTTCAACATCCACAGAATAGCAATACTGAGAGCCACATACCCGTCTGTTTCTTTGGGAAGTAGATTATGCAGCGTATCAACAAATTCCCCGAACATTGTAACCTGTGACGTGAAACTTTCCTTTCCCCTTGAGGACCAGCTAATCCCACCTCTAATGGAAGGTTTTGAACTATTTTTGCTGGCCCCTCCTCCACTTCCAGCAGGAGATACCACAACTTGAGGTATCCTTAACCGAGATTGTGAGCGCTCTATCGAGTCAAAAAGTGTGCTAATTTCTTCAAGAACTAGCTTAATGGCTGACAATATATCCGGTTCATCAAGACGAACATGATGGCTATCTTTCAAGACACCGTTCTCAATTCCAGCGTATGCCGCCCAGTCCTTTAGTCTGACCTTGTTGGCCTCAAAGAGCACAACAGTTTGCCGTGACTGGGTCGAGAATTCTCTATAATTTGACACTCGATCGAGGACATCCATGCAGACGCTGAACAGGCCTGCAACCCCCAGAACTAGGCCGGCAACCTCCATATTGAGTTGGGTTGCTACCGAATTTCATGTGGATGTGTTCAAAAACAATAAATGTATATTTCGATGATGTGGTATTAAAAATGTGAACCTTTTAAATAAGGGGTATTTATGGCGGCCCTGTTGGAGGGCAAGGCCCCCAACTGCTAAGCGCCGACATGTCTGCATGCGCAGGCTACCTTGCATGTACGGAGTAGCTTACTGCCAATCAGTAAGCGCTATTGAGGGTGTCCCACGATTATAAAAATAGACTAGGGCCGTCATTGTTAGACAGTCTCTTTTGGTTCAAAGCGCTTAAATGATCATATATTCGTGATATAACGTATTATCCTCGCGGCATCAAGGCTGTCCTCGAAATATCAGGCAGGCTGTTAAAGATGGCCAGACGTTGCGGGTTTCCCTTTCCGGTTTAGCGACTTAAGCTTCCGCAACTGAAAACCTTATTACGTAATCAAAACAACGGTTATGGAGATTCTATTTTCCGAGGTGATTACATAATACAGGACAACTCTGGCTCTTTAGCCCAAAGGAGCTTAGCGCGAGGCCTGTCCTGCTCGCTCAGCCTTCTTTTCTCTTCCTGGCGTCTTTTCGCTCTTCTTCTTCTTCTTCTTCTGCCTGAGACTTCCAACCTTCAACCTCTCTCGATCTCAACTTCACTCAACCAGCCAGGAGAACCAGCTGCATATTCACTATCCTCACATTCACCACGACAAGGACTTGTGCTCTCGACTGTCCTTTTAGCGATCAAGCTATATCTTCTCTGCTGCCACCCCAGCACTCTCAGCCTGCGACACCAGCAACTGCCCAACGCGCGTCGATAAGCCCACTCGACTTGCTGCGTCCAGTCTGATACTGCTACATTCCAAGTCTAAAAAAACCCCCCGTTTCAAAGCCAAGTCATCATGTCTGGAAAGCTCGACATGGCTCTTGATGAGATTGCCAGCTCTCGCCGTCAGGCGCGTCGCAACAGCCAGCGTCGTCCTGCCGCAAAGGCTGCAAAGGCCGCTCCCATCGGAGGAGTCAGAAAATCCACTAGGCAACCCAAGCCAACCTCCAAAGCCACACCTACTGCACCTGCTGCAGGATCTGGAGACGGAAAAATCATCGTGAGCGGCTTGGTAAGTCATTAATTCTTCCTCCCGGCCTTACTCCTCATTTGAGTGAAAGAAACTTACAGCTGCTAACTGCGCGTTTGCCTAGCCCTCCGATGTTAATGAAGCAAATATCAAGGTATGTTGATAGAGACGCTCTTCGGAGTTTCGTTCGCCGTCTCCGTTTCAGCCATTTTGCTTCGAACGTGACGATCGGAAGAGTCGGCTTTCCTATTTTTTCTTCCCACGCGAAAAACCAAAGGCGGACTTGATCTCAGTGCGGCTATACTCCGTGGTGATGGCCTGTTAATAGCGCGCGTGAACTGTGGCTCCTTGAGCTCTCTTGCTATCAGACGGTCGATCCCTTCCTGTCTTTCGCTCGCCTGTGCTGAGGCATGATGCAGAGACTTATGGAAGGTTGTATCCTGTCACGGCCTTGAAAATAAAGATAGAAAAACCCGGTATATGCCTTGTGGGGTGCACTTGAGCGGTCAAGCCAACGCGTCCTGGCATTATTCAAAATATGCTAGCCTTTTGGCTCTTTCATTGGAAGTGAGGAGAATCAGCGAGCGCAGCAGCGGTTGAACAGCATAGCATAATTTTCCATCCGTCATCAGCTCAATAGCACTCGATGTCTGCGGCATGTCGATCGGGTTATCTATTTCGCAATCAACTTTCGCCAGCAAACGCCTTTATGAGAACCATGCTTTCCGATCTAGTTGATGCGCAATATTCGCAAATAGCGATGTTATCGCTGCCTGTGGTGCTCTCTTTTCAGCCGGCTACTTTACAACCCAATAATCACCAACGCCATCTTTTACTGGCTCCAGGATCATCTCGTGTGGAGGTGTTTATCTTTTTGCTGTTTACTGGAATCTCTGGATACCCCAAATACGAACCCTTTCCTACGCCAGACTGATGCTGCTACCTCAACCGAAATGCAGGTTAAAGGCAACCCTGGCTCCATCCGGTCCGTTTGTGCTAACTACTAACCTGGCTGTTATGCTGTGCTCGCTGGTCTGTCTGTTTGGTATCTGGAACATTCTTATCTATTTCGCTCGAAAGCCGATGATCCCGATTGCTCATATTCAATGCTTCGGCTTCTTTTAACAAAACGTACTTTGAAACTACGAACATACTGATGAGTCATGTTACCGATAGGAATACTTCCACAAGTCAGCGGGACCTGTCAAGAAGGTCATGCTGACCTACAATCAGAACGGCACCAGCCGTGGTATCGCTTCTATCATATTCAGCCGCCCTGAAACCGCTATCAAAGCTGCTAAGGAGCTGAACGGACTCCTGATCGACAAACGCCCCATTAAAGTAAGTGTATATTCAAATAATTTATCAGTTCTCTATGACTCTACCGAAACTAACATGGCCTCATTATAGATTGAGGTTGTTGTCGATGCATCCCGTGCGCCCCCAGTTCCTACGCCCAAGCCATTGACTGAGCGTGTTGCGTAAGTTTTCCCTCGCTGTCTATCTGCAGTGGTTTTCTAGCTCTTTTATTCACTAACAAATAGTAGTCAACCAAAGTCTCAGCCCAAGCCCGCTTCTGCCGCGAAAGCTGGGCGAAAGAAAGATGCCCGGGGTCGAACCCAACGGGGCCGCAACGCCGGTCGCCCAAAGTCTAAGACCCTTGAAGAGCTTGATGCCGAAATGGTAAACTACTTCGCCGAAGCTCCTGCCAGCACTAACGCTCCCGCTCCCGCAGCCAACGGTGCAGCTCCCCAGCCCGCTGGTAACGGCGAAGACCTCGGAATGGTTGATGAGATCTCCGTAAGTCAATGATTTATTCCAGTAATTTGAGTAATATCCCAGCGCTAACGTTGTGTTGCAGTAAATTATTTCGCCTTCAGCATTTGTCCAAGGGCTCGCTGGCTGCTTTGAAGCTCCCGGATGTAATTGACTCCTTGGCAAGACTGTCTTCTCTTTTCTCTTCCAATGCGCTATGTTTTTAATACCTCTTTCTCCTTGTCCGAAGTCAGGCTTCAAAGTGTCTTTTATTCAAAAAGAAAGAAACAAAAAAATATGAGCCATCCCCCAACAAGTTACGCTTCTATCTCGAATGAGTTCCGGCGCTCACCTCGCTTGTTCGTGCCTCGTTCTTTCCTTTGTTTGTATCCTGCCCTGATGCCTTTTTCATTTGAGCTTAATCATCATCCTACTTGTCTGCTTGGGCGTTCGTCATATTCTGGGAATGGGGGGTTGGTAGTTCATGTGGTCCAAAGTAAATATTCGTGTCTCGCAGACAATTCAAGATTGAACCCATCTACTGAGCACTGAACCTTTCATTGATAAAAATACGTATAGTAAAAGTATGGGCATTGAATATATCCCAGTCTAGAGAGTGATGTTTCAGTTGGTTCAGCCGTATGTTTTCAGGGAATGACCGTAGGGAATGCATTGAAGGGTATGCAATCATCTGAGCCCAGCGTATTTGAACTATCAAAACGCTTCCTAATCTGTTTGTTCTATAGCTAATTTTTTGATGATCAATAGCTCGCATTCGCCTTGGGCCAGCGTAATCTCGAGAATCCAAGGTGTAGTAATTTTGATATTTCAGTTCGCATAAAAAATGGTCAACAAAAGCTCTCATGGTAAACTATAGCTAATGGGATATAAAGAGTGAATCCAACCACTATCAACATGACATATTGTCCAAATGCCCCACAGTTTTGGTATCAATGATGAAGCTCTTGATAGTATTTTACATATAATTGCTTGTGCTCCTCCAATATTAAATATCGCTTGATCAAGCTAGAGTGTAAGTAGGCTATATGAAGGATATGGGGGCCATAATACCTGGGAAATTGGAGAAATGGCTATGTATCCAGTTGCCTTTTACGAGAATTCTGACAAAGTGCCTGCAGCACTTATTCATCCTCAAGTCCAGACCCTGGCCCTGGTCTGCAGCGAGCTTCTTCGGAAGTTTGGAAGAGCTCGACAAATGATTCGTTGTTTACCGGCCTCCCCAGTCCGACTGGAGTCTTGTTCATGAAGAGCTATTGGTTGCGAATGAGTATACCCCTATTTCCCTTCGCCAGTCGGGTATTTTTGTTGGATATATCCCTCAGAACCAACCCCAGAACCTCTATCAAACCGGTTTCCCTTTACAGAGTATGGATATCAACATCTCCAGGCATCTGGCCGTCCTCCTTTCATGTCTTTGTCTACTAACAAAACAAGTAACCAGACCTTGGGCGTGAAAGTAGCCAGGCGGTCGGGTCGGGTCACCTCTCCCGCCCCTGGCCTTTATTGTTTATTAGTTATATGTTTGTTTGCGTTCAGAACAAGGCCAGCTGAACAAAGTAAGTTGATCGATCGATCGAAACAATGTTGCACTATAACTGATTTACCCTTGGCAGCCTCAGATGCAAAAATCACCCCTCATGACTCTGGTCAAAACTTGCGCCACTTGTGATTCACCGGGCATCGGTTGATCTGCAGCGTACCTGTGGCTCGAGGGCCAAAGAAAAGGATGCATCTCTTTGATGAAGCTGTCACAGCGCGCCATACACTGCACTGCCTATTTGCAGTTACATGATCCAAGGCACGCACATAACAAGCGAAACAGGCTTTTCTCGTTTCGAAGATGCGGCTCAACCAATCAGAAAATCGGCTCGGGCCTATTTGCGATGTGATCTGAACAATTGAGATTCGGTATGCGGGAGGGCGGAGGTGATGCGGGCTTGATGTATCACCGTGGATAATATAGTATATATATAGAGTCGCCGTTGAATGAAAGCTTTGTATGTCTGGGGGAGGAAGTTACCAGAGATGAGGGTGGGCTCTAAAATATGGATGTGTGCCACCCCCTCTTGCCTCTCTCTCTTGTGGGTGATGTGGTCTATCGCAACCGTGTTTGTTTTGTTTCCTTGGTTAGGTTTTGTCTGTAGATCGAGATTTAGTTTATGAAAACAAGAAAACGAGCGAGAAAGATAGAAAGTCTATCTGCTAATGTGATCTATGCGTTTTTCACTTCCGTACTCCATACCAAGATCCTAGATTGATTGACTGGGTTCGAGTCATGGAACTTGAATGTGAAAGCGACCGTGTACTCGGTCGGGGAATATCTTGCATTGTTTGTACCTCGTACTCCGTATAGATTCCGGGTTTGTGATGTATGTGTGGCTTGGATATGGCTTGAAATGCGACAAAGTAAAGGGAATTTCCTGCTTTTCCAACATCGATTCACTGGATGTATGTCCGTATATACGTGTCCTTCCGCAAAGGGGCCATATGAAGGGTAACTGCATGCTAGTCTAGGCTGGGCCGTTGGGAGCCTGGAATTGAATCCAGCCACAGTCTTATCCATCTAGACTGTGAATATTCATGGGGAAGGGTTTTCGAACGTGGGAGAGGCACGCACCCGGTCACCACTCAGTACACTATCTCGAGCCATTACCACTAGACAACGGGTAGCCTTATAGCACACGACACGATTTCATCTCGGCTTCTGGAATGATCCTTTTTTCAATAGTTTCCCGCAATCTAGCGACGGAACTCAGTAAAGTAGATGGTTTCGGGTGTTGAGGGGAGGATCTCCCATCATGGCTGCCAGGTGGCTGGCGATAGTAGCGGTGAGATTTTCAAGCAGTAAAAGAGTTGAGGTTCGATTAATTCACCGACACGAAAGGGCTGAACTATTGGCTTGCATTCCGCCCGTCTTGCCATGCTTCTCCTCTAGCCGGAAATCGGGGCTGCGAAGTACGTGGGAAATAGGCCGAATGGTGTCAATGAGCGGTGATGGAAGGATCAAGTTCGAGCTTGAGGATCTATGCAGCTAGCCCTACGGTAGGCAGAGTCGAAACCAAGCGGTGTGATAGACAGCAATGATGGCAATGGCTATTTGCATAGATTACTATGACAGGGCCCTGCAGAAAAAGGAGAAATACGATCATGAATCGCAAATGGATTGTTCGGTATGGAGTTACGGAGTATGTGATGAACAATATCTTGTTCATGCAGACAGCCCGCTGGCGAGGTTTAAGCAGCTGGCTCTGGACCCTGATATTGACATTGAGCCTGTCTCGGCCCGCCCGAGCCCCATGTATCCATCTCATCTCACCATCGGACCCATCTGGAGCTCCATGCTGTGCGATGATATTTATTATTCAACGCGGGGGTATCGATATGATGTGTCTGTGGCTGGAGCGCGCAGAGACACGCATCCTTGATATGAGGCAGTTGGTATTCAAACTGGAGCTATGGAATATGCTATTGCAAATATAATGTCTGCAAGGAAAAACGAGTATTGGCCTTGTACTCCGTCCATTTGCCCGTAGCATTGTCGATTGTCGCTATCCCGCACTCCATACGGACTACTCGTTGAGTCTTCATCCTCGCCGTCGCTCCCAACTTCCCTCTGGACAGATCGACTTACATAATCAAGTAAACACGTGATATATCTATTATGATTGGCCGGAGAAGTACGACTCCTGATTGGTGGAATGAACGTCCAACTTCCCCTGAACTGAAGAAACGCAAACAAAAAGCAAAGAGCAAACGAAGAACGCAGAAGAAGCGAAGAAAAAGAGATCTCAGATCGCTGGCTTCTTCCGTGCCGCGTACGGACACACAGGCTGGATAGCAAACACCTTCTTCCGGGATATGCCTGACTCGCTGAAATGAAATACTGGGCTGGGAATGCCTTCTTGGGCTACACGTTTGAAGCCTCACGACAGTGGGCTCCAGGTGGGCTCCAGACTCTGGGGATTCCGGGGTATGCTGTCTCTTCTCAGTTATGAATCGGCCCTGCCCCCACACAGACAGGACGTTAGTGTGCTCACATAACACTGGAAATGTAAGGAGACGGGATCTGCGGGCATCAGGACAGAAGCCAGCCAAAGATGAAGGGGGAGAAAAGCCACACCCTTGGACCTGCGTCTGCGTCCTCCATGAGGCGAGGCGACTGGCGCCCGCCACCGTCAGCTCCCCACGAACTCCAGACGCCTCCCCAGACGCCTCCCTTTTGCCTTCCCGTCTATCAAACCCTCTCCCCTCATGGACGAGGAGGAGAAGGAGGGGAGGGTGTGAGGTCTGACCGCATGTCATTTCACAACTGGAACAGAAGAGGGCAAATGTGAAGAAAGTAAGGGGTACGCCAGGAGTGGAGGCACCTACTTACTTAGATGTTACATTACGATGCTTTGCGCTGCAGAATACACGCATAAACACCGAAAAGACGGAATAATGATAAATATTAAATGATCACTACTCCGTACAGGGGACATCTGGTCAGGTCAGCATTCGACTCCTGTAGACCGTGCGATGGACTGATGGTTAATACGCATTTCGATCGAGCCTGATCTGATTCGATCTGTCCCAAGATATCGCCACCTCGACAAAGCAGATTATCCGTGCATTTTGTGTGTATGTACGAGTGTGTTTGTGTGTGTCTGGGACAGTCCCTGTCGAACTATCAGGTTTTCTAGCGATAGTTCTAGACATACATGGGAGGACACCAACTAGTCGGTCCAGGTACAAAGGCACTCGGTCCCATGGACTCGGGATCTGGCTTTGTCCCGTCACATCGGGAGAGTTTAACCCTTTTCCACCACAGGTTGGACTATCACATTCACAAATTCACAAAAGAACGAATGAAAGGACTGGCTATTCGACCTCGCTCTCTTTTCGCCGCCCCCTCCTTCATTTTTAGCAGCTAACTATTGAAGATCATTGGTTTCATTCGAAATTGCCTTTTTCCTTGATTTGGGGATGATTGGAGTCTCACTGTGGAGACACGGAAGGGAGGGAGGCTGGCGGTCCGTCCTTCCGCCCCAAGCCTGCCCGCCTCTTGAGCGTGCAGAGTGCGAGAAGGGAGAGATCTGAATGATCCAGAACTCCAACTGGGCTGGCAAGGGCAGATTGATTATTTTAATGCTGCATATTTTAAATACACTAACCAGGCATTAGTTTCCCAGTTAGTGCGCACTAACTGTGCCATCGTACATATGATGGGTCGTTTGTCCTCCCAGATTGCTCCCTTCACGCTCCCCGAGTGGTGGACTTGTTCCCAAGCCCAAGCCCCTGCCGGTGGGGGTCCAGGGTTTTGGGACGTCTCTTGAACCATGTGTGGCCTTCTCCATTCCGCCCTGGCAGGGGAAGACCTTTGCTCGATACGACAGCCAGCAGGGGAAAAGCTGGCAACAAAGGCGAGAATGGGAGAAGCTGAATGTGAGGAAGCATAATCGGGTATGCAAAATATGAAGTCCTATTATTATATGGCATACGAAGCGTTCTCGTCGAAATCCCAGCCCATAATATGTGGAATATTTTGGAGGCAAACCGGCCATCAGCCAAATGATTCGTTCGCACTGTCTGCAGTTGCAGATGCCTCTGAAGTACTCCGTATGGATGCAGAGTGTCTCCTCCTCTGTGCTTGTCTTGATCGAAGCCATCGCAGAGGGTTGCCCGCCACTTTGGACCTTGGGCCCTTGATGATCCTTCATTTCCTCTCCCTCCAAGGACGCGCACACGAACAGCATATCCACTCGTGGCCAGCCCCTCATGAAGGATAGGCTAGGAAGTGATTCCTGTCCAGTGGGAGACTAGCTGCTTGGCTCATATAACGGTGGAAGGGCAGCGCGAGACCATCGCTGCAACGTTTACGGATTTTAAGACAGAAAGACGTGACGCTAGCGGGACATGACAGCCTCCCTGACTGGTCTGTTTCGATCAGTCGTTCCCAACTAGTCAAGGGTAAACGACGACTCACCTCGACGGTGGTTGGCTCACCTGGTTCACCTGTTACTGTCCTGGTCCTCTGGTTCGCCCTCGTCTTTTTATTGTGATGGGTATGGCTGAATGGAGCGACTCAGGAGAGGAAGTACTAGTAAGGCGGATTTTCGATGCATCTGCAGCACCCACACGTGTATGCAAGGGCAGAGAGCCAGTGGTTCATCTCCTGGGGATGCTTCGTCGATTCGTGAGTTGAAACGTCAACCTGCAAATACACAATTCAAGATGGCGATGTGGTGTGGTTACCACTCTGTAGCGTTGGGCTGAGAAGGCTGACCCCCCTTTTTGCCCAGTCAACCCAAAGGGGGGGTTACGACGAGCGGATACACTATACACTTTCGATGGCAAGCCATGCTGAATCAATGAGCACCGAGAGGAGGGAACTGGACAGAAGTCTCGATCGGCCTGGTCAGTCGCCGTTTAATCTCCTCGACTTTCCCCTTCCCCAAGTTTCGTTGTTTTAACGGTCTCGACTCCCACAACTCCAGAGATCATCAGCTTAGCCTGTCAACGGCGTCTCTCCAGTGGACGTCCAAGCTACCCTATAAGGATGTACAACGCAACATAAAGGCTCCGTAGCGCTGGAGCATTCAGACCCAAGAGAAGGGATCAAACCGCCAGACCAATCATCCACGACAGGACGGCTTGTGTACGCTTATTCGAGAGTAATGCAGAAGAAGTAAAAAAAAAAAAAAAAACCTCCATCGGGCTAAGTAGCCGTCTCTCTACTCCACGAGTCAAGCCTTTCCCAGCCAGCAGAGGAGGGAAGTTCGCCCCCTATTATTCCTGCTGCTGTATTTCTTTTTCAAGTCGTTCTTTTTTGCGTGTATTTTATTATTTTATTATTCCTGCGGAACAAAAATGACACGGCGAGAAAAGAAAAGCGACAGCTAACAAAAACAAAAAGGAAACGGAACCTAACAAGCTATCGCGGGTCCGATTCCGACAAGTCGCTGCCTCACGTTCCCCGGACCAGGGTCGTGTCTGTGTACGATGCAGAGGCACACGCACACAAAGAGTGACCGGCAGGCGTCTACGGGATAGATCGCATGCGGCGGCAGTTGGGATGGTCGGCGTGATGAGACGCTGGTGAGCGGTCAGGTTGACTCTCCAACGGGCCTTTCTTTTGCTTCTGCCTCGCCGGCTTTCTACCACGGATCCAGCGAGAAGAAAGAGAGAGAAAGAGAGAGTGAGAAGAAGCCTGGTCCTGACTGTCTATCTGCTCTGCGTATCCCGGGATGTCTGATGCCCTCTCCCGGCTGGACTCTGGACAAAGGCAATCATGGCAGCTGTCCCGACGGCCCGGCACATTCACCCCCCAAGCGACACAGACGGAACAGCATGTCGATATAGAAAGCAGCGCATACAAAGAGGGAGCACAAAGCAGAGCACAAACGCGAAGAGAGAGAAAGAACTGAAGTCCCAGCGCTGCGGAATAAAGGGAAATTAAAATGCAAAAATCAAAAGGCTCATCGCAATCCAGTCAATCAGAGCGCTTGTTATTACGATTATTATGGGTAGGCCGGCGAATCGCGGCTGGCTGACTGGGATAATATTATTTATTTTTATCCTCCGGATGGGCTGCTCTTCCCCGGTGGCCCCCCCTTTCCCCCCGCCCCCTGCAGTGGCCCTCCTGCACTCCGCCAACGGCTTTTTTTTTACGGAGCCCGCCAGTCGAAGAGAGTGAAAGCTGAGAACGATGGAGATGGGCTATGGAGCCGTAAAGCACGGAGGACTGGACTGGAGAGATTGGCCTACGTACATCTTGCGCACGGCGTACTTACATGGCTGCCTGTGACTCTGATATGCTGCCCGTAACCGGCCCTTGCGTCACTCAACGGCGTCGACTCGACCTAAACTCGACCAGCAGTGCCGGCCGGAGCAGGTGGCCGTCACTTATGCCGTGGCGCGACAAGGCCCAGGACAACAAAACACAAGGGAGGGAGGGAGGGAGTCCAGTCCGTCCCTATACGAGCCGTCGTGTCGCCTCAACAGACATATACATATGGAGTAATAATATATCGGTGTGAAGGACCTTTGAACATCGTGCAGGCACAGGTCCGGAACCGGGGAGTTTTTTTATTTTTCATACTCTACTCCGTACTCTTGGTTAATTTTACCTGCTCCGACCGCTGGCTGGCTGCCCAAGCCCGGAGCGACTACCCGCGCCCAAAAAAAGGGGAGCAGCAGCAGAAGATGCAGTGTCAGAAAATGTTGTTGGTAACTAGCTATGCTATATTGCTTCCGGCCAGGGCAGGGCACAGCGCAGCAACTGCAGGCCGAGTTCGAAATCGCACTTGTTTAATTTAATAAAAAGTGCTATCTGGAGTATCCGAAAAACAGGACTGTTCGACCTCGGTGCACCGGCGAGATCTATAGTAGTTGATCCCGAAAAACAGGATCTCTCCGGGGTACGTCAAAACTTCCTGTCTGCCGAGCCTGGTTTCCACAAGGTGTCTTCCAGGGCAGAGCGCACACTCCAGATGAGATCATACACGCACGGTAATATGATCAACCGCATGAGAAGAAGAGGGTGAAGCAAGGGGGAAAAAAGAATGAAAAAGCAGGATAGCAACAGCATCGATTCCAACCAAAGAAAAAGAAAGAAAAGGAAAACAGGCGCCGCCTCCCGATATCTTGTTTACTTGTGTGTAACGGCGGCAGTCAGTTGGGGAGGTCTCACACTACGACTCTGTCTGCCTGCCGCGATCCCTCCCGTCCGCGTCCATAATCTCCGGGGGGAGCAAAAAACAAGGGAGAGCTTTAGAGGTTACAAGGAAATAAGGAAGTGTTGCTGTTGGTCATCCTTCGCCCAGGGGAGGCTCACTGCCGTGCTGTGACGAGACCGCCTGTCCAGCCCACGATACAACAGACAACAAACGCACCAGGCAGGCATCCATCCTCATCCGTCCCTACTTACGGTGAGGCCACGAAGGGGGGGTGGTGGTGACGGTGGTTGTCTTCATCACCGTCATCCAGCAGCGACGACCACCCAACAACCAAGCCCGTGAAGATGATGCAGTTAGTCACCGCCCGTTGCGCCAGGATGTCTTCCTGCCGCGGTGATTAGTCGAAGGGCTGACCAGACCGCCAGTTAAGGCATGGGAACTTGGAATCAACCACACCCTCACGCCGGAAGTATACGCGGAGTCACTCGTCTTGTGTCGAGTTGAAGGAAAGAGGGTGGTTTGAACTCTTCACGTCTTTGGCTCAAACGGTTTCCGCCCCCTTCCTCGCTCGAGACAGCCTTGGACTTCCCTCTGGTCGGCCACAAGAGCGTGTAAAGTGTAAGGAGTCGCCAGGCAGCAGCAGCAGTAGCAGCAGGATGATGAATTATGAAAAAAAAAAACAAGTCAGGCTCAGGCGTATTTTTCAATACAGACTGTGTAAGAGACATTACACTTGGCAGCTCTGCTCTCCCCCCGGGCTCAGCGGACCGTTCCATGGGATCTCTAACTACCTGGGGTAACTCCTGCGGCGTATCGTCTGGCCTGCTGCTGGCGAGCAAGGCGAGCACGACGAGAGAGGGAGAGAGACAAGAACGGCCGGAGACGGAGGTTAGGCTTCGCCTTGCTCCCCCTTATCTATACTCCGTACTGGTTATGGCCTTCTGCTACTGTGCCTCTTCTTGTCTCCTGGGCTCGTCTCCTGCTACGCTGCCCACTCCCGTACGTTATACTCCCTTTCACCCTTGAGAGCATGGCTGAGTGTGTGCGAGGCCACTCACATCTGCTGTATATGAGAGAGTGGCCTTCATACGCCTCACCCTACGCTAACGACTGGTTTACTCACTTATTTGCTTTTGGACCGGGGCACCGGTGTGTGCAAATCCGCTCCACCGCCCACAGTTATTCATAAGAATAATAATTCATATTTCATTTTTGCAGTTTGTGTTTGGTACGTACCATGTTTTATTTTTTTTCGGCTTTCATTTTCTTTTTGCATATGATATAACATTCTTTTTTCCTCCCTTGTCTCTCATTCTCCCTTTTCGTTGCTTTTTCTCTGTTCTCCTTGCTTTTCTTTTTGCAAGATGGCTAATTTTTTTTGCTTTTTTCGCCCTTTTGGCCCTTCGCCCTGGAGTATACCTTGACCTTGCACGAGCTATCATATCGAATAAATATAAGCAAGATGCTCGGCTTCATCCTTTTTTGATATATATACGACTGTTGCTCTTCCCTCTCGTCCTCCTCCACAACTGATCACGGATCTGAAGATACACACACACAGAGCATCTTATATCCATATATCAAAACTAATATAATATTAACAACAAGACGGAGAGTTCCTTCTTTATGGCTTGCACGGCTATACAACCACCATCACTCTCATCGTCACTGTCGACCCTGCTATCAGCAGCATCATATACCAGCAGCATCAGCAACAGCAACAAGCAACAGAACCTCGACTCACGGAGCTACCAGACCAAGATGTGGCGAGGCTACGGCTTTGGCAGCAGTGCTGCATCCTCTCCAGTCTCACCACCATCGTCTTTCCCACAGCCAGCTCCTCCACCACCATCGCCATGCGACGGGCTGCTCGACATCTACCCTCGCAAGACATCCTTCTCGACCATCTCGGGAAGCAACACCTCCTGTGCCTTTCCCTCGTGGCCCAACCGATCATCTCTCTACTCTGGCTCCGAGGACGACAGCCACGGCTCTGCCTCGGCCTATCTCTCTGACGAGGACCTGTTCCCAATCTCGTCTACTTCCTCCTCGTCCAACCCGATGCTGGCAGCCATGGAGACCCCCTTCGGCAGCGACAGCTTCGACGACAACGAAAACGCCATCATCGGAAACCCCGAGCTGACCACCGAGGAGCAGATCCGACACATGAACGAAACCGAGGACTGGCGCATGAGACAGTACGTCCAGGCCCAGGCTCAGGCTCGCGCCCTCCAGGCCCTCCGAGCCGCTCAGCTGGCCGCCGTGGAGCATGCGCAGGCTAGCAGACAGCGCAAGAAGCGCGCATCGGGATCGAGCAGCAAGAAGCGACGGTCTCACCGTGGATCTGCCGCGGTTGCCGCTAGCAGTGGCGGAAGCAGCTCTTCCTCAACCTCGGCTTCTTCCAAGCAATAGATCCCCTATTATTGTTGTTAATCGTTATCAACCTCTCTCCTTTGTCAGCTCATATGATACCAACGAGTTCACGAAAGCACATGCACAACAGCAGCAGCTCTCATCACCAGCAACATCACCGTCACCGTCACCGTCCACCCAAAGCCAAAAAAGAACAGAAACAGACTTCCAGATGAGTCACTCCCCCCCCCCCCCCCCCCCCCCCAGGCTTCGGAGGGGGATGGTGGATGCCCAAGGCTCAGCGAGTTAGGCGCGTTCGGTGGTTTTCGTTTCTTTTGCCATACACTTTGTGTCTACCTTTTTTTTACCTTCGACTGTTGGGCATGGTATGGAAGCGCACATCCTGGTGATTGGCCGGCAGGGAGGTTTCACCGCTTCACCTTCACCCGACGAGGCCCGATCATGACCACTCCAGGGCTGCTGTCACCGTCACCGTCACCTTCGCCCGCCAAAAAAAGAAGAGGCCAGCCAGCAAACTTCTCCAGAGCGGCTTCGAGTCATCGTCATCGGATCCCGCAGCAGCCTCCGTCATCTCCAGCATCGCCCGCTTCTGCTGTCGTCGCTTCCCGTCAGCCGCGATAAAAATAGCCACCAAAAGAATCCCGAGGCTGACTTTTTCTGACTTTTTGGGGTGGCTGCCTGCTTATGTCATCAGCCTCTCTCGTCGGCTGCTGCCAGCACGTGGTCCAGGTCACGGGGTTGCCTTGCTTAGTCACCCCCTCACCGCCTCCTTCCTCTTTCTTTTCTTCCTTCTTCCCGCGCGCAGCCTTGTTTATCCCCTTTTGGCGCCCTTTTTTTGATACCCAAAGCCTGTTTTTCTTCTTCTTCTTCTTGTTTACTTCTTCATTACGAGATACCCGGCCTTTTTGTTATTTGACATTATTTGATTATTCGATTATTAGCCATTTCGAGCCCTTTTTAATGTGTGTGCGTTTTGTTTCCTTTGTTGGATTCCCTTTGTCATAGCGATATATATACCCTTGAGCGTTGAGCGATACCATCATCATCATCATCATAGTTAGCAAGCAAATCTAGTGTTTAGCTCCCTTTTAGTTATTAGTAATTCAAAACAAAGTCACAAGTCATACAAAACACCAAGTCAGCTTCCTCTTCCAGCTCCCTTTTTTCCTATTATTTATTGTGTCAGCCTGTGAAGCGAGAGCGCATGGCCAGGGTTGTACCATGGATCGGATCTTCCGGACGGCGGTGAGATGGGGGAAGGAAAGTCCTCCGTACATCTTCCGTACATACTTTCTTCCTTACATATACACTTTCCGATCATTGAGTATTATTACTTATGATTAACACCAAGGTTCATAGCATTAATGACAAGATCGTAAGGGTGCATGGCTCTCTGATCGGTGAAGCAGAAAAGTCTTGTCCTTTTCTTGACATCTCCAAACATCGGTGAAACTCGCATGAGATCGGTGAGAGAACCAGGAAAACTAGCCAAAGTAAGTCTCCAAATCGAGTCGATGAACCGCCAGTCACGAACTAGCAGGGTTGTCGGACGGCGGCGGCGGCGGCGGGCGGACGGGCGGGCGGCATGCGTCGCTCAATAGATTGACAGACAGACCGTCCATAGTAATTATTCTACCGTGATGCAATTTCTTGGTCGACCTGCGACTTCTCGATGCTGGAACCGGAGTCGATGTAAGTAGCTCGCGTTCATGTGTATGTATGCACGGAGTATATCGAGTATGCAGTTTCCTGTCTTACTCCGGCCGGGGAAGCGCAGCAGCGGCATGAGATGAGGCTGGTGATGTCAGGCTGGGTCGGTGTGACAGGATATCTGTCATACTCCGGATACTCCTCCAAACACACTGACTTTCCTTGCTCGTGGGAGATGACAAGCATGGGCTGCTGGAGTCGACGATGGGGGGGGGTCCCCATGGCATACCCGCCCGCCAGCCAGCCATCCCACCAAGTTGGAGACACATATATGTAATCATCGACGAAACTGGAGATTGATGGAGATGAAGCCTGTGGGCTCTTCGGGTCCGTAAGGTAACAAAACAGTAAGAGATCGTATTGGGCTGAATTTTGCAAAACGCACACCGTTCAGGGCTGAGACGGAGCCAGACACCGACACCAACAGGTAAAGTAAAAAGGCAAAGTAATGACAGGGTTCGCTATGATATCCCCATGCATAAGTCCGGCCTGCTCGTTCGGAGTTGTCGTCCAGAGGGCGTCGAGAGTCGGAGTCGAGTCGAGTCGTCGTTTTGGCGGTGATGGATGGCGATGGATGGACCCGAGTACGATGAGCCACACACACACACACAACGGTCCCATCTAGAGCGAGCTTGATAGACCAAGACATAGTATCAGCTACGACGGCGAGGTGCTACCCTGATGGACTCACCGTTTAATTAGCCAGCTGCTCCTATTATTAACAACAAGTACACCGTAAGCAAGTCAGCAAGTCAGCAAGTCAGCCAGAGTCAAGTAAAATAGCCATCTCGTACTTCTCGTTCCTCGCCCTTTCGACCCCGTTGAGAAGACGTTGTCTTCGCTTCTGCTTCGACGGCCCCCGTGTTCGTGTCCTGGAGAAGAATGTGAAACGCCCAGCAGCAATTTAACTTCTATCCGCCGTTTCTGCGCGGTTTGGACGGGAGATTGCCATCCTGCACTCCCTAGTCGTTCGAGAAGGAGCTAGCTGGGTAGTTTGCTTCCTTAGGGGGTAGTTCCTTCATTATTACTAGTTGTTAGCAACTCCGTACCTCGTCCTAAGATCACCAGTTCGCTTGCTCCGAGCAGGGCGGGCCCTTTATCCTCAGCAATAATGCCAACGGATATACGGGGTACGCGCATTCACATGGAGTTTCCGAGGGCCTAGCTGTCTTTGGGAGGAGACTCAACCGGCTGGACTGGAGTCTGAATGGAGTCTGAATGGAGTTCGTGTCTTGTCTGGCCTCGGTTGGCCGGATAAGGCTGGCAGCGCTCGCTTTCTCCTCGCCTTCTCCCGTCTTCCTTTTTTGTTCCTTCGTGCTTCCTTCTCTTCCTTTCCCTGCTGCATACCCTTGCCACGTGTGGGGAGCTGCTGGAGGAGTTCGTTGATCGTTGCGCATCCTCTTCAGGGTCCATACAGCCGAGATGTAACCTGTTTGGTATGACTTATACTGCTAGGTGGCCTCTTCAGACCGAAAGAGTAGGAGACGAAGCAGCTTCCCAGCCCCCCCTGATGCAACGTTGGCTCAGTTGGTACTAGTTGTCTCGCTCGTCCTCAGGGGTTTCTGTTCGTCCAGTATATGTCTGTATTTCATGCCGTAACGAACGGGTGTAATCTTACAGACGGGCAGCCAAAAGCTTTCTCTGGATGAAACACATGCTGTCTGTCTGCCTGTCTGTCTCACGTCTGGTCTGGCCGAGCATCATCTATATTAAAATAGATTTTTATGCTGCATAACCATACATAACTCACAAGACTTCATCAGCCGTCCTCGATTGAGTTGATCTCAGGATCCTGCCACGTGCGGCTGACATTTGAATATGGCCGTGCATCAGCGGTCCCTTCTCTTTGGACACCCGTGGGCCCCTGCGGACTTCGTTCCCGTTGTTGGTAGGCAGAGTCTGGCCGGGAGTGCATGATGCAGGCTGACTGGCTGGCCGTGGTATCTTTCCGTCTGCAAGTATGACGGTATCATGTTGATACTGCGGTCCTCAAGGTGTGTGCCATGAGTATTGGTGGTAAGTATGGCGAGCCAAGTGTTTGGATGCTGCTCCCGTCAGTGGAAGGAGTAATATGAAATATTCTCAAATAGATAAAGGCGCTCTTCTGGCAGGACGTCAGGAGTAGATTCACAGCCTTACATGGACAGCATGTGGCAGATATATTGGTTGTATCCATGGTACCTGTCACACTGTCTCCCAAGGCTATACATATAGCATTTTTTCGTACCATCCATATACTGGTATTTCGCAATCTCGCGCGGTACAGGCAGGACCAACGAAATAAAATTTCATTCCATCGTTCTTGCTTTGCCAAAATGAGAACTGAAAATGGAAGGAGAGAAGAGGGACATTGTTCTTTCCCTCCGTCTCTTTTGTTTGTTTGTTTATTTTTCTCCTCTTTCCGTCACTTCTTTGGTTGTTAGTTGTAACTTCTTCTTCCAGGCCAGTTAGCCATGGAATCTGCGGCCGAGACGAGACGGCATAAAAGCTAAAAAGCTCAAATGGTTCGAGCCAGCCAGCTTATCCTATCCTTCGTCAGCGTGTATAATCCTCTGTCAGCGACATCCAGCCCGCATGGTCATACTTACAACGTATATCTATGATATATGCCGTGATGACAACCTGATTTGCATCAGAAAAACGAAAGAGAGAAAATAAAAACCAGTAGCCTGGGTAGTAAATTCAGTCGACTTACAGTCAGATGCATATATATGCTGACTGGAAGCATTGATTCTTCGAGTAGATATAAAAAAAGGAGTGAAAGATAGGTTTCTCGATTGTAATCTCCCCTTTTTATCTGGCCGGATCAGCATAAAAAGATAAAACTATGATATGAACGAGATTGAATCTTGAATATCAGATCCATGGATGAAGAAACCCTCAGTTAAAGCTTGTAACTGACGTCAACACATATCCTTGCTGATAAATGAGCACCTGGAATCGAGCCATTGGCCCTCTGTTGACAAAACTGCTGGCAGGATGACTCTGCAGGATATCCGATACAGTCAAGATAAAGGGCCAAAAAGAGCCAAGTTCCTGGAGACCCCAGACGAACGCCCCGAGAAAAAAAAAGGGGTAAAAGGACGATGTCTGAACGGCGGTTGTGGCTCGGGAAGACGGTTGAGCTTCCTTTCGGGAGGTCCCACCCTGAACCACAGAACCGGAAAACTCAGCAACTCAACTTCAACGTCTATCTTCATCATCATCATCATCGGCATCTTCACCATTCATCACCCCGCGACTTCATCGCTCATCAACGACTTGACGTCTGTTTCCCCGGAGTACTACCCCATAGCTGTCATGATGACGTGCACTTTATCTTTTACAGAGCTGCATTGCAAATCTTCTGTGCCACATTTGTCAACGCGCGAAAAACAAGGGGTATCTGGGAGACGACAAGACGACAAGACGACAAGGAGACGGGACATGGGATTGCTGCGTACAGAGATCGCAGCTAATGGACCCTCAATCAGACATCCCGCGAGAGCATTGTCATGCAGCTTGGGGGCCGAGTAGCTAGCAGTATGCAGCGTGAAGCAATACCCCCAAGGATGAAGATCCTGCATCATAAATTAACTAGTCAAATCAGTTGACCTGCTAACGTACGTTTCATCACTGCCTCTAGCAGCGCCATCGCCCTTTTTTTCCCCGTCCAGATACCATCTCGCCATGGACCTGATGCTGTCTGTCGATAGGAAATGCGACCGGTGCTGCGGCTCAAACTCCACCGCAAGGCCAGTTGTGTTTACAAGCATCTGAGACCCCCGCTTGAGGTCCATTCAAATAATGGGTATTTCAAGACACCTGATATCGCGGCTAAGGGCTAAAAATATCCCAGATAGCTAGGAAAGGGAAGCCGGGTATCCAGGCGTCCGTGGCGCAGCGACATCACGGTTGACATTATTATTCACGCTGTATATATGCGGTTTCAAGCATGGATATGGCTTCCCCGAACCCTCCTTGGTCCTCCTCCAAATGAACACAAGCTGCTGGGTCGGAAATCAGCTGTGATTACGACCCTTAATGAAGGGGAAAGTGGACGTGTTTGGTCGTCGATGATGAAGAGTTGGAATTTTTTTCCTTTCTGTGTGCAGTAAAGCTTGGCCAATCAGTTCGCAGCCTACATGGGTAGACAACGAGAAAGCTACGCCTTTCGTACGACTCGGAGACTATTTCTTCCTCCATAATAGGCCTCTTGGCCATTCAGGCACCGAACGTCTATCGTACGTCCATCTTGACGTTGGGATGTGGTCATCCTCGTCAAGAGGCCGCGAGGCCGCAGTGGCTAGCGAGCGAAGCCTTAATTCCCCATATGCACGGCATCAGCTAACCAAGACACAACACTTGGGCGATGCTGGTTAAGTCTATCTAGCCAACTAGCTACACGTCACGCACGGGGCGGATTTGGTGGGCTTAAATCTCGAGAAAGAAACGATTGCTCCCCTTTCCGTCGTCTCCCCTCGTTACGCGCTGGTCCTCTGGATGGATGGCGTTGTTCGCCTTGGGGGCAAGAAGCGTCGCTCTTGAGCACCACCAGCGAGCGCTCACGCAACGCATGCGATGATGTGTGGAGCCGGGCCATCACCTTCGCTCGGGGTGTGATTGGGCTGTTGCTGTGATGCGGGCTGCAGCGTGAAGAACTCTCTGCAATCCCTCGAACCAATCCCGTTGTCGAAGAACCTGAGAGCGACGGACACTAACTGCGATCCCTGTCTCTTGGCTACTTTTCATCACTTCCGGCCCCACGCTCCTCACGACCTGGCGAGCATTGAAGCCCTGACGAGGCGTCTCATGCCTGCAGACAACTGTCGAAGGGGACACGCTGTCCAGCCTCGATGTTCAACGAGAACCACTTTCGAGATCAGGCGAAGGTCGGCTAGCATGATGTACCAACATATGGCCTTGCAATGCTGGCGGAGTATCGTCTTTTTCATAAATTTAACAATGACATTTTTCGCTTTCGCATTTTGCATGCAGTAGGCGCCCTCACTGACAGAGATCGACTCTACTTGCTTTTTTTCCTCCCTCTCTTCCCGCACGGTTACCTGCATTCTTATCCATCCGGCGGTCCTTATCTCGAGGTTGACGGAGAGCCTGGCATATTATTATTATATTCCTGCATATACTGGCTTCTAACACACAAGGATTTGCCTGTCAACAGTGAGAAAGTCAACGGCCAACGGAGGCACAAAACAGTTACGCTCCACCAAGGGATGGGCGACGTTTACTGGTGAATGGTGGAAGGTTCATCCACAGCCCTTCGAGAAGCCCAAGTGGTTTCATAACTCTGGATTCCAACCTCAAGAAGGCTCTCTTTTGTGGTCAACCTGCACCCTTTCATACTAATTGGTCCCTTGAAAGGTAGACCCATGCCGGCGCTTATTGGTGCCCACAGCGAGCTCTACCCTTGATTAACCAGCCACCCTCCTTGAAGCACAGCAAGCTCGAAGGGAAAACTGCTCGCCCCCAGCAGCGACTAGGTCTTAGCCCCCGTCCACCCCATTCGTGCCAGCCGTCTCCATTTAAGGTCAGGTCAACACGATACCAAGCACAAATAGGAGCTGCGAGACCTGACCTCATTGCCCGGTTGGACTGTCATCTATATTTACTCATTTTCTTTAAGGTTCTGGGGGTCATCGATGTTCTCTTTCCGGCAAGCGTTTCACTCTTCTATCGACTAACCCCTTCAGAGGCCCTTTTCCTCGCATCCCTTTTCTCTCCTCCAGCTTCGGGTGACTGATGTTGATGACAGAAGTCTCTTCCTCTGTGCTCTTCTACATCTTTCTCCGTCTCTCTCTCCCTCTCTCTCTCGACATCCGTTTATATTGAGCATTTAGCCTGTTAGATCTTCGACTCCGTGCATATCTTTCTTTTACGTTGACTTTCCCGTTGGACTCCAAGCGCCTAACTACTCTCTGCCCCGCGGCGCCTATTTCATTTTGCGACCTTGTTTTCGATCTTCCAGTTTCATCTCATCTTCGAATAATAACGCCTCGCAGTCTGTCCCATAACCGCTGTGAAAGGGTTTAGCCGCTGAGTCTCTTACTATTGTTCATGCAAGGTTAAGGCGCTGAAGGCGCCTACGGATCCCTCCGCAAGGTCAGTCAGGTCTCCCAAGCGCCCTTCTCTTTTCTCCTGTCGTCTTACCATAAACATTATTCTTTGCCTCTCCTTCTACTGTCGCCGCTTTCTTTCCTCTTCGTCCTGTCCTTCATTACCGGCTGACCCTATGCGCAGTCCTCTTAATTAACGCCTCCAACAGACTCCTCTCCTGTGAAGATGTCTTCCGAGCACTATGGGGTACGGATGTCGACATCTTCGGGCTCGCGCTCAGCTTCGGGCGCCTTGCTCTCAAGCCCTCCTATCGAGCTAAATAATGACCTCAGCCCTTGCGCCGCTACCGCATCATTGTTTCTATTCTCACAAGGCCCGACCGTCATCGCTCTACATCATGACAGCTTGGCCGTGGACCGGAGGTTTCACCGTCATCGCGATGATGTTCAGATAATAGCTGTTGATAATGTTAGTGAAAGAGGGGCCGGGCGTTTGGTGGTTAGTTATGACATTGGCCACACTGCGATAATATGGGATCTTTTCACCGGTCAAGAAATTACCCGGTTTGTCTCATTCGAACCTATCAGAGTTGCAACTTGGCTTCGGAATGGGCATGTTGCGTTTGGTTAGTTGTGCTTTTTATTTGGGCCCGGAGGTAATTCGCTGTCCAGAACTAATGAGTGGCCTGCAGGAAACATCAAAGGTGAAATCATATTGTTTGAACCGTCAACTTCGGAACACATATCTGCCCGCACGATATTTGACCCAATCACAGCTCTGGCTCCAACAATGGATTGTAACACCTTTGCCATAGGGTATTTGCAAGATCTACCCCCCCGAGCCATTATTTATTTTCTTACTGACCTTGAATTGATCAGATATCTTAACGGCTCCATTCTAATTGCTACCCTTCTTCCAACGTTTACCATTTTGCGCACCCTCACAACTACCAGGGGCCCATCACCTGTCATTTCTCTCTCCTGGCATGCTTCTTCAACCAAGCAGAAAACCGATATGTTGGCATCCCAAACTATAGATGGTGATTTATTTGTTTGGAGTGTAGCCAAGCAGCCATCCACGGAATCACCCCGAGTTATAAGAGCCTTGAAGAAGTCAGAATCAAATAACTCAAGCCCCAAGTGGTTAGCTTGGTCGAAGAATGGCCGCATTGTTCAGCATAACGATGGGTTAGAGACAATCCCCAGATATTACTCTAGAAGCTGCTAACGCTTAATTTAGGGAGAGTTTGGCGTGGGATGTCAGAACCAAAAATGTTTCGTATGAAACCATACCAACCATTCAAGGCGTTCAAGGCATAGCAAACTATGGGCCTACTGCTACTCTTTTCACAATGGGCCCGAACCATACTATACAACAGTATGATGTAGCAAACGCTGTAATGGTTGCAAATGCACAGCACATTCCACAGAAACCAGATCTACCTGTCGAACAGCCCCCAGCTGCCGAGAGTGCCCTCACAGTCGAGACTTTGGCAAAACACACTGCATCGGAACAGAAACACAAAAGCCGTCCATCACAAGGGTCTTTGCCTGGAGTTGAGTCTAAGCTTGACTTGGTTCGTGCTGAGGCTTCAAAGAGTCCGGGATCCGGATACAGTGTACCTATTTCGAATGGCTCTAGACCCCGGAACCGCACACCTTATGCTCCTCGCCCTCCTGGCTCCAATTATAGCGGTTCAGCAACCACCTTCTCCCTTGGCTCTCCTAGGCCATCCATTGCAGAAACCCTTCACTCTGGCTACTCCGCGCGGTACGCCATGTCAATGAACTCCACGGAGTCTACCTTGTCCAAGCTGCGCACTGTTTCTATTCCCGGAATCTGGGATGACCCAGTTACCGATCTCTTCCCCTACATACGGGCTCGATTAAATAGCGTGTCAATAAATCCTTCTCGCAGATTTGATGACCCAAACCTTGGACCGGATGAACTACGAAGGCAAATGTTGACAGTGATATTTGGATGGGAGGGAAACATTGAAGACCTGATACGGAGTGAATGTAAGAAATTACCTGGCTTTCCCTCCTTTCACCACCAGCTAACGATGTCTATTAGTTAAACAACATACCTATGGCTCACAACACTCTGCTATCCTAGCAAGGTGGCTACTTCCATCTGAGTCTGATATAATGGCACCTATGGTTGAAGCATCAACCTCTTCATATGTCAATTGGATGATTATGGCGCTTAGTTTATTGACCAAGAAAGAAGCCTCAAAGGAGCCCGGCCAGGCACTTGCGAAAAAGCTTATAGCTTCCAATGACCCCCACGCAGCCGCAGCGGTCTTGATGGGTATTGGGGAAGGAGAACTTGCTGTTGAGCTTTATGTGTCCAGGAACCAGTTTATGGAAGCCGTGCTTCTGAGTTGTTTGTTGACGCCAGCTGCATGGTCCAGGCAATCATACCTTGTTCGCAAATGGGGAGAACACGCGGCTATCAACTCACAGCAGCACTTAGCACTGCGTTGTTTCTCCTGCACTGAAACGGCAAATCCCGTATCTTGGAAAGGCCCTACTAGCCATCCCTCTGGTTCCAACCCACCCTCAGAGAAAAATCAAGGGGCCTCGGTGAACGGCCCGCCTTTGAATAACTTATCCCCAACTTCTCGTCTGAAGAATCAGTCTCTGAGGCTCATAACTTCATTTGGTTCAAATAATACCTCCACCTTCCAGTTCCCCGGTCTTGCCTCTGCCGATAGAACCCCTACCAATATGCCTGGGGTTACCCCAATCGATGCTGGGCTGGGAGACCAAATGTTTTCTCCCGGAGGTTATAATAGTAGCCTTCGGCCAAGTGGTCACCGAGGCCAAGGAACCACGCCAGTCTCTCGTACTCATCCTGCAAGCTTTGGAAGGGAACGTCTTCCCTCCATTGGAGAGTCACCAAACGATCCTACCCCGACCGTGTCAGCACCCAGGAGCCACCTTCCAGTTGACCAGTCCTCCGAATCCGACAAGGAAATAAAAGTGATTGACGTGCCGCTTGTACCTCCACCAGCGTCAAACTTAAACCCAACTACCACGGAGACACTTGAGTATTTAACACCAGCCAGATACACCCCGCTAAATGAGTCCATGAAGGAGAAGGAAACGCCCATGACAGCAGTCCCACCCGATAGGACTCTGAGCTCCTCTTTGGGCCGGGAAAACAAGCTGGAAACTGCATTAGGACAGAACCAGCGTAGTAGCAACGGCTCCCAATCCCGGAAACCTGATGGGCTGCAGATTCAATGGCCTCCTGTGGACGATCAATCCTCCGAGGACCCGCCATCTGAGGAAATGTATTATCAACAGCCATCTTCTAATCGCCGAAATGGCGAGAGGGGAGATGGCGTGATGAGTCCAACTGCCTCTACCAGAAGCGCAAGGTCAGGTGCAAGTGTACCGTTAAGTGCAAAAAGTCTCGACAAGTATATCAGCAGCCTTGATGGAGCCAGCTATCATGCTCAGAGACAAAAGCCACATAAGAAGTCTGGCTCGAGAGCAAGCTCGAAGGACCCTAACGGACGTGGGAGAAGCAAACAGAGATATATCCAGCCGGCTAAGAGGTCACCGTCATCACCCATTCCCATGTCACCGGAAGACATTGCTCTCTATTCGTCCTCTTCTAAAGACTACATTGGAGTTCGGCCGCCGTCGCGAAACGGAAGGAAGAGTAGCAGATTGCGCAGCAACAGTCCTGGAGCTAGAAGCCGGGTATCAGGACGAAGCACAAGCAGACGCCGAGATTTCGATCGCTCAATAAGGTCACCAACTTCCCCTGTGCCTATGTCTCCCACCGAAAGCAGTGGAGATACTGACCGCAGGTTCAGGCTGTTGAATGCCGAGCGGAAGCAGCGTTATAAATCCAGAGAGCGGAGTGCAAACAGGCGTCACGATCGTAGTAGAAGTGCACCACGATATTCTTCATCCGAGCAGAGGAATGGAACCGAAAAAGATAGTGATACCAGTGGAGAAACTGGCAATCGTTCTGATCCAGCCTACCCGGCATACAACTCTAATGATGAGCAATCCCAACCACAGCTGGCCGGTCACCAAATTGACAACCAGCTTGATGAACATGGCAGGAAACGATCTGCTGCGGCGGAACTTGAAGCTCGCCGTCAATCTCTAGCTCGTCGACCTTCTGCGCCTCCAATCCCTCTCCCTGGAGAGGCAAGCCTCAACCAAATTCTCTCTGGTCGTCCTTCTCCTTCCTCCGGCCCACAGACTCATGGTAGATCCAATAGCTCTTTTAGCCAAAGGGCTATGTCGAAAAGCACGGGGCCTACCCCATCTAGCTTAAATGAGCGTGTTCCGTTTACCATGCCAATTGGACTTCCTGCTACCCCTAGGGCTATGAGACATCCAAAGTACAGCACTGGATACAACGATTCTGAGGCACCTGAAGTACCTGAAGTACCACCTCCGGATGCATTCTATAACTATGAGAGAAGGCCATCTTTCAATATCCCCCGCTCCATGTCTGCTCCAATTCCAGCGGAAGATGGTATGCCAACTCATCCTCATTTCCAGCGTCAACTTCCTAGTAGCCGGACAAACCGAACTCCAGGTCACAAACGTGAGCCGTCAAACGAGGGTATGACACTGGAAAATTCCCGAGTAGAGAACCTACGAGCTGAGCATTCCCGTATACCCTCCGGTCCACCGCCCCCTCTCCTTCCAGAGTTGCAACATTTACATGCGACTGCGACGCCTCCGCCACCACCACCTCCACCGGCGCCTCCATCACGCCAGCCACCGCCGCCAGCTGCAGCTGTGCAAAATGATGGTCCAACGCATGACGAAGGGCGAAACTCCCTCATCTCTGGAGTCGGTACGATAAACATTGCGATTGATGATTCTCACAGCCCCGGGCTTTTTGGTCCCCCTAACCCGAACCCCAACTTCCGCGCAGCATCATTGCCCGCACACCAGCAATCGCTACACCAGCTAGAGGGCAACATGAGAGCATCTGCTGATCCCCACAAACGGGGCCGGAGTGTCAACGATAATGTCCAATTCAAGTTTCGCAACCTTACTGACCGCATGAGGAGCTCAAGTCGGCCCCGTAATGGACGTTCCCCTGCTTCGGACCGCCAGGATGTGTGTTCTCCATACGAGAGCCTGGCAATAAACGGTCCGATTGAGAACAGAATCTAATTTAATTAATTTCTTTCTTCTATTTCGTGTCTGAGTTGTTGAAGTGAGTTTCGAATGTGGGTGCTTGATTAGATGCCGATACCCATTTTACTACTCAGTTCCCTTTTACTATTTCTATTCATTTTCCAATTTTTTTTGAACCATTTTGGTAACTATTTTACGATATGATCAATGTTTGTCTCTCAAGCGATGTTTTCTGGTTTATGTTGATGTCTTAGTAATATTCGTGGGCTTGGTTAACCTTTGCCCTATTTGATTCAGCTATTCTTATCAATGACCCATTTACCACTTTTAGGTATCCGCTTCTGTCTATCTAAAAGTGCCGAACTATATTCGCTATTGTAGAGATTAATCCAATTAAATCAGGAACTTGATAATAGCGTTTTTTATCCACAGACTCCAGTAATAAAGGGAATCATGCTGGGTTTTGCATTGCTGTGCCTATTGTTACATATAGAGAGAATTGGTATATGCTTTAAAAGTTTACAAATATGTTATGCCTTATATAGTAATGAGGCGCAACTCGCTATCATCAACCTGGCGACTCTACCATCCCGATGAGGAAGTGTTATTATTCCCACCGTTTGCAGAAGAATCACCCATGGATTGCTGGCGAATACGCGCCCAGGCACTTCCGGTGCGTGGGGTAGGGGAGGATGATGAATCAGTGGTAGATGTGAACTCTGAGCTTACAGGGCTCGCATCGTCATCCCAGAAACTCTTACCCTCTGTACTAGAAGTGGAGCTGTCGCGAGGGGGAGGGTATGTCTGCTGTTGTCTCCAATCTCTCGAATAATCATTTGTACCAGAATATGAAGATGAAGGGGAATATTCCGAAGTGTCTCCCTGTCGATAGGCCTCTCTGAGGATTTTCGAATCTCCCATGGCCGACTGGTTGCTGTATCCTGCCTGGATGTCAGGCTGGCCCTGATAATAAGAAGATTCAGTGGCTCCTTGCTGACCATATGTGTTCGTAGGACTGGTATCATTGGCAGCATAATATTCCGCTCGTTGGGGCTGAGTGGCAGGATGCATGTTGTTACGTTGGCGACGAGCCGCTGCTAACCTTTCTGCATTGTGCCGCCTAATACGAGCCATAACCTCCTGCTGGTCTGATTTTGCGACCTCCTCTCTAAGACGAGCTAACCTGGGGTCTGTGGCTATACTGACTTTGGAGTATGTCTCCCCGACGACCTCACCGATGACGAGACCAATAAATCCAAATATCGGTAATATGAATGAAGCTCTTATGAATCTGCCCTTCAGTTCACCGGGGTTCAGTTTAAATAGAGGCCGATTCTGATTTGGAGTAAAGTGTTCGCCGGCTGTCTTTCTGGTGGCCGCCTCTTCTGCAGCATTTTTCGATTTTGCAATAAACGATCCTACAGCCAGCCCCACGACCCCTCCATAACAAGGCATGTTCTGCATACTCGAAGCCTGCGAAACTAACGCATCCGTCTCTTCCTGGGTTGGGAACCGATTAATGATCACGCGAGTGAAGTCCATGCGATCTTCGATCAAGCGGCTAATGCTTCGTTGGTAGTTGGCCTCGGTCCAGTAAAATATCCGCTTGATGAGGCTGAAGGGCGGTAATTCAACTCGTGTGGGATATTTGGCAAACCGAGAAAGCTGCCCGCCTTCTGAATACGCAGAGCTCGAGAAGTATGAATCGCTATCCGACGGTGGCGAGTCGTCCGAGAAGCCTGTTTGTTGCGGGTCCAACACCATGGTTCCTTTCACCGCGTGGGGATGTATCGGTCTAGAATCGAGAGGTATGTCTTCGGAAATCGTGGAGTGGAAGCTGTAAAGTCCCGTCACAGCTGGAGTTTGTTCGGCTGTTTGTGCTCGACGTTGATATTGCCAAATTTGTCTCGGTGCTTATTGACTCTGCTTAGTCATGTAATCAGGTGACAAAAATATTATATAACAAAATATTCCATTACATAAGCATATTTATATATTATTTTTGTTTTCTTTTTTAGGTCTTGTTGCTTTTTTCCAACCTTCAACCACATCTTTACAGGTCGAGATCTCAATGTTTTGCATCCAACAAACACGGAGAAAGCGGGCGGTTGGTTCGCCTCGCGCGCCTAACCCGCAGTGAAAGAGCCTGCTTGCATGCTTGCACCGAATTGCTTTGCTTGACGGAGTACGAGTTGCGATGTTGGACAGCGCGGGGACCAGCAATAATGGAGCAATAATGGAGGACGGACCTAGTGAGGCAGCCTTCGGTTTGTCCGGATCGCGTGACATGGACGGCGCCCCGTGAGGAGAGATGCACGTTGAAGCAATTGCTGCCCTCGTCCTTGAGCAGAATAATAGCTCTTCCTGTGTCCTGTTTTGGTAACAAAAAGACCAATAAGTGATGGGTGTTATATCCTCTCAAGCAATGGGAGTCGCTTTGTGGCAGGTGGCTGTCCGCCCATGCTGCAGTGGATCACGCCTGATTTTTGAGACCCAGAATACAGGGACCTGTCCGAGGAAAGAGCTAGTTAACTAGTTAACTACCTATTGCATACCAAGCCGCTGATGTAACGCGGGTATGTCCTTCAGCTGACAAGGTGTAGCCAGTAATATCATATGGCTTTGCTTCACTAGCAAGCAGCCGACAGCTGCTTGGTCTGACCATCAAGTAGACCGTACCCCCGCTCGAAGCCTCAAATTTGGGTCGTCGTGGAAGAGGACTTATAAATGGGACCGTCGTTCCAGAATACCCGGGTTTCTTTCTTGTTTCCCAAGAAGAGGGCGCATAATTTGAAGAGCTGAATGTACTCTTGAAATCTCGTCCTCTCTAGTCATTTTCTCCCTTTTAATTTGTCACTAGCTGGATATATTTCTCAGTCAACATGAGGCTCAATTTCGTGTCTCTCGCAGCTTGTCTTGCGATACCTACCATCTATGGAAAACCTATTGACCGTGGGCAGCAAGAACCTGCTTGCCGAAAGACGAAAGTCGCAATCCTGTATGTTTCACAGATAATTTCTGTCATTTTTTTTTCTTTGGCAGGTATACTTACAGAATACAGAGGCGCAGGTGTCGCTGGGATTACTACTGCAGTAAGCTCCTGTTACCTCAGTGCTACATAGTAATGAACTTTAAGGAATTAACATAAGATACCCTGATCATTTTAGCAAACCCTTGCAAACCGGTCGATGACAGATTTTATCATTGTTGAATACCAAGATAGAATTGGCGGGCGTTTACATAATGTTAAATTTGGAAAGAAGAAGGACGGATCCCCATATACTGTTGAGGCCGGTGCAAACTGGGTAGGCCCTTTACTGAGATCAACCCCAGATTATACCAGAGCAAACCTGGACTAATTATCACTCCAAATACAGGTTGAAGGCCTAGGCGGAGGCAACCAGCCGGAAAATCCGATCTACACACTGGTATGGAAAGTTTAACACATCAATTTACAGATTCTCGTTGAACTTGGCTGACTAGCGCTACCTGAAGGCTAAAAAATACAAGCTTCAAGCCTTGTAAGTTGTTAGCAATATGATATCCCACTAAAGTTGCTTACCGCGTCTATGCAGGAAGACAGATTATGACAACAAAACAACGTACGATAAGACCGGCAAGAATGACTTTTCCAAGATAATAGAGAAAGCACAATCCGCGATGGATAAGGTGGTTACTCATGCTGGGTCGCTGTTAAAGAATAACATTCAAGACAAAACAGTTCGTGCGGCCCTTCGATTTATGGGATGGAATCCAGCTGCGAATAATGCGCATGCACAGTTTGCAGACTGGTTCGGCAGCGACTTCGAATCTAGCTTCACCCCAGAGGAAAATTCTGCAGTTTTTTCATCTGTTGCTGACAACGCCACTTTCAAACACTTTTCTGAGGACAACCTTTTCGTCTATGACCAACGGGGCTACAGTGAGTATACCTTACTATTCTCCCAGGTTTTGCATTTGACAAGTTGGCTAATTGATATTACCAGGCACCTTTATTAGAGGCGAGGCAGCCACATTCCTTCAGCCCAATGACCCCAGACTGCTCCTGAATACCACTGTTCAGGTTGTCAACTACACAGACAACGGTGTGACTGTCGTAACCAACGACGGTGGCTGTATCCAAGCTGATTTTGCAGTTGCAACATTTTCACTCGGAGTTTTGCAGCGTGATGTGGTACAATTCTATCCTCCATTCCCTAGCTGGAAAAAATCTGCCATCTCAAGTTTCGAGATAGGAACATATACCAAGATATTCCTCCAATTCGACAAAGCGTTCTGGCCAAACAGTCAGTATCTTATGTACGCTGACCCCCATGAGAGAGGTTATTACCCTCTTTTCCAACCGCTAGACCTTCCAGGTGCTCTCCAAGGCTCCGGAATTCTTGTAGGCACCGTTGTGGGTAAACAGGCACGCAGAGTTGAAGCCCAAACAGATAAGGAGACCCAGGAAGAAATTATGAAAGTTCTTCGGACGATGTTCGGAGAAAGCATTCCTGACCCAACTGCTATTTGGTATCCGCGATGGAATCAGGTACCCTGGTATGTGGGCAGCCCTGGATTAATATAGACTATTTGCTAATTCACTATACTCAGGGCTTATGGTTCTTACTCAAACTGGCCTCCATCAACCAGTCTGCAGGCACACCAAAATCTCCGAGCAAACGTTGGCCGACTCTTTTTTGCTGGAGAGGCGACAAGCCAGGAGTTTTACGGATACTTGCACGGTGCTTTAACCGAGGGACGTGCAGTAGGACAGATGTTGGCCACTTGCATTGGTGATCCAGTGCAGTGTACGGATAAGAATGGGCAACCACGGTACCCGGTGCTGACTGGAGTCACTCCTTATGATCTATATAACGAGAAAAATGGTTGGTTCGTGAGTACTGTAGTTTAGAACTACAGTTTAGACTAGAGTGAAGTTTAACACTTTTTGAAATGGGAGTATCCAATGTTAGTTGCAGTAGCTTAGGAGGCAGGTTAACAATTTTCCGCATACACCATCAATTACAGAAGGCCTGGAAATAGGCTGAGAAGGTAAGCTAAGTTAAGTCACCATTTCTCTACGTACGGGCGCAGATCAATCTCATGTGTGAAAGTCGTTCTGGGCTGGGAATGTAAGTGCCAGTATGTTTCCGCAATCTAGTTTCATATATTAGCGCATCAGTGCTGGCTGCAGAAAAGACTTGGTATCGGACTGCTGGATACTTACAGCATCGGGGTTTAGCTTTGAATCAGCAGAGCCAAATTGGATATGACTTGTCCGTTCAATGTCGATAACTCCATCGACAATGGCATGACAGACGTGTATGCCCTGAGGGCCAAACTCTCTAGCCAACGACTGCGCCACAGCTCGCAAAGCAAACTTGCCTGACGCAAACGATGAAAATTTTGCTGACGCCTTGAGGCTTGCAGTGGCACCTAATGATCTAATATTAGTACGCAATGTATACTATTCAGATGATTAGGTATCAATAATCACCGGTAAATATCAATGTAGGAGGAAGCTCTAGCTCAGTAGCCTTTTGGAGCCGTGGGATGGCAGCCTGAGAGAAATGGAAGCCTCCCAACCTTTGATAATATAATAGTTAGCCATAGGTATCAATAATAGCTAAAACCACGGCTCGGGGTTGAATAAATGGATACCCATTAGTTTTGAATCCCTGAGTAAACTCATCCTCACTCAGCTCCAAGAATGGCTTTACAGAAAGGCCTCCGCCAACATTGTACACAGCAGCAGCGAGCAGGCTGCCAGGAAAAGCCTTGTCGATCTCCATAAATGCACGATTAATGCTGCTTGCATCTGATACGTCTGCACTAAACCCAGCCGCTTTCCCACCACCCTTAATGATATCGTCAACAACTCCCTCGTAGTTCTTTGGATTGCGAGCCAAAAGAGCTACTGGATACTTTTGAGAAAAGCGGCGAGCAATAGAAGCTCTCTGTAGTTATAGGGGAAAATTAGCGTTACAAAAGCTATGAACTGCGTATATAGGGTGTGAATGGTATCCCACATACCGTCCCTGGGCCGACGCCTGCGATAACAGCCACCGCTTTTGCGGCCATAATGTTTGTTATGGGTAGGTTGAGAGAATGTTTGATGACGACCACTGGCCAGATGCTGTTATGGCAAGCTAAAGTTTGGGTGGCCAAGGAGACCGTAAATGCCGTTTGCTATAGAAAGGCTCAAGGGATCCAACTCCCTAGAACCGCTGTGATTCTTCGTCTTACTGCAAACAAGGTATGAAGAGTGCTTGGGTTTTGCAGTTAACCAGCTAGTTGGTTATACGGAGTATTAGTGAGCAGGAAATTGAATGAAGCCTTAACTCCGGGCTTACGTCCGTGTGTAACCAATACACAGGCGAGCACTTTATAGAGCTCTTTATGCATGCCAACCTTGGGGGCATTTTTCACGACAGCAAGTGTTGCTTGACTCCATTACCATACTTAGCCAACCCGCAGCCTCTTGCAAGTGGCTGGATAACATTAACTATTCGGTAGCTACGGCCGGGGGTACGGGGTGCCTTGTTTCCATCCACTAAAACAACCGACACTCGCGATTTCTTATTATTAGCTGCCAGCGACATCTCATCTTCGATGACACCATCACCAGAAACTTCAGAGCTACTCCGACTACGCGGTAGATCTGTGGGTAAATGCATTTCTTAAGTCAAAATATTTATATCGGGGGCTCTGCTTGGACGTTCTGGACCTCGGCAGTTCTAAAACCTTAATCTTCGGATCAAACTTAATCCAGAATAAGCTTTAATTTCACGTGACAATATAAAAGTGGATCATCGAATCTTATCGTTCTGGAACGACAACAACCAACATTCAATCAACGACAGCTTCATTTAGTTGGCGAATCCATGGGGATAGGGAATCTTCCATCTTGCCGGAACGTGCGTTGACATCCGAGACCTTGGTATCAGTGCATTCGAGAGCGACCGCGGATCGAATATACTTCTGCTGGAGACATAGTTTCTGCCATGGGTTGAATAATACCTAGCTCTTCGTTCGGCCTTGTCGGAGGTGAGCTTCTTGAGATGTTGATTCCCCAAGAAGCACGGCTGGTGCTGGTCTCCTGAAATCTAGAGAATGGTGTCTATGTTAATAGCCAATTTGGCGTAGGCTCTACCGTGCCATTGTTTCAGACGTTTCTCAGCACAGATCACCAGATTGACCAGTTGTGCTTCTGTTGTGAATTAAAGTACATGCAACATATCTATGGCTGAATGACACTGTGTCCATTCGCCTATGGCAGCACTTTTTTCGGCATGTTCATACGGAGTATTGCGGGAAATAGTTAATAGGTGTCTAATCCCGGAATGAAGCGTGAGGCAGAGACGGCCATTGGGGAAGATTCTGATTGCGTGGAGAAATATCCACCATCTGCCAACACTGAGGCCCGTGACATTACTTACCCTGCTTTTCTGCTCATTCCCTGTATGGCTAGATGTCGCGTTTTATCCATGGAAGATGGTATACCCTCATCTCGATGTCAAGGCATTGCAGTATTAATTGGTGCTATAGGTGTTGACATGATCTTTGCATTGTAGGTTTTCATAAAACGAGACCAATATTAGGCCAATTCACTACCGTCAAAAACTTTTGCAATGGTTAATATGCTTGAAGGCAATCTCCTAGCGTTTAATATCTAATATGCTCCTTGTTTCACAACCTGTGATGTATTTTTGTGGTTTATACTGCTCAATTGGGGAAAGGGTAAGAGAGTTCCGGAAACCAACTTACAGGAAGGCTAAGGATGATGACGCATGAATATGAGATGGAACGATTTATTTTTATATTTAACTGCTTTCAGCTATGGGTTCTTAGACCGAGAGTCATGCTAGTGTATGTGAAAATGCATCTTGATCTAACGATCTAATGGTGCATAGAAGAGGACACGCTAGATAACGAGCAATCCGTGCTTCAAAAAATAGATATATATCCAGACCAACTTGGCGAAGACAGGCACAGATTTTTAGGTGTTATATCTGAACTGAGGGTTCCGATCACCCATCTCCTGCACCTCCTCGTGAGTCATGCCTTCGATCTTGTAGTCTTCCTTACCCTCTGCACGAGCCTTGTTGATGCGAGAGTAATGGAGCCACATGAAACTATAGATCAAGACGGAAAGGCCTGCGAGTGACAGCGTGACGGCATGGCCCATGACATATCGAGGAGCGGTATGGTGAGGGTACAAGAACGGGGTGACGATGCCGGATGTGTTTCCCAAAGTGAGCTGTAGGCCGGTAGCGAATGCACGCTTGCCGAATCGCGGAAGGTTTGTTGGCAGCCAGGCGGTAGGAAGTCCGACAGCAACATAGACACCACAGGCGACGAGGAAGCAGCCAAAGTAGTGTACGCCCGATGAGGTGTCAGAGATCAATAAGCCATAACCCACAATGGTAACGCAGGTGAAGGCTATGGTGAAGACGGCTCTCTTCTGCCATCGATCACTGAACCAAGCAATGACAAGATATGTGATTGCACCCAGAGCATAGCATGGGATGGTCAACGCCTGCACCTGGGGTCCAGTCCAGTCTCCGAAGGCTTGGATGATGGTTGGCAAGAAGGTACTGTACCCGTAGAGTACGGCGTCGGTGCCGAACTGGCCAAGGCAGAAGAGATAGATGGTCCAGTCCTTCGCACCCTCCTTTGCATCGGCAACATGGAACAGCTGCGCGGAGTCCGTCTGGCCGATCTCACGTCTTCGGCGGGCTCTCCCAATCTCCTTTTCTTCCTCAGTGAGGTAGTATGCCGTCTCCGGGTCATCCGCGAGCCCAAACCATGTGGCTATTCCTATCAAGAACGACGGGATACCTTCGAGGATCATGATCCACCGCCATCCCTTGAGGCCAGCGGTGCCATCCAGAAACCCGATGGCATACGCTAGAAGGCCACCGCACGCACCGGCGAGGGCAGATGCACTGAACAGATATCCTACTCGTAGGGCGATCTCCCTTTTCCCGTAGAAGAGCGTCATGTAAGCGATCAGTCCGGGGAACAGGCCGGCTTCAACAGCCCCCAAGATGAACCGGCAGACAACCATGCCGGCGAAGTTCTGGGTGATTCCCGACAGAGTGGCCACGAGACCCCATATTGTCGTTATGATTGAGATGTACCGGGAGGCAGTGAATCGTCGGATGAACAGGTTCGAGGGGACTTCGAGGAGCTGTCCTTTGCTGTTAGCGGGTGGGCTGTTTCTTTGCTGTCGCGAACGGGATAGCTACTACTCACACAGTATGGGATGAAGAGGATGGATACAGCAATCTGATACTGATTTCCAGTCAGCCCCAGGTCCTCCTCGAGGCCGTACAGCCTGGCATTTCCAATGTTCACTTAAGACGTCATCATCTTGTTAGCTGTGGCTTCTTTTCTACCAACTAGTTAACTCGTCGCGCGACAGACAAAAGGCAGAACAAACCTCGATCGAGGAAGCTGAACAGATACAGGCCAACGAGAAACGGGACGATGTGCCTGTCAATCTTCGCGATCAACGCTTTCTCTCTCTTCTCGTTGATGACAACGGCCTGCTCAGGGCCCGGCTTCCCCTCGAGCTCGATGACTTCGTCTGCCATCTCTCTATCTCTCTCCCCCTCTGTGTGCGCGCCGCCTTTTCCGAGCTCCCGGCAAGCTAACAACGAACTGCCTGCGCCTATACGACGGCAGGATCTGACAGGGATAGATAGCTGTTGCTTTACGAGACGAAGAGCGAGGCTTCTGGCTAACTACCTCTCTATCACAGCAGGTCGGACTTTAATAGAGAAGACGGCTGGGCTGGCTGGCACAGAAGATAAAGAAGAAGAAGAAGAAGATCCTGTCGTCCGTTCCGCCCAGCGGGTTAACTACTCTACGGGCTACAAATGCGCACACAGCAGATGATCTGGCATCCAAGGCGGAATAGAGGGCGAAAAACGGCAAAGAGGGAACTTTCCCGGAGCATTTCCGGTCCAAGTGGAGGCAAACGAGATGGGAAGAAACTTCGGTTAAGCCTGAGGGCTGCCGTGGATTCGTGCTGGAGCAGGACGCAGTCTATCACTCAGCACGGCAGGCCAACCAGAGGCGCCTCTGCTCGGGGTTAGAATTTTTCTCTGGACGGGAATGGAACAGGGACAGTTCGTTTCCCGCTCGCGACCAGCTTAGACAGCGAAAACAAGCCTTGCCACGGCGTTTGGTTGTTTTCTAGAAGGCGGTTCCTGGTGGTACGTGATCGGAGTCTTCCCCGGATTTCGATATCTGCGGCTCTTGGGCTTGGAATGAGGAGAGAATGGCGACTCTGTACGGAGTACAGCTGCGTGACAAATAACGATGGGGAATACAAGACCCCAGGCCTGTTACACCAGGCTTTGCAAAGACTGACGGCGCCCCTTCTAAGCCATTTGGCGGGCGGAGTAGCTATGTTCAGTTCGCCTATCGCTAGTTATCGACCGTGGAGAAGATGTTGATATCGGAGAAAAACCCGTCAGCCATAACACTCGCTAGACCTCGACACGGCGACAGACGAGCACGCAACTGGGGAGAGGAAGACGTAGCCATCTTGTTGAGGCGGCGGCGGAGAGGCTGGCGCTGAAGCAAAAGAGAGGCCGTGTATGCCAGTGACTGTCGTGTCAACCAATCTGTTCCACAACAATCCCCGGAGAGATGGAAAACGACAGCTTTCCCCGGAAAGCCGAAACGCTTAGCCCCTTGTGTCCCCATAGAAAGAGGGGAACCGGGCTGGAGGAGTTGCTGACACTAGGTCGGTCTGATATAAACTGCGACTCCGTACGGCGACCACTCCTTGTAAACGCTAGCTGCTTCACAAGACCGACCCTAAATACCAACTATCGATCTCTGGTCGAGAAACGCATGTATATACCCTTCACGGTAAAGAGGAAGGAAACCAAAGACATAGCTGTATTTGCTAACCATCCTTCTTCATTGGCCAAGATGTTTTTAGCGTTGTATAGGATGAGAGACGGATACCCAAAGGACAATGAGAGGAGCATTTTCTCAGGCCAACTCTGTTAGCTGGCCTTTTTGCCCCTTCCCTCTCTAAAAAGAACCCGAACGTGGCGAAATTAGCAAAGCATCAAGGCCCTGGCATCGCCATCGTTCTTGTTGAGATAATATTAATGCATTTGGGCTGACCCCCTTGCAAGCAGAATTTGTCTACCCAAGTACAGAACCTCCGGCTTCTAAAGGATAACTGCAGATGGGGCCTATCTTTACAACTACCTTTTCCCAAGAGCAAGGGTTGGTAGCATCGCCGAGAGGAGGCCCGGATGGTTACATTCCACCGGAGAGAGAAGCTGAGAATGTCAAGGCAAGGAAAAATTCTGCTGCTGGGATAGTTTCGTGCATGATGCATCATAGGCGAAGCCCTGTCAGCCTACTGCCTGGCCGAGCTGTCTTCCGAAGCATGTTCCAGCGCATCTTCCTTGCATACTCTGCGCCGGAAGTAGAGTATGGATGTATGCAAGCGGCCACTCCAAGGCTGCAGATATTGATAGTGATCCTGCAGTCGAGTTCAGGTCGCTTAATGATCGACTCGCATCCGGATCTACCGAGCAAACCATATATATCAGCCACTTATAACTGGAAAATCAGTAGATTCCAGAAGAGAGGATCTCTCGCCAAAATTTAGCGAGCTGACAGGGTCAAAAAAGGACGATATGGTCCGATATCTCCCGCTTATTACTCTGGTCCATGCTGATAAACGAATTCAGCTCGTAGTTAGGAAGATAAAAAAAAAAAAAAAAAGACCCTATAATATAGTTACTCTCTGTGGGGAGGGGGTCTCAGGTGGTCAATTGGTATTCAAAAATGAAAATTCACCATTCAGCTAATCCACTGGTATTTGGGCTTCTCTGTCCGGTCCTGTGGGGTATAATATCAGTCTCTTGGAGTACAGGGGTCACTCGCACAAATTTGGAACTCTTGAGAAGCCCCGAATCTGGGAGAGTGTGCAGCCCTGGCTTGGGGGGCGAGTGTCAACACAAGAGAGTACGAGCGTTAAGCTTACCAACGTCTTTCCATAGCCATCCACAGTCTCCCCAGACCTATCAATTCATATAGCCCGGTCATCAATTCCGCTGGCTATCCCTCCAGAACAATCATTCTATGGGTATCATTGGTGGTTACGCACAACTCGCACTTGGTATTTGCCTGCAAAACTCCGTGAACGGCCCTTTTAGATCTTCGATACCGTTTTCGGTTGACAATTCGTTCCCTTAACGACTATATGACTAGGAAGATGTCTGAGCCGTCTGATGAATGCATGTCCATGGATTGTGGATAGTCAACAGAGGGCCTGGAAAGGTTGAATCTGTCGAGCTTCTATGCACCAAATGAGGTCAGCCTTAACTAATCCGTTGTTGATAGGCACAAAAGAGGAAGGAACGACTCCAGAATGTTGTTATGCAATTTTCTAAACTAATTAGGAAGGCGCGTTCGTCTCGCGCTTATTCCTCGCCTCGACAAGCGCCATCGCTTCTGTAAACGGCAACTGCCACAGAGCCGCAATTGGGAAGACCAGCAGGCAGTTCGTTAAGTAGTTTACTTGCAAGAAAATAGCTCCTGCTTTCTACCTGGTTAACTGCCAGATGTGAACTTTGCTACTACTATTAATGGCGGATGAAGCTCTTCAGGCCAAGATACCATGTTACGTCTCCTATCAACAAAAAGAATCGCGAAACTTGGAAAGGCAAGGCGAGGTTCTCAGGCAATCACGGTCATTAACCCAAATATACGCATAGGGCATGGCCTTCCAATCGTACACATGCATGCTGAGATGTGCTACTATGGGATACGCGACCCCTATAGACGATCAGATGAATATTTCGGAGACGAATATCAAGTCACAAAGTAAGAAATTGCTGGGCATTGGCAATGGAAAAATCTTGCGGAAAATAGAAGCTGGTATGAGTAAATTATCATACCTGCATTTAAAACCTATAATGGATCTCGTCTTATGCACAGAGAGGCTGTTGATATGTCATACCTGCTGGGTACGTTGCCTGGCAGATCAAGTGAAGACAACAAGAACGAGCCCCGGATAGGAGTTACGCAATTCGTGTTTGAATCGGATGACGAAGGCGAAGAATCAAATGCAGAGGACGATCGGTCTAAATAAGTAGTTACTTGACTGGCACTGACGAGGATCGTGGTATATAAAATTATAAAACCGACGGATTCAGAGACTCCTCCGGTCACCTATCAGGGAACATCTCAGCCCTTAACTACCCTGGACGGGAGAGCAGCTTGAGCTCACTTTCTGGAAAGCAGGGAAGATGACCCTTGAGAAGTCAGTTTGCAGACTTCATTGGCATAATTAAAGGTAAATATCACTCTATGTTGCAACTGACACCTCTGTCGGATATCCTGGTCTCGCAGCTTGGCTAACTAATATGAGGAATATTGAAAGACAAGTAGGGGTCTGATCCAACGATGTGGTAGATTCCCGTGAACAAAATGCTGGGATGGCTACCAAACAGATAACCCTTGAGAGGCGGAAATCGCGTAAGCATAGCCAGGGATATATTGTTATACTTTACATGGAGAAATATCGCAATATTTGCAATGATAAGTATAGGGGATGTACAACTTTCGGATGCTCACATTTGGAGTGAAGACATGACTCAAAGGTTGCATACCATCCTGCTTCCCCGAGAGGGCCAGGGCTATCCCTGACGATGCACAAGCATGGGTTCGGACGATTGACTTTGCAAAGAAGGGTGAACCAGGGGCAGAAGTACCGGTACATCATGGACAACTTCTTTTTTGCAGCAAAAAACGAAGATGCAGGCAGTCGAGGGCTTCCCCAGTCAACTTTAGTTTCGAAGTGAGAACTTTTCTCGCCCTGCTCGACCTTTAAGCACGGCAAGACGGACGGGACGAGACAAGGAGAGGGTGGTCTGTCCAGTCCATGGGATTCCAGGACTCTGGTTGCGGTGCTACCCGCCAGGCTGATCCTCAAGGCTTGTTTCGACTGATCGTTAGATCCGCTACAGACGGGAAGTCGGCAGATAGCTTAGCCGTGGCCTCAGATTCTCTACTGCTGTCGACCTTGGAGTGTCGTGTGTTTCTGATATCAAGTTCGGGCAAACATCCCACGTCGTTTGCGCCACAGATCAGCACCGCCCGCCTGCTTGAGAATCGATCTCAATGCAGGCCGGAAGCAAAGAAGAAGAAAAAAAGTGCAAGGAAGAATTCAAGTAGCGAGGCATGCGGTGCAACACACGAGATAAGCGATGGTCTTTATCTGTTGATCCCTGGACTGGCTCGACGGGGGGTGAGGCCTTGCTTTGGGCAGCCAGTGACAAGATGCATGAATCCTTGGATTACAAAAAAGGAAGATGCGAAAGACAGGAAGGAGTCGAAGGAATTGAAGAGGCTATCTATTATTCCTTGCCCTTGTCCCTACCCTTGTGCGTTAAGGGAGTGAGTGACTTTGGAAATTCGCTATGTTTCTTTCTCGGCAGTTAAGACACCGTTTTTTTTACCATTTCGAGCACCTTGCTGCAAGTCAGACTCAGGGAAAATTTATCAACTTTCATACGGAGTACACCCCATCAGCTTGTCAAGACGGTGGAGCTGAACGAGTGAGCACATCCTGGAGGTCAGCAGGTTGAAAATTTTTACTTGATGCAGCTTCAGCCGGATAACTAGTTATTTTCTGTCAAACAAGCGTCTAGTTTGGACTCCTCCACTAACTGGTTAGAAGCTATCTGGCCAGAATATCCCTAACACTCCAAGTTTCCGTGAGAGATTGATTGCAGTTCACAGGAAGAGTTAGGAGTCTATATATTATCCATTTAACTACCCATAAGTTATAACGATTTAATTTTGTTCAAACTAACTAACATTCCTTTTGCGATTGCAGTTATGTTAGTTATGCCTCTCACCATATAATCCTTGGTACATCTTTTATTTGCAGACGGAGATACCCCCGAGGTATCCATATAAGGACCCCGATTCAATATCAGTTCTCAGACCACTCCAAGGACATTTAATCCCTAACAGAGTATACTCTTCGACAGGCGATTGCACTTTGAATTGAAAAATTAAGCAAACTCCACAGGCTAGCACGGAGGAAATGTACGGTTCATCGTCATGGATGGTGTCTAGGTTGCCCAAAAAGGCAGCAATTGCGAGTCAAAAGTCATCGAGACCGCAATTATCTCAAATGCACAACTACGGGCTCCGCATGAGTGCATGATTCGGATCCTTCAGACTGGTTCTGGCCTGTTGTTATTATACCTGGTTATAGCTGGGGAGCAAACTCATCGCTGTCGATGGCGACATAACTATCGAGTTAACCGTTAACTAGTGATCGGGAGATCAACATCCAACCCGCCCACCATAACGGATAGCTATTCCAATAAAAAGGGGACCGGAGCAGTTCTCTGGACTGATCCACTTATCTTCTCGCCGGAAGATATGTCAATTTAACTAATTAGCTAGCTAGTTCGTTGAGATAGTTAATTAATGATGTCTTATATGTGTGATATGAAATGCTGCACGTTCTTGGTCTAAGTTCTATATCAGCCATCTTATGCCCAGGTACTATAGATAGCAGCGAGTCAGCCAGCCAGCCAGCCTATCAACCCATGCCCGTGCCCGCAGCCCGCTTAATCTGCGAACGGATGTGTGTCTGAGAGAAATCTCCGGTTCGCGACCTGGGCTGCATGGCGCTGCATATTGCTGTATTGATGTTTAATTTGATGGGCGGGCGCTAAGGTGGAAGATGGTGGCTTTTTAAAGGTATTACAATGTTTATGATTTTCTATTAAAGGGCTTGTTTATGTACAAGAGAGAAAGGGAGGCAGGTTTACGGGCTTGGAGTTAGGAGTTAGGATGTCAGTAGGTAGGCGAGGGATAGGGAGGTCGGGGGTGGTAGGTAGGCGGTTATACTAGGTAGATAAATGGTAAAATAGATTAGGAAAGTAGACATAGATCGAAGAGAAATAGAAAAAGGCTTGAACGATAACAGAAGTGGTATCTCAAATCAGTCAAGGAGAAGAAGAAAAAAAAAGTAATCAAGAAACTAGACGGTAGACGACAGACAATAACGATAGCGAGCAGTAAGGACAGAAGCAGTAAAGCAAGACAATGTATCAAAGACAAGATTCGAAAAAACAGGCAAGGAAAAGAAACAAAGAAAAAGCAAGACAAGACGATGTAAGCGGTAGACAGATAGATAGGAAGGCGTATATATGGAAATGGGTATCCGAACCAAACAAGACCAGCCTGCCTGAAACCAGAACCAACCCCCGACCAACCCACTCCAGCTGAAGCCAGAAACGACAGTAAGAATTAGACCATTGGAAAAAAAAAAAAAAAACAGGAAAGAAAAGACACACAAGGAAAAAGACGCAAGGAAATGAGAACGCCAGACAGACAGACCTGAAGGCAGAAGTAAGTAAGCAGTAGCAGTAGCAGTAAGCAGTTAAGTACTAAGCAGTAGTAAGCAGAGCAGAGCAGAGCAGAGCAAGAGGATATATCCCGTTAAAACTCGCGAGCGCCAGAACCGTGTAAGTAAGTAGGTCGGGTAGAATAGATGATGGTGGATTAGAGGCGGGTATTTGGTGTTGATAAAAATGGGTATTGGGTATTGGGTATAGGAAGGGTATGTCTTTTATGCCTGTGGAGGCGATGAAATGTATCTTATAGCCATGCAAATCAGTAAGTTAAAAACGCAACACGCAAACAGCATCCAAGAAAGAAGCAGAACGTGGTTGTATTTTTTTTTGGGAGTTTTTGGTTTTTGGTTTTGTTCGTTTTGGTAGTTTGGAAGGGTTTTGTCGGTGTTTTTTTTTGAGGCTTTTTATTTTGGGCCTTGGGTGAGGTTTTCGGCCATTGTGTAGTTTGTTATAGTAAAATAATGGAGGAGAAAAAGTCCGATCCGCGTCCATGTAAATGCATCCATGCAAATGCCGTCCAGAACGCAACGCAATCCAGTAAGTAAGGGTATCTCAAAAGGAAATCCTGTAATAGTAGATGTAAATGTTGGTAAAAGCGTAGTTTAAGATGGTAGTGTTTTGGTAGAACTGTGGTGTGTGTGTGTGTGTTGGTTTTGTTTTTTGTTTTCCTGTTTGTTATTTTTTGGGTATTATTGATTTTGTTTACTTGGAGACCTCTCGCAGGAGTTCACCGCAGTTGGCGTCGAAGCGCATGTTCCAGAGTCTGACACTGTTCATGAGCTTCTCGGTGTTCTCGAGCTCTCTGTCGCGACCGAAGATGGAATCCACAAACTCGCATCCGGCATTACGGCCCATGGTGATGGTAGCAGGGGAGCCTCCACGAGCGGCGTGTTCACGCTTAGCGGCCTTCCACATGAAGTGTTCGCAGGCCTTGAGCAGTCTCTTGAAGCGAGCCCAGAGCCGCTCGCCGGACTCGAGGAAATCTTCGACCATCTCGCGGGCTTCGGTAGATCGGATGAGCGGGGCACACTCGTCGGCACGCTTGACTTTCCCCGCGAGCTTGATGAGGAGCAGCCAGAGATCACCGGCGACGTCGGCCATGGGGGCGGTGGCGCCATGGTGGAAGGCAGTCCAGTCGTAGATCCATTTGCCCAGGGAGTTTGCGTCAAAGACGGAGCCGAGCAGCAGGATGGGAGCCTCCTTGGGGTTCCAGTTCTTGATGCTGTAGCCTGGCGGGATGTTGTGGTGGATGGCGTCTGCCTCGGTGGCCCGCGGGGGCGACTTTGGCGGGGCAGGCTGGGCGTGGTGTCCGTGGGCGGAAGACGAGTGATAGGCAGAAGGTTTGGGCTTGGAGGCGCTGTGGCTCTGGGAGTAAGGGTCGTGGGCAGAAGAGTGAGTTGGGCGGGTGAAGGTGGAAGCACGACGGGCGCGAGAGCGTTTGGGGGTGTCTAGGGGATCATCGTAGGCAGCAGCAGCGGCGGCGGCAGCGGCAGAGCTTGTCTGGGGATAGTGGTAGTGGTTAGTCGAGGCGCGCCTGCGAGTGTAGTAGGTGGTGGTAGCAGCAGAAGGCCGCCTGCGAGGCTGCTGGCAGTAGTAACCGTCGTAGTCATCTAGATCGGGTATGGAGCCGTCATCGGACACGTTGTCCGGGACGGACATCTTCCGTCTATGTTTTGGTCTCTGGTGGTGGTGATGGTTTGGAGAGTGCTGGGTCTGTTTCCCGAAGCCATGATGATGACTGTAATAATAATCGGGACTTACATGATCGTGGTGAGGCTGCGGCTGCTGCTGCTTGCGAGGAGTGGAAAAGTACTCTGGCCTGTCGTAAGGGGGCTGCCACGAGTACTGGTAGTTCTGCTGCGGCGTCTGCTGGCTGTATCCGGCAGAGAAGCTGGCCCGGTAGGCGTGTTTCTTCGACCGGGGAGTGGCATGGGGGGAGCCGGTCGCGAAGGCAGCAGCAGCGGCGGCGGCGGCAGCCTGGGCAGCCTGAGCAGAGGCAGAGGCCGACGCCGAGGGGGGCGGAGGTCCGTAGTAGGAGGAGTAGTGAGGCGACGGGGGGGTGTAGCCGTCGTACGCAGACCACCCGGACGGGGGGCTGGGATAGTGGTACATTATGAGAGCATCACCCAGTCAGAAGCAGAAAAACGTCGGCAGTTCGTGGAGTCGTCGTTGGAACGTCGTATTAAGCGTAGTATCGAGATGAGAGGCTATTTCGTATGGCAGAGAGAGAAGCAAAAGAAGCAGAAGCAGAAGAAGCAGAAGAAGAGAAGCAGAGTCACCGGTCTATCGGGGGGAGGAGGCAGAGGTCGCGGCGGTGGTGGAGGTGCTGTGGGAGCATTTGCGCAGTGCGGGAGCAGCTCATGGGCTAGTTGCAGGCAGCGAGCAGGGCGAGACGAGAGACGATATCCCGGACAGATATCTTCTCTCAGTCTTCGGGGAGGAGAAGTAGTTGGTTTATAGGCAAGCTGCGTCGTCTGCCGTCTGTTCTCTGCGTCTCCAGCGAGTCCTGGAGGCTTCTCGTCTTCTCGTCTTCTTGCTGGTGCCTTGTGGTGACTGTCCGGTCTCGGTGACCAGCGAGGAAGCGCAGGAAAAAAGAGAATAAAAATGAAGAAAAATAAAAAAGAACAACTCCGGTCTATCCTGTCCGTCTGTGTCTGTCTGTCTGTCTGTCTGTCTGTGACTGTGTCTGGTGTCTTCTGTTTGTCCTCAGCAGGAGAAGAAGAAGAAGAAGAAGAAGAAGAAGTTTTTTCGCCTTCCTTGATTTTCCTTTTTTGTGCGAAAAAAGAAGTTCTTGAAGAGTTTTTTTTGGTGGTAAGATTGGGTAATTACGGGACGGGACGAGGCGCAAGGCTTGGGCGTGGCAGGGCGTCAAGTAGCGTAAGTTACGGTACGAGGAATACGGGCACAAGGGGGAGAAAGAAAAAGGAGGCAGAACAAGAAGAAAGGGACGGCGGCGGCGGCGTCAAAGAGTCATCAAGGAGTCATCGACGGTCGCTGTTCGTATATATATACACTCTTATAGGTCTATTATTATATTTATATACAGTAGGAAAGACGAAGAAAGACGAGCAACTGGTAAGACGAACTGCTGTATGTAAAGACGTCGAAGTAACAGAGTATTTAAGAGCAAGGTTACAGCAAGGCAGCAGTTGGGCAGAGACGACGACGATGACGATGAAGTACGGAGGAGAGAGAGGGCGAAGAAGACGGTGAAGAGGGAGAGCAAGCCATCAGCCTCGTATCGGCCCTTCTCTCCTGTCCCTCGTCTGGCACTCTCTACCACCATCTACCACCGTCTACCATCATCGACCATCGTCTTCCGTCTTCTTCTTCCTGGCTTTCTCATCGTCTTCGATCAAAAACTTCGACTTTGACTTCGATATAGTTCTGCTTACTAAGATTATTGAGTTCTGCTTACTAAAGTTACGATTACTAACCCTGTCTCCACGTGAATGCTTACGTCATGGTACATGAACTGCGGCCCGAGCTCGCCTTTACTTGCTCTTCGGGGGATAGAGGAAGATAGGTTGATAGAGAAAGTAGAAGAAGTAGATGAAGAAGATGAAGTGATGAGATAAGATAGATTGTGGTAGATGGCAATAGACAATAGCTATACAACAATGTACTCATCAGTAAGACGTTGCGAGTCGATGATCCGTCGCCACCGAAAGGCCGCGCCCCCCAGCAGTTCCCCTGACGGCGGCGTTCCTGAGCCACTCTCGTTCGGATCCTCTTCCTGCCAGATACGCTCCAGCAGCTGCAGACAGGAAAGGTTGTTTACAAAGCCCGAGTCCCGCTGGATGTCGCAGCAGCGCTCGCGGATGATGGCCCGCTCAGCCTCGCCCATGCACTCGCTGCCCACCACAAACAGCGGCCACAGCAGGAAAACGTCCGACTTGACGGCCTGGATGTAGTGCAGGGCCGCGCTGACCAGTGTCTGGAAGCGAGGATGGCGCGAGGGCGTGGTCGGGTGGGCCAGGCGCTCGAGATACAGCAGGGCAGAGTACCGGAAGGACTCGGAGATGTTGGAGATTTCAGGCAGGTTGGCTGGGTTGACGTGCGAAAGGGGGGATGCGGGCAGCGGAGCGGTAAAGAGAGATGTAGATGTGGGTGTTGATACTGTTGATGTTGATGTTGTTGTTGTTGATGTTGTTGTTGCTGCGGTAGAGATGGTCGATGCGAGAGATGGGGCCGGGCTGTGGGTAAGAGAGTGGTGGGTGTGGGCGCCGGGCAGATCAGGAAGACGCCAGCTCTCGAGCTTCTGCCGGACGACGTGCCATTCTCGCCAGAACTCGGTGCGTGGGTCAAGCTGGCTTACGGGGATGGCTGATATGTCTACCAGGGGAGTAGAGGTAGGAGGAATAGCAGTAGTGGGTAGCGGATAGTGGATTAGGGTCTGAGGGATGGCAGCCGTCGGGACGGGGCGCTCCATCCGAGCAGTGCTGTTGTCTACCGGCTTGGCCTGGCTGAGCTGGTTGAGTCGGCCCAACTGAGCAACGGCCCGGAACAGGCGTGGATCACAGCCGGCCAGGTTCTCCAGCGCCCACTCGTCCTGTCCCGAGGTTGTCACTTCCAACAGACAGCCGTTCATCTGGCTGTCCCGGTCGTTGATGGTCGCCGTCATCGTGTCAAACCAGGTGAACATCCGCATAAACCACTTCATCACATCCGAGTCCTGGCTGCCCCTGTCTCGGCCGGCGCCCCGTATCATAAACAGCTTCTTCACGCCCGCAAACTGGCTCCGGAACGAGGCCAGCCCGGTATCACACATGTGGAAGAGGCAGAGCATCAGCAGCGTGGCAAACACAGAGTCTGTCCGTCGCTGGACAGGGTCTGCCAGCTGGGCGTTGATAGACCGTATCGCCATCCCCTTGTGGTATGATTCCTCGCGAAGCTGCTCCTCTGGCGTCGTCACTCCAAACGCCTCCTCAAAGGCTCGTTCCGTCATCCGGCAGTGGGCCTGCAGCGATCTTCTCGACGGGTCTGTCTTCCCCGTCGACAGTAGGCCCCAGTTGCGCCGCCGCTGGCGCAGGTTGCTCAGTGACAGGGCTGCGATGGCATGCTGCAGTGCCTCGCTGTCCTTGGCAAGCTCGAGCAGGTACAGCCTGAATGGGTTGTTCGGGCTGTCAAACGTCACTATCACAGGCGCTATGACCTCCGTATAGTACCCGATCAGGTACCGCATGCGCGGGTTGCGGCCTATCCATGTTGTCGAGAACGGCTGGTTCAGCGAAAAGCCCGCGGTTGGGTATGGCTGGTAATGGTAGGTATTATTAGTATTAGCATTATATATCGACACGTCAGACGATACTGCTGTCTCTGATTCGTCGAGCTCTTCTTCAATATACCGCTTCTGCGTCACTGGCGTCGAATACACTTCCAGCGGACTGAAGTGAGTGGTTGTGGCACTGTATGGAGAGCCATAGGGAGACCCTAGCTCTACGTAGGCGCTGGTACTGCTGGTACCACTGGCGCTGATGTTGGCGCTGATGCTGGTGCTGGTGTTTGTGCTGGTGTTTGTGCTGGTGCTGATGTTGAGTGGCTCAGGTACGGCCCGGTAGAGCGGTAGGCCGCACGCGTCGATGGGGCTGTAGGTCGAATTATATGCAGCTAGGGGGGGATATGTGGGCTCGCTCGTGGTGGCGCTGCTGGTCATGCTTATGCTTCCGGCGACGCTTCCGGTGATGCTGCTGCTGCTGCTGCTGCCGTTGCTGCCGTTGCTGCCACTGCTGGTGCTTCGCGGAGGAGTCGAGTTTATTGCTGACCACGGCGAAGTCGGCGTCGGCGTCTGAGTCGGCGCTGGCTCAGCCTTCTCCTGGACTGGCCGACTCTTTTCCGCTGCTTTCGCCTCTGCCGGTTGGGAAGGTACACTCCGAGGCTCGGTCGACTGGGTGACCTTCTTTGCGCCTGATATCGGCAGAGACAACCCCCTGAGCTTCCCTCTGCTGGCCACGCCGATGCCCCAGGTCAACGTCGTCTTGTATCCCGAGCACTGCCGTCCCATGTCAAGACATGGCGTGCAGTACGGCCGCCGCCTGTCGCATCGTACCTGTCTGCTTGCACAGGTGAAGCAGTCGTCCGCCGCACCGCTGCCCACCGCCCGACGGCGCCGTTTCCGAGGCACAACAGACGAGCCCTCGCCCTTTGTGCTTGGTTTGCGTGCCTTTGTCGTGCCTGGTGTCGCCGTCATGGCGTGAGGCGTAGATATTATAAGCCGATATAAAAGTAAAAAATAAAAAAATTATTGCGGATGCGGTAGTTGTGTGTGTGGTGTAAATCCTCAGATTCCCTTCGGGCTTGCCAACATGGCCATTCTCAACCGTGCGTTCGGCCGACTGCGATCCCGCGGGTCAAACGTCGGTGTTGGTGTCGATGTCGATGTCGATGTGATATTGTCGATTCCAGGTGATTGCGCCTTTTGCAGCCGGTCGATAACGATGCGATGGGACACGATACAATGAAATGATAATAATATTGCGTGACGGAAAAAAAAAAAAACAAGCAGTCGTTCAAATGCGAGATCTGAATCTGTCTCCACCCCGGGTAAATATCTGTATCAGACAGATTAACGTCTGTAGCCGGTGTCAAGAGTGTTCCAACGGCGGCCTGAAACACCCGCGTCGTCCTGAGATGGGCCCCCGGCGTATGGGGGAGAGTGTAAGCGTCTTGGATGAGGGATGTACGGCCCAGCGAAGCGTCGAGGGGGGGGCGACGTCAAGATGTGCAGCTCAAGTCAGTCAGTCAGTAATGCAGTCGTTAGTTAGTTAGAGTGAGAGGAGGAAGCATCCTGGGATGGACGTCGAAAGGAAGAAGTCGAGAAAGGACGGAGGGCGAGCAGGGGGACCCACTTTTTCGCCCTTTTCGCTTCCACGGCTTTGGGAGTTGCGGTGGCTCTGATTGGCCAGTACCCCAGACCGGCTTTAACCGAATAGGTAAGGTGGGTGGGGCGATGGCGCTGAGTAAGCGGGACGGAAGGGGAAGAAGGGCCCCTATTGGCCGGAAGAGCGGGAACTCAGCGTGCTGTGGTTGGCTGGATTTCTCGGCCCTGTCAAGCACGCGGTTGCACGTGATGCTTCTAGAAGAAAGAAAAGAAGAAGCGAAAAGTTTAATTTACGAGTTTACGAGAAGTTTAAAGTTGGAGCGAGAGACGGCAACGATGACGGATAATCATGAGGATTACGAGGGTTACAAGATGTCAGATAGTGGTGGTGCATCAATTTATTAGACAGTAGGAAGTAAGACTATGTATATGGAGAGACGGAGTATATGCCAATTTATTAGACAATAAACAGAATTGTCTCTGTAGGGGAGGAAGCAGATATGTAGAAAAGAGTAAAAAGAAGAATCAAGATGATAGCCAGCCAACCAATGATAACCGCCGAACGCCAGGTCAAGCAGAGGAGAATTGAACAAAAGTATGTAAAAGCTGACAAGCAGTACGAAGTAGCTTCCTGCTACTTAGATCAGGGCCGTGGCGATCTATGTATATATACCCCAAGGAAGAAATTTTTAAAGAAATGAACGTCAAAATGATGGTGGAAAGGAAAAGAAGAAGAAAAACAGAGGAAGAGAAGAGGAAGGGGAAGAAGAAGAAGAGCAATTATGTGCTGTTGCGTCCAGTACCCGGTGTGCTGATCATTTCGTCCGAGACGCTGATGACTTCCACGTCCTCGGGCGTCTCAGCCATGGTGCTGGCGTACAGGCGGCTGAAAGACGAGTCGGTAGACAGCAGGGTATACGGGTCGTCATACTCGAGCAGCTCGCCGCCGTCCAGCAGGGCTACCCGGTCAAAGTCGAGGATAGTGTCCAGTTTGTGGGCGACTGCGATGATGGTGCGAGACGACAGCTTCTCTCGGATGACTCGCTGCATGATCCCGTCTGTCTTGTTGTCGACGCTATAAGAAACAAGTTTGTTAGTCGGGAGTCCCGTATAAATCACTATCATATGCAAAAGAGAACATCGGGGACCGAGGTGAAGGTTCGGTCATCCCGGGTCGGTCCCGCTTTTGACGATCGTCTTCTTTTATTTATACTTAAACAAAAGGATGGGGAAAGGAAAGAGTATGATACTTACTTGCTTGTGGCTTCGTCGAGAATAAGAATTGTGCTGGGTCGAAGGATCGCTCGGGCAAGGCAGAGAAGTTGCTTCTGGCCATGCGAGAGATGGAACTCGTCAATGTCAACGTCAAGGCCGCCCTTCTCGTTTACAATGTTCCATAGCTGAACGCTCTTCAAGGCAGAGATAATTGCGTCGTCACTGAGGACGCCAGTTGGATCGACATTGAGGCGCAGTGAGCCCTTTAGAATCAGGGCGTCCTGGGACACACCAGTGATACGGGACCGGATCTCGGAGCGAGGCAGAGTGCTGAGATCAATACCGTCGATCGAGATGCTGCCGCCGCTCAGCTCGAGCATGCGGAATATCGTTAGGATGAGAGAACTCTTTCCACTGTTGGGTTGAAATAAGCTCATTGTTAGTCTCCGCTGCGGGACGGGCAAAGGGAAATAGTACTGCGCAATACCACACACACGCATAAAAGGGAAATTATTAAACTTACCTTCCAGTTCGTCCACAGATGCCCAATTTCTCTCCCGGGGCGACGGTAAGGGTCACATTCTTTAGGATGGGTTCGCCCGGCCGGTACTCAGCGGAGACAGACTTAAACTCGATGCCTCCCTGAGCAGGCCAGTTGTCTGGTGGCTGGGTGTTTTCGCCTTCCTTATCCTCAGGTTGGGCAGTCTCATTGAACACCTTGATGCGAGCAATGGCTCCAATGTGCGTCTCGAGAGTGGTCCAGAAGGTGATGAGGAGCTTGATCGACTGACTGAACTGGATGACGTTAAGTAGAGCAACACCGGCATATCCACCGCTAATAGTGCCTCGGAGTTTGATGACCAGGACGATCAACAGTACGGCAATACCGGCAACAACCATATCGAGGACCAAAGTCAGCCATCGCTGGACGGAGAAAAGGAGGTAGAATGGCTTCTGGGAACGGTCAAGCAGCTTGCGGTTCTTCTTCTCAAGGGCTTCCTGCCATCCAAAGGCACGGATGGTGGCAAGACCGTTGAGACATTCGGTGAACTGAGAGTACAGCGGTGCCTTGGCCTCGAGGTCCATGAATCGGAGCTGCCGAGATGTACGAAGGTAGTACTTCTGGATCATGTACAGCGTACCGATGATAAGTGGGAAAGCGATGGCAGCATACACGGAAGCGACGCCAATGATCACCATCTGAGCGAAACACAGAACGAAGGTTGCAAAGGTGTTGAGTGCAGCCACGGGAAGTTCCATATCGATGAGCTGGAGATCCTGGGAGAATCGGTTCATGGTCACACCTTGGTCAGTGGTCGAGAAGAAGGACAGAGGAGCAGACAGGACAGTCTTGAGCAGAGTGAAATGGAAGGCCTCGCCGGATTTTGGAACCATGGTGATGATCATTTGCCATGACCCGAGGATGAGAGAGATGATGGCAAGGACACCAAGCATGACATAGATACCCAGGTAGTAGCCGAGCTTTTCGTACGGAGCCTCGATGTTGGACGCAGCCCACCATTTCAACCAGATAGCTACTGTTGTTAGCATCCATCCATCTCAAGGGGCAAGAGAAATATAATAGACGAAAACTTACTAGGGAAGGAAATGCAGAAGACGAAAGCGCTGATGAAGAACATGAAGACGATGGTGGTTGGCCAGCCAATCGACCGGGCATAGTACAGGTAGATGGCCATGTCGCCCATTCGTCGGTTAGCCGCAGCCTCGAGCTCGTCCGACGTCTGAGGAATCTCATCGATAACAGCCGGAGCAGGGAGGGGTCGCTCTGGTTCAGGCTTGAACAGCCAGTCGGGCGAGGGAAGATTGAAGCTCGAGACATATCCGCCGGATACGTTGAGCTCCTCGAATTTGCCTTGCTCGTCAACACGGCCATCAGAGCTGAGGGCAATGATATGGTCGGCATAAGGAATACGTTTGGCTGCACGTTTATTATTAGCAGGAGTTATCTCGCCTATTGTTACGGCATCGGGTTTCAACTTACGCGAAGACGAGGTGATGATGACGGTGGTCCCGAGACGACGAAGCAGTCCCTCTTCTCCGAGAAGGCTGTGGAAGATGTGGTTTTCAGTTGCAGCGTCAATTCCACTGAGAACATCGTCGAGGATAAGGACGTCCTTTTGCGCATAGATGGCACGGGCAAGGGCCTATTTATCCGGTTAATACAGTGTCCATCGACAAATTGTGAGGATGAAGAAGCTGAAGAAGATAACTTACAATACGCTGGCTCTGGCCACCGCTGAGGGCGATACCCTTGCTGCCTACGATGGTCTGGTCACCGCGAGGGAGCTGGCGAAGGTCCTGGGCCAGGCCACAGGCGCGGACAACAGTGGTATACCATTTCTCATCAAAGTCCAATACAGAGACAATGCTGTCCTTGATAGACTCGTTCATGTGCCAGGCAGTCTGGTCGCAGAAGGCAATGTTCCTAGAGGCAACCTCAACCACGCCGCCGAGACAGACGACTTCACCAAGGATAGCCTTGAGCAGCGTCGACTTGCCGCAGCCAACGGGACCGACGATGACCGTGGTCTTGGAGCGAGGGATGTTGATGTTGATGGACTTGAGGACGGCGCCCTTCTCGTTCTCCCATGCAAAGCAGCCATCGCGGATGGCAACAGCGTCGACTTCTGGGTTGGAATGGGCCAATCCCTTGAGCGGGAAGGAACCGCCAGACTTTGTTGACCTGATGGTTGGACTGGTGGAGCTACGGTTGGCCTTCTCGCCCTGCTTGGAGGCGTCTTTATCAGAGATAGCAAGGGTCTGCTGGCTGAGATTGAAGAGGTTGGTAATTCGCTGTTCTGGCTGGCGTCTGGAGTCGACCCGGGATGGCTTGTCAAGGAACTCCTGGATACGGGTGAAGCATCCAACGGAACCCAGGAATGTCACCAGGGACATAATCAGGGACTGCAACGGCTCCGACAGCAGCGCAAAGAGAGACAGGGAGGTGAACACACGGCTGATGTCCAGAATGGCGTTGCCGCCTCCATTCTTGTTGATAGCAGCAAACACGGCAAAAGTGATGATCGGCCCAAAGATTTGAGACACAAATGCTACATTCATTCGTCGTTAGCCAGCCAGCCAGCCAGCCACATGGCGAAAATCTATCTCGTACGGGGCTGCTTACCAAAACCCATATTCCAGATAAGAAGCTTACGGAACTTCTTGGAAATGTTCAACTCTTCAAGTCTCAGATTGTGGAGGTTCGTCAGGAGAACTTCCTTCAAACCGCACATCTTCACCCCCTTCATGGAACTCAGCATCACGCTGGTCGCAGAGATACGCCTTTCGATGGCCTCTAACCAGGAAGCCTGGTGAGCCATGACGAAGTTCATTGCAATCACCGAGCCGAAGAGTGAAACTATAGCGTCAAAACGTTAGCATGTTGGAACTGGAACTCCACTCAGGGGTGTCGGGCAAGGGGATGGATGGGAGCCTCATCGGGGGAAGCTTCTCTCAAGGCAGATACATACGAATTGACACGGCGATTGGAACAACGCAAGCAACACCGAGCTGCTTCTGGAGCAGGAAGATGGCGATACCCACTTCTGCGGCAGCAGCCCACAGCTCGTGCATCGTCTGCCATCCTTGGACGATACGTTCAATATCAGCACTCATAAGGGTCATGGAGGAGGCTGGGTCGACGTCCTGGATGTTGATGTCTGTTGCCTTTCGGTACAGCATGGAGATCAACCCTCCGCGAACCATGGTAATGGCTCGGTAAGTCAAATGCTGGTATTGACCCATGGTAACCTGGAACCACAGAGTTTAACGAAGATTCCAAATACAACGGGTACATGGCAAAGGGGACGTTTAATGTTAAGGTGAACATGAAGTACTTACAGCCAGGCCGACGTATACTATGACATAAGCGAAAATAAGGCCGTATCCTTGGTTCGTCGTGTGGTCGGTAATCGGCTCGGAGGCAAGCAGGATCGCCTTGTTCAACAGGAACGGCTGAGCGAACAGGAAGCCGATCAAGCAGAGACGCGGGAAGGCAATGGACAAGATCGGCCATTTGAGCGTCTTGAAAGTCACCATGAGCAACGAGTTCGGCGTCTTGGATTTGACTGCAAACGAGCAATGAATGTTAGCAAGAATATACCCAGCCCCAAAATGGCAAGGTGCTAGAACGTACCTTTCTCCCATGCGTCATTCATGCGCTGATGAATACGCTCTGAGAGAAGATGCTTGTCGAGCTCGTATAGATCTTCTACGAAGAGCAGCTTGGAGAATCCTTGCCAGAAAAGAGCGTTGAGCCAGACGAAGAAACTTCGGTTGAAGATACCAGCAGTGGCTTCTGGAGGATATGATTTGTACTCGGGCTTGAGCATAAATTGCTTCTCGGTGACTTCCAGGATCAAGATGACAAACTTCAAAGCAACCGTGGCCGTGAAGCCCCAGGCAATGATTTCACCGGTTCCATGATCGTCTCTCAGCCATAGAGTCCTCGCTCGCGCAACGTCGAACAGGAGTGTGAAGAAGATGAATACGTTAAGCATCAAAGACGGGGTGGTCGTGTATAAGTGTTCCGCATAGGAGAGGACGACGAATAGAATGGAACCAACGAGCGTCAAGACGTTGACTGCTATTGAGAGCTGAGTTCTAGTGACATCGGGACGGGTCCAAAGGATTACAAGCAAAAGCTGCAATCCACAATATGCCGCGAGAGACGTCTATAGCAGGCGATCCTCCGTCAGTACACCGTCCAAATTGAAATACCCAGCTCACAGCAGGATAGCAATATGAAAAGCACTTACAATTTTCATATGAACCAACGGGGTGTCCTCGACTTTTCGCTTTTTCCTGAAAAGATATGCAATTCGGAACGGGGCTAGCAGCATCATGATGCACAATGGTAGCAATGTGAGAATGCTCTCCTCAAAGAGGAGAGTGAAATCGAATGCTCCACGGCATTGCTGAGCCCATGGACCAAATGTCCGGTCTTCCACCGAGGCACAGAGGAAGTCCTTCGACGCCATGATGCCCGGATGATGATACCAGAAAACCAGAAATTGCTCAACTATGAGCAGAGGAGGTAGAAGAGAAAGATCTCGGAGAATATATTCTAAACCTCGCACGCACTAAGACGACATTGACTGGGGCAGGCTTTTTTCTTTTCCCTTTAGGTCAGTGGAGTTGGCTGACCTGTTACAGATACAAGTCAGATCCTCAATGGAGAACGGAGGTCTTAGCCACGGACACCGGGTGTAGGGAAGAAGGGTATGAGGAGGGTTTATTGAATTGCAGAATCAAAATGGAAAACAAAGAGGAATGTCGAGGACAGTTTATCTGCACTTTCAACGGAGCTGTCAAGGCTGAAAAATTTTTCCTTTTGCAGCACAGCTACGACACTGCCATCTGGAATCATGCCGAGACTGCCCGTCACAATGTGCTCGCGATTGGAGCTATGCACTATTTTGAGCATCTGGTGCGGAATGGTACAGTCCTGTGCCGTTTACCCTCGCCATTCTTGGAAGGCGACACTGTATCCTTCGTATTGACTTTGACCTTGAGCTAACTCTCGATATTAAAAATAGAAGATCATATATCAAGAACAGAGATCAGCTTGGGAGGGTGAGCAGTGGATCCGCTACAATGACCCCCCCCCTAGCTGTTTACTCCGTACTTTTTCTCATCAGGTCTGGAATACAACTGAACGGGGAAAAAAAGAAAACAATGAAAAAAAAAAAAAAAAAAAAAAAAAAAAAGAACAGCTTGATAGATGGAGAAGAAGCGAAGCGGGAAAGGAACAATATGGAAAAAGAAAATAGGGGCAAAGTGGCAGCCAAACGAAGCGTATACCAGCCGAGGCAACGATTGAAGATAATTCTCCTCCAAAGACTGCACTGGAAGGCTGCAGGAAGTCCGGAGATATTGGAGGAGGAAGCTGTGGATCAGGGATTGAATCGTGCTGAATCAGGCCCGCATCAATGCTGGAGAATGACCATCTGAGCAGTCACCAGGGGAAGCAGGAGTGCAACAAGAAACCCGTTTCCCACCTCAGACAAGGAATTTATTCGCAGTCTCAAGGGTACAAAGAGCAGTTCGACGATATCTGAGCTATCCGGTGAGGTTACGGAGGATCACCCCCCAGCAGCCGGGCTCGACCCGATGCGTGAAGGAGGCATCACGCTTGACGCAAGTCAGGGAGCCAGTGACTGATCGAGGGGCGTTGACGATCCCACACTCTGGTGAGTAAGAAGCAAATAGCGGCAGCAAAAGCAAAAAACAATGGTGTTTGAAATAAGCCACGTTCTTCTGCCTTTGCAAAATTCCGAACGGACTGAGAAGTACCAGTACATATACTTCAACGAAAAAGGCTAATCGCCTGGCTTGGAATTTTGACTATGGAGATCTGGCTTGGCTAAGCTTTCCCAGGGTGTTTAGGCGAAAGAAGCAAGGGTCCCGCGATAGGGAGGAGGAGGAGAGGGGGGGAGGGGGGTGTTTGTCAGATGGTTCTCTGGACAGCACAGCGGTCGAATGGCCGGGGGGGTGGGCTCTCGCCTGCACAATACGAACACAGCCTGAGTACCTTGGATCAAGGAGCAATCCAGCACAGGAAAGCAGACATCTTCAATGTTCTCTTTGGCCGACACTCTTTCACACAAATACTGCGGGTAGGTAAGTTGTCAAAGGCAGTGGAAAAAGGAACGAGCCGGAAGAAGGTTTTATAGTAGCCTTCTTCTCTTTCATTAATACGGACAAATATGCCGCTAAAAAGAAGTTATTCTTTTCTTTTCTTCTTCCGTTTATTTTCTTTTCAGCAAAAGGGATCAATCAGGCTCGCTCTTTACAAGCGTCAGAGAGCGACCGGTTTGCTCAGCCTTACTAGTTGCGATGATCGTCGTGGCCAGCGAGCGAGCAGCAGATAGGCCCAAACTGCGCTCCGTATCGTAACGTCGGCGATCGGCTGCAGCCACCAACAGTCGCTTCAGTCTGACGGCGACTGACATCCAGCCATGTCGCTCCACGTTAGTAAAGAAAAAAAAATGCCCACAGTTCTTCCCACTCCTTCGCCGTTTGTCGCAGAATGAAGCGCCCGCCTGCTCACTAAGAACATTTCTTCCTTCTCACCGGATTCTGCGTTAAAAGGCCCAGTCAGCTCGTGGCGTCATGGAGACTGGGAGCGGATAGAACTAAAATCACCGCTGGGTTCAGTGATATCAGAGTGCGAACCGGAGGCTCCACAATTCGTATAGCAAGGGACCCTTAACCAGCAAATGATATCGCTGCTTCACACAGAAACACCCTTGCAAATTCTATTTTTTTTCTGACGATTGTGTTATTATTATTGTATTCTTTGCTTGGAGATGCATAGTAAGAGCATGGGTACTCCTTACGGCGTATGGACATGCAATAGCGGCTGGCATGGTATAGCGTGTGCACCTCCCGAAAGAGCTTCAACTAAAAGAACCTGAGCCTCCCACCCCAAGGTTGAAAATTGAGCTGGTCTCATGTTCCGGGGGCTGAGTTGACCGACCAGAGGCTGAACAGCATCTTGTTTGGGTGCGGGAACGAGGGTAAGGGCCATGGCAAGATGCATGCTGCCTCTTGGAAGTGAAAATTCCGGTCCCGACTACAAGCCACCTGGTGCATTTGCTTCTATCCCCTGACCATGGAGTGGCCAGGTTTGGCGAACGGCAGCGGACCAGATTGCTGAGGCCTGGACAGTTGACCAGTGGGAGTACGGAGTAAACGGGGATATTATTACCAAATGTGCTGACATAGGTGGTGGCCTTTTTGGTAAATTTTTAGACAGAGGTCGTTTTATCGCTGCCTGAGAATTAGGATAGCCCAATATACCTAACGTCTTTTTATACTCACGATATACGGAGTACTCTATATAAGATACATGTATACTTAGTACTACTTATCGGAAGGGAAGGGTGGTTTGAGGCATAGCTGAGTATAATATACGCGCTTTGAAAGATACAGCAGCGATAGAGGATTGTGCGTTGAAGTGAGAGAGATGATGATCTACCTAACAACCAGTCAACTGACCACCAGCCAAAAGGAGAAGAGAAGAGAATAACAAGACAGAATAACCTGCCCATGAGGTCATAAATCTAAAGGGAAGTCGAGTTGTTTGACTGCAGCATGTTGGCATCATGGAAAAGACACCAATAGTAATGCGAGAACGCTGACAAATCATATCAGGCGCCTTACCGGATTGGGGAATGATGCGGGTTATTGATATTGTACAGAGTATAAGGAGTATATGGCGGGAGAATGAACAGCACATTCTGGGCCTTCTTCTAATGTCCCCCGCCCTCGAAGAATCAAAAGAAAGAAAGAAAGAAAAAACACGAAAAAGATAACTAAAGATACAAATGAAGTAAAAAGAAAACGGGGGATAACTCGATGTCGCGATTTGTACCACCTTAATCTGCACAGTTTATATCATCTGGTGCCTAAGCGACAGCATTTTGGCTCAGATCAAGATATCAGGCTAAGAAATCCGCCCTTCTTGTCTTACCCATTGTTCTTCTGACAATGCGATGAAACGTTGAATCTTGCCTCCCATGTCCTCCATGCATATGGAGAGGCAAAAATAGTCCTGCTGTCCGGTCTTGAGATGGCTCTTGTTACATTGCCTGCCGCAAAATGAAAGCCTCTCCTGCATCATGCTTCTGTTAAAACTGGAAGGGCGGACATCGAGACTCTTGGGTTATACCGGCTGAGGGAGTGGGGTCTCTTTGCCGGCAATTTTTTTCTGTTGCCTGATGCAATTTCATCTCTTACGATACATATCCAAGAATAGCAATTCCCTCGTGCTGGCCAGGATAATTCTCGTAAACACGGCTTGTACTCAATGATATCCTTACTTGTCTGCCACGAGGGTTGTATGGGTACGATGCAGAAGAGCCTTGTGGATAACTGAATACATTTGAGCACGATGTCCATACGCTTTCAAGAGGCGTGGGTGTGTGCGAATGTGCAACAGGGTGAGAGAGGGTGTATCAAGGTTCACAGTGCCGGCAGAGGAGAAGAAGGTTGGGATATATTTGGAAATATACTGCCAATGCCACGTTATTTCCATCCCCCCTCCCCGGCCATTGATTTGATGGAACGGACTGACCCTATCGTTCCCTCAAACGCTGGCTGGGCTTGGAGATCACAAAGATCCGGCCGCCATCTAGCCCGAGCGCTCTCCCGCAGCCCAGGAAGGGCAGGGCGCAAACGCGGAACCAGGCCGTGGGTTGGTGTAGAGGCCCCAAGAGCGACCTGGCCCGTATAACTAGCTTGTTTTGTGAACTGCGCCATATATAAGAAACGAGATAATAATAGCTTGTTAATCGACGTTGAGATTACGAGCGTGCTTGGATAAGGCTGCGCGAGAGGGTTAATTCGAGATTGAAGGTAATAATAATATTATCTCGAACTAACAATACCAGCCCTGGTTGTGAGTGTCGTTTAGCGCGAGGCTACCAAGAATAGAAACCGAGCGGGCCCTCCACAGCCTCCCCCACTTAATGGAGCCTCAAGGGACTCGGTGGGCCTTAATTGGCTGAGTGGAGTTGAAGACTGCTGGTTTCACAACCACAAAAGAATTATCTCCAGCATTCTCGTGCTCTTGGATTCTCGTGCTCAGTGTCTGTGGGGCCCTGGGAGCGGACTGGCACGGGTATTGACGTCAACCAGTGGAATCTCTCCTTTTCGGCTTGAGTTCGTGTGAAAGGGCGGACGATACGATTTTGTTAGAATATTGATGTTGATACCGGTTATTTATTATTAATTACTGTTGAAGTACTTATGTCGGTTGGTGATGGCCGAACCTTGCATCCCACCAAACGGGTCCCAAGAGTGAGGATCTGATGAGGCCGGTGTGTGCAAGTATGCCCAGGAGCAGCCGTGGGGAGGGGCTGGCCTGATCAATCACATCATGGACATCACACACTCCTCTCGGGACGGCATCTTCCGTCCTGTATAGCTACATTTTCCTCATGCATTGGCCTCGAAACATGCGGGCGGCCGGCTGAACAGGCGAACAGAGTGGCTGTGCGAGTTAAGAGGGAACAAAAGGTTTAATTGTCCTCTGTAGCATGGTTAGTACCACCCTGTACATGTTAACTCACTGCAGAGACCTTGTCACGTTCTGACGCCAAAGTATGGGTTGTCTGGGTTCGATGCATCTGGTGTCGTGCCGCTAAGCATGCTGTGCTCGCGCCGATCGCCAGGTGTTTGGAGTTTTGGTGGTGGCGCCCCTTTCCTTCTTTCCCAAGGTCTTGTTTCCCTCTTTTCGCCTTCTACACTGCTCGTCGGCTTCATGTGCGTCCGTCTTCTTCACAAGCTGCATCTCGCTTGGCTCGGGGGCAGCCAGCGAAACGTGGGTAGAGACGATACAACGCCAAGCGCGAACTGGAAGCAAAAAGTCCCCATCCATCGAAAAAGGGGCATTGGAACGGGACCAGCGGAAGTCTGTGTTCCCGTGACTTCGGCGGCCCGTGATTCGTCCGAGGCGCGCGCTTAGCTCCTTCCAGCGTTAGCGCGCTTCTCGAAGGCGGCCAAGACTTCGGAAGGAAGGCGCATGGACCACCTCTTCTCCTTCTTTTATTTTCCTTTTTGGCTCCTTTTTTTTCTGCCGTCCGCCACCGCCCTCGGTGTTTCTTATTTCATCCTCACTTCTTTTTCTTTTAATTTTTTTGCTTTCTGTTTGAAACTGGGCGAACGTCGCTTGTCCAACGCCCGCCCACATACACTTCCCCAGACAGAGACCGTCATCTGGACAACCACAGCAGCCTCGTGGTGGCTGGTTGCGATATTATGCTTACACCAAGAATCTCCATGCCAGATCAAATGCACGCCATGCATGCATCTCCTGTGATGGTTCCAAAAATAAACACAGCAAACTCAAAGACTCTCCCAGCTGGCCAGACGTGAGCCCGTATCCCAGACCCCAGCCAGAACGCAAAGCGTTTTCGGACAAGAATTGAAAAAGCAAAGTACAGAACATACTCCATACCCTAGGAAATGATACCTGGCATAGAAAAAGAAAATGGAGCGGCAAGCTGAGAAACCCAGAAAGCCAAAAACAATAAAAAGAAAAGAGAGAAAAAGAAAAAACAACGTATATGAAACCCCAAACCATATTTCGGCCTGCTGAGTTTGTGTTTGTCTCGCTTTCCCGAGTGTAGGAGTGAGCCAACCGTCTGGCTTCTGCAGCTGGCTTCCGGCAATTTGTGGGCATCGGTCGACGGCATGCGATTCCAGGCTTGCGAGGTTGATCCCGGCCCTCCCTTTGCTGGCCCCTTCCTTGGGTCATGCAAGGTTGTGGTAGGCAAGGGACCACTTCGGACATGGACCTGCTATGATCTTTGATTCGAGCTACGATTTCGAGTAATCGTTCGGATATTAGTCCGTAAACCCGTATGCTCAAGCATTGACAGCCTTCTTGTCTGGGAGGCCGCCTTTGGGGATATCAGCTTCAGCTTTTTCTTCCTACCCCCCCCCCCCCCCCTGTGCCTTTCCCGTCCCCAACTGTAGGGTCGTATTGTGCCATAACTTGCGGATTACCAAGTTTATCTTATTTCTATTTTCGTCTTTCAATAAATTTTTTGGTAGCCAATACCCCTTTCGCAAAGCAGCCCAACTGCACTGATAGCTGTATATCCTGTAGGCAGCCTCTCCTCCTCTCCAAGGCTTTACTCCCAAGCCTCTTTGCCCAAATTATTGTTGCTCCTTCACACGAGCCTTCGTCTCAAGCAGCATTGATCGCTTGCACATCATCTCAAGCTTCATCGACAGCCCCTTCTTCAACGGTTATGAGATAGCTCAGATCGACCAAGCCATTTCCGAAACAGCACAATTGCCCCTCTTAACATCGACCAGGAAAAGAAAAATAGCTGCCAATTCATTCTGGAGCTCTCCTCTTCGACATTTTCCGTCATTCCTCCTCATCTTGAACGACGTCTTGAGGACGACGAGAGCAAGCACATAATTATTTGCTGAACAAAAAGCTCTCTCCACGGTCAGTGTATCATAATCAAACTGCTAAACTAATCTTCCTCTCTCTCCCTAGGTCCCCCCTAACGATCACTGCAGTCTCATTATTTCACGAGAATAGACTTACCTTGAATTTCACAGCTATAGATTAATTCTGCTCCAGTCATTCCTACATCGCCGGAAAATACCTGAGACTCTCCTGTATTAGCTTGACTAGTAAGTGCGACGAGCACCGCCGTAAACGCATGATAGTCAAGATGTGATACTGAGATCAAAATACCTAGATTTTTGTTTCATCACAAAATACCCCGAGACGGCCGCCATATAACGCTACAATGCAATCACCTCGAGACAGCTCGGCTCACTGGGAGTCTCATCTCACCGGTGTGGCTCCATGTCATTTCCCTCGACTTGGATCTTCTGTTTCCGGACCAAAAAGGCCGATGACAATCAAAGTGACTCTGGATCAAACCCAGGCTCTAAAGGTGCTCTGCGAATCGAACACCACTGCGCTGCCAGCAGCCCTTCGCGCTACATGGAGCTTGGCTCTGCGCTGTTATACCGGTTCCGAAGATGTTTGCTTCGGATACCAGGATACGGCTACTACAGCTGTTTTGCCAGTAGCTCGACTGGCTGTTGAAGACGACACCGAGATGTCGCGGTTGATCGAGACTGCACAAAATGAGTACGAGAACAGCTTACCCTTCCACGGCGATGTTCCTTCCAGCGTGAATGGACCCGTGGGGCACCGCCTCTACAACACCATTCTATCCTTCCGCAGTGCTGCCAAGGTTGGAACTGCACCTCCATCACGGACCACCAACATGGCTCTACCGGAAGATGTAAGTAGCCTCTATTCATGCCATCTGGCAGTTCCTGCAATTGTGACTTCGGGTAACCCTCGTTAACATTATGGTGTACTGCAGTGTCGCATACGACTCATGACGAAGCTCATGAGTGGAAGAATGAGCATCTTCCTTGAGTGGTGGAGCATTGACATGACCATGGAACAGGCAATGGGAGTTGCGTCGACAGTCGCAAAGGCTTTTAACACCGTCACTACCTCTCCATCTCTCTCGGTTGGCGCTTTCGACCCGCTTACTCCTCTCCACCTCAAGCAAATTATGAAGTGGAACGATTATCCACTGAAGACCGTCAACCGCTGTATTCACGAAGTTATCCATGATGCAGCCATCCGCCTGCCGGACGATGAAGCTATTTGCTCTTGGGACGGAAGCCTTTCGTTCAAGGAGCTAGATCATCTTACTTCACGGCTCTCGCACAAGTTAGTGGAATTGGGCGTTGGGCCGGAAGTCAGGGTTCCTCTTTGCTTTGACAAATCGGTATGAACTTTTTTCTTTCTTTCTTTGTTTCTTTTTCTCGTTTGCTTTTGGTTCCTGGTTTATTGAGGAAATTGCATATCGTAACGAATAAACCGCCGTCGTCTACCGCACGCTAACAAACTATCCGTCCCATAGAAATGGAATGTGGTTTCGATGATTGCTGTTATGAAAGCCGGTGGAGCTTTTGTCCCCTTTGATCCTTCTCATCCGATACCGCGGTTGCAAGGTCTAGTCAAAGCGCTCGACGCATCGCTGCTCCTCTGCTCCGCTCACCATTCACAGCACCTTGCCACTGTTGCAGAGACAATCCTACCTGTCGACGATGCATTGGTTAAGGAGTTGCCGTCGGGCCCTGACGCTATCCGCTTCACTAGCCGCGCCAAGCCCAATAACGCCGCTTATGTTATCTTCACTTCGGGCTCCACCGGAGAACCAAAGGTCAGTGTTCGCAAACTATTCTGAGTGGTCACGTACTTTCCGAGACAGATGTGACAGTTGAGATGACAGATGTGATCGAATGCTGACATGGAGTTCAGGGCACACTATTGGAGCATGTTGCCTTTTGCTCGAGCGCCGCTGCTCATTGCGTACCCCTTCATATCGATGAGGGGTCTCGAAATTTGCAATTTGCCGCACACACTTTTGACGCTAGCTTGGTCGAGATCCTCACCCCCTTAATGCAAGGGGCGTGTGTCTGCATCCCTAGCGAGGAGGCACGACTGAATAACATCGTGCAAGCGATAAACGACATGCGCGTCACTATCGCGACGCTAACACCTTCTTTTGTGGGCTTTATCGAACCAGATGATGTTCCCTGTCTGGAGTATCTCGTCCTCGCTGGCGAAGCTATGTCCCAGAGCCATATTGATACCTGGTCAAAGATTAACCTCATTAACGGATTTGGCCCAACAGAGACCGGGGTTGCCTGCGCTGTGAACTCGAAGGTGACTGCAACAACTGATCCAAAGGATATCGGTTTCCCTGTTGGTGGACATGCATGGGTTGTCAACCCCGAAGATCACGATCGGCTTGTTCCCCCTGGATGTGTTGGAGAGCTCCTAGTTGAGGGACCCACTTTAGCCAGGGGCTACATCAACAATCCCCAGAAAACTACAGATGCCTTCATTTACGACCCCGTTTGGGCTCGTACAAGCGAAACCGGAGGCAAACCACGGCGATTCTACAAGACTGGCGATCTGGTTCGGTATAATTCGCCTGAAGGTTCTTTTAACTATGTCGGTCGAAAGGATACCCAGGTCAAATTCCACGGCCAACGAGTTGAGTTGGGCGAAATCGAGCACAAACTTAACCTCGCACCAAATGTGAAGCATGGCCTGGTGCTGCTCCCAAAGACCGGCAATTGTACAGGCAAATTGGTCGCTATTCTCTCGTTCTCTGACCATGTTACGGAGATGTTTTCCAAAGACCCAAAGTCTCTTCGACTTATTGAGACAAAGAAGAGAGATGAGTATGTTGACATCGTTCGCGAGACCATGGCTGGCCAGCTGCCATCTTACATGGTTCCCTCCATCTGGGTCTGCATGGAGTCTCTTCCTCGGCTACCTTCAGCAAAGCTCGACCGTAAAGCTGTCGCCAAGTGGATAGATGCCATGACCGAAGAGGTCTACCATGAAGTATCCGGAGCGCAGCAAGTAGAAGCTGGTAGCACCGAGCTGTCTAAGCCTGCCAACGCAGTTGAGGCTGCGATCCAGCTTGCTTGGAGCCGCATCCTGAACATTCCACTAAACCGCATCAGCTTGGAGCAGAGCTTTCTTAGCCTTGGCGGTGACTCCATTACCGCCATGACATGTATGGGCCAGTGCAAAAAGGCAGGACTTGGCTTTACTGTCCAAGAAATATTGCGGAGCAAGTCTATCCGTGCGTTGGCTCCCTGTGCAAAGGAAGTCAAGAGAGCAGTTGATCTCAAGGAAGAGATTGATGTTGACTTTGAACTTCAGCCCATCCAGCAGTTCCACTTTACCGTCAGAAATGATGAGATGGGGCACTTCAACCAGAGTTTCTTCCTCAAGTTGGCGAGAAGAACTAGCGAGAAGTCCCTCAAACACGCTGTTGATACACTTGTTGAGAGACATTCTATGTTGCGGTCTCGATTTAGACAGTCTGGACCTAATGGTGAATGGAGGCAATATATCACTAATGACTATAAATCTTCGTGCCGGTTCAGAGTTCACAGCGTTCAAACGAAGAAGGATGCTGAGCCTGCCATTGCTGATAGCCAAGCCTCCCTCAGTGCTACTAAGGGACCTCTATTTGCTGTTGACCTGTTTGATGTGAATGCTGGCCAGCAACTTCTATTCATGACAGGTCACCATTTGGTCATTGATTTGGTCTCATGGCGTGTCATCCTGGAAGATCTCGAGGAGCTTCTTGTTAACCCTACCAATCCTTCACTCAACGACAAATCAATTCCCTTTCAAACGTGGGCTAAACTTCAAACAGAACACTGCCGGGATCTCAGTCTTTCGCATGTTCTACCAAATGATAATATACCCCGTGCTAACTTCGCCTACTGGGGCACTGATGTCAAAGCTAATACCTACGGCGCTTCTGCTGCTGAAGGATTTGAAATTGATGCTGCCACGACATCTTTCCTTCTCACAGACTGCCACAACGGGCTTCGCACAGAACCTGTTGACCTCTTCGTGTCTGTTCTTATCCACTCCTTTACCCAGGTTTTCACCGATCGTGAGCCCCCTGCCATATTCAATGAGGGCCACGGCCGTGAAATATGGGATGAATCAATCGATATCGCTAGAACAATTGGATGGTTCACTACTGTGTATCCAATCTTTGTTCCTAACTCTACATCTAAAGGCCTGGTAGACATTACTAAACATGTCAAGGACATTCGCCGTGCAGTCCCTGGCAATGGCCGCCCGTACTTTGCTACCCGTTGGTTGACTGAAAAGGGCCGTGAAGCTTGGAGCCATCACGCCCCGATGGAGCTGTCATTTAACTACCTTGGCCAGTACCAGCAGCTTGAGCGAGAAGGCGCTCTTCTCAATCCCGTCGATGAGTTAGCCGGTGAAGCCAAGGAAGCTGGTGGCATCGCCGATTATGGCATTGGTACTCCCCGATTTGGTCTTTTCGAGATATCTGCTGTTATTGCTGCAGGTAAACTCAGATTTTCCTTTACATTCAACCGACACATGAAGCACCAGAATCTCATTCGACAGTGGATCGCCCACTGTAAGAGCTCCCTGCAAAATGCCTCAAAGTTATTCATGGGATTGCCTTTCACGCCTACACTTAGCGACTATCCACTCTTAGCATTGAATTATGACACTCTAGAGGCAATGATCACGGAAAAACTTCCACTCGTCGGAGCCAGAAATGTGCAGGATATCGAAGATGCTTATCCCTGCTCTCCTATGCAGCAAGGCCTTCTCCTTAGCCGCAGCAAAGATGGCGCCTTCTATGCAGTCAATGGTACTAATGAAGTGAAACCAAAGGCTGGTACCAATGTCAGTGCCGAAAACCTTGCAGCTGCTTGGGAACTGATTGTGCGGCGCCATCCTTGTCTTCGGACTGTCTTCATTGAAGGTCTAAGCAGTGATGGCCTTTATGATCAGGTTGTGCTGAGACAATCGCCATTTGGTCCTTCAAGACTTCGCTGCGCGAAGGAGTCTGACGTCCTTTCAACTTTCAACAGCCAAGGATTCATGCAGTATACTGACCATACCCCTGCCAATCGGTTTACCATATGTGAGACCTCAAATGGAAAGATATTCTGTCGGTTGGAACTGAGCCACGCGGTCATGGATGGTGCATCAATGTCTATCATCTTCGATGATCTATGTCGTGCTTATGCTGGGGAACTCAAAGACGATACCGGACCCCTCTTTAGTGCCTATGTTGCCTACTTACAGACACAGTCGCTGGATCAAGGCCTTTCATTTTGGAAGCCTTACCTTGATGGACTGGATCCCTGCCATTTCCCTGTTTTGAACGATGGTATCAGTGTTAAGAAGGAACTTCATAACATTAGACTTGAGTTTAAGGAACTAGCTGCTCTCCAGAAGTTCTGTGACGCCCAGGGGCTTACCTTGCCAAACGCCATCCACACTGCCTGGGCTTTGACACTTCGGGCATTTGTAGGAACCGAAGATACCTGCTTTGGCTATCTCTCCTCAGGGCGTGACGCACCAGTTGAAGGCGCAGATTCTGCCGTTGGGCCGTTCATTAACATGCTTGTTTGCCGCGTCAAGATGCCAGGAAATGCAACGCTCCTGAGTGTTCTAGAACAAGTTCAAAAGGACTACATGGACAGTTTGCCTCATAAACACACCTCTTTGGCAGAAGTCCAACACGCCCTTAAACTATCCGATACTTCACTTTTCAATACTTGTGTTTCTTACCGCAAACTTCCTCCAAATAAGAACAAGAAGCCAGCAATAGCCTTCGAGGAGTTTGCCCCGACACACGACCCTGACGAGTACCCAATCTCTATCAACATTGAGGCTTCGGATGAGGTCGTCGCAATCGACCTCGACCATTGGACGGATTCGGTTTGTGACGAACAGGCCAAAAACGTTGCTTCTTCATTTTTCCGTTGCCTAGAGAATATCACTCACAATTCCCACCTCGAGATTGCCAAATTGGACAACCTTAGCAACCTGGATTATGAGACGATTTGGAAGTGGAACAGTCGCATTCCATTGACCATTCCTGACTGTGTTCACTATGTAATTGCTAAACAAACCGCCCAACGGCCTGATGCCCCGGCTATTTGTGGATTTGACGCCAGTTATACTTACAAGGAGCTTGATGAAGTCTCTACCCGTTTAGCTTCATACCTTGTTGCTCTAGGCGTGACTCCAGAAACGTTTGTGCCGACGTGCTTCGACAAATCTGCTTACACTGTTGTATCTATGCTCGCCGTTCTGAAGGCTGGTGGTGCCTGTGTTCCTCTTGATGCCACCCACCCTATGCCCGCACTCGAAACCAGGGTTGTTGACACTGAGGCTCAAATTGTTGTTGCATCTGCCGCCAGAGCTGCCATGTTTGATGATATGGTCCCATATGTTGTTGCAGTTGACGCAGAATTTCTCGAACAACTGCCTGACTATGGCGAGGACAATGGTATTCCTGCCGAGCCATGCAATCCTGCATTCGTTATATTTACCTCTGGAAGTACTGGAAAGCCAAAGGGTGTAGTGCTTGAGCACAGTGCAATGGTTACTAGCGCCGAAGCTCACGGGTCTGCTTTGTGTGTCGGTCCGGATACAAGATTCCTCCAATTCGCCACTTATACGTTCGACAACAGTCTTGAGGAGATGTTCACCACTCTTATGCGTGGTGGCTGTGTCTGTGTTCCTTCAGAAGATGATCGTTTCAATGATCTAGCTGGTGCCATTGATAGGCTTGATGCTAACTTCATGGACCTGACGCCCACAGTTGCTACTTTCCTGAAACCAGCTGATGTACCTAAGATCAAGGCTATGGCTATTGGTGGTGAAGCTTTAACTAAGAAAGCTCAGGAAATTTGGGGAGGTTCAATTCCCATGCACAACCAATACGGCCCCTCGGAATGCTCCATTAACTGCGCCCATAATGGGGATGCTGGCACCGTCGAAGATGTGTCTAATATCGGCCGCAGTGTCGGCAGTGTTTCCTGGGTTGTTGACCCAACGGATCACAACAAGCTTGTTCCAGTCGGCTGTGTGGGTGAATTGTGTGTAGAAGGCCCAATCGTTGCCCGTGGCTATCTTAATGACGAGGAGAAGACGGCGAAATCCTTCGTTATAAACCCAGCTTGGGCGGCTCGTGACCCCAACCCTCGCGAGTTCCCTACCCGACGTATGTATAAAACTGGTGACCTTGTTCGTTATAATAGTGATGGGACAATGGCATTCCTGGGTAGGAAAGATACCCAAGTTAAGTTCAATGGGCAGCGAATTGAACTTGGTGAAATTGAGTACCATGTCAAGGAAAATCTTCCAGAGGATGCCCAGTCCGCAGTACAGCTTGTTGTTCTCGGTGGTGCTAAGTCACTCGCTGCCTTCATTTATCTTCAGACGTCTGCTGATGCGGATAGCGATCAGACAATCCTTCCAATGACCCCTTCAATCCAGTCATTGGCCAAAGAGCTGGAAGCCGCAGTGACAAAATCGCTACCCGCCTACATGGTACCTTCAAGCTATATTCCAGTTGCGAGAATGCCAATGACCTCTTCAGGAAAACTGGACAGACGTACCCTGAGTATCTGGGTTAAGGAGCTGCCGGATGATGTTGCCATCACATATAGACTGGGTGGTGTAGGTGGACGAGCCCCTGAAACGGAAGCGGAGAAGATCTTACAGGAACTTTGGGCATCCGTCTTATCAAAGCCTGCCACCTCCATTGGCGCTGATGACAGCTTCTTCCGCCATGGAGGTGACTCAATCGGAGCTATGAAATTGGTTTCAGCGGCTAGAGCCAAGGGAGTCACTCTCAGTGTCGCTAAGATCTTTTCTTCTCCCAAGCTTTGTGATATGGCCAGTACCTGTTCAATCTCTTCTCCTAACAGATCTATCGGAGCCGACCCTATCACAAAGGAGCCTGTGCAGCGTTTTGAACTTCTCCCACCAAGTGTCTCCATAAATGCCCTCGTAGACGAAGTCTCTTCGATCTGCAATGTCGATGCTTCCAGAATCCATGATATGTACCCATGCACTTCGCTGCAAGGTGGACTCGTTGCGCTTTCCAGCAAAACTCCTGGTTCCTATGTCGCTCAAACTACCTTCAAGCTACCCGCTGACATTGATTTCGACAAGTTCAGAGCATCCTGGCAAGCTGTAGCTGATTCGGAGGTTGTTCTGCGTACTAGGGTTGTTTTCACGGATTTGCTTGGATTCTTGCAAGTTGTTGTTAACGAACCCATTGAGTGGAACTCTGTTGCTCGTTTAAACGATATCAAAGACGAAAATCGTCACCTTCCCGGTCGTGACGGTGGCCCTCTTGTGAAATACACCATCGTTGGAGAAGGGACTTCCACTCCATACTTCGTGTGGACCGCACACCACGCATTGTATGATGGTTGGAGTATCCCCACGCTTCTTGAAAGAGTGGCCTATTGCTACAAGAACCCACAGTCTACCAGCACAGGCGCTGAAGCCTCCTTTCCAGATTTCATTAAGTACCTGTCAACTATTGATAAAAAGGCGTCTGATGACTTCTGGATTTCTAAGTTAGAGGATCCAAAGGCTACGCCTTTCCCTGCGCTCCCATCCACTTCATATACAGTCCAGGCTACAAGCAAGTGTACCCATTCTGCTGAAGTTGCGAAGTCCCCCTCAAGAGAAACTACTGTCGCTTCCATTATTCGCGCTGCTTGGGGTCTCACGATGGCATTCTATACCTCCTGCGATGATGTTATATTTGGTGAAATTCTTACCGGGCGTGATGCCCCAGTTCCCGGCATTGAGGATATGATTGGGCCAACCCTTACCTCCATCCCTTCCAGAATCCAGGTAAATCGTGAGCAAACAGTCTCTGAATATTTACACGATGTCCAGAAGCAGTTGGCAGAAACCATGGCCTATCAATTTGCAGGCTTATCTCAGATTAAACGACTTGGAGACGATGCCTCGACCTCATGCGAATTCCAGAATGCTATTGCCATTACACAAGATGCGGACGAAAGCGCTTTTGGATTTTGGGAGATGATAAGCTCTGGAACCACTGGAAACAATTTTTATACTTATCCCCTTAATCTTTCATGCACTTTACGCCAATCTAACAGGATTGATATCGAGGCTTACTACGACCAGACTGTTATTTCTTCCTGGCAGGTAGAGAGGCTGCTACGACAGTTTGATACCATTCTACGCAATCTATCCCTAGGCGAGAATGCCCAGAAGAAGATCGGAGAGATTGAACTGGTTAGCCCTGATGAAGTGAAGGAGCTTGAAGCTATCAATAAGAACGGTGCAAAATTCATTGAGCGATGCATTCATGATCTCATTCAAGAGCAGGCTAAACTACGGCCGCAAGAAGAGGCTATCTGCTCCTGGGACGGATCGTTCACCTATAGAGAGCTTGACAATCTGTCAACTGCCCTCGCACATCACCTCATTGAGTTAGGTGTAGGGTCAGACCCTGAGGTTTTTGTCCCTATTTGCTTCGAGAAGTCTGCATTTGCAATAATTTCAATGCTTGCTATTTTTAAAGCTGGCGGCGCGTTCGTCACTATCGACCCAGAGCACCCAATTTCCCGACTCCAGGGCATTATCGCTGATGTGGAGGCATTCCTTATTCTTTGTTCACCAAAGCACCAAGAACTGTGTGACTCTGTTGCACCCCAGGCACTGGCAATCGATCTTGAGATGCTTCAGCAACTGCCAAAGCGTTATCAGCCAACTCCTAAGATCCCAGCCAGCAACGCAGCCTATATAATCTTTACATCTGGGACCACAGGAACACCCAAAGGGACTTTAAGTAAGTCTTTCATGTAACCAATTGTAATAGCTTTAGTATGTCTAACTCGTATATAGTTGAACATTCCGCATACTGCTCCTCTGCTGCTGCCCACGCACCGGCGTTAGGAATTACAGCAGAGTCCCGCACTCTTCAATTTGCATCGTATACATTTGATGCCTGCTGCCCTGAGATCCTAACAACTCTTATTGTTGGTGGGTGTGTTTGCGTTCCAAGCGACTGGGAACGACTTAACGATATCAGCAACTATATCCGGGACAAACTCGTGTCAAATGCCACCTTAACCCCATCCTTCGTCCAACTGATGAATCCAGACGACGTTCCGAACCTGAAATACCTTGCACTTGTTGGAGAGGCTATGTCATCTGCACATGTAGCAAATTGGGCTGGAAGGTTGAATTTGCTAAATGGATACGGGCCCAGCGAATGCTCAGTTTCAGCGGTCATCAATAGTAAGATGGACGTTAACAGCAATCACAAAAATATTGGCCGCCCACTCGACCGGTGCTGGATTGTTGACCCTGTTAACCATGATAGGCTGGTGCCAATTGGAGCCGTCGGAGAGCTATTGATAGAGGGTGCTACTCTTTCAAGAGGCTACCTCAAGAGGGACGATAAGACAAAGGAGGTGTTTATACAAAATCCAAAATGGGCAAAGCAAAATAATGGTGCCTCACGGAGAATGTATAAGACTGGTGACCTTGTTAAGTACGATCCGAATGGCTCGATGAATCTCGTTTTCATGGGCCGTAAAGATACCCAAGCTAAAGTTCGCGGTCAACGGCTAGAACTTGATGAAGTTGAGCATCATCTTGGTGCCGATAATCTCATCCAGCACGCCCTCGTGGCAGTTCCCTCGAAGGGTGTCGCTGCTAAGAAACTCACGGCTGCAGTTACATTCCATAGCCTTACCTCTTCCGTGGATGCTGCTACTCCTCTGCAGGTCATCAGCTCCGAAAGGGCTATACAAATGGCATCGGAAGCTCGTGAGCGACTGAGAAAGCGGCTTCCTGCCTACATGGTTCCTTCTAAATGGGTTGTTTTCCACAAACTACCATTAATGTCCTCCGGAAAACTCAACAGGAGACAGATCGTTACGTTTATGGAGAAAATGGAGGACGGCCCAGAAGCTACTCCCACGACCACCTCTGACTCTCCTGATACCCATTCAGCGAAAGCCGTCGAAACCGCTCCTCAAATCGATATTCGTGAAAATCTCTGGAAGGTCTGGAGTCAGATACTCAACTTACCAGTGGAGGAAGCCAATATGAACTCCTCATTCCTTCATTTGGTATGTATATTTCCCTTGCTAATTCACGGTAAGCAGTTTACTAACTCAGTATTAGGGTGGTGACAGTATTTCTGCCATGCAAGTCATGGCTAGGTGCCGCTCTCAGGGTATTACCGCGAGTGTGCAGGATATCATGCAGAGTAAATCAATTACAGACTTGGCAACTCGAGTTAAGGTGACAAAATCGCTTGCGAGCGCACCTGTGAAAGAAACAAAAATAATTGAGAACGGAAAGCCGTTTAGGCTTTCTCCCATCCAGCAGGTCTACCTTGACAACGCTGGAGACAATTGGAGGCAATTTAACCAAAGCGTCTTGCTGAAGGTTACCAAGAGGAAGAGCAACGATGTTATTTCCCGAGCTATGGACCAACTGATAAGTCTTCACCCCATGCTACATGCTCGCTTCCAGAGAAATAAGAATGGAGAGTGGCGTCAGCATATCAGCAGTGACTTGACGGGGTCACTCAGATTGCGAACTCATTCTGATGCACGACGAGGCCAGATGGGTTCTTTGATTGAACAGAGCCAGAAGGCTTTAGACATTGAGAATGGACCCTTAGTTGCGGTTGACATCTTCTCTCTGCCTGGGTCCGAGACTCAGATGTCGATAGCAATTCATCATCTTGTCATTGATGTGGTCTCATGGAGAATTGTCCTCCAAGACCTCGAGGACCTACTCAATGGTGCATCAGTCGCTCGACAAGACCTGACCTTCCAATCCTGGTGCGAATTGCAGATACAGAATGCTCAAGAAGACAGCGTTAAACGTGTCATTCCTGCAACTGCCGTCCCACCAGCAGATCTTACTTACTGGGGGATGGCTGGAAAGTCCAACACCTTCGGTGAAGTTCTAACTGAAGAATTCGAATTAGAGCAATCAACCACGACCCGCATTCTCGACGCTTGCCAGAGACAAATTGGGGCTGACCTGATTGATGTCCTTCTTGCAACTATTCTTCTCTCCTTCCGTCAAGAATTTACTGATCGTCGCGTGCCGCCCGCGGTCTTCAACGAAGGCCATGGTAGAGAGCCTTGGGATTCCAGTTGTGACCCATCATCTATAGTTGGATGGTTCACCACCATGAGTCCTGTATACCTTCCAGCTGATGCTGACACTGATTCTAGTAAGTTTTGGTATCAATTAGTATGAATAGATTTCTATTGTAATGACTCTAACCATATTTGCATAGACTGTTCGTTTATCGATACCATTCGATGGGTTCAGGACTTCCGATCCAGGACTCCTGGGAAGGGCAGGCCATATTTTGCTTGCCGCCAGCTGACCGAAGCCGGGAAAGAAGCATTTGGAAGCCATTGGCCGATGGAAATTGCTTTCAATTACCTAGGACAGATGCAAGCAAACAGCCAGACGGAGTCTCTACTAGAACCGGTTGACGGGGCGGGCGGGCAATCAGTCAATTCCCTTTCCGATATTGGCCCCAATGTTCCTCGTTTCGCACTTATTGAAATATCGACGGTCATAGAACAGGGAATCTTGAAACTGTCGTTCACTTACAATAAGAATATGCATCGACGACAGGGCATTCAAGGTTGGTTCTCAAAGTGCCAAACTCTTCTTGAGAGTACTTACCAGCCGTCACAAATGCAAACCTTCACACATGCACAATTCCCACGTTTACCCCTGGCTTTTGGCAGTTCAAGGAGAATTTCCGAAGAGCTTCCTTCCCTGGGAGTTCAATCTATGAACGATATCGAGGATGCCTATATGATCTCCCCAATGCAACGTGGCATCCTTATCAGCCAGCTGAAGGACCCCGAGAAATATGCATATCATTCCGTTTTTGAGGTGAAATCAAATAAGAGAGGACACCGTATCAACCTTGACCTACTGGAAGCTGCCTGGCAGGCTGTTGTTCGCCGCCATAGTGCTCTCCGAACTGTATTCATCGACAGCGTTGCTGGCAACAACCTGATGGACCAGGTAGTTTTGAAGGAGTTCCACGCACGAACCCTTCTGCGAGAGCATTCAAGTGAAGATTACAAGGCTGCTATTGAAAACCTTGAGCCACTGGATTACACTGAGAAGCAACCACCACATCGTATGACACTCTGTCAAACGCCAAGTGGACGAGTTGTCTGCAAACTTGAGATCAGCCATGCGGTCTCTGACGGCTCTTCGATGATGAATATGCTGAACGATTTGTCCGCTGCATATGCCTCCACTTCAGATCTGGGTACCGCAATGCCATACAGTGACTTCATTGCCCATCTCCAATTAACGTCAAAGGAAGCTGGTGTAGCATACTGGAAAACATACCTTAGTGGCCTTGAACCATGTACACTGCCTTCACTGGCTCCAGTTCCACCACCAAAGGAGAGAACAGTAGGAGAATATGTTATGAAGCTCCCCATTGGAGCTGAGCTGCAATCCTTCTGTAAGCAGGAAGGGCTTACTCAGTCAAATGTCCTTCAGCTGGTTTGGGGACTTGTACTCCGTGCCTATACTGGCTCTGATGAAGTCTGCTTTGGATACGTCGCTTCTGGACGTGATCTACCAATAGACGGGATTTATGAAGCTGTTGGTGCTTTCATCAACATGCTGATATGCCGCCTAAACTTGACAGACAACTCTGTTCTCATTGATACTCTCCAAAAGACCCAATCTGATTATATGCAGAGTATCAGCTACCAAAACTGCTCTCTGGCCGAGGTGCAGCATGAGCTAGGCTTAGGAGACACTGCCTTGTTTAACACTGTCTTTACATTCCAGAGGAGACCAAGCTCTGGTGATACAGAAGACACACCCCTTTCGTTTGAGTCGATTGGGGCCACTGATCCTAACGAGTTTAATATGTCCATCAACATTGCCGCCATAGACTCCGATCTTGAAATTGATTTTGGTTATTGGTCAGACACTGTGTCTGATGCCCACGCCGAAAACATCGCCAATACCTTCAAACAAATTTTTAGCGACATTATTGAAAATGGCGTTGATAGACCACTTGGAGACGTTAACCACTTCGGTGAGCATAGCTACCAGCAAGTCCGTTCCTGGAATGCCCAGAGCCCCAAGGTGGTTGACAAGTGTGTCCATGAAATCATCGAGGAGCAAGCCATGCTCCGACCACGTTCGGCTCTTGCAATCTGTGCATGGGATGCAACTTTCACTTATTCAGAGCTGGATGCTGCCGCATCCCGTGTTGCTGCACAGCTGATGAATCTTGGAGTTGGCCCCGATGTTTATGTGCCTTTGTGTTTTGAGAAATCTGCATGGGCAATTGTGGCCCAGTATGGTATTCTCAAGGCTGGCGGTGCCTTTGTTTCACTCGATCCTTCTCATCCGGAACAAAGATTGGCGAACTTGATAGAAGATGTTGGCGCTGACGTCGTTTTATGCTCTTCTCGCCTTCACGATAAAATTAGAAAGATTGCCAAGAAGGTAGTCGTCTTGGACTCAAAGACGGTTCAACAATTCCCAAAGCAACCTTCACAACAACCAGATAACTACCCTGACCCATCCAATGCTGCGTACATTATCTTTACCTCTGGAACCACAGGTAAACCAAAGGGAACCGTTATCGAGCATGCTGCTATCTGTACTGGATCCGATGCTCATGGCAAAGCTCTATTGATGGACAGCTCTAGCCGTGTCCTACAATTTGCATCCTACACCTTTGATGCCAGTGTCACCGAGATACTCACTGCGCTCCAAGTTGGTGCAACCATATATGTTCCCAGCGACGAGGAGCGAATGAACGACCTACAGGATGTTATTGCAAAGGGCAAAGTGAATTGGACACTTCTAACCCCTTCAGTGCTTAGCACCTTGAAACCCCAAAGGGTCCCGACCTTGAAAACCATTGTTACTGGAGGTGAAGCTATGTCAGAAAAGGCCATTAAGGAGTGGGTTGGGGGCCCAGCGGTAGTCAACGCATATGGCCCGACAGAGGCTTCAGTTGTAGCATCGGCCAGCTTGAAGGTCAACAAGGCGGGTGTTTCGGTGGACCAGAATCGATCTAACATCGGAACTGCTTGCGGATGTCGAACCTGGGTCGTTGATCCTCGCAATATCAACCGCCTAATGCCCGTGGGTGCTGTTGGTGAACTCCTTATTGAAGGCCGTACCGTGGCGCGAGGCTATATCAATAATCCTGAGAAGACGAGCGAGGTCTTCATCAGCAACCCAGCCTTCTCCAGGGAACGCCGCTTCCGAAGCATCTTCACTCAAAGACACCGCATGTACCGCTCAGGTGATCTTGTTCGATACAACCCTGACGGTACGATCAACTATATCTCACGCAAGGACACCCAAATCAAGCTCAACGGCCAACGAATTGAGCTTGGCGAGATTGAATACCATTGCAAAGTGAACCTGCCCGACCAAACGCAAGCTGGAGTTGATCTGATAGTGCCATCAGATAGAGCTAAGAAGACTCTTGCAGTTTTCTTCAGCGTCCCATCTGCCCGTAGTCAGCCGTCAACACTTACCAACACTGATGGTTCTCCCGCCGACGAACTGCTACTGCCTATGAACGATGCTATTAGGACAATTGCAAAGACTCTCGAGACCAAGCTCGGTACTGCAATTCCAACATACATGGTTCCACACCTCTTCATCCCCATGACAAAACTTCCTTGGTCTGCAGCTGGCAAGTTGGACAGAAATCGCCTGCGAAATATCACTCAGGCACTATCCAAAGAATCTATCAAATCCTTCCGCCTTACTGGTGTTGCTGGGAAGCGTAATGTTTCGTCGACCGGGCTCGAGAGTAAGCTTCAATCTCTTTGGGAGAGTGTTTTGGATCTCCCTAAGGGATCTGTTGGTACTGGTGACAGTTTCTTCCGTCTCGGAGGTGACTCACTAGCTGCCATGCAACTTTCAGGATCAGCTCGTTCTTCTGGAATCTCTCTTACATTTGCAAATATTTTCAAGCATCCCATCCTCGCTGACATGGCATCGGCGTGTGTTGTGCTAAAAGGAGGCCCGTCTATGGAAGTACGCCCATTCAGCCTGCTTAAGACCAATGAATCCATTGACGCAATCAAGACAGAAGTTTCCCAGCTCTGCCGTATCAGCTCAGACCTGGTACATGATATCTACCCCTGCAGTTCTCTCCAGGAGGGCCTCATTGCTCTGTCGTTGAAGCAGCCGGGAGCTTATGTTGCTCATAACGTATTCAAACTCTCCCCATCTCTCAACCTTGACCATTTCAAGGCTTCCTGGCAGAAGGCTGTCGATTATTTGACGACGCTCCGCACTCGCATCGTTCATACCGCCTCATCAAACTTCCTACAGGTAGTTCTCAAGCATGAGGCCATTTCCTGGCACTCTGCACGGAGCTTGGAGGAGCTTTCTGGCGAAGCTGCCTCTGTTCCTCCATTCAATGGCGGTAGCCTGACCAAATACACTATCGTCCAGACTCCACGCTGCCGATACTTTACCTGGTCAATCCACCATGCCCTATATGATGGGTGGAGCTTGCCCCTTATTCTTCAGCGGGTCGAATCCATCTACCGAGGACAAACTCCAGGGGCACCAAAGAGCTCATATGCAGACTTCATCAGCTACCTTTCCACAACCGATGAGGACAGTACTAAACGGTTCTGGACAGCTAAGCTTGCAGACATATCTTGCTCCAAATTCCCGCCGCTGCCACCAACCAAGGATCAGTCAGAGACCAGGACTCTTTCCCGTCACATTGTAACCTCGTCGGTAGGAGGTATCACATTGCCGACCATCATTCGTGCGGCTTGGACACTGGTTTTGGCTAGCCACACTGCCTCTAATGATGTGTGTTTCGGCGAAATATCGACGGGCCGCAATATCAACGTTCCAGGCATTGCCGATATCGTCGGCCCAACCCTTACCACTATTCCCACCAGAATCCAAGTCAACCCCCAGGCAACTGTTGCAAATTTTTTGCAGGAGGTGCAACAAGACTCTGCAGATGTCGTTCCTCACCAGCATGCTGGTCTCCAATATATCAGAAGGCTGAACGGCGATGCGTCTGAAGCCTGCGATTTCCAAAATCTCCTTGTTATTCAAACTGCCCAAGGTGAGGGTCAGAAAGATCTCTGGGAAATTCAAGCAAATGGAGACGTTAATAACTTTTTCACCTATCCTCTTGTCATCGAATGCCAATTATCGAAGAAGGATGTCGGGGTCACGATATACCACAAGGAGGGTATCATCAGCGGTTGGACCGTCGAGCGGATCCTGGATCAGTTCAGCTATGTCATGGACCAGCTATTCAAGAAGGCACCTACCACCAAACTCTGCGAAGTCGAAGTTCTCTGTCCCGAAGACAAGGAAACAATTAAATGGTGGAATCGACGCAAGCCAGTGCAGGTTAACGAATGCGCCCACGACATATTCGATCGACTGGTGGATACGCAGGGAAACAAGCTGGCCGTGGTTGATTTTGAACGACAGCTAACTTATCACGAACTCAAGGATCTTTCTCTGCGGTTTGCTAAACTTCTTTCTGGGCATGGCGTTGGCCCCGAAGTTTTCGTTCCTATTTGTGTTGAGCGGTCTGCTTGGACCATAGTCGCGATGATGGCTGTGTTAATGGCCGGAGGTGCATATGTGCCGTTGGACCCCTTGCACCCGAGCTCCAGGCATCAAGAGATTGTTCAGGAAAGCGGTGCGAGATTGGCTATTTGCTCACCCGGGTATCTTGATCGCTTCTCTGCCTTTGTGGACACTGCCATAGCGATCGATGAAAGCACTGTCATGTCTCTCCCCAGTGTGCACTCACTCCCATCAAGGGCAAAACCACACAACAGTGCCTATGTCATCTTCACTTCAGGTAGCACCGGAAAGGCAAAAGGTATCGTTATCGAACATCGTGCCTTTGTTAGCTCCTCGGCTGCCTTTAGCGTCAACGTGTGTATGCATCAAGATTCCCGAGTCTTCCAGTTCGCATCTGTTTCCTTCGATGCCTCAGTTATGGAAATTCTTACTACTCTTACTATGGGTGCCTGTATCTGCATACCTAGCGAAAAGGAGCGTCTAGCAGATATCCCTGGTGCTATTTCCAGAATGAACGTTACGTGGACGTTTTTGACACCGTCGGTTGCCAATGTCATTGACCCTGATGCTACTCCGTCTCTGAAAACACTTGTCTGCGGAGGTGAAGCCATGTCCCGCGAGGTCATCTCAAAATGGGCGGATAAGGTCCAATTGATGAACGGCTACGGACCAACTGAGACGACCATTCTTGCAGTCACCAATACAAAGACCTCATACGAAAAGTCCAGCCTCTCCATTGGTCATCCACTCCCATCGTTACTGGGCTGGGTCCTTGATCCAAGAGATCATAACAAGCTGGCTCCATTGGGCGCCATGGGAGAGCTGGCACTTGAAGGCCCTGTTTTGGCCCGTGAGTACCTTAATTCTCCTGACAAAACAGCCGAAGGCTTCCCAGAGAATCCAGAATGGGCTGCCGAGTTCCCAGTAGCCTCTCATGTAATCAGACGGATTCATAAAACCGGTGATCTTGTCAGATATACATCCCAAGGTGCCCTGGAATACTTCGGACGCAAGGATCATCAGGTCAAGGTGAACGGTCAGCGGTTAGAGCTCGGTGAAATCCAAAGTCGCCTAGACTCCAATACTGAGGTCCGACATGCCCTGGTTTTGATGCCAAAGGCTGGCCTCTGCAAGAAGAAGCTTGTTACCATACTTTCTTTGGAAGGTTTAGGCTCCAGTCGGGACTTGTCGACCGGAAGCCTCGAGCTATTTGAAGAGAAATCTTTGATCGAAAAAGCAAATGCAAAGGTTGATAAAATTCAGGACGATCTTTCGAATCAATTGCCATCATTCATGGTCCCGCAGCTCTGGGTACCTGTCAAAGCCATTCCTCTGCTTGTCTCAGGGAAACTGGACCGCAAACTGGCGCAAAAATGGCTTGAGAACATGGACCAGGAAACATTCAACCGAATCAACCCATCTTTGGAAGAGGAGGATGACAGCCCGGGTCAATCGACCGGGACAACGGACATCTTGCGCGGGATCTGGGCAAGCGTACTCAATATTGACATTAAGGATGTCAAATTGAACAAATCTTTCATGAGCCTTGGTAAGCAACCAGTAATACCTGACTGGTCAAATAACATCTAACTCTCGTATAGGAGGCGATAGTATCACTGCTATGGGTGTCATGTCTCGATGCCGCAAAGAAAATATTGAGCTTTCTCTTCATGATGTCTTGCGTAGCAAGTCGGTAGTTCACCTTGCCAGCTGCGTTGGACATAAGGTGTCTGGCCCTCAGAAGGAGGAGGTTGTAGATGAGCTATTTGACTTGTCTCCTGTCCAGCAGTTGTATTTCCGATCTTCTCAGCGTCAGGATGGAGACTCCCGATTCAACCAGAGCTTCACTCTCCAAATTACCAAGACGACGGACGCTCTCACGATAAAGCTTGCCCTTGAAGCCATAGTCGATAAGCACTCAATGCTCCGAGCCAGGTTTGTGCGTAATGGAAACACCTGGCGCCAAAAGATTACCAAGGTATGCTCCTACAACCCCTATATTTTTGCAGGCGATGTAGTTAATGGATTTTTAGGATACCAATGGTTCTTTCCGCTGCCGAGCTCATGATAATGCAAGGAAATATGATGTACCTCGTATTATCAAAGACGCTCAAATGTGCCTGGACATTGAACAGGGTCCAATCCTGGCGGCTGAACTACTCAACACACAGAATGGAGAACAGTTCATTTTCATGACTGTCCACCATGTTTGCATTGACATGGTGTCCTGGCGCATCATCCTCCAAGATCTAGAGGAGTTTATTGGAACTAAATCTCTTGCCATTGACAAGCCGCTCTCATTCCAATCATGGTGCTCAGCTCAAACTTCCCATTTGAAGACTCACGACACCAGCTCACTTCTTCCGTTTGATGTGAAGCCTTCAAACCTCTCATATTGGGGAATGGAAGGCAGACAAAACACATATCATGATGCCGAATACGAAACTTTCCAGCTAGATAAGGCTACTTCCACCCTTGCCTTGGGTGATAGCCACAAAGCGTTCCAGACGGAGCCAATCGATCTATTCCTTACCGCGATCATCCATTCCTTTGCAAGGGTGTTCCAAGATCGAGAGGTCCCAACGCTATACAATGAAGGCCATGGTCGTGACTCATGGCAAGGAGGTCCGGACCTGTCCAGGACTGTTGGCTGGTTCACCAGCATTTGCCCGGCAACAATACCGGTGGATATGCGTAAGTTTCCCCTATTAGGGAGTCACTTTCTTGAAGAAAGTCTACTAAATATATGAAATAGAAAACGGAAAGGATGATGTATTGGATACCCTCAAGCGTGCCAAAGATACTAGACGCCAGATCCCAGATAACGGACGACTCTACTTCGCCAACAGGTATTCAACAATGCATGCTTCTCAGCATGATGATACTTTCCCTATGGAAATCGTGGTCAACTACCTAGGTCGCATGCAACAGCTTGAACGCGATGACTCTCTTTTGCAACAGGCAGACCTAATTACGGACGAGGATGAGGCAAAGAGCGCTGGTGACATGGGCCCAAGAACCATTCGGTTTGCTCTTTTCGAGATATCCGCTATCGTACTCCAGGATCAAATCCGCTTCACATTCATGTTTAACAAGAATATGAGACAGGTCCAGCGCATCCGTCGATGGATCTCGGAATGCAAGCAAACTCTGCGTGAGACTGTTGATGCCATGAGCCATAGTGCCCCGGAACCAACCCTCAGCGACTATCCTCTTTTGCCAATATCTTATGAAGCGCTCCAGAAACTCTCCAAGTCAGCCTTCCCGAGAGCTGGTGTTTCTAGCCGTGATCAGGTTGAGGATATCTATCCATGTTCTCCTATTCAAGAAGGTATCCTGTTGAGTCAGCTGAGAGACCCTGACAGCTACGTCTTCCACACCAGCTTCGAAGTTACCTCTGCAAAGGGGTCGAAGAAGATTGACGCACAGAAACTGGGCCGAGCCTGGCAACAAGTTGTTGACCGTCATGCTGCGCTACGTACGGTTTTCATTGACAGCCCGTGCCGAGGGGTTACCTTCTGCCAGCTGGTTGTTAAGGAGGTTAACAGTGGCGCTATCCACATCTCCTCTGACAGTTCAAACGCAATGGATAAGATGAAGACAATCAGGCTAAAAGATAATAATGGCAAGAAATGCCCACAGCTACCCCATCAGATCACCATTTGCTCGAAGTCTGATGGTGGCGTCATAATCAAGATGGAAATCAACCATGCAGTCATTGATGGTGGCTCTGTATCCATCTTGATGGCAGACTTAGCTGCCGCGTACGAAGACCGACTTCCAACCGGACAAGGCCCCTTGTACAGCGACTACATTCGATTTATCCGAAGCCAATCGACGGCCGGTGAAATCAGATTCTGGAAGAATTATCTTGGTGGCCTGAAGCCCTGTCATCTCCCACGGCTCAGCTCTTTCTCAGGCACCCAGAAACAGTTACGTACAACATTTGTCAAGTTTGAACGTTACCCAGAACTTCAAGCCATGTGTGAGAAGCAAAAGGTCACCATGTCCAATGTTATGCACGCTGCCTGGGCGGTCGTCCTACGGGCATATGTTGGGTCAGACGATGTGTGCTTCGGGTATCTATCCGCTGGCCGTGATGCCCCAGTTAATGGCATCCAGGAAACAATTGGTGCATTCATCAACATGCTCTGCTGCCGTGTTGTCTTCTCCCCAGGTGCATCATTCCATGAAATTTTCCGAAAAGTGCAGGAAGATTACCTTGACAGCCTGCCATATCAGAGATGTTCTCTTGCCGAAGTTCAACATGAACTAGGACTTGCAGGGAAACCTTTGTATAATACGGCCATCTCTTCCCAGAATCATGCAAAATCCAGTGATGCTGTTGAAGAAGGCATCCTCTTCGAACCTTTGGGTGGACATGATCCAAGCGAGGTAAGTCTTTTCTTTTCTTCCAAAATTCATATCAACTTATAATAGTTAACTAACTAAATTACAGTATGCTATAACCGTCAATGTTGAGACTGCCAAGGGTGACGAAGGCGTCCTTCTCCGATACTGGGACAATATGGTTAGCGAGGTTGAAGCTCAGAAGATGGCCGCAAGTATGGCCCACGTATTAATGTCTTTCATCTCTCGCCCTGAGCAGCTTGTTTCCGACTATGACCCAACGAAGACGACAAATTCAAACTTAAGAGAGGAGCTTCCCCAACGTACGCGGGAAGAACCAAAGCAGGCCGAACTTGAGTCCAATCTTGCTCAGATGTCTACTGGGAATCTTAGCACGGAACAATTACTCAACAATAACGCTGAACTACGAAAAATTGTTGATTCCTGCGTCCAGGATATATTACAGAAAATGGCCAAATCCGGTCAGCTTGCCACCATGAGTGCTGATGAGATTTTGCTGAATAATTCCCGTCGAGATATTGGCGACAACAGCAAGGCTATGAGCACTGAGCAAACCCTCCATTCTGAGTCCATCAAGGGCATGGAACCCAAGACTGCCACCCCCTCTGAAGCCTGGGAGCAATCGGACTACAACCCCAAGACCGACACGGACCGGACATCAATGGCAGCCCATATAAACAAGAGAGGAAGGTCAGCTCACATTGAGAAGAAGCTCCTGGTACTCTGGAGCTCCATGTTAGAAATGGATGAAGATTCAATTTCAGGAGAAGACAGTTTCTTCGAGTTAGGAGGCGACAGTCTCACAGCCATGAGACTTGTAGGAGCTGCACGAGATGAAGGCCTGTCACTCACAGTAGCCGATGTGTTCCGAAATCCTGTGTTCGAGGATATGGTTGCTGTAATTCGTGTGGCTAGCATGATGAACACCTACGTTGATGGTCCTGATATGGATGACTTCAATGCCCAAAGCCAGGCAATTCGATCAGCAGCCACGAGTGAACTCTACCAAAGATTCTCTCTGGTTAAGGCTCCCAACATTGACGCTTTCCTTCAAAACAACATTATTCCGAAGGTTGGTGTCTTCAAAGGTGGTATGGTAGATGTCCTTCCTGTGACCGATTTCCAGGCCCTTGCCATCACTGGCTCTCTCCTGGAATCGAGATGGATGCTCAACTACTTCTATCTCGATGGACACGGAGTCTTGGATCTTCGAAGGCTCAAGAGAAGCTTTATTCGCCTTGTCCACTCGGTTGATATCCTCCGTACAGTGTTCTTGCCCAGTGGTGACCGCTTCCTCCAGGTCGTTCTCCGAAAAATGCGTCCTGATTTCTTCGTCTATGAAACTGAGTCCAATCTTGATGAGTTCGTCGCAATGCTGCAGCAACGAGATCGTGAGCAAGGCCCACGTCTTGGTGAAGCGTTTGTTAACTTCACTGTGGTTAAAGAAAAAGATAGCAACCATCACCGGATCATTATGAGATTGTCCCATGCTCAATATGATGGAGTCTGCATATCAAAGATCTTTAGCGCAATTCAAGCTGGCTATGATGATGAACCGCTTCCTGTGATGTCTTCATTTGCCAGTTATGTCCGGTCTTCTGCCTCCACCATAACATCAGATCACTATCAGCACTGGAAGACTCTCCTCAAAGGCTCCAAGATGACAGAAATCGTCCGACGAGAGGGACCGAACTACCGACGATCAGCTGGTGCCACTAGCCAACTAAAACAAACGGTTCTGTTGCCTGCCATCGCTCACGGAAATATTACCACTGCTACAGTGATCAAGGCAGCGTGGGCAATGGTACTAGCACAACTTTCAGGAAGTCCCGACGTTGTATTTGGCCACACAATCAGCGGTCGTAACACCACAGTTCCCGGTGTCGAGAGTACAGTCGGCCCCTGTCTTAACATTATCCCCGTCAGAGTACAATTCAACGAACGTTGGACAGCACTTGACCTCCTGCGTTTCGTCCAGGACCAGCAGGTCCGCAACATGTCATACGAAGCTCTCGGGTTCCGTGAGATAACCAAGCATTGCACCGAATGGCCAGACTGGACTAACTTCACCACAGTTGTCCAGCATCAATTCGCTAGTGTCACTGGTGAGATGACTCTGGGCAGAAACACCTACACCATGGGAGCAGTTGGCACTGAGGAAGACTTTTCTGATTTCTCTGTTGTATCAAGCCTACACGAGGGTGACAAATGTGAGATAGCGCTTGGCTTCTCACTCAACAGCTCAATCACCCCCATTTTCGCCCAAAAGGTCCTAAACATGCTTTGCAACACCATCTCCAACTTCATGGCCGACACAAGCATGGTCTTGCTTTCTCCTCAGCAGATATCAAAGATGCCACCCCAGACTATCGACGAAACTCAAAAACCATATGACAGCTATTTCCTTTCCTCCCAGCTGCAAGACCTTACCCAGGCTGAAATTCTAGTTCTTTCCGATATTCTCAGCCGGGCCTGGCGTCAAGTCCTGGGAGAAGAGAACACAACAAGCTTGAACCTTGAATCTTCCTTCTTTGATCTCAACGGTGATATAATGGGCCTCGCACAGGTGGCTTGGTTGCTTGAGCAAGAAGGATTCACAGTGCGTGTGGAAGACCTTATTGATCATCCCACCATGCTGGGGCAGATGGCCACCTTATGTTCTCAACGGTCAATGGAGAAAGAAAAGGCTATCGAGGCCTCGTCATCTCAGAATTCAATCGAGGATGATTATGACTCTGTGCCGAATGCCAAGGTAGAAAAGAATTCCTGGTTCAAAGCTTTGGGCATGGCCAGACGAATGGTTCGACGCAATACTCGCCCTTCTTAAGCACTGCACTCATTCTAAATTGATCTATTCCCCTGGTCTTCAGACACAGCGGTTCCTTGCATATACTGCGGTTTCTTATGTTATTGTGATAATTAGCGATCTTTTACATCTTTCTTTTTGTTTACTTTGTCCATTTATTCTAACTAGATTGTCCTGTTGTTTTGTCGAGCGTTTGAAGCGATGAGTTTTGTATAGTTTGATAGCTTTCGTAAACCTAATAAAATTTCCTTCATTACTTTTACAATACTCTATCAAAGGAATGTGATGCACACACCCAGTAAGACCCCTAACTACGATATCTACAAGGGCTACCAAATTTTGCACTCTACATTGAGACGTTCAAAGTTGAGGCAAAGTCCATAACTGTCACGTGTGAAGTAACCGCTTCTGGAAGCCGACAAGGCTATGACATCACCGGCTCTATTGAGGCTGAAGGGGCATACAAATAGATGAGAAGAAGTAAAAGAAAGACATCGATATAAGTTGCAACAGAATATATTGATTGCGAAGTATCTGTTTAACGCTACTCACAGTTGCTTCATCATGGCTGGAAACTCCAACGTCGGCACTAGGACCATCTATGAAAGCAACGAGCAACGCAACATCACTCGGTCAGACGTTGAAAATGCCCGGCGAAACAGAGACAACCCCCCTGACTCCAACAGACGGGGCAGTGCACATGAGAAAGAACAGAAGTCAAGGGGGAAACACTCTCCCACTGATGACGAGCTGGCGAAAATAGATCCTACTGCTCCGGTAAGTCTAACAGGAGATATCTTTCTCAAATAGTTGGAAAGCTTGGTCTAATGGAAACTTCACGGTACTCTCCAGGCTCGGATGCACGGCCACAAGCCATCTCGCGGTGCACAGGTAGATGCCGAGCTGAAGAGAGAGGACGAGGAGAGGATTCGACAGAAACAAGGCTTATAAACAGTCCTGGTAGTATGAGAGGGTTCGCAAGACTTCCCCTTGTAGGACTGGTATAAAAAAGGGATCACGCGGGGTAAATTGCAAGAAATAAATGTATAACTAGCAGTATAGGAAGTAGTTATATGAGGATATTCTCTTTTGTGACAGAAAAGCAAAGAAGCCATCTCTGGTAAGCAACGAGGTTGTTTTGTGTAAAACAGAGGTACAGAACGCCAGTAGTCAAAACGCCTCACCTGGTCTACTCCATCTCAATAGTGCCCGGGGGCTTGCTTGTAACATCATAGAGTACACGGCAGACACCATTGACCTCATTCACGATCCTGCGGCTCACTTTCTTCAGGAAATTCCCGTCAAATGGATACCAGTCTGCGGTCATGAAGTCGGTGGTCTCAACGGCACGAAGTGCAATTACTTGTTCGTGTGTACGCTTGTCCCCCATAACTCCGACGGCTTTCACTGGTAGAAGGGCAGCAAAGGCCTGGCTGATATTGCGGTATAGACCAGCAGCCTTTATTTCGTCGATGAAGATGGAGTCGGCGTGGCGGGCAATACGAATCTGGTCGGGGGTAACCTCTCCAAGGATACGGATGGCAATTCCGGGTCCAGGGAAGGGGTGTCGCCATACTAAGTCTTCAGGAATGCCGAGGTTTGTCCCGAGACTGCGAACTTCATCCTTGAACAGTTCGCGGAGAGGCTCGATGAGCTTCAGGTGCATTCCCTTGAGCAATCCTCCGACATTGTGATGAGTTTTTATGGTGGCACTGGGACCCTTGAAAGAGATACTCTCGATAACGTCCGGGTAAAGGGTTCCTTGGAGGAGCCATTCGATTTTATCACCTTCCTTGTAGCCAGCTGATTCTTCAACAAGGGTCTTTGCAGTGTCCTGGAAGATTTCGATAAAGGTGTTGCCAATGATCTTTCTCTTCTGCTCAGGGTCAACAACACCCTTTAGACGGCCGAGAAATTTCTCACTAGCATCAATGACGGTCAAGTTGATTCCGAGGTTCTTTGTCAGGGTTTCCCGGACTATTTCAGCCTCGTTGAGTCTCATGACACCGTTGTCGACAAGGACAGCATGGAAACGGTCGCCGATAGCCTCTTTCATCAGCTTTGCAGCAACGGTAGAGTCTACTCCACCGCTCACAGCACCGATGACCTGGCCGTGTTCACCGACCATAGCACGGATCCTCGCCAGCTTCTTGTCGACGAATTTCTCCATCGTCCATTCCTGCTTAGCACCGCAGATTTTGACAGCAAAGTTATCCAGTACCTGCTTTCCGCAGGGAGTATGGGTAACCTCTGCGTGAAACTGAATGCCAAAGTACGGCTTCGTCTGGTGCGCAATGCCAGCATAGGGCGCGTTGGATGTCGTGGCGATGATTTCAAAGCCCTCGGGAAGCTGAGACAGCTTATCTCCGTGTGACATCCAGACCTCGAGCTTGTCTTCCAGACCCTGGAACAAGCGGTCGATATTGGCCTGGCCCTTTTCTCCATGCCTCTGGATGTTTAGGTAGGCGTGTCCGTACTCCTTGTTGTCACTGGCGGCAACATTTTTACCATGATGCCACGCGAGCTCCTGTAGGCCATAGCATATACCGAGAATCGGGACGCCCAAGTCAAAGACCGCCTGGTCGACGTGGGGAGCGTCCTGGTCATATACGGAGTACGGACTGCCCGAGAGAATCACTCCGGTGGGCTTCCAGGACAACTCAGCAATCTTCTGGGTGCATGGCAACAGCTCCGAATAGATATTGAGCTCACGGAGGCGTCGTGTGATCAAATGAGAGTATTGTGATCTGCATAATCCCCAGTATCAGTTCAGTAGTTCCAATGCGACTTGGAGGGGTTATGTATTCCCAGAGTGACTCACCCAAAGTCAAGGACGAGAATGGTATCAAACGCCTTATGAGGCTCATTGGCAGCTTCAACGGCAGACATTCTGGCTTTCTAGTATCTAACCTCCCCCTAGAAATATTTCGTAAACAAAAGAGAAGACTTCAATTGACGCCGTGGGCGGGAGTTTGATATCCCCCGCGAAAGAGAAGAAAAAAAAAAAGGAAGAAAAAAAATAAAAATCCGAAAAAGCGAAGAAAAAAAAAAAGATCAAGATAAGATAAGCAGTGGGGTGCTTTCCTATCGCGGTTTAGCGTCTCAGGACTTTGGGATCTTTTTTATCGTTTATTTTGTGTTATTTTTTTCTATTTTATTTATTATTTACTACTTTGTACAAACGAAACAAGAGAAAAGGACGAAGTTGACTTGAAGAAGATTGCAAGGAGCTGGGAATCTAACGGAAAACTAGTTGGTTGCGTCTGTCTAATATATTTATTGGCCACAATGGGAAAACGGAAGCAGTTGAAGGATGTTGAGATGAAGGACGGCGCGGGAGAGGACAGCAGCGACGAGGTAAGGAAATACACTCATTGGCTGCTATAGATGGGGTAGATATACTAATAGCATAGCATAGGATCTTGATATTATCAATGTTGACTTTGAATGGTTTGATCCGCAGCCCGCGGTGGACTTCCACGGACTGAAGGTGCTGTTGCGCCAGCTCTTTGACTCGGACTCACAGTTGTTTGACCTGTCTGCGCTGTCCGATCTGATTCTGTCACAGCCATTGCTGGGTTCTACAGTGAAGGTAGACGGGAATGAGACGGATCCATATGCTTTCCTTACAGTTCTCAATCTACATCAACACAAGGTAGGTAGCACTTTAGGTGAATTAGGCATGTTTAGGATGGCTCACTGAACCGGGGAATTTTATGCAGGATGTACCTGTAATCAAGACATTAACAGACTATATCCGAACCAAGTCGTCGAACCCTGAGTGCTCGGCACTAAAGCAGCTGCTCTCTCAGCCCGAAGTCCCCCAGATAGGACTCATATTAACTGAGCGCCTGATCAACGTACCCGCGCAAGTGGTCCCTCCGATGTACACCATGCTGTTGGAGGAGATAGCATGGGCCCTTGAGGAGAAGGAGCCGTACAACTTCACGCATTATCTCATAATATCAAAAACATACCAAGAAGTCGAGTCGAAGCTGGACCAGGAAGACGACCGGCCACAGAAGAAGAAGAAAAAGGCCGGCAACGAGGGCGCCGAGACGTTCTACTTCCATCCCGAAGACGAGGTGCTGCACAAGCACGCGCTATGCTACACGGGATATAACTATACCCATGAGACAGAGGGACAGTCTGACTCGAAGAGAGCGTTCCAGGAACTAGGAATCCATCCGCAGGGCCATATGATCTTGATAGAAGCATCCAAGTTTGAAGCTGCGGTGGCCAACCTGAAGGAATTCCTGAACCCGTCCTCGTGAAGGGGAGTACAATAAAGAAAGTTGAAGAATTAAAAAAAAGAAGTCTATTCAATTTTTCGTTCGTGATTAGAGGTGGTCGTAGCCCTAAAATAAATAGCCGGCCGGTAGTGCTCCATAGTATTTATTGCCTGCCGCTTCGTCTAACCGGAAAACCAGGGATTATTATATTTGTCTTGATATCTGCGAGAAAAGAAAGATGTCGAACTTATTTGTCTTCCCACTCGGTTCCTTTCAGTCGCTGCATTAGATATTCCACCTCGACGAACTTTGTCACTGGAATGACGCTATACTGTAGAAGTTGTTAGCCAGACATATTGGATGAAATGATATATTGGAGCAGTCACCTTGTACATGGAGACGACGGCCTCGAAGTCGATCTTGGACTTGCCCTCGCTCGGATTTGCCGGGTCTCTCCCGTAGGTCTTTGCCTTTAGCCGTAGCCGGTCGAGCACCATCTTCTCTACCTTGGAGTTGGTGATGGCTTCTTCAATGCCATCCCGGTCCTCGGCCTTGATCAGCTTGACGAACTTGTCCGTCTCGGCCAGGAACTTCGACTCTGCGACGAATTTGCCAAAATGGATCCTCCGCGAGAGTGCCTGCAGACAGCTGACGTCGCTTGTTGCGGAGGAGCCGTAGTTCTCCTGCGCTTCACCCCTGTCTCTGGACTTGCAGAGCGAGGGCAGGATCTCGTTGATGTAGCGTGACTTGATCACGTCGTTGACATTGACGTCGTTGTCGTGCAGGATCTTGGGGTATTGGAGAGGCTGTAGGATGGGCGTCTCGACGACGTCCGGGAAGAAAGGGTATTCATCGGGGGACTGGTAGCGGCGGACTCGGGACTGGAGACGTTCCTGCTCGCTGAGGACATAGTCCATGAGACTGAGCTCGCTGCCGGGGATCTTGACGGCGCCGGGGATGTATATCCGTCTGTTGAGCGGGAACTGGACTCTCTCGATAAGGTGGAAGGTGATGGTATCCTCCAGGCGGCTGCAATGAGTCAGTCAGGTCAGCCGCTGTCGTAAGGAGAAACCGAGACATGACTTACATGAGCTGGAAGCGGATGTTCTCCAGGTCCAGCGCCTTGGAGGCATCCGAGAGGTCGATGGAAGCGTCCATGCTACAGGCGCAGGTGCTGTTGCTGTCGGGCGTCTCAGGCGTCTCAGGCGCAAGTCGAGCTTCGAAAGCTTTATAGATCCCAGAGCTCTCGCGATCTCGGATCCGGCCCGAAGAACCTAGGGTTGGGATATGGAGGCAGAGCGACAGGGGTAGCAGGACCAGGGAGGCCAGACAGACAGAAGCTCGCATCGGACTACAGGAAGACGAAGACGACGGTATTCCGTAGCTACTGTCTTATATCTTTTGTTGGTGAGTCAAGGCTGTGTGAAGCGCGCAGAGTGGCCAGAGGAAGAAGACTCTTCTTATTTCCTTTTTGTTGGTGGCTTGCGAGTCAAGCCACTACAGGCTCTTCCTGGCCGGCTTTAATCAACGGATGCTACTGTGCTTTACGAGCTGCCGGTTTGATAGCAGAGACAGAGACTGTGCCATGGAGGTGCTGGCTGGCTATCTACAGGGTTGTAGTTATAGATTTACTATGGAGTTACTTGGTTATATAGCGAAGTAGCAGCGGAAGGACGGCCGTCTAGCGGACTTGTTCTCTTCTCTCCTTTGCCTACGGCTTCCTGCCGTCCTCTCGGTCTCTCTACCATCTTTTATATCTCTTTTATATCTCTTTTATATCTCTTTTATATCTCTTCATCGCCGTCTTCGATCGTCTCAACCTCGGCATCTCAAGAGCGTAAAATACCGTAATCTATAACCATAAATACCGTCTTGGCGCCTTTTTCCAAGCTGCAAACTTGAAAAACGAAAAACGCCATCAAAAAATACATCCCAACGTCAAGCGTTTTTCTTCTCGCTGCAAAAAAACACGCCAAACAAGAGGTCGAGCAACGCCAGCAGCCGCAGGAAGAGCTTGCAAGTCAATGGCCGGTTGAGCAGAGCCAGCGTGAGGCTACATGGCTGCTTAGCTGCGTACAGACACACACGCACACACGCACACACGCACAAGAGTGCTGGTTTACCTCCCAGTTTCGACCGCCTCTTTCACTACCTTCATCCTCCTCCTCCTCCTACCTGCTCTACCATGGCCGGCAATCCAGCGCGGAGCCGCTCTGGCTCTGGCGCCTCTCACTACGGAGCGGGCGACGACGAAGGCTCTGTGCTGGGAACAGGGCTGACTGTGAGTCTCTCTTACGCCAGGACGAGGTGTTTTGTTTGGATGGCTAACCATCAGGTACTTGGGATAAACTAGTCCCGCCAGCTGGAGGCGTTTGGCCGCAAAGTCACGACTACGGCGTCCCATCTTATGAGCACGACGACCGATCCTACTGCCAATGTCCACTACCAGGCAGCCTTGTCGGGCATCCAGCGAGAGCTGCGAAGACCCGGAGCCCAGAGGAGGATGTTTGCATTCGCGCAGACGACGCCTACGGAGCTTGTACGCTCCAAGTTTTCCACGTCGGAGATCCAGTACCGCGCTCTCTCTTCCCTCCCAGACGACCTCCTACAACATCTGCCCGAGGATACAAGTACATACTCGCTTTTCCAAGGGTTTCAGGCCTCGATCCACGATGCAGATAACGAGCACAGGAAGTCTCACCGGAGGCGAAGTTCACATGGCCAGAAGCGGTTGGAGGATGTAGATAGGAATACAGGTGCCCTGCCGCCTACAATAGGTCATTTGAAGCGGGAACGAGACTCGTTGAACCATCGGCTGGAGATGATGGGGGTGCGGAAGAACATGTGCAGTGCTGAGATACACGAGATTGACAACAAGATTATGAACCTGAACAAGATGCGCAAGATTGTGCTGGACCGTCTGGCTGGCTTGGAGATGGACGAAGCTGACTTGGAACATGAATGTAAGTCTAGAATAAAGGAAAGAAAGAACAAAAGGAGAAGAATGGCGGTAAAGCTAACTAGAGCTCGATAGTGGTACAACTAGATAACCGGCTAGAGGACATGGAGGACGCTCTGGACGAGTCTGTGGCAGCAGCCGCGGCAGCTACACCCAAGACAGGCGATATTCCCAGTTCTCCGATCGGAGACGGTGAAGGTGATTCGTCGTTCATGTCCGAGTCTATCTACGAAAAGATTCCTTCACCGAAGGCCTGGAGACACAAGACATCGAGTGCGTACCTCGTTTCCTTTGACTAGACGGATTTTTTTTTTTTTTTATTGTTCTTTTGTCGGAAGCTTACGATGTGGACATAGAAAAACGGTCGACACCGGTTCTCCACGAGCATTTCGAGCCTGGGTCTCTGATAAGGGAACTGCAGGCCCATAATGATATGATCGCCGCTCTGGACTTCGACGTCCCCTTTGGCACGATGGTCAGCGCCGCCCTGGACGACACAGTGCGAGTGTGGGACCTGAACCTGGGGCGGTGCATGGGTTTCCTGGAGGGCCACCACGCCTCGGTGCGGTGCCTGCAGGTGGAAGACAGCATCGTGGCCACCGGCTCGATGGACGCTTCCATCCGGCTGTGGGACCTGAGTCGCGCCAAGTATGAACCACGCGACCACCGGGCCGACAGGGACGAGGAAGACGACGAGGACGCATTAGGTTTCGAGGACCCGGCCGCAGCGCCGCCCACGCCTCCGCCATCGAGCATGGACGAGTGCCCGCTGTTCAGTCTGGAAGCACACGTCGACGAGGTGACGGCGTTGCACCTGCGCGGAGACACGCTGATATCCGGGTCTGCGGACAAGACGCTGCGGCAGTGGGATCTGGTCAAGGGCCGATGCGTGCAGACGCTGGATGTGCTGTGGGCAGCGGCCCAGGCGTCGTCGACGATGGCGGCGGGCGACTCAGCAGCATGGCGGCCGACGGGTCGTCTGCCGGACGCCTCGGCAGACTTTGTCGGTGCCTTGCAGTGTTTTGACGCGGCACTGGCGTGTGGAACGGCAGACGGGATGGTGCGTCTGTGGGATCTGCGCAGTGGACAGGTGCACCGGAGTCTGGTCGGCCATACTGGGCCGGTGACATGTCTGCAGTTTGACGACGTCCATCTAGTCACTGGCAGTATGGACCGGAGCATACGGGTGAGTCGAGACTTTCTTTGAGACTTTGCTTCTTTTCTCCTTTTTTTTTATTGTAGCAGTGAGACTAATCTGGATAGATATGGGATCTTCGCACGGGAACCATCCACGATGCGTATGCGTACGACCGGCCAGTCACAAGCATGATGTTTGACACTCGACGCATTGTGGCTGCGGCGGGCGAGGACGTGGTGAAGGTGTACGACAAGACGGACGGGCGACACTGGGACTGTGGCTCAGGGGTAGCATCCGAGGACGACGGCCGAGCACACAGCATCGTCGAGCGGGTGCGTATCAAGGACGGCTATCTGACCGAGGGCCGCAAGGACGGCACCATCGGCATCTGGAAGTGCTAGTCTATTTTGACTTGAGCACTTTCAAGCACTCTCGACCTCGCCGTCGTCGTTTGATATTACATCTTATTTACCCCCTTTTGTTATATTTAACTTTTATGTATCAATAACATGGTCCCTGTTAAAGCGGCAACAAGCAATGTATATAAGTGATGCCCAAAATAGAAGTCAACTCGTGCTGCTTTAAGACTGTCTTCTGTCACGAAAACCTCGCGCTAGTCCCGATTAGGTAATCACAACAACAACACAAAAAACGCCGTCGCTTTTTTGGCTGCGAAGAAAGAAAAGAAGAAGAAGAAGAAGAAGAAGAAGAAGAAGCAGTAAAGGCGAGAGTGACGAGGAGAAACTGGATCATTGACGGCCGAGTCCAGAAAGAAGCAGCTTGTTCTTTTGACGTTGTTGACATTTTTTTTGCATTGTGCGGGCCTGGCGTCTCTTTATTGTTTCTACTCTTTGATGGGAAGCGCGTCAAATCTCGTCTTTTAACTGGTTTTTGGTGACTCGATATTGAACTTGACTTGAACTGATATTGAACTGATATTGAACCGATATTGATACCCCGGCTGTCTCTGCTGTCTTTACTGTCTGTTGATGATATCCATGTCCAGTGTTGGTGTCTGATTCAAACATCTATAATACCCATTCTCGAGGACGTACTTGATAGAGCGAGTCGAGTAAGGCTGAATATATCCACGCCTACAGGAGACACTGCTATTCGTCTTCATCTTCTAAATACAGAGAGACAGAGATAGAGACTGAGTGTGTGTTCTGGTGTCCTGGTGCTGTGTTGAATAGAGCGAGATTGAGGACAATAGTCAGGGGGGCTGGGAGGACAGGCAGCGGCTGGCCTGATGAATGGCTTAGATCGCAGGCCCGAGTCGACGTTGAATACCCGCGGTCAATAGCAGAGATTTTTGTCCTCTGGGGTGTGAGTGTTGCTGTCGGTGGCTGGGGGGGATACATATAAGGGCCATCTGCTCCCTTAAGATTGAACGGCTTGAGTAGGTTTCATCTTTGCTATCCTGCTATCCTGCTATCCTGCTATCACTGTCATCACTTGTACCAATTCTACCATCTACTGTTCTACCGTTCTACCGTTCTACCATTCTACCACTCTACACTACGGCTAATTCGAGATAGAATGGCACCACCAAGACGCACTCGGCGTCTGACGCCCTCTGCTTCGGCCGGCGCCTCCAACGAGGCAGATAACCCATATCTGCCGAGCATCGAGACGCAGCAGACCTTCTCGTACGGAGGGTCAGCGACGCCCGCCCTGCCTCGCCCGCTCGGCTCTCTCCCTGCCGCCAACACGGCAGCCGACGTGGCGGCCAGCATCGAGGCCGCCATCGCCCGTCCAGCCCGTCCAGCCCGTCCAGCAGCCCGTCCCGCCGCCCGCCCAGTGACCGAGTCGGCGGGCTTCCACCAGATCGAGGACGAGGCACGAAAGAGCCCCGAGAAGCAGCGGATGACGCGGGGCCAGCAGCGGCGGGCGGAGAGCATGACACCGCCGAGGGAGCCGGTCCGACGCATGACGCCGGACATCCAACTGATGGGCTCGCTGAGAGAGGCCTCGGGGGAGCCAGAGGAGCAGCAGCAGCACGACCAGCAACATCAACATCAACAGCAGCAACAGTCCGACCCAGTGGACCTTCTGGCAGATGCAATTGACGGGTCGAGCATCAGTTGGGACACGGAGCGCCATCTGCTAGCGAACGAGCGGCCTACCTTTGGCCTGTCTGGCTGGCCTCGAGCCACTTCCACGAGACCTCGGATGTCTCCATCTCAAGCCAGCAGCACATCCATCCAACAGAATACCCAGCATCAGCAACATCCTCAGAAATACACGTACCAGCAGCTGCGTGGACAGCCTCAGAGAAGCCGCGCTACCGCCGAGAGAATCGAGCGAGGCATTGCCATCGGGCCTCCAGTCGGTCTTACCATCACTCCTACTACTAATAATAAGGATAAGGATACTCCTGAAACTCCGTCCGACCAGCATGCAGGAATCGACACTCCGCAGTCAGAGCACACTCCAGCCTCTTCCCGCCCTCCATCCGCTCTCGACCATGCTGCTGCTGCTGTTCCTACTACTCTTCCGACTCTACCGTCTGGAGCGACCTTTGGGTTGATGCATGTCGTCTGCATCCTGCTCAGTATCATGATGGCACTGAACGGCTACCTCTTGCGCGACGAGATCGCCTCTGCCGTGAGAACCATCTCTTCTAGAGAGTATAGAACTAGCAACAACTGCAACAACTGCACCGAGAGCATCAGCCAGATGATGGCCACCGTCGACCAGCGCCTGACTTCCATGACCAAAGACATATCTCTTCTCCAGCAGGAAGTCAGCAAAGTACCTTCTCTTCCTCCACCAGTTCCAAGAGTAAACAACCCCCTCGAGCCACGCCGACCCAACTTCTTCTCTCTGGGCTTCGGTGCCACTGTCGACCCTTACCTGAGCTCTCCTACCTTGTCGTCTACCACGAGCTTCCTCCACCGCCTCCGTCGCTTCGCAGGCGGCATCCGTCCCGGCCCATCCCACGTCTCCGCCCTGCAACCCTGGGACGACATTGGCGACTGCTGGTGCGCAGGCACTACTCCCACTACTCCCACTACTACTTCTACCAAGAATGCAAGAGAAAACAAGATCCAGCTCTCGGTCGAGCTTGGCCGCCCCATCGTCCCCGAAGAAGTGATTGTCGAGCACATGCCGCGCGAGGCCACCTTGGACAACGGGGCCGCCGCTCCTCGCCTGATGGAGCTCTGGGGTGAATACACTGACATTAACAACATTGACTATATTAAATCGGCTCTGGCGGCAGCGTGGCCTGGAGAAGCCGAGTCCGAACCCTCGCTGGGCCCATCGTTCGTCCGCCTTGGCCGCTGGGAGTACGACATCGAGGCTGCGCATCACATCCAGCGGTTCGCCATCGCCGCCGCGTCCGCCGTGCCTGATCTGCCAGCGACTAGCAAAGTGGCCGTCGTCGCGAGGTCCAACTGGGGCCGGCGAGAGTACACCTGCTTCTACCGCCTGCGACTCCACGGACGATATTAACCTGTACTTCTTCTTCTCATGTACTTCTTCTCATGTATTTGTACTTTTGATGGCGCACTATCTGCCGTCTAGCATGTCCATCTTAGAGCAACCAGCCAGCTAGTTAGTTAATAAGCAAGGACAAGACGGCCGTTCGTCTCAGATAGACTGCCTGTTCCTGATCTTCTCTTGTCTCTTCTTCTTCTTCTTCTCCCGAGGACGCCGTGGTTTCATCATCTCGTCTATCCTAAACATCATCTCATCTCTTTATTATCTTCATCTCATCTCATCTTCATCTCATCTCATCTACTTCCACCTCTACCCTAGTAATATCATCCTAGTCCTAGCCGACTATCCACGAACTAATGTAAGTCACTAGCAAGCTACTTAAGCTGAACTACTAAAGAGCGACACGAGGCTTTGCTCGAGTCAAGGTCTCCATCCAACGTCCCGCGACAGGGATGAAAGTAGGAGAAGAAGAAGAAGAAGCGAGATAGACGCACATCAATCATCAATCATCGAGTCTTAAGTCTTAAGTCTTTAATCAAGTCATCAAGGGAGATCCTGTCTTCTCTTATTATTATCTTCTTCTTCTCTCTCGAGTAATAATAGTAACAGTAACAGTAGTCTTCATCTCGTCTTCTCTTCATCTTCTCTTATGCTTGACTGGGTTTCAGCCACGGACGAGCGGAGGCGGGCCGGTGGAAGGGCAGGAAGAGAAGAAGAAGAAGAGAAGAAGAAGAGAAGAAGCAGAAGAAGAACAGTAGAAAAGAAGTAGAAGATGATTAAAGTAGAATAAGAGAAGAAGAAGTAGAAGAGTAGAAGTAGAAGTAACTGACTGACTGACTGACAGTAAGAGAGAAGTCGAGTTCATCTTCAAGTCTTTCTTCTTGCCTCCCCCTGAGCTTCTCTTCTTCTTCTTCTCTTTCTCTTCTTACTTTCTGCAGCCACGAAGAAGCAAAAAGGGGTCAACTCAAGCTATTCTTCTTCTCTTAATCATTTCTTCTTCTCTTTAACTACTCTTTACTCTCTTCTCTTTACTCTCTTCTTCTTCTTATTCTCTTCTTCTACTTACTCTCTTGGCGTCTCCTTTTCTCGGTTTCAAGCGAGACTTTTCGCTTTTGCTTCTGGCTCGGATTCGGATTCTGATATCACAAAGTCTTCTTCTTTGCCTCTTCTTTCTTCTTCTTCATCATCTTCTCTTCTTCTCTTCAGGCTTCTCTTCTTATGCGCTGTCTCGCTTCGTCGTCGTCGCTCCATCGGTGACGGGCCTGCATCATCACATCCACAACATCCACAACATCCACGACCAGCAACTCCTAACAACAACAACATCGCCATCACGACCAGCATCCACGACAGCAACATCCACGACAGCAACATCCAGAGGGCATGGCCCAGTCCCCGCCGGCCTCGCCCTCCCGCGCTGCCTTTAACCGTCCCGTCAGTCTCATCATGCGCCCGTCGCGGAGCAGCAGTCGCATGAGCGTCGGCAGCGTCGCCAACTCCAACAGGCACTGCGGCAGCGGCATCTCGGACGAAGATGCCAGGACCGCCGTCAAAGTTGGTATGACATACACTTATTGATTCTATCTCACTATTACACGGCATAGACTGACTTCTCTAGTCGTCCGCGTCCGGCCGCCCCTGCAGCAGTCAGACCCGGGCTTCGACCTGATCCCGCAGCGTTTCCAGCGGCCGACCGTCCATGTCACCTCGCCGACCTCGCTGGCCATCGACGCCCCCCAGGGCCGCAAGCTGTTCGTCTTTGACCGCGTCTTCGGCGAGAGCGTCGACCAGGAGGGCATCTGGGACTACCTCCACGACAGCGTCAACTCCTTCATGCAGGGCTACAACGTCTCCATCCTCGCGTACGGCCAGTCGGGCGCCGGCAAGTCTTATACCATGGGGACCTCGGGGCCCTCGGAGCAGCACGACCCAAAAGCAATGGGTGAGACTTTACTTATACTTATTTATATAGATATATACTAATTGAATAGGAATCGTGCCGAGGGCGGCGCAGATGCTGTTTGAGAAGCTCACGGGCTCGCCCACGCACAACAGGAGCTTCTCTGGATCGCCAGTCACCGGCCTGCGGACGCCCCAGAGATACTCCTCTGCTTCCTCCTTTGGCCGTGTCTCGGACAAGCCCTGGCAGATGCGAGCTACCTACGTCGAGGTAACCTCTATCTCCCTTATATCTGTGATCTTCTGCTAATTGAGTTGGGTAGATATATAATGAGCAATTGAGAGACCTGCTGCTGCCAGAGTCAACCCCCCCCGGAGAGAGAAACACAGTCACCATCAGAGAAGACACCAAGGGCCGCATCATCCTCACCGGCCTGCATCAGGTCGCCATCAACTCCGTCGACGACCTCATCAACGCCCTCAACTTCGGCTCGGCCATCCGCCAGACCGACTCCACCGCCATCAACGCCAAATCATCTCGCTCCCACGCCGTCTTCAGCATCAACCTCGTCCAGCGCAAAGACGGTTCAGCCGGCCTGCCGCTCTCTGCCCAGGAGAAACGCTTCTCCATGCCAGACTCCGCTTCTTCTTCTACTGCTTCTTCGTCTGGTGACCACGTTACCATTGATAGTAAACTCCATTTCGTCGACTTGGCCGGCAGTGAACGGCTGAAGAATACAGGAGCCTCGGGAGAGCGTGCCAAAGAAGGCATCTCCATCAACGCAGGCCTCGCCAGCCTGGGGAAAGTCATCTCCCAGCTCTCCTCTCGCCAGCAGGGGGCTCACGTCTCCTACCGTGACTCCAAACTCACCCGCCTGCTCCAGGACTCCCTTGGTGGGAATGCAATCACCTACATGATCGCCTGCGTCACGCCGCCTGAATTCCATCTCTCAGAGACCCTCAACACCGTCCAGTACGCCCAGCGTGCCCGCGCCATCCAGTCCAAGCCTCGCATCCAGCAGATTACAGACGAGAGCGACAAGCAGGCCGTCATCGAACGCCTCAAGGCTGAGGTCGCCTTCCTCCGCCAGCAGATCCGTAACGCAGACGGAGGCGAGAGGGATCGTCGCGCTCTCACGCCCCAGGAGCGGTCCGACCGCCAGAACGAGCGCGAGCGCGAACTCCAGAACCACCTGCTCGACGTCCAGGAGAGCTATACCGCCCTCAGCCAGCGCCATGCTAAGCTCATCTCAGAGCTCACCAAGTCGTCGCCGGATACTGCCAATGGAGCCGCTGATGATGGAGGAGACGCCTCCATGGAGCGTCTCAAGCGCTCTCACTCCTTCGCCGAGTCCGTAGAGCAGGTCGTCATGGAATACGAAAAGACCATCCAGTCCCTCGAGTCCTCCCTCTCCCAGACAAGAGCTTCCCTCTCGGCCACAGAGAGCAGCCTGCTCGAACGAGAGACAAAATGCGCCTACATCGAGACCGTCAACGGCCAGCTCCAGGCCCGCATGCAGAAGATGCTCGACCGAGAAGCCAACACAGAGAGCTACCTGCACGACCTCGAGTCAAAACTCGACAGCCATGCCACGGGTGAAGAGAAGAACGCTGCCATCGTCGCAGAGCTCAGAAAGGAGCTCAACCGCGCCAGAGAGAACGAAGCCAGCTGCGAAGACTACATCTCAACGCTCGAAGAACGCCTCGCCGAAGCTGACCAGGACATGGAGCTCATGCAGTCCGAGATGGACCGTCTCGAACATGTCATCGACCGCCAGCGAAGCCTCGGAAAGCTCGACAACCTCCTCTACGAACTCGACCATGTCCAGAACGGCCACCACCCGCCCAGGTCAGAGTATACCGGGATGGGCATTCACGATTCCTCCAGGAAGCTGTCCTCGGCTGGCTCTGCTGCTTCCACCATCAGGCCCAAGAAGACCACTCGCACCAGGACGCCCTCGCTCGACGTCCTCACCGAAGCTGTCGAGACCGCCATCCCAGAGTCAGACGACGATCTCCTGCTCGCAGATGGCTCGACTCCTTCCTCCATCCAGGAAGAAACTGCCCTCGACCTCGCCAGAGATGACGCCGGCCTCGCTGCCCTCGAGAGAGCCACCCCTACCAGCTCTACCTTTGCCAGAGACGCCCACGACGATGATGAAGACGACAACGACAACGACGACGACGATACAGAAGATAACGAGCCAGAGCCATACACGCCCAGTGCTGCTCAGTCTCAGTTCGTCGCTGAAAAACTTGACAGCGTCACCCAGGAGCTCTTCGACCTCCGCATCCAGCACGACCACTCCATGAACGAGTACGCCCTGCTCAACGCAAAGTACCAGGAGTCCCTGCGTGCCATGGCCGAGCTCCAGGACGCCATGGACGAGATCCGCCACAGCCAGCGCTCCCAGCACCCCGTCCAGCCCGCCGCCGTCGCTTTTTTAGACACCAAGCTCGCTCAGAATGGCGGCCGTCCAAGAGTCAACGGCAATGTCAATGGAGTCTCTTCCTATTCCAATGGTGGACAAACATCACGCTCGCTCTCCTCGGAGTTGTCCTCGGCAGAGCAGGCCAACAGCTCATCCTTCACTTCTTCCACCACTACTAACAACACAGAGGTCGAAGAAGCTGCAGACGAAGAAGATGACGCCGAAGAAAGTGACACGGTCAAGAAACTCAAGGCCGAACACCAGCAGGCCCTAGACGCAGTCAACAGCAAATTCAACGAACTCCAGATGGAGCACGAAGACAGCCTCACCCTCCTCGAGAGCCTCAAGGACGAAGTCACCCGCTACAAGAACGCCGCCTCCTCGCCTCCACACACCCCCAACGTCATCCGCCGCATCACCAGCCAGAGCATGATGACCGTCGACCGCGCACACAGGAACCTCTCCGCTCTCCGCATCCAGGCCGCCGAGGAATTCGAGGGCCGCCCCGAAACCCTCCAGAGCTTCGACCAGAAGATCGACTCGGCCCTGCGCGAACTCAACTCTCGCATGGAACGCATCCAGGCCCTCGAGGCTGAGAACAAGAACGTCAAGAAGGAGATGGAGACCAAGGCCACCATCATCTCGGGCCTGACCCGCGAACGATCCAGCTTGCAATCTGTCTCGCCCGTCGACATGACCGTTGTCTCCCAGCTGCGTGATCAGATCGTCAATGCCGAAGGACAGATGAACGAGATGAGAGAGGCCCACGAAGCCAAGGAACGTGAACTCGCAGAGGAACTAAAGTCCGTCAACGCCCTCGTTGAATCGCAAAAGGCTGAACTGGATACTCTACGCAAGGAAGTCGAGGAGTGGCAAGGGAAACACCGCCAGACTGCCGAGGAACTGGCTCTCGTCCAGAGCCGCCTCGAAGCATCGGAGAAGCAAGTCAAGGCCACCGTTGCAGAGCTCGAGGCCTCCCTGGCCAACGTCGATGCCATGCGCGGCAACAACAGCAGCAACAAGGGCGGTGTCTCTGCCGATGAAGCTGCTGCTACCGCTGATGCCCTCGAGAAACAGAGATCTCAACACCAGGACCTAGTCGACAGCCTCAAGCAGGAGATTGACGGCCACAAGGCCACTATCGGAGCGCATCTGGCCAAGATTGCTACCCTCGAGAGTGACCGTGACGGTTCTCGCGCTGCCCTGGACGATCTCGCTGGCTCAGAAGACCAATTGGCCTCGCACAAGGCCCGTGTAACCGAGTTGTCCAGGGACATCGAAGTCCACAAATCCACCGTTGAAGCCCAGCAGTCCCAGCTCGAAACCCTCCAGCTCACGCACAAACGCGAACTCCTCGAGCTCGAGTCCAAGACCAAAGCCGCCGCCGAAGCTCAGTTCGAGTCCCAGCTCGCTGAAAAGGCCGCTGCTCACGAAGCCGCTCTCGACGACCTCCGCGCCGAACTCACCAAGTCCAAGGACGAATCGACCCAGATTCTCAAGACCATCTCCTCCTTGCTCAAGACCCAGAGCCCCGTCACCCCTTTCACCCTGCAAGACCAACTGCAGGACGTCCTCTCGCAAAAGGACCAGTTCGCAGAGAAGTACTCTGCTCTCATGGACACTAACGAGTCCCTGACCCGCCAGCTAGACGAGAAGGCCGAGACTCACTCCGCGCTCGAGAAGCAAGTCGTCGACCTCAAGAACAAGGCCAACGAGCACGAGATGAAGGTCAACGATCTGGCTGTGCTGGTCGCGAACCATGAGGAAGCCATTGCTGCCAAGGAGGCGACTATCGAGGAGATCAAGGCCGAGAAGGAGAAGAGCATCCGTCTTGTCGAGGAGCTGGAAGAGCAAATCACCTCTTCGTTCGACCAGCATAATAACAGACTCTCCGTCATCCAGGCGGAGAAGAGCATGGCCCTGGAAGAGGCCAAGGCTAAGATTGCCGCGCATGACAAGGAGATTGAGACTTATCGTGCTCGTATCGAGCAGTTGGAGGTAAGCCCTACCATTTCCCCCTATTTTGAAAGTAATACTAATGTCTACAGGCACAAACACGCCCCATCTCGCCGGAGGGAGGCCACATCGACCGCGGCTCCGGCTCCATCTCAACCAACCTCCGCAAGAGCTCATCCGCAGCCTCGCTTCCCTCCCCTCCACCCGCCATCCCGCTCCCTCCACTCCCCAATATCGCCGCTGCCGCAAACCCAGCAAGCATCTCGCCGCCCTCGTCCCGACACCAGAGCAAAGAACTCGCCAACAACCAATTCGTCGAGGACCAAGAAGCTCGCATCCGCACCATCGAGAAACACCTGCACGCCGAGAAGCAGCTCACAGCAACCCTCGAAGAAGCCCTCGGCGACCTCGAGGCGCAAAGCAACAAAGTCAAATCAGACATGGAACTATGGAAGAAGAAAGCATGGCAGCTCGAGGAAGAAGTCACCACTTTGCGATCGGAGCGTAACTCCGCTCGTCTCTCCCTGCAGGCTGTCGAGGAGGAACGAAGCGCTCGACGAGAAGCTGAGGCTGCCCGCGCCCATTTGGAAGAGAAGATGAACGCCATCAGCAAGAAGAAGAAGAAGAGCACCCTCAACTGCTTCTAACTTTTCCTCTATACTAATTTCTTCTGGTCCGATTGTGCTTTGCTCGCTTTATGTCTGTATTTTATTGTGTTCACGCCTTTTGATGAGTCTGCTATGCCTGAGCCTGAGTCGGAGTCGATGATGCGGTTGATGGAATACACGGATATCCCATCAACCAAGTACCTATAACCGTGCCCCCCTTTTCCCTTATCTCCTTTTTCCCTTCTATATTTCCCTCCTCCCTCTTCCCTCTACGTTGATTGGATTGGATTGGATTGGATTGATTTTTTTCTTATTTATCTCCTTTTTTTTGCCCTTTTTCTCTTATAATCTGCTATTTTGATATCCCTTGTTCTGCTCCTGCTGTTCCGCAATTGTTTGTCAAATGTGTATAAAATGCCCTTCCCCCCTCCCCTCCTCTCCCGCTACCAGCTCTACGATTAGATGCTAAGAGCAAAGAGTCCCCCCCCTGCCCTGCCCTTTTTCTTTTCCTCCTTCGTTTCGATTTGACGGACTGGACTGATTTGGCACTTGGCCGTTGACTTAAATGACGTTTTTTTATCTACTTTTTTCCCTCCCCTTATAAAGATACAGATACAGATTCCCTCCACGCTTATGCTTACGGCCGGAATTTCCCTAATAGTTTATTTCTTTTTTTTTTTCCTCCCTTTTTTTTTCTTTTTCTTTTGCTCTTTTCTTTTAATCTTAGTAACTTATTTTTCTTTTTATCGAGCTGTTTACTGCTTATCCAAGTCATACACGGCACGGCACGGCATAACAATCCCCTACTTTATTTGTTGACGAAGAGAAGATTCAAGATTACAGAATGTCCTGGCCCCGGGGGGCTTTTTTCTTTACTTATTTCACTCTACTTACTTTTTTCCACTCTATTCTTATTGTTTATTACTATTACTATTTCCTTTTTTCTCTCTTCTAGTAATTAGTTGATCTCGTCTAGCTGTATCTATCTATTTACTTTGATGTCCTCGAATGGTCGTTATTTCTTTCTCCTTAACGGCTTTTTGATATCACGTGATGCTATGACTTCATCTGCGAAAGTTAACAAGTAAACAAAGTCGACGACGAACGATGGAAAGTCGACGATGAAAGAAACAATTGAGAATACGAGGATGAGAGACAGTCATGATGAAAGACCGGAAACGATATAACATCATCTTCGTCCATCCCGACCTCGGCATCGGCGGCGCAGAACGCCTCATCCTCGATGCCGCCCTCGCCCTCCAAGCCCGCGGCCACAAAATAACCATCTACACCTCCCACCGCGACAAGAGCCATTGCTTCGAGGAAGCTCGGGATGGAACGCTGGATGTGCGCGTACACGGCGACAAGCTGTTTCCCGCACACATCAGAGGCCGATTCCACGTTCTAATGGCGATACTGCGCCAGCTCAGCTTGATATACTACCTCTCTGAAAGCACGACCAACAACGACGACGACGAAATGCACGATATTTTCATAGTCGATCAGGTTCCGGCCTGTGTGCCTGTACTGCGAACACTACGGGACCTATCTGCGCGCCGCAAAACGAAGAAACAACGTACGCTATTCTACTGCCATTTTCCGGACCAGTTGCTTGCGCGGCGAGGGGAGGGCGGTATGGCGCTGCGGACACTGAAGATGCTTTATCGTTATCCGTTCGATTGGTTTGAGGGCTGGGCTATGAGTGCCGCTGATAGGATTGTAGTTAATTCTCGGTTCACGGGCGGAGTGGTGAGAGAGGTATTTGGAAATACAGGCGAGGATGTCCAGGTTGTTTATCCCTGTGTGGACACGGGCAGAAGCACAACGGATGTATCGGTGGCCAAGCTTGATGATGGAGGGGAGTTATGGGGTGGGTTGAAGATACTGCTGAGCATTAATCGGTTTGAAAGGAAGAAGAATATCGAGCTTGCATTGCATGCGTACCATGGCATTGCGGAGCAGGATAGAAAGGGCACAAGACTGGTTATAGCTGGTGAGTTACCTCTTTCTTAACTTAATCTGGGGTATATCATTGCTAACGGCTTATAGGCGGCTACGATAATCGAGTCTCGGAAAACGTACATTATCATAAAGAGCTGGATGCACTAGCTACTCGACTCGGCTTCCAAACAGCTACCTCCAAGACCGTCGTATCAGCCATGTCCGTCCCCGACTCGATAAACGTCCTGTTCCTCCTTTCGGTCCCATCTGCGTTTAAAGAAACCCTGCTCTCCTCCTCAAGTCTGCTGCTCTACACCCCTTCATACGAACACTTCGGCATCGTTCCCGTTGAGGCAATGTATGCCGGTCTACCTGTTCTCGCAGACAACACCGGCGGTCCCCTAGAAACCGTTGTCGAAGGGAAAACCGGCTGGCTCAGATCATCAAAGGAGATCTCGGGCTGGACAGAAGTCATCAATTATGCTCTGCATCGCATGTCGTCCACCGAGCGTCTGGATATGGCTGCCTTTGCAAAACAGCGGGTTGAGAAAGAATTCTCCCTGCACGCTATGGGCGAAAGACTCCAGCAGCAAATTGACGAGATGGTCCAGGCAGAAGACCGCGCTTTTCTCCCTCTTACGGTCATTCTTGGACTTGGCCTGGTGTTCGGCGTGGTATCTTCTCTTCTCATATGGCTGGCCATGAGTTGAGATTTTTGATTTACGACGCAGCGAATTGTAAAAACGAGCGAAGTCGACTAATAGATGCCATCCACCACTGCGCAAGGTAAGTCTGAACATAAGTCGGTGTGTTCAATGGCCTGTCATTGCGTGGACTCCTGAGTTGACCGTGGCTTATAGACCTGAGAGACACACGTCCTATCTCTGCAAAGGGATAAATCAACGCAACATAGTTCCAATTGATAGTTTGATTTGTTCATTCTAAAGACCTAGGGAGTACTCCAGAGAAACGATCCAGCTCCTGGCATAAGATCTGGTATCTCTCCGCATATCTAGGGTAGTATCCTCTAGGAAGCATGATGGAGATATATCCATGTGGCCCAGGAGGAATCAGAAATCCAGAAAAATAGGAGAAAAGTGCATGTCTGAGTGAAATGATCAACGTATCATCAGCATATAAAAATTTACAAAATATCTTGATAACTATGCCTTGCGAACTTATACATGCCAGATGGTCTCCGGGGTCCATGGGCGAGAATGCGACGAGTATATGGCAGCATTGACGAAGGACTTCGTCGCTAGCCTCGAAGGGGTTCAGCCTTAGCGAGTTCAATCTCAATGAATCGCTGTGTAATTATCGGGAGGAAAGTCTTCTTAACCATATTAACTAAGTAGATAACCAGGGGTGTGGTTATCCATCTTGCCAGCATCGAGGCCAGGATGTCTGCCTGAGATATTGCCTCCGTGTATAACCAGGATTTGGCCGGGATGAGGGATTGGGATTCCCCGCGTCCAAGAGACATCTCGGCTAAAATCTTTCATGGATGCATTGCTTGTTAGCTGGTGGAGCAGCTTGATCCCTTGCGATGATGCAGAGCTGTCCCGGGGGATGCGCAGAAAATCTTAGATACGACCAAACGCCCAACTGGCAGACGGCTTCGGCATGGGCATGAATGGGGGCAAATGTAACCTCTATCTCCGGCACACGAAGTCACGAACAGCATCCCGAGCCCAGAGTTCTGGCCCGGCGCAGTCTCTGCCGTTGACGGGGGGACACGGAGTTCGGAATACGTGTTACGGGTTACGGAGATAGCCATGGCATTGCTCATGAGCAAGAGCCAGCGACGTTGATATTTCTAGCCATCTCGCGGGATGAAAAGTTAAGGAGTCATATCTGGGGCTTTTATCATTGTTGACCTAGCCTGCTCCCTGTCGATATGGGCCCTAAGTACATGGACCCCTACCTGGCCGCTGGCGTGCTCGCACACATGATAACGCCTTGACGGGGAAGCTCGGGGTGCTGTCAATTCTTTTTTTTAGGAATTCCGATGCTGGCGCTCTCGTGCTGGCATCGACGATGGATCAGTAGTGGCAGGGGAGTTCGGAGCAGTGCTCATAACATGGGCTTACCTTACTATGGAGTCACACTCCCGCGCCCTGGCAGTTTGACGGCACAGCAGCAGCAATATCAAAGGATTTTAGCCTTTACCCCGTATCGTGTTCCCCAGTTAGCGACGAAGCTAGAAAACGCCACATCCTAGCCGGCGCTGTTCATACTTTCTTGTCGATCCCCATAAGCAGCTTCGACGGTCAGCATTCCCTACTCTCCCGCTGCTTAGACCAATATGAGCTCGCTTTTGGTGTATTCGGGATGCCAACGCTGGGCTGCCATTATTAATTAAATATACGAGGGAGGGGAAGGGCGTTGAGCTGCTAGGGATGCTCGACTTTTGATTCTGGACTGGGGGTTAGATGCCTCCAATGCCTATAAATGTGCGGATGTCCCGGCTGTGATTCTATGGCTCGAGCTTCTCAGGCAACGAACAGCCAATTCCTCTCCGTATACACCTTCACACAATGGCTGCCCTCTTTGTCTCGCTCCTGGCTCTTACCAGTCTTGTACCGGTACAGGGTGCCGCCACTGTACCTCAGACAGATTATGCAAAGCGAGCCGAGCGAGTACTGAGAAGTACCCCGCTGATAGATGGACACAATGACCTCCCTTATGCTATCAGGAAGTCTACCAATGACCAGATCTATGACGGGAAGCTCCCCTTTGAAACCTCGCTGAAGGGCCACACTGATCTACCCCGAATGCGAAAGGGCCGTATGGGTGGACAGTTCTGGAGTGTGTTTATTGCTTGTCCCTCGGACCCCAACGCTCCAATTAACACACCAAAGGTATGAAATGATGCATGTATCGCATTGAATATTGTGTCCAGTGCTAATATGGGTATCATCAATAGTTTGCGACCAGGGACACTCTAGAACAAATCGATGTTGCAAGGCGACTTGTAGACAAGTACTCCAAGGATCTCATGTTCTGCGATAACCCTGGCTGCGCAAAGAGAGCCTTTAGACAGGGTAAAATCGGCAGCTTTATTGGTATTGAGGTATAGTTACCTTCGTTTGTGTGATCCCTTACCTGGCTGCATACTTACTCCAGATGTGTATATAGGGTGGCCACCAAGTCGGCAGCTCCATTGCGGCCTTGCGCCAGGCGTTCTACGCTGGAGCTCGCTACATGACCATCACCCACAACTGCGACAATGCATGGGCAACAGCTGCTTCCACTGTCAGAGCCGGCAAGCCTGACTTGGGCATGACTGACTTTGGCCCCGCCTTGATCAAGGAGATGAACCGCCTGGGTATGCTCGTCGATCTTTCGCATGTTTCTCATCAATCCATGAGAGACATTCTGAAGATCACCAAGGCACCCGTCATCTTCTCCCACTCTTCCGCGTATGGAGTCTCAAAGCATCTGCGCAACGTCCCAGATGATGTTCTCAAGACTGTTGCCAAAAACAACGGTGTTGTCATGGTCACTTTCGTGAGAACCTTCGTGAACGTCGATGACCCAGACTCTGCGGATGTCAACACCATCGTCAAGCACATCTTCCACATCGCGGAAGTTGCCGGATGGGACCACGTCGGTCTTGGTGGCGATTACGACGGCACCACTGAGCTTCCCAAGGGACTCGAGGTAAGTACCTAACAGAAGTTGACATGCAGAATAAAAAGCAAAAGAGCGCTGACGAGTTCGAGTTTAGGACGTTTCGAAGTACCCATATCTCATCGAGAAGGTCCTTGAAGCCGGAGCCACTGAGGAACAGGCCCGCAAACTCGTTGGAGGAAACGTGCTTCGTGTCTGGACCGAAGTGGAGCAGATCGCAAAGAAGATCCAGAGATCCGGTGTTCTCCCTGTCGAGGAGGTCTGGAAGGGCAGGAATGGAACTCTTCTCTCGGAACGATCTACGTTCATTGAGGGACCAGCCCCGCTTGAGTATGGATGTGATTAAGGGGCTGTGGCTGTTGTATTTATCTTGCATGAGATATCACGCCATCTTTAGAAGACGAGGTTATGAATGATATGTATCGTTGTCCATTATTGGTATATGTGGATAGTTAGATTTCGGTCGTTGATAAATATAAATAAACAAATAAATTAAACTCGCTGTCGATTTAGACTTTTGCGGCTTATTGAGGAACCGTTTGCTGAATAATAAGATAATACCACGTGATCACGCGTTTAAAGTGCTTTTTTTAGACGCGAATTTTGTGTTTATTCAAGTTTCAGCCCGCGTTTATTGACAACGACAACGACAACGACAACGACAGCGACAGCGGCAGGGGGACAGCGGCAGTGAGGAAAGGAAGGGAAGGCTGCTGATACTTGGGATATCTCCTTTTCCTTTGTGGCCCAACCGGAAACATTTTTGGTATTTCTTGGGGTTGATACTCTGGATAGTTTGTTTTTGGCCAAGGTCGGTGGTTGCTAGGCAGAGAAGTCCGGGGTCAGAGTCAACATCACAGCGATGGATCAAGTCATCAGCTTGCTATCTTCCTCCCCGGCAGTCGTATCAAGGCCGACAAATGAGAGTTTGGAAGCTAGCTTTGAGGTACTGGACAGTCCTCTAAATGCAGCGCCTGCGAGGGCGGACGACTCGCTGTTTGATTATGGCGATTTTCTCGACAGCTCGGCAACAAAGAGAAGGAGGCTGAGCCCCGCCCTGGATAAGAAAACTCATACCACCGATCATATAACGCCTCTTAAATCCCCGGGTTTTATGTTCTCGGACGTCACGGATTTCAACAGCATAGGAAATACCCCTGATATACCACAAGCCAAGTCAAAGGCAAAAGAAACGGTCAGCAAAACATCGACATCATGGGACGTTGCCCTAGATGATCCTATTGTCTGCTCATCCTCGGCGCCTAACAACCAAACCCAAGAAGAATCTTCAAAAAAGCCAATAACTATAGTTATTGATGATGATGATGATGACGAGAATGATGACTTTCTGGGCCATGACCTAGCACTATCGGATGATATCGATGACAACAACGACGATGAAGATCTTTTCAAATTTGATGCTTCACAATCTTCAACGTTTGGTATTTCAAAGAAGACTACGCTGCTGCTTGAACAACTTAGACGAGAGGCAGAGTCCAAGGGTAGATCGAAAAAGAAGAAGAAAGTGGAAGATGATTTTGATTCTTTATCAGAAGCCGATGTATTGCCTTCAACGAAACAAAAGTCCGTAAGACGGCAGCCAAGCAGTCAAACATCGAGTAAAAATGCAGACAAGTCAGCCAAAGCACTGGAGCGAGAGGCAGCAAAGCTTCGCCGACAAGAGGAGAAAGAACGACAAAAGGAAGAAAAGCGGAAGCAGAAGGAAGAGAAAGAAAAGCAAAAGCGGATTGCAGCTGATATCGCGGAGGCAAATAAGTCAAAGGTGGACAAGGCCGTGTCAGTTGGAGAGATGATTGTTGACATCTCCTCTAACTTCCAGGACACCAGCATTGGCACTCAGACGAAGGAACATATGCGCAATCTGGGGGTGGAAATGAACTTTTCGTCCTCGCAGATACCCAACGTCGTCTCATGGAGACGGAAGGTTACCGCGCAATTCACCGATGCAGGACATTGGGAGCCATGTGCGCCGACCATAAAAGCCGAAGGTCATGTACTGTGTTTCTTCACCGGGGAAGCCTTTGCAGAGATGGCTATTGCAGCTCCGACCAGCAGCAACACGGTCAAAGCGTATTTCCAGAAAATAAGCGGAGAGTACCCGAGCTGCACACAGATATATCTCATCGAGGGCTTAGCTGCCACCATCAGGAAAGGCAAGAACTCGCGCAACCGGTCGTACCAGGCTGCTGTCTTGCAACAGATTGACAACAACCAGCCCAACTCAGGCGCTGCTGAGCAGCCACCACCACCTGCAGGAGCAGCAACAGCAGCAACAGCGTCATCCCAATCCAGGCGGAAGAAAGCAAACTCAAGCAAAAAGACGGCCAGTAAAACTCATGTGATTGATGAAGACGCCATTGAAGACGCCTTGCTTCAGCTGCAAGTCGTCCACTCATGCCTGGTGCACGAGACCGCCAACGCGACTGAAAGCGCCTCATGGATCAAGAACTTCACTGAACATATTTCGACAGTGCCCTATAGGCGGGAATTGATGAAGAGCCAGGATGCGTCGTTCTGCATGGATGTAGGACAAGTTAGGTCTGGGGATGATGCGGGGGATGCATATGTTCGAATGATGCAGGAGGTCAGCCGTATCACGGCGCCGATAGCGTATGGCGTTGCTACGCAATTTCCTACTGTTGGTAAGTTGGTGGAGGCGTTTGATCAGGGGGGTGCACTTCTCCTTGAAGATGTTAAGGTATGTTCATTATGTGTCCTTTGAACGCACCTGCCAGCCAGCCACCTTTTCAAGGACCATATTCTAACGAGCTGGAGTAGAAATGTGCGAATAAGACTGGTGCCGTGACCGATGCCCGGATTGGACCGGCTATTAGTCGACGGCTCTATACCATATTTACCAGTATGGACCCGGCGTCTTCAGACGTGTGACTGTTACCTTTTACTTTTTTTTGCTTCACCTTTCTTTTTGGTTTTGGGAGGTATCTTCGGGCATTATCGCTTTTGGACTTACTTGAGCATATTTAGATTTATGTTTGGAGAAAGGCATTTGGTTAATTTGCTTCTAGTATATGATATTGAACAAATGGGTATTCAATTGGTATATTGCATGATGAGGATGCAATGCAATGCAGCTGCTGAAACAGAAATATATGCAGTAAAAGTAAAAGTAAGGGTAACGTATAAACCGAGACCAAGACGCACATACGATCAATGTATATATCAGTTTGATTTAAACCGGAATGCTTCGTCTCTTCCACCCTCTCCAAGCAACCATCCACATGCTGGCAGCAATCAAAACGCCAATGACACTGCCCACGGCCCAGAAACCATAGCACTTCCAACCAAAGCACTGTCCGTTGTCAGAGACATTGGAACCATACTCGGCGGAGTAGATGGCTCCCGACAGACCAGCGCCGGGAGCCTGAATCATGGAAACAATAGCCCAATTTGTGCCGAAGTTTTCTACGCCCCAGACAACAGAGATGATGATGGGGACAAGGGAGAAACAGGCGCCGTAGCCGAAGCCAATGAAGGTGGTTGTTAGGTGTAGGAAAGAAGGAAAAGAGAGTGGAATGGGAGAGGAGAGAATCAAGTAGCCTAGCGAGACCAGGAGGGCGCAAGGGATGAGGAAGAAGAGACGGGAGAATGTCCGGCGGTTGAAAGATGTTGATGCTGGTCTGGGAGCGAAGTAGTCTGACAAGGAGCCCGTGATGAGACGGGCGAGAGTAGAGGTTAGTGCCATTAGAGCTACGTGGGTTGATGGCTCTCCTGCGGGTAAGGGAGTGCCAGGTTTGTCCTGGGCTGAAGGGGGTGACAGGGTGCTGGTAAGAGTGCCGACCTATAGCCTGAAGTTAGTATATAGATACAGAGAAAGGTTGAAGGGAAAGAAAAGAAAAGAAAAGGGCTGAGACTGACGTTGTTCATGTATGCCTCTCCCGGGCCGGAGATGAGGATGAAGCCGATGGAGAGCAGCCACATGGTTCTGTCGTGGAGGAAGAGCTTGGTCTCCTGGTTAAGCAGCCATGTCTTCTTCAGCTTGTCGTCTGGATGGGTATTATCTTGAGCGTCATTGCTGGTATCATCGTGGGCATGGCCAGCACGGAAGGTCCCGTAGTGCCCGTCAGTATCAACCAGCAGGCCACTCCGCTCGAGCTCCTCGACACCGTCCTCGATAAGCTTCTCCTCGTCAACCACGTTCAGTGCGAATCCACCAAGAACTCCGACGGTAAAGGTGACGATGGCGAGGAAGACGAAGAAGCGGAAGACATCTACGTCTCCGTGGATAAGGTCTACTCCCGACCCGTCACTATGAGCGGTGGAATCTGCACCGCGGTAGACGAAGAACTTGACCAGGAAGCTGTACCAGATGCCGCTGAGCCCGTACGCAGCTATGGGGGCAGCCAGCATGATGCCCTTGTGCTTGCTGGAGGCGTAGTTTTTGGCACTTGTGGTGACGGCGGAGAAGTACATGCAAGCTGTGGCCGCGCCGATGATGGCATAGGCGATGACCATGACGCCGAACGGCCAACCATGTGGCCTCGCTGGCCCGCCGTCACCTTCAGGCAGGCCGACCAGGAGGCTGGCGGGGGGTCCCGAGCGGTAGGTAAAGGCTGCGAGCAGGTATCCAGCGCCGAAGAGGACGGCGGAGATGAAGGAGACGAGCGAGGGCCGGACTCTGTCGCAGAGGAAGCCGAACAACGGGGCGCTCAGGTAGGTGAGCATCTCCGCCGTAACGGCGATGACGTTGACCCGGAACTGGGTGTAGTGCAGACGGGTGAGCAGCAGCGGGCCATAGAGGGAGAATGCAGCAATTCCTCCAGCGGATAGTCTGTGGTACGTAGAGGCAGATGTAATATATTAGCCGGGTGATGCTGGATGCTGTCAAACGAGGGTTTTGTATGCTTGACCTACGCGTTGAGGACGCTGGAGACAAAGGCGACCAGGCGGACAACCTCCTTGCGAGCGTTCTCTCTGTCTCTCTCTGTGTCCCTCGTCTGCGTCCTGACGAGCGGCATGTCTGGTCCGCCGGCCATGCTGCCGTCGTCACTCTCGCTCTCGCTGTCACTGGCGCTGCGGCTGTCTGCAGGGTCGGGCCGCCTGTCCGCCATCTTGCTGTCGTCCATCGTCATGTTTTCTGCTGCAGCGTCTCTTCGCCTGTCCATGCCATCCGGTATAAATAGGTCGTCTTTCAAGTCATGGTGACCTGGTCATGCTGACAGGTGGAGGGTGGAGGGTGGAGGTGGTCGTGGGTGGTTGTTGGTCTGGATGTGAATGCAGATGACGTCGGCTATTGAAGTCATCCCCGTATAAGCTAGTTTTTGAGAGCTTCTCAGCCAGCCATCCAGTTACGGCTGCAACACCCACCACACGCACGCACACGACTTTGACAGCAAGCACTACAAGAGAACTACTGACTAGCTGGGCTGGCTACGCTGCTACTAGTAACTTCATCGACAGGAGCATCAGGCAAGCCACTTAGCCAGGGGTTCGTCCATCCTCAAGCCTCACTCTGCAGGCTGGCCGGACTGGCCCTCGACTTGCCTCTGCCTCTGTCTCTGTCTCTGCCTCTGCCTCTAGTACCTCTCTCTGCCTCTAGTACCTCTCTCTATCTCTCTCTATCTCTCTCTACCTTGGCTGCAGGTATCTCATGTATAGCTGTCCGACTATAGACCAGATAAAGAGGCCGACGGGACAGGCCAGGACAGCACGATCTGGAGTCTGCATGCGAGACACCGTCGATAGGCGCCTGCAGCAGAGCTACCAGCCCAGCCTTGGGGGGGTCCGGCGTCCAGAGGTAGCGCCTTGTATATCGCTCATGATGTCATGGTCTCTCTTGTCTTTTGTCTGCAGTCCTCATCTTATCTTCATCGTCTTCGTCTTCGTCTACTGCCTCGTCGTAGAGTCCTATATCAGGAGTAGCTTCAGTAGCATCACCATCCCATCAGTCCTCTGTAGCATCACCATCCGTATCAGTATCAGCATAAGCATCTCCTTCGGTCCAGCGTCTGCCCGTTCTCAGCCCTCTGGGTAGCGCATCTTCGTCCCTCTGGAGCTGGCCAGGCACGTTCCGGGATGATTGGCGCGGTCAGGAAGAGCCCGTTGGGCCATGCTGGGCCATGCAGCGGTACTTCTCTCGCCCACCAGAACTGTATGGCAGCAAGAAGTCACTCGCCATCGCCTCGCATCGACCCTTTTCCCGTCGTCTCGTCTCGTCTCGTCTCGTCTCCTCCAGCGGCCGTCGTCAGGATCGACCAGACTCGAAACACGTTGCGCAGGAAGCTCTCGTCTTTTGTCTTCTCGCCGTCGTCGTCGTCGTCTTCTTCGTCTTTATCAGCTTCTCTTCTCCATCTTCATCTTCTTCTTCGTCTTCACCTCCTCTTCGTCTGCCTGCTTATCCGCTGCTGCTCCCTCCTTGCTCCCTGTTTCTCCTTCTCCTTAATCCCTCCTCGCCCTGTCACAGCCAGCAGCAGCCAAACGTGACTTTCTTGGGGCTTTCCTGCTCTCAACTCTGCTTCTTCCTCTTCCTCTTCTCCTTCTCAGCTTCTTCTTCTCGTGGCGGTGTCTCTCTTGTCTTCCTCTCCCTGTCCTCGCCAGCCAAAAAGAAAGTACTTAACCTCCCCTTCGACCTCCACTTCTTCCATCCTTCTTCTCCTTCTTCTACCTCTTATATCTTCCTTCTATCCTCCTTCTATCCTCCTCGACTCCCACCAGCATGGCCGGCTTCGGCCTTCCTCGCCCGCTTCTTCACCTCGCTTGATCTTCTTCTTCTTCTTCTTCTTCTTCTTCTTTTTTTTTTTGGTTGCTTCTTCACCTGCTTAGTCACCCTTTCACGTGACGTCCCTTTTTGGGCTTCTTTTTTTTCTTTTCTTTTCTTTTCTTTCGAAGCAGCAAAAAAAAGAATAAGAAATAAAAAAAAGCGACGACGAGGAAGCAAAAAAGAAAGAAGAAAAGAAAAAGCTTGAAAGACGAGAAGACGAAGCAGAAGACGCAGAAGCAGCAGACAGATCACTCTCTCTCTCTCCGCCGGCCCCAGAGTGAACAACAGGCGAACGCAAAAAACAAAGCAAGGCCAAAAAAAGGTTGCTCTCGTATTCCACTCCAGAAAAGCCCGCCGGCATCGCCATCACCAACAACATCGTCACCACCACCAACATCACCACCATATAAACCACCCCCAAAGGCCATTGAATAGACCGCTGGGAAAGACGCTCTAGAGAATACGCAGCTGGTCGCCAATGTCCTCCCCATGTCAGCCTCCGCTTTTGCTTCCGACACCCGCGCCACGGAGCCCAGCAGCGCGTCTGCAGCAGACCTTCTAGCATCATCGTCATCGCCAGCAGCAGCGACAGCAACATCCACTTCAGCACCGCCAGCGACCTCGTCTGCTCCTGTGACGGCGCCCGAACCAGCTATCGATTCCCGTCTCTCGCCCTTCTCCGCTCCCTCAAAGTCGGTGCCTCCCTCGCCGCCCCAGACTCCCCTGATAAAGCCGTCCGCAGTGCCTCCGCTGCCAGACAACCACTCACACCCGTCTCTCAAGCGCACCAACACCTGTCCCGGCCTGACGCCCACCTCTTCGTCCTCCTCGGTCTCTACCTTTGCGGCCAAGCCGTCCTCGGTGGCCCAGCAGCAGTACGGCTCCCAGTCTCCCCAGCTGACGGAGCGGGACTCCATCTTTGCTACTCACTATCTTCCCTCGGAGCCAGACAACGAGCAGGAGGACCAGGAACGGGACCAGGACGGGGCTGACGAGCAGCAGCAGCAGCAGCAGCAGCGGGAGGAGGAGGACAGCCAGGGCACATACGACTTCCGTCCCCGCCAGCTGAACACCAGATATGTCAGTTCGCTCTCCTCGTCTCTCGGTTCGGCACGATGGCAGCCAGCTCCCTCGCCAGATCCAATGCCAACTCTAGATGACCGCATGACCCACCAACATCACCAACCACACCAGCAGCAACAGCATCAGCAACAGCATCAGCACCAGCAGTTTGCATTGCCCATCCGCTCTCGTACCGTAACCGACTTCTCCTCCCTCTCACACCACAATAACACCGGTGTAAACAACAATTCCGGCATCCCGCTCACCTTTGACCGTCTCTCTCCACGCCCGTCGCCCGTCTTCCGCCCCCAGCCCGGCCCAGACAGAGGCCGAGGCCACCACGCCCAGGGACAGAGCCAGGGACAGGGACAAGATCAGGATCAGGAAGAATCCTCCTCTGGAACTGACACAATGGCCCTCCTCGCTTCCCGGGACCTAAGCTCCCATCTCCATAATCACCACCACCACCATCATCATCACCCTTATCATATTCACCGTCATCCCCATCATAATCAGCATCACAACAACATCAACAACAATAACAACCACCACCTCATGCGTGGACGCACTTCTAGAGTCGAAAAGTCTATCGAAGCTAGCTTGGCCAACGTCGATCCTAGTGCCAATGTTCGCTCCCGCAAGTCAAGCCACTACCTTGGGCTCTTCAAGGAAAACACCGGCGAGCCAGAACGCAGGAAGAGCATTGCTCCAGATCTCGCTTCTCTCGACGAGCTCTCGGGTGTCGGTGTGGGTGCAGGCGCCGCCCGGCCGGATATCGCTTCAGACGAATCGCCAGCCGTCGTCCCCAAGGAGCTTCTAGACGAGATCCGGAGCCACCAGCAGCAGCAGCAGCTTCGCCGCCAGGATGGTGCATCCCCCGCCAACGGAGCTCAGCCAGGGCTACCAAGGTCCATTCCATCTCGTGACACCCGAATGCTCTATCCCGGTCACGCGCTCGAGGGCTTCTCTCCAGATTCAGACTTTGCTGCCGCCAGACCTGGCCTGGCCGAATCGGTGTTTGAGGACGATGACGAGGACAAAGAACGTATCTCCTCTGCCCTCTACTTCCCGCACCAGCGCCCTCTCGAAGCTGCAGACAAGGATGCCGGTAACAAACTGCAGCCGGAACAGCCACTCTCCTCTTCCCCGGCCAACCTAAAGCCCTCCCTCAGTGAGACAAACCTGGTCGATATCTCCCTCTTCTCAAAGACTGAAAAGAGCCATTTCACCGGTGACCTGCGCAAAACCATCCCCGAGCCTATAGAGCCGCCCGTCTCTTCCTCTGACCCTCACGCCGTCTCCGTACCTTCCGGCGCGGCTGCTGTCGTGGTCGAACCAGCCACCGACATCTCTGAGTCCGACTACCTCTCTGCCTCGGAAAGCTACACCTCCACCACTCACGACGAACCAGAGGACGACGATGACCTATCTTCCCACGATGAGACGGCTGGAACCACTCCTCGGGGCACCCCCAGGCCATCATCTTCTCGCCCCCAGATCAAGCATCCTCAGTCTCAGCACATACGCTCGCCCACTACTCCCCTCGGTGCCGTCGAGCTGAAGCCCTACCGCCACCAGGTCGGCGGCCACACCACCGTCTTCCGCTTCTCCCGGCGTGCAGTATGCAAACAGCTAAACAACAGAGAAAACCAGTTCTATGAACGTATCGAGAAGAGACACCCGGAAATGCTCGTCTTTCTCGCCAGGTATATCGGTGTTCTCAACGTGACTTTCTCCAAGGGATCGAAAAAGCCCAGCAAGAAGGATAACAACAACAATAACAACAACAACAAGGATAACAAGGATGACAATGCTGCGGTCACATCAGAGCCTGCAGCAGCCAAGTCTACAACAGCCGTTGATGCCCAAACCTCTGCTGTCACCTCTACCACGTCTTCCCCGCCAAAGCGCACTGAGTCAGGCAAGACTAATAATGGCCAACGCATCTTCAGCCAGTCCCAAGTCACCGGGGTAATACCCAAGGTCATCCTGGAGAACAACCGCCACATCATCCCCTTTGACCTCTTCATGACCCCTCATTCGACCAAGTCCACCAGTGGCAGCGGACATGCCACACCCACCCAGTCTCACTGTGGCTCGCTCGAGGATGTCTCTGCCAATCTCACCTGCTCACCCAAGTCGACACCTGAACTCAATGGCGAGTCCGACAAGCCCGCAGCATCCATGACCTGGGGTGCCACCACCGTCAACACAAAGCTCCAGGAACAGGTTCTGCGAGAGGTCTTTACTCCTCCCACCATACACTCGCACCATCAACGCCGCCACCGTGGTCCAAGAAACATTCCCAAGCTACGATCCGGTGCTTCTTCCCTACGTAAGGATGGGAAACTCTTACCCTTGCATAGGGGACGCAGCGAACTCTCCGTCTCCGCAGCTGGTAATCCCGCGCTTTCATCTTCTGCTACTGCTTCAATGCAGGAGGATACAGCCACCCGAGTGTCTGGCCAGCGTCGTCGACGGAGACACTCTGGTTCTGGCCTCGAGAGGAAACGCAGCATGAGCACCGGTCCCGGCGATCTCATGTTCTACGAGGACGAAGGATACGGTGGAGACAAGGAGGATGAGATTTTTAAGATGGAAGATGATGTACGTCTGCCTATCAAATCTGATAGCACCCCGGCCAGCGGACGCGAGCAGGTTACCCTTCCTGTCTCCCTAGGTACATCAACCGGTGAACCCGTACGTCTACCCACCAACCCCAAGGAAGCTCAAACAACTGCCACCAGCGAGGATCGTGTGCAATTCTTCCTGCTCCTCGAGGACCTCACTGCCGGAATGAACAAGCCTTGTGTTCTGGATCTGAAAATGGGCACCCGTCAATACGGTATCGACGCCGATGAGAAGAAAAAGAAGTCTCAACGCCGCAAGTGCCAGAGCACTACCTCCCAGCAACTCGGCGTTCGGCTTTGTGGCATGCAGGTCTGGAACGTCAGCAAGCGCGAGTACCTCTTTGAAGACAAGTACTTTGGCCGCGACCTCTCATCTGGCCGCGAATTCCAAGATGCCCTCACTCGCTTCCTCTACGACGGAGCAGACTATAGTTCGGTCATCGGCAAAATACCCATCATTCTTGACAAGCTCTCCCAGCTCGAAAGCATGATTGTCCGCCTCCCCGGCTACCGCTTCTATGCCTCTTCCCTGCTCATCCTTTACGACGGGGACCGTGACCGCTCCTCCAACTCCCCCTCATCTCCCTCCAAGGACTCAAAATCCCACCGCACCATCTTCGAAACACACTCGGACTCTTCCCTTCCCAACCCCTCAAATCTCACGCTGAAAATCGTCGACTTTGCAAACTGCGTCACTGGCGAAGACGGCATCCCACCTTCATCCCGCTGCCCACCGCACAACCCCTCAGATATCGATAGAGGGTACCTCCGCGGCCTACGCACGCTACGCATGTACTTCCAGCGCATCCTACGCGAAGTCAGTGCTAGTGTTGGTGAAAACTATGTCGAGCGCGGAGAAGGCGAGGCACTCTCCGCGGCACCCTCGAGCGTTGTTGGAGCCGGCCGGGAAAGAGGAGAAGCATGGGCATGGGACGAAGCCCTGGGTGAGCTAGAGGAGGGGGAGATCAGTGTATAAAAAAAAACTGATATACACCGCATACACTATATTTTCTTATCCAACACCACACTGCAAGATACCCTTACTTACCCTTATTTACCCCCCCCCCCCCCCCCCCCCCCCCCCCCCCAATCCCCGCTCTAGTTTTCCTTTTCTTTTTCCTTTAGTCTTGTGCCTGTGCTTTTGTTTCCTTCTTCCTGCTTTCGTTTATTTCTTCCATCGGTATCGGCATGGTCCACGGCACGGAAACAGGCGCCGGCGCAATCGGGAGCGAGGGAACTGAATTGACCAACGACCCAACCAATTAAAGACGGATACGGCGTTATTTTACCTTCTTCACTTTGCATGTGTTTGTTATTCTTATTCCCCTTCCAGCTAGTTAAGCAATTATTTTACTCTTACTTTTTATATTTATTTTTTATCTACTTTTTTTTCTTTCTTTTCCCTTTCACATCCCGTTCTCATACTTTAAAATTCCTCCACCTTTCTCCTCCTTTTTTTCTTTTTCTTCAAGGCTTCGGGATATCTTGTTACGGGATGGATGGTCGGCCGCCAGTGGCTGCCATCGTTAGGCGAAACGGTGAGGCCAGGGATGGCCACGGATAACAAAAAAGAAAGGAAGAGGGAAAAAAAAAGAAACAAAAAAGAGGATACATCCTGCATTACTTACTTACACTCATACACCCATCCACGTTGTTCGGCTTGTTCGTTTCGTTTGCTTGTCTTGTCCTGTCTTTGTTTATCCTGCGTTCTGACGAGGATGTTTTGTCACTTTTATATCGTTGCTTCTTCTCGGTTGCTTCCAAGATTGATTCCTCACCTTACTTATTACTTACTTTATGGACGGGAGATGGAGTTTCCGGTGTCCCTTCGGGGTCGTCTCTGCCTTGTCTTATCTATTTACTTGCTCGTTGCTTGTCTCTCTGTTTGCTTGCTTGCTTGTTTGTTCGGCGCTCGTTTTCCGGCTTCCTAATCTATGACTTTTATTCAATTATCTATTGATTAACTCGGGACTCACGACTTTTCTTCTTCTCATTCTCTTTCTCTCCTCTTATTCTTTTCTCCTACTGTATTTGACGTATCGGCTATCTATCTCCTTTACTGGGTTTCCTTCTTCCTCTCTCTCTCACTGGGATGAATGATTTACGACAATGGGGTCGGATTGGTAGGCAAAAAAAGGTCGGCTATCAAAATATTCCTTTATTTACTACTACATCGTATATCTTAGAAAAAGGTCACACTTCACATCGTCGTAGCCTTACTCGGTTTACTTTACTTTGCTTTTGCGTAAGACAATTAGGGAAGTCGAAAGGTAATATTGATAAAACTGATCGGTTCAAAATTACTCCTTGCTTGCCTAACAGTTCCCTAATGTATGCGTATGTATGCACCCGTACCCATTTCATTAAGCCAGCTATCCAAACGGAATATCCTCGCTTGCACTCGAGGGAGGAAGAAAGAAGAACAAGAAGCAGAACAAAAAAGGCCAGAAATAATATAGTAAAACAAAATGTTGAAATCGAATAGAAGAAGAAAAAAAGAGCAAAGCAAAGCAACGCCGCGCCATGTCGATGTCAACATCCCTCGCCTGTGCCAAAGGCATCCCGAAGAAATGAAATAAAATAAAGGGAAAAAAAAAAAGGAAAAAGGAAAAGAACACCCCTTATACTCTCCCGTTGCCTTTCTCCCTTGCCTTTTCCTTCTTCCTCAATACTCCCAGCTGTTCCAGTCGATTCCATACCCAGTCCTTTTTCACCCTCACTGCGCCTTCGTGGGCATGGACATGTGTATCTCCAGGACCGACATGTCCGCCGCCGTCATCATCATTAATTTCGTTGTCATCTGGCGAACTGCACTGCGGCAGACCGTCGAGATACGTTAGTCGTCCTGACGTAGCATTCTGGATCATCAGTTCTATCACTCGTCGCCGGAGCCGGGTAGGCTCGTCGAGGTGTGCCTGGTACTTCGCATCTGCGAATGGATCCGCGAACGGGACAGTGTACGGGTCATCTACCTCCTTTTCATTGTTTTCCGCTTCGTTTTGTTCCTCGTGAGCGTCCAGGGGAGGGTAATCAATGTAGTTGTTAGAGTGGTATGAAGGGTGTCGGGCAATGTCCTTTCCTCCTCCGATGTATGGAAGAGACCGGTTAAAGACGTCATCATCGTCCGTTTTGTGTTTGATAAGGTCCCGCTGGGTATTATTCCCTGGGTATCCTTGCTGTGGCTTCCCACTTCCTGATACTGGTGGTGGGTAGAATCCAACGGTTATCGGGTTTCCTCGCAGGTCGACTCTGGTCAAGGAACCGTGGGCTCCACCAATTTCAGCCAGGACCTTGCACATCCGTCGCAGTCGTGCGATGCGGTTGCCTACCAAGGTCAACCGGTTCAGTCGTTTTATGCCGCGTAAACCATTGATATCCGGTAAGGCGTTAAAATTCAGATTAAGTGTCTTTAGGTTAGAAAACGTTTCCCCAAATTGCTCAGGCAAAGCCTCAAGCGTGCACGAGGCCAGGTCCAAAAGTTGCAGGCTTAGAATGGGAGTATCTGGCCTGAGTGTGTCTGCCGAAAGGAAGTTCGATGAAAGGTATAATTTGCGGATTGAAGACACCTTACCCAGATTGAGATTTACTGGTATAGGTTCAGCATATCTAGTAGAGCCGCTGGGGTCATTGGACGGTATACTTTGCTCTCGCATAGAGAGAGTGTCGAGGAATCGACAATCCTCAAGCTTCTCTATCGTGCTGAGATGATTGCAGTCGACATATAGTACACGCAATGCAGGGAAAACCGACAAATCAAGCTGGCCGAGACAGTTCCCAGACAGCTTGAGGATGTCTAGACGCCGAAGAGGTCGACGTACTGCGAACTCTTGCATCTGGTTTTTTCGAAGATCAATAGTCTCGATCCCATGTAGGGCATCAAGATTCTGTATGGTATGAATGTCATTACCACTCAGGTCCAGTTTACTCAGTCGGATGCTATCTAATGTTAGTCATATGTTCTAATATTTCCATCATGAATGAGCGTGCTTACAGATCAGCATGCTTAAAGTCCACAGAGGTCAGTTGATTATTTGAGACTTTAAGCGTTAACAGGCCATCTAGCCCAAAGATGCCCTTAATGCAGGTGAGTTTATTATTGCTCGCATTCAGACTCCGCAGGTGATATAAATTAGAGAGACCATCAAGATTGTCCAAGTCGTTACCGGATATATCGAGATACTGAAGGTTCGACAGATGGCTCCATGAAGTCAGGCTAGAAAGGCAGTTATATGGCGAGTCAAGGCTTCGGACTGTTGCTGGGATGCCGTTTAGATGAGCAAGCTTGTTCTCCCCTACATCCAACTCCTGGAGCTGAGGACAGTACTTGTCAAGCTGATGGAGAGTTAAAAGCCTCTTCCCCCTAAGAACCAGCCGACGCATCTGTTCCCAGTATGCCTCATATGGCTCTGCGTCTGTAATGTGTTGCACAATATCCTCAGCGGCCAGTGCTAGCTTCCCATGTAGTTGTCGCAGTGCGTGTGGGTTAGCTCGTTTGGCAATATAACTGCGCTCGCCTCTCATGGACTCATCAACCTGATTGACAGTGAACTCTGACAGAGGGCTCATGTGGAAACTGTAGTTGCTCGAACCCAGGTTGGGTGGAGCAATCATAACTGACCGATCAACATCTGCTACCGATGGTATAACAGAGAGATCATTGTTCTGCTCTTCACCCTGATCATCAATTGACTCTTCTGTGCCTTCCTGTATGCACGATAGTTCAAAACAATCCTGTTCCGGTAATGGAATATCATGCGGTGGGACAGTTCCCAGTGGACTTTGAGGTGCGGCATCTGATATCCACTCGCGAGCTTCTTGGGTATGCTCGGAACATAATTCATCTTCGTCCTGGTATGCAACTCCAGAAACCAGTGGAGAGGAAAAAGTGATTGTGCCAGATCGTGTGCGGGTGTTTGGTTCATGCAACGGCGCACTGTAGACGTCTGGTTGTTGTTCGGCTTGCTCCTCTTGTTCCAGAACCTGAGGCTTTTCGAGGCTTATTTTATGGTTTTGGAACTCTTCTGATCCCCAGGAAGTAGCTCTGGTGCCTGGTTTGGGAACACTGACCGTAAATCGAGTGTATTTAGACTGTACAGAGCTTGACTCAGACATCGGATTCTGGGCACTCTCTCGAGTCTGTGGGCGAGGATTGTGCTCAGCTTGAAAAGGGGCCTTCTTCTCGGGCTCTGGTGGGACAGTCTCCTCAGGCAGTGGCAGTGCAGGCCCAGAACCGAATGCAGTCCCCGCTGGCATTAGACCGCGAGGGAGAGCAAGTTCTTTCAGCTCATCGACACTAAGATCAGATATATCCTTGAAAGGGTCATCTTCACTGACAGTTTGGGAACGGTTATGAGCATCTGGATCAGACCTGGCGGTGTTCTTTACCCAACATTGCGTATTTCGATCAAATATCATTTTTCCAATATTTTCTGGAATCAAATGGGAAACTCGGTCCGAAGATATGACCCCCTTTGCACCAGAGCTATTGGCAGAACCCTGCGAAAAGCCGGTCGGGAGGCTTGTTGCTGACTTTTGGCTCTTGACGGATTCCTCTGACCGAAGTACCAGCTCCCCCTGCTGCCCATCATGACGGACGTTGGACCTTATCCGGATATTCTCAGGGCTGCTTTCCACAGTATCATCAAAGTATCCAGCATCTCGAAGGGGTGACTGATTTGGATGCAGCAGACCATTTTGTTGTCTGAATTTCAACGTTCCAACGGAAGCACCCATTCCAACATGGAACTCGTCTTTCTCTTCGAACTTCTTCAAGTGGCTGATAATTCTTGGGTTTGGAGGAGGTACTTCTCTCTGTTTTCTTAGATCAACACCGTCACGACTGGGGGGCCGTGAGAACTGTTCTTCGCTGGAGTCGTCACTATATAGAGCGGAATCATCCTCGTAGATGGTTTGATAACCCTCATTTCGCCGGGTAGAGCCGCTTATTGGCCCTCCCTGGGCCCTGATATGGTCCATAACTTTTGATGCTTCATTATAATATTCCTGGGTGGTAATCGAGCCTTTCCTGGGGTGTTCAATATGGAAAACAAAGCTAGCACCGGGACATGCCGCTGTTTCCTGCTTGTCAGGGCCAGCAAACAGGGACTGGCCGTTCGCTGTGATAGGTCGGAAACTAGTTGGCGTCGGGGCAGCTGGCCTTGAGTAGGACGGAAGACGTTGTTGACTTCCATCCATACCTTCGGCGAGGGAATGGTTAGAGAAGGGCCCCGTAGAATCAAGTATTGACTCGTCCCAAACCTGATCTTGGCCTGGAAGAACTTGCAGTGTCCTCCTTCTTTTTGAGACTGTGATTTTCGACGACCGTTTCAGGCTCCTTTTAGCCTCTGTTTTGGACAGGGGTGGTAGCTGTTTCTCGTATGCTTGGTGCGGACTGCTGTTTTCTTTATCCTGTGGTGAGCTAGGCACTTGAAGTAAATTTCGCGGTTGTTTATTATTATCCATTCCCAGGTGTGTAGTATGGTTCGATCTGGAAATATTGGTTCTGGAGGGCAGCTTAGGCAGTCCATCTGGGCTCATATCCTCGCGTTCCGCGTCGAGATGACTAGCATCGTCAGCACCTGAGGCGTTAGCAGCCTCGAACTGGCTCATCCTGCGTAGAAGCTTGTTGCTCGTGTAGGTGTCATGGTTTCCAAACAGCTTCAGAGGGCTTCCTGATGACGAGGGTCTCGGTTTTGAGCTATCCTCCGCTGGCTGTTCTGGGGGAGAGTGAAGGCGTATTGATGGCGGTGTTTGCGGTGTCTGTGGTACAGGAGGTATCGGGCCTCCCTCCTCTAGTATCGAGCTTTGAGGATGCGGTGGGAGTGACGCCGCGCTAACTGTCCGTATGCGGATGGAGTCGCTGTCCGAATAGGCTGCTTGACGAGAAGTGTCCAATACGTCGCCCGGTGACGTGCAGTCCTGTGTACCCATAGATAAGCCCTCTGGTAGTGATATAGATGTAAGGTTCTCGGAGTCGGCATCGAGGCTATCGTCCTGGAGGCGGCTGTCACTGCAAGTAGCCATGTTCTCCAATCGCGTTGGACTCCGGCTCGACTGGTTGCGTTTCGGCAGTGAGATGTAGCTGTCCTCGTTATCCCGTATGACACTAGCGCTGGCATGGCTGCTGGAGCTGAGTCTCGAGTTGAATTCGATGCTCAGGGAGGAGAGGTGTTCTCGCAGGGGCTCGATGCCCTCGGCCTGGTCCTTGTGCGGCGTGTAGGGCCTGCCATCACCTCCAATCATGACCTCTGACATATGTTCCATCCACGATGTGTCGTTTCCTCCATGGGAATCGCGAAAAGGCCCTCCGCGGCTCCTCTGGCTCCTCTGGCTTCGCTGGCTCCGTTGACTCCGTTGACTCCGTTGACTCCATAGGCTCCGTTGGCTCCGTTGGCTCCGTTGACTCCTCTGCGTGCCATTTATTCTCTGGCTGTGGAACGGTTCGCGGGCAGATGATACGCCGTCCTGGCGAGCGGCCGCATCAGCAGCCACAGGGACCGAGAGATGGGACTGAAACAGCGACTCTGAGAACGATGGCGGCCTGAAGACGGTCTCCAGCCCCATTGGGCCGAAAAGGTCGCCCGCCTCGCCCAGCGCGCGCTCGCCTCTGATGACTCTCCTCTTCCACTCTGGAGTGGTGTTGCCGCCTCCCTCACGCCGTGATTTGATCTGCATCGTCCCATCGCCATCGCCATCGCCATTGCCCATACTGTTCACCGTGGAGGTCTGTCCCGAGTAGTGGTAGCTGTGGGGTTGGTTGCTGGCGCTGGAGCTGTCGCGATAAGGCCGTGGAGAGGGAGTGGGCGAAGTGTCAGCGTCGACCTCGTCGCAATCCGCCGGAAGGACAGGTGAATTGGTCGCAGAGACAACCTGCTGCGAGTCCCAGTCCTCGTCGAGGCCATCTAGCCACGGTTCCGCCATGTTTGGTTGCTCGGCTGGCTGGCTGGCTGGCTGGCTGTGCGGTGGTAATCGACTCGCTAGACTTGGAGATGTTCGGGCGACGCGCTTCTTCCCCCTGAGAGCGAAGTCATATCAATACGGGAAATTAGGATCCGTCACTCCAGCGAAAAAAGAGACTCGGCAACGAAGAGAAAAATACGCCAAAATAAAATAAAATAAAATAAAGCGAGAGTAACGATAGAACGGTAAAAAAGAAGAAGACCACCCCGGAGCGACCAAAAGCGAAGAAGGAGTAAATTTGCTGTGATGATAGTTAATAGAAAAACAAGATAAATAAACAAGCGAGGATGGACAGCGTTTATCAGCCACAGCTTCGCTGGCGGTCGTTTTTCCTTGGTTGTTTTTCCCTTAGGCGAAACCTGGGCCTGCAGATCGCGATTGTTCTCCCTTCCTTGCTTTTTCCTTGTTGCTGCCTCTTGCTGCCTCTTCGCTCTCTCCTTCCTTTGCTCAGCTTTGCTTTGCTTTCTTATGCTCGATTTTCTATTCGACCGTAAAAATAACACATAATAAATATTATTAATAATAAAATAACAAAAATAACAAAAATAATATTGAGATGTAAACAAACTTCCTAGAACAGTTAGTGAAAGCTTAGTCATGTCACGTGAGTTCTATTTTTGTCGCTTTTTTTATGCTTAAAATTTTGTTTATTTTTTTTTATTTTGACGACATGAAAAGCTTTTTGCGACGACAAGAAAGAATTGGCAGACAAGAAAGACAGATACAGGCAGAGAGGAACAAGTTGCCGCGCGTTTGTGCGGTGTTGTTGGTGCTGCTCCTGTACGGAGTAGGACCTGCAGCTGTTTACAAGTAAGTCGAAGATCTCGGCTCTGTGGCGCTGGAAGTTCTGTCGGCCCGCTGCCGCAGGTTGACCTGCCAAGCGGTTTCCATGGTGGTGGTGTGGTTGCTCCAGGACTAACACTTTGAAACTGGGCTTTTGGAGTCCGTCAGCTTAAGGTCTTGCACACGCCCGGTGCGGTTTGTCGCTTGTTTAGCATTTTAGCACAGGAAAGTGCTTCGGCAGCTCTTGAGTCGCTCTGGGATAGCCGCCGGGGCTTATTCGAAGCAAGGCAACAGCCGCAGCAACTAGGCAGCCATAGCCTTTTTCCTTCCTCCTTGCGCGTTTAGAGCATCCCCTGTGACCGTTAAATCCAGCCGAATCACCAGCTGTTGCCTTTCGTGGCATATTCTACCTTCGCCATAACGGGTGCTTTAGGGGATTAGTTAGGTACGGTCCGCTAATTATATATCCTTTGAGCCCGCCCGTTGTGTGGTCTTCCGCAAATGCTATCCCAACTGTACACGGTGCTGCGTCTGTTGCTCAATGACCAGCCTGTACTCCGAGGGCACCTAATATCGAACTCGTCCTTTATCGACTCAAAATAATGCCCATCAAATTACCGGACTCCTTCTTGACATCCCTATCGTTTGACCCGTTATCCTCTGCCTCATCGGACAGCGAGAGTGAGAAGGACGAAGCCGCCAGGGCTGCAAAGAGAAGGAGAATCGAACGAGTGGCACGAGATTATTTGCAGGGACATCCGCCATTCATTTCAACGGCTACACTACTTGGACCATTCGACGATGGTTGGGTCAATCCCTGGCGGAAGGTACACAACTCACGGTCTGTGTCTTTACCTCACAGCACACAACAACACACTTCGCGGCCATGTGTGATACAAGCAGAGAAGCCTTCCGACCCACAAGCGGGAACGCTTCAGGAAACCCCAAGCCTGGTTTTTGGAACTGATTTATATCAGAAGAGCAACCATGTGGGCGAATCCCAGTCACGGCGTGTGAGCACGAACCCGGAAAGCCGAAGTCGAGCTAGTTCAAGACAGTCTTCGAAATCACGGTCAGCGGCTGCATCGGACGTACGGTCGAAGAGAGACAAGCCACGACTGCACCTCGGGCTAGACGAGGCACCAAAGTCTCCAAGCCCGTCGCCATCGGTCAGATTAAGTAGCTCTCGCGTGTCGAAGCGCCCCTCCGAGAGGTCACACAGGAGCTCGTCGTCTCCCTGCCGTGCAGGAACACCCGCCAGTCAGGTCACGTACTATCGAACTATCAACTTCACAACAATCAATGCATCTGCCCCCGCCGCTCGCCAACCGATTGCCACTACTACTCACGATCCCACTTCCCAGAACAAGCAAGCAACCTTTCTCCAACATAATCAAAGCGGAGGTAGCTCGGCTGAGTCAGACAAACTGCGCATGCTGCACAAGTCCAGTCTAGAGGAGTCTATTCGTGCATCAAAAGGTCCAAGCACTGCAGGCAGTCCTTCCAGGGCTATCCCTACTCTCGAGCCTGTGCTATGCAACGAGAACCAGCATCAAGCAGATATACCCGCACCAACTGCAAGCAATACTCTCAACGCCACTAACAACTCATCGCTCGAAAATGCAGCTGCTTCAGGAAGGAAGCCCGAACGCTTGCAGGAGAACAAGGCGGTCGCTAACGAACGCCAGAAGGCTTCAATTACGTGTAACACGTCCGTCCCCCCTTTGAGCCTGAGAGAAAGTGAGGCACGAAAGACGGGCTCGACTCTCCCAGAGCAGGACTCGGAAACGATACCAGCAGCTCAGGTAGTTCCACCCCTCTTCACTCCACCGCAGCTCACTCCATTTACCTCTGCGGACCTGCTCCAACTACCGTTCCATCAAAGCAACGAATCCGCGGCGGAAGACAGCCGCCCGCCGGATAATAGTAAAGAGAACAAAACTAGCAATTCACAAGCTTCGGTTCCGACTACGCAGGAGCCAGGAACGAATAATAATAATAATAACGCGTGTCCGCCACCCCTGAAAGGAGCTCAGCAGCGTCCCACCAACCTGCTTCGAAGAGCTGCATCGAGCAGTTCGTTGCAGAAGGTCATCAAGCCATCCTGTTCTTTAACTGGCAGCCTTCGGGCGAGAGGTGCAAAATCAAAACCAAGTACTCCTGTGTCAAAGAATGCCCGCTTCCACGATGACCAAGCGAGTGAACACGAAGGGAAACACAAGCAGACCGCTCCGGGGCCCGACAGATTAGCACTGTCTGCATCCTGTCCTCCTGGTCCACGGCCTCGGCAGCAGATCAACGGCCCCTCCCAGCTTCCCACCGGGGCCCCTCCTGGGAGCTCTCTGGCGGGGGAGCAGCCCTCCGCCACCTACTCCTCGGGAACGCCATTGTCGCTTGCGATGGCCATGAGCGGGCTTACAGACCTTTCGACTCAGCCAGACGGCCAAGGCCTGCTCGTTTTGCAAGAGAACAACTTCGACCTGACAGGAGCGATCGAAGATGCTGAGAGCTTCCTCCAAAGCTGGGATATTGAGCGGGACCGACAGCTTCTGCGAGATAACACCGCAACAGCCAATAATAATGGACTGAAACAGCCCACTCCCAAGGTTTAGGCACGAGCGAAGATCAAGATGTGTTGGTCCATACATACAGACATATAAGTACATCCATACTTATTTGCTATATAACCTTGTTTCTTTTTGGTTCTTGCATCGTTCGCTCGCCTCTTTTAATTTTTTTTTTTTTGATATTTTGTGTCCATGCATCATCAATTGTCAGCATTAACAACATTTACATCAGCAACACCCGCCCACATCAGCCAGCATCAGCATAGCATAAGCATCAGCCTAGACATTGGTAATATAATATGATACCCCGGCCTCGCCTTTTCTCCATCGCTTCTGCGTTTCCTTGGTGCGTTCTTTTTTGACAAGATGTAGAATTAACTTCCTGGCGGCGGAGTGAAACTCCACCGCCCGCAGCCAGTGCGAGCTGGGAGCAGGAGAGCAGCAGCTCCATCTCGGCCGCTCATGATGTCACTCTCGCCTCGGATGCGCCGGTCGAATGCCCGCCGGCCCTGCACTGCTACGTGTCGCAGCGTGGAACTTGCCATAGTTACAGTTCGCTTGGCGGGGAGAAGGGCAGAAGGAGGGAGGCAGTGATGGGAGCGATGGAGGGGGAGGGGCAGGCAGCTCCGGCCGGCCTGATAGCAGTAGAAATGCGTATATATAAAAAAAACAGATCCCCCTTTGGCCCCCCCCCCCCCCTTCTATAGAAGTTACCACGGTATACTCCTCTGCTCTTCTCGAATAACCAATTCGTTGCCATATCCTTTCTCTCTCCCATTCAAATTCAATTCAGCCAATTCCAGTCCGCCATCATGCCTATCCCAGTTCCAAAGGCCGACAGTCTCATGGACATGTTCAGCCTCAAGGGCAAGGTCGTCGTCGTCACCGGCGCCTCTGGTCCCCGCGGCATGGGCATTGAGGCCGCCCGAGGCTGCGCTGAGATGGGAGCCGACATTGCCCTCACCTACTCCTCTCGCCCCCAGGGTGGTGAGCAGAACGCCAAAGAGCTCATGGAGAAGTACGGCGTCAAGGCCAAGGCATACAAGTGCAACGTCGGCGACTGGACCGACGTCGACAACTTCGTCAAGCAGGTCATCAAGGACTTTGGCAAGATCGATGCCTTCATTGCCAACGCCGGCCGCACCGCGGACAGCGGCATCCTCGAGGGCTCCGTCGAGTCCTGGAACGAGGTCATCCAGACCGATCTCAACGGCACATTCCACTGTGCAAAGGCCGTAGGCGCCCACTTCAAGGAGCGCGGCACCGGCAGCTTCGTCATCACCTCCTCCATGTCCGGCCACATCGCCAACTTCCCCCAGGAGCAGACCTCCTACAACGTCGCCAAAGCCGGCTGCATCCACATGGCCCGCTCCCTGGCCAACGAATGGCGCGACTTTGCCCGTGTCAACAGCATCTCGCCCGGCTACATCGACACCGGCCTCTCTGACTTCGTCGACAAGAAGGTCCAGGACCTGTGGCTCTCCATGATCCCCATGGGCCGCAACGGAGACGCAAAGGAGCTCAAGGGAGCCTATGTCTACCTCTGCAGCGACGCCAGCACATACACCACCGGTGCTGACTTGATCATCGACGGAGGATACGTCTGCCGATAGACGTTTTAGCTTGTCTTCCTCATATCTTATGAGCCTGCTACATCATTTTGATAGCGGCCGTCGCTTGGGCGAGACGCCCGAGTGCAGAAGCGTCACCAGAAATGTACCTAGTTCCTTCGTCGACGCGGAGTAGATAGTGAATACATATCTCGTGCGCTTATTCGTAGTCTTCGTCCATCTTGGTCCATCTTGCTGTAGTTGTGCTGTTATCCTGTAGTTGATATCCATTAGCTAGTAGTAGTAGTAGTAGTAGTAGTAGTAGTAGTAGTAGTAGTAGTAGTAGTAGTAGTAGTAGTAGTAGTAGTATGACCTCACAGGCTGCAACCTCGCATTCCTCCGCAAAACCTCCCAACCACCAACAAACTCCCGCTCGATGGCGCAGACAGAGCGGACATGGCGCTGACCTCGGTGCGTACAGCAGTGGTTTGGCCCTTGACCATGCTGCCAGAAGCTAACAGCAGCTGTTTCTCTCGTTTAGTGGAAGACCTTCGACTTTTTCGACGTCTCGCAGGTGGACTTTGTCGACAGCGAAGGCAGCTCCGTCTTCACCGTATGCCGCACCCCCTGTACCGATACGATATCTAACGCCGTCTATCTACCTGAACTGAACCTCTGCTAACTATGACCCGCGTGGTATATACTATAGAACGATGTAAGCTGCGTCTGCACCGGGTCGGATAACCTCTTCGTCGGCACTACCAACGGCACCGTCCACATCCTCTCCCGGCAATACAAAGTCGTCCGCTCGTTTCGGGCTTACGATGGCGCCTCCGTCACGCATATGAGACAGGTCCCTTCGACCTCTTACCTCGTCACAATCAGCGAGGATCTGTCCAACGAGCCCGTCCTGAAGGTATGGGCTCTTAACGAGACCGAGAAGAAGACTGGGGGGCCCCGTTGTCGGTCTACGAAATCGGTTCAAAACAAGCTCAGACAGTTCCCGGTATGATGAATGGCTACTCTATATGCTCCGAGAGGAAGACAGAAGACTCATATTTACTCTAGATATCTGCACTTGCGGTCCTTGATGACTTCTGGCAAGTTGCTGTCGGCTTTGCCAATGGCTCCGTCACTCTGATCAGAGGTGACCTCATACACGACCGCGGAGCCGAACAACGCATAGTATTCGAGTCGGAAGAACCTATAACAGGGCTCGAAATACATCGATCTGGTCCCGCGACCCTGTTCATCGCTACCACCAGCCGCATACTCTCACTAGTCATTGGAGGAAAAGGGGATGGAAAGCTAGCGCGTGCCCTCGAAGACTTGGGATGCGGAATTGGTTGCATGACTTTCGACCAGGATACCGGTGACATTCTCGTGGCCAGAGAAGACGCAATATATACATATGGCCGTAGAGGGCGGGGGCCGAGCTTTGCCTTTGACAGCCCCAAAACCTCGGTCAACGTCTTCAAAGACTATATTGCCCTGGTTTGCCCGCCTAGAGCTGCCCTGTCAAGGGCAGAAACCGTCAGCAGATTTGGAACCAGCCAAGTTGATGACATCTTCAATACTTCCACCTTCACTCTCCTGGAGTCGGACCTGCGATTTATCGCACATTCCGAGTCTCTTTCTAATAGTGTGAAATTCATCTTTATGGAATGGGGTGATTTGTTCATTGTCACTGTCGACGGCAAGGTACGGTTACACATTCCCTCGCCAAAATTGATTCAAAAGTCTTGATCTAATCTTCTTGTAGGTGAACCGGTATCATGAAAAGCCGCTCCAGCAAAAGCTTGAAATATTGTACCAGAGGAATCTATATATATTGGCAATTAACCTGGCGCAAAAGTCGGGTGTTGACAGACTACAACAAAATGTCATATTTAGAAAGTATGGCGATTTCTTGTATCAAAAGGGGGATTATGATACCGCCATGCAGCAGTATCTGCGGGCAATTGACAATACTGAGCCCTCCCATGTTATTCGAAAGGTAGGCTTGTCCTTATTTTCTCATCTAATCCCTTATAGTGTTGCTATCTAACGACTTTGTAGTTCCTTGACACTCAACGAATTCATAACCTAATTGATTACCTGGAAGAGTTACATGATCACGACAAGGCAACAGCCGACCACACAACATTACTTTTAAACTGTTATGCCAAGCTAAAGGATACTGAAAAGCTGGACTCTTTCATCATGGCACCCGGAGAATTGAAATTTGACCTAGAAACCGCTATAGCCATGTGCCGTCAGGGTGGCTACTTTGAACAAGCAGCATACTTGGCTACCAAGCATGGCGAAAGTGACATGGTGGTTGACATCCTGATCGAAGACTCCAAGAAATATTCTGAAGCCCTTAAATATACTTGGAGTCTTGAACCAGAAATTGTAGGGTTATGCCAAATTGTGTCCCCTATAATGTCCAAACATTTGTTACTGACCACTGCTTTAATAGGCCTATCCAAATTTGATGAAATATGCCCGCGTGCTTCTGGAGCACTGTCCGGAATCAACAACACAACTCTTCATTGATTATTATTCCGGGAGATACAAACCTCGAAAGGAAGAAGAACAATCCCCTGAAGTCAAACCACAGGCTACAGGAGGCGCTGTTCAGAATATTGCATCATATATCCCTCTGCCATACATAGGAGGCTCTAAGCAAGACAATAAACAAAGCAATGGAGCCGATCCTCAAGCAACGGCAGAGCCCGAAGCTGCAAGTGAAGAATCTTTGTCGAATTACGACATTCCAAAACCCAGAACTGCCTTTTCCTCCTTTGTCGATCATCCCGATCAATTCATTACCTTTCTGGAGAAACTTCTTGAGCTAGATGGGCTGAAGGAAGAGGACAAGGTCGACTTGTACACTACCTTGTTTGAGATGTACCTGGATACGGCAAATCGCAAGAAGGCATCTTCAGAAAAGCAAGAATGGGAATCAAAAGCAAAGAGCTTGATACAGGGCAAAAACGTAAGTGTCATACGATAATATGCTCCCTTGTCGGTACACATATTGACCGTTTTGTAGATTCCCGTATCTGCGTCCAATGTTCTGCTTCTATCAGACCTGTCAAATTTCCATGAGGGGAAAACCTTGGTCCGGGAAAAGGAAGGTCTCAGAGCAGATATTCTGCGATCATATATATCAGCCAAGGACACCCAAGGCATGATAAAGGCTCTCAAGAAATACGGTCCGGAAGAGCCACAGCTATATATCGATGCATTGACATACTTTGCATCTAGTCCAAAAATCCTCGAAGAAGCAGGCGGCGAGATGGATGCGGTTCTTCAAAAGATTGATAAGGACGGGCTGATGGCTCCCTTGCAAGTGATACAGGCATTCAGCACTAACTCTGTGGTCACCATGGGTATGATCAATAAGTATCTCAGTGATAATATCGAGAGGGAAAGAAAAGAGATCTCCAATGTTAGCCCCCATTTTCCCCCCCTTTTGAGAATTCTCAGCACTAATTAGATGTCCCGCAGAACCGCCGCTTGATAGCCAGCTATTCAAAAGAAACGGAGTCCAGAAAGCAGCAGATGGAAGAGCTCGGTTCCAAACCGACTGTCTTTCAGGCACGTCGTTGCTCGTCCTGTGGCGGCAACCTTGATCTTCCCACTGTTCACTTTCTTTGCAAGCATTCCTTCCACCAACGGTGCCTCAATAAGGTTGATGAAGATGCAGAATGTCCCGTCTGCGCGCCGCATAACTCAACGCTCAAGGCAATACGTGAGAGACAGGTCAAAGCAGCTAGCCAGCATGAGCTGTTCCACTCTGAGTTACAGCGTAGCAAGGACCGGTTCGGGCTTATCAGCGAGTTCTTTGGCAGAGGTGTGATGACGCCGAACAATACTGAGTAATATAGATCATAGAATTTTTAACCATCGTTTGGGGTTATTGCCGCACTATGTTTGATTTCCGTTATGCTACTGTCTCTGGCACTTTGTCTTTAGTTTCTACAGGCGAGGGGCAAATGATGAGATAGACTCTTCGTCGGCAGCCTTAAGGGGCGATATAACTATCGGATTGAAATACCGTAATATTACGGTAACGTCAGCATGTAAACAACGTTGATCCTTCTGTGTATACGGCTGCCCAGTAATAATATCTTTTAGAATGATCAATATTAATTAATAATGATATGTTAAAACTAATAATATATTACAAGTGCCAGAGATACCTCATAGTACTGCCCACAGACAGTATCTTTAAGAAGAAAAAAGAATGCTTAGGTAAGGTAAAAAATTACGAAGAGGAGAGCTTAATATTTTATTATCCAATAATTTCTCTTTATTCTCCTTATTAATATAATTATGTAATCCTTACCCAAGTCCATTTAATGCGCCGAAATAACATCATCGACTTCTTCACTGCGTCTCTGGAATACAGAAAGAAAATATAGTGAAGACAACACGCTACCATTGTTCTATTTATTGTATTATGGCAAACAATATGGCTTTAATGAGGGCCTGTAAAAATAAAAAGGGCACGCTCACCTGCATTTCAACTGAGTGTACACAACTATCCTCTTATCAAGCTGCTGGGCCAAAAAGGGGAGGCTCCTAAGTGGCCGCAGAGAGAGTCGTTATATATCATTGCCACCTTTTCAAGACTTAAAATCTTGCGAGAAATCTCAAAGAATTTCGTCCCTCTATCTGTAGACGACCCTGCATCTGCAAATCCTATCGCCAGTTCCTTCGACAAAATGGTCGGTGTGCCACGCAGACCTGAAGGGCCGGAGGACTCTGGGTACGGTAGCGGTAAATATTTGTCTACGTCTGATATATAACTAATACCTCAACTGACGGACTTTTAGTGACGTCTATAGACTCCCAGGTCTCAATAGAGCGCTGGGTAGCCAGCAAAGACAAGTTTCGAGTCTCCGCTGATGGCCAGATACCCCTTCTTTGGCGCTCGAAATCGCTTCCAGTGAGTGTTGAGGTGAAGCACGCATATGACAGCCTTATTTCGCCACAAATTCCAGCCATATTAGCTAGACATGAGCTCTCCTTCGTTGGAGAGAGACTCTATCGCCTTCAACCATTAGACGAGGCCTATGAAACTAGGGATGTTATAGAAATTTTAACGCGGGACGAGAGACCGCGTAGCGCGTGGCAAGACTCTGTTAATGAAGTGTTTGCTTTAGTCAAAGAGAATATCCTGGACTCACAATGGATACATATACTGTTGGTCAACACTGATAGAATGTATGACGATGTTTCCAGTGCTCTACCCAATGATCCATCTATTGTTGGGCCCCTGAAGCAAGTCAAAGGCAGGATTGTGGAAGAGGTTTGGACCTCTATGAATAACCTGAGGCCATCCATTGCATTCCATATGCGACGCCGACGAAGCGACTTTAGCGCACCAAGGAAGCCTACAGTTATTATCTTCTGCCACCCTCACTCAGTGTGTGACTTTGCGGCTGTCGAGGGGAAGATTCTTACCATTTTGAACGAGTTACATATCTCAGTATTTCTAGAGATTCTGCCAGGAAAGCTAGTAACTACAAATCCAGGGTCCATTTTGAAGCGAATGCTCATTACCCCAGAAGATCTATCAGAGTATCCAGTAAATGGAAGCTCAATCAGTGTGAAAGGGAGGGGAGACATAGCTGGGACCCTGGGAGGCTGGCTTATACTCAACCTTCCCCGAGAGAAACGGCAAATAAAATGCGCCCTAACTTGCTATCACGTTGTCCGCAGCAACGACCCTAGTGTGACAGACCATACTGATGCACACGGGATACACTGGAATAACGAATGTGGGCGCCTGGCTATTGAATACCCAGCGGCACTTGATGCACAGACCGCTATTGCTCGTCTGGATGAGCTTCGCCGATTCCATCCCGATGACCAACAGTTGAAGCAGCAACAGCGAATGCTATCGGAGCTAGTAGCCGGTCCAGGGATCGGAAAAGTACTGCTTGCATCAGGCCACCAAGTTAAGGATAACCGCAGACTGGATTGGGCGCTCATCGAAAGCCCAGAGACCTTCTCTAGCAATAGGTCCCCTTCCACCCGCCAAGGAAGCTTTGCATTACCAACAGCTGGTGCTCTATACCGCCCTCTTGATGCGAAGATAACACAATTTGGTATGCCAAGGGAAGGCGACTGGGTTGTTCGAATCGGCCGTACTACAATAGCTTCTGCCTCTATTAGCAGTATGGAAAAGGTGGAATGGCCTTCTGGCATCTTTACTCAAGAGATTGAGCTCTTATCCGAGGACGATGACGTTGCGGATGAGGGGGACAGCGGGTCTTTCGTTGTTGATAGGGAGGGAAATCTTGTGGGCATGATATTTGCAGTGTACAGGTCGCCATCTCGTTTCCACACTGCTTATATGATGTCATTTGATTCTATTCAATCCCATATCAAAGACATGACGGATGGAGGTTTTCTTAGCCTTGGCTAAAGAACAAATGCTGCTACGAGCTAGTCTCTAGGTATTGCGCATAATGTGTGACCAATAGTTAGTATGGTATCGCCGATCTGCGATGATAGATCGTTATCTATAAACCAGCTGCTAGAATACTTGGTTATAGATCTACAATGCAGAATCCGTCTTTTCCAATGCGGGTAGGCTGGTTTCCAAAAGTATTAACACTACTTATCGTTGTATTATTTCTGGGCAATTCTCTTGACATCAATAACCATAGTTATCCCATAAGAAACCATGCCGCCTACCAGCGGAAAACTCCATCACTAGAATAATTTCATCCTTAAAGCTAGAACCACTAACAAATTCAAGCTACCATCTTCTTTTTAATACGACAATGTACGTATAGGTATGCTGTAGTAGTGATTGACTCTAGTTCTTTTTCCATCTCGCGAATTGAATAGATTTAGGTACACTTGTAAATTTGAATATTCTTAGTATGCCTGCGATTCTAACCGCACTGCCTGCACCCTGTAAGTAGTGATGACCTATATGGCACGAAACAGTCCAATAACCCAAAATTGTAGAAGGGAAAAGCCCTTGGAGGGATATAGAGTCGGGGCCAAAACAGTGACTTCTCTAGACCATCTTCTCTTTTAGTCTGTGGTTCCGTTCTTTGTCCAGCTCAGGATAATATGGTAAGACCCAGCCATGAACATCTGGTTTTGAAAAACGTGTCATGAGCTCAGGGATCCGAAGGATACATATTAACCAGACAAAAAAATGGAAAACGGTAACTCCCCATTGGCTGTGTGGTAGGTAATAAGGCATAAGGCCCTGGTTTAATTCCTGGACATTATTGACGAAAGGGCGCAATTTCTTATCATAATTTGCAAGTGCTTTAGGTAAGTTATCGGTATTTTGGTTAATCTCTCCAGCCAAAACGTAGGCACCAACAAGTGCAACGGTGGTACCTAAACCGGTGAATGGAGATGGACAGTATCCAGCATCTCCCACCAGAACAACCCGGCCTTTATGCCATGTATCCGTCCGGACTTGAAGGGCCTCCTCGCAGTAGAAAGATTTCGTTGTCTCCAAGCCTCTGAGGAACCGATCTGCCTGCCAGCCTGCATTATGAAACTTCTGGGAGAGGAAGCGTTTCTGTTGTTCCATTGGTGCTTTAGGAATGCGTCGTATATCCTCTGAGCTGTCGCGTAGTACAATGTAGGCCTGCGAGTCTGTAGAAGTATAGCTTCTGCGAAATAGTACGCGGCCGCCCGAGCTGTGATAAGCAACGCTGATGTTGGTATATGATTCCGCACGGGGAATAAACCAGTATGCCAACATGGCGCCTATTCTCCAGTAAGGGTCCGGGGAGCCTGGCGGTAGAATGGCTTTTCGAATACGTGACCCCTGACCATCAGCTCCAACTACAAGATCAAAGGTGTCAGTAGAGCCGTCGGAGAACTGGACTGAAACCGTATTTTCGTCTTGCTCGAAACTCTCGACAGTTACTCCAAACATATATTTCACATCCTCTTTTGTTGCATCGAATAGTAATCGTACCAGGTCTCCACGCATAATTTCGTAATCGGAGGTTAAGGACTGTGCACCTTTACCAGTCTTGTTAGCAAGAATGGTCCCTTGTACTTTATCCTGCGAGTTGACGAAAGAGACGCCTATCTCGTCAACAGATCGGTTGCGAATGGCCCCAAGAAGCCCTATGCGTCTCACTACTTCAATCCCCTGGGCTCGAAGATCAATTTGCGCACCCGAGGCTCTGAGGGCATGGAAACGCTCGATGATTGTCACTTTATGCCCACAGGACGCAAGCAAGTAAGCCAAGGCAGGCCCAGCACAACCACCGCCGCAAATAAGAACCTTCAGGGGGGCCATGTTGCCGCAGATAAAAGAATAGGGTTTTATGTTCTAGGTATTATGTGGTTGTACTCTGCAATGGTAGTTATCAAGATTGAAAGAAGTTGGGTATCAAATAAGAGGAATGGGAAAAACCACTGAAGAAAGCATCTTCGATGTAGGGCGTAGCGGTTTCTTTTAAACAGACCCGACAGCAGGTATCACGTAGGTAGCTGCACCGCCCAGTGGACAGGGGAAGATCCTTTCTCCTAGTCTAACATAGCCGTTGCTGTTTGAATTCCGTATTTGTCGCCCGACCTCAGCGGTGAGATCAGGTTGCACAAGTCTCGCATGTTCTGCGGCGAGGCCATTCATTATATGCGGCAGCTCTCCGAAGTTGTAAGGTAGTCAGATGGGATCACAGAGCTCTACTTACGATATATGGCGGCTAACTATAGGAGAAGAGCGGCTTCAACTTTATATAGAAACCAAAGTCAGTTATAAAGCTGCAGGAATATTCGAATGAAATAGCCAATTTGGACGACTTCGATGAATATGCTGGGAAGTGACTATAACTTTGTAGTGAAGAAATCACATCCTCTCGTTTCCCTCAACATAGAGGGCCGATGAGCAGGCCATTTCGACTTGTTCAAAATATTAGCTTTGGCCTCAATGCATCCCTACACTTTGGCTTATAGGTTGGTTCTCTCGTTCTCTCACAATAAATGTGATTGTCGATGTTTTTGTCGTGAATTAACCAGTGAGTAGGAGATCCATGGATCGAGATGCATCACGTGACACCGCGTCTGGCGCGCGGCTAACTAGTTGAGAAGAAGCGACATCGAGAGACGACGGACATTCCAAAATGACGACGGAGGCATTGTTGAATGACTTGCGAGCAATAGATCGCCACGAATCACGGAACCTGTGAGGCAATTATCTGTCATATTTAATAGCTATAGAGAATATACCCCTCTTTGCAAATTTATGACAACATGGAGCCAACATCTTCACGCGACACGCTCCCGATGTCATCAACGACCCTCAGTCGAGTGCGGCGGACGCTCACTGCACCTGAGTCATATATACCCCAGTCCTCGGCGCATAGTATGGATGAACTTGCACTTCCATTCCCGTTTGAAGTTGCCGTCCCAAGATACCCGTCGCTGCACCAATCACCTGCCACAAACCGTAGGTCAACCACCACCACAGCCGCCCCATCAAGCTACGTGGACACTGGGAGTCTGTGGGAAGTCCCAGATGACCAACCGAACGAACCATCAACCGGCCATCAATTTCACAGTACCATCGAAGCCATACCAGAAGAACATCATGAATTAGACACCGTTCTGGAGGGCCCAGAGCAGGATATCGATCCGATATCAACCATCGAAGAAGCCCCTCGAAACTATGAGAACATCCATCCTGAAGACCAAAATGTACTTCAACTTTATCATGGGCCTGATCCTGCGATTGATGTTGAAGAAGGCCCCGGAATTCAAGATAGTATAGTTCAAGGGGATGAGAACATACATTCGGTCGGACCTACAGACACCTCGCCAGAAGGAATTTCTCCATCGCAGCTGCAGAAAGTCAATATAGCTGAACCCGAGAAGCGGCCTTTAAAACGAGCGAAGCAAAACCAGAAAAAGAAAGTGAGGAGAGGAAAGACTACATCGGCTGTAGTTCGGAAGACAGTTGAGTCAGATGTCGAAGATGATGTGATCTGGATAGATGAGAAGAAATCTACGTCCGCTATTATAGATGATACAGACGCGTCTGATGATATCCTTGATCTTAATGATGACGATAACCTGTTCACCCCGAATTCTCTAGCCCACGAGACTGAGCCAGTCCCTAAGTCTCTTCCGAAGATCGAGGTTCAAGTTCAAGTTCCCATAAACATTACTGATAAAAACGGACAAGTCGGCCCGGCACCAAAGAAGCGAGGAAGGAAGCGGAAGAAAACAGACCAGGAAGATATTTCAATTCAGAAATCACCGCTGCGGCCCTTCGAGACAATAATCCCAGACAATTCAGTTGAAGACCATAACGATAATGATATCCCTTCTGCGCCCCCTCCACCACTTTCATCTCCAGGGGCTGTCAAGCAACAAACCCCTGAACCCAAGGCAGACAATCGCAACCTTCAAACCTCCGTCAAAAACTCCGAAAGTTCCATTGACAAGAGAATTGAACCCACCCCTCCTGTTGAGACCCCAAAGAAGCCGGCTGTCAAGGGGCCAGATAAACACAGTCCTATTTCTGTCACCGCCAAGGTTGCCTATCGTGTTGGGCTGAGTCGGAAAGCAAGGATTGCACCTTTGCTCAAAGTTGTCAGGAAGTGATATTGCTTTGTCTCATCTATTGCTCTCCATAATTCATGTTGTTGCTAATATCATATTGATACCCATTTGCATTTTAGATACACAAATAGTAAATTATCTCCTCAACAATGGTTAGCCGCCTTCTGTCATCTGTTGTATTTCTTGTTATTGCTGTTTCTATGCATGAGCCACAAAAAAGGTACAACTCTACAGTAAACCGTAAATATTGCGCGACCATTATTGCCTTTCCCTACGTGCCCTTGGTAATTGGGGTACGAATCTATTGCATTCATAGTGCTCTTAGCTAAAAATAAAAATGCACTATTTCAGCTCCGAGCATCAGCCAAGGAAAAGAAAGCTAACAGAAAGAGGTATTCGTAAAGACCGCTCGAAATGAACCCTCCAAGCAGAAACCGAAAGAAAAAAAAAATAAAAAATAAAAAAAATAGAGTCGTCTCTCCTTCCTAGGGATTATTCTTCATGATCCTTTTCGTCCCCTGGATGGTGTTCCCTGCCAGTGTTCTGATCATCGTCATGTTCAGCTGTGTCCTCGTTTTGATCCTTTCGCCCATTCCCTTCTTTAGCTTTCTTGTTGTCTTCCGTCTTCCCTAGCTTGTTTTCATCATCTTCAGCTTCCTTGCTGATGTTGTGCGTGGGAGAATGATCAATCTTTTGCTTCGACCCCTTTTTGTTTCCTTTGCCGAATTGGGTGTGTTTGTTGGAGTCTGAAGGATCCTCAGAGCAAACGCCGCCGATCTTCTGGCAGCCTTTCCCGCAGTGAAGAGCCCTGTTTCCGCAGAAACCCGAGGCACTGCAGCAACGACCGAACCCGGAACCAGTGCAAGTGTAGCTTGTGCCACAAGTTCCATCAGGAGATGAAGGCTTCACAGGCTTGAATTTTTTGCCGCCCTTTGGTGGTTTGTCTCCACGGCTCTGGTCATCAGGGGTAGAAGTCCAACGATACCAGTTGGCCGGGGGATCCCCGAGGCATTCTCCAACCGTAACTGTACGATAGCCACTACCTTCAAGGCGACGAAGCATATGACCTGTCAGGTTATAAACTGTCTGTTCGTGGACGTCATGGCCAATTTCAAGTAGAGGACGGCCGTCTTGCGTTATGTAGGAGTCAAATATGTCTTTTGAGCGTTGAATCAATTCCGGAGAATCATTGTTGTAATCGTCAGTATCAAGGTTAAAGTACGTGACATGGTAACCTAGATCGCCCATGTCTCCCAAACATCCAGACGCAACTGAGCAGCTCGAGTACGGTGGTCGCATGTACGTTGGAAAGCCACCCATAATATTTCGGAAGGCCATTTCATTTCTTATCATCTGCTGCTTTCTCTGAGAAGCTGAGATCTGATCAAGGTTCTGATGAGACCAAGTATGGCTGGCGATTTGATGGCCGCTGTTATACATCCGACGAATCAAATCGGCCCAGGGGTAATTAGGGTCATCAATTGCACCTTTGTTTGAGTTGATTCCAGTAATAAAAAAAGTCGCCTTAACATTAAACGAGTCAAGAATGTCAAGCAGGTCTCTGGTATAGATATATGGCCCGTCGTCATATGTCAAGGCAATGGTGTTCGGAACGGTACAGTCGTAAATAGCTGCCTCGCCATAGGGAACATCTCCAATCTTATCACGGGGTACATCAGATGTATCTTCTCCGCTCGGTGTCTTGTGGGCATCGCAGCCACTGCTATACTCAAGCATGCAGTCTGGAGCAGCACAGTACATAGGCCCCTTTCTACAGTACCCTATAGAGTCGCGAATTAGACGCAAATATCAACATAGTAATGTTACAGAGCCGCAATAAATACTACGTACCTGAAGAAGAACAGCAGAGGCCCTCGGGGCAGGACCCGGCATAAGGCCCGCAGGCTGCGAGGGGGCCCCCTTGGTCGTCCGGCTCAGCATTATTACTCGTAGAAAACCCTCCTGGAGCGGGGAAAGGACGGGGCATTGGACCCAGGGGAAACGGAGGTCTCAACACAGGAGGCATACGAAGACGGGTTGGTTGGCCATCATTATTTTTGTCGCCATTAACAACGGCAAAGAGGGCAAATGGAATAAGATAACGTAAGTAATGCATGGCTGACCATGCATAACAATACAAGCCAACGATGTAGATCTCAAAATACTCAACAGCGGAGCAGAAAAATGATATATAGCTTTCTCTCATGCGATAGAAACGTATCTAGGGAATCTCCGCAAGCATGGAGAGGATGGAAAAGCAGATGCTTTATGTTTGGATATTGGAAACATAGCAAGGGAAGGACCAATCAATGATAACAACAATAACAATAACAAATGAACAGTCAATAGTGTTTGTAAACAGGAAGGAACGATGTACCGCATTTCGGAAACTGCGACAACACGTCTCAATGGACCAGAAAGGGATGTCCCACAGTCCAAGTTTTGCATTTATATTAAGATTGTGTGACTTGGAAGAGTAGTGTGGTTCGTCTCGAAGATTTTGTGTATGACATAGGTGTAGAGTGCCATGCAAATGGAAGAGTATTGGTGTTCCATTTTAATTTAGCCCGGCCGGCGCTTTGTGCTTCGTTGAATGGGTGAACTGGGGTGTTGCTGGACCGCCGGATCGTAACCCCAGGAAACGGAGAAAATCTGGTAGGATAGTTAGCTGTATAATCAACAACGACGGGGATGGGAGACTTATAAAAAATATATATATTGGCCTCCGCCCCCCAAACAAGGGAGAGGCGGAGGCCTATTCAACCAGCAATGTCGACTGAAAAAGCAGTCTGCCACACCACCCCCCAAGACTGAGAAATATCCTCTGTTCATTGCATGACCCTCAGGACAAACCAACACCATAATGTTTCACCAAGTCTTCCCATTGTCACTCCGTCTTTAGATTCCAAGCACCATTGGGATAGTTGCACTAAGCCAGACAGTCGAAAATTCGAAACATTTTAAGTTGGGCATACATCAGATCAGACAAGCCAGGGCTTTGATCCTCACTCGAGAGAGGTCCTTCTCTGTGCATGGACTCCCCAGCCATCAATGGATCTCTTCAAACGAGCCGTCGATTGCATCGTTCCAACATATCCTGTACATGGCGCTTTTCTGGATCATCAGATGTGAAGTGCAGTTCCGAGAAACTCTCACATACAGGGTTGCTTTATCCAAGTAAAAATCCATCCCTCTTAGGGTATCGATGAAACAGAAAGGAAAAAAGTAATGGGAGGAAGCGCTGCGACTTGCCCATAGCCCTGGACAAAGCTTCAAGTTAAATAAAACCCACTGCCCACATAGTTCCACCATCTAGCATGCTACCAAGGAGCTCACTGAAGCAACTAGCCCTCTAAAGCTTGAGCCTCTCATCATGCTTTCGCCCACCGGACCCAATGCGGACTTCTCATCTCCTAAAATCTAGTTGGGTAGATTAAACCGTGCTTCCCAAATTCTGTGTTCCGTGAGTGTAACACAGTGCCCTCGGAGACAAGTTTTGTTTCCTCTCCTGCATACGGTAAGTGATGAAGGCGAGAACGAAGAATCGAACAAAACGTCTGTAAAAATCGATTCACTTCCCTAGTGGGAAATGGGCATCTAGAAGAGAACTCCCAGATACGGTAACCGGCGTTCTTTAATCTAATGGGCTATACCCACGAGAAAATAAGATTAACGCGGTGGAGAGATCCAATAGCATGCACACATTGGCGAGTGCCGTGGTGCAAGACCGGTGAACGAGCTTCTGCCACTAGGGCTATGTGATCCATGGGAAAAGGTTGGAAGAGAGGTGACAAACCCCGAAGTGTTTGGATGTGGGGTGCATGCGGGACGGCCAATCAGTCTCGACGGAAAGTATGCATCAAATTCATAACCCCCAGTGCCCCAAATCCTTGACTCGGATTGCCGCCCTTCCCATGTTAAAAACAAAGATGCCCTAATAAGTCTAAGCATGCCATGTTAGAATGATTTATCACAGGATGGATGGATGGGTTAGCTTGCTACGACTTGACTGCCCCTGTGGGCAGCCCAGCTGATTCCGGCAAATGATAACCCAAAAATCCAGTGCGAATAATCGTGTGTAGGCGAACTTGAGAATAAAGTATCTGCTTAGCTCTAGGAAAATCTCTGTTAAGCCAACAAATGGGATGGGCAGTACAACAAGAGTCCAAGGATCATTTGAAGAATCTCTTTTCGTGTCCTGACGTGCTGGGCTCCCGAAGACAATCCACTTTTCAATGATTGCCCGATGCACCCTACCTCTCTTCTCCCATTCGGCCGTGGAATTTGCAGGTATCAAACCAGTGATCTTATTATCCTCCATTCATATCCAGCTAAGATAAACTGACGCGTACTCCCAACAAGGAATTAAACGCATAGTAAACCGTCTTTTAGATGCTTCATGGGAAGCTCCGGATGCCAGGATTGCTGTATACCACCGGCAAAGATGCAAGTGATACATTCGAAAGCCTGGTTGCTATAGCCGCGAACTTGCTGTCGATACTCTGGGCGGTCCAGGAACGACGCCCGGTTTTTACCATAGGGTTAAGTCCCAAACACGTCCACACCAACTATTGGAAATGGATAGGCAATACAACATTACCATACCTTAGATCCAAAAGCAGCTGCAGGCGTAGAATGGTAAACTATGGGGAGGTTGAACTGGTAAAATGTGACGGAAACAGAGATGTGAGAGCAGGCGGTTGGTTCATTGGAGAAACAATATAGAGGAAAAACATAATGGTCCAGTGAGGCGGCGATTGCTCTGAAATGCGAGAGTATGGCTGTTAGAAGGCCAAGAGTCACTCGTGGTATATCCAAGCAGCTGAGCTTTGATGTTGGTTGACGGTTGACAACGTTCGCTCGGCGAGTAAACAAAGATATGAATTTGGCGCGTCTTCGACGGGCAAACGCAACATCACGTGATAACTAACTAACTAGTTATAGACTAGGTCGCGCGGGTGGCGTCAAATGGCACGTGAGCGCTTAGCTACTTCTATCTTTTATTACATTTCTCTCATTTTAGTTGACAACCATGAGACGAGGATATCAAATCATACCCCGGAGAGAAGTCTACAGTATGTGAATAAATGGGAAATTCTACGGGTATCGAAGGAGCTTTCGAAGCTGCCGCTTCGTTTTTGCAACCGGTTTTGACAAGAGGCATGCCTATCTTGCTTGATCCCTCAACTAATTTCTCAAACAATGCAGCTAATAAATTTGAAAGAGCAAATCCAGAAGAACCCAGGTCTTTCACTAGTAGATTCTTTAATAAAAACCTTACCTGAAAATTATGAAACCGGCAGGTCCCCCAGGGAAAGGGTAATACGGCGAAGTCTTGACCTATTGACAGACATCTACCAATCATTCATCCAATTAGGCCTGACCCAAAATCTTTTGGATGACCATACCACTGGCCTTGAAGATGCAAAAAGGAGGAGGATTCTTAATGCTCTCCTTGATCTTATCTCTCTAGAGGGAATATATCCGTCGCTGTCCGCGGGTGCTGGAATTCCACTAGAAAAGAGAGTGCTCTCTAGTCTCCCGACGGGTGTAGTGGCTAGACAAGATGGGTCGGAAGAAAGAACATCCCCCCAAACGGAGGCCTTCCTTTATTATATACTCAAGTCATTGCGAGAGATACTTCAAGGAAATCATTCCTCGCTTCAATCTACCATAATGGGGAGGCTGCTCTCAGACCTAATTTCAGCAGCCGCAGAACTATCTTTCCATTCCCAATACCTCGCCCAGTCGGATATTGAATGTTGTAATTCTATGTTCTGGAAGATTATTGAGGAGTAAGAAAAGTCATATTCTAACTACTTCTAAGTAACCATGACTCTCTAACGTCACTATAGCACCCCGACCCCTCTTCTACTACCAGTACTTACATCCTTTCTACAGCCAACTTCTGCTCCCTGGCTCAAAGATCCAATTTCATCAGCTCTGTCAAGTATACCACTTCGGAAGGAAGGTGTTTTTCAAACAATTACTTTTCTCGCATCTCAGTTCGCCCCTGAGAACTCATCAACAACCCAGCAGATTAATGGACCTCCGATCACTGCCCAAACAATTATGCAGTCATCTAGGATCCTTTCAAGTATACCCCGTGGGATAACCCCGCAAAGTTTTCTAACAAATGTCGGGCCAAAGCTTCTGTCCCTTCTTGATGGAGATGATATGGATCTAAGAAAGACAGCATCGTACATAATAGGGAATGGTATCCTGCCAAAGCGTCCTATTGGCGCCCCAGGTACAATCGGCTTTGAAATATTTGTTAAGCCTATCTTTGACGCATTTCATGGGAAAACCGACGATTCATCCACCTTGTGGCTACGCAAGTTCAACCGGGATGGTTCGCCAGCTTCCGAGGGAAATCGCAGCCATTCGAACGGGCGTGCTGCCGTCAATACCCACCAACTGTCCCTAGCTTTATCTCGCCTGACATCCTTGGTTGTTCTGCATCCTAATCCTGCCCTACTCAAGCGGTTAATCAGGCCTATAATGCTTCCTCTATGGGGCTTACATTGGCACGCAACGTCTCTCAAAAATCATAAATGGGCTGATCATACATTCGTCCTCTTACAGAACTTTTTCAGTATTTCTTCTGCCAAATCTAGATTCGAACGATTAGTCGAAAACATGATGTGGGATGGCGAGGAAACGTGGACCTACAGACATTCTCTAAGCTATGATATATTTGTAGGGAAGCGCGAGCCCGCAAACCTAGAGCCTACTGATATAATGCAAATCATTGAGAACGTCAATCAGCGGGCTGATTTACTTGTCACTTTTCTCGGACTCGATCCGCAACGAGAAACGCATATTGGAGACATTTTCCTTTTTGTTATAAGCAAATGGCTCCTTGGAGGAAGAGGAATCTCTGAGAACCAACCTTTGATATCCCCAGATGATATACACCTGGGTCTACAAAAAGTGGTTTATACCAAAATTGCTGAAAAGATCATCAGCCAGTTTCAGGATATTCTATGTCGTCGATTGGATCAAATAGTGAAACTGGTCAACCAACTTATTGACCATGAAATACATCTGGTTATGAATAGGGAGAAGAAAGAAACTACTAAACCTTCTTTAGAGTCTCTAGGAAACATCTCTAGAAATCATGACAACGGATCTAATGTTCATTCTTCAGACTCCGCTGAATCACCGGAGCCGCTGTCCGCTGCGCTCAGCTTACTCTCTACACTGCTGCTATCTTCAGACTTGAACCCCGGCGATGAAATACGAACATTACTATCAGAGACAAAGCTTAAAATAGATCGAGTACTGCCTTTTGTTTCTCAGGCGGTTAAGCACCCAGCCACGGCATTGTCCATTCACATCGAGTTTATCATCGGTGGATATCTACCCCACGAAAAGAGAGAAAGTGTCTCCGTGGTTAATCAGCAGCACATCAATGATATGGAGATGCACCGACAAGCTATTGCGAACTTGAACTCTCCGTTACCTCCTGTCCAAGCTGAAGGACTTTCCATACTATCTGGATTGATAAAGAAGTCTTCCCCAGTTCTTGACATCCCAGCTACTCTCACCCTTCTAATATCCCTAATTATCAGAGGTGAGGGAAACGGGAGAGATGACGAGTTTGTCTACCTAAATGTGATCTCTCATATCGGTGTTCTTGCCTCAAAGCATCCTCGCACGGTCATAAAAACCCTGTCTGAGAGATATAGGGATAGCAGTGAAGAGGCTTCATTGGACGAGAGGCTCCGCATCGGCGAAGCTATTCTCAGGGCCGTCGAGGCAATAGGAGGTGCTCTAGTAGGCGAAACAGCTACGATCTTAGGCAATACAATGGTAGAGGTGGCTGGCAGGCGAGGGAAAAAGCCAAAGGCCAAGGAGAAAAGGTTAGCAGACGCGAAACGTGAAAAACTGGTAAAAGGCAAAACCAATGATGCAGAAGACCTGGAAGCCGAAGCTGCGGATATCATCAACCAATTGGACCAAGATTCAGACTCGGAGCCGGAAGACCCAGAGAAATCCGCCTATTTTAATAAAATTCTCCAAGCATGGGCTTCAGGGGCAGCCTCGGATGAGCAACCAGATGATCTACGTGCTCGCGCATCGGCCATATCCATCCTTGCATCTGCCATTAAGACAAATATTGCTGGCATAGGACAGCGAATAGTATCCACCTCCATGGAAATGGCACTTTCTACACTGACGCTCGAAACAGGGCCTGAAAACGCAATCCTCCGCCGTGCATCTACTATACTCATGCTTGACATCACAAAGGCATTAGATAACGCCATGGAGCAAGGTATAGACTTGGGGTTCAGCTTTTCACATACTACTTCCACCTACAGTCTTTCTCCTAATAACGTGAACACGATTGGGAATATTCCCGATATCCTCCATGTTCTAGGCTTTGTGGAGAGCAAAGAAACTGATGTTCTCGTCCGCGGTCATGTACGCGCATTAACCGAGAGTTTAGAGGCATGGACTGAAAAAGTGATCCTGCGTGGTGTTGGAGCCAGTGCTCAGCCTCGATTTGAACTTGGTGATAGACTTGCTGGGCTGGACATTACGCCTATTTCTGGTGCACCTAGTACTGGGGGCCGTCCACGAATTGAGGAAATTGAGTAATGTAAAACTACATAAGGCTTTGCAGGTTATAGTTATCTAAACAGTGAATATTGAATACCATTAATCTCAAATTATTTTTTCAGTCCCATTTCAACTAACTACCTGATTCCATGCACCTGATTTTTTCTCCTTTTTTTATTCTTTTCTTTTTAACTAAAATACAATATGGGAACTGTTCATCCACCATGAAGACCCGGGCGATTTCCTTTCCATGACTCCGGCGTCGGACAACATAGCTCATGATATTTATCTGTGCCAATAAAGGTCAAAAAAACATGCAATTAACAAAAGAAAATGTGAAATCTGGAGGCTGAAGAGAGTCATTGCTGTTTATCACCGTCGGTTGAATTTGATTCCTGGTAAATGATGGAGGTGAAAGCAAGGTGAATAAAGAATGATAGTATCAACAGCCAAGGAGATGCAACCAAGTGAAACAAAGAGTTTTGCAGTTGAATATGTTGCTTGGTGCAGAGAACAAAACAGCCTTCGATCTGATTGAGTTTGATAAAATTGAGATCCCAATAAGAAAGGTAATCGTGTAGAAAAGTCAGCTTAGTGGTTGCTTCTAGTACGTCCACCACGGCCACCATGTCCGCTTCGGCCACGACCGCGACCACGACCGCCACGGTTTCCACGGCCGCCGCGGTTACCGTATCTACCGAGACGGAAGATACCTCCTTGGTTAGACTCATTTGCCGCCTGTAAAGCCTCATTCTGGGCTTGACGCTGTTCATCAGACATAGCAAAGGCGTTGTCAATGCCAATTAGTTTACAGAACTCCTCAGTCTGTGGGTTTTCATATTCAGGAGGTTGTTCTTGGGTGCTAATTGGAACAGAAGGGTCATAAACGGGAGCAGTGATGGTGAAGTTGTATGGGATGACCATCTTCCCAGCCTTGACAACGTTCTCTTCGATCCACTCCTCAGCCGCAGTGATGTCAGGTTTATACCCGCCATCACCTTTGTTAGAGGGGACGGAGGCAGCTTTGTCACCAACGGTGAATCCTGGATGCAAAGCGCGGGTGATGGCAAGCCATTCTTTATCGTACATCAGCTGGTAAGGACCATTGTTACTAGCTCCATCATCCTTGGAGACGGGCTTAACCTCAGTAAGGTGAAGGAAGTGACGGCGACCTTCACACTTGTCCAATGCAAGGAATTCAGTGGTAGTATTGGTGATCTCCGCTGGGAGAGTGGATTCAACAATTGGCTTGGCAAAGCTGGCTGGCAGCTGGCTACGAATGTCATCCGGAACGGAATCAACATTCTTAGCATCATTGGTAGCTGCATTCTCATGCTCAGGCTTCTCAGGCTCAGGCTCAGGCTCAGATTCCTTTTCGTTGGTAACTTTTTCGACTGACTCAATTTCAGCCCCTGCAGGAATATTGGTCTTGGGCTCATCGTTCTCAGACCCATCGTCCATGTCCAGATTGATTTCGTCGGTATTCTTGACCTGTACAACTTCGGTGGTCTCGGCAGCTTTGTTATCTTCTTTGTCAATGGACGTCGTAATAACGTCTTGAACCTCACGACCAGTTCCGTCATCAACACCAACTTTCTTCCACTTCAGCTGGTAGGTAATGTCGCTACCAGAAGTGATATCCCCGACTTCCACTTGCTTGTGGTATTTTGCAACCTCTCTCATGAATATTTCCTGCTCGTCTTGCTCAGTAGAAGCAGCAACATGGTGGAAATCACGCCAAGCGTTTTTCTTTGCGTCGTCGTCCTGTGCAACCTCCTGGATTGGAGCTAACTTTGGCTCAGAAACATCCTTGGGATGGTCAGAGACGGTATTTGCCTTTTCGGCAAGGACAGATGGAGAGCGTACAGGAGGCTTGACGCAGGTTTTTTCAGGTTCGTTGAAGCGGATAAGTACCTGTGGAGGTTGGTATTCCTGGTGGTGCAAAGTGGCGGTATACTTGCAATGCAAGTGAGCAGAGAACCAGTGAGCTGGTCTGAGTCTGTCAAGTACCTGCTTGGCTGCAACATTGCCGAGCTTCCCGGTCTCAGAATCCTCCATGAGGTGTTCTTTGATTTTGAAGAGATGGTCATAGTCTCCAGCCCATTCAATGCCACGAGGCCAATCATGACTAATGCCAATGTCGACCTGCGTACGGATCTGCAGTAGTTTGCGGACATCAACCTCTCTGATATGGTATGCTGAGCGAAGCGTGTCACTATCGTAAGGGATTCTCTCATAATGAGGACGATGATAGTCATAGCCTTTCCAAATACCAGACATGCCCATAATGCGGAGAGGTCCGTAGCGGACCAAGTTGGCTGCTCCCATGTAGTAGATGTTTGGAGCAACCCAGCCGCCATAGTAGAGCTCGAACATATGGTTGCTGGCCTCATGGTTGCCTCCTACAAATATGGTCAGGATAGGGGCAACGCGAGCACCACTGTAGTATTCATGGAAGTCTCCAATATCCCTATACTTGTTTGAAACTGCCATACAAGTAAGGTCATTGGAGTTTCTCACAGCCTATAACATAACAAAGTAAGTATGGTATTAACCACTATTATAGATGCAGCCACACGCAGACAGGCTGGTATAGTAGGGAAACGCGTAGATAGAGTCTTACCTGGAAGTCACCTCCAATAATAAGCAGGTCAACACCATTCCACCCGCGGGCCTCAGCTGAAGCCTGAACAGCCGCATAGATATCATGTAGTTTTCCATGGCCCTAAATAACTGAGAGTTAGCAAATAATACTGTTTCTGTGTATCTAAAATATAACATAAATAACCAGCAAAGTAGGAAAAAGGGTAACATACGCATCCTTCAATAGCCACTCTAAGTGGGCGGCGCGTCTCTGGTGTCTCTGGCATTGCTACTGCGTCTGCCATGTTTAAGGTATCTCGTATGCAGAAGCGGCGTAGCAGATTCACGCCTATTCAGCGTGGTTGTTAGTTATACAACTGTTTGAGACCAGTTGCTTCTAAAGAGGAAAAGGAAAAGAAAAGAGGAAAGCAAAAGAAGGAAGAAGAAGAAGAAACAGGACAGGACAGGAAAAGAAAGAGTGAAAGGGAGAAAGTGAACGCGCGTCTCTTCACTTTGTTCTGTGTGTTGTCTTTCGCTTCACTTTTTCACCTGTTCCGCGTTGCTAGGGAAGTTGACGTTGTTTTTGCCTTTTTGGGATTAAAAATGCACTTTTTCTAAAAATATTTTTATATCTTCGACTTTTCTACCACCAACAGCTCTAGACTGCATTTGTATATATATAACTACTCCGTACGATAATAGGAGACTGAAAATACTCATAGATACCTTCTTGTCCTCGTTCTTTGCGTTTGGTTTCTTTTTGCCCAAGAACATGTCTCAGCCGGCGTCTGCGAGACTGGATTTTTTGAAGGCATCTGCCCGTCTGCTCAGCCAGCAGAGCCCTTCGACTTCAGCACATCTGATGACGATGCATAATAGCATACTGCTCCAGGATAAGTCGTCTCATCTCCCCATCAAAGACCAGATGGATGCCTGTCCATCGTGTGGGAGCGTCCGGATTCCGGGGGTGAACAGCAGAGTCTTCACCAGAACTCAGACCCCTCCCAAAACCGCTCGAAGTGTGCATAAGTCACGGCCAAAAGCGCCATCACAGGACGCGATTAAGGGTCAATCAGTGCAGAAATGTCTCATATACGAGTGTCTACGGTGTATGCATAAAGTGGTCCAACGCCTCCCGCAACCTGCAAGACCCATCCAGAGGAAGAGGAAGTCCCCAACCGTGACCGAAATCTCACCCTCAACCAGCCAAAAAATACCTATAAGAGCTACTAAGGATCATGCTGAAAGGCTAGAGTCTGGATTTGCGACCTCAAAGACAGATTCCGAGAATTCCAGCAGCAAAAAGCGAGCAAAGATGCGAAAGCAGAAGGGCCTGTTGGCCAGCCTGGCCACTCAGAAGCACGCCAAACCCTCAAGCTCACTAGATCTTTTGGATTTCCTTCAATCATCATAGTTGGAGGCGTGTTTACATCATTAGAAGTGAGAAGTTATGGGCTTCAGTTTGGGCATACCGCCGATGTTACTTGGTTTATGACCAAATTCGCCCTTAACCGCCGTTAGTTAACGCCTTTTAGAGGCGATTCACTGAGAGCTACGGAGTACAGTCACAACGACCCAGATAAAGGTCAAACTAAGACTACGAATGTAAAGGAGTACGTTATTTTCCATTTGAATATTTGACCGTCAAGGCCCTAAACTAACTAAGAACTAGTTATTTCACTGGGCAGCAGCAGCAGCAGCAGCAGCAGCAGCGACGGCTAGCTTTGCCTCACGGCGGCGCTTGCTATAATGGGTTGTCGGGGAAGGGGCAATGGATTTCGGATAGCAGCATAACATCAAAAGTGGCAAGAGCAAGTCTCTCTCTGTTTATGTTCATCCTCTGACTGCAATATATCGCCCCCGTTTTGAGTCCCAAGTCAACGCCGCCCGCTCTCCTTTTCAGGAACTCCGACTTTGTCTCAACCTTCTTTGAGGCTCAAGAAGATCGAAATAAACTCAAGATTTTTCCTTTTGTGGGTCACCGAAAGATTACTCAGGAAGTTAAAAATATTCATGACATATAATTTTTTTTTTGTCATCGAAATAAGCGACAGACAAGACATATAAAGCAGACATTTCGGCCCCAGGTTTACTGGTTGATACTCTAGAGTAAGGAATTGTGTTGACTTGACTACTACCATTTTTTTTTCACCAATCTGACTACTACGAGAACCAAACACACCAAGCGACCCCACCACGGTAGGCAAAGATGGCCAGCGGGGATAGCAACGCCGTGCCCCGCGCTGAGGAAGAGACCATGAAGGTCGTTCAGAATGACGATGACCTGGGGCTCGTGGACGTAGAGAGCATGTGTATGAATTGCCATGACAATGTAAGTGGCCAGATCGTTGCCTATCCTCCTTGGGAAGTTGTATTTCTGACCAGCGAAACCGCGTTTCCAGGGTTCTACCAAATTCCTCCTGATCAAGATCCCCTTCTTCCGCGATGTTCTCCTTGAGTCATTCGAGTGCCCCCACTGCGGCTACAAGAATAATTCTATCAAAGCTGCCGGCGAGATCCAGGAGCATGGCACCAAGTACACCCTGGAGATCCATGACAAACGCGACTTTGACCGCCAGGTCGTCAAGGGCGATAGCTCGGTCTTCCGCCTCGAAACTCTTGGAATAGAAATGCCAACTGGTGAGGGACAGCTTACCAATATCGAAGGTCTGCTCACCAAGATTCAGACCCAGCTCGAAAGAGAACAGCCACTGCGCAAAACCGCCGACCCGGCCACCTACCAGGCGCTCGATGAAATCCTCCAGAAGCTTGCTAAGATGATCAACGGCGAATCGTTCCCATTCACAGTGACCTTGGAAGACACCACTGGCAACTCTTGGATCGCCCCTGCACCTTACGATGAGGGTACCAGATACAAGCGAAAGGAATTCCAGCGTACCAAGGAACAGAATGAGGCCCTTGGCATTGGCATTGGCGAAGAGGACCAGGCCGGTCAGATTTCAGGGGACCCCAACGACCTTGACATTGTCGACGGAGATGTGTACTCTCTCCCCACTCATTGTCCTGGCTGTGCGAAAGCTTGTGTCGTCAACATGCAGAAGGTCAGCATCCCTTACTTCAAGGAAGTGTTCATATGGAGCACTGTCTGCGACCATTGCGGCTACCGCACGAGCGACGTCAAGACCGGAGGTGCCATCCCTGATAAGGGAAAGCGAATTAAGCTGCGAGTAGAGTCCATTGAAGATCTGTCTCGAGATATCCTCAAATCCGAGACTTGTGTCCTGAAGAGCGACGACCTTGGTCTCTCTGTCCAACCTGGCACACTTGGCGGCAGATTCACTACCGTCGAGGGTCTGCTCACTCAAATCCGTGACCAGCTGCACGAGCAGATCTTCGACTTCGGCGATGAGGACCTGGCTCCAGGTGATTCCATGCCTGTACCAGAGAAGGACCGATGGAAGCAATTCTTTGACAAGCTTGACGCCGCTATTAAGGGGGAGCAAAAATTCTCTATCACCCTTGAAGATCCCTGTGCAAACAGCTATGTCCAGAATCTTTTCATCCCAGAACCAGACCCACAACTAGAGGAGGAAGAATATACCCGTACCGAAGAAGAGGAAGAAGATCTCGGCCTTAAGGACATGAAGACTGAGGGGTATGAAGAAGAGCATAGACTCGCGCAAGAAGCGGAGAAGGTAGCAAAGGCGGCAGAGGAATCAACTTAATTTCTTTCATCAAAAGTAGGCGCATGCATCGGAGTGTTGTGTTATTTTCTAATCAGCCTTTTTTTTTTTTTTTTTTAACGAGACACGCGGACAGTGCTTGATTTTCAGAAACCTACTTTTCATAGTATAGAATCGGGGGATCGAAAAGCTATCTTATTTTTTTTTCTCTGATATTGGTCACTCTTCTTTGACCAGCCTGGGCGGCTATCATTGTCCTTTTTACTGAAACTTGTCGAGGTCTCTGATGTCTGATAGAGGTCACACTAGAGGGATAATGCAATCGACCAGTGCAGAAAATCTCATTTTGAGTCAAATCAGCCCGTGAACACTCCTTCAAGCAATAGGATGTTAAATCTGCTGGTAGAAACCCTTGACGGAAATAGTTTTCCGTATTAGTGTTTGAATGTATTGCCATGGGTCGATGCCATGGTCTCCGCAATTCCTCCACCTTTTGAAGATTTCAACGAATTGACCCCGAATGATGCTCTTTAGTAACTACCAGGCCTAGGTAGTATTTAATGAGAGAGCGCGAGAGGACAAAATTACCCTTGCGTATTTGTTTATTGCATTGGATGATGTCCAAGTCCTATCAGCGAGCAAAGGGATTCGCATGGATAGTGACTCTATTGATACCGATCTTCTCCCATGCTTGAGTATTATCGCTCTCAGACTTGTCCTTGATTGGCTCCGGCTGCACAACTCTTCCTTTCTTATCTATCTTCACATGGGCCTTTTCAAGACGGGTAAGCGTATCGACCGGCTCGCCCTCTTCACCGGTCCTACCTGGATCTAGCACTTTACCAAACACGGTGCTCTTCCCATCCAAGTGAGGGGCGGCCGCAAAGGTAATGAAAAATTGACTGCCATTTATATCCTGAGGCACTGCACCTCCGGCACCGCCTTGGTTCTTGACCGGTTTCCCTGCCATGCTGAGTATCCCTCTTGCATTGTGGCGGAGGGTGGGGAGGTGAATCTCCTGCTCTAGTGGGGCTGGGTGGTATATCGACGCTCCTCCCTTTGGAATGTCAAACGGTAAAGGAGAGGACGAGGAGGCCTTGTTCGCTGCAGAGAGGGAGATGTCGCCTCCTTGGATCATGAATGATGGCATGAGACGGTGGAATGGGGTGTCATTGTACGCTCCGGAGGCGCAAAGAGCAAGAAAGTTCTAGGATAATCACTTAGTTAGCTTGGAACGACGTCCGTAGGGGTGTGCAAAACGTCCTTACCTCTGCGGTCTTTGGCACAGCTTCGCAAAATATCTCGACCTTGAGGTCGCCATGGGTAGTGTGAAGCTATCAAGTAGAGTAATGGGTCCCTGGTCAGCGCTCCAAGACACAAATTGGCACTAAACAGAGCAAGGGGGCATGCTCACCGTAACTGACATCCTCTTATCTTCCCTCTATGCCTTCTTTCTCGTCTCACTGCAGCGTCTTCGGCTTCCCACGACGTCTTCAACTTCGACTTTCAACCCGCCGAAAGAGCAAGAGCCGCATCTCCATCACGTGACATCACCAACGAAAAACATCCCCCTTCAGAGAGACTCAAAGAAGAAAAGAAAAGAAAGAAAAAACAAACGAGATATCAAGGTCGAAGGGCAGCAGACAAAGCGCGAAGAGGAGGTGAAGAAGACTCCTACATCACGGAGCGGCTCGAGAGAGGCGCTGAGCTGGTCGATACATCAAACCCGACGTCCCTGACACCGTAATACATGCCAGCTCTCACTCACCATGAACTAACCAACTAGATCACCTAAATAACGAACCGCAGACGAGACGAACAGAAAAACGCTCTTCATGACGAAACGACACAGCTCCTAAGAAAGCGAGGCTCAAGTGACGAGGCTGTCGAGTTTAAACACCCGCCGTCGAAACCAGGAGTCGCCGTTGACCAGGCCCCTACCCTTGCCCTGGCTGTCCTCCCTTCGTCTACCTGTCTTATCGCAGCAGCCGGTGAACAAAAAATAGAAAATAATAGAAAAAAGTCAACACGAGCTGCAGGAGCCCATGCTGGGGAAACTGGGGTCGGTCGTCTCCCGGCGGTTAATGGTTATTTAGCTGACGGGCAGCCCCCTAGGCTCGCAGAGCACATATCAAGTTTGTCGATATAGCAGGGAATATATCACAACACAACCCTCAAACGAGCCGCCATAGTTTTACGACGCTCGTACTCCGCACTGAAATCCACCATCAGTAGCTTTCTGCCTTCTTTTTTGCTTCGCCGCTAAACGACTATCCGCCAGCATCTTTGCGCCAGCCTGGACTAGCAAAGCGCTCGAACTCCAAGACCACTTGCATTCGCGAACATTCTTCCACCTCGATCTACCGTGACGCTAGTTGACTAGTTGCCTAAGTCGTTGGTTAAAACACCCTCAAGTTCCTCGTTGGTGCGGCGTTGATAAGGGACGGACACACGCAGGATATTACCGGGAACAAGCTCATGCATGAGACGCACCAGGGCATTCGACCTGTGGCGAACAAAAGCGGGATACTAGGGGTCTCGAGTTCCAACAACACTCCCCAATCGACCCATGGTGGACGGGGCGCGCAGTTTGGCACAAGATGGCCGCATTCGTGCGAGTGTCGGGGCCTCCCAATAGTAACTTCCTCGTCGGGTACCCTGGAATCTCAGCAACTCTGGTGAGTTTTTGCGTCCCTGAACCAGTTCCACGATCTGTGCAGATGGGATAAACTACATAGCTTTGACGCAATCTTATATTTTATTTTTGGCTTTGCTGGCCTGATTTTACTACGAGAAGGAATACTAACACAGCATGGATAGCCACGTATTGAAGGAAAGGTCGAAGTGCGACCCAGTGTCGGGGTCTCAGCCGCAGTCAACATATCCATGGTCACAATATGCCTTCAGCGAAGAGAGACGATACATCCTGCGGCCGATTCGATGACGAAGAGACACTTGGCTGCCCCGCGAAAAGACGTGACCGATATCGTGGGCAAGGAGATGCTCCTCTTTCGATGCCCCATGGGCCGGGAGTACGAAGAAATAATAGCCATGGACCTCCCCTTTGTCCTCTTCATACCATTCGGTAGAGGCGGGCAGGAAACCTCGAGACGGCTACCACCCGCGAGCTTGCAACTGGGCAGCCGAACCGCTGAGACATACTACGAATTAGTCGTGATGGTGCAACAGGGCCAGGCAGAACAGAGAAAGTACTCCTTCCCTGTCCCTATGTCGAGATACGATACCTTATCCACGTTTGGCATGTACAATCGACCGGAAGCGGCAGAGCGCGTGTCAGATCATCTTATCACTCTCGGTATATCATTACCACGATGGTCATATGGGCCTTTCGATCCTGTCAGTGTATATGTGAAGCTGTCACCCAACCCGGACTGGATGAGCAAGGCTCGCAAAGTGACAATACAGAAAATCACACTTTCAATTGACGAGGAGATAGTATACAACCACGAAGGCGACGAACCGGTCCGCAAGGGGAAAACACTCGCCAAGCGATCGGAGTCAGTCAATTTAAAGATGCCCGAAGCCGGATATCTCACAAACCTCGGCCTCGTTTTCCCCGCGAGGGACTTGCGCGATTCAGACGGCGTGCTACCACGAGGGAAACCAGCATTCCCAAGCTATGCCGTCAGCGCGTTTACAACCACCGCCTCTCTGTATAAAATAGAATATTATTTAACAGTCAAGGTATATATCACTTAAACCCCGTGCTTGTCCCTTCTCCATGGTAACATATTTTGACATGAATCCTACAGGCCCATCTCACATCAGCGAAGGACATAGTCCTAAGACAACCCATTGTCGTCTGTCCTCTAGACCACGCTGGCTGCAAAGAGGAAATGGAGGCCATTGAGCAGGCTGCGCGCGAGGCGAGAAACATCAATCCCGACAACCCCATGCTTCCACTACCAACTATCGTCCGCGCCAGCGATCCCAACGCCCTTCGCTATCTCAACGTCGCAATAGTGGGAAATACAAAGAAACCCATAATAGAATAAATAAATCTCGTCCTCCCTACCACCCTCGTCATGTCTGAGCGGCCCATGGCCGTCTCCCGCCCCACGACTAACGATGACGATTAGTGAATCTTTATTTTATCTCCTCAAAAAAATCAGCTGGCGCTGGCGGGCTGGCGAAACCTTGCATGGGATATAGGCGCCAGGTTGGTCGGATAATTTCGCGGTTATCATTTCATACTAAGTATAACTGCATACTTGCCGTTCGGTTGGTTCAGCCAGCCGCGTTGGTTCATACTACAGGAGAAGCACATGAACAAAAAATACAAATCGCAAAGAAAGGGTTTCTTCTGAGGTGTCATTTGATAACATTTGACAATTTTGACAGCTGCAAATGCAGCTACCGAAGGCCTAACCCTACCGCGAACATGACACATACTACATCTCTCACGACATGGCATATCTGTATCTTGCTTCAATTTCCTTCCCGAACCGCTACGATTTGTCATATCCTAGCTACCTAGTTTAGCTTCGGTTTGGGCCAAGCTTTCAACGGGGTGAGTATCCCCGGGGCCCTAGTTCGGCTTCGCCATTATTACCATTCATTTCTGGGAAATATCTTATGGGGGCTGGTTACTTTCATCTGGAGTAAGTGACGACACTGCTCTGCTTTCTACTTTCATTCCAACATCTCCCCGGCCAGATATCTCTAGTACCTAGCATACCTTTTGGAGCAAAATTATTCCTGGAGACGTACGGACTTTCTACAAATGATACCTGGTTTTTTGCATGGTTCTTGATGAGATATGGTTTGTTCCACCTATGTCAGGTCATCCGGGCTCAATTCTACATAAAATTCTCTAGCATCTTCAAATGTATGCGGCCTTGGGCGCAATGTATATCCTCTGATTGACCCCCCTCATTGACTCCAAGTATTTACTGACAATATACCGCTGTACTTCTTCTTTTTTTTTTCCAGCCGTGGGTTCCCCTTTCTTCTTTTCTAATTTCTATCGAACGTATTGTAAGAGCTCCGTTATTATCTTCCATCCCAGGTAGTGGTCAATAGATGAATGCAATGATACCACCAAGCCGAATCAATGTTGTCAAAAAGTCCTGGCCATTTCCAAAATCGTGTCGCACGGTATCAGATTTTCAATTCTCTCTCTAGTAAAAGAATGAGATTCTCGACATCCGAAGTGTCGTTCTTGCGTCCAGCCAACTTCTGCTTTTCCAGGTTTGCGATAGATGCCTTCAACATTTCCAGTACTGTCTGGTACTGTTTCGAGCTGACACCGAACGTGTAGCGAGTGTTGGTCAAGTTCTTCGAGATCTATCATATATCAATAAAGGGAACATTTAATGTCTATCAATGACTGGGCATTCCTGGGGGCGTCGTACCTGTTCCACTAAATTTCCGTTGATCGAACCTCCGTCTGCCGCAGGCATTTTCGGTTTTTATTCAGAATTCCATAGAACTAAAATGTATATATTAATATCCAATAGTTAAGTGGGTTCCACTATATATCAATTATAGCTGAGCATAACTATATCTAGGTATATGTTAAAAGCAGATGGTGGTGTTCATAGAAATCTCCTGTTGCCCCGCGATGTTAAAAATTTAAGATTTACTTTTTACTTCGCCAACTAACTCTTAGCTAGCTAGCTCAAGCACCTTCCCCTGCATCTCTCAACTCAAGCGGAAGCCCTCTAATATCAATAAATAAACTGTGGCGATAGGGTATCTTATAAGGCGGCGTGCTCGTGCATGTTTTGCAGCAGAAAATAGACCTTAGAATATACTTACATCAAGGATGTTTGCCGGGGGATCTCTTCTGCGGTAGAGTCGATCCATCCCCCTACCACAAGCCGGAGATGGATAATGGCCAGGCTTGATATACCACCACTTATTTGTTAAGCAGGCAGCATGTCGCTAGAGATGATTTCCATATATAAATTGTGCAGTCGTACTCAACCAGCTTATAGAAGTTATCCAAGGTCTCATCATTCTCTTCATCTGCCTGCCAATTCTTTTGCGATGCGAGTCTTCTTTACACGTTTGTCTGCTCCTTGGCCTGCTCATTTAGAAATTGGGGTGTTTGTGGCAGCATTCGGTCCATCAGTTTCCAACAAGGTGGTGATTAGTTATTCGGTCTGAAGGAGGCCTCCCCATGCCTGATGATGGCCAGTGGGCGATTCACCTTACACTTCAGATCCTTCAGGAACCTAGAAGTCAAACCGTGATGGCCGCTGCTCTACATCCGAGCAGATTCGTGTGAGATATAGTAACCAGTACTAAGGAAGCCGGCAATCAAACATCGTTAAGACGTTCCTGCCGGCCTTGGCAGAGTTACAAGAATTTTTAGACGCGAAGCTTCGACAAGCGCTAATTAGCCGCTTCAGCCTCGGCTTAACTAGTCATGTTAAAGCGGCATTGGGCGCTGGGAAAAAAAATAAGCTTTGATTTTTGGCTTGAAAATCCCGTGCGGCTCTTAAGGTAGTGAGCAAACTCCAACATCAGTTGTAGTCATGAACGAGCACTGAGTTAGAAGAACAGCTACCGAGGAGCCTTCAAGAAGATGGCAGACCTTGATGAAGAAGCCATTAACCAACCTCTTAGTTCATCTCATGACCCTTCTGCTAATATTGATCAGGATGTCTCAGACGAAACACAGGATTTCCGTTTCTTGAGCACCTTTGCTACGTAAATACAACCGCATGTATCCTTACACCAAGATCTAGGCCGCTGATTTTTTTATTTCCTTATAGGCTGTCGGATCCCACACAGCCCCAGACGCTTCCTCGGCGGGGAGACAAAGACTTCGAACCCAACCCCACCCTTCACCAAGCCAATGTCCTAACTTCCGCGCGCAATGCAATGCACAATGCTCTCTCTTACCCACGTCTACATAACCCGAAAAGCCGAATAATAGGCGTCTACTATCCTGATGGCCTCAAGAGTGGCGCTTGTGTCTGTGTTCCAAATCCCAAAGGACAGCATTTCCGAACAATGGCCCAGGCCGATAGTTTGAATCGCATGTGGTTGCTGCCAGAAGAAGCACTCTATTTACTTGAGAGAGGCAGCCTGGACATTAGATGGCCGGCAGAGGATACTTGGGAGAAAGGAATACCAGAGACTTCTTCGTTTGAGCTGGAGGAAACTGTTCCTATGAGTCTACAAGCTGCATATGCCTGCTTCCTTGGCCGTAGCGGCTTGACCATGGAAAGATTCTCAGTGTACTCGGGATTGAGACGAGGAGGTTATGTTGTCGTTCGAGCTGATACTTGGCATGAAGAAGATTGCCCGACAGATCTCCAGACACAAACAGAATCTAGGGAGCCGGTGCCAACACCTGCTCCTGGGGTTATAAGTATCTTTGCAGAACTGTTCAGGTCTATATTTTCCATGAGAACGAAAGGGAACACCGCGCATGGGCCTGTCATAGGTTTAGGGATACACCGAAGTTATAGTCCGTTCCTCTATCAAGTTCTGCCACCTGAACAAGCACTAACGTTTCTTTCAGGTGATATTTACCGCTCTCTATCCATTATACCTGCATATGATCCTTCTCGCGCCGACGATAAAATCAACAAAGTATCTCCATCCTCTCCTTACAGAATAGCATTCCATGTTTATAAGCCCTCTACGCCATATAAGAAATCCAACCCAGGCCCACCAGACTTTAGACTTGCTGTTGTCGATGCCCGGTCAAACCCTGTTATCCCCACGCTTGAGAATCTAAGCGCTCTTCTGGCCAGTACCCCACAAGACCCGCCTCGCGGCGAGAAGATGGATCGATTACTCTATATGCGTCTTCGACATGGGTATCGAAACGTGATATTAGCGGTGGTGGATCAGGGAGTGGTTAGTTATCTGCGTATCAGCGACGCTGGATTTATGAAGGAGCCTCTGTATTCACAGAAACGGAACCTTGGGCCTGGCAATAAAGGAGGCCGGCGCCCCTCTAACAAAAAAAGATAATGGAAGCTAAGGCTTGTCTATTTCTCGGATAGTGTAATAAGCTACGTTAAATGTATACGATACCCCTTGATGCCCTGTATATTATCAGCCCATGAGATACGACCTTCATAAGATGTACAAGGACTTGAACTTTTGTTCCCTTCCAGAAACTATCATTGATATAGATCCAAACTAAAAGAGAGGAAATATATGACCAAACTGATCTCAAGGGGTGTTTAATATACCCATTCTTCTTAGACATTCCGTTGAACGATGTGGCAGACCACAGAATGTAATGCCGAATGGATTTCAGTCTCCTGCAAGACAAGGAACAAGTGAAATAAAAAAGACCCAGAGTGCTGACATGCATTAAATATTAAATGCCCATCAATATCATGCTATATCATGGGTTAGAAAGATCGAATTCAAAGGATTCAGAGAACATAGCAAGAAAATAAGGTGGGATAACTGACTATCCAGGTAATCTGCAGCCATGAGTAATTCTAGACAGAGTTCAGGCGGAATGTCCATGTCAGGGACATTTGTCTGTCCTTTATTTCGTTCATTGTAGAGAAGGTACTCGCAAACCTTTTCGAGTACCACGCCACTAAACACAAAATTTGAGTAGGTTAGGTATAGTCTTCACTATGCATAGAGTCCCTGATAGTCGGTATATGTTTAACCTACTTCAGTGTCTCTAGCACGCACCGCCCTGTGACTGCTTCTGAGAAGTTGCCTGAGATATGAACAGGTCAGAATCAAGCCGGGGAAAATGAATATACCAGTAATACCGGAGGTATGGGTAAATTCTATAGAGGGGTATAATGGCGGTACTGACTTGAAGGTTCTAGCATTCTGCGAAGGGTGCCTGATACACAGGCAGCACTCCTCGGGATCACAAACTCGAACCCATCATTAGAAGCCAGAGTAACAAATTCAGCAGGAGATTCCTGATTAGTAGTCATTTTCCTTAGAGTTAAGCTGTGGTTGTTGGTTTATCGGCTGATCATTCAAATGTTTATCAAGAACGAAAAGTCCCTTCCGCCATCGACGACACTGTAAAGCTAGGCGCCATCACGTGACAGTTACGTAGGCTACCAACCCCTGTAGAAACCAATATAAGGACAAACTCCGAAAAACATAGCGGAAGATAGACATAAAACATTATATCTTATTTGTAAGTGATAAAAAAGAAGAGACTATCTGGGTATAAATAAGTAACATGACAAAGAAGGCAAAACCATAATTCCAAGCGTAATATATCCTCTACAAAAACTAGGTATAGCTTCGTCCTACTGACCACAAGTTAGTGCCGACTCACCCTTTGACTCAATATATAGATGCTCTAGTATATGTATCCTTTTAACTCTGGTCATTTCATCTGACGAGAAATCAGAAAGGCCTAACACGTGCATTTGGAGTTTTGTTTTCAAATACTGCCTCAATTCGTTGAAGCTCCTTGGTAAAGCAAGTATCCTCCAACTTCCTTTTTTTGCTTCCTGAGTTCGCAGACACGTCAGACAGAGCGTTCTGTATAGTGGATCGCTCGAAATCAACGATCATTACGTGCTGCGAGGTAGGATTCCATAGAATATTTCGGGGTTCTGCATCGCCATGAAGGACACCCTTTGAGTGAATAGACTGGAGGGCATTATGTACCATGGATGAAACATCGGCATCTTGGGGCACAACTCCGGCTTTGGAGATTGATTCTCCCGCCCAGCTTAAAAATAACATGTGGGTATAAATCCCTTCATCAAAGTAATAGGGATACTTTGGCACTAGCTCAACAATACCAAGACAGACCGGAATACACTTGCCTTGGAGGCTTCTGAGCTTATTGTAGATCTGCATTTCGTGTTTAAGCTTATGCAAATTCCAGGATTCCACTCCTTTGGCCACTAAGGTGTGGCCGGACGATGAATGCCTGACTTTGAACAGGGCGCCACAGCTACCTACTTTATACAGCGGACGGCAGTCTGCATCTGGCCCACGATCCGTAGCAAGCTGTGTACGGATAAGGGAGCGAAAGTTTCCTGGTCTGATCTTGCCTTTATAGTTCTGATGATCTCCGTAGTTAGGACACGAGGGATCAAGAGGGCCACCATTCCTGAGTGCCAGAAGACATTGCTGAGTGCAATATGGACGAGTCTTTATAGCTGGTATTTGGTAAAAAACAGGGAATTTACTAGCGTTGGTTGTTTCCTTCTGGTTGGGCGTTTCAGTTGATTTCCCCCTTGACTTAGACCGAAGGGCTGCTTTCTTTTTGGCTCGTGCACGGCGGACAGTAGAGCTTAAGCGAGAAGAAGAGGCAGACGGGGAGGGAGAGGGTGAACTTGACGATCGGTCTTCGTCTTCTGACGGCCGGCATCTTGACCGTAGCGACATCCTAAAGCGAGGAAGGTTACGTGGCCGCCTGCCACGGTACGGGGGTGAGATACGCTTTGGTCGAGAATCAGGAGGAGTCTGTTCTAAGATATCGGCATACTCCACGGGCCAAACATCAAGCCCTGCAACGGCATCATGCCACTGCTGGGAAACTGGCGGAGATGAAAGTGCTTTGATTGTGAATGCAAGCACCTGGGCAACTGCCGTCGACTGAAAGTCCTTCTCGTCAGTTCCTTTAACATCTTGACTTGGTATGCAAACTGAACATTGAATGGAGGATGGATCGTCGAGAACATAAACAAAAATGAACGCTTCACCGGTGCACACGTAGCCATAGCGTACCCCCTTGAGCACCATGTATGAAAAGAGCTGGGTTATAACTGCAGCAACCAGCCTTTTGCAGTAGAACTCGGTGTCATCGGGCCGCTCGTCAATGACATCCCGGGCGGGCTGGATCTCTTGGGTGAGACCGGTAGCTATCTCAGTTTGCATGAGTTTATGTGGTGCTTTGTACTCAATGGCGATTGCAGGCACATGTTCATCCCCCTCTTGTCGATAGATGCAGAATCGGTCTGCTTGTCCTCGTGTTATGACCTCCCCGGTCTGGCTGTTGCCGCCCTGACTAGCAGCCGCTGGGGGTTCAGTTTCTACTGCTGCTGCTGCATCAGTTAACGTTCCTCTGGCTTCTTCCCTCTGTTGGGGCTTCTTCTTTGTAGCCCCCAAATTCGTGTGGCTTTCGAAAGTGACGGGGCCTCGCAGTCTGAGGGCTGTCTTGAGCTCTTCATGCTCGGTGATGCGGTCGATTATGATACGAACATGATTCTCCACTGTTTCTCGCTCAAAGTATCGAAGGTCCATTTCCGAAGTGATTGGAGAGATGAACTGGCGAACATATTCAAGCTGGTGCTCGGAAGGAAACAGCTTCTCTTCCAGGAATGACGGATGTTCATATAGCTTTTCCCACACTGCGGCCTGCTCTTCGGCAAAGGTATCCCATATTAACATCCGCGAAGGCACTCTTCGGTTGGCTGGCTTTGTCACTGGGCCTTTTGTTGTTTTTGTCGGGTCGGTGACAATGTTGATTAAAAGCAACAGTTCATGACAGGACTGGAGGAAGACCGGTAACGGCACAGGCTGTAACTGAGCTTCGGCCTCCTCGCGACGTCGCTGTTCTTCTTGGTGAAGTCTTTCAGCTTCTTCACGAAGTCGTCGTTCCTCTTGCTGCTGCCTTTCTGCTGCCTCGACCCTAGCCAGCAGCTCCTGTATTTGCTTCTCCATTGCGTGAGTAGATACACACTCTTGAACACGCTCGAAGTGCCCTTTATCTAGGCAGTTGTAACTGGTGAGTTAGTTGGGGAGCAGCGGAGGGTCGGGTCGAAGAACGGCCCCAACTAGTTACAACACCCGCCAGGCAGCAGCGTTGGCCAGTTTAACTAACTAGCAAGCCACCTATCCTGGGAGACAGTGCCATTTCCTTTCAGTGACATGGTAGTTCGTTGGCCGGTTGCACGACATGGATCTCCTGCGCCGCAGGTTAACTCGCAGTTGAGTTAGACTCCAGGGGCTTCCAATGTCCATGAACCTTGTTGGCGCGGAGTTGGCGATGCCGAGGCTCCGATGCTCACCTCACCTAGGCCATAGCAGGTAGTTAGCTGCAGGAGTCATCAGTGAACGGACATCTACTTGCGACTACACCATCAAGATACCAAGATACCAGAAGTTGCCGCTTCAACAATAGGAGTGTAGTCTTTATAACTACCTAGTTACCAGGTTGACGTTGGAACATATGTTTTTTAATCGTGCCGGCTGCCAGGCGCTGCGACGGGCACACCCCTATTCAACCAGAGGAACCCGCGGGAGCTGGACTGCTCGTTATTCAACTACATCAACACCCTCCTTAGGTCGTCTAAAGGGGGCGACATGTATGGTTACAGGGGGTTCATCTGGCATTGGCCTCGGAATAGCACAGCGCTTTCTCCTTGAGGGAGCACAGAGGATCATCCTCGTTGGACGAAATACACAGCGACTCAGAGATGCTGCGAGACAGTTAATACCTGAGACCTCATTAGATGAAAGTCCTGGAGCAGCTAAAATTGTCCATTCGGACCGCTTTTCTCTGGTAACGGGGGACGTTGGCTGTCCAGAATTTTGGTGTGAAGACGTCAAGCGCCTTATGGTGTGTGTCTCTCTTTTCCTAATAGCGTTGGCTTAATGTATGATACCCCGGATAAAGGATACTAATACATAGTCATAGGGAAAAGTTGACATCCTTGTCAATGCCGCTGGGGTCTCTCACTCGTCTCTTCTCCCCACTGCAAAGGACGAGCACATCACTCAGATACTGAATACCAACTTGCAAGGCACTATCTTTGCTTGTCGAAGCATGACCAGGCAGGCCCTTCGTCAACGGCGAGCACAGAAGCAGCAGTCCAATGACGGCTCGACGGCATCATCATACGTCGGGTCGAAATGTATCATCAACATATCGTCCTTGCATGCGTCTAGAGGAGGAGTAGGCGTGGCAGCATATGCGTCTACCAAGGCTGGGGTTATTGCTTTAACCAGGGCCATTGTCGCAGAGTCGAACTTGTCTTCTTCTGGCGCGAGTATCCGTGCAAACGTTATAGTCCCTGGGTACATTGACACAAATATGCTCGACGGTAAGTTGAGCTGGTTCAGTTTCCCGTAATATACTGCCCTACTAACGCTGGGATAGAACTAAGTGAAAAGTTCCGTCAGGAGATAGTGCAGTCCATTCCTCTTCGGCGCTTAGGGATGGTTGAAGAGGTCGCCGATGCTGCCGTCTTCGTAGCCACAAACCAATACGCTAATAACTGTGTGCTAAACATCGACGGAGGCCTGAGTGCTGCCTGATTTTTTAATAATAACCATTGTTTGACATGTAACAGATAGAAATGACGTGCTGGGAGGCGTTGGGACCGATTTGTGTGCCTCAACTTCTTCTCCCGGCGAAAATATGTAGCATAATACAGGCACGGAAGCTAGATTATAGACTTCCGAGTTCAAGAATCATAGAGCATAAAGCATCACATGGTGGAACAAAAGGGGGGAAGGGAAGTGGATAGGAAAGAGAACCCAGTGTAAATGCAAAGTCTGAAACCGTGGGATAGTTCTGCACATTGTCCCAATCGTAAGAAATCCGCCTTGTCTTAGTTGCGCCTATCCGGTTCCTTCCAAAATGTAGTCGCGACCCAATGCATGCGGCCGGCACGAAGGGGCAGACATCCAGTTAGGTAAAATATTTAATAATGAAAGCAAAAAGTAAGACAAAAAAGAAAGAAGAACAAAACCACCACCTAAATAAATTAGTGTTCTCTTCTCTAAATTTTGTTCTGGGTCTGGTCCAATCAATCCATTAATCAGCGTCTATAAGGATAGTGCCTGTGTCGTCCTCGACAATAATAGGGTTTGTGGGTGTGTTGTTGCAGTCTTCTGTCCCATTAGCTATCTTCTTTGCGGGCTGACCTTCGACAACTTCAAGTCCTGCCTCGTCTGCAGTTCGCTTGAGTTTGCCTGATATGCCATTCTCCTGGGCGTTAACAGGGGGCTGTTGTTCCCCAGCGGGTTTTGGTTTCCGCGGGATGTCAGCGTCAGATGCCTCAAGGGAGATGGGAGATTTATCATCGGTTCTAGTAGATGTTAGTTGCTGGTATCACAATGTGTTATTTTGGTGTAACTAACCGTTCGGAAACGAGTATTTCCAGGTTAACCCGGGGGTTCTCATCCTCTTCGTCCACAACGGTAATGAAGCTGTCCTTTTCAACGCCAAGTTCGCTTAGTTTCTTGGGCAGATTGTCTTCCAGATCTGGATCGTAGATGGTCCCTATTTGGTTGCTGACTGAAAATTCCTCGCCATAGCCTAGCTCGAGGCGAAGAACTTTTTCCACCAGATCATTCAGGGTTGCACTCTCTGGGTTAATGAAAATCTTTCTCTGAGCTACAGCACAGACAGCACAGTCGGGGTTTGGTGGCTTGAGGCTGTCGGTATTAATAGCTCGAGCACCAGATCGTTCAAGGAATACCTGGACCACCGCGTTAGCAGATACATACACACGTAAATGGAAGCAACGGGGAGCGAACCATCTTTGCACTATCGTAATCGTTTTTTAGAACCTTGAATGCCTGTAGAACACACAGTGCAGCTGTCATTGCATTGGTAGTTGCAATAGCAGGAATGATATTGCCCGCCATTTCTGGAGGTGGTTAGTATTTGCACGAAACTGAACATCAGAGGGAACCACAACATACGCTTGATGTCAAATTTGGATTTGGCCTCCAATCCAAAGATCGCAGCACGTAAGTTAGAGCTTGAAGCCACAAAGTCCAGTGTGTCAACATCGTCCTTGTCAAACGATAGCATGATCTTGTCTCCATCCTGCGTTTCGGGCTGACCATCCAAGAGCCGCTTTTTCAACCTCATAATACTGCCTTTTTGGTTAACTTTATTTTTTATAACGGAAAAAAAAAAAAAAAAAAAAAAAAAGGGTCACGCAACACCTTAGGATGTAGCAATGACTGACCTGTCCTTGAAGACGACGAAATTCTGGGCAGCGGTCCAGACTTTCTGATCATCCGAACAAATGCTTGCGTCGATTCCTTTAGATTCCTCGGTTAGGGAGCTGAAGGAGAGCGGATTTGGCTTTGGCCTGGACTTCCACATCTCTTCGACGGCTTGTAGGCGCACGATGTCTTTGTGGAAGACCTTTTCGAACACTTTCTCAGTAAACTCATCTGAAGGCATGGAGTTCCGGATCTCCTTTAGAGCCTTGGCTTCCTGTCGTAGATTTTCAATTTCACCAGCTTATTATCTCGTTAGTCGCAAGAACATTATTAGAAGATAGAGTTGGCGCAGGCGTACCGTTTTCAGCATCTTCTGTATGATCAAGTTCGACATCGTCTTCACTTGTTCCAAAAAGTTCACTGTAAAAGCCGGGAAAAAATGTTAGTTGTCATTCAGTTACAAGTGAGGAAGGGGAAATGGCTAGATAGACCCACGGGAATAGGTAACTCTTTGCCCAGACGATGCAATGGATGGGCTGACTGGGCGTGCTCCTGATGGTGCAGACGGGGAATGACTTGGGCACAGGCTTGTTTGTGCAGTCATAACACTCTGTCCGGCCCTTCTTGATGACCTGGACCTGGCCATTGTAACCGGTGGTGCCGCTCTCGATAAGAGGGACGTCTGCCGCTAGACACATCCGGTTGACATGTCTCCTCGCATCGAGGTTGTCTAGTGCGTTGAAGACAAGATCAAAGGATGCGAACCAGTCGACATTGAAGCAACTTTCCTTGATGTTGGCATGGTATGCTTCGATGGTCGACTGAGGCCTGAATTTCTGAGCGACTTCTTTTGCGACCTATGCGATGGTAAGGAAGAGTGCGAGGTTAGCCAAGCGAACCGAACATCCCTATCATGTAGATGCCATCGAGAGACGTACGAGGGCCTTGGGCTTCTTGATATGCTCGTGACGGAAGAGAAACTGTCGATTCAGGTTTGAGAGGTCGATTGTATCCAGATCGATGATATGGATGGTGCCGAAGCCGGAGAGGAGGAGGTTCTTGAGGAGCTCGCAGCCGATGCCTCCAGCGCCGACAAGCAGCACACGGCTCTGCCAAACTCTCGTCAGTAAAAAGAAAACGATCAATGGCCACCTATAGACGAATATCCCATACCTCATGGACCTTTGGGACGAGCGAGCCGATGGACTGCTTGAGGAAACGATCGCGGCCATGCGCCGCGTGAGGTGACATGGCGCGCAGAGGAGCCAGGATGACCACCGAGCTGGCCCAGCAGCAGACGCAGGTACAGACAGGTCAGGGCGCAGTAGTTGGAGCAAGGCAGAGCAGAGCAGAGGTAGATCAGTAGTTCGTCTTCGTCGGCCTCCTCTTCGCTTGCGTCTCGTGGGCGCGCGATGGACGGGGGTGGCGGGTGGTTAGTTAACCTAATCAGTTACGAGAGGGAGCGGACGAGAGAGAAAGACGAGAAAAAGAGGTGGTGACCTCATCATCCCCAGGCGGAAAAGTGGATTTCCTGCAGCCAGCAGCCTTTGACAGGAGAGAAGACGTTGCCGAGAAAAAGGGCAGACAGAGACAGCAGCGAATAATGGGCAAAAGCAAGGAACACACTGTTTGCTCTCTCTATCTTCTGTCTCTACTAGTTATCTACTCTTGTGATGAAGCATGAAGTGTCGTCGTCTGGTCTCCCTGGAACAGCATAACTACGCCAGCCGCTGCGTGATGGAGCTGCTGGATCTTGCATCTAGAAACTGCCCCTACCCCCGCTACAAACTGTCATTACGGAGCACACCCTCGCTGGCTACTGCTGCCACTGCTGCGACTATCATCTGCTATCGCCCGCTAGCTTGTTACTATCGCTTTTTTACCGCTGCTTTCTGCTGTTTTTTCGTTATTTTTTTGCTGCTTTTTTGCTGCAATCAACGTGGAAACAAGGTTTGATTAGTAAGATAAAGGTGTTTAGTTTATTTACAGTCACGTGTAGAAATAGCTTGCCAAACAAGGTTAGCTCCTTGATTAGCCAAATTGCACCAATCACAACACGAGAAATGTCAGCCTCGACAACTCGTATCATTCACATGACTTTAAATCAAGGCTTATGTAAGCAATAGTTTTAACGGCGCAAGGAGAGCCCCTTGTTTGACTGGCGAAGAAATTATATATAAAAAACTTTTTTGCTGCAGAAAAGCAAAGGAGAGTCCAGAAGGAAAAAGCAGTCTACCAAAAGAAATCTCGGGTGTTTCTTCTTCTTCTTCTTCTTCTTCTTCTTATTTTCGCTCGGGGGATTCTTTGTTTTCTGATTTGCATAGCTATTTAATGTGTTGTTTCCTTTTTTAATACCCTCCTCACTAGTCGATATACCCAGGGTTGCCATTTGGGACGTCACCCCAGGCATTCCAGTCGATACATTTTGGCAGAGACGCCCCCTTGGGACGTTTTGCCTTCAATTCTTCTCTAGACATCTAATTATGCATGCAGATGATGATTACGATGATGACGGGCCGGACCTGGAGCTGCTGGAACTGCTCCGGCAGTCCCTCGGTCTAGGAGGAGGAAACTCAAAAACACCACCGCCAGCAGAGACAAAGGTGCTCGAGGGTGCAAAGTTCATCTTTGACAACGCTATAGATGTTGCCCTTGATCCTAAGGGAACCAAGTCTGCTGCCAAAAATATTTGGAAGATGATGCAGGAAAAAGAGTACTCGACCGAGTCTTGGTCAGCCCATGAGTTGCACCCAAAGGCAAAGGACGAGTCTACGGTCAACTTCATATTCACCATGGACCTGCTCAACTTCAGCTTCTGGTCTGAACTTGATGCGTCGAAGAGATTTGCGGTGGAGTATCGCGGTAGGAAGTGGACTGGTTATTGGAGTCTGGTCGCTGCCTTGCAGAGGGCCCTTGATGAGGGTATAATATTTACCTACCCCTGCTTCTTTCCCTTCTGACTCTCCAAAAAGACACCATGCTGAGACTTACAGAGATACCCATTACGAGCTCCGACTTTTGGCAGGATGAAAATGAGTGCACGGACGAAGTGCTGAGACATGTTTTCCGGTCTGCTACGGATGAGGAGATTCCTCTCCTTGAGGAACGCATCGCCTGTCTACGAGAAGCAGGATCAATTCTTTATGAGGTATCTATAACTCCAAGTGTTATCCCTTACATTCCTTTGCTAACCTGTCCCCATAGAAATATGAATGCAGCTTTACCAATTGCATTGCGGAAGCCAATGGTTCAGCAGCAGCTTTGGTCAATCTCCTGGCTCAGAACTTCCCTTGTTTCAGAGACGAGTCCGAGTTCTGCGGGAAGAAAGTCCGGTTCTACAAGCGGGCACAGATCCTCGTTGCTGATTTATGGGCCTGCTTCCAAGGTCAGAGTTACGGAGAGTTCCATGATATAGACAAAATAACCATGTTTGCCGGTACGTTCCTCGAATACTCGCCCATATCTTTGACTTGTAAACTGGCTAACACCCATAAGATTATCGTATTCCTCAAATGCTCAATCAGCTTGGTTGTCTGCTTTTCTCTCCGCCCCTGGAGAGTGTTATTCGGCAGCGCAAGATCATACCTAGTGGTCATCAGCGAGAGGTTGAGCTGCGTGGGGCCAGCATCTGGGGCGTGGAGCTAATAAGACGAGAAATACAGGAGCTTCAACGTCAGAGGAATGTTCATCATGAAGCTAATGGATCCAAGCCTTTGCACATCAATGCCATCTTGATTGACTTTTTCTTGTATGATATGGTCAAGGATATGGAGGCGGGCGGGAAAGAGACCATGCCACATCATCGGACAAGAAGTATCTGGTACTAACCCTGTCCTCTCGTACTTTTACTTCTTCATTTCACCACTATTACATGCCCTCATAGATTTTAACCAACTAGACCATGAAACATTTTAATGTCTTCCGATAAGCTTTCTTTTATTGTGGTAGCACTTATTCAAACAGTAACCTCTCAAAAAAGCCTGGGTATGGTGCTCCGTACTCCAAATATGCTAAAGGTAAATAATGTTGCAGGTTTCCCGGGTATGCCCAAAAAAAGAATCGACAAAGGATGGAAAAATAAACATATAAAGGAAATGAAAAGGAAGAGAGGCTAGATCTCAACCTGAGATCTCCACCTGCTCTATCCACATCATTATGCGGTCCCTCCACGTTCCATACGAGTATCTCTTGTCTTCACTCAGCCAGTCAACCTGAGGATGCATCATCGTGCCTAGTCCAGGTAGTAGTGTGTCACCACAGTGATTCTGCTCTCCCGACGTCAAATGTCTTCTTCCAGCATCCGCATTCCTGCTCTTTACCATCTTCCGCTTGGGACTGAGTATCTCTTCATCGTCTTCTTCAAAATCAGAATCCTCACCCAAACCTCTCTTTCTTCTCTTGTTTTTCTGATTATAGGCCTCAATCTCATCCGCAGTCGGTAAAGGAATGTTTTCAAACCACTCTTGATCAATGGCCCAGCCCATCTCAAGTATGATCATAAGCCATGCATCGACTTCCATGGAGTACTGTTCACGGCCGTTTACTAGCCGGGGAAGACCAACGCTGTCTAATGCGCGGCCTATCGTCTCTTCCATATCTGTCTCATCCACCACTGTTATCGGTCTATTGGGGTACTGTTGTACCTCTGAATCGTATACCATCCCAATCCGCCGGGTATAAACAACGAAATAAATGGCAATGCTCAAAGTTGTTACCCTCTCATTGGTCACCTTCAATGCTTCGGGGTCATCCTGACCTTTCCCGAGTGATAAGACGGGTGAGACGAGATCCTGCCATTTTTCTGTAAGACGTCCCTCTGAAGCTGAAATAAAGGACAGAACTGAGCAAAGGCCGGCGTATACATGTGGCGGCAGTGTAGAGGCAAATGTGCTAGGTGATGGAATCTCCTTGGCTCGCGCTAGAGAAGGAAACGTCTTGCATATCGTCCTGATATGCCCCATTGTCCATTGAGGTAGCTCCACGACAGGCGAACCGCCCGTCGCTAGCTTTGACGATACATTACTCCGGCCATTCCCCGTCTTTTTAACCTGTCTAGGAGACGAGATGGCTGATGATGTGGCTGTAGGTGTAGGTAAGGCCGGAGGAGCTGTAGCTTTGTTCTGTATTCTGGCTGATGCGCGTTTCTGCGCTTGGGGTTCTGCATTCTGGTGCTTGGAGCTGACCGATGAGCTTTGCAGGGACTGTTCGAGGTATGCGTAGAGCTTCTTGTACACTCTGGGAGGGCATGGTGGACGGCTGAGAGAGGGTGGAAGTTTCAATGTCCTCGCTAATCTAGAATCATCCCAGAGTTAGTCCTGCGTGCCAATGGGGCATCCATCCAAAGAAAGAAAAGAAGCAAACAACACCTACCTCTTGCAGGCGATTTCCGCACACGCATACGGCCTGGCAATTTCCATCTCCGGCTTGAGAGTCGCACCACAGCTCCGAGTCTGGGTAAGCAGGGAAGATGCAAGATTCAGCAGCTCACGGGGAAGATCCTCTGCGAGCGCGGGCAGAAGGCTGGCCAGCGCCTGCTCGATGGGCCTGAGGCTCATGCTGGGCTGTGACTATCAATTGAATTCAGTATAGAAGTGGGCAGGATGTATCCGCAATACTGCTCCGGAGCACCAACAAGACAAGAAAGCAGGCACAGAGAGCTACGCCGTACTGCCCGTTATCAATGGCCCTCTCTCTCTTTGTCCAGCCCTCGCTTTTCCACCTGCGGGTGGTTGGTTTCAATTTCTCCATCCACAGCTTTTTTCTCTTCTCGCGCTTTTCTCTTCCTTCCCAGCCACCAGAAAAGACGCGACGAGACGCGCCAGACGCGTTACTAGCGCGCGCCACTTTAATAGCTGACTAAAGTATGACTAATCACGGAATTAAGGCCGAGGTTGAGTGGAAGGAAAGAAGGGGAAACAACTTCTGATTGGCCAGCTGTTCGTTACCCCCGCGGAAAGGTGGACCGTTTTGGGGGAAGCCACTGTATTTTGTGCCTGTATCCCCAGGAAGGGCAATAACGGAAGGAGGAAGCCCTTAGCAGTCACTATCACGGAAGATTGGAGGCAAAGACGGCAAAGGAGACTACTTTAGATGACTTTTCGCTGTATATACTGTACTCTGTATACCTGTACGACCTATCAGACAGGCCGAGTAGCTCTATCTTGTCTCCAGAAGATGTAGCAAAGACACTCCGGACATTAACGCAACCTATCGACCGAATACATTTAAACATCTCCGACGACCTCGGGCAACTCGACTAAGACCAGGAGTGGCTGCAGACGCCGATTTAAAAGGTTAAGGTAGAATACCAATTAGATTGGGTCATAAATGTAGTCCCGGTTGGGATGTTAATTGAGGCTGATGGCATATATATATATATATATATATATATATATGTTTCTTCAACCATGCAAACACTTACCACAATACTTCGATACACATCGTGATATTTGCTGTAAACAACTGCTCTACAAGCCGTATAAACTACTTGAAGGTGGCCACGATATACTCGACCCGCATCGCGGAAAGATCACCGTGTCCAGCGCCAGATAAGATATACTCTGCCCTATGTGGGGATGTTGCAGGGGGTGACGGGCCAACCGACGGGGGAAAGATATGTAGCTTCGGCACTGAGAGAGGCGTTGTCGACAGTTTAGTTGACGGGATATACCCTCCAGTCAAGCAGGGCCGAGGCGGGATCGCCCTCCTTCACCGGCTAAATGTCAGGAGGGGCTCCAGTTAGCCATGTCTTTGTTAAGAGATAAATAGGGGACGAGTTCGCAGTGCAAAGGACCAGAGTGGCAGACCAGAAGACATATCCAGTGTTAAGGTCAGATATTCAAATTTCCACGAGTAAACGAAGATGGGACAGTGCTATAAGGAAATATCTGCGGCGGCAAGGAAGCGGAGAGACGATGCCCTGGCTGCGTTTTGGTCTATCCCCGATGTCAAGGAAGATGAGCTGCCGCGAGACCTGCGATCGTATCCTCAGACTTCAGGTCTTCTCACCGCCGAGGAGCTGGAGATTACCAATTCCGATGCCTCTGTGCTGTTAGAGAAGCTCAGGACAAGAAAGCTGTCTTCTGTCACGATAACCACGGCCTTTTGCAAGGCAACTGTCATTGCACAGAAGCTGGTATGTACATAGAGACGCTTCATCTGCCCAGGAATGAACAGGCTGGCTGACATGAGAAAATTCATAGACCAACTGTGTCACCGAAGTTCTGTTTGACGAGGGATTGAAGCGTGCAAGGGAGCTGGATGATCATCTCGAAAAGACAGGAAAGGTGGTTGGTCCTCTCCATGGGTTGCCCGTCTCGCTAAAGGACAACTTCATGACGGTTCCTCATCCGTCGTCTATTGGAATGGCGGCATACACCATCGAGCCTACAGTAAAGGACTCCGTGATAGTGACGGGACTGCGAGATTTGGGTGCAGTCTTCTATGTCAAGACCAACGTGCCCACAGCAATGTTGATGGCAGAGACAGACAACAGAGTCTGGGGAGAGACTAGAAACCCCATCCACAAGGGTTTGAGCCCCGGTGGCTCGTCAGGCGGAGAGGCAGCTCTTCTGGCCCTCAAGGCGTCGCCGTTGGGACTTGGGACAGATATCGGGGGCAGTATTCGTGTTCCAGGTGCGTTCTGCCATCTGTACGGATTGAAGCCTTCCTTTGGCCGGTTCTCAACCCTGGGAGGACGAGCAGCCATACAGGGACAGGAGTTTATCCCATCTGTGTGCGGCCCAATGGCAACCTCACTTGATACTGTCAAGCTTTTTTGCGAGACAATCATGTCCGAGCAGGCCGGACAGTGGAACGCCGACCCCAAGCTTCTCCCCATCCCCTGGAGAAAGGATATCATCCAGCCAAAGGGGCGGAAGCTGCGTATTGGTATACTAGGTAACAATGACGGCGGGATGACTTGCTACCCGCCGATAGAGCGCGCCCTTGACATCGTGAGCAAGGCACTGAAAGAAGCCGGCCATGATGTCTTTGAATGGTAGGCCACTCCTCCGCTATTTCAAAGCTGTACATGGCACTGACGAACTACTGCTTTTAAAAAAGGGCACCAACTGGCCACCCTGAGGTTCTGCGCCTGGTCATCGAAGGGTTCAAAGTATTCGGAACATCCGCCATCCTCCCTCAGCTAGAGAAGCACGGCGAGCCTCTCTTCAAGTGCATGGAGAAGACCTTCTCAACCCTCAAAGAAGACCAGCTAGACGCCGTCAAGCTAAGTGACATGATTATCGAACGCAACGGCCTGCAACGAGCGTATCTCGACAGGTGGATGGCCACCAAGACGGACACTGCCGGCCCCATGGACTGTATCATCGCCCCAGCCGCCGTTGCCCCCGCTGCTCGTCTGGGATACGGCGAGACGATGCAGTATTTCGGCTTCACTGCCTTTGGTAACCTGCTAGGTATGTTTCTCTTTCGTCTGGTCCGTTTCCTGCTGCCCGCCCCCTCGCTGATAAGCTGTGTGACTGGTGGCAGACCTCCCATCGTGTACGTTCCCCGTCACATACGCAGACAAGGCCGTCGACCTGAAGCGAGACGCCAGCTGGAAGCCCTTGAACGAACACGACAAGATCATGCAGTCTGAGTATGATCCTGAGTTCTATCACGGCGCCCCCGTCTCGCTGCAGCTGTACGGCAAGCGGCTCGAGGAAGAGAAAGTGGTCGAGATGGTGGAAGTCGTTGCGGACGTCCTCAAGTTCAAGCCGTAGTCCATCTTTGGTATCCAGGTAGCAGCCACTATTAAACCTTTCGATCGTAATAGACGTGTCTCTCTTGCTATACTCCGTACTCGCGTAGTTCTTTCATCGTCTCTTTAACTGTTGGAGTAGAGGCTCTGCTCGTGTTGTGTTGGCTGGAAGAAAAAACGGCCGCCGCCCCAGGTGGTTGCCATGGACAACCAGCGTTTTCCCCCGATGATGAGCCTCCAGGCAGCCAGCGACGACAAGACAGACACGACGACGGCAGCTTCTCATCGACAGCGAAACAGCGAGAGTGCGATCCAGTTAATTCTCAGCCCACTATCGCATCAAGATACTCGTTAACTCACAGTCAACATGGCCCCCCGCCGGAAAGCCGCCGACTCGCGCAGAAGCAACCAGGCAACCCTCCAGTTCGGCACGCAGTCGAAGATATCAAAGCCCTTCTCCAATGCCTCGATACCCGGCAAGGACTTGAAGCAGCGGTCTCCCTCGCCCAAGGAGATCTCCCTACCTACCCACAGCCTGCCAAAGAAGCAGGACGACGAGCAGCAGCAGCCGCAAGAAGCTACCGCCGAAGTCGAGGCATCCACAACTTCAACAGCCGTCGTACACGAGCAGGCCAGAGCCGAGGCAGCGTTGCCGAAGTCGAAGGAAGACGAGCAGGCAGAGGCATTGACGGTGAAGCAGCTACATGCATACTGGCGGGCGGAGGAGAGAAAGCGAACTGCCTCAAGAGGTATGCCGACTACTTCTGTGGGACTATGGACATCAATCTGACATTTACGTGTTTACAGTGCACCAGGCAGATCTAAGTATTGAGGAGAGGATACTACGACACTTTGACCTGTGCAGTCAGTACGGTGTAAGTAAACTCATCGATATACCTCCCCGGCAGCAAACAAGCAGCAGAAAAAGAGCTGACCGAAATATCATCTGTCAGCCATGCATTGGAATTGCACGGATAAAACGCTGGAGACGAGCTCATGCTCTCGGCCTGAACCCACCTATTGAAGTCCTTGCCGTCTTGCTAAAGGAAGAGACGCGGGAGAAAGCGAGCGAGAAGGCATACATCGACGAGTTGCTATCGTGATGTCTCGTTCCCTTGGGTATTCCTCTTGAGTACCTCGTTTGTTTCTTCTCATGTTTGATTACGACGGCAGATGCTCTTTTATTACCGCGGCTTGTTGACTTCCTGTGTTATATTTCTTTCCTCTCGCATCTGCTTGCTTTGGTCCGTTGGATCGGCTGATGTTGACTTTGTTTTTGACACTTTTTTGTCTTCTTCTTTTTTCTCGCTAGGGACCATGGGATGCCGTTTGTTTTCTGATATCTTTTCTTTTTGGACATCGGGTTGATACTCGGGAACGAACAAGGTTGGAATTCATACTATTCTTCTCCCCAGTTCTTTCTCTTGACCACCGAGCAGCGGACAAAAACCCAATGATAGCGGTAGCGGACAGACGGTAATTGGTCACCTGCAGTGATCCTGAGCAAATCGGCCGGGCAAGAGAGAGGAATGCCGACCAGATCTTCGAAATGCACCTCGTCCAGCATTCGGCGTCCAGCGTTCACATGGAAATTAAGTAAGGGAAAATGGAAGAGAGAACGAGGCACACGGGTCGGCGCTTGTTTAAAGACGGCGGAACGAAAGAAAACCTGGGGAAAGGCCCTTAATATCCTCGGGCCAACAGAATGCCCCCTGGATCGATCGATGGATGGATCCGCTCCCCGTTTCCCCAGGTTTAGCAAGCGAGCAGATGACAAGTGCCCCCCCTTTTTGTTTCTCGACCTCTTCTCTCTGCCCCTGGCACTTTGGCGCATGCAGCATCGTAAAGAGTGGCCCCCCCGAAGTAATCTTATTACCATGTCATGCATGTTTCCTGGGGTTGACTGTCCATATGGCCGAGCAAACATATACACAGACACAGAGAGAGGAGAATTAAGGTGTGAGACTAGAGAGTTAGGTGTGTCAGACTTCAATATCAACCCCTTTCCCGAGAAGCAAAGACAGGATTAGTAGTTGACCTGACAGAAGACGAGAAGCTTGAAATCAGAGAGCGAAAATATGAGGAAGTTAAGCTGCTCTTCCCTCTCGGTTCTTAATAGATACTAAAACAAGGGAGCCAATTTGAGAGATCCTCGCATGCAGGTACATATAGACCAATCGAAGGAAGGGCTGGGCCTTTCCCTTGCCTTCCATCTGTATACGAAGCTGCAGGGCTTTCGAACGCCTTGCTTCCTCGTCTCGCCTACAGACGCTGATGACTCGCTTTGACCTGGCTGGCCCCTTTTTTCGCCTCTTTTTTTCTCTCACCGAGGATGTTCCTCTTGCATGCAGGAATGCATGTGTACCAAACAGCGAGCAGAAAATACTGCCAGACGGCCCATGAGATGTAAATGCTACGTCGACATGTCTCGTTGCCAGGGAACCTGCATCAGTGCACAGGAGCGGACTCCTGCACCTTCGCCTTCGCCATCGGGCTGAGGAAGCGAGATGGAGGCTGTGAAATGCTACATCCGTCATCGAGTGACACCCGCATCATCATCCCCATCATCAGCTGTATCCAGCGGATACAATGTCATCGGAAACAAGAAACAACAAGCGGCTACTTGCCACGAACTCTTGACTTCGGGCAACAGCTAAAAAATGGGATAAAAATCAGTAAAATCCGACGATGTGACGTATGCAGGCGGAGAGCATCGCCTCTTTGGGGATCTCCGGCCCTTAACCTCAAGCTAGCATCGGATATGGCACGGCATGATTTGGCTATTCGCACGCACGCATAAACAGAGACATGCAGAGAAGATGATGACAGGAAACGAAGGAGCAATACTTATTATTATGTGCCTGTTATCGAGACATGGCTGGCATGGATCAGTGCTGAGATAATACTCCGTCGATGGAGACAACCGATCAGCTTGCAAAAAGAAAACACGAATTAAAGAATTGGAGCACAAGAGCAGGAAAATTACACAGATTTACCCCAGATCGGGCCATTTGTTCCCACTCTCGATGGAGAACCACTGACACGGAGGACGACTTGACATGGAAGACTTGACATAAGTAGGCATAACAAAATAGTTAAGGGGAAGGACATCAGGGGGTGAGAGTCAACGCTGGGAGTTGATATCTGAGAGCCCGCTTGAGACGGACGCCCCAAGGCGTGCGGGTGATACGACGGTGGCACAGCTAGCCATGGGGATTTTCCAATGTGGCATTCGGTCCAGTGGGCATTGTCCGTTACTATCAATGTATAGTCTAATTCATCGATCCAGAGGGGTGGTTGGTGGTGGTTGGATCGATCGTCATCGTCATCGTCGTAAGGCAGGAGGACTGACGACGACAGTAGCAACCCAAGCTGGATATCTCCAGGGCAACAGATATGCGCAGTCCAGTCACCAGGACAGAGCTCCGAGCTTGAGAAGAAGGGCGACTCAGAGTGAGCCGACTCGTCCAACCACCCGCTGACAGACTTTCGAGATGGCAAGGAGAAATAAGCAAAAAGAGAAGAAGCGGGTGACAGTATGATCCAGCACAGCACGAAGGACGAGCTACTACGCATCCCCTTGCCGCCTCCTGCCGGGATCTCCATATAGCCTCCTCTTGCTTCTCTTTCGACTTACCAGGCAAGCAACGATGAACCTGCCCATGGCCAGTAGAGATGCTCCATGTGGAGACTTGACGTGAGACATCGATCCCAGCCCTCTGTCTCGTTGCTTTTTCCCCTTCCCACCTGCATTGCAGACACTAACTGGACAATGGCCATTCAGAGTGCTGGGAGCCGCTGGGCCAAGCGGGCTTCCCCGTTCCAACTGTGTGAAGGAGAGTCATGGAGAAGCAGATCGGCCACGGAGATTGGCGATAAGGCCTTTTTAACAGCAAATGGGCTTCCTGGCCAAGCGGGCCTACCGGCTTGAGATTTTCTTTCGAGAAGCCTGGAGGCGCAAGGGGTTGAAGGTTGGGAATGGCGAAGGGAGCAGAGCGAGATGCAGCGGTGCATCCGTAACCCGAGAAGAGCGAACGAACATCTGCCACCTCCTGGCTTCTCGATGTTCGAGCTACGGCTTCACTCCGCATTACTTATTATTACTATTTTTATGGAGAGGGAGAAGGTAAACGACACAGGGGGCCCTTGGCTATTCGCACGAAAGGATACAAAGCCTTAGGCTATTTCGTACAGCCGCTTCCTTCCACCCTAAACACTCTCTTACAGCGGCAGAGCCCTTGAGGACGAGCTGCCCTAGTCAGTAAGGGGGGGGGGGGGGGGGGGAGAAAGCTTGACCATCGTCAGGTCAGCTTTCCCGTCACCTCTGAGGTGGTTGGATGTTTGTTTGCCACCTTCAGCCGCCGGGCGATGAAAAGTCCACTGACGGTCCCTCCATGCGCCTGTTCCGATACACAGAGTACGGAGGATGGACTTCCAGACCTTCGGGCGAAGCAGAGGAGGACACAATAATGTGGCAGGGGTACTCCCAGCCAAAAGCAACCAAGCAAGCATGAAAAAAATAGCATCTTGCTCGTTCCTCAAGGTTACGACGACGACCCACCTCTGGGGGAGCAACAAGGCCAAAAGTCCACACCACCCCATACCCCGTATCCACGCTTGGGAGTACATCCACGATGTACCGAGCAGCCGACCTCGCTCTTAATGGACAACCATTAATTGTAACTCTGGAACCGCGGTCCAATGCACAAACATCCTCCGGCTTGCAGGACGGCATCTCCATTGCCAACAGGAACCAGCCATTCAGTCAAATGTTGCCGTCACCATCACAACCACGCAAGATCAACCGTGGGTTACAAAGGAATGTATACACACACGAAGGTACATGTTCCTGGTACTGATCCAGGTATATACTATTCTGACCTTGCTGGGTGAGAACGAGAGCTGCATGTGAAATTTTCAAAACTCGTCCTCCCTTTCCCTCCCCGTCTGGCCAAATTGAGAGATCCCCATGTCTTCAACTCGCATATACCCCGGCCCCAAGCCGACGTCTACTGTCCACAGACACTCCAGAGGACTCTCCATCCCCTCGAGCTACACTCTTGGCCGATGAACTCGAGGGCGTGGGGTGTGGATCCATCTCCTTTGCTTCTTCCTCCTCTTCCTCCACCTCTTCTTCAAGTGGCTTGGATGTGGTGCTGTTATTTTGAAAATTCGGCCGCTTGTTGCTTTTTCCGTTACACTGATTTATTGCCTCTCTGATATTTCTTTTTTCTTCTTTTTTGCAAAGTTGGATCCTCTGCATTTGTTTCTCATCTGAAGATATAAAGCTCTTCCCATCCTACCCGCTGCGTTCTGGCTTTTTTTCTTTCTCCTTTTCCTTTTCTCTTCTCCATCCTCGCAACAGTTCTCACTTAACATTGACACTCGTTTCGTCGTTCAACTGTCGTTTACTCCCGAATTAATACAAGTCTTTCTTGTCTACCAAATACCGACAAAATGAAGTTCTCTCAGGCCGTCATTGCCCTGGCTGCTGCCACCGTCGTCTCTGCCCAGCTCCCAGAGGTTCCTCCATGCTCTGTACGTGTTTAGTTCGACCGTGATGGAAAAAGGACCTATTTGCTAACATACGCTAGCTCCCATGCTTCCTCGATGCTCTCACCACTGATGGATGCTCCGAGTTGACCGACTTCAAGTGCCACTGCTCCAAGCCAGAGCTCCCAGGCAAGATCACTCCTTGCGTCAAGTCCAAGTGCCCGATGGCCGAGCAAGTCTGTAAGTTTGAACCCGACTATATCAAATATACTATTAGTTTCATGCACACGCATACTAACCCACGTTTACAGCCGTCTCCAATGCCGTCGTCAAGCAGTGCTCTCAGGCCGGAGCTCCCGTCTCCATTCCTCCAGTTGAGGAGTCCTCCTCCCAGCCATCTGAGCCCTCCACCAGCGAGGCTCCTACTGCCTCTCCCACCGAGAGCTCCCCAGCTCCCACCACCCCTGCCCCAACTGGCACCGGCTCGCCATCCGGCACTGGCGCCCCAGGTGGCCCATCTGGCACCGGCACCTTCACCAACACTGGTGTCCCAACCCAGTCCACCCCCATCTACACCGGTGCTGCTTCCGGTCTCTCTGCCAACATTGGCGGTATGGGTGCTGCCATCCTCGCCCTCGCTGCCTACTTGTAAACAATGTCTCCATCAAGACCTATGCAAATTAATAATTAATCTTTTTTTTTTTTTTTAATTCACACTTGATGTCTCTTAGTTGATAAATTACCCCTTGATGACCTAATATATATACAATCTACTTCTTGAAAGAGAGAAGACAGACAAATGTGTTATCCTGACGATTTTTGATTTTGTTTCGAGGAAAAAGCAACTTTCATCTTTTTATGTTCGTTCCATTGGAGATACTTCAGATATTTCTTAATTGTGGTCTAACTGCATATCTGTAGAAAGGGGAAGCGGCCAATATCTCTCACCTTTTACTCATGCAGAAAATACAAATTATTATTACACCGCTTGATAATCTCAACTCTGGTCTGCGGAACAAGAAGACTTACGTATGCCTGCCTGCTTAGCTGCTTGTTTATTTTATCTGTCACCTGCAGCCCGGTCGTGGCGCGCCTAGACAACCGAGTTTTCCAAGCAAGAGTAACCACTATCATAACCCAAAGAAAGCCACTTGGGCAGTCAGTCAGGGAGGGAGACAAATCAGCAGAAACAGCGAGTCAACAGGATCTTGTCCGCCGCTATTGAAATATCCCGTAATTCAATATCGCTATAGACACTACAGAGTACTCTGTACCCACTAGTTAATATTTATGGTGACGGCATTGTACAACATTTTGCATGGCTAGTTATCAAGTTTACAGGCAGGAACTTGGCGCCTCCATCTTTCTTTCGGTATATTTAAAGAGACACACAGACAGAGAGTATATATGTAGTAAAGAGGAGAGTGTAGTACGACTTGTTTTTTGGCTAGTAAGGAGTTTTAACTAGTGCATGTCGATGTCTGCAACAGTCCCCCTGCATCCCCGTCCAGGCCACAGTTCGTGTCGCACCAGCAGAGTCAGGCTTGCAGTGGTCATACAAGCAGCCACTCGATGGATGGCTCGGCGGCCTCAAGGAGTACGTAACTATCATGTCTTGAGGCAGGCTTCCTTTGCTGCCACGCACCAGCGTCGCCGTCTTCGTATTATGGATTTATTCCCGTCAGACGAACTCAATGGAGCCTCTGCTGGTAGGTGGGAGGAATATGACCTGCACGATCTTGTCTTTTAGCCTCATACCCGCCCAGCTCCATTCGCTTTCCGGTGAATATTGCGGAATAATAGTGATGGGAAAAATGATATCTGGTTCTAGATATAATTTACCCTCTACTCCAGCCATATGCTTCTAATTTGCATTCGTACGGAGCATGGAGTAATTCGCAATGATCGGGCGTCGCCTATACTTGCAAAAGGGGCTGGCATCTATGAAGTGGTTTGGTAGCCGCTCCATGAGATATCAATTTAGAATTCGAGGCAATAGTTATCACATACTAGGTACTGCCAGGAATTCTTCAAGCCCAGCTGTGGTCGTCAACCTGATATATTATACCCCTTGCTGATACCCAGGCAAAGATATCTCGTCGGGAGTAGAGCTTTTTTTCCCTAGCAAGAAAGGTCACAAATAAGTGGCCCATGACAGTCATTCCAGTAAGGAGGGATGGGCAAGGTTAGAGCTTACCCTTCCATTGATGCAGATCACCCAGCTCAGGGAGTTGAAGTGGGATAATGAACCGAACCACTCGCCATCGGGTTGACTGACACCATAAGGATATCTATGCTTGCAATACCGTGGCCGATGACCAACCACCCTTGGGAAATCCTCCCTTATTGACCCAAGGAAGAACCTGACCGATACAGAGGATAACTGTCGTCACCATGGAAATGATTTGAGAAATTACCCCTACACCTGCAAATTCACCCTTTTTCAAGGTGAATGTCAACTGTGACTCAGAAATATTGAATTACAGAACCCTAGCCTTCAAGTGTACAAGAAGAAATGGTCCCACGGGGTTAACATTGATGCCAACCCGAAGCATAAATATCATGCATGGATGAGATATTTTACCGTGAGCTTAACAATGGTTTCTCTAGCTACTCCACCACCTGATTATTTAACTATTTTTAAGCCCTTCGACTTTCATATAACTAATTACACTCTAACAGCCCATTGATTCTAACTCGACTGACGGTCCTATGACTGTTCCGGTCAACACACTCTCGCCTAGCTACTTGGATGCATTTACCCAGACTGTTAGTCGCATCTTATCGACAGACTTGTGTGACCGATTCCTTGCCCAGATAATAAAGGCGGGAGCCAAGTACATATAAAGACCTTGTTTTCAAGACTGGCTACCCCATACCCCAGAAAATACTCATCTCTGGTCCGTCTGAAGAAGATATTAGGAGGGCTAAGTGTTTTCAAGAGGGAGTTAGGCCTGATACACCCCAGTTAGAGTCCTCAGTGAGTAATTTAATTCTGGTATTCAGTCTGCAAATACTCTAACATGATTATCAAGCTAGTCATATCAAAACACCGTATTGGGCTCAAGGGAGTTCAAACTGCACTTGCTCGAAATTGCTGCCGTCGCAGTTCATAATATTTCAGCAGATTTGTTCACAAGTTGCTCTCATGATACCCAGCTTCTTAAACCTGACTACAAGCCCCTGCCATCACAACCAACTCCGCCTCTATGGCCAACCCGTCTCCGCCATCGTGCGTATGACGAATATGGGATTAATCCCCTAGGCATTGCCGGAATGGTAGCTCTCTGGGTAGAGGTCAAGGTGCTTGGAGGAGTGGTCATATTTGATTGAGGCGAGTCCGAGAATGGGGTGCGTATTATCAACTTTGACTAACGCATTCAAGGTCCTTGATGCATATCTCTATCCAAAGTACCCATATACGATCTTTAAACTCTCAGACAAACAAGTAGACGACTTTGCTGCCTTTGGTACCCATAGCCCCAATCCTAACCACAACAATTCAACTTCTAGGCTTCTCCCTATTGCTACAGAAAGATATGCCCTTCGAGTTGACCTGGAGTCTGCTATTCGGATGTTTATATATCTTCGGTGACAAGAATGAACGTAGACCCCTATCGATGAAGTGTCCAGATTATCAAAGGCTGGTCCGGCGACAGATTATACGCGAGGGTTATCCGCATTTCATGGAGTATGTAGAGAAGATGGAAAAGGGAGAGCATTCCTAGCCGTGTTATTTTGGCGACTGACTGCCAATGCGTTTAGTATGCCTTTTCTCGCGTTTAGTTCTGGAGTCACGGGTCTATTTGACTACCCTTGCCTCCAGAAGCAGACTTTATCTGGACTGCAGCCCCCAATGGTGTAACCAATATTTGGCTAAATAGGTGCTTGATTTCTAACTCCTACCCCGTCTGCTTCCAGTTCATTGAATTAATACATTGTGAAACACCAGGAAAAACAGTGGAAGCTTCAATTTCTCAGTCTATCACCGGGACAGCATGTACGCCGAGGCTAGTGGCAAGGAGAGTCTCAGAAAAACGCATGTTTGGGTAGAACTTGGGTATGTAGGCAGAGGTATGAATTGTGGTCTGGATATAGATGTCTGGGTAAGTTAAGGAGGAAGTCAATCGGGGTATAGGGGGTTTTATATAGGGACGAGCAAACTAATAAACAGTTTAATGAAATTGCGACTTGCTCTTGAGGATATTCTCCATTGATCGACCAAAACCTCAAAAGCTAAGACCGGCATTATTTAGTTGTCGAGAGATTCGAGACAATCTATCGGACATATCAGGAGGCGATGTAACAAGCCGATGTGAAGTTGGGTTCTGAGATGTTCTATTGGTTGGTATTTTTAGATATGCGCTAAAATATTTAGCCGACGCCGAGAGTTTCGTCTTGGCATCAACGGGTCTAACTTAAAGGGAGCACCTGGGCAGTTTTGTATTAGTTCGTCATCTCATCTCCGCTACATCTCGCTTGGCTGTAGGCCTTGCACATTTGATAGAGCTCAATATCATCATCCTCCTTCTGATAATACCCAAGTTGTCTGTTATAGATCCATGAAGATAACCAACAGCTAACCGGAAAGTTAGCTAGATCTCTATAATTTCCCTGCACATTATAGCACCCTTCGAAAGCTCTGGCAAATTTATACACTCGTATTGTTCCTTAAAGGATGCGACTTTTTCTCCCGTGCAGTCAGGCGAGCTAATTATATATAGGTAACTAAGTTATGCCGTCGTCATATTGCTAGCTTTCAGAGCATACTTGTAGAAGTCACATAAGACAGGACCAAACGCATCCGGACGAAAATTCCTAAAGTAAGGATTATGTTAATGCATCATGCAGCCCAGAGAGATTTTGCCATTGGATCGACCAAAGCAGGTCCAGCATTTTGGGCAGAATGAGTCGAACTCTGGTCACAAAAATTGGTCTTTTATTATAGCGATGATCTTTGCCACAATGTATGGAACAATAAATAAGCGGAGATGTATATCCGGCATGCCAAGTCGGCCATATTTTACGAGCATGAAGAGGAAGAAGGATGAAGGAAAGGAATTATGTCTAGTATTATGCATCATTTTGATCATGGAGAAGTTTTTAAGTAACAGGAGGAAGGGCAAGAAGGAATTAAGAGCCAAACTCCTTGATGTCGGTGGTCTTTCCGCTGAGGGCCAAGGGAACGATGCCGGAGACGTGCATCTCGGGACCAAAGACGTGCATGTCGAGATGCAGCTCCTCGCCGACGGCCTTGATGTTCTTGAGCCCCTCCTGGTAGTTGGGACCAGCTCGTCGGACCCAGATCTGGGTCTTGTGCTCGACGAGAACGGGAGCGACTTCTCTGAGAGCGCGGATGACGCCCTTGAAGGTGGTGGCTACGTTGGTGAAGTTTGCAATGCCACCGCCGATGAAGAGGACCTTGCCCTCTGGCCGCAGAGGAGCACGGAGCATGAGGTCGAGGACGGTGCGGGCGTAGTTGTAAGTCTGGGTCTCGGTGGGAGCACCCGAGTACTCTCCGTAGTTGGCGAGCTCGGAGACGTGTCCCGCAGAGGCGATGGCGTCTGCGTAGACGACGGATGCACCACCGCCGGCGACGAGGGTCCAGATGCGGCCGTTGGCGTTGAGGACGGTGAGCTTGAGGGAGGCACCCGTCTTGGCGTCCATGTCGGAGATATATTTCTCCTCCTTGCTCATCTCGCGGCCAAAGGGAGCAGGGAAGTCCATGGGCGGGCCGGCGTCGATGGTGACCTTTGACGAGGCGGGAGTGGCAGCTGCAGCAAGGCCGAGGGCAGCAGGGGAGCGAGCAATGGCCCACTTGGTGCCGCACTCGAACTCTGCGGTCTGGTCGAGCTTTGCGGCGAGGTCGAGGAAGTGGACGGAGGCCGAGGTCTTGTCCTCGTTGGGGATGACGACCAAGGGGTTAATCTCGAGGTAGGTGAACTGGCAGTCGACGTAGACGGCGTAGAGGCGGGTGATGAAGTCGACGAGGACGTTGTGCAGTCCCTTGGGTATCTTGCTGAGCAGGCCGGCCGCGATCTCCTCGTTGCTGGGATACTGCTTGAGGTTGACGGGGACGAGCAGCTTCTCAGCTTTGGCGTCGACGTCGCCCACGTCCACGCCTCCTTCATGCGTAAACAGTATCCAGTCTCCCTACACTTGTTAGCATATACATATATATATAGAGGTCGGTAGAGTGTACCTCTCTGACGGAGTTGATGTTGATGTAGTATTCGGTGTCCTGCGGGTGCGGCACAAAAGGCTCGACGAGGAAGTTCCTGAGGACGCCGACGACGGTCTCTACCTGCTGCTCCTTGCCCGCCCGCTCGGCTATCCAGGCTCTGGCTTCGGTCCAGGTCTTGTTGAGGGCGAGCAGGCCACTCTTGCCGCGGCGCTTGATGAGCTGGTCGGGCTTTGCGACGAAGCGGGCACCGGGAGCGAGCAGCCAGGGATAAGTGGCCTCTGCCTGGTCGAGGACGGCCTCGACGGCGGTGTCCGCTGGGAAGTCGAGCGAGGCGAGCTTTGGGGGCGGGTTGTGGGTGTCTGCTGGCGGTAGAGGCGAGGGCTTGATGACGGGGGCGCGGGTGAGATGGTAGTTGAGGATGGCCTTGCCGTCGGCCTCGTAGATGCTCTTTGCCGACATTGTGATGTAGTAGTGGTGGTAGAGAGGATAGAGCAGAGTAATGAGCAGAGAAGAGAAGAGCAGAGGATAGTAGAGAAGAGGATAGTGAATGTCGAGAAGAGAGTGAGATATAAGGCGAGGCTGCAGCTGAGATGAAAGACGAGCGGCTGCGGGTGGAGTGTTGGTTGGGGCAGAGTTACTTCTCTCGCCTCCTAATTTTGGTGGTGGAAGAAGTAACTCTGCCCAAGCTCGCATTTTCCCACCAAAAGCGCTTGTTGAGGCAGCCTCGCCTTTCTTCTCTTCTTCTTCTTCTCTTTCTTCTCTTTCTTCGTCTTCAGGCGGAAAGAAAAAGCTCCTTCGACTCAGCTTCTCTTCTTCTTCTTCTTCTTCTTCTTCTTCTTCTTCGTCTTCTTCCTCGAGCCGACGGACCTTTGCCTGTCTCTCTGCTGAGCCTTCGAGTCCTCCTCTTAAGCCATCCTCTGTCCTTCCAACAACATCTCAGACGACGAGAACGAATAAACAGCTCATCTTATACCTGCTACAGCTCACTCTACAGCTTCTACTTCTCTAATCTACTGCTTCTGCTTCTCTCATCATGGGCGCCGACGGGAATTTGTCTGCCAACGACAACATCACCCGCTTCACTGCTGCCTCCCGCCCGCTCACCCCCCTCGAACACAACCTCTTCCACAACAAGACACGATGCTTCGTCTAGTACGTACTCAGAATATTAGCTATAAGGGATAGAGATGGAGATACTGACTGGCGCAGTGGAATGCAGCCGCGGGCGGTCCAGGGGGTGCTCGACTTTGACTTCATCTGCAAGCGGTCGACCCCGTCCGTCGCCGCCATCATCTACACCTTTGGCGGCCAGTTCGTCAGCAAGATGTGCGTTTACAAGAGCTCAAGAACCGTCCATTGATCTATAGTTACTGATAATTAGTTACTGATATGTGATGGTAGGTACTGGGGAACGAGTGAGACGCTGCTGCCCGTCTACCAGGACACCAACAAGGCCATGGCCAAACACGCAGACGTCGACACCGTCGTCAACTTTGCCTCGTCTCGCTCCGTCTACTCCTCCACCATGGAGCTCATGGAGTTCCCCCAGATCAAGACCATTGCCATCATCGCAGAGGGCGTTCCCGAGCGGGTGGGTTACTCTCTTTCTTTTGTGTCAGTTATAGGCTAATTGGTGAAATAATTATGTAGAGGGCGAGAGAGATCATGGTAAGGGCAAAGGAAAAAGGAGTCACCATCATTGGCCCTGCTACCGTCGGCGGCATCAAGCCTGGTGCCTTCAAGATCGGAAACACCGGCGGCATGATGGACAACATCGTCGCCTCCAAGCTGTACCGCAAGGGCTCCGTGGCCTACGTCTCCAAGTCCGGCGGCATGTCCAACGAGCTCAACAACATCGTCTGCCAGACCACGGACGGCGTCTGCGAAGGTGTCGCCATTGGAGGTGATAGATACCCCGGAACTACCTTTCTAGACCACCTGCTGCGCTACCAGGCCAACCCAGAGTGCAAGATCCTCCTCTTGCTCGGCGAGGTCGGCGGCGTCGAGGAGTACCGTGTCATCGAGGCCGTCAAGAACGGCACCATCACCAAGCCCGTCGTCGCCTGGGCCATTGGAACCTGCGCCAGCATGTTTAAGACCGAAGTCCAGTTCGGCCATGCGGGAGCCTCTGCCAACTCTGACCTCGAGACCGCCGTCACCAAGAACAAGTCCATGCGCGAGGCCGGCATCCACGTCCCCGACACCTTCGAGGACCTCCCCGACGTGCTCGCCGCCGTCTACCAGAAGCTCGTCAAGCAGGGCACCATCAAGCCCCAGCCAGAGCCCGTCGTGCCCAAGATCCCCCTCGACTACTCCTGGGCCCAGGAGCTCGGCCTCATCCGAAAGCCCGCCGCCTTCATCTCCACCATCTCCGACGACCGTGGCCAGGAGCTGCTCTACGCGGGAATGCCCATCTCCGACGTCTTCAAGGAGGACATCGGCATCGGCGGCGTCATGTCCCTGCTCTGGTTCCGCCGTCGTCTGCCCGCCTACGCCTCCAAGTTCCTCGAGATGGTCCTCATGCTCACCGCTGACCACGGTCCCGCGGTCTCGGGAGCCATGAACACCATCATCACCACCCGTGCCGGCAAGGACCTCATCTCTGCGCTCGTCTCGGGTCTGCTCACCATCGGCTCCCGCTTCGGTGGTGCCCTCGACGGTGCTGCAGAGGAGTTCACCCGTGCCTTTGACCGGGGTCTCTCCCCACGCGACTTTGTCGATACCATGCGCAAGGAAAACAAGCTCAGTAAGTTCTGACCTTTAACCTTATATCCTTGCTTATCCACAGTCACAAAAAATAAATATAAAAATATATCCCTGCTAACGTCTCTAGTCCCCGGCATTGGCCACCGTATCAAGTCCAGGGCCAACCCTGACCTCCGCGTCGAGCTGGTCAAGGAATACGTGATCAAGAACTTCCCCTCGCACAAGCTGCTCGACTACGCCATCGCCGTCGAGACAGTCACCACCTCCAAGAAGGACAACCTCATCCTCAACGTCGACGGCTGCATCGCCGTCTGCTTCGTCGACCTCATCCGCAACTGCGGCGCCTTCACCCCCGAGGAAGCCGAAGACTACCTCTCCATGGGCGTGCTCAACGGCCTCTTCGTCCTCGGCAGAAGCATCGGTCTCATCGCCCATTTCTTGGACCAGAAGCGTCTGCGCACCGGTCTCTACCGCCACCCATGGGACGACATCACCTACCTCCTGCCCACCCTGTCCAAGGGCTCGTCGGCCGAGGGTCGTGTCGAGGTCAGCATCTAGGCTCGGCTCACCCTGCGAACTTACGGCTGTTGAAATTTGAAAATAGATGGTGGAGGGATGGTAGGTAGATACTAGCTTGACTTTTCAACCTTTGATATGAAAATTAGTCCATGATAATAATATTTCTCGTTCATCTCGATTCTTGTAGACGGACTCACGCTGTATTCTTGTAGACTTAATTGTTGTAGTTAGTTGCCCAGCTGGTTATCTTATCTTTGGCTAAAATTCAGCCGCAAGATGAAAAACCATCAACGTCACTCAACAACATCTCATTCTCCAACAGTTGATAAAGCCAATTGAACAAGAATAATAATAATAAGAAGAAGAAGAAAAATACCAAGATGGTTCGTCTGAAACATCGATATCTGCTGGTCAATATCCTCTACCCGCCGCACACAGGCGCACAGAAGACCCAGCTGGACGAAAAGGCCTTCCACCTCCAGCTTCACCGGCCAACGCCAGACGCCCTTACGCCCCAGGCCCTCGCCAGGATGGTCAGAGAGGCCGTCGCAGAGATGTTCGGCGACTGGGGGATGGGCAGGCTGGGAGGTGCTGGTGCCGGTGCCGTCAGTGGTGCGTTTCATCCTACCTGCTTCCTATCTTCCTTAAGTACTGACTGACTGAATAGTGAAATATCTCTCGCCCGCTACGTCAACGGCCATCATACGCTGTCCTCGAGCAAGTTATCGTCTGGTATGGTCGGCCTTGACATACACTTCAAGTCTCCCTGCTGGCCGCCAGAGCGCGGGCGCCAACGAGATCGACCAGCAGCAACGCTGTGTCTTTCGCGTCGTGCGCGTCTCGGGAACCATGAAAAAGGCTGAGCTCGAGGCTATCCGCCGGGCGCGCATGGAGGTCGTCAAGTTGACTCGGGAATGGGAGAATGGAGGCAAGGCTGCGCTCGAAGACATGTTTGCTGCTGCAGTGCCGCTGGAGCACGGGATTGAGAGTGCAAGTGACGATGATGGCGACGGCAGTGAATAAATGCCGTCTTCTTCTTCTTCTTTTTACTTCTTTCTTCGCTACCTCCGTCTGATCGGTGATTTTACAAAAGGCTAGGTATGTATCCTGATTATTCTCCGTGTTATATTATCCCTATTATCCCCATATTCCCCCGCAAAAAACGCCCCTACCAGTTTTACCATTATTCGTTAATTACTTTGGAGGTTTCCTTACCACCTTGATGCCGTTGTTGGGCGGGACATTCGACATTAGCTCGTCCATGTCCATGTCCATGTCGTCGTTGTCGCCAGCAGGACCTGTTGAGTTCAGCCTGGCTTCGGCTTCCCAGTCCTGCCTCTCCTTCTCATCCCACTCATCCTTTGCATCTAGCCATCTCTCCTGCACATCCTTCACGTCCATCACCCCCATACCTTCTCTAACAGCCACCTGCCAGACTGTATCGTTGGCTCCCTCGGCGGATCCAAATGCATACCCGCCCGCTCGATCGATCGCATGCAGCAGGCTCATCATGCTCTTCTTATCCTCTACCGCCAGCGTCTCGAATCCTACCAGCCCGAAATCCTGCACTAGCTCGACTATGGCCGAGTTCAGCGCGTCGAACTTGGAATTCGCGAGCCACGGCGCTTCCTCGTTTAGGTGCGGTATCAGGTGCGACAGGTCGTGGACTTCGGTGTAGAAGTTCAGGTTGAACGGGAGGGAAGGGTATTTGCTGAGGTTGTCGATCTTCGTGAGCACGTTCAGATGCGGCAGATCCATCTGAAGCATTGCCCGGAGTGACAGCAGCAGCGCCGAGATGTACATCGACGGAAGCGTGAGGTTATATGAGTCGACCAGGTGCACTACAACCAGCTACACACATCGCAATGTTAGCAATACTAATTCCGCCAGCCTGCATGCACTCTGCGAATGAGTAAATGCAGCTGTTCAAACTCGAGAAAATGGGGCGCTTGCACACTCTATACCCAAGTTTCTGGATCTTGAAGAACATGTTCCGTAGTGAGCTGTGGTGTGTGAATATCTCCACCTGGCCAGGACAGTCGAACAGAACATAGTCCTCTGCCAGTCAAACCAACCGTTAGAAGAGCCCATACATAGTAGATGCAGAGGTAGAGAACATACCTCCCAAGTTGTGTAGTCCTTCCTCAAGCCACTCAAAGTTCTCCTCGAGCTCCTCCAGCGCATACAGCACCGCTCCGTTCGGGCCCAGCGTGTCTTCCTTCATGATCTCTTCTAGCGTAACGAGCTCCCGCACGTCCACTGCCGGCGTATACGAAGTCTGGTCGTTGGCCGGATCCAAGTTGACGATCGAGCACTTGCGCCCGATGGCAGACATGAACTGCTGCATTCCATTGCAGTACGTCGACTTGCCGGACCCGGGAGGGCCGATCACCAGCTGTGCAAACGGCATCACTCGCTATCCCGCTGCCTGCCTGTCTGTTCAATATTAATAGTTGACTACCAAATAATAATATGAAGCTTCAAATCAAAAAGTTGAGAAAAAGAAAAAAAGGCGGTGAGGGGCGGCAGAATCCGCCGTCTTTTTGAAGCTTCCAAAAGTTCGAGCGAAGTCGAAGAAGCCAAACAGACATTGAAAGACTTTGAAAGACGTTGAAAGACGTTGAAAGGGATTGAAAGGTTGAAGTTGGCCGGGTAATCGTTTATATACGCGAATAAGTGTCTGCAGATGGCTTCTAGTAAGTGTAGCCCCCCCGCCTGCCGATTTGACCATGTCCTGACAGGGCTTTCTAGACCACTTCGCCGTTGCGAACCCGCCCTCGGACGTGATATCAGCCGTCCAATTCTCGCCCGAGCCAGAGTCGACGCGCTTTGTGGTGTCGTCGTGGGACAAGAACGTATATCTGTATGACCTCAGAGACGAGAACGGCACTATTGGCGAGGGGAAACTCATACAAAAGTTTGAACATCGCGCGCCGGTGCTAGATGTCTGTTTTGGCCAGAATGAAGACGAATTATACACTGCCGGGCTGGACTGGGACGTCAAAAAGTCAGTCCGTTGAAGGAAGCTGTGATTTTCTTTGCGTGTAGTGTGGATGCGCTGACGGATTTTCGTGCGGTGATTTACAGGATCAATATACAAACCTCAACCCAGACGGTGCTGAGCTCACACAGCCAGGGCGTGAAGTCGGTGGTCTATAGTAGAGAGCATGGCCTGGTCGTCTCGGCGTCGTGGGACATGACACTGCACATCCACAAGGCAGATGGGAGCGCTTCCCCCGCGACAATCCCACTGCCATCAAAACCTTTCTCCCTCTCCGTTACCCCTACCAAACTCGTCGTTGCCATGGCTTCGAGAACGCTACACATCTACGACCTCAAGTCTCTGGTGCTCTTCCTGGCGCAGTCGGGCGGCGAGCCACCAGCTCACACTCTCGAATTAGAGCCCTGGCAGCGCCGCGAGAGCAGTCTGAAGTTCATGACCCGGGCGGTGGCCTGTATGCCTGATGACGCCGGCTACGCCTCATCAAGTATAGAAGGGCGAGTAGCGGTAGAGTGGTTTGATCCTTCCGACGAGTCTCAAGACCGAAAATATGCGTTTAAATGCCATCGACAGCACGTGGACGGCGTCGATGTTGTCTACCCCGTCAACGCCCTCGCCTTTCACCCTGTATTCGGCACTTTTGCCTCTGGAGGTGGTGACGGAGTGGTTGCCCTGTGGGACGGTATTGCGAAGAGGAGGATACGGCAGTACCCCAAATACCCTTCCAGTGTGGCTGCGTTGGACTTTAGCTCTAACGGGAAATACCTTTTGGTTGGAATCAGCCCTGGATTCGAGGACGAGAAGGACGACGTGCCCGAGGGCAGTGTCAAAGTGATGGTTAGAGAACTCGGCGAGACAGAAGCAAAGGGGAAAGGAACCAAATAAGAATATCATCTATATCGTGTACAAAATGAATACTAAAGTCTCTAGTGTATTCTGGGTATCCTCGTAGAGCCACTTTGATGTTATATGCAATAATCATGAACCCGCCTCACACCATGTCAAACTTCGTACTCCGTATCTGCCTATTATTAGTGTGGGCTCACTCCTTTTGCCGTACCACTAGTATACACAAATAACAACGAGGCGATTTTCTGAAGATATTCGGGGGTATAAGCACAAGTTCTGGTAAAAAGTACGCAGTAACAGGAAATAAAATACAAGGCTATTAAGAGGTTATGAGGGTAGGCTGGAGCTTGGTATCAATAACACCTAGAGGCGGGTGGGGTGAGAGCGATAATTCCGACATAGTTTCATCCTCACTAGCATAGCAGTCCATGGCCATATCTGGAGATTCATCATCGGAGTTGTCTTCTAGGTCAAGCGGCTCCGCTCCGCCGGCCAGGGCTGTTACTGCATGAAGTACCCATTGCATTTGAAGAAGTGCAGTATCTGGCAGCGGGTGAGTATCTGCGTTAGCTGTTTTGATCACGATGAGATCACCACTAGAAATCCTCAGATCCGTGTCCACATTGTACAGCTTGATCTTATCCAGCACCTGGGCCCCGCGCTCTCCAACCCATCTGCAGTCCTTTATCGCTGGAATGTCGGGTTTTGCTGAGACCCTCATGGCTGACGGGTTGTCGACACGAGGCAGCCAGTAAAAACGAAGCTTGAGTTGAGTCCTATCTTCGCTGAGCTCAACTGGCTTCAAAGCAAAATAGGCCTCCCCGTGATAATTTGTGGACACTGGGTGCAAGGCAGAGCATATTCCTCATCGTCTCAGTAGTGGGCTGGATGGCTCGAAACCATTCGTCGACCTTATCATCGGTCCAGAAACGCCTTAAAACCCTCCAGGGGCTATAAATGTCGTTGCTTGCCTCGGGCGATTGGAGATATCGCATTGAGAATGGGAAGATGTGGGCTACTTCAATTGGTATACCGGCGCCCGTAATGATGCACTTCTGGCTATCGCGTTCGCGGCACTATAAAGCTTCTCGTAAGTAGTTATAGCAGAAATAGATAACCACCCAGGCAAGAGACTAACCCTTTCAGCTTCGTCTGATGAGCTAGTAATCTCTCCCAGCTTGCGTTTAACCCCGCGTGGAGCTGGGCTACTAGGACTGCTTCTCCGAGACTGGGCAAGGGCAGGTGAAGATGCTGCAGAGGACTGCCGGCTTTTCTGGGTCCCTATACGCGGCGACTGTCAGTAAATAACTACTTTTTTCCATGAAAGTCAGCTCTTCAGGGAGGACACAAAGAACTCACATTGTTTCACTATCTGTCCCTTGCTGGTAAGCGAATCCAGGATAACGTACTGATCCACAGCGTCGTCTCGTGCCTTCGCAATAAGTTGCTTTAGCTTATCGAGGTCCGCTAGCCATAAGAAAGCCCATAGTTCTCTCGAAACAGGCTGCTCATTAAAAAGGCTGTCAAGTTCACGCAGTAACTCAACCCGCGCGTCGCTAAAGAATTCTTCCTCCAGAATATGCACGCCCTGGGTTGTATCCATGGTTAACAACAAGCACCGGACTCAATAGGCCAGCTGAGATCAGCTAGCTGAATGGCAAAGGCTTTGTAAATTGGTATCAGACTGTGAGAAGTCAAGCTCGAACAACTGTCGCGTCCGTCTTGGTTGAAGTTGAGGGAGGTCTGTAAACAACCTAAGGACAAGAGATGGCGACTGACGAGTTACCTAAGTGAGAAGGCAAACGCCTCTCTCAACTGTCTTGTTAGATTAGTTATGTAGTTAATTAACTACCTACACGAGGCAGCCAGTAGTTAAAAGCGAAGCTTGAGTTGAGCCCTATCTTCGCTGAGCTCAACTGGTTTCAAAGCAAAATAGGCCTCCCCGTGGTATTTGGTATTCGTGGACACTGGGTGCAAGGCACAGCATATTCCGCATGGTCTCAGGACGAAGCCATTCGCTACCTTATCCTCGGCCCAGAAACGCCTTTCACTAATATCTTCGGTCAAAAGCCATAGTTGATATTCGAAGGCCTTAAAAACTGTCAACGATATAGCGACTCCCTCTGCAGCCAGTTAGGGATTTCCCTTTCGGCCCAGCGGTTTGACTAAAACACTCTCTTCCGTGTTTCCAGGCAGTACTTTGATCTCCGTGTATATCAGGCCTTTTGCCAGTTTTGATCCTATCGATAGTGTTTGGTGTCAGTTGTCTAAACATCATGTCAGAGGCTCTATTTGTCTTACCTGGTACTAACGGCAGTCAGGAGGAGAAACCAGATAGTAGAGGAGGAGGAGGTTGAGTTCAATACCCAAGGAGGCATAGAGAAAGATAACTGCAGTGAAGAAGATGAGGAGAAGGATTTGGTGAATGTTGGCCCTGAAGCGGTAGTTAGATGGCAGTCAATTAACTGCCCAGCGAGCTGTCAGCTAGTTATCATGCCTTAACTATTATTTCCAACAATTGCTCGTCCGGTAACTACCACGACTTGAATCCATACCGTTGCAGAAGCTTGCTGCTAGAGTCAACTAGTTAAGGATGGCTCAGCCGATAATCTGGACTGCTGGACTCTCTGTAGGGTGCATATATCTAATGGAAAATACTTCCAGTCCATACGTGTCTGCTTGTTGCGAACACAAAGTAAAAGCAGGCAAGAGATAGAAGTCACAAATTAGCCTATTTAATGCATTTCGAGGTCCCTTTATTGCTTCTACGCTGAAAAAAGAAGAAGCAAACTAGTTAATTGATTGTGGGTACCATAAAGTACAACATTGCCCAAATTCATTTGAGAACTTGGCCTACGGCCTATCTATTAAGGGGCAATTAAGTGTAATGAAGGGCATGGTCAACACAGGGGCTGCTTCAGATGCAAGGGGAATTATCTCACGCCTATTAACCGAAAAAGAAGGAACAAGAAATAAAAAGACACGAGATTGAGTCTTATCATAGATATGCGTTTAAACAAAGACCAAAAAGAGTACTATCTGTAGTACCACGTCGTATTATCAATATATGGAAGTAGTAGTATCCCCGTTCTCAGCTTGATTGAAAAAGTATTTGAGCCATCTCCGAGACTCGCGAGTTGAACAGCTGCTCTGGGGTAACTTTATAGCCCTGCCGATTCCATGTTGTAGCCAGCAATATAATAGAAACCAAATCACCTCCGACATCGAAGAAGTCCGAATCCCAACCTATCACTAAGTCTGGCTGTTCCAGCGCAGATCTCCAGTCAGTTTGGATGGCCAGTAACATCTCGTCAGACCTTGACTGAAAGCTGCTCTGTAAAGTTGCGTATCCACCGGGACCTGTATAGCGCTTGCTCAGCGGTGGAAGGGATTGTTCATGGTAAATCAATTCAGTAACGAGGTTTGCAGTAGCGTCGGAAGCATAGAGCCTGTGGATTGTATCGCAGAGAATGGATGATATTCTGTCTGCTGCGAGCTCTCCAACTGATAAAGACGACGAAATGAGAAGCACCTCAACTTCGTTTCCGTTTCGGGGGGTTGTCTTGATAGCAATATCTGACTCGTCTGCGGCTGGACAGAAATCACCAACTGTGTACTCCTGGTCGTCCAGCAGAACCGTTGCAGTTTCATCGATATTTTGGTGCTGGACTATAGTGCTGAACCGCGTGTAAGGCTTCCATGGGCTGCAGTGACGAACAATATCTCTTATCCCAGTAGTTTCGTGAGCCATACTGGCGAGGTGCTGGGATTGTAGCTGCTGTAGAAGACCCAAGGTGGTGGTAGTAGCGTCCACCTGGGCCCTCACTGGGATAATGTTAATACACGGACCGATCATTTGCTCAATGTCGTTTCCTGGGACCATGCGCCCTGAGGTTACATGACCAAAAATGATGTCTGTCGTTTCCAACAGAGAGGCAAGAACGATTGCCCATGCGGCCTTAAGGACCGTTGCGAAAGTAATTCCTTGATTCGACAACGGAAGCTGAGATGGAATGGTGATGGATCGCCTGATGTGCAAGTCGTAGGCGTTTTGATAATATGGTCTGGACTGTTCTACCACATTTGCCATATTAGAATCTGCCAATAGGGCTTTCCAGTACGCCCTGGAGTCTGTGACCTCTTGCTGAGAGATGATCGTTGATATATAGTTTGCGAAGGGGATCTCTGGAGAGCATGTCATGCCTGAAAAGACCGCTTGTAGACTCTTCCAAATTAGGGGCAAGCTTATCCCGTCATATTGAGCATGAGATAATCGAAGAATAAGTCGATGCCGTTCATTATTTCCAACCACCATCAATTTGGTCAGGGGATCACTAAGGCCACGGTCAGACTGAATGTCTCTCTGATATAGTTCTCGGCAGAAAGAATCGATATCATCATCAGTATTATGCCAGGAAATGCCTTCTGAGACCTGCTTTAGGATAACCTGGTAAAGAGTGTTTTGATAAAAGGCGAAGACCGTTCGAAGAATCTGGTGTTTGCTCGTAAAGTCGAACCATTTCTCCTGGATAATGCCCTGGCTCCAAGGAATTTCTCCGTTCCTCTCAAGATAAATGTAGTTGAGAAGGCCTCTCGTCTTCAGCATGGAATGTGCAATGGCAGACGACTGGAAATCAGTGGCTGGTACAATATCTGCAATATTTGCAAGGCTAGTTTTGACATCTTCGGCGACTATCGAGAGCAACTCTTCATCTGGTGGCCCCGGAAGTAAGGAGAACTGCTCATATATCGTATCGACAGGGGGATTAATGTCACAGCTTGATGGATGAATCGTGATCAGAGAAGCCATGTCTGATAGGATAGGGGTCTCAAATATTTGCTGCACTGTTAAGGATATTCCTTCGGCTCGAGCTAAACTTGTCAGTCTCATTGCAACAATCGAGTCTCCGCCGGAGTGGATAAAATGGTCAGTAGCCCCTATCATATCCACCTCTACATGTAGAGCCCTTGACCAAAGTTCGCGAAGTTTGAACTCTTCCTCAGTAGTAGGTTGCACATGGGAAGTGTCTTCTCGTAGGGAAAAGATGGCAATATCAGAAGTGGTCAGGGAGCTGGCAAGTCCACGTAGCTGTCGCCGGTCTACCTTTCCGTTCATTGTAAGGGGAACTCGCGCCAAAGGTAGATAAAGGGATGGAATCATGTATGAAGGCAGCGATTTACGAAGGGCTTTCTGCAGTTCTATCAATCGGTGACGGAGGTCTTCTGTCATATCCATGACCTCAGCGCGACCGCTAGCATTATTGAAATGCAGGAAAGCAGCTACTATTTGTCGACCTGTGGATGCATCTAGGATAGAATCGACTGTGGCATGAGCAATGCTATTCATGGATGTAGATATGGAATGCTCGATCTCCCCTAGTTCCACACGCTGCCCCCGAACTTTAACCTGGGTATCTTTTCGGCCAACGAATCGAATGGTTCCGTCACTATTATAGCGAACAAGATCACCTGTACGGTAGAAGCGGCGAGGAGAATCTGGAGTAAAAGGTGTAGCCCAAGATGGGTTACTCACAAAGGCCTGTTCTGTCCTTTCTATATCGTGAAGATATCCCCTAGCAATAGTAGGACCCTCGAGGAGGAGCTCACCCACGCAACCAAGTGGAGTGAGTTGGTTATAATCATTCGGATTAGCAAGCCAATAGAGCGCCCCAATAGCGCTTCCCAGATTGGCTGGATCGCTGGTAGCTGTGGCAGGAGGTGCTCCAGAGCAGTATATAGAACACTCTGCAGGACCATAGCACACGATGAGCTCAAGGACATTGTACCATCTATTGATGATTTCCCATGTTGATGCTTCTCCTCCTAGAACCAGCTTCTTTAAAGAAGGGACGGAGTCTGAAGGAAGCAAGCTAGCCACTGTAGGTGTTAAGAAAGCCCAGTCGCACCGGAATCGGTTAATAGCTTCTGGAAGCGCGTTCAGACGGTCATGCTCAGACGGAATGCAGATACAGCCGCCGCGTTGTAATGTTGTAAATATATCCGCACAGCTTACATCGAATGTATATGCGGCAAACTGCAGCACCCGGGTCTCAGTCCCAATTCCCCAGCGAGCGCCGTGGGCTTTAGAGCTGGAACATAGCGAGCGGTGCTCAATAACAATCCCCTTAGGCTTACCAGTACTGCCCGATGTGAAAAGTACATACGCAGCATTTGCAGGGCTGGGGGGAGATGGCTCTATTCTAGAGCCAGGGGAACCAGATAACTTGTGTATGAGGTCCTCGGTCACCACAACTTCATTCTGAGGAGTAAATGACCCTAGTATCCCAGAATAATGAGGGGCACAGAGAATGACACTTGCTTGAGAATCGTTGACGATTGTCTCAAGGCGGCCCTGAGGATGGCTAGGGTCGAGGTTCACACAAGCTCCACCGGCTTTCATCACAGCCATCTGTGCCACCACAGCCCAGAGGGATTTGTCGAAGCAGAGGGGCACTAATAGCTCAGGTACCACCCCTAGGTATGTAAGATGCCGTGCGAGCACATCTGAGACGTCATTGAGTTCTGAATAAGTGAGTTGTCCATCCCAGGCATCGATTGCTATATTAGATGGCCACTCTTTTACCTGCTGCGCGAAAACTAGAGGGACTGTCGATTCAACTGTCTCAGGATAGGCTCGGTTCCACTCCAGTACTTGTTGCCTGTCTCTTTCGCCAAACATGCCTATCTCCGTTATTTGAAGATGATAGTTGGAATTATCTGCGAATATTTTCGATATTTGGCCGAGATGGTTCATCATGTTCTCGACTTGCCAACTGGAGAGCAAAGATTCATCATATCTTGCCTCAATTTGAACTGTATCGTCTGAAACATGGCATTCTACCACAAGAGGGTAGCTGTCAAAACCTTTCAGTGGTAAGTCAACTTCATTACATCCTGGGAGCAGAGCATCAGTTGATGTAGTTTCCGAGACAGGTTGTATTACGAGCAAATTTTGGAATTGAGTAGCTTGGCTGCATTCCGGACTCAACATTGATATATTTTGTACTCCAAAATGCTCATGGGGAATCATTTCCGTAGCCTGTCGTTGAACATGGCTAAGGAGCCCACTGAGAGTTTCAGTCGGGTTCAGCACAACCCTTATAGGGACTGTTGTAATGATTGGGCCGATTATCTTTTCGATGCCTGCGACAGGGCTATTTCTTCCAGAAAGAGTCATTCCGAAAACTATATCCTGGGAGTCTGAATATACAGAGAGAACGAACGCCCATGCGGCACGGAGTATAGTGCTTTTGAGGAATTCCGAGTTGACCAGCTTAGGCAAGGCGAATCTATGCGTCGCTATGTGTTGTACCGCCGGGCGATATCCTGGAACGGTAACCGTTGGGAAAGTAGCAGGGCGCTGACCAGCCAGCTGGGCCTCCCAGAACATTTTGGTGGACTTGAGATTGATATTCTGTAGATATTTGATGAATAGATTAAAACCTGGGGTATCGGGGCAAATGCCGTTTTCATATATAGAACGGACCTGGCCAAGCAGCAAAGGCAGAGACCACCCGTCATATAATGAGTGATGAACCGTCAGAATGAAGTGATCATCATCGGTTATGGCGTAACGTATCAGCGGGGTACCATAAGCAACAATTTCGCCCTGGTCCAATTCAAGGTACTTCTGGAGGGTTTCAGCATTTCTCCATTCAATCGAACCCTTGACTACAACCTGCATTGCCTCTCCATTAGAGGGCTGAACAATTCTTGTACGGAGTATCGGGTTTTTCTCGAATACGGTTTCCCAAGCAGCTCGGAACAGCGCTATATCAGTAGATGGCTTGATGCGGACAACTTGTCTTAGGATATATGCGGTAGGATTGAGAAATGTGTGCATTACCATTCCCTCTTGGAGGGGGGTGGGAGGGTACGCATCCTCAATCAAACCAGGTGGGATACCATACTGATTCGCAATATTTGACAGCATGGTAGATGCATCCTCTCCTTGGGCTAGAAGCTCGAATGGTTCTAGTTTCATTTCGCTCTGCTCTACTTCGGACGATCTGGAATCTATAATAGCTGCTAGGCTGGAGAGGACTGGATGGCTGAATATATCTGCTACAGAGACCCTCATATTTTGAGACGTAATTGCAGCAAGCCTCATGGCAGAAATAGAGTCTCCACCAATTTCGAAAAAATGGTCGTCTGCTTTAATTTTTCTCACAGAAAGGTTCAATACCTCGCTCCAATTTTGTTGCAGTCTTTTCTCAGTATGCGAACTTGGAAGCCTGCGATTATCGTCTAGGGAGTATCGATCAAGTTCATCATCCGATAATGCTGCCACAGATTCGCGAAGAAGCTTTCTATCTAGCTTCCTTGCTGTAGTCGTTGGCATCCAATTGGTGGGAATATATATTGACGGCTGCATATAATGCGGCAGCACGCGAGAAAGCAGCCTTTTGAGCCTGTCAATTTGTACCTTGAAACTTTGCGTCATATTGGAGAGCAAAGGCTGTGTGCGGGCCGCAGCAGCGGAGTCACAGATGAAGGCTGTCAGAAGTGCTTGATTCTTCGCACCTCGGAGCATGACTATCTCAACAGCAACTTGAGAAGAGAATGGAATTAGCTTTTTGACTTGATATTCAACCTCAGAGAGCTCGATCCGCTGTCCTCGTAATTTCACCTGGGTATCTCTTCGTCCCAAAAAGGTAATACTGCCATCGATATTGTAGCGTGCCAGATCGCCTGTTCGGTAGAAGCGACTATATGTTTGGTGATTTGGCGTTGAGGAGAAACTTGGTTTCTCGAAAAATGAGTGGCCTGTCTTTATTTCATCATTTAAATAGCAACGGGCAAGTGTTCCCCCTTGGACTAGAAGTTCGCCAACTGCACCAACTGGGGCAAGCTGTTCGTGATTGTTAGGTCGAACTACCCACGAAACCGAGCCAACTGAGCGGCCTAACACATCATGATGCTCTTGTGGCCCAGAGAATGTCTTCATTATACAGAAGACACAAGTCTCTGTCGGCCCATAACCATTCATTAGTCGGCAATGGCTGGCCCACAACTCAACGTTATTCTTATCAAGGGGCTCGCCTCCTAATATTACTGTTTCAAGACTGGGGACCTGCTCGGGGCGGATAATGCGTATAACTGATGGGGTAAGGAAGGTTGTGTTGCAGTTTAGCCGGTTTATGGCCCCAGCTATATCATTCATACGCTCAGCTTCTGAAGGAACGCAGACACAACCCCCGTAGATAAGAGTTGTAAAAATCTCCAATATACAAGCGTCAAAGGTATAAGCGGAAAATTGGAACATTCTGGTCTTGGAGCTGCAGCCGATCTCTCTACCGTGGTAAAAGGAGCTAGTACAGACGGCGGAATGTTCTATAACAACGCCCTTGGGTATTCCAGTACTCCCAGAAGTGAACAGAACATAGGCAACGTCCGTAGGGTAAAACTTCGGGCAGGTATAATCATAGGGCACTTCTTCTACCCACCAATCCGAACAACTAGAAATCAATACAATGTTTTGTGTTAAACCTGCGATTACACTTGAGGTTTCTGTTCCGGTGAGAATGAAGCGGGAGCCGGACTGATTAATAATAGTTGCTAAGCGGGGTTTTGGGTGTGCCGGGTCTAGGGGTATAAACGCTGCCCCGGCCTTAAGAATTCCGAGCATCGCAATAATGGCCCAAGACGACTTTGAGAAACAGATAGGAACCATGTCAGAGGGCCTAATTCCCATTGAAATTAGGACGCGAGAGAGCTGGGTCCCTCTCTTGTCGAGATCAGAGTAGGTAAATGTTGCATCCCAAGAATCAATTGCAATAGCATCAGGATTGCTCTTTGCGCTGGTTTCAATGAGAGAATGAATACAATCATAGACGGGAGGAGGTATAGCTGTGTTCCACTTCTGGACTTGCTGGTTATGATACTCGTCAAAAAGATTGACAGACCCAACAGGAGACAGGGGGTTCGACACAATGTGGAACAGTGCTGCGGATAAAGCAGAAGATACGTTCGCAGCATACCCAGGCGAGAGGTGGGAAGCAGAATAACTAATACCTATCTGGAGCTCGTGACTGGTATCTGTTACATTGACCGTTATGTCATACTAAGAAAATAGATTAGAATGGTAGAAATCTAAAAGACAGGTTAAATTATGCAGAGAAACACTTACTTCAGTAGGGTCAAGCCCAGATATATACTCAATTTGCACATCGCCGAGAACAGTATTGCCCACATCGCGGCGCTGCACACTCACAACTGAGTTGAATAATGATCGCCCAGTAAGGCCCATATGATGTTGTATTTCAGCTAGACTTGTATGCTGGAATGGCAAAGCCTTGAAATACTCGTCTTGAAGGTCTTGGAGTTCACAAAGGACTGTTTTCTTGCTTATCTCTGCAACGTCAACGGTGCAGACGAGCATATTGATAAGCGGCCCAACAGAGCTCTCAATCTTAGGAAGAGGGATCTCTCTACCGGCAGTAAGATATCCAAAGCACACCTGATCCTCTCCTGTATAGGCTGATAGAACCAATGCCCATGCCAGACGCACCACATTCGCGAGTGTCACATCGTTTTGTCGACAAAACTGGCGCATCTCAGAGACACCGGGTGTCTTGACCTCGATATCATTCATAGCCGAGAGCCTTTCCATGGGATCCAGCAAAAGGGGGAAATGGCATGGCATGACTTTGTCAAGGTAAGCTTCCCAAAATGATAACCCATCTTCTGTCGGTTGCGCATGAATATGGGCTATGTAATCACTATAAGGCATAGCTGGGGTTGAAGAGATGTCATCGTTATATGCTTGAGCAATGTCATTGACAAGGATTGCCATTGATGTGCCATCCATCAAAGCATGACTTATTTCGAATTTAAAATAGGCCGCCCCATCTCCGGACTGCGCAATTGTCATGCGGTGGGGAGGACATCCTTCTTGGATAGAAAGTGTACCTAAAGCACATAAGGTAGCAATAGCATGATCAGGAGAGTCGCATACCAGGATCGATGGTCGCGTAACATAGCTGTGTAAAACAGCTTGGTCAAATGGCCGCTCGGATATGCCCGCTAAAAAGACAGTACGAAGTATAGAGTGTCTATTAACCACTTGCTGCCATGCTAATGCCAGTTTCTGCGCATCTGTTGGATTCCCGTTTGTTGATTTAACTCGCATAATTGCAAAATAACGATAGGTCCCTTCATCCCGAGCTTGGCTAAGAAGCATGCCCTCCTGTAGTGGAGAGCATGAATATATATCCTCAAAATCAGCTATGGAGAATCCTAGTTGGGGTAACTTTTGTGTCAGGAGAGCATCCAACGCCGAATAAGAAGATATCTGAAGCAATGGGTAATCACTTCGCGTGAGGGTAAAGCCTGTGGATACCAACTCCTGTGATATAGTCTTCAGGCACTGCGTGAAATTTTTGATCCATGCGGTAATGAGCTCTATATGTTTCATCTTTCGATTGTACGAGAATGTAAAATTGGCACGTCCGTTCACAATGTACGCATTAATATCAAATAGAGAGTATCTCTTGGCACATTCCCCAACATCGCCGTCATTGAAAGGTTGAAGCTGAAAGATCCCATCATCTCGTTCAAGGCCTTGGTATAGTCCGAGGTAATTGAATAATATCTCCACCGGCATATGGTCTCTGAAGCGCTCCGCACCATCGGGATTGAGATATTTCGAGGTAAAGTAAGACCACCCGTTAGCTGGGAGCTCTTTTCTTTGATCTTTTACACGTCTCACTATGTCGGACAGCGTATCACTCGGCCCTATCGCTATACTAAGCGGGAAAATCGTTGTAAACCAGCCCACAGAGTCTGACAGGTCAATATCTGAAGTCCATGGTTGGCGACCATGGCCTTCATTGAAAATAGCTGGTGGCTCACGATCAAAAGTTTTGAAAAAGGATAGTAAAATAGCAGTGATGAAGACATCTAGCGGCTCAGTCCTCATAGCTTGATGGCAGTTATTCACTAGGAGCTGAGTCTCTTCGACATTCAATGATGCAGATAGTTGGATTGTGTCTCCCTGCATGTTTTCCACTCCATTCATGCCCCAATATTCATAATTCGCCTTTGGAACAAAGTAGTTGATTGATGATTTCGCCGTTAGGTGTTTACTAGCATGATCAGCCTGTAGTTTTTGCCACTTCTGGAAAGAAAATGGTTTGTTTGGCGGAATAGAGGTGTTCCCAAGGACGTGATCTTCCAGTTCTTGGAAAATAATGCGCCATGATACAAGATCAATAACAAGGTGGTGAGCAACAAAAAAGATAAGAGGGTCCTCTCCGACAATAGTGAAATATTCAACGGCAAATACTGGGCCAGCTCGTATGTCCAGCTGGGTTTGAGCCGCAGTTGCAAGGCTGAGAGCCTCTTCTCTTGCTGAAACTGTGTGCTCCCTGAAACGATACACTGTCTTTCCCGGTCTTGTAATAAGCTGCGTCCATCGGCCATCTGAAGACTGCTGGAACCGTGCACGCAGCATTGAATGATGCTCCACGATCACGTCAATTCCACTCATCAGAGTTTCTACAGGAACGTGACGTACAAGCCGTAGAAGGAAGCTCTGGTTGAATTGATTTGCTGATATTTCAGTAGCGTCCTGTGAGATTTCTTCGAAATATAGTTGCTGGATTGGGCTTAAACCAAAAGAGACCTCTAACAGTTCTTCTTCGTGCAGTGAAGGATGGTTGATAATTTCCACGGAGTGTGCCAATTTGGTGATTGTCGAGCTGCGCATGACGTCTTTGAATAAAATTTTGAGGCCTTCATTGCGGCACATAACAACCAGCTGCATTGCAGTGATAGAATCCCCACCAACGTTCAAGAATGAACGAGTTGGGACAACACGACTACTAGGTATATTCAGCACTCGAGAAATAATTGCCTGCAATTGCTGCACAATTGTAGAACTTGGGGAAGAAGCATTCTCCACGACATCGTTTTTCTCCTCAGCCACACGTTCGGCGAAGGTATCACTAAGGTTTTCCACCCATTGTGATATTTTCTGACGATCCATTTTCTACGATATTGTCAAGGGAAAGTTTGAGCACACTATCCAGATAGACGGGATCATGTAGCTTGGTAACAAGGTTGTCATGCGATCACGAATGAAATTAGCTTGGTTCGTAGATTCGTCATCATTCAATATTGTAATTCCTGACGACTGAGGTTGGGTCTGCGAGATGTCCTTGAAGCCGATAACAACCACCAGTTTTTTTGAGCAAGGCCCACTACTAGGATATAGAACAACTGAATGCCGCACTGAAGTGTAACTGCTGATTTCCTTCTCAATCTCGGCCATCTCAACTCGCTGTCCGTTAAGTTTGATTTGGGAGTCTTTTCGTCCTATGTATACGAGACTCCCATCTGGAATTTGTCTGGCCAAGTCCCCGGTTTTGTAAAGCCGTGACCCACTGGCAACCACCCCCCTCCATTTCGGAGGATCAATGAATACGTCAAGGGTAAGCTCAGGACTGATATACCCTTTGCTGACAATAGGGCCTTCCACAAGCAGTTCCCCAACGCAGCCTGCGGGGACCAGGCATTGACTATTCCCCGGGTTTGTAACCCAAAATATACAGCCATGGGCTTTCCCTATATTCGAGGGGTGTAATCCTTCATGCAAAACTGAAAAAGACGACAGGATAGTGCACTCTGCGGGCCCATAGCTGTTTATCAAGCGTACCTGCTTTTGCCATCGTTGAACAAGGTCACTTGTAACGGCCTCGCCTACCAACGCTAACGTCTGTAAAGATGGCATTTCTTCAGGGGATAGAAATCCAGCCACCGAGGGTGTCAAAAAAGCATGAGTGACCCCAAGACGATTGATAGAACCAGCAAGATCATTAAGCCGATCATAGTCGGAAGGCAAACAGACACAACCTCCAGTGCAGAGCGTAAGAAAAATTTCAGCGTTGCTGGTGTCGAACGTAAATGCGGAGAATTGTAGGACTCGGGATTTATTATTAATGCCTAAATCCTCATTGTGGTCGATTAAAGAACATACCCCCTTGTGTAGAACCATAATCCCCTTAGGTTTGCCAGTGCTACCGGAAGTAAAATTAACCATGGCTATGTTGTCTGGAGATGCGGACGATATGATATCTGGTTCTGCCACTGGTAAGTTGGAGAGCAGAGAAGGGTCCACCACAATAACATGGTCAACCATATGCCGTATTTTATCGCCGTGGCTTTCTGACCCGGTAAGAACGATACGGGATTCAGTTTGATGGATAATATTGTCTATATGCTTAGCTGGATGAGCTGGGCTTATAGAAGTGTATGCACCGCCAGCTTTAAGAACCGCTAGCATCGATACTATCGCCCAGGGGGTTTTATCGAAGCAAAGTGCCACCACTCTTTCGGGACACACATGTAAGGAAATAAGGTGTGCAGCAAGCTTTGAAGATAATTCCTCTAGTTGAATATAGGAAAGAGACATATCCGCTGAACGAACAGCTGGTGATTCGGGGTATAGAGCCACCTGACTGCTAAAGCGGCTATGAATACAATCATGGACTGAATATGGAGCAGCACTGCTTCCATTGATGGAAAATAAGAATTCGGTTTGTTTATCCCCCAGGGTGTCCACGCCATGCAGTTTCGTTGTTGGGTATTTCAGAAAGGCGGAAAGGACTGTGGTGAATGTGGAGGTTAGCAGCTCTGCTTGTTTTTCTGACATAATATTACTCCAGTAGCTAATATCAATGTCTATAGCTGAATCATCTGCAGTGATGCTCACAGCCAGATCGTACTCGGTTGGATCGCTTCCACCAAGACATTGAATCTCAATGTGACCAGTTGGGCTCTGCTGCACCATGGGCCTCTGCAACGACAGTATGGTATTAAATAGGCGTTCACTGGCCAACCCAAGAGCATGTTGCATTTCGGCAAGCGACGTACGCTGATATGGCAAAGAGTTAACAAAATCTACGTTTATATTCTGTGCCAAGGAAAGTAGGGTGGATGAGTCTTCTGCATTGACACGGCAGGCTAACATTGTGATAAACGGGCCTACTGCATTCTCCATGTCTAGACCATCGATTTCACGCCCTGAAGACAGGTATCCAAACACAATGTCAGACTCGCCGGTATATACACGGAGGAGGATGGCCCAGACAGTTTGAAAAATGTTTGCCATTGTTATACCATTTTCTCTGGAAAATGCTTGGAGATCAATCATGGTAGACCCTGAGACTGGAATGTTGACGGTTCGCAGTTCCTTCATTCTCGAATCACTGTCATGGAGCCGTGGAAAAAAGGTTGGCCTGGTACCTTCAAGGTATTTGGACCAGAAAAGTAACGTTGTTTCTTTTGGATGATTCAAGGTGAGAGCTACGTAGTCCCGATACAGAGGGCCCGGCTGCAGTTCATGGGAATAGGCAGCCCTCAAATCTCGGAGTATTATTCCCATTGATGTACCATCAATCAGAGTATGGTTGATCTCCAGATTGAAGTATATCTTCTCCTTATCCTCGCATATGGTCATACGGTGCGAAGGGATAAGCTCGTTATGGTCCAGGGGTTTGTTATAGGGCTGCTGAGATAACCTATCGAATTCCTTGACAATCTCTATCCGTGGAGTATGCTTCTTCAGAACGACTTGCGTATATAAGTGTTCTCGTGAGAGACCCTCCACGAAGAAAGTCCGCAAAGACGAGTGTCTTGCAACAAGGCGTGTCCACGCTACTTGTAAGTGTTCAACACTAACATGAGCAGTAGGAGAAGAACCATGAACTTCGCATACAACGTAGAACTTATAAGTTTCTGGCGCCTGAGCTTGGCTGATGAGGATACCTTCTTGCATTGGAGAGCAAGGATAAGCATCTTCTATATCCACCAAACCTCGATAACCTGCTTTCTTAGCCATATCATCAAGAGCTAATTTATTCACTCCCGGCAAAAGTGAGAATGGGAAAAATGATGGTTCCGGGAAGTCTGTGACACCTGGTGTATCTTGTCTGACGACCGCTTTGGCTGCAATCTGGCGTATGGTTTTGCTTTTTAATACTAACTTGAATGGAGCAAGAATGCCTTGAGCTCGGCAGCGAGAAGAGACTTGCATCGCAGTGATAGAATCTCCACCCTGGGAAATAAAACCCTGGTCCATCAAAATTTTGTCTACCCCGATATTCAGTACCAAACTCATTATGGTCCTTATGATATCCTCAATATCATTTCTTGGGAGACTGTCACTTTTGGGACCAGAGTCCATTGCTTCGTTCAAGTAGGTGTCGGGCAAACTGTTTATGTGGGACATAATGGAGGAACGGTCCAGTTTACCATTTGTCGACAGTGGGAAGGATTTAACCGTAATCCACGTTGACGGGACCATGTAAGACGGCAAAATGAATGATATGAATACTCTGACATTCGATACTAGCCTAGGAAAATGCTCTCCATTTTCATCGTGGAGGAATTTGAGTCCCGCATCTCCCTCTGTCACGGAATAAAAGGGTTGGTTTTCTAGTAAGACTAGAGCTACCAGTTTTCCTTTAAATGGCCCTGCTTTTGGCACTAGAGCAACAGCATTTTGAATATCGTCGTGGAGTAACAAAGTGTTGTCAATTTCGCCTAGTTCAATTCGTTGGCCATTTAGTTTAACCTGATGATCACGGCGACCCATGAAATGAACGGAGCCATCCGAATTATATCGAGCCAAGTCTCCTGTTCGGTATACCCTGCTAGGACTCCCTGCCACGGCAGGATCATGCTTCATTAACCACGCAGGCGGATGTATAAATACTGAGTTCGTTTTGATTTCGTCGTTGAGATATCCTCGAGCAACGACCGGTCCTTCTATGAGAAGTTCGCCCACAGCACCAATGACGCAGAGCTTAGACGGGTTATCGATTTCTGTAATCCACGTTCGAGCACCTAGGCCATATCCTATATTGAGAGGAGAGGCGGATGGTAACACAGGCGACAGTGCTGTACACCAAACCGAACACTCTGCAGGGCCATATATATTCACCAGGTTGAGGTGCTCGGCCCATAAGTCAATATTCTCCTTTCGAACAGCCTCACCACCAAGTCCCAGAGTATGGACTCCGGGAATATCTGACGGCTGTAGTATGCTAGCCACAGACGGAGTAAGATATAACGCATTGATTTTAAAACGATTGATGACTCCAGCAAGGTCATTGAGTCTTTCGTTATTATTTGGAATGCATAGTGTCCCACCCTGTACTAGGCAGCCAAAAGTTTCGCCAATGCTGACATCGAATGTATATGCCGCGAACTGCAAAACACGTGCGCCAGGCGCATACCTCATAACAGAGCTGTAGGCTTGTATACTGCTGCAGAGTGCACGGTGCTCAACAACAATTCCTTTGGGTTTACCAGTGCTCCCTGAAGTGAAAACAACAAAAGCGGGGTTCTCCGGTGATATGGCTAAGGAGGCTGTTGTGGTCGGTGCATCATATTGCAAAGTGTCCAGAAACGATGAGTCAATGATGATAAGGGTAGACACAAAGTCCTCAAAAAGCGGCATGTTTTCTTGGGCAACTAGGGCAACAGTTGCCCTGCATTGGCGAAGCATTTCCTCTTTACGATTTGGTGGGTGTTCTGGATCAAATGCAACACATGCTCCGCCTGCCTTGAGGATCGCGAGTTGTGATACAACCATCCAGCATGATTTCGGGAAACATATGGGTACGAGGGTATTCGGTCCAATGGCATGGCTTGCAAGGTGTAAGGCCAATTTGGATGAAATGCCATCAAGTTCCTTGTAGGTCAGATGTCCGTCCCACGCTTCCACTGCACTCACATCCGGCTGTATCACGGCCCGCCTATGGATTAGTTCATGAATGCAATCATCTACAGTTGGCCACTGATCCTGGTTCCAGTGCCCAATTTGGATGTTATCACGGGTGGACATCATATCCAGTTCTCCTATTAGCTGATGATAATTATTAGTAATCAAGTCAATAGTATGTTCAAATGTTCCCATAACATTTTCAGCCATTGCGCTGCTTATGGTCTCGTCAAAATGGCGCAATGTCAGAGATATCCTTTTCCTGGATACAAAGACGTTGACAGAGATATTATACTGTACTCTTGGGTTAGCAAGATGCGCAAAATAGAGTGGAAAGAGCCATATGTACCTCTGTGGGATCCTTTTCAGCGACAACCCTAAGAGCGATTCCCTGGCCAGAACCAGCAGTGGCTATTGTCTCATCTTGAGCACTTTGTAGTGACAAGATAGTGTTAAACAATGGCTGTGAAATACCAAGAGCATGCTGTATCTCAGCAATCGAGCAGTGCTGATGTGGTAGTCCTCTGAGAAAATTATGTTGAACTTCTGTTAACACAGCCGACACTACCTTGTCTGGTGATAAAGACGCTCGATAAATCATCATATTCACAAATACGCCTACTGCGTTATAGATATTTGGTACTGGAAGATCGCGGCCAGATGTTAAGTATCCAAAGCATACTTCGTCACGCCCGGTATAAGCCTTGAGAGTAAGGCCCCACGCTGCTTGAAAAACTGTTGCTGGAGTAAAATTATGAGCCGCACAGAACATCTGGAGCGCATCCGTATTCTTGAGGTTAGTTACTATTTCACGGGGACGGTTTTTCCCCCCATTGAAGTCATCGGTAAGGTTTGGAAAGTAGCATGGCGCCACACCAAGCAGATGCTCCGTCCAGTATGAGAGCGACACGCCCTGTGGGAGTTGCTGGAGGTAGCGAATAAACGGCGAGTATTTCACTGTCTTGGTGCTATCAAGCAAACCGCCGTATGCTTGACATATATCCCTTAATAAAACTAGACTTGATATACCGTCAATCAAGGCATGACTGATATCAATGGTGCAGAAGAGCCTTCGTTCTGCCTTGACGGATGAAACGATAAAAGCGACTGATGGCTGGAAGGGGCCATCGGTGCGTTTAAATTCATCCAGGCTCCTCCAAAACTCATTTTCGTCCTCAAATTGCCATATATCAGCTAGCCCATCCACTGTTTTCAGTACAAGTTGGTCGAATAACCCGCCTTCTTCGTCTGTTTCTGTGTCGATGAAGACGGTGCGCAAGACGGGATGCAGTTGAACGACTTGGCGCCAAGCTACGATTAATAAGCTCGCATTTGTGCACGGGCCACAGTCTGCACGGTGTCCCTCAACCTCAGCCTCAACCCCAGCCCTACCAACGTCGTCAATATCAACTTTAGGCCTTTGCGACGAGGACGATGGTGCTGGCAACGGTACAACCTCACAAGTAAGTCGAAACTGATATTTGTCAGGGTATTGCTGTTGAGTGAGGAGTATTCCTCGCTGGACGGGCGACAACGGATAGATATCCTCCACCTGACCCATCTCGAGTCCCAATTGCACAACCCTCTCCTCGTTAATTGTACAATCTGGAAGTTCAGGGATTAGCTGAGCACCCTCAATGCACCCAGCCTCGCTATTATTTTCGATTTTCCGAGCCAGCTCTAATATTGTCGGGAGTTGTATGATATCCTCCAGCTTCACGACAAGGCCGTGATCGCGCAATGTAGTCAGCAATTGCATAGCTTGAATAGAGTCGCCTCCATTTTGGATAAAGGACCTCTCTAGCCAGATATCCTCTGGCTGGTCTAAACCGACAATTTTGCTGCATATTTCTTGCAGCTGCCTTTCTCGATGGTTCGATGGCAGAGTTTTACGAATTTCGGAGCCTTCATATTTGCCGGTCACACGATTGAAGATGTCTGTTGATATGGCAGATACCCACTGACGGACTGCAACTCCGTTAACTTTCCCGGAACTCGTTAAAGGAATAGACTTCACTGGAATCCAGACAGTGGGATGCATGTAACCTGGTAGCCGCTCCTGTAGGCTGCTCGCAATACTTTCCAAGTCTGCTTTCACGGCTGATAGTTCAGGGTCACCTATCAGTTCGACGCCCGTGGAAATTTGTCTGAAGTTCTTTGATGATATGACTGCGGTTAGCGAGCCCTGGCATAGGCCTTCTGTTGGGAGCACTACAACCACCTGCTCAGCCAATTCGTGGGACATTAGATGATGCTCAACCTCACCCAATTCGATTCTAAGGCCTCGCAACTTCACCTGGCTATCTTTACGTCCAATGAAAGAAATGCTGCCGTCAAAGTTAAATCGAGCTAAGTCCCCGGTTTTATAAATCCGAGTGGAACTAGAGGGTTCGACTGCCATCCAACTTGTTGAATTTAGAAACACTGCTTCAGTCTTTTGTTCCTCGTTCAAGTACCCACGTGCCACGATTGGACCTTGTATTAGAAGCTCGCCAGGCGCGCCAATTGGGAGAAGCTTCTCGTGATCATCTTTATCAACAATCCAGCAGCAACCACCCAATGGATACCCAATATTAGTGTGGCTCGAGGTAGAGGATAACCTTGGATTTGCGGTGGCGGCAATAGAACATTCTGTAGGGCCATACCCGTTCGCAAGCTGAACATGTGGCGCCCAGGTTTGGATATTTTCGGGCTGAACTGCTTCACCACCGAGTACAAGGAATTTGAGTGATGGCACCATTTTTGGACTCATTAGTTTCACGAGAGATGGAGTCAGGAATGTCCATGTGATGCCGAACTGCTGTATACACCCTTCTGGACCCTTGGACCTCTCTTGGTCATTAGGAATGCACACGCAGGCACCTGTGATAAGTGATGTAAGGATCTCCAAGACGCTTACGTCAAAGGTAAAAGAAGCCAGTTGGAGCACCTTGTCGCCATGGTTCATCTCTGACGCCTTCTGTTGTGCTATAGCGCCCGTCAGGAATTGGCGATGTTCAACCACGCAACCTTTGGGCTTCCCAGTGCTTCCTGATGTAAATATAATGTATAATGCATTCGAAGGGGTAACTGTTGTGATGGAATGTCGAGTAAATGTTTCCTGGTCTACTTTGAGTGTATCCACGAGCGCGGAATCAACTGGTAGCACCCTGCCACCAAACCAACTCCATTTTTCAGAATACTCTTGAGCGGTTAGGATCAACCGTGAATTAGTCTGACCAACTATATCTCTGTGCCTGGTTTCCGGATGTGATGGGTCAAGGAATAGGATAGTTCCTCCCGCTCGAACGACGGCTAACATTGCTATCACGGCGTATACCGATTTTGGAAAGCAAAGAACGACGATTGATTCTGGTACCACTCCTAAGCTCTGCAGACGCAGAGCGGTTCCGGCGCTCAAAGTATTTAACTCCTCGTAGCTCACACTACGTTCCGAGGTCTGTATCGCTTGGCTAAGGGGGTACTTGGAGACAGCCTCTTCGAAAAGGGTGCCCACGCACCTGTCAATCGATATGGGTGAGTTGCTACTCCATTCTTGCAATTGGTCCCGCAACCGGGGATGGACGAGGTTAATTTGTGATATCTCGCTAAACGGACTGGCCAATATTTCCCTCACAACTTGGCCAACCGTAGCTGAGACAATCTCTGCATATCCTTGGCTTAAGTGGCTCGTTCTGTAGAACAAAGCAACTCTAGGTGAGGGCTTCCCCGAGTCTACCTGGAGCCAGACATCGAACTATGCAACACACTGTTAGACAAACTACTTCGCAAGAAATACAGAAACGAGTGGCTACTCACTTTTGGTTCCCACTGTGCGTTTTTGGTCTCATTGAATACCCAAACTGCAGAATTACACGGTAAATCGGGTTCGAGAGAATCCATATTACCAAGTGTAATACTCATAGCTTCCATTGGCATAGATTTAAGCAAATCGTCTATTTTTGTGTTTTCGCGTATAGAGATTGAAAATACACCTGAGCTGGTGTCCGATATAGCTGCCGCACATACGTGCCCGCTACCTGTGAACGTTTTCAAGACCACGGCCCAGGCTGCTTGAAGTATTTCTTTAAGGGATACGCCGGCCTTTTCAGAAAGGCCCATGATGTCCTCGTAGGAGGGCAGCTCAACTTGTGTTTCTGCCAGTTCGAAGCCATGGGGTATTTCACTATCAGTCAAAAGAACCGGAAATCTGCAAGCTGTTTCCGATGACCCATCTCGTTTTGGGTTAATGATATCAACGCTATGAGGCATTGCGATGATAGTCAAGATGCAAGTCAATCTATATAGAAGACAAAAATCCGAATGGTGTAGGCTCGATTGCTACAGAAGTTGTGTTACCTATGTGGGCTAAATACGATTCATAGCCATTCCTGCTAAGTATTATCTTAGTGACTTTGTGACAGCAAACTGCATCCTAACCATTCATACCCGGCGTGGTCTCCCGGATAAACCGCTTCATTCCACCCCCCCCCCCCCCCCGTAGCTAGCTATTTTACTGGCTCGGCAGTTCAACCACGTGTATCTTGCAAGTAGCGATTTGAGTGGTATCTATCCTCAGCCGCAAAGCCCGAGAGAAGGATGCCTACGATATCGCAATGCTGCCAGGATACTATGCCAGGGTATTATGAACCCTTGCTAGTGTTAATAGTATCATGCATAGAGGATGACGAGCATGCACGTATTCCTTGCTTGTAAATATTCTAAGATCAGTATCATTGCAGGGTAGTTAGTTAACTCGTTAGACAATGCTGTAGGGGGTACAATGAATTTCAAATCTTGTCAAGGCGTTTAATTTTCAGCCCCAATTTGCAAAAATATACACTGACAGACAATATTTCCTGCGGTAATATCCTTATTCAGGCAAGGTCCGCGCCTGCATGAGGATTTAAGTTGTATCCCGTAATCCTTGCTGCACGGTCTTGAATCCATACATTATGGAGAAATACGTTATACTTACTCTGTCCCTGAGAGCAGCATGGTGAAGTGCTGTCTTTAGCATATAGCTAGGTATAGATTCCTTCAGGGTAGCCGCGGCATTATTATTCATGGAAACCTTATTTATTCAGCGAAAAATAACAATCCAACTCTCTCGGTGTTGTTACATTCAACAATGCGGTGAAATACTCCGAGGATAAAAAAATTAACACATGAGAAAGCTATAGTTTAGTAGGGACTAAAATTACATGTGACCTCATGTTAAATCAGGACGGTGTTCGGATTTAGTTATAGTTTGTTACACAGCGGGCGTTGTGTAGTTATGGCTAACTAGCTCTAGCAATAAAATATACATAAATCAAGTAGTCAAACGAGAGCCATTTGGCACGACCAAGTTAGATAGCTCAAATCCCTTAAGAGTTAAAGTTGTCTATATCTATTGTTTACACCCTTGGACAAAATTCGATAAAGGGTCCATGTTTCGCGGCCGTTAGATGATCCCATAATTGATATTCATCAACCCGGTGACGTCCGAACCCAGATCCACGCTTGCCTTCTCCTACCTTGCCAAGTTCCCCTGAAGCTAAGCGAATATCAAATCTCCATAGAATATGGGCTAGCAAAAGCTGAAGCTCAACATAAGCAAGACTTTTGCCGATACAGCTCCGGGGTCCAATGGAGAATGGGTTAAAAGCAGATCGTGCTAGACGTACATCTGCCAGGTCCTCGTGTTTGTCAGTAACAAGCCAGCGTTCCGGCTGGAAACTGAAAGGGCGAGGGTAGTATTGAGGATTGTGATGAATACTGTAGATGCAAGTTCCTACATCTACACCCGGGGGTATATATTCGCCATCTACAATCGCACCAGTTTCCTCAGATTCACGCCACAGAGAGCTGGCTGCAGGAGGGGACATCCGCATGCTTTCATCAATGCAAGCACGTAGAAAGACACATTTGTTCATCAGTGGCCCCATTTTAATATCTTCAGCTGACCCAAAAATAGTTCGAACCTCTGCAGTAGCACGATCATACGAGGATTGGTTGTGAGAGAAGTAGAAGAAACATGATGCCAGGGCGGTAGATGTTGTATCTGTGCCTAAACATGATTCATACCACATTAGATATTGAAAGAAAGGATTGGAAGATAGAGGGGTGATTAGTTAAGTAGAGAAGGCCTTACCTGCCACAATGAGAGTTGCGCTTTCGCCACCTAGCTCTCTCATTTTCAAAGGTTCACCAGTTTCAGGATCCTTTGACCTGGACAAAATTGCAAAAACACCGCATCCAGTTTTAGAGGCGTGTTTAATTCCTTGACTGAGCATCTCATCTACAAATCGAACAAATTTATCCCTAGCGCGAATAGCTTCAGGGAAAGCGATTTTATCAAACCTCAAGAAACTTATTTCAGGAGCTTGAGTCAGAGTGCCAACACGGATATTTGACTTCTCGATGACTTCTGGAATGAAACGATAGGTTGGGCTTCGCAGGGTTGACCAAGGGACTCCAAAAATAATATTGCTCATCACATCGAAAGCAAAGTAATCGTCTAGTTGATTAGCTATTGACTTTTCGTGCCTGTATCATTGAAGGCAAACTTACTGAGTCGTGCCATATCCTTTGGGGGGGACCAGGAACCGATTGGTGTCTGTTCTCCGTTCAATCCCATCTTCAACTGCGTACACAAATGCTGTACTTGTTCAAGTATCACAACCTCATGGTTCTTAAGTGCAAAATCAGAAAATCCTTGACTTATAATGCGTCTCTTCTTTCCATGCTTCTTCTTGTCGATTACTGTCAACGTATTGGGGGCACGGTGCACCATAGCTCCATACCTCTGGGCCTTTTTAAATCGTTTTCCATGGCCATATATATCTAAACAAGTCTATCTTAGAAAATAGAAGTCTGCATAAACTTGGTAGGGATATACTTGCCATGAAGTCCATCCACTGTGTTTACCAGGAGACTGTTTGGGCCATATCGAACGAATTTTCCTGGGGAAGAATAATTAGTCAACGAGAGAGAGAGAGAGATGACACCTTTCAAAAATGTAAGTGTGGGCCACCAACCATACTTGTCGTGAGAATTAAGCATATCTATATGAAGGTCCCCTTTCCAAGAATGATACCCAGCATATAAATTTGTGATTTTGGCAAGCCATGGGCCAGGATATTTTGCCAGAGGGTGAAATAGTACTTGATAGACCAATCTGCCAACTAGCTACATCAAATATTAGCCATAGTTTTGGGGTATGTGCCTTATTTGGACATACATAGAGAAGTATGGCAGCTGCACCCAAGATAACAGTGAACCACAACGCGGTAGATGAAGGCTAGCCATCCTGTTGCCAGAGTTATAGGCAGGGTTTCCGCACTTGAAGGAATATAACGCATGGATGTTAATCTTGCCGGAAGTGAGTATGTAAATCAAGCTGAGAAGCAGCTCGCTTGAGCCTGCTCCGCCGAAAATACATGGCGTAATAATAGTTTTCGCGATACAAAATACGTACGATACGAAACGTGAAGTAAACTTTTACTTTTGCGAAAGTTAAAGTTTATTAGTCAAACCTTCCTGAGCCTCGGGGCCGCCAAGGTTGGACACCTCAAACTCTGACTATTGGACTCGCTCACTACAGGGTGGGTCAGATGGGTCAGGTGCTTTTCTCTGTTCCCACAATAATATCCCGAGCAACCCATGTTTTCGATGCCAACGACGTACTCCGTACTCCGTTCACCACAGTGAGATCCATCTTCTTAGTTAATAGAAATGAATACCCTTATCCGGTTCTCCCAGTCATCTACAGGCAGTTGCTTCAAGCAAAATATCTGGCCATGCAATTCTAGCAGGCTTTAGTTACTATTGTGGTGGGCCATGTCGCTTGTATGTCAGTAAGAAAATCCAGCCAACTGATCTCCCATACTACCCCGGCGGGGTGAGAGAGATAAGTTAATCAAGCCCGTCCCCTCGCCCCTCGCTATTATATATATTAAAAGAGGTACGGTTATATATTGCTGTAGTCGCATCTTACTGTAGCACACAAATACCCTCAAGTTACCGTAGCGTAGAAAACATGGTTACTAGATACGATTAAGAATCTCAATTTAGTAATTAGCCTATAACATAGTGGATTTTACGAGTATTGGATTTATCGTCAATGCTATATGTCATTACATGAAAGCGTCATCAGGGGAATCGAGGTACAGACACAAGGCTGATGGCCGGTCCTGAAAATAAGCATGGCAAGATTAAAGCCTGTAGAATTATGGCCCGGTGGCTCACTCTTCATAGAATTAACGTAAGGGATTTCAGATGATTGGTATTTCTTGTCATTTGGCTTGGTTTAACTAGATAACTAGAGGTAATGTAATGGTCAGGTCAGCACTTTTTTTGGCAGGATAGAGTCATTCCATACTTACATCAACCATGACTTTTTCAAGTACTGGGCTCTTCGTAATTTCGAAAGCATTTTTAATGTAATCAAATGAAAGCTCAAAGGGCCTTGCAGTGAGATTTGGGATATATTTTCCCACCAAAAGTTCCGGATCAATCGTAGAATCGTTGATATGTTTTTGTAAGAAATGCCGAAAGGAGTCCACTCCAGGTTGCAACAAACTGCTATGGAACGGCACGTTTACTGCCAGTGGGATAGTTGCTAGACCCTGTTGGAGAGCGATCGAGCCTTGTGTCTGCTCCAAAATACTGAGGTGTTTCCTTATAAAGTGGTGCACACCCTGTGGCTCAGACACATTTAGGCTTCCAGACGTTAGAGCATTCATTACCGCTGTAAGAGTTGAAAGCCCTTGCAGCTATAGGCACAGTTTGTTAACCTGAGAAAACTTGAAAGTTATCTTTTGAAAAGAACACTTACATCACCAGCACAAACGTACTGCATATTCAGAACATTGTAATTAACAATCTCTAACAACCCACCCGTATGTCGAGAAATTTCTTGCACACACCAGTTCAGATCAACCTCAGAAAATGTCTTCGAAACTCGCATTGGGTTAACTGCACACATGGAGTAATTTGTTGCACCATTAGAGTCACGCTTAACGGAGTTAGACATCGTTAATCCGCGATAGAAAACGAGTGCGGCCATTTGCTCGATGGTGAGAATCTTTCCCACCGCAACTAATGCCACGTATTCACCAAGAGAGTGACCGGCAAATAAGGATTCCTCCTTAACAACCCCCCTGCCACGCATGTCCTCGAACCGTGCAATCTCCATCAAAGCTAGAGCTGGTTGAGTGAATTGGGTTTCATGTAAGAGACCGCCGGTAGAGCGAAATGTGTAGAACTTAGTACAGCTTGTAATGGTCGGGAACAGTGGTTTTGGGGTGAGCACCCCCTTTTCATCTTTGCTGTCAAGCATGAGAGCCATATAATTATCGCGTATTTTGCGGCCCCTTGCACCTCCAAAATGAATAGTTAAGTGCTTAGGATTCTCACGAACGATATCGAGTATCGAAAAACCTGGAAGCAGAGCAATCAATACTTAAATACCTAATCATCATTATGTATTGTTGAGTGACATACCGTATTGATCAATGAAATACCGATCAGCTGTGGTCCAGACAGCTTGGGAGGCAAGACTTGTTTTGTAAAGCTCCAACCCCATTCCCGGTTGCTGACTCCCTTGGCCAGTGAATACATAAGCAGTCATGGGCTGTTCAACTGTGGCCCGGGCAGATAGAACCTTCATGCCAGAGACTGCGTTTTTTACCTTCACAGAGATCACCAACTGCCCCTGACACATTCCAATGTGATCTATTGAAACCGACAGTCTATCTCCCTCAAAAACTTTCTCTTCGAAAACGCAAGACCAGGAGCACATCCGAGATACATCATTTTGGGCGACATGTGATTCGACAAGGCCACGGACAAATCCACTTGTGAACATACCATGAGTCACTCGACTGTGATATCCAGAGTAGGAAGCAAATAGTTCCGACACATGGATTGGATTGCAATCCCCAGAAGCTTGGGCATAATCAATACCTGAGCTAGGAATAATCACTTCAATACCTTGCGCGAGCTGACGGGACTGTTTTAAGATATTTAGCTTATCTTTTACACTTGATCCATGGCGATGTAAATAATCCGTTATAGGGTTTTTCTTGTAAGATTCAGAAGAAAAGTACACAGATCCAAGGACTGTGGTGTGGTTTGGAGCTTGTTGGTGGACAGCTTGACCCTCGACTTCGAGATGGGAATAGGTTTCTGAATCCTTAAAAAAGTACCGGCTAGTAATGTGAAACTCGATTTTTTGACCGAGATAATAGGTGAGATCTGTATTCTCATTTAACTGAAACCATTGTCTTGCCTTTAATAGTTCAATGTCTTTCATTGAAGCTATTTGTACCAGGAATTTTTCCTCGGTTATCTCAAATGTCGAAGAATAATCCGTGTATACACCAGGTATGATAAATTCACTTTTCAAGTGGACAACCGGGGAATCATTTCGAAGAATAGTCGCTTCAACTCCAATAACTTTTCCTGACCCTTTCTTTATTTTGACCGCAGTGAGCCTGCATTTCGAGGAGACAGAGTCGCCTTCACGGATGGGTTTAACTCCATCATGTAGGCGAAACTCATTAGTGAGATGTAATAAGTTAAGCATGTTTCCCGGAGTAGACGTAGAAAATAAGCATCTCATCATTGGCTTCCAGGCGATTGCTATTGCCAAGTCGATAGGCGCATGCAGGAGGGCTTTCGATGGGGAAATATAGCATGGATTATAGTTGCGGATACTCTTAGCGATCAGAACAATTGTCTCTCGGTTTAGAATAGCAGCTTCACTGTGGAATTCTGTGCCAGGGGGTGCAGTTGCCACTTGCTCCCCAATCCAAATGGATTGGTAGAAGCGCCTCGATTCTGTAATATGGTCATGGGTATATTCAATTATCCTAGGAGATCTGGAGCTTGGTTGGTATTTGAATTCAAAGTTCAGACCCGGCGTAGCTCCATTTCCCATTGAATGGTTATAAAGGGATAGGACGATCCTCCCCTCTAGCCCCCTTTGTATGGAAGCAGAAGCTATTGTAGTCCTTGAACACTTCGAGGTACTTTTTATGTCTCTAATTTCTTCAATCATCATTACACATTGTTCAGGGGACGAGGGGTTACGAAGCTCGACGACGCGGCCCGGTTTAGGTACGAAGACTCTCCTTATAGGATTGCTCACCAGAATACCATTTCGGACAATGTCTGGTTCCGTCAATATTGAGACACACCATGCCACATGTGTTGTACCAGCTAGCAACTGTATCCAATCATCATGGCAAGGCAATTCGGATTCGGTACTTGCCAGCGAGTATCTCACCAGTGTTCCATTCCCAGATATGTCGACAGTAACTCCACGCGGTAACAAGGGCATCTTCTGAATACCTGCTACCAAGATTGTTGGCGATTGAGAAGGAGGAACATCAAAAATAGCCTCGTTCGCACGGGTCTTTGTGATAAAATTATCATGAATACCACCCAATATGCTGCTCACAGGTTCATCCACTTGGCGAGTGTGCTGAGCAGCCACAGGGCCATGGAGAATGCATATGCGTCCAACATCCTGGCCTTGAACGGCGTCAAGACGCTCGGATTGCCATAGCGAATCCTTTTTAAACCAGTACTCAAAGTCTTCGTCCAGTTGAACAATATAGGGAACGGGCTTCCGTCCCCGGCGTTTCGACAGCTCAATCACATAGTCGGCGTCGGCGGCGGTGATGATGTCCGTCACAGCGTGGGGATATTTAATCAATAGCTCCTCAATAAGCTGGTGAGGTTGATCCAGTTGTCTAGCATCATGAAGAACTGCTCTGCCGTCATCATCATGCGTGCCTTTATAGCCCCTGCGGGTGTTGCTGCTTCGCTGGAGTCGCTCCTCCAGTCGTCGTATCCAATCAAATACGAGCAACCTAAAGTCATCGTGAATCCACTCACGTGACCGTCTCAGGTACAAAAGGTCAACGAGACGTCGAACAACCTCAACATAAGTCATCTCGGTCAAGTCAACCGCCTTGCCGTCAGAACTGGAGCCAAACCACACTTTCTGGAAGTCACTGTTGAGCCGCTGGATGTAATAGTCTTTACGCCCAAGTAGCTCCTCTTTTTGCTTCTCACGAGGCAAGCTAAAGACGTTCCGGTCCAGTTCCGCCCACAACATCACTCCTCGTGTTGCCAGCTTGTGAATCGGCTCCCCCATCTCGGACCTGACGCTTATAACTCCGCCTGCTGGCCCATAGCTAGTTTCCTCCCAACGTGAATCTGGCACTCCAGGGGTGTTGCAAATAGCTTGTTTTGCGTCAGGGCTTGTGTGGGCTTCTCTTGCGGCCATCACGCGACTTCCAAGCAAGATACCGTCAAATGGCATAGGGGGATAGCCATACCTTCTTGACCATTCCCCGGAGAGATATGGATATGATTCATCGCCGTCTCCAAAGCCACTACCTGCAAGCAAAATGACGTTTGAGTGCTCTCGAATCTGACTATACCTACTAAGAATGGGCTCATGGAAATCTTCGAAAGAGTGATGGCCCCCACCACGCCCTCCAGTCCATTGGAGAAGGATAGAACAGCCTGGATTGGCCCGTGCAATCCCCAGAACAGCATCAATAGAATCCTTTGAGCCTGGCTTAAGACCAATATGTGTCAGAGACATATCAGTGATATAACCTCGAACTGTGTCTTCAGAAGGGACCCCTGCTCCAATGGTCAAGCCAATGATGGGAACGCCGTCTCTGCGCAGTTCTTGCAGCAGCGGTATCTGCCATGCCATTGCCCTCGGGTTGGCATAAATAACATTGCACGTAATTCCACGGCCGGGTGAAATTCCTGCTGAAAGGGAGAGTATCCCGTTCCGCATGCTGTTGGACTCTGAGAAGCCCCCGCAAGCCAGCTCGGCATGATAACCGGCATTCATTATCGCTGCCACAAAGTCCGGTGCTGTTGTCGTTGGGGTCATGCCTGCTACCATCACAGGAGGGGTACCAAAGAACCGACTAAACTTTGTACTCACTAGCTCTGCGCCATCGGATGATGTTTGGATCAGGCGAGGAGCATATTTTTCACCCCAGATAGAGCTATACTTAACGGGATAGTAACGAGCATATAATTCACCTGTGCCGCCGAAAAACGAGCTAGCATCACAGTCTGCTCCCACGATTATTGTTCTCAGTCCTGTGCCATCCCTCTGCTGATGGATTAGTCTCCCAATCCCTGTGCCCCCTCCGGGCCCGAAATCCAGTACATGAGTAGTTCTATTCAGGGCCATATTCACCACGCTCTCCCACTGTACGCGTTTGGTACATACCATTTGGACCAGCAGGGGAATAATATTGTCACAGTGCTGTAGGTTATTTCCTGTCTCTGTATCAAATACAGGGAAAGCGAGGCTACATCCTTTCAACGAATGCGAAATAAGATCTCCAAGTATCCTCTTTTGCGCCACCTCGAGATATGGTGAATGAAATGGTGCCGTGATGGGCAAAAAGGAAGCACTTATCACCGGCGGACGTTGGCTAAACAAAACTCGTGATTGATTGGTGGGTTTAGACGTCCTGATATCTCTCAGTTGGATTTTATTCTGTAGTCCTTTTAACGATAGTGGGGGACCGACAATTACAAATTGTTGTGGTCCGTTTATTAGGGCAATATGGAGCGCGCCCGAAGGTTGCAGATAGTGGTTCAGCTGATCAATATCACCTTGGAGCGTGTTGCGAGAAAGCCCCTTGACGCTTAGCATATATGATGATCGCTGCTCTGTATGTGTTATTGGGTGTAGGTCAACTTGCTGGCACCTACACCCGATCCAGAACAATACCTCCACCCCCTGCTGAGCTAAGGTGTAAAGAGAGTCCCATGAGTCTGCCGCTGCGATATATGATGCCACCACAATACCCTGTGAATGCCCAATTGCTCCTGAGAAGCTGCTTCGTAGCTCGCTTGGTGACAATTGAAGATTTATACAGGCCACGGCGTAGGCGACAAACTGAGAAATTCCAATCAGGGGAAGGCTGACGGCAGCGCTAGTCAGGTAATTCGAATCAGGCCGAGAGGCGTCCGTGGTCAACCACTTTTCAATGTCGAACCCCTGTGAATAAACGTCCTTAACTCCATCTTCAGCGGCAAGACGGCTGAGAGTGGTAGCCATGCATTGCACAAGTGTTTGAATGTGGTGCTGATAAATGTTGTAGGTTTGGAGTAACTCGTTGAAATAGGTATCGAAACCTTGCCCACCAAAAAGCGCAAACAATTTTGCTTTCCCTACCTGGACGTCCATTATAAGTTTGCTATTCCCAGGTGAAGGTTTGCATTTTGTGAAGGCACAAATGCGAAAATACGATCTCAGAATGGAGGCTCTATTGCCAATATCGGAGTTCATTGATGCCAATACAGTGTGGATGTTCTCGTTGCACAATATATTCTCCTGGATGTTTTTGAGCCCTTTTATCAAAATGGCCATATCAAAGTGGTGGCTGTTGGAACCCTCATTCAAATGGTCCATCACGTATTCCAGGAAAGCCAAGCATATGTCGAGTGCTGATGAGTACTTTGTGGTGTCCTGCCTTGAAAAGACCTCCTGAAGATCCCGTCCACGTACGGCCATGCCATGGGGAACGTCAAACCCGCCCTGGACATCGCCATTTTGAAGCAATATTTTAAACGCTGGAGAATCGTGATCAATTTGCTGTTGATCCCCCCAGGAGGTTGTTGTTGAGCATGGCTCGTGCGTGCTCAGTACTGACCACGGACTCTCCATATCGAATCCTTGGATAGCTGTCAGTTCAAAGAATTGATATCGTGGTACGGACGAGAAATTGTTTTGGCCACAATCTCATTATACCACTATATTCTATTGGCGAAATCTATCTGGATAAATAAATGTCTGCCCAAATTCTACTACCTTGTAGGTAGCTCCCAGGCTAGTCAATATGTTCCCACCAACAAACGAGATTAATTATCACTTGATTCTGCAAGACTCCTGACCAGGAACGGAGGACTCCACGGCATGTCCTTCGGCTTGTTACCCACAGAAATCCTGCCGGTGATTGTTCGTCTAAGTAGAAGGATCGCAGTGCAGTCTACAGACTCCGGTTAGCATGCTATAACTGGTGAAAAAACTACTCAAAAAGTTTATCTAACTGCACCGTCATGCATTCAAGGGGCCCAGGCACATCGTCGCTAAGGAAGGTTTACAAATAAGTTCCTGGTAACTAATGGAGGAGCACAGTTCTGGCAGCAGGGCTATACTCTGGTATACTTTGTTGGTTGACAGGCATAACCTGCCCTCCCTGTACCACTATACGTCCTCATCCCTGACATTAATTAATAATAATAACTATCTTGGCCTGCATAAATGGTATATATGTATATATGTATATAAGTACATAGGTAGTTATATTTCTTTTTCCCCCTTACTTTTTCCCTTACCGAATACCCCATTGGGTTACAAGAAACAGCAATCAGCGGCAGTTCTGACTTCACGCCCTTGCAATGAGCCTCAGTGGAGACTGAGCTGATGTATGACTCTGGCTCAACTTATGGCCACGAGTAAGACAGCCGTATTTTATCCATGATTACCAATGACTAGATGAATGACATGGCTGGGAGCCCATGGGGGCGGATTCCAGTGGGTGATCCCCAGCGAACGTTACCGGTGCTGGTTCACTAGCGAGCAAGACAAATCAGATGATGGAAGGGCCAAATCGTTAACTGCCCGGGTATCTTGAGGTTACATCTGGGTCAAACCTGGTTATTGAATGGAAGTAGGCCTGAGCCTTGCAGATTATGCTTCCAATCCCAATCCATACATGATAGGTTCCATTTCTCCTTCCCTTTAGGTTAACAGGTGAAATAAGTGAGAGAACCATTCTTCAGGCCACAATGTCACTTCTTGGTGCACTCGGATCGGCTGGAGGCCTCAGTGCAATTCCGTTCATTTCATATGCCATAGTGGCGGTGTTCGCTGGTATTTTCTTGATTAATATAAAGGGAATCCCGGGGTTTTGGCATGTATGTTTCTTGGAAGTTGAGGTCTATGGTTATTTCATTACTGACTTATGGGCTGTTTTTACGTCCTAGGTACGGCTTTTCAAAGGGATCGCGGCACAGCTTTTCCATGCCAAACGGCGGAGTTTCCACCGTGATAACGACTGTACCACAGGCTCCGGCATCGTGAATGCCGCATCAATCACCTCTGACCAGCCAAATGGCGTTCCCAAACTATTCTCCTACTTGATTACCGAGCACCGCAACTCCCCCATCGATTGTGACTATAATATGCACAAGTCCAACAGTACATTCTTCTCTGACCTTGACATAAATCGAACTCAGTTACTCTTGAACATTTTTGGGGGGTTTCCTCGCTGGAAAACTGCAGAGATTATTGCGTCGCCATCTAATGTCAAGGATATAAACGCCGTTAATAAACAGGACAGGCCAAAAAGGGTATCACACCAGGAGAAGTCGCTGGGGATAGCGCTGGGTGGGGTGTCATGCATATTTAAGAAGGAGATAAAGCCGTTTCAGAAATACGAAATATGGTCTCGAGTGATTTCCTGGGACGAAAAATGGTTGTATGTCGTCAGCTACTTCGTCAGGGAGGGAATAGACAAGTCGGCTCAGTCTCAATGTACAAGGAGAGATGGTGATATATCGAGTCTCGATGCAAACAATTATATCCTTTCTTCTTCCTTGAGCCGATATGTTTTCAAGGATGGCAGGCGAACTGTTAAACCGCAGGACGTGCTTGTGTATATGGGTCTATATCCGGATGGAAATTCTGAGGCACCGACAGAAGAAGTGGATGGTAGCAAGAGTCTGGCAGTGTTTATAGAGAAGAGAGAACAGGGGCTTGAGGCGGTTAGGCACTTTTCTGAGATGGATTCCCTTCCTTTGCATTTTGGAGATGCGACTCCATCAGTCCTTGGGCGATATATGGATCTATAATATCTCTTCCTTGCAAAAAAGCACTATGTTAAACGCTTAGGCTGAACGTATGTAGACTGTCTACTACTCCTTAATGACGCTATAGTTAGATATTCAAATGCGACTGCCAAAAATTAATAAACAAGAATCATTGAGTACTGCAGAGTACAACATCGCCCAAATCCACTTCGAGCACATGGTCTAGATAAGTTAGAATCTTTCTATTAAGTGAGAATTAAATCTAACGGAGGAGATGACAACACAGGGGGCTCATTTATATAGGAAACCTTCTAACACCTATTAACTACCGAAAAAGGAAGGGCCAACGAAAAGAAGCCAAGTTCATCATAAATATGCTTTTGAACGAACAATGAAAAAATACTATCTATACGGCGAGGGTGCCCGGTGTCGGAATGGCAACATCTCATCTCCTGCTGGGTCCGAACTGGGTACTTTCTGCAAATCCGAAGGTTTTCGGCGGCTGCAGCAGGTGCAGCAGGCACAGCAGAATAGCTTGCTAATACCGCTAGAGGGCATTTTGGCATCAGGGCCCCGTATGGTTTTACCCGGGTGGACAACGTTCCACGTTCCAATGGCGAAGAGCATTGGAACGGCATCAAAGATGTACATGTACCACTCGTGGTGTGGGATAGGATTTGAGTCGGTATGCCCGGACGAGAATTCTATCAAACGATAGACGATGCGCATGGTGATAAAGAAGAGGCTGATGTAAAGTGAGTACAAGAGGGGTCTCCAGGTTCGCTTAGAGTCTTGCAGTCTTCCAGTATGCTCGAGGTGGAGCATTTGACGGTGGAACTGGATGGCGAGGATGAGGAACAGGATGATGAAAAACTCCTGGATCCCAATGCCACCCATGTAGATGTGGATTCCTCGCATGGCGGCCTCGGGTGTTTGTCCTGGACCAGCCATGCCGCCACCAACAAGCTGGATGATAAAGGCAACGAAATCTAGAACAACGAAGATCTTCGCTAATAGTGCTGGTTTGAAAATGCCGATGGTTCGACTGGGGATGTAGAAATGAATCATGCGGGCAAGAACCATGTAATCGAAAGCATTAACCCCTATGACTGCAGTTAGACGGGGGTCTAAGTTTCAGCGGGACAGAGGAAAGGATGGGAGCACTATACACAAGGGCGAGAGCAGAATAAATAGCTGAGCCGTTGTTGCCAGGCCGGAGCTCTGCTGGTCGCGAGTGCCTGCTGACCGGGCGACGAACCCTATGCATTCCCAGGTTGCTCCCATCAAGATAACCCAGACGAAGCCGGCTTTATAGATGGTAGCCTGAACAAAGTGTACAATCATCACCGCGCCAAATAAGACGGAGAACGCAATGGCAGCCCCGAAAGACGGGTAGTAGAGGTAGAGTGCGTTGCATTCCGATGGTGGCACCCAGCCATTCTTGTCAGGGGCGATGGTTGGAGTGCAAGTGTTGACGGGCAGGTCAAGCGACAGGCTAGGGATGGAGACAGGAGGAATTGAGACTGGAGGGATTGAGATTGAAAAATCTCGCTGTTCAATGCTCTCTCGTATTATAGGCGTTGGAGAGGGAGTCTCTGCAGCGGCATGAGGAACCGCACGTTGTGGCACAACCGTTCGTACGGGTTTTGACACGAGCGCTTCCACGCCGGACAGCAGGAGAAGTAGAAGCGGTACAGAGGGCAGCATTGTCCCTTTCTCTCGCTCTCTGCCTTGCTCACACGGTAGTATATGGTGTATCGTAAAGACACAAGAAGAAATAAGGTCAATCACAGCAGACAAACGAGAGGCATGAGGGTATTGAATGAACGGCAGTGGTAGACAAAACAGGACGAGCAGTTGAATCGAAAGGAGCGCAGCTCGGTGATGGATTCACAGCAGTACAATGATCCATCCATATTGCAGCAACCGCCGATATGATTATAAGTATTCTTCAACCCTCTCCCGATTCCATGCAGCCGCCCTTCAATTTGATGTGATTATTCTCTTCCCCCCGGGAGCTGCAAGCAAAACAAATGACCCCGGTTAAGCGCCAGTGATTGGGGCGCAGGCTGGACAGGGTCTGGCTGTAGGTAACAATGAAGTCTACCCTGAAAATAGATCGAGTGGCCCAGCAGGTTCCGTTTCCATGCCCATGAGGGACACGCGGAGAGGGTACGTAGTTGTTGTGGCATATTCCCTGCGAGCAGTCACATCTTTGTACGTCTCCTCTGCGGTTAAGGGAATGTATATCATGCACGCAGGTGTTATGTCTCGTGGCCGGCTGATCGGCACCAGATAGTTGACCAGTTAGTCGCCGGCAGTCAACCAGGAGGGAAGCCCAGGATAACTAAGTAGGTGACAAACAGATATCCACACTGTATGTACCGTTGAGTGAGTGAGCGCCCCTGACGCGCAGCTGAGGGCATGTGTGGATGGTCATGGCCAACTGTCGAGACCCCCTGAAGGGCCGCTTGCAGTGATAATTTTATATGAATCCTTCAACCACCGTCCGCGATGCTCCGAACAACCCGGTTCAATAATATCTGACAAGCGAGGCCAATCCAGCCAACCAGCCGTTCTGGTTACGCAACTCGGGGCCGGCACAGGCTCAGTGCCGAGCAAGAGCAAGGGGAGAGAGACCTAGAGGCTGATGCAGGCGTGTTTCTGGCCGTTCCAACTGGGCCAACAGCGGGAGTTCCAGCCAGTTGGTTGACTCAGGTGGTTATCGACTGGCCGGATGCGTAGTTACTTGACTACTTTAACAGGACGGGGGACGCATAGATGATAGCAAGACATCCATAGCCATGGAGCACTGCCTCTCCCGTCATCGCGTTCTCTGTGTATGAGCTCTCTGCCCGTCAAATGAGCTGCTCTATCCGTGCCGAGGACGCATTTGGGCCTGCAGCAGCGCCAGAAGTGCCTCGATGGCTTCGACTTCACGCTGCTGTTCGAGAGTCCTTCTTCTCCATCGGCCTCTGCAGTGCCATGCTGCTGTCGGTGCCGGTGCAGCTGGCCTGGCTGTCCCATCACTATCACCAGCAGCAGCAGCAGGCGCCCGCCGGCCCTCTTCTCTACTCCAAGCTGGTGAGCGGCCGTGGGCTTTCCTGTAGACAAAGTAGCTAGTTAGTCTGATAGCCTGTCGATGCCCTGCTAGACTGCGCACCTGGTCTCGACCTGCTTCAAGCTCGTCCTCGTCGCTCTCGTGCTTGTCCCCGGGAGAATTGCTGCTGACCCGCGCAACCGCCGCAGCTGTGTCGATAACTAGTCGCCGCAACCTCTGCCTCCGTCGCCGTCCTCTCATACTGTCAGCATTACCGCTCGCCGCGGCCGTCCACGCCCATCTTGCTCTTCCTAGGGGCTCTCGCTGCTGCTCGACGCCGTGCGGGCGCGGACGCTGTGGACGGTGCAGCCGCGGGTGTCTTGCGCCGTATTCATCGCCGGCATCGTGTCCGACCTGGCCAATTTCGCGCTGGAGCTGCTCGGGCGCAGTGGAAGCGATGGCCCTGATAGCTCTGTACAACCGCAGCGTCTTCTGGTGGCTGAACCCGCTGCTGCTTCAGGGGTTCCGCGAGATCCTGCAGGCCGAGAAGCTTAGCGCTATCGATCGGCGTCTCAGCGGCGGCGACGAGCAGCCGTTCCTGGGCAAGTGGGAAGCCAGTACGGGAACCAGCTTGTTAATTAACTAGTTAACTATGTGTCAGCTCGTTACTTATTGTTAATTGTATGTGTATGTGATGCTAACTCGCTGCTGTAGTGAAGGTCAAGTCCCCGGCGGCGCTGGTTTGGCTGCTGTGATCCCCCGTCTCTGCCTGACCGGGCTCACCTTCACGCAGCCGTTCCTGCTGGCTCGCATCGTGAGATACGTCATGGAAGAAGCAGCAGACGACGACGATGGACTGGCCAGCCGCTACGGCTACGGCCTCATTGCAGCGACCTTGCTCATTTACGTCGGCCTGGCGGTGGCCACCACCAATACCCAGCACAAGACATAGTTATCGCCTTATCACGATGCTACGCAGCAGCCTCGTCCCGCTGATCTATGCATCCTAAGTATTTGTTTGCTACCATCAGACGAGAAGCATACGAACAATACATGGAGCGCCGGATTACTCGACAGAAAAAGGTCGATGCCTATTTCTACCAAGGCATTTAATTCTAACACGTTATTCAAAGCTAAATCTATACCTCCATTCTCACCGTTAGAGGAAGAACAGGCTTTCCTCAACCCAGCTGTTAGATTTCCGAAATAATGTCCCCTTCACGGGGAGGTGTGACTGGGCTAGGCGTGTACTCTTGAGGGTTTATCATTGTCGCAGCTAGTTATAGAAGTTGGAAGTCAGGGCTAATCGCTAGTCAGATTTCTAGAAAACCTGAATCAATTTCATCATGTATGTTCCAGTGTTGTTTTACCGCTGGGCTGTGATAATTTTTGAGGTTATCGGTCGTATCATGCATGGAAAAATGGTTCCACCAGAGACATTGTCTACGTATAGCAATAATAAAAGCCAAAGTTGGTAACCAGGCTTTTGCGGGAAGGTGAAAACATCTATTTCTTCCTCTTTGAAATGACTGTGCCATCGGTATTTCCAAAGTAGGCAGCAACAGGTTTCTGTCCTCCTACTCTTCCGTTGGCCTGGGCTTGGGGACCGTTAGGTCCGCAGAATAAACCGACTTCCAACACACCAGTTATGGCATTGATAGCATTGGCCAAGGCTTCTACCTCCCAGACACCACCCCCTGCCTTCTTTCCTGCAGCGATATCAGAAGGCAAAAGCAGAGCTGGGAACGGTGCATCGACGATAAGGAATGCCTGATCAGTCTTTAATGGACCAGCCTTTCCGACCGGATCCTGTCTTAGAACAGGGTTGGGGCTACCCAAAACCTTCAACTCATCCATAACCCGGCGAGCAGCTAAAGGTGCGACCTCAATTGGGATTGATGGCCAGGATGTGAGAAGACGACTTTGATTTTTGCGCCAATCTATTGGGTATGGGGTTAGCTGTATGAAGGATCTCTCTCTTACTCATTTAGGGTCAGGTACCAGCAACGCAGATAAACTCTTTTGCCTGAAGAGCGACCAGTTTCTCCTGGAAGAGACACGCTCCACCGCCCTTGATGCAGTTCAAATCGTCATCAACCTCATCAGCCCCATCAAACGCAGCATCCAGTACGGTCCCTTCTGGCAGAGCGTCGAATGCTATAGCCGTAAGACCAGCATTAACGATCAGTTGATTAGACTGGTATCCGGTGGGCACAAAGCTGGTGGCTGAAGTATCAATCCCGAGTGCCTTTATAGCCTCCACAACATAGACTATGGTAGTTCCACTTCCAATACCGATGAACTTCGCGTCTTTTGGATAGTGGTTTTTTACTGCCTCCGTAGCAGCAGCCCTTTTTGCGGCTTCTATGTCTGCCATTATATATGCTGGTGTCGGTCTCTGTATGGACAAGCGGCGAGGTTGTAGGTGGGGTGATTGGGAGTATATCCTCCTAGACACAGCGTCGGGAAGCGAGGGTTTGTTTCTCAATAATGAGAGTTTCGTACCGTATAAAGAATGCACGCACAAAGAAGGAGAGGCGTGGGAAATCTTTGTCCTTGAAGCCAACTGTTAGTTCATCTGACTAAACGTCCAGAATTTTGTGGAGAAAAAAGGGCGTTCTCGGGATGTCAAGGAATGTTTCTCCACCTCGCTGGGCGCAATAATATATAGAAGAGGATGAAGCGCGAATCCAGGTGTATTATTGATACTTAAAGTCCAAGTATTATAAACTTGGAGTATCGAATCTGGACTAGCAACGCCAGGAACTAATATCCGATCTCACGGCAGGTTTTTGTATCTTAGAGCAGGGGGGTTTTGAAAAAGGGATATGGTCAGTTAGTCACAAGGTGGGAAGGCCAACAATAAGTCGGCGCACGTACACACTTACAGAAATGTCCTCGACGCCAAAGTAGATGTCATAGGTCTAGATGTCTCCGGATGGTCCGTAATATGCACCTCTTCTAGATGAGGGGTCCTTTAGGCTCTTGTTAGCTGCTGTCGTCAGCTACTGGTACTATAGCATCAAGTCAAGGACTGACCGTGTAGAACTTAGTTTCTAATGATGTCCTCTCATATATCACAACAGGCACAACAGGCACAACGAATCGCAATGCCTCAACCTACCGTTCAATCCGACGAAGCCACCGAGGTTTGCTTTGGCTACCTTGAAGGAGGTTGACTTTGCCGTGAGCAATGACAAAACTTTAATTCTTTATCGATAAGAAGTTAACAAGCTGACAAACAAACTTTCCGAGTGGGTCGGATCGTTAATATCACGTGATAGTTTCTCGATTATATAAGCAGGAAAGCTGTTTACGTGGGGCAAAAGAAGAAGCAAGACGACGACGACGACGACGACGACGTCAAGGAAGAAGGGAAGAAGCAAGGAAGAAGAGGCAGAACGCTCTTATATGTCTGCTTAACTGCCCCAAGGACGGCGAGACGGTATCTCGGGGCTTCATGCCGCCCACCTCGGCCCGCCGAAACACTCGAAATAAATTGAACCATGGCCTCACATGCCGCCGCCCCAACAGCTAAGGAGAGGAAGTACGACCGCCAGCTGCGACTCTGGGCTGCCAGCGGCCAGCAAGCCCTAGAGTCTTCTCGAGTGCTTCTAATAAACTCTGATGGCCCGGTGGATAGGGATGGCTTGGAATTGACAGGTGTCGTGGGCGTCGAGACGCTGAAGAATCTCGTACTGCCCGGGATTGGTGGCTTCACAATTGTTGATCCTGCAACCGTCTCTGAGGTTGATCTAGGCGTGAACTTCTTTCTATCTGAGGACAGCCTCGGTAAATCTAGGGCTGAAGAGACATGTAAATATCTTCGTGAACTGAATGAAGATGTTGATGGGCAAGTGTATACAATGGTATTGTCTACTGTTTCACCTTCCCTTTCTCCCAGACATTCTAACGCTAAGCACGATGTAGCCTATTTTAGATGCTCTTAAAGATGAAGACTTTCTTCCCCAGCACCAGCTTGTCATTGTTTCTGGGCCAATAAGGCAGTCTACCCTTCGAACCATATCACAAACTACAAGACGGCTGGATATACCCCTAATCTACACACACTCAGTAGGGTTTTATGCGTCCTTTTCGCTGCAGTTACCGTCCGCTTTCCCCATAGTCGAGACACACCCGGACGCCAGCTCCACCGAAGACCTTCGTTTAACAAATCCATGGCCGGAACTTGTGGCTGTAGCAAGCAAGGCAGAGAATCTGGATAGTATGGACGACCACCAGCATGGCCATGTACCATATTTGGTACTTTTACTACACTTCCTTGAGAAGTGGAAGGTCAACCATAACGGCCAGTACCCTCAGAACTACCGGGAAAAATCCGAGTTTAGGGACATGGTTAGATCTAATGCTAGAACTAATAACCCTGAAGGAGGCGAGGAAAACTTCGATGAGGCGGTGGCAGCCGTCCTAAAGAGCATTGGTCCCTACTCATTAAGTAGCGACTTGCGCAATGTCTTTGATATGGACGAGTGCTCGCAATTAACAGCTAGATCATCCAATTTCTGGGTAATAGCAGCGGCGGTCAAAGACTTCTTTGAAACACATTCAGTTCTGCCTTTGTCCGGGTCACTACCGGACATGAAGGCGCAGTCGTCAGATTATATCTGGTTACAAAACATATATAAGTCAAAAGCACGAAGTGATGCGGCTGAAGTCCTTGCCACTGTTCGGAATCTTGAATGCAAGCTACGTGCCGGCCAGGAGGGAGTGCCGATATCAGAAAAGGAGATTGACACTTTCTGCAAGAACGCAGCTCATATCAAAGTGATCAGGGGCAACGAGATTCCGATATTATCGCCTGTGCCATCGGGAGGAATTTTACAGCAAACAGTGAAGGCTATTAAGAGCAGCCTGCAAAACCCTGATTCTCTCATTCCCATTTTCATTGCGTTGAGTACTCTTGACGGCCTAGTGACGGAATTCAAAGAGACAGGTCATTTAGGGATGATGGAGGAACCATCGTATCTTGATAATACCGACAACTGGACAGCAATGCTCTCGAAAGTCCTAGCTGGCCTAGGCCAGGAGGAAAATGGCATGGATGAAAATGAAAGCGAGCTTGGTTCCCGGATCGAGTCGGCCATATCGGAAGTACGGCGGGCGGGGATTGGAGAACTGCATAATATCTCCGCCATGGCGGGTGGATGTATAGCACAGGAGGCCCTCAAAGTGCTCACTAGGCAGTATGTGCCGCTTGACAATACCTTTATCCTGGATGGGGTAAGGTCTCGGGGTGAGATGTTTAGGTTATGAGGTATGTAGGGTAGCATTTGCATTAAGATGATATACATGATGGGCAGCTTCGTTTCTGGTAGCATAACGATTTATTCTATTTCTAAAAACCTGAAGAAATTGAGGGTTTTTAATAAACATCGCAGGGCAAAAAATATAATGTGTGTCATTTACATGGAAGAACTATGCAACTGTGGCATTACCATGTATGCCATATAGGATGAAATAAAGGATGAGACAAGCGGGCGATAGCTATCCATTTGGATATGTCGTTACTATAATACAAGGCGAAGGACAATGGGTATATAGAAAGAGACAAAACGTCGTCATAAAAATCCAACTATGCCACCAAAGATAAGTGCAGTACTTACCCCTAGAATAAGTGTAGTGTTGATGATACCAGTGGATATTCGTACTGCAAGACTCTGACTGGACGGGGAGCCGTCCTTGGTGCCTGTTGGCCTAGGAGATATGGTATGGCCCTCATCGTCGGTTCGCGGACCCTCGCTGTCTCCTCCGTCCGTAGGATTAGCGGTACCAGATACGAGTGGTGGTGACTTCATAGGGTCTGCACCGAGGTGAAAAGTGGTGTCGAGGTAGATTACCTCTGAAGGGTTGACGGTAAAAGTATGGCCGTCAACTGCAAATGTGGTCGGGATAGTATTGCTAGTAATAGTAGTGCGTGAGGGCCCGTTTCCAATGGTGATGGAGTCGGTCTCCTGGATAGTGATAGGGATCCCACCCAGGTTGAACATGGTTCTGGTAGGGACTGAATGGGAGGGACCTGCGCCTTCAGAGGTGATAGGCCCCGGATCAACTGGCATGGAGCTACCGGGAGGCTGAGAAAGTGTTGTTTGTGGAGAGGCTGGAGAGTTCCCTTGGCTACCTCCTTGCTGGCCATTTGGAGTACCGCTCTGAGGTCTTCCTTGGCTGTTACCCGGGCTAGATGGCGTGGTAGTTCCCCGAGAACTGCTGTGAGGTTCGTCTGGGGCGCCTGGATCTGACTTTGATTTACCGGAGGGCCGAGAAGCACTCGAGTCATCTGTTGGCGAGGCTGTAGGGGGTATATTCTGGCTTGCTGCACTTCCCGAGCCGGTATCTTGGAATGATGGCGGTGGTTCGGCGGACGGGATACCCATGATGGTGGTCTTCTTGGTGACGCTGACAGTCGATATTAGAGGTGCAAGAGGAGGGAAAAAGCCCATTTTACAGCGTGTTGGATGACAACTGTAAGTGGAGCATGGTGGAGGAGGGGTGACAAGCGTAGGAGGGCCTATGGGCGCTGTATCTATATTTCTCATCGTGTGCATTTCGGTGATCGTGGTGTACACAGTCCGCGGAGGCTTTGTGGCATAGAACAGCTCCCCTGTACACTCCACCGGCAGCATTGGCACGTAGGTTATGGGACAATGGCATGACTCGATGTTCGGCGGCCATGACGACGGGCTCGGGGGAGCCTCTGCTGGTGTCAGTGAGGTGTTGATGTTGTTGTATGGAGGTGGAGGTGGAGGTGCCGGCGCGGAAGATCCGAATATCTCTGAGACTATCTCGCGGACTACAATCCTGCCTGCAACAACAAACCGCCAACGTCAGTTAACCAACCCCATCAGTCCTTGATTCACTCGATCAGAAGAAAAACCGTCATGGTAGTGCCAGGGGTATCCAACGGCTGTGGAGGGGCCCATCAAGGCCAGGAGGAATGGTATTTTCTTCATTGTTCTTGTTCCAGTTTCCTAGGCGCGGTCGAAGCTGAGAGCATCGCTAACTAATTGTCAACATCCAGTACAGCGCCAACAAGAAGAGAAGTAAACACGCCTGCGCTCTTGAAAGCTGAAGGAATTATTAAACGTTCTTGAGCATCAACACGTCTGGAACGGAAAATAAAGACTACGCCACAGTTGGTTGACACTATTAAAAAGAAAATCCCGGGCCAGTGTGAACAAGAACTATTAACGAAGGCTGTGAGGAGAAAAAGCAATGAAAAGCAGAGCCAGCAAATGGGGAAGGCAGAGAGAGATGGCAAGGGGAAAATATAGAGAGAGGAAGGAGCTGGTCCGAGTCGGCGATGACAGCCGGGGGCTGAAAGACGAAGAAGGAGTGATTGCTTCGGCCAGCGCGGATAAAGACCGTCGTTGACTACGGAGTATGCTGTTCAGCAGATGAAATTCCGCGTTGATATCGGCCCCAACTCGTGAATACGGGACCAGCTAAAAAAGAAGGGAGACTTTGCTGAGGCTGAGGTCTAAAAAGAGAGAAGAACAGAGGTTTCCACTCTTCTTTTAAGGAGGCAGAACACTCAGAGATTGCTTCTTTGGCCCTAAAGGGAAAAAGAGCAGTTCCAGCTTACGGCTTGCTGTTTCCAATTGGGCGAGACTTCTGGCACGACAGCGCATGGCATGGTTCTCCCCTGATCATCTCGAAGCGAATGGCGGGTACATACACAGGACGGAATGATGGCCAACATCATGCCCATTTGTTTTGAGGCCCCCGGTCAGCTTTTCCATGAGACTTACGTATGTTTAAATATACTCCATACCTTGTACTTCTTTCTTACATTGGGGAGAACGCCGCTTGTCCTTTTTTTATTTTTCTTTTTACTGCATGATGGGGGGTTGAAGTGATCATCAGCATCTACACTGGGTCGGCCCGATGTCATGTTTTTTATACGGAGAATCTTCTGCAATACGGGTCCCTGGACAGGCTTCCTTGCCACCCGCTATTCTTGAAACGTGAGAGAAGAAAGGAAGCAGGAGAGAGGCTGATGCTGATGCTGCCGATGTGGAACTTGTGTTCCCGCGCTTTCATCATGCCCATTATTCTACTATATTCCTGCCAGGCGTGCGAGGGTGGGTGTGAGATCCGGCTACTGTCGCAGAGGACTCCTTCTCCCGGTTGTGACTTATGGGTAGGCACTTTCTGGGGAACCCTGCGCCGGTTATGCAGCTGCTGCCCCCCTACGCATGTATGAACCGGCTCGAAAAGGTTGGATGTCGCAACAGACATCGACTGCGCACTTTGACGATGTCAGCTCCCGCTGGAGTCCATACATCTTGATAAGCAATCCTGGCGAGACCGCCGATACACGTATTCGTGCACTAGTTGTCAGTCAAGGCGAAGGAATCTTTAAGCTTGAAACAATGCTGGCGGCGCCACCACGAAATCGCACTATTGTGGAGGCTTACCAGGCCAATTGACAATTGAGTATCACGAAGTGTACGGAGCCTTAACGCTTTGGTACGTCCTTCCTGCAAGAGCAAATCCAAGTGTGGACTCCGTATGAGTGCAAAGCTGCCAGAGGGCAAAGGGACGATCTCCCAAGCGTATTTTTATACACGTTTGACCGTCTCGGTAACTACGGGGGGGATTCAAGGTTTCTCGAGCCCTTTTTGGTGGTTTCTCACTAGTCGAAATGGCTTGTACGCCGAACCCATGTCCTGGGACACATACCCTCTCTGCCCCTTGAAAGAAGACCACGAAGATACGAAGTACAGAGGAGAGGAAGAGAAACGCCGAGCTTCGAAAGATAATGGCTGACAGAAACCGTTCATTGCTTTTTCTGGCCTTCTTCCTCAATAATGCCCACCATTTTTTTCCTTTGGGAACTTCATTCTCTTCCTTTTAGTAGGACTATGATGGAGTCGTGGACTAGGGCTGCCATCGTCTTGTTATTCTCTTCTCGATAATTATGTCTTCCTCCCAGCTACGGCGCAACATCGACCTCTCCTAATGCCTAGGCCCGACCAGGTGCGCCGACCATGCGCATGAGTCCTCTTGTCTTTGTCGGCCGCCGCGATCCCCTACGGAGTGTTCCTGGGCGGAATTTTGGGCTGGCTGTAGTTGTCTTCATATTATCCAGCCTTGAATTTGCCGCTGCTGCCTCGTCTCCGGCCCCGTTGAGCGTTACTCCCAGCTCAAACTGGTATGCTTCAGCTCTCCCCTGCCGGTGTAACTGCTATTAAGTTGTGGTTCTAACCTTTTTTTTTTTTTTTGACCCAGGATCGGCTATGATGGCTCGTGGAGCTCGTACGTTGCTGTGAACCCGGCCCGAGGAGCAAATGGACGGCTATCCGCTAACCGAGTTCTATTACTTCCAGGCTATCTATCCGGGTTGGAACACCGTCACAATGGTTACAGGTGATACCGAACACAGTCTCATCAGAGACTTGGGTTATCGGACGTGGCGGGTGTGATGCCAGTATGTTATCCTATCGACTGTACAAGAGTGGCTGCGCCGATGAGATGTGCATTTTTTTAACATCATAATGCAGCCATGAGATGCCGTAAAGAACGCGGTGGTCTGTTCTTCGCAAATGCTTCCTCGACCTGGTCGCATGTTGGGTTGTATGAGCTCGGGAGTAATCTCCAGCTTGGTGATGCAGGCTATGGCGACTACGGCTACGATCTTATCGGGCTAAACAACGATGTTTCTGTCTCGGGGCAAGTTATTAGCATGATCACCACAGTCAAATGGTGGATCGGCTCGCTAGGACTCGGCGTCACAGACACAAATTTCACGGACGAGAATAAACTGTCTCTCTTGAGCAGCCTGGTACAGAACATGAGCATAGTGCCTAGTCATAGCTATGGCTATACTGCCGGCGCTTTTTATCGTACGTCATTAAACTACGTTACCTGGTGGAAACTTCCGAGCTGACACTTTCCGGGGGATAGAAATGAAAGGTGTACCAACATCTCTTACTTTTGGAGGGTTTGACAGGAGCCGATTCATTCCTAATGAGGTCTCCTTCTTTCTGTCTCCAGACAATTTGCCTGCCGTTACCATAAAGTCTGTCAAGGTTAAGACTGGCCCGATGTCTAACTCAAGCTCGTTGGCTGGTGATTTGACCATCGATCTATCCTCTAGTGGGACATTTGTAATAGACTCGTCTACACCTTTTCTGTGGTTTCCTGAGCAGATTTGTGATTCACTTGCCGGGAAGCTCGGCTTGACTTATAATGATACCCTGGACCTCTATACATACGGGCCCAATATCTCTACCTACGATGCTATCGCCGGTTCAAACGTCTCCTTTACCTTTACTCTATCCGATCTCCCAGATTCGTCCAAGTCCGTAAATATAACGCTACCTTTCGCTGCTTTTGATCACAAACTTACATACCCTTATCCTGGCCTTGATCAGAATCAAAGCAGCGAAGGCCTGCGTTACTTTCCACTTCGGCGGACGACAGACCCAAAGAAACTTACAATCGGAAGGGTATTCCTCCAAGAAGCATATCTAACAGTCGACTATGAACGCCGTAACTTTTCCATTTCCCAGGCTACTTTCAACCCTGATTCCGGAATTAGCATGGATCTTGTGGCCATCACTTCACCACCAGACAGTACGTTCCCTGGCGGACACGGTATCACAGCGGAGCGGAAAATTGCCAAAGCTGCTATAGTCGGCGTTACTATCGGCGTTTGCGTGGCAGTCATAATCGTCTCCTTGATCGTACTCTGGTTCTACAGAAAACGGCGGTCCCGGGAGTTATCCATCAGCGAAAAGGAAGAGAATCCACCCAGATTTAAATTCCCTTGGAAATTCTGGCGCAGACCTGTTTCTCCCTCTATGCCAGCAGAGTTAGTTGCTGATAAACATCATCCCGTTGAAGCAGACAATGCCGCCATCCGCTACGAACTTCCGGCAGCCACTCCTGTTGAATTACCAGCGACTGAGATATCCAGTCACCGATACGGACAATTACAGAAGGCTCGCTACGTTGACATCGAAGGAAACGAACCACCACCTCCACCTCCCCTTATCCAGTATCAACACTTAACGACCAATCCTTCAGAACAAGACCTCGTTAGCCCTATAGGACCAGGTTCGACCCTCGGTGCCTCAGAACTAAACAATAGCCTCGGCATCCCGTCTCCCATTGCCACATCTACTAATTCTACATCCCTATCACATCAAAGACCCGGTTCATCTCCTTCACTGCTCACGTCATGTCAGCACGCTGTAGAGCCGACAAATACGAGTTCTTCTACTAGTGCAAGCATCGACTCTCAGCCTCAGGGTGAACCCAAACCGGATCTCACTAGGAAATTCAGCTGGGAGAAATAAATTATTCCCCAAAGTATACCTAATGACTTTTCTGCATTATCACTCCCACCCCTTCCTCTATTTTTTTGGCCATTAGAATTTTTGCATTACTTGTAAATAATTCGCACACACTCTGCATATTTTCCTATTCTATGCATCGAGGCCTCCGTATCATGAGCTCTGTTTCTTATTTTTGTTTGTTTAGCGGTTTTGCATGTATCGGTATATTCATTTCAAGCTAGCTGTTGTTTCCTTGCACAGGACCTTTCCCGTTTTTTGATAGTTAGTCTATGGTCGTTCATAACAATCTAAGGAATTTCTAGTTACCAGCCAGCTTCATAATTGACTTGCTGTCTAAGATACTATGTCTATACTGCTCCGGAACTTCAATGTATAATAGGCAATCGTGTCTAATTATCTGTCCTGGCCACGCGAGCTGATACTGAATCCTATTTATAATCGACCAGCCTTAAAAAGGCAACCTAGGACCTTGCAGGCAGAGTTGTGAACATGATGGTAAACTTGTTCTACGCCTATCAGCTATAGTACAACCGTGGCAGCTGCTGGACAAAATGGTAAGACGTACTTGATACAATCGCCAGCGGTCATACGTGTGCAGGGGGTTTGTTCCCAAAAAGTTTCTTATAAAGAGCCCGAGCAAACCTGGCACCCTTGACGTTGCTAAACTGGCGAAATAGGGCGAATTCATCAAACATGCTGCCATGACATCAGCGCACGATGGGACTGAGGACCGAGTCACATAAATGGTTGCAAGGCGCATGTATCGAGTACGTAGTTCTATAAGATATGATGTTAGAAAATTGTTACATGGGCGTCCTTGTGAGGTTTCTGACAGGATGCAAGGAAATATGAGCTGTAATCACGACAAGTTCTTGGGTATCTAAGGGCTTGCAAGTGCTTTATCTGATTGATTATAGGGGAAATATAACGTGCTGTAGTTATGAAGAGAACAAATGCGGTGCGGTGGATATAAGAGTTCAAGGGAAGCAGTTTGTTAGGTTCACGCTAACCCTATTTAATGTAGTCCAGGGGCTTGAACAGCATGCTTAGTCAGAGATCATCACGTGACAACGAGGGCTCCATCGGGCTTGAGAACCCGCGACCTCGTCGTCGTCTTTCTACGGGCAGCGTTTGAACAGCAAAACAAGGGCGACGAGGAAGGCCAAAAAAAAGGCAGAAGAAGAAGAAGAAGAAGAAGAAGAAGAAGAAGAAAGAAACAGCTTTGAGCTTTTTTACAGTGCTGTCTGGCGACTGCCAATATTGCGCGACGTACGGAGTACTCTGTCTTGCACTGATTTTCACTGTTGACGGACGGCATATCCTGGATACTCAGCCCAAAGTGCCGGCGGAGATTACTGCCCCGGCCTTCGCGATAATGCAGCAGGAGCAGCATTAAATGCCCCGATCTACTCTCACCTCAACGAGACAGTAGCTGATAGTCTACAGTCGTTGGCTGGCTCCAGATATTGGCTTACCTTTGACGAGAGCTATGAGTCCATGCCCTTTCTCTACTAAAGCTGCCTCTACAGCTTCCACTAGCAGGTCCACAGCATAGCTACCAGAGTACTCCGTACGCTGAACACGAACTTTACAATGGCTGCGGGCAACGACGCCCTCGCTACGGACGCTATGAGCAAAGCTATCAACGGTACCGAGACGTGGCACGCCTTTCTACCAGAGTCTCGAGACCTCCTTCTTTTACCGTTTCGCGTTATTTATCATGCGGAGGCGTTTATAATTACATTACCGCGTCAACTTGTCCGCTTTATTGGCCTGGATGTTGCATTTTCCTCAGTCCTGGACGGCTTAGCGCGGGTTTTTGGTATCGGAGGCGGAGATGTGACCGGTGATGATGCGGCGGCAGCGGCAGCCGTTATTGCTGCTATAACTGGTACCGGTGCGAACGGAGCTCTCCCGGGCGGTGCTGCAGGAGGCTCTGCTACTTCGACGGAGGCCGCCTCCGGGTTCAGCATGGGAGGTTTCATACCTTCGCTGAAGAAATTTGGAGGATTCTTCAACTACATGACTACAAGGTGGTCCCTGGCATGTTTTGTAGTGGTATGTAGGTTTAATTTGTGGCTTAACCCGCTAATTATTGCCTGGTCATTCCCTCGAGCTGACCCTCGTTTGATCTTCCCTTGCTGATTGGTATTGGACAGGCATTGATTCTGAATCGCGTCACGGTTTATGCTTCTCCTCGTCGTCAAGTGACTCTAAAGTGGCATACAACCCTTATTCTCCGTATTATCCCAATCGTTCTGTTTGCCACACAGATTCTAACGCTCCTCCGTGCCATTCGTTGCCAGACCTCCCCGCAATATTCTATATTTCGGTATGACCAACCAGGGAAACAATCGAGGCTGGACTATTCTGGTGAAGGTGGATTATTATATCACATAAGTTCGTCTTTATTGCAATGGGAGGAGGAGCAGTCATCGTGCAGCGCAACTTTCACATCCCCAGGACCTGGTGTTACGTATGGCTCATTTCTCTCCTGTGGCCGGCATTTCTTCGTCTGTGTTTTGGCCATTTCATTGATACATTATCTGCCGCACTTCAGGGGAAACCTCTTGCTACGGAGGGTGGAATGTCCGTATTTGAACTTTCCCTTGCATTTGCAGAGGCCGAGATCCAAATTGTTCGATCAGTTGGATTAGAATTCCTTGGCATCACCAAATCTACCGCCAGTGTGTCAGTCGAGGGCAACGCCGCCGGGGATGGAGCTTCAACCATTCCATTATTCTCAAAAGAACGTGTACTAGAACGACTCAACGTCACTCCCGAATTGCTGGTTATTGCGCTGCTAGCATGCTGCAATAGTCTAGCAACGAACCTTTTAGACGTCTTTGGAAAACAGAGCCAGTATCGGCTCATCAACACCACTGTATGGGGACTCTCATTCATGGGATTCATGGTCTGGAGTTTCCTCACGTCATATCTAGACAGCAACCATGCTGGCCTATTGAATTTCCCCACAGTCTGTATCGTGGGATTTGTACCCCATCTTCTCATGTTGCTAGGCATATTAACGTGCCTAGCAATCTACACTATTGCCCTTCTTTCGACAGCATACTCTCTTCCATCCAACCTTCCGCATCCCAACTCATTTCGCGAGCGCCTTGCTATTGCCCACGGTAACATGCAAAGCTCCACTCAGATCCAGAATACCCGCTTTCAGATGCATGATGATTTCTATGCCACGCTTGTTAGGGTAGGGTATGCCGCCTTATCGGCAGCTAGTGATGCGGTTTTTCTAAACGAAGGGAAGAGCGTAAAAATACGCAAAATGACATGGTTGGAAGAGGATAGACTTGCAGAGTTTACATCCCGAAGGGACCAAAGCAGCCAGGAATGCCTTCCGCGGGGCGATGACGTCCAACTTGATGAGAACTTCGACTTCGCTATTCCTAATCACCCAAGACAATGGGAAAGTGGATATGGCAAAGAGAAAAGGCTTGAAAGGACGCAATCCAGCTCTCAGGCAATGAAGAAACAATCTGGCTTGGGCAATGTAGGGGCATTCCGGGGGCCAACTAGGTGTTATCATGGCTTTGCATTTTTCAAAGCAATTTTCTATATGCTGGCAGGATGGTGGGCGTTTGGGCTGGTAAGACTCTTGGACCACTTTAAGCTACCAGTAAAACCACAATGGCTGGTGCATCTTGCGGGTGTTCGACCACAGCCTAGCAGTGCAAATGAAGCGGAAATCCGTCCGCCGCTGGATTTCTGGATTTTGACGGATGAAGGAGTTCTGGAGCTACCAGAAACAGACGACTTCGACGTGGAAAAGGAAATGAGAAAAAGGGAAATGATGGTTAGCGAGTCATGGGGCGAACCGCAAGAGGAACATCTCGACAACAAACTTTACAACTGGTGGAAGGTTGGTGGCTCCTGGGGAAATCAAGATATGACGGAGGATTATTCTCCCCCGTCTCAGGACTGGGACACAACAAGTGTAGTATCTACATCAACAGCTGGAGAAACTGAATGGGAGTCCTGCGACTCTGATGGCCGACGGACGCCAACCCCTAGTAACCCCTTCCCGGGTTTATCGAGGGTGCCAGAGGAGAGGATTGACATGACATCCTTAGCTCGCCTACTTGATCCGAAGGATATGGAGACCAGAGATGAGGCTCGCATATTATCTGCACACATCCTAGCTTCGAACGAAGGCAAGATTATGACACGGCGTCGTTTCCGACAACAGTTGGATGTAGAGCGTGCTAGAATCCCGACTTCATCGAATGCATATTGGCCAGCAGAAGGCCAGCGATCAAGCCGTCCTACGATGGAAGAAGAATTGGAAATCTTGGAGAACCTGATTCTTGAACGAAGGCGAGGCACTGGCCGACGTAATACTCCCCCTCTCACATCAGAAAACCCCCAGACCTGGGCTACCGGCGCCTCGGGTCTCGGGCCAGATGGACCGCAATGTGTCATATGTCAGGCCTCCCCAAGAGCTATCATAACATGGCCATGTCGCTGCCTTTGCATATGCGAAGATTGCAGGATAAGTCTTGCCATGAATAATTTCAGCAGCTGTGTGACATGCCGTCAAGAAGTCACTGGTTTTGTCCGTCTATGGGTTCCGTAGGCTAGTCGTGTCTATTTTTATATAGGCGGGGGCTGATTTACTGTGCCCTATAATAGAATGCTACCAAAGGGTTACAACATGTTTATCTCTATGGTATGATCACTTTCTTATAAACAGAAGTATTGACACCTTTTCAGCGACAAATTCTAGTTGATTGGTATCATTAAGCAGCACGTCTAGAACCTCGCATAATTTAACCTGAGTAGTAATCACAGCCTGTTATTTGGCCACAAGGTAAAAGCTACGCCAATGAACAATAATGATCCTGCAAGGCAACTGAAGGATCTAGTTTACTACTGATTGACATTTCAGGTTTCCCTAGACTTTTGTGTACAGTTAAACAATATATATGATATATTAAATCATTATTTATCCAGTCTGCAGCATTACTGGTTGTGGCTGAGATAAACTAATAAGGGTACACAATATCTATATAGAGGGCTACCAAACAACGAAGGCCAGGCCAAGATATGTTGCAATGTCAAGTGTATCATGAGAATGAAATCACTATAGTATATCGTGAGTAAATGAAGCATCCGCTGACCGGCCTATCTTCATACCAGCTCCGAGCCCGTGGGAGCTATGACTGCCACCAGTTACTTGGTTCACTTGATCACCTAACGCCAATCGATATTGGGGGCTGCGAAATGTACCTCTAGCTGCTCGATGATCGTGAGGTGAGCGACTCTTAGCTTGGTTTTGGGGCGGTAGTCTGGTACGATGTCGAGGTGTAGGAAGTGTGTTTTTTACTAGGCTTGGAGTAAGATGGGGCTCAAAGGAGAATTCTGAACCAATGACACTTACCAACTCGGGATGTTGGTACCACAGAGGGAGGAGGCATCATGGTTCCATCCCGATGGTTAAAGGCCCCTTTATGTGGCCGCGGAACTCTAGGGTCATGGTCATTGCTTGCCCTGTTATACTGGTTAATATCATTCAAGCGAGAGACGGTGAGGCTTGTAGACGGCCGTTGTGGATCATTATCGACCGTTCCATATGAATTAAGTGTCTGAGCAACTGTATCGGAAACAGCAGTTTGGATTTGAGACCGAATGGCACGATTCTTTAGTAAGTTGTAGAGATTGGTCATCTGTGCATGTTTCTTGCACTTATCTCTGTACACGTTGACCAGTTCTTGATTTTTCTTTTGGAGCTGTTCCTGGCCATGTTCAAGTTCTAAAAAGATACTATAGTTAGCTTTATAGTCGTACCATCCAAGGTGGCATGGACATATGGTCGTACCTGATATCCGGTTCTGGAGGGTCTCTATGGCCGAATTGGCGTCATGCGCCATTTGATCCATCTGTTTGCCCATTACACTGCATTTCTCCCTTAATGTCTTGCTCAAATGGTCCTGGTAGAATCTGGACAGAATTAGTCAACTGTTTAATATGTTCCTCGGAGTTTTTGAGACATAAAGACGAAGAATGGGAGCAGTACATTTCCTGCGTTGCCTGGTAGGTCCAGAACGACAGAGCTCTCCCAGCGCACTCTATAATGGTAGTTGGATCAAGTCCACTTAAAACACTGGTTTTGTAATCTTCTGTCGGGGTGAGAATAGTCGAAACCACGTCGTCCGGGTTTGGGAGACTTGATTGGCAGGCTGGACATTGTCTATCCGTAGTTTGCGATTGAGATAGCCCTCCTTGGCTCGCGCAGCGGAGACAGAATATGTGGCTATAGAGAACGTCAGACAAGCCCGGGAAGCATGAAACAGCTCTCAAAAACTCACGAGCAAGTGGTAACTACGGCCTTTTCTGTCAAAGCTGTGCGGCAACTCAGGTTATTACAGCGCAAACTGAAATCCAAAACTTGAGCCATCACAGATGGAAAGCACTCTGAAGCGCTGAGCGTACAACAGGAATCCCTCGCTGGCAATGGAGCAGAGTTAGGATCTGAAAATGCAAAATTTGAAGCAGGACTTGAGATGTAAACAAATGCAAAGCAAAAGTCACGGTTTCCTTATTAGGAAGTACCAATTTGCATAGTCACGTGTTGCTTTTCTTTTAGATACTTCCTTCCAATAGGTATTGACAGAAGATTTTATCCGTTTCATTTCTTCTGCTTTCCGGAGCGTCCATTTGAACAATCTGGTTGGGTATATAGAGATGACAAGAATTACACGCTATCTGTCCTCGATAACCAGAAACATTTGAGGGGTATGATAAGTAGTTGGGGGGAAAAAAAGCCGATAACCAAAGGTGGTGCACCCGCTTTTCCCCTCTCTTAACTCCATTTGAGGACGGCCCAGAAAGGAGAATGGATAGCGATACAAACCAATGCCGGAAGATTACTAGAAAAAGAATGCATTCCCTTGGTTGTCCCGTCGGACTCCACGCATCTTCTCTTCAAATTCGGGTCCGGGTTCGTATTCACGCCAGAGACTCGCTGGAAAAATATGCTTGTTCCGTTCGAACCATCGTCTATCTACAACTTTCGTAAGGGTTGGGTCTGCGTCCTTCCCTTCGGGTACAGGCGTTGCGTTGCTGTTATCTTCGGAGGAACTTGGCGGCGCAGCATCTGAATAGTCAAACAGTAGCCCGCCGTTGCCGGAGAAATTGGATATTCTATTCGCAATGAAGTAGTAGAACTCATAGTGCTACAACGGGATTAGCATCAGTTGATAAAAAAGAAACCAGGTCAGTCAAGGGAGCTTACGTGTGGGATAATGACTCCGCCTCTAACCAACATTAGATCGTCAACTCCTACTCTGGCCCATTCTCTACGGTGGTCCTTTCGCCCCCTTGCTGCACCCCCAGCGCCCGCTAGCCCTAACTTTGCACCGACTTTTCGGCACTGATCAAGAAACAGCCATACGGGGTCTCCTTTCTTCACAGTAACATGACCGGCTGGTATATTTGTTCCGTCATAAAAGATAAACGGTATCACTATCTCCGTCGACTTGACTACTTCCTGGAGAGCTAGAAACTCTCGCCGCAGAGCATCCCTAGCCTTTGACTCTGCTTCAAGAGCAGATTTTGTTACCAGTTTCGGTCGAGGAAGTGTCAAATGTGGATTTGGAGCTAATCGTCGAGACGGTTTTGGGCTCGACTCGCGCGGTGTGCCTGACCGAGACCTGCCTTCACTTGAATCGCGGGATATATTGGGTGTATCCTCGGTCTCTCCCTCATCTTCATCATTGCCAAACGAAAGCTTACTCTTTGCGAGAGCTCGAACTTTCTTCTTCTTTTTCTTCAGCGGCTCATCACTCTGTTCACTACACTTTGACAATTAGCAAACGTATTCTGCGATATACCAAGTAGGTAGAATGTGACTGTATCTCACTTACCCGTCTGCCTTGTCTCCTGCGGATGGTGTGCCACTCCTGGACGTCCCGGGGGTAAACCTGCCTAAGGACTTATCGTGTGCCTCTCGTTCTTTTTGTTCAAGGACTTCGGCTCGTCTTTTTCGATAATCTGATAGTTTCACCAAGCCAACCGTTTGCGACTTGAAGAGGTCTTCTGCAGTGGTCGACTGGTTCGTAAAAGACCGAGGCGTTGAGGTCCTGCTAGGCGGTTCGGAGGGTGCAGACATCACGATGGTACAAAACAGAAACCCACAAAACGAGCGTCTCTCTTCTTCACTGGTATCCAAGTAGCTTGGCAACCAAATTATGTTATCTTGATTGAAGAATCTTCCAACAGAGGTATCTCCCAAAACCAGCTCGGCTTTTTTCCGGCACAGGTCGTTAGCTCTCGGCCTTACGTAATGGTCTTATTATTGGTTAATACCGAATGAAAGCCAAGCAATATTAGGTAAGTAATAATCGCTAGCCGCGAGCTATTTGTCACGTGAATTACTTATCCGGGCCTTCATCTTACACGTGACCTTGACAAGCCCGCGCTTCGATCCATCCTGGAGCTCAAAGCAAACCTTCAGTAATGGCCGCAAGACTTGCAGGAATATCCCCCATTCTCGATTACCGAAGCGCATACGAGTCGACCTTAAGCCCCAGCGCGGCGGTGCATAAAACGAGATAGTGTTGCTGCGGAGCTCGATATTTCGACTTGGATCAAGCTGTACCTCTATTTACGCGATATCCATCACAAAAACGTACGGTTCATGTCTGTTGGCGCAGCATATACCCTAACATATTGAAACAGAAGGTTCAATTCAAGAAAACATTGACCTTGCCGTGGTGACTACTTGGCCAGAACGCCCGCTATGGAGGAAGATGATGATGATCTCTATGATCCGACAGACGTAGCGCCTTCTGGCTCTTCTGCAGTTCAGAGCACGGGGCAGCAGGGCGGTGATGTAGGCATGGTAGAAGGGCAAGGGCAGGAAGAGGGGGAGCAGGAAGGAGCAGAAGAAGAAGAGGAGGAGGAGGAGGAGGAGGAGGAAGACGATGAAGTATGCACCTATAACTTTTCTAAAGCCGATGCCCGTTCAATTGGCTAACCGCAAGCTATGTATAGGACGATTTCAAAATCATCACTGAAGCTCCCCCAGAGGTAGCTGCAGAGCTTACTACGTAAGTCTTTACCCAAGAGGAAAACGCATCTTGGTGAGACTATCCGGCTGCTAAAATCATACTAGACAAACCTCTCGCCATCCGGCTCACCGAAACGAACCCCCAAAATCCGCTACTGATCCTGCCAGTGCAACCCCCAAAGGTGCAACATTGCATCCCACTCCAAAGACTGGGACGCCGACTGTAACTCCCGCTGCCACCACGAAATCTGCAGCACCTCAAAAGCCAGGGTCCTCATATCCCGCTCACCACACGTCGACGATTGATGTATCGGCCAACCCTGTCCACCCTTCAACCAACAAACCGATTCTTTCTACGGATTTAGATTCAGATTTCCCTACGGAAGACGATAAGCCTTGGCGGAGACCCGGCTCAGATATCAATGATTATTTCAATTATGGGTTTGACGAGTTCACATGGGCAAGCTATTGCCTCAAGCAACAAAGCCTGAGAAAAGACATTAGCGACCAAAAGGCGCAGATGGAGGATATGCAGGCATTCCTCAGTCTTCCTGGGGGCCTGCCAGGAATGCCGGTACCAGGCGGGCCAGCAGCACCGCCCCTTCCTGGACTAATACCTGGAGCGGTGGCCGGCGGAGGAGGGAGCGGAGGGGGTGGGGGAACAGGCGGTAGAGGTACCCCCGGCCCTCCTCAAGGAGGAACTGGGCCAGGACCACAGAATGCCATGCCGGGGATGCCTTCTGGGATGCCAGATCTCTCCCCGGACATGATGCAGGCAGTGTTTGCCGGCATGATGGCCCAAGGCATGGACCCTTCATCCATGGACCCAATGACTTTCATGCAACATGCACAGGCTATGATGGGGGGTGGCCAGCCTGGCGCTGGTAACCCTCAGGTGCCTCAAACTGGATATGGAGGCCAGGCTGGTGGACAAGCCTTTTCTGGACAAGCTGCCGGGCAGGAACAGATGGGATATGGGAGTTATGACCAGCATGGAGCGTACAGCAATCCTGGTGCAAGGGGGAAAGGCATGCGAAGATGGTAGATCGATATAAAATAGATAGCCCATCAAATCTACGGAACTCACCCAGCCTGACACACCATCAGTCATGAGATATGGAATAATGCTATGAATCTCCCGCTTCCAACTCTGATATAAACATGTTGCCCTTCTCGGCCCGGAGAGCGCTAAACCGTTTTCGATAACTATGTGTCTTGGCATATTTTCTGGAAATTTCTTGGGGATTTTTTTTTCTTCATCGCGAAGGTGAAAACAAAAAACTTCTTCTTCTTCTCTTCAACTTTGATGCAATTACAAGTTATAGGCATTCAATCGATTCAATTCACTACCTATCTTTTCTTTCAATCGTTGCTTTATAGTTTTCTCTGCACCTGCATCCCCTATAGACATCAACAATGGTGAGTCCGCTGTTCCGTCTCCGCATTATAGGACTAGCTTTCTAATCAAGCTTCAATTCGGTGTATAACCAGGCCTTCCGCAGCGTAAAGAACCTCGCTCCTCTCCTCGACCGTGTCTTGGTTCAGCGTATCAAGTCCGAAGCGAAGACTGCCTCTGGAATCTTCCTTCCTGAGAGCTCTGTCAAGGAACTCAACGAGGCCAAGGTCCTTGCCGTTGGACCTGGAGCTCTGGACAAGGACGGCAAGCGAATTGCCATGAGCGTTGCTCCAGGTGACCGGGTTTTGGTCCCCCAGGTGCGTCAATACTGTGTTAATTGTGTTAATTGATCTCAATGAAGTCGCGCCTCCTTTTCTGGAGACCTATGTGACAAGTACTGACAATCATTGCTCTTGATTAGTTTGGAGGAAGCCCCGTGAAGCTTGGGGAAGAAGAATACTCCTTGTTCCGAGACCATGAGTATGTAGTTATACTTCTTCCACCCTTACATCTCTCGTTGTGAAACTAACTTATCATTCCATAGGCTGTTGGCCAAGTTCAGAGAGTGAATATACCCAGTCCACTAGACTTTGAACCAAATCGACACACGAAATCGGCTACACATAGTTACACACTGATCGCTTGTTCCGACCGATTCTGTACACTAATATGTAATATAACGAATGCAACATCCCTCGAACTTACGAAGTGGATCGTCCTGGCCAGCTTGAAGATGGCAAAAGAGAGCCAGCGGAAGGCGTTTCTTTCCATTTGTTTCTGATTCTTGATGTCTGTTACCTTTTTTTTTTTCATTTCATTTTGTTTTTTTTTTAATTCACACGAAGAGATCTGAATCACGGGGCAAGTGTAGTTGAAGGATGAAGCTAGGGTATAAAAGCCTTAGGCTATCTAGTTTATATACAAGCAGATGACTCATATTTGGACCCCGACGTGGCACTCTGTTACCTATCGCCTGCGGGTTCAAGAACTGGAAGAGAATGTATGCATGCTAGGATATCTCCCCTCAACATTGATTCGGGCTATCGTCTTTGTTCTATCTCCATACTTGTGTCTGATTAACTAGTTAACTTTTATCTGTAAAAATTCCCCAACAACAGGGGAGTATGGATATACATAGACGCTGCTTTCTAGTCTATATTGACATTGAATAATTAAGCAGACCGGTCCAAAGCTGGACGTGTGATACTGAATAGTTATTCTCTAACTAGATTTGGTACAAACGGGCTGACAAGTATACGGCGGCTGCGGTCCCTTACTCGCGAGAAAGCTCGTTCTCCAAGGAGGGATGCAACGTAAGCCTTGTCTTCTGGCTTACCATCAATAAGACGACCTAGGCCGACGAAGAGCCGTTTGCTCACCGAAAATGGAGTAGATTTCTTGCCCGGCCAGATCGCCGTAAGCAACAACCCCTGGTCTGTTTCTTGGGCTTGCTCCAGTGAAGGAAGTACAATATGAACAACCAAGGCAGCAGCAAAACGGTTCAATGCTAAGCATTGCATAAGAAACTGTTCGTCCAAGGTTCTGGATATAGGCTCAAGACCAGATGGGCCAGAGTGACGCTGTGGAGGTAAGCCGTTAAGTCCGTTAATGATGCGTCCAATATCACCTTGTAATACCGAGTTTTGATGACGTTTTCCGAGGTCGATAATCCAGTGAGCGAGATTTGTGACATCGGAGGAGACATTAAGCACCCTTACTTTCGAATATATGTTCATTGAGTTGCAGAATACGCCAATTGAGGCCATTGCATTGAACGTGTTTTGCTTCACTGAGACCAGGGGCTTGACAGTTGATGGATCCGCATGGTGGAGAGTAAGGATATAAAGTTCGTCATACTTCTTGCAAGTTCGATATATTCTCTCCTGGAAAGGCGAGTTTAATTTTATATCGGATTCGAGTTGAATAGAGTGCCCCGGCAGATGTAGCTGCATGAAATCCATGGTAGTCGCAAAAATCATCCCTACTGTGGGGGAAAGTGTTATATCTGCATCTCGCAAACACAATTCTTCATCCATAACATATGAATGGAGTGTAGAGTGGTCTTGAAACATCAGGGTAGGCGGGTTTGCGAGGGTTTCTAGTTCGTGGACGAGCGGCCCGTGAGTTCTCAGGAGGTCCGCAGACAGGAAAAGTACTATTGGCCTCTGGGAGCTACTAGGAGTGGGCAGCTCGTCAAGAGGGACGGTATATAAGCCTGTCTCGGACGAAGCTTCCCGCGGAATCGGAAACCCAACAGTTTGCAACTGTCCGTCTACCTTGGTATTGTGGCAATTGGCAAGACTATGGAGCTTTGAATTGGACATGTTACTGTCATTCAAGGGTGGTTTTTTCCCATGAGTTTCCATGAAGCTGGAAACGCTGTCAGAGGCTGAGAAGAGGCCCGGCAGGAGAGGCCCTCGCGTTACAGCTGGCAAAAGTTGCTGACCGGTATTTGCAGCATTTTCAACGACGCTGCTATGGTTGGCCTCTTTACTCCTCTCTATGCATGGACACAGCTCGAAGTTTTCTAGTTTCTATTCAGCCCGGGTCATGTTAGTTAAAAAAAAGGTAAAGTCTGGCATATGAGCTGGTAATGGATGGGAACAAACATCATTCGGCTGGTGATGGTAGGTTGGTTTCTGATATTCCAACTTGCGCACTTTTCCATGTTTCAGAGTTTCCAGTATGACTGAAGCTGTTACAGGATGACACACGAGCTTTTCACTTGCAACTTCCTCCAGAATCTTGTCCTTCAGATCCGTATATAGAGTTGGAAATTCTAGCCCTTCATCAGATTCAGCATTGAGCTTCTCTAACGGTGCTTGCAGGTTCGATGGAGCAAGAATTAGGAACTTTACTGCTGGTATGGTACCCCGTGAAGCGCCATGCTCAGGGATGGGCAAATGTATCTTCAGCTGTTCAGCTTTGTACCGGTCTGGTAAAAGACGATGCGAAACGGTCCGAGGATTAGTGTCCATGTATTCCTGGTGTAGCCTGAGGACGTAGGATAACAATTCACTGCTGGCTCTAGTTGGGGAAATTTTCGCAGAATCGATAGCCTGTATAAAATCCGGGCCCATTCGGTCGTCTTCCACGAAGCACTGAAGTTCACTATGGTCAATTATCCAGGACTCGAGTGGATCAAGTGCCATATTGTGACTAAACATCTCTTGCTCCAGCGCGATTCCGTGATAACGGGCATATTCGAGTAACGAGGGTACCTCCGAGCCAGACGCCATGACGTTGAGAACGCCGATAAATACTTAGTATTGGTTCCTCTGTTGGACTCTTCGGTGGTGTTTTTTTTTTTTTTTTTTTGCTGTTGAAAGTTGTTTCTATAGAGAGTATGGAAGTTGCAGATGACCCTGGCTCAGCGGTCAGTCGGTGGACGACGTAGGTCAAAATCAGGCCGGCATGGGGAAGCAACACAAACAGGCGGCACTCAACTCGGCAACAGACGCCCCGCCCGCAATGCTAGGGAACGTGGATGTGTAGAATAGCTGAAAAAAAGAATGCGGACACATTATTAGACGTGCATCTTTGCTAAGAAATTTTAGCTCGGGTATACCCTGGAGAAGAGGCGGGGGGGTAGAATACAGGACGGTATACATAAGATGAAAAAAGACTGGTAAAAGGCCGGCCGGACGGCGTTGAAGATTCCAAAGCTCCAAGTTAGAACCGAATGGTCCCCGCCTATCTGTGAGGCCGATTTGCGTTGGCGGAAGATGGCAAAGATAGGGAGATGGTGAATGCTCACACGGTATAAGCTAGAAACGTGAAAGGGAGAAAAACGAGGTCAAAAAAGAGGATAACATAGCATTGAGGTATAGAAAGTCGTTAGTACGCTCTAGATTGCCATTCATTCCCTATCCCAGTACCATTAACTCCCATTGGGCCCAAAACTAATTCCTGTACCTCCTCTTTAGCAGTGCCAACCCTACTAGCGACACCTAGGATAGCAGTCTCAACATCTCCCAGCGTTGCAGCAAGTTCCCGCACACAGGAGGATTGTGTACTCGCGGTGCTTCCGCTATCTCTGCCCCGCGAGGAAACCAGGGCGTGGATCTTCCGCTGAAGGGAATCTTCGACATTGTACAGGTGGTCTTCTATTTCTTTTAGGTTCTTCCGATATTCCTCGAGTACAGAGCCCATGTCATCCGTTCGCTGAGAGAAATAATCAACGAGGCTCCCAGGTTCATTTTGCGAAGAATTAGTAGAATCCGCCTCGATTCCCTCTGGGAGTGCAAGGGTTCCACCGTGACGAAGCCCAATGGTAGGCCGCAGTGGATGTTTGGACATTGCTTGACCTTGTTGGCCAGCTGGCCACCATCGTTCACCGGGGCTGGGTTGGTATTGTAGGGGTAAAAGTAGCGTATCTAGAGTACGGAAGGCCAGTCTAGCTTCCGTCGCATCTTGCTTTGCAAGGTTACGGGTATGTTCGATGCCGTTGGCATCATTTTCGAGGGCCTCCTGAAGTGTGTCTAGTTTCCCTTGTACAAATTCAACGTCGTTGGGGATCATCGACCCTTGGGCAGATATAGTGGGCAGCAGGTCCGATACCTCATTACACATCCGAATCTGATTAAGAATGAAGGTATCTATGGCTTCGATTTCTTTTTTTAGTTCGTCACTGCAGTTTTCGAATTTGGTCGTAGGCACGAGATTGGACACGTCAATTTTAACGCCTGATACCACATTTGTTCCGGCCGGTTGATCCTGTTTTAATGGCCCAGTTGTGTTCCGGAATAGAGATAAGGTAGGGCCCTGCTGCTGCTGCTGCTGTTGAGGCGGTTGCTGGAGGGTGTTCCCGCTGAATGAGTGAGATAAGTTAACCCAAGGCACACGAATTAGGTAGCATGTAAAAGAAGAAGAAGAATGTGAAGGGAGGATACAATGGAACTTACAATATCCCCCCTGTATTTGCTGATGTTCCCGTAGTCTGTGTAGCGCCTCCAAACAAAGATGGCTTTCCCTGTGCTTGGTTAGCGTTTGAAGCACCCAAGGAAAACAACGATGGCGCGCTGGTTGTTGCTGTGGTTTGCTGTGCCTGGGCACCGGACGTTGTTGTCCTCCCGAAGAGGGAGCCGCTGCCGAGTGTGTTCTGCTGCTGGGGCTGCGATGTTCCCAATGCCCCAAACAAGCCCCCAGACGCTGGCTGGGATGTTGCCGGTGTTGAAGCTGTAGTTGCCGCACTGCTCCCAACAGCACCAAACAGGCTCTTCTGTGGCGTCTGGCTTCCAGTTGTCCCTAGCCCTGAGAACAAGTTTCCTGACTGCGGCTGTGATGTTGACGCGGCTCCTAGGGTGCCTCCAAAAAGCCCGCCGGCCGATGTCGACGTCGTTGCCGTTTGGGGTGTTCCGCCACTATAGTCAAGCCAAATATGATAAGTATCTTTTCTTCGCCTCTTCTGGACTCCCTGAGCAGGTCTAGTCCTGTTCTTTGCGTAGGCACTTCGCCGTTGGTATGATGTTGACGGGCAGTTGGGGTAAACAATGATTCTCCGAGAAGCCCTTCATCAAAGATGAAGTAAAACGCGTACAGAAACAGGCAAGCAGCTAGAAGTCCAGCCCTGGTAGACTTACAACAGAGAGTTTGCAGTGGAAGTATTCACTGTCAAGCCGCCGGTCGTGGCAGGCTTCTGGGAAAACATGGTGGCAGGGCAGGGGAGTTCGGTTTTCTGCCCAGAAGGAGAGGGCCGGTTATCGCATAAGCTGGCGCACGGGAGGACGCCGGGAGGAAAGAGAATATGGTGTCGCCGAGTACTGGCCTAATCCTCTCTTCGTTTCTCTTTTCTCTTCTGGCAAATATTAATATGCAAAGTTGATACTTTTGATCGAGATGTTTTTGATGGTTTTTTTAAGCTGTCCTTCTTTTGCTTTTTGGGAGCTTGCGCGATGTCTTGGCGGCATAACTTAACTAATTCGTGAACAATGTCTTGGCAACATCTACCGTTTCTTCCAATCTCAACTCAGCTTCTACAACCACAGTTACAACCACGGCTACAACCACGGCTATAGCTACACGCCTACAGCTACATCACACTGTACGCACGGCCTCTGCTCAGTGGCATGTTGAGTGGCATGATATATGACGCAAGGAAATGTTCTAGTGGATGGAGTGAGCCATGCAGGAATCTTCAATCGATGATGGACCAGGGATAAGATGTGTGGCCTGCTGCTCCAGCAGTGATGAGCTTGCAAATGCAGACAGGCCTGGAGAGCATGGCGCTCATGAATGGTTGGCATCGAATTACTTCAAAAGTGCCCAGTGGTAATGCGGTCTTTATCCGTGGAATTATTGAAGAAACAAATGCTCACCACTTCAGGTCCCCAGATGGAACTACGATCATCACCAATTCGGCTGATAACCATTTACGATCCTTTATTTTGTATGTTTCCTTGTATCAATTGAGTGGCGTCGCCTAGTTTATTATTGCTAATATATGAGAAGGCCTCCGGATCTTCTGGACAACCGGGATAAACCCCATATCCTTCAGCCGTACCACACTATTCCCTCCAAGGAACCTATTTATTCAGTAGCATTATACCCGTTCTATGAGCTACAAGATCCGTCAACGGCTTGTTTGCTTTCTGGCCTTAGGGACCACCCCATCCGGTTGAATTCTGCCCTCTACCCTGGAGTCCTTGGGTCCTATAGCCTCATATCACCAACAACGGAGGCCTTCATAACTCCCCACTCTCTTCTATATCCCTCTAGTCTTGGCGGAACGCATTTCCTAGCTGGATGTGATAGCATGATTTGTCTGTTTGATATATCGCGACCAGGAAAGGAAGGGCCGGTTTCTAGGTTGCTCACGATCCCAAGTAAGCGAAGGAAGCTAGTAGGAGGAGGCGTGGGTATGAAAGGGATAATTTCAGCAATGGCAGTTGACAATAGCGGCAGCAGAATGCTTGCTGCGGGCACCTTTACTAGACATATCGGCCTCTACGGAGATAATGGAGTCGGTGACACTATCGCGACCTTTAGCATTGCAGATACTGCTGCTGGCAAGATAATCGGTGGCAATGGTGTGACGCAGGTGCTTTGGAGCCCTTGCGGCCGATACCTATACGTTCTGGAGAGGAAGAGCGACGGGGCATTAGTATATGATATTAGGGTGACAGGACAACTCGTGGGATGGCTCGAAGGCAGGGGAGCAGATACAAACCAAAGGTTAGACGCTGGATTTATCGACATTAACGGGTCCTCGGAGCTCTGGGCTGGTGGAACTGATGGTGTCGCGCGAATGTGGAAGCAGCCCAGCCATGCTGAAGGAGGCTTACGCCCAACATGGGAGGAGAAGGTTCATCACGGTAAGTCCCGTCCTCTCTCCCTAATAATCAGCCAACTATATTCATCTCCTCCACTAACTGATACATTGATGCAGACCCTATAGCGAGTACGGTTGTTCACCCAGCGGGGGGCGTCCTGGCCACATGCTCGGGACAAAAACAGTATCCCTCTTTCCACGAAGACAACACTAGTGAATTAGCGTTTGTGGACCGAATTGCACGTCAAGTGGACAATAGCCTAAGAATATGGGCACTAACTTGACTGCTTCTGTTCACCGATCTCAATCTGAATATTTGAGGTGCAGGGGGTCCCTACCGGATCGTTTCGTACTGTACCGTAATAGTTATAATGAGTAGGGTTAAGTTAGTCAACTGAGATATCTACCTGGAATAGTGGTACTCTATTCAATGCCCTAGTTGGTTTCTAAAAGCTACTCTATAGTATTTACCTGGAATAACCCAGAACAACTCCGATGAATCCAAAATAAACCCCAACTTCCCATTATTATCATGATTTCCATTAAGAGTGTTTGACTTGTCACTCTGCACCGACTCAGTATTGCCCAGGATATTTGTTGTTATTTACACAATCTTTTGCTTGATATCCAACACAATGTCTGGAGTCGTTAGTATCTTGCCTGGTTCTCGAGCACTACTCTCATATGCCTCCCAGGCCTGAAGAACCATTCGAGAGAAAACGAGGTAGAAGTCCCTGTATTGTGCTATCGAAGAAGGCCCTCGTAATGTCTCAGGTGCGCCAACAGCTCTATCTCTCGGGAAATCCGCGGCGTCGCTGGCGGGTTGCTTGTTCGCAGGGGATGCTGATGCGAACACAGTTGGTGCATGGAAAGGAGCGTTGGCATTTGACCTTGCGCTGCTGACACTGAACACAAGCCAGCACCCGTGGGTGCTTAACAGCAGTAGGGGTCATTATCGCACTCTAGAAGCGCCAATAGTTCATTCCATCCCCTGAATTCCTCGTGGGAAAGAAGCCCCAGAGGGAAGATGAAGGAGGAGTACGGAGTAGTTATAGAAGTGAAGTCGAAATATGCTCGGGACTTAGTTGAAGTTCTGGCCCGCACTTTCTCACCCCCGAGGACTGGAGAGAACCTTGAGTTAACCAGTGTCAGAAGGAGGATGATGATATTGATTATATATATATAATATGTATGTATGTATGTATGGGCATAGATAGAGGAACGTCCATCCCGCCATAGCCTCCGTTTACTCGGGTCTCCTGGATCTCGCCAAACTCCAGACCCGGAATAGCGTTCCTCAGCTCGATTAAAATTAAGGGGTAACTAGTTAACTAGTTAGTTAGTTAGTCTAGCGGCGACTTTTAAACCAACATCAGCTTTCAGTATTTCTATTTTACGCCCTTGGGGATGAATCTCTAGTGGAAGTCATAGCGGAATTTCAGATATAGTTTACTACCTAGTTTACATTCCATACTAGTTACTGTCTGGTTATTGAGCTATTCCGGGACGAGTTAGCGAGAAGGAAACGCGGCGAGGTTTGCGACCTAATCCGGAAGTGGACGAGAAAGTTAAAGAGTTTAAATTAACCTACCTCGTTTAACTTAGTTAACTGTCGTAAACAACCAAAGCATCAACTGCATGTCGCAGAAAAAGCGACACTAGCTAGAGAGTAAAAGTTGCCGATTAGAGCTCTCACTAGTGATAGATATCAAGCAGAAGCAGACAGCATGATTCACTCGACTAACCCCGGAAGATACCCTTCTGAAGGCCTCAGCTCCTGTTAGGTTGTCTACGGAGTACTTGATGCCAGCATTTCAAGATCCAACCTCTTATCGAGATACCATCCGAGGTTAATAACTGCTATGGCCTCTACCAAGTCTTCGAGTGTACCGTGCTCGCTAACATAACTTAATGATCTGCCTTTCGCCATGGGAATGCCACCGACTTGGAGACGAGCTTATTCAACAAAAGGCAGCACAGGCAGCTATCCTATTGCCCAAAGCATGCAATTATTCTGTCCCTTTTTGTATTAGTCAGTCAAATGTCGACGCACGAACCGCTGCAAGTGAGAACTGCTCAAAGATGGAGGCAGTTGAACCTCTTTGTTTGTCTAGTGCAGCGCTCACCTGGGTCCTTTGCACAATACTTGTCAATGGATGTCAGCTGGCCGAGGTGTTTATTGGAATTTGGGTACTCGACGGGATCTCCCGGTACCCGGCTATTGATCTACTATTGATTCATTGAACTGAGGATCTGATAACTCACCCTCGGGAACTTACGCATGCGTAGGTAGGTGGGTTTTATGTACGATTCCCCATAGTCTACGGCGGCGATGTGAGGTCTACATTCACGACTGACGGAAATCTGGGAGTGGTAGCCCGTTCAGACAGTGAATGGTCAAGTAGACAATGGAACCCCCTCGACCACGTCTATATCTTCATCTTCAAACCTTCTCCAGCTCCAAATTCTTTTTCTTCTTCACCACCCTTCATCGTACCAACTTTCTGCTTCCACAGCTCTGATACTACCCACTGCCTGACTTCTCTGTTTCTAATCAGGACTACTCACTCAAACTGCCTGTCTGCACGCTTCGATACGTGCTCCCACTGCCTGCGCCAACCGGCTCGAGTTATTCCGTCGGTGAGCGGGTTCACTGGCATCCCAATAACTCAATAACTTCTACGGTCAAGAAGCAAAGCCCTCGCCAAGCCAGCTATTCCCTCCCCTTAGAAAGTTCAGGTGAGCTCTCAGACCGTCCCCATGAATACCTGGAACCTATACCCCGTATTAAATTTAACTGCCATCACCGACTTTCTTCCATTTCACGTCCCGGGATCCATGCTGATGAGTGTACTTTTTGGCAGCCCAAAATGAATCACTCCAATGTTTTTGGCGGGGAGGACATGTCAACAATCGCAAATGACGACGTAGCAGATCTGATGGCGCTGCGTAACTATGCGTAGGTTATTCTAAGCTATATTATCACTTCTAATAAGCGTCCGACATACTTATCCCTTACTTGAGTAGGTACGATATTGACCAGCCCGGCCCTTCGCATGACCAGGGGGTTACCATCACTGGCCATGAATCTACAGAACCAGAATTCAAAGCACAGAATCAAACTAATGCTGTAGATATTGAAGGCGGTCAAGGTGTGTTCCCCTGACAATAAAATATCCATCATATACGGTTGACTACTACTATAAAATTTGAAATACTCATACCTAACGATTGTCTCTTATAGAAGTTGTTGAACCGGAACAGGAGCAACAGGAGCACCAAACTACAGATAGTAACCATTTTGAATTCGATGATTTATTCAACCTGGCTGGCTCACCAGAGCGGATGTGTGACGCCGATTTAGCTCCAAAGAACCCTCAGACACATAATTTCGAGAACGCCCAGGCTTCATCTTCCTCTGAAGTAGCCTATAATACTAATCCAGTTCAGTCGAGCCAGCAGCTCCGGACGCCACAGTCTGCTACTACAAATGAAAATGGAGAGCTAAAGCGATCGCCACCTGATTACAATGCAGATTTAGACATCGAGAATGCAGATGACCGGGCTTTTTACGAAGCATTTGCAGCCTATACTGCTGGTCCGCAAGTTGAGCCCTCACAGCCATACTCAGATCAGAGTAACATGAATCCTGGGGTAACTCAAGCTTTGCAAGCAACCACCGGCTATTCTACTTCCAACGTGTACACCTCATCGGCCCCTTCTGGCCCAGCTTCTGGAAACTCTGCCATAACCCGGCCAGCCCTTATGACATGGAGTCTCCAGAATGATCCAAGCGGCAATGATGGTACAGTTGAAATCAAGGACGAGAGGCAGAATTACAAAGACCCTAGTGATACAGTTACCCTGCAGTTTTCCTCCTCAAAAGAAGCCAACGACTATCGCCCAGATAGGCGGCCTATGCCATTTGATCCTACCATTCCACGAACTATCTATGAGCGGCAAGAGTGCGTTATCAAACTTATAAAGGCTATGAGAAGTTTTGAATGCGCTACAGACAACTGGGGAATGATTAAGCCCTTTGCAACTAAAAAATTTAGCGACAGAAAGATTGAAATATGCTGTTGGAACATTTTAGTATGTCTATCTTATATTTGCCAATATATAACAATGAACTGACTCCTGTTAGGATTGCTGTATTGTGCGACAAGAAGCTGGGCCTTTTCTTACACCAGAGGAAGAAGCATTGAAAAACAAAACTAGAAAAAATAAACAGAACTTTGCAGAGCGCTTTGGTGATATGCTGCGAATTTTGAGGGTTAGATGCTTTTCCCTTGCTCCCTGACGACCCAAGCTAACCTTCTCTATTAGACTCGCAAGACAGTCTGCCGCCACTTGTTGGACCCTTACTATCTACTCCAATTCGTGGACGACCCGAACTCGTGTTTAAGTGTGAGAGTTTCCTTTATCTACTCTATTCAAGCTTGAGCGGATATAGCTGACGGATATATAAACAGCGTGTTGACTCCAACAAGACCCTAAATGCAAAGAAAAAGCAGACTATAGACGCTGGCAAGAAGGTCATAGCCAAGAGAGCTGCTGAGGATGACGGAGCTGCTGAGGATGAAGCTCGGCGTTCCCTTGCGAGTCCTTTCTCCACCCCGAAACAAGAAGCCTTGGCCAGCAGCGGCTCCTCTAACCCTGCGTATGTGAGCCATCAAATGCCTCCAACTGTTCAGCAGCATATGAGCCAACCCGCTGTTGGCTTGCATCAACAGAGCCCTCAAACAAGTCCCATAGTGCGTTTACAGCCACAGGTTACTCAGCAATTTGCATCGGGGGCACAGCCAGCCTATCACACATACCCCGTTGGGAACTTTGAGGCTAGATCATCCGTCGGCTTCCACCAAGGTCAAATGTGTACTCCTGGAAGTGGAGTAGTTGGCAACATACCTCACTCCAACATGAATCCCACCGCTAGCCCAATATTTTCTAATATCCTTTCTCCCCCAAAATCGCCTTGGGACTAGACATATCCTAATGTCAATCAATCTTCACAATATCCTCCAAAAACTCCAAGCATGCCATCTGCAATGCCTCAGTTTCCATCTCCGTCAGTTTCTGGCGAAATTACTCCTGTGTGGCAGCCGAAATCATGCAAGCCCTCTCGAAAAAGATCTGCTGACATCTCCCACCATCCAGAGAGCCCCTTGAAGAAGATGCGCCATTGAAACATTTCAAAAATAAACATTAAGTGTCGTTTTGTTATCACCAAGGGTGGTACAACGCCTCTTTATCACGGCAGTCATAGGGGCTCTGAGTAGAATCCCTCAATATGATACCCTTGCACATAGCTCTACTCTCTGAACCATTGTCATATTCCTTACCATCTGTCCAAACCCTTGGTTTCAGATCGTGACAGGAGATAATCGCCTCAGAGGGTATGCCGGGCTCAATGGACATCTCTTTTTCTACGGAGTACTATCATTCCAAGTCTTATAAACTTCTTTCTTTACACCCTGTGTCATTTCAACGACTAGAATTTTTGGAGAATATTCTCTCACATATCTTCCCTCAACATCTCGTCTATAATTGGCTAGATATATGGACAACGCACAACTCCAGATGGCTTGTGGCGTTGTGCATTCTCGACGAGTTGGAGAAATTTGACCGACATTCTTCTCATTTTTCTTTTGCCATCAGTTTCAGCTCCTATCAATGTTTCTTTAATTAGTTTCAAGGACTACTCAACCGGGGTCTATTGCCCTTGTTTCAAGGAATCCTAAATAAACCAAGAAACAAAACCCTGGGTAGTTTTATCGACTCACCAGCCCTGACCCTGAGGAAGTTCCTTTTATTTCGGGCCGTATTGATTCCCTGCCATATATGGCATATCAAGTTGCTGCTGCCTTTAGAAAGAAAGGAGATATTTTTGTTTCTTTAACCGACTGAGCACTACACTTTTGATTTTGTTATTTATATTATGCTAAGAGCGTTATTCTAGGATCATAGATCTTCAGAAATTGCATTACATTCAAGTACAGCCGACGATTGATCTATTACGTATAACACTTGGTATCTAATCCTCTTGACAGACATCGTAAGACTCTACGTAATATTATGGATGCATTGTTTTCAGATCGGGTCTATTGATATGGTAAATGTTGAAGAAGACTATTCCTCTTATATGGACGGATTTACCGGTTCATTGACCGAGTTAGCAAGCAAGGGCTTGAAGTCATGTCGTCGTAAGAAGTTGGGATAAACTAGGGGAATAGGATATCAAGTAACCCTGATCCCATATTTCTCGTACGGGAAGTTTTCCAAAGTGCGTACTAATTCCCCCCAGCCATCATTCAGGCTGCCTGGCTTTCCTGAATTGGAGGCAGCACGGGTATCATGTCCGTTATCCTCGGGGTCCTTATGTGCTCCCGTCAGACCAGCTAGGACTTCCGGGACCTGATTTTTGTATACTTCAAGCAGTCCTTCATAAGGGCACCAGACAACTCTCATACCAGCTCTCCGGCCAGCTTCTACACCAGGAACGGAGTCTTCGAAAACGAGACATTCTGCTGGGGTGATTGGACGTTCACCTTTTGCCTGGATTTCCTTGTTGATAATGCTAAGTGCCAGTAGATATATATCAGGTAGTGGTTTCCCTCGCCCGGGGGCTATTCTGGGGTCATCTCCCACGATGACCCTGGATGGGGGGAACTGGGAAAATAGGCTCGAGAGGTGGGAGGTTTTGAGCTTGAAATTTGTTGTAGTGGAGGAGGTGGCCAGTGCAATGTGTACAGGGGGGGAATTCGATGCGGCGCGGGATAGATTGCTAATCAGCTGCATAACACCAGGCAGCGGTTGTGTCTTTGGGAACTGGGGTCGTTGAAGTGCAGCGATTTTCTTCTGTAACTCTTCCTGCGAGATGGGTAGCTGGGCCCATTTTTGAAACACTTGACCAGACTGTACACAGTGGGGAAGAAAAGTAAATTAGAATAAACTCTTTTCCTGTAGTGTTGATGCCATATAACTAGTGAATGCTCCCCAGAATTGTGCAAGAATAGAACCCGTACCTGTGGCTGGGGACGGCCCTGCAGCTGCGCCTTGATAGACCACGGCAGATTGGGTTTCCCATATTCATGTAAAATCTGGTTTATCACGAATGTATATATGTCCTCAGAGTCGATAAGAAGGCCATCCATGTCAAAGAGGCATGCCCGAATGGGAGGGAGTCTGCGGTTCAAGTTATAGTCAGCCATAATTTGGAGCACACAACAGAGAGTCAGAGGAGTGACCGGTCAGTTGGGAAAACAGGGTGGTATTCTCTCACTCATTCTGAGCAGACATGACGGCAGGTAGAGCAGGCCTTTATACGTTGTCTGCTTGTCTGGTCTCGCCAATTGGCAGGATTCAAAAACGTTTGGAGTTTTTGATATCAACCTTTGCTTTTGCAGTTTTCTTCCCCTGAAGTCAAACTAACAACTAACTAACTTTAACTAACGAGTTCACCTTGTTAGTTACACGCTTAGCCTCGGCTATCCATAACTAACGACCTATCAAGCGAACGTGATTCTTAGCTTATCCAGAAGTCTGTAATATAAAAGGATCGAGGGGAGATCTTGTATAATATAAACCGCGGGGTCAAGCTATTATCATGCAGCGGTCACACAGCCATCTCACCTGGCAGCCATCGGCCTGGAGGATTTGGGGGAGACTCCAACCAGGGACATAATCACAGACATAACTAGTTAAGTAATTATCTAGCCGGGCCGACAGTCCTGGGGCTTAACAGCGATCATTTAGCTGGCTTATCTATAGTTATTATTGGAATGGCTCATGTGAAAGGTGTAACCCCACGGAGTATAACCGCTAGCGCTCATGTCTCCACGGTTATAGCATTGACATAAAAACGTAAGTAGATGGAGAACCAATAGGTACTAACGACATAGAATTTCCTGAGTAGCTCAGTCGTGTACCAACTAGCTGTGTTTGTGAGATGATAAACCCCACGGGTTTCAGGCATGAAGGTCTTAAACATGATTTAGAATAATAATAGGATGGAGCTTTCAATGCTACCCCCGCGTTTTCTCCGGATCGATGGCAGAGAAATCTAGGATCCTTCGGGATTTCTTGAGCAATACTACCTAACTACCAACTCTGGATGACCTTTGCCCGGTCCGAGAAAGTTAATTACAGGTCGTCTTCAATAATAGCAGGCTCACCGTAGGTTTAACCGTGACTTAAACATCGTTGCCATGATCGTACCTATAATAAAGAAGGAACTGTGAGTTGTCAAATTAAGCTACTCTAGTTGACTACTAGCGTAGAATCACTCTCTGTATCGCCATTCGAGGCTTGAGATATTTAATAAGTGGCCTTCGGCTTCTGATGGAAGTTATCTTCCTCGGCCCCGAATTCCCGATAACTAACTGGCAACTTCCCTGACAGTTGGTGACTAACTAACTCACCTTACACGTTTCGATAGATTGGATATTTATCAAAATACGTAGCTTAACTAGTCAGCTTACATCCATTAGTTATATGGATGCTGCAAATTCTGCATGTAGCTACATCTTAGCAAGATCAACGTTATGATCAATGGCATAGGGTTATCCATTCATTCTTACGCTTTAATCAATCATTTCAATCATCTACTGTTGTTAATTTAACAATATCGTAACCTTGATGCTACGGATAATTATAGGGTAAAGATAACTACTCACTACTAGAGTAGCTATTAATTTAATGATCTTGCGTACTCCGGTCGTAGTTGTAGCATTCTTGCTGTAGCAGTGATGTCCCAAGGATGTTTTACCTTTATTACCAATGACTGATTAAGGATTCTGGAAGGAGCAGAAATATCCCAAAGTGCCTATTTCCTGAAAGAAGTATGGCTCTGAAGCTGGTCCGTCATATGGCCTTGAATAGTTCTATTTTTTCAGTGATATAACTGTAGGATAGAAGCAGTTTATGCCAATTATCATCCGGGTAATTACCACTGTACACTAATTGTATCAATAAATCGATGTGTGCCTGGTTCTCTAGGTACTTGATCCCAACTATTGCGTATCCCAGAATGGGATAGTTACATGATATTCAACCACCTGACCTGGTGTTGATACCCGCGAGAACGGTTCAGGGGCTGGAGTGTCCATACGACCTGGATAGATTGCTCCCTAAAGTATCCAGCGGTTGTTCATTACTCAATGGAACCCCTAAATTGTTCTCCCATCTGGACTACACTGCAGACCGGCAGAACTTCCATGGAACCAACCCAGAAATTGGCAGTCACCACCCAGAATTTTTTTTCAGAATGTCCCAAATTTCTTAGAATTCATAACAGGGTGGTTCACCAGGGTAAAAATCTTTAATGCATCCTCATCTTTGTAGACTATAAATAGTACCTCTTTGGGTTTCAGGTCGGCGCTTAAATATAAAGATTAACGGGCCTTCGGCCATGAATAGATTATTTTACGGAGTTTAATTGGTTAATCTAAGTCAGCTAAACCGAGTTAAGTTAATTGGGTGGGGAGATGCGCGGCCAAGCCTAAATCTGAACCTTGAGCTTTTTTTTTTGGGTTTGAACTCGTTAGTTACCATTGGTTCGCGTTTTCCCTTGGACTTCCTCGGGAGGACATTGTTCACAGCCGGAGGCATTGGTTGTTTACAGACATGCCAGAGCTTTGATAAACACCCAACTTTATTGGCTACAAGATATTCGACGCCCCTGCATAATGACAGTCACATACGTCAACAGAAGTCCTCGGCGCATAATGGGCAGCGCATACCACCCTCACCCTAACTAGCGCGTAGATAGTTGCGAGTTGGCTGTATGTAATAGCCTAAGTGCTCGGTCTATGGCCGGAGTTGACAACATAAATACCCTGCAGAATTCCTGTCAGGTAAGAAATCCATTCCACTAGTTACTTTTACCTACATAGTGTACAGCAAGGTTCACTACACAATTTCTATCCAAATTAGTTATCCCATTCTAAGGAAACAGAAAGCAAGAAATCGTGACAATTATGTCTCGAGCCTTCTCTTCCACCGCGCGAAACTTGAAGTCTCTCCTTTGGAGTCATAAAGGAACAACCAAGGACGTGGAATGGGCCAAATATTATGCCGAGAATGCCGTGGATTACATTCCCAAGTTGCTCAAAGACGTTGATTCAGCAACCGTGCAGTATGTACTTCGTCTTATTCTGGCCTAACAAGTTAGCTAATATTATCTAGGGGTGACCCTCACGATACCCCAAAGACCAATGACCCCTACCATGTTTCCATCGTATTCATGAACGGCAACAAACGCGTCACATCTGCCCACGTATACCCCAACGGAAGGGTCGCTTTCTCCAGTTCTAAAATTGATGACGTGAATATTCCACGCATTCCCGAAGCCCCCGAAGGAGATGGTCCTAGCCCCACGGCTAAATGATTTCCACAAGGCGTTCCTCACTTTCTGTTTGCAGTGATATACGTGTATGGAGAGCAGTGGAGGAAGCACTTGGGCCACGGTCAAATGAGAGAGAGACGAAGGATACCTGATATTGTTATAGCGCTACTCTCAATCTCAAACAGCAAGGGTTTTGCTTATCTACGTGCAGTTGATATCATGACCGTATTTACATGTCGGGACGCTCTAAAAAAAAAAAGAAGAAGAAGAATTCCAACTCTATAGTACTTCGTTAAACTCCAATAGTACTTTATTTATCACCCAATTTGAGGAATGGATGATCAATCAATTCGCGAGCTGTCTTCCTTTGGTCCGGGTTCCAGATAAGCATTTGGCTAGCAAACGACAAGAATGCGTCTCTCTCGCTCTCCTCTAGAAAGGGTATCGTGCTCTCTAATTTTCGGGATGGTATAAGCTCATTATGGTAGAAATCCCCTTAAAATATAATTAGCATATCAAGTTTGTATATGTGAAGTTTAGTATTAGGTTACCTTCTGGGTCAAAGAAAGGACCATCAAAAAATTCTCGAGGATTATTGCAGAGTTTACCAGTTGTGGTCGTGACATGCTCTGGCCAATTATTCCCAGATATGGCGTTCGATCTCGCAATTAATGATGTGGGGGGAGCTCCAAGTAGGGCGATCATTTCAGCAAGGTGTGATTTTGCATCGTACAGGCCGTTTTGGTCATGTACCTGCTGGAACAGCTCTTTGCCTCCTAGGATATTCCACAACTTCTCAGACAGGTATATTAGCAATAAGAGCTATGCAGTGGTTGTCAAACAATAAAGTGCAACTAGTAACCCTAAACCCTATAGTAATACATGAATTCTCAGGGAGAAATGATATGGACTTACTAATACACCAAAGTTCCAGATATCTGCCTTTTCATCCCAGCCACAGCCAAGGATTACTTCGGGGGCACGGTAATAATCAGGCTGGATAGGATGAGAGGATAGCTGGCTCGATTCATCTAGTCTTTTAGAGAGACCAAAATCCGTTATTTTGGGAATTAAGTTCGTAAACTGTTTGCCGTTAAGAGGGCCGAAGTCGTTATTGCATCGATAGATAGTTTGGCCACTCTTCTCATCTAACTTACATACCATCTGCTGTTTCTGTTTTACGAATCTAGTAAGAATTTCGTCGCTCTCAAAGTTCATGAGAATATTGTCAAGTTTTAAGTCTAGCGATGTATCAGTTGAAGTAATATAAAGTAAAAATGGGTTAATATGTTACCTGTGTGGACGATCTTGCACTCTGAGTGAAGATAATCGAGGCCAACAAGGAGGAAAAAAATATACGTCTTTGCAATAGGTAAAGGAATTTGGCGACTGATAAAGCGTTTCTGAAAAATCCACAGAGGTTCCCTCAGTGGTTCATAGACAAGGCACATGTGTTTTCCTTTGGGACCAATCAGTTCAAAAGCATCAAGGCATGTTCGTAGGATTAGATGTCCTCGATGTTCTGGATTTAGATGTGCAATATGGGATTCGATTTCCTTTTCATGCTGTGCCTCTTTGAAGTTGTTATTATTCGTTATCTTGATCGCGACGATTTGCTCCGACTGCCATTTATTCCTTGGTTGTTGTTAATGGTTATGTGCACAACATCAGTAGCAGGAGTACAGAAGGGTAAGGAGCTACCTGGAGATATTTCGGGCAAGCCACACGGTTGATTGTGATCCCCATCCGATTTTGTTAAGTAATTGGAATTTCTTGACGAGCACTTCCCCTGGCTTTGCTGGATAGAAGGAGGCTGGGTTATAACCAGGGCAAATCTCTTCATCGACAAGTTCATGCCGAGGAAGTGAATGCCCTTGGGTAGGCGGTATCTTCCATGGAGACTTTTTGATGGTGAACATGGTGCGCGGCAACTGGGATGCCATCCGTCGAAGGAAAGACATCGCGCGGTTTGAGATGTGTAGAGGGTAACTAGCCAGGCGATGGCCAAGCTGTACGGAGAGCTTCTTGAAGCATATTGTGAATAGAAGGTTCGCAGGTAACTCGTTAGTTGTAGACGCTGCCAAGACTAGACTAACTAGTTAGTTGACTAATCAAGTTCCTGGAGATTGCTATCCATATCGAATGGAATTAATATACTGGCAGGATTAAAATAACTTAGTTGGTCAATACGCTATGATTGGGCAGCGCGCCTAGTGCGTCTCACGAGTTAAATAATTTGATCAAAGTCAACTTTTGGCAAGTTAACTAGGACAACCACAATTCGAGACAGAGAATACTGCGGCCAGTGTACACGCCATGACGGACGCACTAAATGACAAGCACAGTGAAGGCGACGAGGACGAAGAAGTCTTTCACGATGCTCGTTTTCCTCCAAACGAGGAAGCCGTACGTGCCCGCAAACCCTGCATAGTCGACCCTCGCTAACTGTGACAGGACCTGTTAAGACAGTCACATAGCTACAAAGCCGATGCGAACACACTGTTTTCTGCTTCTAATTACTCGGAGGCTATCACTACATATGATCGAGCCCTTGCCGTTTGTCCTAACTATCTTGATTACGAGGTGGCTGTCTTAAAAAGCAACATTGCTGCATGCCATATAAAGTTGGAAGAATGGGAATCAGCCATAGATGCAGCCACCTCTAGCATAACATTCCTGGACCGTTTGGCTTCTATAACTCTCTCTACAACTTCTCAAGGCAGTAAGGGTGCGGATACGGCTTCAAATAGGATGACGGATGCCACCCCTAGGGTTGTCGAATTACCGGAAGATACGGGCCAACGGCAGGAAGAAGAGGCCCTTCGAAAGCTGAAAGAAAAGGATACACATAGGGAAGATGTATTACGTATAAGAGGCAAGTCTCTTATGCGGAGAGCGAAGGCAAGGATGCAGTTGGGCGGATGGGCGAATCTCCAGGGCGCTGAAGAGGACTACAAGAGCCTGCTGGAGCTTGGGATTCTCCCTCCACAGGACACTAGAGCGGTCAAGGCTGCTCTAAGAGAATTACCTGCTAAAATAAACGCAGCAAAAGATAAAGAAATGGCCGAGATGATGGGTAAACTAAAAGATGTAAGCACCCCCTATCTTCAAAAGAGTTTCAGCTTTTCCTTTTATCAAAGGCCTTCTCTGATGGAATGCCTGTTCCTTATAGCTCGGAAATGGGATCCTAAAGCCATTTGGCCTATCCACAGATAATTTCAAGTTCGTCAAGGACGAAAAAACCGGTGGCTACAGCATGGGGTTTGAGAAATGATTCATTCCCATGTGGGCGTCACCAAGATCTCAGATATGACAAAGGTCGCATCAGAGTACTCCGTAGAGCGCGAGTCGATATTTAGGCACAGCTTCATATTGTGCTGCCAGCTTTAGCAATAATGCTGCTTCATACATCCGCGAACTATCGCACTAGCTGTGGCGACACTTCGTTAACGGGATGAATACATGTTTGTGGTCCGTCCGCGTGTCAAGGAACCAAAACCTGCGAATGTTATTGGTCAACTGCCCACTACAAGTTCTCAGTCGGCACATCGGCCGGTTTTATGGCCGACCTGCCGACCCTCGCCATGTCAGATGAGCTTTGTATTGAAAATGCTGCTGGGTCTAGGAAATATAGCGAGCAACTTCGGCGATCGCATCAACGCGACAGCGAAGACGCACTCCATCATCTTGCTTGACAGGCAAAAGAAATGTCTAATTTTTCCCGTTCTTATCAATTACCATGACCCTTGGGGCCTGCAAGAGCCGTCCTCCGACGTGATAACTATGGCTGGCTCATCGTTTCATGGCGCCGAAAGATGGTGTTATTCTTAAATGACTGATATCCCCTCCAGCTGGCTTTCTGTGATTGACCTCGACTTTTTTCATTGCACCTTCAAAACTGAAAGCTGGAAGAGTACGGAGTATCCATCGCTGAACTGTCTTATCAACGCACTACTATGATGTCCAGATCTCTAGGCATGGCCCATGGTCCTCCTGGAAAGGTAAGAATGGTGAACTCCTATTGCTATTGAATATCACTGGTCTCAGATGGTATTAACATTATTGAAACAGCCTGGTATAGAGGTACACGGGCCTCCTTATCCTCCGTCGGGTGCTGGGCTTGGTGGTCGCCCGACACTATCAGTAGACGTTGCTATCTCTGCCGTTTTCATTTTCATATTCCTCGCTGGAGCTGTTTCGAGTTTTACCATATTTCGAAAGAACTTGCAGCGCAATCACAAGTTCATCCCATCTGCAGCAACTGGAGGATACTGCATAGCCCGTATTGTTGCCAATACCCTTCGCATTGTGTGAGCTGCGAAGCCGATGAACATCAACGTCGCAATTGCTGCACAAGTCTTCATTGCCGCTGGGGTTTTGATACTGTTCGTGATAAATTTGATATTCGCGCAACGTATGCTTCGTGCTAGCCATCCCACCGTAGGGTGGTCTCGACCGGTATCATACGCCTTTAAAATACTCTACATCCTTATCGGGTTAACATTGGTTACCGTCATCACAGCTACTGTGCAAAGCTTCTTCACCCTGGATCCTAATACTAGACGGATAGATCGTGACTTACAGCTTTTCGGTGGCAGTCTGCTGACCTTTGTTGCATTCCTCCCGATTCCTATACTTGCATTTATTCACCTCGCTCCTCGAAGGCAACCACGTGATCAATTTGGCTCTGGATCGTGGTCAGCAAAGGTCATCATCGTAACCGCTACAGCTGTCCTTTTGACGCTTGGTGCAGGGTTCCGTATCGGAGTCTCTGCCTCCCCTATCCGAGCTGCTACCAATCCTGCGTGGTACCATCATAAGGCTTGTTTTTATATCTTCAACTTTGTCCTCGAAGCCATGGTAGTCTATGTGTTCCTCTTTGGCCGAGTCGATCGCAGGTTTTTCGTTCCCAACGGGAGTTCTAAAGTACGCAACTACTCTGACACCCGGACAGAACCCAAGACATCGGACAACGACGAAGAGGGCCAAGGACAAGTCGTCATGTCATGAAGCCATGTACGAAACACGCCTTGTATTCCTATTACTCGTCCAATCGGCCCACAGAGCGATTTTCTCTTTCAATGCGGGTTTTCCGTTCTTAGACATGAGTTGTGAAGTTATTTGTGACACAGGGACCGCTTAATGACACACTACTAAGCAATTTCTTTATTTGATATGTACATTCTACTGTTGATTTATCTCTCTTAACCCGTCACAGAAATGTATACCAAATTCGAACATCCTTCCCATCACGACCGAATTTTGAGGACGGCATACTCACGTCAGTGACCTTCTAACTGGGTGCTCAAATATCTAGAGCCTCCATCGGCCACAAACTCGATACCAGTGGTATATGTGGCATCGAATCCCAAAAACAAGGCGGCCTTGGCAATTTCTATGGGCTTTGCGATTCGACCCATTGGCGATGTCTGGGCGCCAATCTTCGCAAATGCCTCCTTATCCTCCTTCGTTGCACCAATAATTCCCATGGTCGGAGTGTCAACAAAGCCAGGGCTGACTGCGTTGACCCTGATACCCTCTTTGCCGTTATTCCCACTAGCCAATTCAGCAGCAAGAGTCTGCACAATCGAGTATACCGCTGCCTTTGAAGCGGAATATGCAGCCATACCCGGATACCCGGTGCCAATTGATACGCTTGTGGTGAAGACAATAGACCCACCCTGTCGAATGTACGGTATCAGCCGCTGAGCGATAAAGAAGGGCCCACGTGTGTTGGTATTGAAGTGTTTGTCAAAGTCTTCTTCGGTAACAGACTTGAACGGGAGGAGATTGGCATAGGCAGCATTGATAAAGAGGAAGTCGATAGTGGCTCCTCCATCGGTCAGCAAGTGCTGTTTGACGGAATCTTCGAGTTCCCCGTGACTCTTCATACAGGTAATGTCTGACTGAACAACAAGAGCAGCTCCGGCTACTATTCCGTTGAGTTCCTTTGCCGCAGCTTCAACCGGCTCTGCGCGCCGTCCGGAGACCACCACCCTGGCGCCTTGGGAAACGAGGCCTTTAGCAACTTCTAGCCCAATACCATGACTCCCGCCGATGATGACCGCATTTTTTCCATGGTAGGTAGCCATTGCGATATGCTTTTATGGAGGTTGGTAAAATGGGGGGGGGTTTTGAAAGAATGATATTTGATAATATGCTGGATTGTGTTATGTGACCTGCCCGTGAAGTAATGAAGTTCCAATTAACGGGCGCTGACCACCGTTTTTATACACCTCTCTACAATTGCATTAGATAAACCCAACCGGGATATCTTCTATACTGATTTTTAATCTGTGCTGCTCTCTCAGCTTCTGTCCTCGCGTACGCTTCGTATACTTACAAATATGAGGTCTTGGTGAGTTTGACATTTGGTAGTGAAGGTGCTGAGGATGTTTGGTATTTTCTTAATTTGTCATGTTTGCACCATTTGCGAGACGGCGTGTTTGCAATGTTTGTGTTTGCATATTTTGGACTGTTTGCATAACACTGTGCTTTGTCAGCAGTACTTAAAGCAGTAGGAAGTTGATACTTTACGAGAAAGTATGAGAAAGACGAGGACGAGGGTTAGATGAGAGAAACGCCATTATTAGAGGAACATTAGACGGACAGTTACTGTCCTTGCCCTTGTTTGGTTGAAGATGATCCGATGGCAAAGCAGACAGGCTGTGATGTACCCTGCAGAGACGAACCTCTGCATGAAAGATACCATTTATCTATACGATATCGAGTTGTGGTGTACTCTTGAGGCGAAACACTTATCATATTCATTTGCAGTTCTAGTTCTTTTTCGTGGGAGGTTCGGGTATTCTAATTCTTTTTATCTCTCCTCTTTTTTTTTTTAAGATATTCCAGCAGGCCATCTCTTCCCTCAAGCTGCCCGAGTTATTCCTATCCTCTCCTTGTTCAACAGGGTCCGCTACAACCTAGCTCGAGAACCCTTCGCTTCTCAGCATACACGAGCGAAAGGAGGCAAGGGATGAAACAGATAGTGGAAGAGGGTGTCTTTGAATAAGCACGAAGAAAAGAAGAAAATAGAATATTAAGCGTGCCGTGTACAATCCAGTCATGTGGTAACAACAACGGGAAGTGGAAGTAATTCATTGAAGATTGTGGGAAGTTCAGGAGGTGGGACACTGTGAGATGAACTGGAATGCAACAGGCTTTGAATGTATTGCAGGTCATTTTTTTTTTCTCGTATCTACAGGAAGTAGTCTGGCGTGCGACGAGATACCATTGGTTCTCCTGCACGGGGACAAGGATCGAATTGAAGGCTGAGATATCCAAGTTAGTAAAAGAAAAAGGGTCAAGTAAGGCGTGAGTGACATACAAAGTATACTTAAGATTCTCATCTATCTCCATAATTGCTGCTTGGTTCCCGCATCTATAACAGTAATTTGGAGCTGATCACATTGATGCGGTTAGCATTATTCACCAAGCACCGGAAGGAAGATGAAAGCATAGACGTACCAGAAAATATAGTTACTACATTCCGGTCCTGAGACCAATTATAACCCTCCATCACCAGTTGATGTGCTCTCGCGACGAGGGTCAAGCCGTTGTTATGGTTGAATGCCTCCGAGATATCCTGACCAAAAGTATATCCAGCCCCGCGAGGAGAGATTCCCCAGCCGCACCTGTCGTCTGGGTCACTCCAGAGCAGATCACACATGGGGCCTTCATGCGGCACCTCTTGCATACGATCGAGAGATCTGATGTTGTCCAATGTATCGATCGAAGGGCTAAGGCCTCCGTGGAGACAGAAGATTTGGTTGTCGATGAGGGCAGTGAGAGGGAGGAAATCGAAGAGATCAGTGAAATATTTCCAAACATTTGCATTGCCGTATTTCCGCAGGCACTCGTCATAGAAGCCGTAGACCTGCGTTATCTGACGTGATTCGTGGTTTCCTCTTAAGATGGTGATGCGGCCGGGATAACGGATCTTAAGAGCGACAAGCAGAGTGACCGTTTCAACGGAGTAGTAGCCACGGTCGACATAGTCGCCTTCACATCGTTTTACATAAAACATGTTAGACCGAATGTACTCGGCGGGGGAGACACGCATTGTCTTCTGCTCCGGTGTTCAAGTATCGACTTACCCATGAAGAGGTAGTTTGTATCTGGATTGGGGCCACCAATCCTGAACAACTCCATCAGGTCGTGGAATTGGCCGTGGATGTCTCCACAGACTGTTACTGGACATTTCTGCAACACACCAGCGGGCATCAGTATATCCCCTAGATTGCCCTGAAACAATCCAAATGGCCAGGCGGGGAATGGGAACATACCACTGGCTGGACATTTGACTCTTCTTGCAGAACCTCTCTGGCCTGTTTTGTAGAATAAGTTGGTTAGCCTTAAGGGAGGCACATCAAATGAGAGTAGCATAAGACGGGCATCTAACGACAACGACAGCGACAGACGCCAAAAAAAAAAAAAAGAAAGAAAGAAAGAAAGAAAGAAAGAAAGGAGAAGAAGAGCATATCCCGCGATGGGTAAAAAAGCATCAAACGTCAAAGGAGAGAAATCCCACCCGATCACATAATCTCTGAACATCGATCTCCGCAAGCTGCTTGCAGCTCATGAGGCTCTCGATCCAGCCGTCTAGGGTCGGTATTGACTCTGGGTCGGTGATGAGCGAGAGGCCATGGGGTTCAGGAGACCGCCCTGAATCGATCTCCATCTTGCTTTCCATGAGTAGTACTCGAGTCGACGGTACTAGACAGACGGTGGACGGGGTGGTCGCCCTACAAGCAGCTCGCGGGCGGTGGAGGGGGGTCGCTTATTCTGGGGGGTAAATGAGAGAGCGAGCGATCAACCGAGCAAGGCGGCGGGAGAGGGAACGGCGAAGGAGGCGCGGACAGTCGGAGAATGCGAGACGCAAGGGAGCTCGAGGGAAGGGGTCGTGAATTGCTTTCTCCCGGGACAGTCGACGACAGGAGCTGCAGCTTATTTTGTTTTGGTCTTTCAGTCGACTCTTGGTTGATCCTGGCAAATTAATGGTCTTTTTTTCGAGCGTTTCGATGGTTTTTGGCGTTTTGGTGTTTTGGCGACGCCACACTGCTCCAGCCACCTCACATGACCTCCATTGGACCTACCTTCACCTGGGACCTGTGGAGTTGGAGGAGGGCGGCTTACAGGAGTTACAAGACGGAGTACATGACGCTGAAAAGACGATTTAACGGGGTGATAATGGTACATTTGCTACTACTTGGCTATGGGCTAGATTATACCGCCGCCGCCGAAGCCGCCGAAGCCGCCAAAGCCGCCTGGCCCTGGTCCCGGTCCCCCCGGGAAACCGGAGCCTGGTCCTCCTGAGCCTGAACCCCGTCCATACGGTCGACCGTCTCCTGGACCGACGGGGTCATACCGTGCTCCAGGAGGTACCTGCAGGTCATAGCTTCCCTCGCCTCGTCCGCCTCCACCGAACATTGGGTCGTCGAAGGTCGGATGCATGCCTCCGCCGCTGCCAAAGCCTCCTCGACCCGGCAGGGTTGGGCCTAGGTGTCGCTGCAGCGGATCGTGAGGAGCAAGGCCCTGTGGGTAGAGATCTCTCTCGCCGATGTTGACAGGCTGCCTCTCACCTCGCCCGTATCCGCCATGGAGAGGGAATGATCCCCGGGGCCCGCTGTTGATTTCATATTCGTCTTCGAACCGTGGCGGCGGGAAGTCGCCGGAAGGAGCTGGTATGGGTTCACGAGACGGAATGGCTAGCGGGTCGTCAAATGGGTAAGGACGGGTAGGTCCAGGACTGCGGTCATCACGTAGGGGTCCCCGAGAAGGGTACTGCTCGGCAGCCTGCTCCCGTAGACTGACCGGGGGCTCTTTGCTCTCCCCCTCGCCGGTATGAGCTATGGATGGGTCTGGCATCAATTTTTGCACAATATTTTCATCAAACAAGCGGAAAAACGCCTCAAGGCGAGACTGCGATACAAAGAGGCTCGAAATGGTCTCTTCTGACGCCGATGTTGCGTCTATCGGAAACTTTGAATCTGAAATAAAATCGTCGGTGGAGATGTCGAACGAAGTTGTCCGGCTGTTGAACAGGGCGACGGCGTAGATGACCGTCATGCTCCCCAGGCGGTTGACCTGGAGCAGGTACTCTGAGGGCGGATGATGCGAGTGCGAGTATTTGAAGGCAGAGGGGGTGCCGCCCAGATTCCAGTCTCTAGGCAGGACATCGCTGCTATCTGTACACACAAAATCATGAGCCAGGCTCTCGTCAACGTGGGGGATAAATGGCCTCTCGCGTACCTGTCCGGTGCTCTTCTCCCAGCCCGATCAGCCTAAAACCGCTTTCCACCATGCATGCATGGCCAACGAGGGCCACCGCCTCCTGTGCGCTCTTCAACCGAAGCCCTTCTGCTCGAGGCAGGATCCTCGAAGCCGTTGAGATGATGTTGCCGGGCGCCAGCGTCCTGTCTGGGTCCTCTGGGCCTCCTTTCTGTTCCTGCATGGTTGCCTTGTCTTCCTGTTGCCAATACCTTATGTATGAACTGCGTTCCTCTCCTTGTCTCTTCTCTTCTTCTCCATCTTATTCCCTTCTTCTTCTTCTTCTTGTTCTGCTTCTTCTTCTCTTCTTCTTCTCTTCTTCTTCTGTTCTTCTTCTCTGGCTTCGTCTTTCTTCAAGTCCATCTTCAGCCTCTCCCATGACGTAAGAAACACCCCGCATGATGACTAATTTTATGACTAAGGATGTCTGACTAATACCAGGATTCACGCTGTTTTAACTTCTTAGTCATCATCTCAACGACTTCCAACTTCCTCCCAGCCAAATCACAGTAACTAATGATTTAATGATGAATAGGTACTCCATAAGTTGTACTTTGTAGCTATCATGGTCGAGTTCAAGGGTGACTGCGTTTCAATTGCGCCTCTTCGATTTTTGATTGACTGAATCTGTATTCACCCAAGACGCCTGTATAGTTAACGACTCTGATCAGTGGCTAGTTCTCATGAAATGCGATCAAATCTATATTTTTATTATTTGCCATTCAAATATTTAACACGCCTAGGTATGTTAGACATGGCATTGATGTAGTGAGGACATGGAGAGGGAACTTCAAATCAGTGAGGGTATTAGTAGCTGAGTCCCTTCAGCCTGGCGGATACCAACTGTGCCCAAATTTCCCTCTTCAACCACTATACTGTTCGTCCCCAGCTGGTGTATGCCGATGGCTTCTTTGGGGCCACATCGTATTTGGTGTTTTCGTCCCTGTATGCGGAAGAGGGAGTTACAGTTCAAAGATATTATCCTCAGCTACAGTATATACATCGAGAACTGGAGAGCTGGAAGATGATGCTTACATAGAATGCCTGGAAGCATTCTAGCATTTTTATTATAGTCTACAACCAAACCAGCTATCTCTAGCGCCTCACTTCGAACAATCACTGTTGTTTCCAATCGTCTTTTGGGCTTTCCTAACCAATTCTAAGCATATCTCCTCCACGTCTCCGCCGTCCCGCCAGCTGTATAAAGGGACTCCTTCTCGGTCAAGCATCTCCTTCGCTCGCTCCCATCGTCTCAGCCACATCTCTTCGCGCTTGTTCAGGCCGCTTGTCATTCCCTCGGAGGACTGGTACGAGCTTGCCCTTCTGAAAGATGCAGGGGGCATGGAGTTTGTCCTGCTCAGCTCACCAGCAGGAAGATCAAGAGAGTCCGTCCCTTCCTGGACTTTCCCAAGCGAGGGTGAGGATGTTCCTGTTGCGCCTGGCGTAGTTTTGCTACTGCTCATCGAGGCACCAGCGTTGGTTATGGTAGCACTCCGGCGGGGAGGAGGTACTGGAGGAGGTGCGGGCTTTGCCTTTGGAGATGAGGTGGGAGTGGTCCGATTTGAAGATAAGGGGATGGCACTGGATATTCTCTCAGCGTACTCTCGAGCCGAAGGTAGTTGGTTATAGAGGTTCGCAGCCTGGTTCCTGAAGCTGCTAACGTAACTATCGGTGGATGGGTTTCGGGACAGGGTGGCTGACCTGCCAGGGCTTCCCGGCGCTGGTTTTCTATTGGTAGTGGATGATGGCCCTTGGCCAGACTTGTGAGTAGTATTGTTAATGTTACTACTACCTTTGGATTCTATCGTTGCGGAGCGAAGGCCCGCTGGTTTGGCTGGCTTTGGAGGGGCCACGGAGGTAGATACTGGCTTCTGACTGGAAATATCTAGTTTCGGCACATCATCGTCACAGTCATCCAGGTCGATGAGGTTCCCCATTGGGACAACTGTTTCTTCTCGGTCAGTATTTCTCCTGGGTGGCAGAGTGGGCTTGTTCTCTGGTGTCTTCAATAGGCTGCTAAAGTCGATGCTGGAGTTGTTCCTCCTCCGTCTCTCTAGGCGAGGGTTTGACCGGTCAAAGAACCCTTGCACCGAAGACGTGGTTACATCACGGATAAAGATTCCCAGGATTCTGCCCTTGTTCGCCATAGCGAGTTCGGTGTATATCTCAAGATCAACCTCTCCGCTATCGCCAACGAGGATGAACATGCGGTTCGGAAAGTCTTGTATGATCCTCTCAAGGCTCGGGCGTTTTCTTTCGGCGGTGGGCTCGAATATTCCCTGGAGCATGCCAGAATATTGCTTTAGATGGAACGAGCCCGGAGGAAGCCCAGCCAAGCTAAAGTATTTTTTCAAAAGCGGGTATAGTTGCCATGGGGAATTGGAGACATAGTGGACTCCGACTCCCAATTTAGCAAGCTTTGTGTACCAGTCACCAACACCAGCAATGGTAAGATCGTTCAGATTACGGACAAAGGTGTTACGGAACATCTCCTTGGCCCCGTCTGCAATGGCGGAATGCTTAATGGTGTCATCGATGTCGCTGATAAGGCTGACACCACCGGGATCAGACAAGCTAACTTCCTCTGTGGCTGACAGATGTTCCGCAGCGAGTACACGGACATGAGTAGGAACAAAATCGAGCGATGCCCGAAGGATGAACTGTCCACTAGCATTAGTCAATATAGTCCTAGACTGGCTCTGGCTCTTGTTGAAGAAGAAGACTGTGACTGGAATGTTGACCGCCGGAATGGTGAGAAAGGGTGTCAATCGCTCCATCAGCTGTGCATTAGCAGCTGCCATTTGTTCAGGAGACATCTGCTGCGAGGCCTGCTGGGCCTCCTCGACACCCTCCTGAGCCTTGTTCATGATCGAGTCCACCCGTTGGTTTATCGAAGCGTCATCCTGGCCGGGTGACTTTGGGCTGCCGGGAGCAGACGAGTCGTCAACGTCGGAGGACGTGGCGCTCGAGACCTGGATGCCGCTCAGACGCCTGGCCAGAGCAAGTAGGATACGGGTTTTTCTGTTCATGGGCCCTCGCTGGGGGGAATATATCCATCCCCGGGCATCAACGTCGACAATGGCAGTGTCACTCTGTGATTTCTGACACTCGTTCTGCGCGGTTGGCAGGGCTGCCTCAAATTCAGCAGCAGCAGCATCTGTAGAGAGTGATGACTGCTGGTGATGCTTGCCTCCACGGACATGACGCCTCCCGTAGCTGGGGAAGAGTATCATCTCCTCGTCCCCGTGAATGGTAGCTTCGCCTTCCGGGTAGCCACCAGGCATCCCTGGACTGCTGGCATCTTGATCTTGGTATCCTCTCGTCCACTGGGCCGAGTATGCCTGCCGTAACTCATTGGCTGCCTTGAGATATCCCATCATCTTCTTCCGCCTGGCGCCTCTCTCGCGGCCGCCGCCGTCCAGCCGTTCCTCCCCCAGTCCACCGTTGCTGCCGCTGCCGCCATCTTCCGCCCGGACACCGGTAGAGCCTAACATTCCGGTCTGGATGCCGACTGTACCGCCAGGCCCATGTTTTACTGGTCTTCTGGCAGCTATAGAGGGGCTGAAGCGTCGGGCGGGTAGAGGGTGTCGCCGCGGGAACAAGAGACCCAGGAGCCCTGTCCGCCCGGCAGTTTGTCTCTTGAGCAACCGAGCCTGTCTCTCGACGATAGCCCTGTATATACGAGCTTGGAGGCGGTGTTTGAGTCGAGGCAGCGTCTCGATGCGCAGGTAGGAGTAGCGGGCGCTGATGCGGTGGTGGGTGCGAGGGAACAGACGGCGGAAGACAGAGGTGGCCACGGCCCAGCGCGAGACGGGCTTCAGCCGGGTAGAGCTATTCAAAGGACGAGCCAGTTTATCCAGAATATATATCTAGAGATATCCACGGAGGACAGATATATTGCTGTTGCTGTTGCTGAATAGCTAGAAAGTTAACTAGTGGTTGATGTTGACGTTGCGAGTTTGCGCCTCGGCAGAGTCTTTGCAGTCTAAACTAACTAGTTAGTTAAATTGTTGATTTCTCTAAGCCTACAGAGTATTCATCCAATTCTATTTATATATAAGTTACCAAGCAACAGAGATCTAAGTATTTAGGAACAAGAAGCCAGGACATGGACTGCTACAAGGAGTATATGCGTCCCGGGACAAACGTGTCCCTGGGAGACGCATAGTAGCCCTTCTGGTTGGCGATGACACGCACTCCGCCGAGCTCGAAGTCGCAGTTATAGTGCGTGTGGCCGAACGCCCAGGTGGTGACGGCCGGGCTGGTCCAGCAGGGCTGGTCGCGCAGCTCGGTCGCGAAGCCGGAGGTGACGCTGCTGCCGGCATACTTGGGGTCGACGGCGCGCGGATCGAGGCTGGGGGCGTGGTGGGAGAATATGGCGATGCGGCGGTGCGGCTCTCGCTGCTCGATCTCGCGGACCTGGGCGTTGAGCCAGGCGAGGTCGGCGTCGTGGGCGCGGTTGTGCGTCTCGGTCGTCCAGCCGGGGATCATCTTGAAGTCTGACATGCGAGCCGCGACGGCCTGGTCCTGCTCGGGCAGGATATGCGAGTACAGGGTGCACCCAAGCACCGTCAGCGAGTCCGAGACGTCAAAGCGGGTTTGTGAGAGGAAGACGAAGCGGCCGGTCGAAGTCGAAGTCGGAGTCGAAGCCGAAGTCGAAGTGGACGGCGGGCGTGGGCAGGGCGACGAGTGAGAGGAGAGGCGGTCCCGGAAGGCCATGACCTTGCGGCGGGCAGCGTCCATGGAGTAGGACTGCGGCTCATGGTTGCCGAACAGCAGAAAGACGATCTCGAAGCGTGAGAGCAGCTCCTCGATGAAGGGGAAGAACTGGTCGTGCTCGAGGTGGCCGATGTCCCCCAGCAGGGCGAGATACGGGGCTGTCCGCTCGATGACAAAGTCGTACGCAGGGTGCGTCTCGAGATGCAGGTCGGATATGATCTGGAAGTCCATCTCCACCGAGTGTTCGTCCGCCTATCTCTGATATGGCACTGAATTAGGTGGTCAAGGCCTGATGGGAGCACTGATATAGTGGTTTCGGTGGCTCGACTGCTTTTTTTTTTTAACCTTTGATAACTACTATCTAAGTTAACTAACCTAACTACATGAAACGGCCATCGTCGGCGGTTGTCTGATAGTTATGCTACGGTGGCTTCAACACACTAATAATACTAACAGGCGTCTCTTTCGTCTTGCTTTAGGGCTAAGCTCAGATTGCCCAATGTTGCTTGTTCATGATTTGATACCCGAGAGATGTCTATTATCCGTACGGAGTACCCTAGGTAGATTTGATATCTCTGCCAGCCAACCCAAGCCCTGCTTGCTCTTCTGCCAGCCAGAGCATATTCTATAACACCGGTGGCTATGGCCATTGCATCTCTATCTGCCTGGCCAGCATAAGGGCATCTCAGCCGTCATCAATGAGACCATCTAGAATAAATAAACCCCGGAACGAGGAGCTATACTTTGCAACTCTATAGGATAGGATAGCCAGCGCAAGATCGACATCCTCAAACGACGTAACCGGCACCATGTCAAGTAATTTAGTAGAAGGCCAATGTAGAAGCCAGCTACGGTACAGTGGTGAGAACAGCTCAACACTTTGCGTACGGAGCAACTTGGCCCCCCCCCCCCAAGCCAGGTCCGTCCGGGCATAACCAATAACCAAGCATAGTCGTAGTGTCTTGCACCAGCTTTAAACTATCTCTATTATCAAAATCTATCCATCAGCGTCTGCTCAGGGGTTGACTACGGCCTTGCTATCTACTATCATCACGTGAAAGTGACTGAAGGGCGCGGTCTTAGTCAGCAAGAGGCTCTTTTTCTCTTTCGCGTGACTTTTTTCTCTGCGGAAGCCAAAAGGGGCAACAAACACCGCGCGAGAAAAGTGGAAGACTCGAAGACTCCCGCAGAGGCAGCAGAAGCAGCCTAAGCAAACGCCATCCGTGGAAGCAAACAGCAGCGACAGTGACAGACAGACAGACAGACAGAGAGAGAGAGAGAGAGAGAGACGGCGGACTGGCTGCCAGAGTGCCCGGAAGAAAGCCAGGGAGAGCGAGAGAGACGGACGGAGAGAGTGGCGTCTCCCCACAAACGCCGTGTCATGACTCTGGGGTAAACGACAGCCCCAACGGCCACCTCGGAAGCGCCTGGGTGGTTATCCAGGACGGCGACGGCAGCAGAGGAGGAGTCGACGATGACGCCTGACCCGATGACCGACCAGCAGAGGAAGCAGGATGGCCACGAGGACCCCGTTCGACGCGGTGACGGACGGCCCAAGGCGCTACCACGACCACGACCGGACGACGGACCAGGAGAACGAGGACAGGAACACGAACACGAACAAGAGCAAGGACAAAGACAAGAACAGCCGTTCCTGATGCTGTCGCCGACTCTGCATGCTCCTGCTGCTGCAAACGGGCTGGGTCCCAGAGGCCACACTCACGTTCGATCTCGCTCCCTGGCGGCTCCGTCCAGTGCTCCGGTCATGGCCAGGGCTCACTCGTCCCCAGGGCTTGACTCTCGTGGCAGATACGTCTTCCCGCAGAGCGGCCCAGGCAAACCGTCTGCGGTTGGCGTCACTCCCCATGAGCTCCCCTTGCGTCGTCCCAGTCCGTTACGGACCTCCTTCGACAGTGTCGGGGGCGGCAGCCAGCCACTCCCGAGCAGCCATAGCATCGCCATTTCAGAGCCCATCCTGGAGCAGCCAGAGCTCCAGGCCTCGCCAGTTTCATACACCAGCCATCCTAGCCAGTCTGCGGCCAGCTATCCCGCCTACGGCTTTGTTGGTAGCCGACCCGGGAGTGGACGTTCGGTCTCCCCCTCGTGGTCTCCTGCTCTCCACAACACCCTTCCCCGTGTCTCCAGGCGTCGACCGTCTTCCCCATTGCTCACCCACGTCCCCGGGCAGACATCGAATGGTTACACATCTAATGGCCATATCGGATCCTCTGCCACAACTGCTTCGACGCCTTCATCGGCTTCCTCTCCTTCACGACCATCCCCGCTTATCCTGCCCGCCAAATTCAACGAGCCGTACCCGGCGTACTCCCTCTCCCTGGCTTCCTCCATGCCTTCTACCCCAACCAGCATCCGCTCTCGCTCCCCCAGCATATCCTCTCTCGAGACCATCCCTGACATTCCCGATGCCGAAGCCGCTGCCATCGAAGCCGACCAGATCGCCCGGCTGAAAGCTGCCGCTGATAAGGCAGATGCTGCCGCCGAGGCAGGCGGGTTCCCCCATGACCTCAAGAGACGCAGTGCCGTCGACATATCCTCCCCTTCTCCCGGATCGCGTTTTGGATCCGGCTGGGCTGACAAGCGCAAGCGATGGAGTGTCTGCGGCGCCGAAGGCAGACAGGACCTTGACCTTGAGACTATATGGGAGGACTAGGACGCTATCAGTGCGTTTGTCCTTTTTATCCATCCTATTCCCCTTCCCTTTCATGGTTCTTAATGTTTTTATTTTTCTCCTGCGTTATGGCCCGCCGCTTTTTTTTTTTTTTTTTTTTCTCTTTATTTCATTTCCTGGCGTATCTCTTCTGCCTTCTGGGATTTGTTTGCTTTCCTGGCGTTTCCGTGTCCCTTGTATGCGTTGGCTGGTGCATGAGTCGGTCGTGAGTGAAGTAAAAAATTTGATACCCACGTCTGCCTGGAATCTCTCTTGTCAGCTCATCATACGCTCTTACGATCTCCCTCTCTACCTGATGTCTCAGCGTACCACATGAACCAATGACCGCTGCTACTTTTTGCTGCTCTTTATCCTCTCGTTCATAAGGTGTTCTCGGAGATGACTACCTAGTCCCGGCTATTTTATGTACATTAGTTGCAGGCCTTCTATAAGCGTTGATTGAATGCAATCAAGTATAACGATATACAAAAAAAAAAAAAAAAAAAAAAAAAAAAAAAAAAAAAAACGGGTCTAATATGAAGATGTTTCAGAGAGGACAATGCTACATGCTGCATATTCTCCTGGCGACTTCCTCTCCGCTCCAGTAGGCCCCAGCAGCAGTCCCAAGTCCAACTATCGGTGCGGTATGTTCCCCGGCAAGCCATATACCCCTGTCAACTCCCATGCCTTCCCGCATAGCCTCGATGTCACCCAGGCCATCCGTCAGTCCCGTCTGGAAGTTGGAGTAGCTCCCATTACCCGCAAGGGGGTCTGTCTGCCACGTTGTAGCCAAGAAACCGGTAGGTTTGCATGACGGGCTCTGCTCGTCGTATCCTGGGAGCCGAGAGATGTACGGCAGTAAGAAGGAGTGTAGGATACTGTAATACTCCTCTGAATCAACTGGGTGGGCAGATATGCTGGACACCACATGCTCCGCGCAGGGGCCGTACGTGTAGAAGAGCAAGGTAGGATGAGCACAGCTCCCCGGAAGATCGCCCAGAGAGAGGCACTCCTGGTTCCAGTAAGGAGTGCTGGGGTGGTCGACATAGCTAGGCGAGAAAAACTGGAACGTTGGGTTGATACTGTTGGAAGCAGCTGGCTCTCGCCGCCAGAATGCAGCCGGGAAGTTCACATATATCTTCTCCAGGCGGCCATAGGAGATATGGTCAATTGCCTCAGAGAGACGCTGTGGCATGGCAGGGCTGAATGCCTGCTTGTTCTGCTTCAGCCATCCGAGGGGAAACGTAGCAACGACTTCGTCGAAATGATACTCCTTGCCGGCCGACGTGCGGACAAGCACCCGGCTGTCCGTCCCTATGGACCGAGTCTTGCCTTCAAGCGCAACGACGGTCTCGTTGAAATGTATCTCTGCTCCCTTCATAGCGGGGCGAGCAACATGCTGGAGAATGTTCTTATATGTCGAGGCAACGAACAGGTTGGCTGTCACAGAGAGGCAAACAGTCAGTTCTCTGTGCGTGTATAATGTACATCATCCTCGTCATCATCGGGCCAGTCACCACATACTCCCTTCAAGGCACTCCTCGAGGAGGAAGAACTTCAAGCTCTGTCTCTCGATGGGTGAGCCGATGTACGCCCCCCACATCTTCGCCGACTCCAGACAGGCGTCCTTCTCTGCCTGGCTGAACCCGGACTGTGCGAGCTCCTCCCTGAAGAAGTCGAGCAGGCTCTTGCTGGCCGGGATGTTCGCGCAATCCTTTTGGCTGAGGGTGAAGGCCCGGTCGATGGTCGTCCATATGAAGTCGGCCACTTTAGCGCTCCGGGCCGGGTCTAGCAGCCTGCCATCTGTATCGAACGTCGTCTGCAGCCCTTCCCATGAGTCAGTCACCGTGCCAGAGAGCTCGCTGATCTCGACGAGGGGGTTGTTTCTGGTGCCATGGATCCAGTTGGGGCCGCTGTCCGCCGTTGCTTTGTTAGCAATAACTAATAGTTTAAATTGGTCATTTGAGGTCGCGGTCATCGGGGTCAAACCAACAGATCGACAGAGACACTCCCGAGGTTACTTTGGCAGACCTAATAGCAGTTATGCGAACCCCGTCAGCTCAAGAATCAGGAGCCGTCTGATTGCCATTTTGCTTCGGCTGGCTGGTTTGGCTGTCTAGGAAAATGCTTACCCGGCCCCCGATCCGGTCTCTGGCCTCGAGCATGGTGACTCGTATCCCGCGCTGCAGCAAGACATCTGCGCATCTGAGCCCCGCGAGGCCGCAGCCGATGATGCCGACATGCAGAGGTTTCCCCATGGGCTGTATCTGTACAAGCGGCAGAGGCGAGAGGTACTTGTCGAGCGAGTCTGGTATCGAGCTGAGATAGGGATAAATCGGATCAAGCCACTTGCTCGCCGGCGCTAGGCAGTTCGTATTGCACTCCATGGCAAAGCTTGACAATACAAGTAGAAGAAGCTGGCTCAGTCGGTGAGACTGAGAAGAAGTAATGAAGAAGCCATCCTTCTATCCTACTTTGACGGGTCTCATGAGCCTTTTGAGTCTTCTTCAGCCCTTTTTTTTTTCCTTCTCTCTCTCTCTCTCGGCTTCTGGACACAACCTTGGATCTCGCAGGCGACGACCAGGATCTTAACTAGCGAGGAAACTCGTTACTTAGCCACTTGCAACGGCCAATCAGACAGGCAGAGACATACACAAGAGATCAGCGACAGCTATCAGAGCTCCGGATATTTGATTAGTTAACCAGCTAGTGGCGGATTGAGATAGCATTGCCCTGTGCAGGGGTAGTGCTCAGGGGGTTAATGGAATAACTATGGAGTACGTGATTTTGCCGCAAGTTTGACAGACAACTCAGCAGGATGACTAACTGGTTACTACGGAGTATTGTATCAGTGGCAATGTCCGATTAGTTAACTATCTCGGTGTCTGCATTCTTCTTGTACTAGTTTATAAGCGTGATAACGTTCATTTGTCCCCCATAACTGATTAATTGTAATAGATTGACTAAGGGCTGGTTACCATGGTACGGCTGTAAGCTGAAAGAGCCGAGAAGGACTCCTATGACCGCGGATGGATCATGGGCCTCGGGAGGACGTAGGAGGTCTACCCTTCGTTATAAGTCTCTAGTTAGAAAGAGCAAGCCGGCCTGACTCCTCGCTGTAATGAAGAGACAAAAAGAAAAGCCGAGAGCCATTATAGTCAAACAAGCTTGGAAGCAGGTGGCTGTCTCCCACCAAAAGTTATGCTGATTGCCGCCATAACCCAATATCTGGTATGCTCCGAAGATAGTACAATGATACAAAATTGAAAGGTAGCATTATACTGAGGGAGGCCGACTGCTATCCTGTCATTATCCTTCTCGTCCCGCCTATTTACTGCCGTTCGCGATGCTGGCTAGCAGCATGGAAATGGATAATTCATCTAAATGAAAGGAAGGAAAGGAATCAATCTAGACGTACGGCTCGAGTTAGCTAGTCCGCTATACTTCATTATTGAATGAGAACTGGCTAATAAAGGTGAGAACCACCGTGGTTGTTGCGGGTTGGCAGTGGGTTACTGATGCCGTGGATACAGATCGGCAGGTGGATGCGGCAGAGGGACTGTAACTCGTCGACGGATAAGGGAGTGCCTATATCACTGTAGATAGCCATATTTAACGTTAGATATTCTCGAACAATGGTAGTAGGCTGACCTTCGGAGTAGTTAGGTGGAAACGGGCTATTATTTTGGCTTGTCACAAGACACAACCCACCAGTGGAGTTTCCCGCCAGGAACTAATTTCCTTTCGTTTTTTTTGTATCCTCTATCTTCGCTGATTGTTGTATTTTATTATCGCTTCTGCGCTGGAAGTCAGGAGACAAGAGCTCAAGCCGCTGCTGCTTTCAAGGCAGACTGAAAATGCAGGCCGTTACCCCCATCGTGTTCCATTTTAATTAACTGCAAGCAGAGGTTAGCATACTTTCTCCCACACATCCATGTCAGAGGCCGGCTGCGAGTTTGGTTAGATATAGCTCGAGTCGCGGTTGGCCCTGAATGCATGATGTGTGTGCGTGTGTGCGTGTGTGCTTGTGGCTTTGGTGTCAGAATATTATGTGATGTGGGTTGTTGATTGATATTTTGTTGATATTTTGTTGTTTTTGTGGAGAGAAGGGTGTGTTTGGGACTGAAAACTTGCGGATATTTCGACTGGTCATGTCCAGTTCGTTCACCTCCTTTCCCCTACGCCGACACGCGCCGCCTATGAGGGTATGCCAAAATAAGGGACACTAAGGCCCTTGATACATTTGAACACCCCCACGCGAAAGCGTGCGCGTAAATAGTGCTGTGGGCAGGCAATTGATCATTTATACTGCTCGTACTGTACGTCCAACAGGGGACCGAGCATATCGAAAAAGTCCTGCCCACCGGACCAACCAAGTTGATTGGGGCCCAACCCGGCAAAGTTGATCAATGGATCGTTCTGGACTTGATCAATCAACCCCGATGCCGGATTCATGGCATAATAAGCAGGCGTGCCCGCTGCTGTAGCAGATGTAGAGCCAGCCTGGCAATTGTCATACTCTGGGTCAGCGATAGAGTGGTCCCCCAGTCCCATTCGACCCATGGACAATTCATGATAGGAGCCAGGGCCACACACCATCATCTGATTGTTTGTATCACCTTCAAAAGATTGAGCATATTGACGATGGGAAGCCAGAGTATTGGGAGTAATACTTCCGCTTGGTTGTTCACTTGCCGTCATTTGCACTACTCTGTTCCGCAAACTTGCGGCCAGAGCATGCAGCAACTCTCCAAATCTGTTGCTCAAGTGAACATCATCCACCACACATGTACATAGCGCATCCGCTGTGCGTTCAACGAGGCTTAATGACCCTGACGTCTCAAAGTCTTTTGCGCCAAGAGACGTGGCCTAACGATAAAATAGAGTTTAGATAGGGGTACACAACTCTAATTCACACGGAGCCAACCGACCTTCAAGCAAAACATAGCACCGGCAAGAATTCTCGAGTAAGTTCGAATTGGAACATGCTTCAGATGATTATCTGGAAGCAGATCCTCGACAACGGTCTGGAGTATCGACTTTGCTGATGCGATTACTTCCATAAAGTATTCCCTGTTGCCCTCAAAGGGTTCGAGCAGGCTGGCTTCGGGCATAGTACCGCCTTCGTGCATGACATGATAGTAATTTTCGATGACAGCCTGTAGGGCGACGCTATGGATATATACCCGTACGTATCCGAATTCAATTGTCAAGATAGATCTCATTTGCCTTGACACTGCGTCGAGGGGATAACGAGGGCCCCATTAGCTCTGTATTTCAGTTAGACACCCGAGTTTTGAGACGGAAGACTTACACTTGGCACGATCAAACTCTTTCTGCCATTCGCGGAGGAGTGGATTGAGGACACGAAGGACACCCAGATATTCGCCAGTCTTGACGATCTCCCGAGTCCGCTCGCGTGATGGAAACAACAGCTCATTGCCCCTTTTCATTAACGAAGCGACGCCCACCCAACAGCGAATTGTGTCACCATGCTTTATACTGGTATCGTGATGTGACACTGAGACAGATGTCAAATTTTTCCATCCTACAGGATATATCAGTTGCTTTGTTTCCGGAATGGGACTTGATGTCAAAAAAAAAAAAAAAAAAAATCAGGAAAGGTAAAATAACCCTACCAAGGCGGCCTGAAGTCTGTGTAAGATAGACCCAGAGTAAATGCTGGACAAGGTATGCTCGCTGACTGGATGAAGGATTACTCCAGATATCTCTCCGGGACTCTCGAGCTCCTATAGTGGTGTTGTCGTATTCGTCAAATATACCCAGCTCAACAGCCAGAGCGAGAGCATTCCCGAGCATCGACCAACACATCCGATCGGATCTCCAGACGGGCTCCAGCCAGTCGATACGTATTCTGCCGCCTATACCAGCTGTGCTTGCAATTGTTCTTCGAACATCATCTTTCACGACGATGCTGTCCCCATCATCTCCAGCCGGTACATGTAAAGACCGTGGATGCCACTCGGACAATAAAAGTAGGGCTTCACAGCTACCAAGTGTCCTCAGGCTGCCAAAGTTTGAGCCAGCTAGAGGATACTCGTGCGTAGAGAGGTTCGAAGCCTCTGGAGGGGCATCGTGATTGTGCGTGCCACCGGTGAATTGCTCTTGGCCGAAGATCATGCGGGAGATCATCCCCTGGAGATGCTGCCAGAGCCGCTCGTGAACCATGTAAGATCTAGAGATTGATCCAGGTCCTGACAATTTCATGTATCGCGAGGCTAGCATGAGGATTGTCATGGCGAGGATGGGCTCCTCTTCGAGCAGTTCAGCATGCATGGAGGGATCCTGGAAGGAGGAGGAAGCGATTGGAGTAAACGGAGCAAGGTATGTATGAAAGTAATTTACGAGATCAAAGGCCTCTTCGGCAGTGATCAGGCCGGTGCGGACGAAACGCAGGTTTGACCAGGGATGGAAGTCGGGAGTGTTATCATGAAGGCTCGGGGCAGCAGATGGTCTGAGCTCGCGGGTGGGTGTCGGCCCCAGTCTCTGGGAGGCGACGCCAGCGATATGATTGTTGTGGTGGTGATGGTCCGGCCTGGAGACCCGCTCACTGTGTCTGCCGGCTTCGAAGAGTAAATTCAACGCATCGTGAGAAGTGTAGGCGGCATCTCTAAGCAGCTTTTCGGCCGTTTTATCGCCGCGGGTGGTGGGACGCGGGGTATCGTGTGCAAGGACGTGTTGGAGGGAATGTTCGCGTTTGATGGCTGGAGGGACAGCAATGGGGCTGACCGAGCTTTCACCAGCCTGCGTGACGAGCCCTGGGAGCGACGCCGGGGTGCCTGCAACGGCTATTGTCGACTCCTCCCATGGCCGGGTAGGCGTGATGCCCGCGGTAGTAGGAGTGGTAGTGATGCCGGGGGTGGCGGCGACCGAAGTGCCGGCAATGGAATCACCGGGGCCAGAGGGTGCAGGAGTGGGAGTGGGAGCAGTCTTCTTGCGCCCTCGCGTAGCAGAGAAATGACATAGCTTGCGTTCCCGCCGACACCTACCGCAGGGGCCTTGGTGTGGTTGATCGACGGAACCTAGGTCGCATCGCACCCTCCGCTCTCGACACGGAATACAAGCCTGGTCAAGAGTCAGATAACAATTTTTTTCCTGTTTGGCGTCGACAGTAGGCAAGAGGGTATGTGTAATTTATTTATATATATATATGTATCAATCACGGAGATGTACCTGGTATGCTCGCTTATGGACTTTTCCGGTGGGAGCAGCTGTGGACATGGCAGAACTCCCGCCCACAGAGTATCATGGGCGGGCTTTTCGGGAGGGCCGTACGGTTAAGGGAGGGCTGGTCCCAAGCGACGGGCAGAGCGTATCCCAACAAAGGTTAAGAGAGATAAGCCACGAGCGCAGCAGATGGAAGAATGCAGAAGAGCGAAGAATGACGATAGCCGTTGAAGTCGAACAATGTGAAGTCGACAAAAAAAAAGATTCCGCTTTCTCGCTCTTTTGGGCGGAAAAGCGCGCCAAGGCCGACGTTCCCCAGCGATGGTCAGGTGATGCGTATTAAGGCACGATTCTTACATAAGCCGGTCGTCGATTAATATAAGTATAATAATAATGGATCGATGGAAGCCTCGATGGGATCTTGCTTGCAAGCCTGTCGGAAACAGAAGAAGAAAAGAAAAGAATACATGAATAATGTAGCAGATACAAGGCTTCGTGAGGGGGACAAAGGGGCAGGCAAGGTAGCGAGGACACCAGTAATCTCGCAGATATAAGCATGGGATGCAGGGAGAAGGGAGGGGGGGAAGGCGTTTTTTTTCCAAAGTTGAAGAAGCAAACAAGCGAACTAAACAGACTAAAAAAGACAAAGATGAAGGTCGGCTGATGCTTGTTAGGCCAGTGGATGCCATTGACTGGTGACTGGCTGCTGCGATGGGGAACTTCGGAGCCAACGGAGAACGGAGAATACGGGAAGAGTATGGAGACGGTGCATATACGAGGATCTAGGTCAGATACACGCAACTCTACGGAGTACTATATACTTAAGTATATAAACAGGAATATGAAAACAGGGCACAGGGCGCCGCATGCTATGGGGATGATGATAGGTGTCGAGTCTTTGCATGCATGGGTGCATATAATTTAGAAGCCTTGGATGGAGACGCCAATCCCCCTCTCACTGGCTAGGCAGAGCAGCTCCCTCCCAACCGCGAGATCCATGATCCCCATGCCGACACATTTGAAAACGATGTTCGAGGAGGATGAAGAAGCAAAGAGGGAGGAGGCAGGGGAGAGCTCGCCAATCTCGGTAAGCTGCTCTGGCCGCACCCCTGCAGTGATCAGTTCGCCTGCCTCAGCGAGACAGGCTTGTCTGGAGTCAACGAGGAGCGTCTGGCCAGAGAGCAACGTGTCCGTGTCAACTTCATGCATGTGCGGGCGGAACGAGCCTATCATGGAGACGAACCGTCTCTTGTTCTCCTGAGCGTCCTCTCCTTCGCCGCCGGCTTGCTGACGACGGAGATAAGAGTAAGGGAAGAGCGGCTCGGTCGATGGAGTACAGCAGAAAATGGCATCGGCTTCTGAGACGGCAGCACGTAGCCGGTCCTCGTACTTTGCTTCTTCTTCTCCTCCTCCTCCTCCTCCTCCTTCCCGGGAGATATAAACAAAAGAAACGCCTGGACGGGCGGCAGCAACGTCTCCCAGGCTGGTCCGTAGCCTGTCGAGCCCCCCACGGCCTCTGTTGACAACGGTGACAGAGGCAATGCTGCGAGCAAGCAGCAGTCCCAGACGGATATGCCACTCCGCCTGCTTGCCGGCGCCAAAAACGAGCAGCCTGTTCCCCCGCCCGTCCTGGCCTTGTGTTGTCTGGGGAAACTGGAAAAGATGAAACGGGATCATGGAAGCGAGCGCCGTGCGAAACGCGGTGATCATCTCGGCGTTGAGGATGCCCTCTAGCTGCCCGCTCTTGGGGGAGAAGAGGGCGATGGCTCCTGCGGGGGGCCCTCCAGCGCCCGGCAGAGTGACCACTTTGATGCCCGTCGTCGTCGTCGTGTCAGACGCTGGCATGAACAGCGTCGTGCTGCCGTCTGCCGTCCGTATCGACTCCCGCATTGGCTGGTGGACGCTTCCGGTCTCGCTGCCACTACTGCTGGCGTCGTTGCTGCTGGCCGAGTATGCTGCCAGACTGCGCCAGAGTGCCTGCAGCAGACGGTGACACTCCTCCAGCGTCAGCTGCTGCAGCATCGGCGCCACGTCTGACTCTCGTAGAACCAGCATCTTCCTTGGCTTCCTCACTTTGTATCCTCACTTTTCCGCTCCACGTCTTTCTCCTACCATAAAAAAACAGTGCTTCGTGTGCGGGCAACTTCTGTTGGACGTCCCTCCGTAGTCAGTGTCATAATAATCCCAATGACTGGATGCTAAGGAAGGTTGATCTCTATATCGCCGTTATTATTATTATTATTATTATTATTATTACGGAGTATGATCGTTGTTGTTGTTCCTCCCTCGGAGCTCTGCTGAGTCAGCTTCCTCTCCACCTAATTCCGACTTTTCCTCCCAAGTCCCGCGGCCTTCCGACGATAGCAGCGACTTTCCTTGCCCCGAACCAAGAAAACGAACCTGAAAAGAAGCAAAAAGAAGGTTCTTGGCGTCGCCGCCTCGTTCGCAAGGCCAGATTTGGAAGCAAGAAGGGAAAAAAAAGCTGTCCTTGTCGCTCTCTCTCTCTCTCTCTCTCCCTCTCTCTCTCTCTCTCTCTCTCTGACAGCTTTCCTGTTACCTTGTTCTCCAAGCCAGCTTCAAACAACCTCGCATACAGGATTTACGTCAAAACGAGGAACAACGAGCGAAGCTGCCTTCTGACCATGTCTTCATCGCTGCTCTCCCGCTCGGCTCGTCTGGGCCTGGCCCGTCAACCGTTGGCCGGCAGCGCCATCCGATACAGAGCTCTGTCCAGCTTCAGAGCACCCACCATCGCCAACGAACCCAATGTAAGAGCCCAATTGACCCGGGATATGAGCTTGTTTTTGTGAGCTGATGAAGCTGACTCGGTGGACGCTGATAATAGCATCACTACGCCAAAGGCTCAGAGCAGAGACGCGGGCTGCAGGCAGCCCTGGAGTCGCTCAAGGCCTCTCTTCCCGTGCAGGTTCCCTACCACTTCAAGGATGTAAGTAACGCTCTTTATAACGCTGGAAACGGTCACCCGGGGCTAACAGCTGGATGGAATAGTCCTCTTCTGCCACTGCCGATGTCCAGCGCAACCCCTCCGCCCACGCTGAAACTGTCGCCAAATACTTCAATGCCACCGAGGCGGACGTCTCGCGCATGATCGAGGATGCGCTCAAAGCCAAGCCAGCATGGGAGAGCCTACCATTCGCCGATCGAGCTTCCGTCTTCCTCAAGGCCGCTGACCTGGTAGCGGGGAAATACCGCTACGAGATCATGGCGGCCACCATGTTGGGCCAGGGCAAGAATGCATGGCAGGCCGAGATCGACGCCGCTGCAGAGTTGGCTGACTTCCTCCGCTTCAACGTTCAGTACGCCGAGGAGCTGTACGCTCAGCAGCCAGAACACCATGCACCAGGCGTGTGGAACCGAAGCGAATACCGCCCTCTCGAAGGGTTTGTCTATGCCATTTCACCCTTCAACTTCACTGCTATCGGAGGTAACCTGGCTGGAGCACCTGCACTGATGGGCAACGTTGTCCTATGGAAGCCCAGCCCGCATGCCGTGTACGCCAATTATCTGACGCACAAGATCCTGCTCGAGGCCGGTCTGCCCAAGGATGTGATCCAGTTTGTGCCCGGAGATGCCCAGATGGTAACCAAGGTCGCTCTTGCTCACCGTGACTTTGCCGGCCTGCACTACACTGGCAGCACTGCTGTCTTCCGCGAGCTATACGGTAAAATTGGCCAGGGAATCGCTGCAGGCACCTACCGCAGCTACCCTCGCGTCGTCGGCGAGACTGGCGGCAAGAACTTCCACCTTATCCATAGCTCTGCCGATATCCATAGTGCCGCTATTAACACCGTCCGGGGTGCGTTTGAGTTCCAGGGCCAAAAGTGCAGTGCAACCTCTCGCGTGTACGTGCCGCAGAGCCGCTGGACTGAATTCCGGGACATCCTGGTCCGCGAGACTGAGAAGCTGAAGATGGGCCCACCAGAGGAGTTTGCTAACTTCATTGGGCCCGTTATCCACGAGGCCTCCTTTGACAAGCTGGCCGGCGTCATCGATGCGGCTAAGCAGGACTCCAGCGTTAAGCTGCTGGCCGGCGGCAACCACGACAAGAAGCAGGGATACTATGTGCAGCCAACAGTGCTGCAGGTCAGCGACGCCGAGCACGAGCTTATGAAGAAAGAGTTCTTTGGCCCCGTGCTGGCCGTGTACGTTTACGATGACGCTGCTGGCGAGAGCGCGTTTAGAGAGATGTGCAGCCTGATCGACCGAACGACGGATTACGGCCTGACAGGCGCGGTGTTTGCGCAGGACCGCAACGTGCTCCGATTGGCTGAAGACGCGCTGCGCCACTCGGCCGGTAACTTCTATCTGAACGTCAAGAGCACCGGTGCCGTGGTCGGGCAACAGGCCTTTGGCGGTGCCCGGGCGAGCGGCACCAACGACAAGGCCGGCAGCGCCAACCTCCTCACCCGCTTCGTCAACATCCGCTCCATCAAGGAAGACTTCCTCGGCTGTTCAGAGGTCGAGTATCCCAGCAACAAATAAGTAGTGAGATGACGACCCTTCCCTCTCGTCCTTTGCTGCCATTTTGCGTGTTCTGTCTGTCGGTCGGTCGCTCGTGCCCGACATCGGCCGGCCCTGCCAAGGCGGTCCAGGCCTTAATAAAAATACCCAAAATAAAACAGACCGATGGGAGGAAAAAAAAAAAAACTCTGCCCTACCCCGTGACCTACCCCGTGACCCCTGCCGATGGAGGATCCGCTTTCGGGCAGTTAGGGCTTGCCCTCCCCCCCCCTTTTTTTTTTCTGGCTCTCCAGGGCGTTTTTTTTGCACTTTCTTTTTTTATTCTCCCATTGGCTGGATCAGTCAGCTTCACTCCTTCCTGGCCCCAAGCTCCCTGGTCTAACCATGTATGTACTAGTATAGTCCTATTAAAGCTAGATCAAAAGTTTAAAAGCTTACTGGAACTTTCTTATCTCAATTAAACTACGAAAGTTACGCGAAGCCGAACATGACCTGATAGTGCCGAAGTTATATTATTAATATTAATGCTTAGAGATAAAGACGTGGGAGGCCAGCAGATCTTGCATGCCGAGATCCGTGCGACGCTTGTTTCCATCTGTCGCCCTATCGGCCGTCTGCCACGCACGCAAGGGAGAGCTGCATCAGCAAACAAAAAAGTAATCCTGACAAAAAAAAGAAAACAAAAACAAGAAGATAATAATATAATAATAATAACGAAATAATAGTCCAGGCCTTGCGCAGGGCCAAGCTTAGGCTAGAGGGCTTGGTTGTCGCCCTTTTTGTGTCTTGCTTTCTCCCCCCCGCAAATCTGCCTGGTTCCTTCCAGGTGCCAACGTGGCCGTCTCTCGGTGTTATCTCGCCCATCCGGGGCCCTTGACTACCCTAAGGATGGGCCCAGCCAGCCACTCTTGGATAGTCCACTCGCATTATTCATTATTCATGCTTAGACACGCTTCTCGCCTGGATAACCCTTACTAGCTAGCTCCAGCTTACTTTATATACTTAGAGCTAAGTCTATGCACGGAGTTCCGGAGAAGGCCTGCTGCTGCTTACTCCATAACCATGGACTGTTTTTTTATCCACCAGCACTCGTCACCTGGATAGCTCAACTTTTCCTTCTCGCTTTTCCCGCTCCTTCGCGCATTCGCTTTCCTCCCCTCGGCACTGCCGGAGTAGCAAACGCACTCCGGGTGACCTCGCGGAGAAGGCACAAGAGAGCGCGGAGTACAGAGGAGTGACTTACAAGTTGAATGACCATCGAGACGGTCGGTCCTTGGCTGTGTGATGCTCCCGTCACGTCACTAACTGGCCTCATTATTGAGGAGTGTCCCGTTTATATAATATTATTATTATTTTACTCCCCCCTTTCCCCCATTCAGGAGTCGTGTTGCAGAAGACCTGGCGTTCCGGCCAAGAGATAAGCTTGAATAGCAGCAGCGGGCCCTACAGAGTAACAGTACTCCATAGTCGTAGTGAAGAGGAACAAGAAACTCGCAGAAGCAACTTACTCTGCAATTGGTTTTTAAGTCATAATCAGGGAAACGGAGAAAGAAAAAAAAAAGAAGAAGAGTAAAGTTGGCGCCAAAAAGGGGAAAGATGGAGAAGAAAAAACAAAAAGCTAAGAGGAAGGAGGCGAAGTTGGGTCATGTGAGGGCGGAAGTGCCAGGAAAGGCCCGGAAACGGTCGCTTAGTGACTCTCGGAAGACGACATTCTTCTCTCTCGTTCCGCCGATAGCAGCAGCTTCGCCCTTTCGCCCTTTTTTTTTTTTTCTCCCCCTTCTTGCTTCGTTTCCTCCGTCTCGCCGTCACACTCTACTTCCTCCGTCCCGCCCGGACAGGCACACCGTCAAGTCACACTTATATATTTCCTCCCTCCCTCCCCTTCCTCTGTTCGACTCCCTCTCCTCTCCTCCCTCCCTTCTCTTCTCTCTTCTCTCTTCCTCAGACCAAAACCAGATCATTATCAGAAGAGACAGCTGCCACACACTACAGATAACCTCCACATAGTGAAATGGCCTCTCGTGTACCATCCTACATTCGCACCACCGCCAAAGCAGCGTCTGCCATCAGACGTGTTCCCATCACCAACACCGCTCAGAATGCTTCCTCTTTGAAGCTCCGGCCCATCCACATCCCCACGGACAACCAGGGGCCTCTGGGTTCTCGGCCAGCATGGGGTACCGGCGCGGAGGTACCTCAGACCGTCGTTCCGGTAGTTGGTGGTGGTAGTAGCGCTGCTGAGGATGTCGCCGGGCATCAGATACCACAGCAGCAGCCACAAAGAGCTCTCGATAGACTGCCAAACAGGGATCTTCTCCGCAGCATTGCCATCCAGACTGCCATGTCCCGCCCCTTTCTCATGGATATTGCCTCTAGCCTGCTCAAGTCGAACCTCAAGGTCATCACGGGCAATCCGGTCCTGAACTACCTTCTCGACAACATCTTCTATGCCCAGTTCTGCGCCGGCCGTAACGAGGCCGAGGTCAGACAGACAGTTTCAGGGCTCAAGGCAATGGGATACCGCGGTGCCATTCTCTCCTACGCCAAGGAGGTCGACACGCATCACAACATCGACCAGACAGGCACCCCAGCCGAGATGGAGGCCCTACACCGCAAGCAGGTTGCTCAGTGGCTCGATGGCACCCTCAAAACCATCCAGTACTCCAGCTCTGGTGACCTGATTGCTATCAAGTACTCTGGTGCCGGGCAGGGGACCGTCCAACTGCTCGAGCAGGGAGCAGACATCGATCCTGTCCTCGCCGATGCTCTTGAGCAAATCTGTGTCCAGGCGAAGCAGAACAACGTCAGGGTTTGCGTTGATGCTGAGCACTACTCCCAGAAGAAGAGCATCGATGCCTGGACCATGGACCTCATGCAGAGATACAACACGGATGGTGAGACCGTCATCTACAACACATATCAAATGTGAGTTTGTCGCCTGTCTCATTTTTTAGCATTTTTAGATCACAAGGGGCTAACCCATGTATAGGTACCTCAAGGATTCTCCAGCTACCCTGGCCATGCACCTGCAGCGAGCCAAGCAAGAAGGATTCACCCTTGGTGTCAAGCTCGTGCGAGGTGCATACATAAACTCCGACCCTCGCCATGTCATCTTCGATACCAAGGAGCAGACCGATAATGCCTTTGACGAAGCCGCTCATATGCTGGCCACCCAACACATCGAAGACCACTCTGCTCCCAAGATAAGCCTGGTGCTCGCCAGTCACAACAAGGAGAGCACCAACAAGATCCGTGCCCTACGCCAGGACCAGATCCGCCATGGTCTTCCCCTTGCTGACGTCGTCTACTCTCAGCTCATGGGAATGGCCGACGAACTCTCTATGAGCATCACCCAGTCCACCAGCGAGGTTGATGAGGACGCCCAGGTGTACAAGTACGTCGTCTGGGGCTCCACTGAGGAGTGTGTCATGTACCTCCTTCGTCGCGCAGAAGAGAACCGAGATGCCATCGAACGCTCAACTGCCAGCCAGACTGCCCTCTGGAAAGAACTCCGAAGCCGAATTGCCTTCTGATCATCTCGACGACACCATCATCATTTTTGTCATGTCTCTCCCTTATTCTTTTGATTTCACTTGATGATGCACTCAGCGCCATTCGGCCAGTGTAGGACGCGGAAAGCGATCCAGGGAACCATCCGAGCTCCCTTACCTTTTCCCTTTCATTTGTATACTTCGACCTTTTTTTTTTGTCTTCGCTTGTCTTTTATCTTCAGCGTTCCGTATGGCGTTCTGGGTCATTTATGCGGGGATATATCCTTGTTGCTTCTGGGAGCATGCGAGCATCTGGGTCTTTTCACAACGGCAAAAAAAAAAAACATTGGGAACTGTTTTCATAGTTTATCACCTGCTGCACGATAGACTGAAGGGTTCACATGTTTTAATAGACGTTTTTAAGTCTTAGATTAATCAGAATCATTTCCAAGCTTAACGACTTCTCTTTCAATCGAGTGTTAACCCATATTCAGAATGCTGGATGTTGGATGTTTAGGTTGACGTTGACTTTTTCCCCCGAGGGAATCGCTAGGCCCCTCAGTCTTGGCATGGAGAATAGTTAATCCGTAGGTACACAGTGCAAACATGACGTAAGCAGCGCAATAACCTAGAAAAGAAGAGAAGAAGAGAAATATGGATATTAAAAAAAAAAAATGGGCAAGACTGTAATTTGATAGATATTGCATCCACTTCTGCTCAGCACAAAACCGTACAGATCCCGCCGAAGAAGAGGCCAAAATCTACCAAGCGGTGCTCTCTGCCCGCACTGTGTCTGGCCAGATAAACCCTGGTACTAACAACCATAGTTATGGCTGCCATGCCTCTTCAAAGTGAGCGATAACTGATGATAAGCGGGAGATTGTTCCCCTTCCCCGCTAGCCACCGAGATAACTAACCGCTGGGATTTTAGTCGCTTTATCACTATGGCATGCATATCGGGCATATATCTTGGTTATAATAACTGTCGCACTTCTTGCAGTAACCAAATTCTCGAGCCAGCGCAAACAGGCGGAAAGTCAAACGAAAGCAGCCGAGCAAGTTACTCAAAACATAACTGTTAGTGATAAACCAGCACAACCAGGAAATACATCACTGGCAAAGTCTACACCTTTGAAAAGTGAAACGAGGCCTGGACCAAAGAGACTCCGGGGTTTGAGGCCGTTGAAGGGGGCTACGAATGCCACAGCTAAAGTTGTCTCTGCCATTCGACCCATCTTCTTCTTTACTTCTTTGACGGGCACCACAGAGAAAAGCGCTCGGGCTGCATTCGAAAGTGTGAAATCCAAGTTACAAGCAGCCTCGCAGAATGCCCAATGCAAGGTTCTGGACCCTGAATTACATGATTTATCCTATATTGACTTCGATGACTACTTTGTGACCGCACCAAAGCCACCGATATCAGAGCCCGGATTGTCGTATCTGTATTGCATAATACTACCAAGCTATAACATTGACAGCATCATCAATAATTTCCTCAACCATCTAGACGAAACTCACAATGACTTCCGCATTGATACTTCGCCACTGTCCGGTCTGACGGGATACTCTGTTTTTGGTTTTGGCGACAAAGAAGGATGGCCAACTGTGGAAGAAGGCTTTTGTTCCCAGGCGGTAGCTGTTGATAAGTGGTTGGCCAAGCTGACTGGAAAACGGCGCGCTTATCCTCTTGGGTTTGGGGACGTGAAGACCGATGGAGACCACTCTCTGCAGGAGTGGTGTGACGGACTCGTTTCGGTGCTCCATGACATAGCTGAGAATGGCGGTGGGCTGGGTGAAGGTGTTCCGGGCAGCGGTGACCCTATAGAAAGTGACGAGGAAGATGCCGAAGAAGACAGTCAGCGGCCCCAAAATCCCAGCCGCCCACGACGAACGAAGGCCAGAAATTCCCAAGTTGCCGACCTTGAAGATATCAAGTTCAACCCGGAAGACCTTATTGATGATGAACCTATTGACTTCACCACCTATGCTCCCACCAAAATATCATCGCTTTCTAGCAAGGAGATGGTACCGTCAACTTCTCCAACGTATGCTGCACTGACAAAACAGGGATACACCATTGTTGGATCTCACTCTGGTGTCAAAATTTGCCGGTGGACAAAATCAGCTCTACGAGGGCGTGGTTCCTGTTACAAAAACTCTTTCTATGGAATCAAATCACACCTTTGTATGGAATCGACACCTTCCCTCTCATGCAGTAACAAATGCATTTTCTGTTGGCGGCATGGAACGAATCCGGTTGGAACCACATGGCGCTGGAAAGTTGATCCTCCCGAGCTGATTTTCAATGGCGTCAAGGAGGGCCATTACAAGAAAATCAAGATGTTGCGCGGTGTTCCTGGAGTTAGGGCTGAGCGTTTCGCAGAGGCAATGAGGATCAGGCATTGCGCCCTAAGCCTGGTCGGCGAGCCAATTTTCTATCCTCACATCAACGAATTGCTCTCCCTTCTCCACAACGAGCATATTTCCAGCTTCTTGGTCTGCAATGCGCAGCATCCTGACGAATTGGCTGCTCTCCAAAGAGTGACCCAGCTTTATGTGTCCATTGACGCTAGCAATCGCGAAAGCCTCCGCAAAATTGATCGGCCTTTACATCGAGACTTCTGGGAACGTCTCCAACGTTGCCTGGACATACTTCGAGAGAAGAGAAATGTACACAGGACTGTGTATCGACTTACCCTTGTCAAAGGATTCAACATTGAAGATGAGGTCGAGGGCTACGCTGACCTCGTTGAGAAAGGTCTACCTTGTTTTATTGAAATAAAAGGCGTGACTTACTGTGGAACGAGTTCCAGTTCAAATGCGGGCTTAACAATGCAGAATGTTCCTTTTTATCACGAAATAGTTGCCTTTGTGGTTGCACTCAATGAGGAATTAGAACGGCGTGGCCTTTCATATGGATTATCCGCCGAGCACGCCCATAGCTGTTGCGTCCTACTTGCATCCAAGCGTTTCCTGGTAAACGGCAAATGGCATACAAGGATCAATTATGAGCGCTTCTTTGAGCTCCTGGAACGCGAAAAGCAAACTGGTGAATCCTTTGCTCCTGAAGACTATATGCGCGAAACCGAGGAATGGGCCTTGTGGGGGAATGGCGGTTTTGACCCGAATGATCAAAGGGTGCACACCAAGGGCAAAAATAAGGGGAAGATAGGCGTGCCGCCTCCATCAGGCAAAGTGATACTGGCTGGCACAGCTTGAACATCGGGAGACCACGAGTTAACACAAAATTAGACAGGGTCTTTTTATATCAGGAAAGCTAACTAACTAGTCAGAGCAAAGGAGGCCACAGCATCGTACGATTTTTAGTATTAGGCTGCTCCCGTCCGCCAAAAAATAAAAAAAAGTCTATTTCACTTTTGGACTGTCAGAAGCGCTCCGGAGTTATAGAGCCTTGACCCATCTTGAGCTTGAGCAACCGAACAAGCCCAACAAGCATCAGCCGCTGAACAGACTCGTTTCAAGGCTGGTCCTCCAATATCAACCCACACAGGCATGGGATCATTGTAAGCCGCTGGACAGTTTTTACAGCGGCTCGCGAAGTGGACTGGAGCATCATCCTCAATTACTTTAGTACACCTTAGACCAAAACGCGGAATTATCTTCGTTGCTTCACGAGAGAAACAGCCGAGGCACTGGGAGTGAAACCGAAATAAAACGTTAACTCCATAGCCAGTTCCCAACTAACAAGCTACTCGGACCAAAGGTCGTCCGTCCGGAAACGAGCGAACCAGCATACTCAAAATACGAGCTCGTATTCGGGTCACGGCACTTTTCTTTGACTCAGCCGAGGTCGAGCGCCTCTGGCTAACGTCATATCTTCGACTTGCCGCGCCTTGGACAACAGAAACTCCACCCAGCGCGAAGGAGCTTGTTGCGTATCCACTTCACTAAATAATCAGTTGTATCAGCTTGCGCTATCAGACTTTTTTTTGTCCAACTCGGCTCACCCGAGATGAGGGATCGACTGTGTGCGCATCGCTTTAAAAAGCATCTGCTTTCCCCCTTGGTTAGATGGCGGCATCATATGCTTCCCTAAAATCACACAAGCAGCAACCCTGTTCTACCCCTAACACTTATTGAACAGCAGTCTCTTACCTTGCTGGCTCTCCTTTATATCGCTACTGCTTTGGAGGGCGGCTCTGCACTTGAACAAAAATAAGGTATGGCTGATGCCAATACCATGGAGGGAGAGAAGTCGATACCGACCAAGATTCCTCACTGGAGACAAGTAACTGATCCAGGCGCCGTCACACCAGAGATAATCAATTATCCCTACCCCGGATCCGGGACGGAAGCGGACCCTTATCTTATACAATGGATTCCAAACGATCCTCGAAACCCGATGAACTATTCTGCCGTTAAAAAGTGGTCGATCACCTTCGTTGTTGCAATAGCTACGCTTGCCGTCGCCTTGATATCGTCTGCATATACCGGAGGAGCCATCGAAATTGCTCAAGAATTTCATGCCGACGCGGAAGTTATTACGCTGGGTGTCTCCTTATTCGTCCTTGGTTTTGCAATCGGCCCGCTGATATGGGCTCCTATGAGCGAATTATTTGGCCGCCAGCTGCTATTCTTCGGCACCTACCTTGCTTTGACAGCCTTTAATGCAGGGGCAGCTGGTAGCCCTAATATGGCAACGTTGCTTGTTCTCCGGTTCTTTGCTGGTTCTTTTGGCTCATCCCCTTTGACTAATGCTGGGGGTGTAATTGCAGATATGTTTCCGGCTTCACATCGTGGATTGGCCATGGGCATATTCGCCATAGCACCTTTTTTGGGCCCAGTACTGGGTCCAGTTATAGGAGGATTTCTTGGAGAATCAGCAGGTTGGAGATGGGTCGAAGGATTCCTGGCCATATTCTCTGGAGTTGTCTGGATTATTGGTTCCATTTTCCTTCCAGAAACCTATCCCCCGGTGCTCCTTCGAAAGAGGGCTCAACGACTGTCTAAACTTACTGGAAAGGTATACGCAAGCAGAATGGATGTTGAACAAGGGAAATTATCCATTGGACAAGCTTTCAAGACTGCTCTCATGCGACCCTGGATTCTCTTATTCCGCGAACCTATCGTTTTGTTGCTGTCAACATATATGGCAATTGTCTATGGAACGCTTTACATGCTCTTTTCAGCATTTCCGGTCGTTTATCAGCAACATAGAGGTTGGAGCCCCGGGATCGGAGGGCTTGCATTCTTGGGAGTCCTTGGCGGAATCCTAGCTGCTATGGTTATCAACCTTCTAGATAACAAAAGATATGCAAAAGTTTCCAAGGAATACAATGGCTTCGCACCTCCTGAAGAACGGCTGCCAGTTGCGATTATTGGGGGAATTGCTATTCCGATCGGACTCTTCTGGTTTGCTTGGACTAATGGACCTCAGATACATTGGATTGTATCAATCATCGCATCTGCTCCGTTTGGCTTCGGCATGGTCCTTGTTTTCTTGAGTCTAATGAATTATCTCATTGATGCATATACTATATATGCTGCCTCAGTTCTTGCTGCGAATTCTGTGCTTCGATCTCTGTTTGGCGCAGCGTTCCCGTTATTTACCCGATATATGTACCAGAACCTTGGAATCCACTGGGCCTCAACTATTCCCGCCTTCCTGGCACTGGCGTGTGTTCCCTTTCCTTTCTTGTTCTACATATACGGCGCAAACATTCGAAAACGCTGCAAGTTTGCTGGGGAGGCGGATGCATTTATGCAAAAACTTATGCAGGCAAACTCTGCGCACCTTGAGAGTGATTTAGAGGTATCGGAGGCCGGCCCTATACCGAGAAGAAACAGCCTAGAAACACGAGAGGTGCTGGATAGAATACAATCTGCTCGATCCGGTCTCACGCGTACTCGTACAGCAGCAACCGTCGAGTATGAAGGGAATCCCTACGATATTGACCGTGTAAATACCGGTCTTTCCCGTGTTAGCACGACAAATTCCTATAGACGTTAACTTGTCTTTTGTTAATCATTATATTTAAATAAACCCTTATAGACTAATGTATTCTTAATTATGCCCTATAAATATATTGAATAGCGAAATATACACATGTTGATAGTATAAAAATTTTGTTCTGTAGACTGTAGTCAGAAAATATATGTAACTATTTGTATACTATGTATGTGGTATAGAATTAATAGCATTAAGCAGATACTGTATCGAAAACCTTAGGGGCAAAATTCACAAGTATTAGTACAGAAGACGGTATTCTTCCCATCAAGTTATTTAGACTGCAGGAAGAGGGCCTGTTACACCGGTTTTTTTATCTGAAACATAAAGCATTCCTCGCCCATCCGGGCAGGTGGCGGTAAAAAACAAGGAGCGGAGAAACATCCCAGAGCAGTGACTGGAGCTTGCCGGGCTTCTTGGAGTAATAAAGCTGGTAGTTTGTACAAACTGCCCGAAAGGGACCCCATCTATTAGAAGTTGCACTTCTACATTCAGTATTCTCCGCTCTACTCTACCACTGGCAGTATCCATAATAGTAGTACCTAACCAGTTTGGATAATCTGGAGATAGTTGGAGAGAAGTGAGATCTCTACCAAATAGCTCAAAGTAAGATGAGCCTGTATCATCAAGAATATCGTGAACTGTAATTTCATGGACGAGTCCAATGCCCCTGACTTTGACACTGAACTAATAATAGCTATTGGATAAGAATACAAACCAAGCCAGAAAGTGATGTAATGATGCTTAACGAACCATGTGGTGGTGAAACTCGTTTTGAGGAGTAAGTCTTGCACGTATCATTTTTTGGGTAACCGGTATGTTCTAAAGGCTCATATCTCAGCAAGTTGATAAATTATCAATAAAATATCAAAATAGAAATCCAAGGGTTCGGATAGCTACCGGTTCAGCCCATAGGGTGCCTGGGCCATACTTCTCATAAAAACCGCGCCCCTTTTCCATTACCATTGCCCCGAGGTTAAAATTTTTCCGTGGAACAGGCCCATAAACAAGCCTACCTGCAAACCATACAGTGACTTGATCAAAGTCTAATTTCAGCTCTCCCCGACGATACGCGTTCAGAATAGCATTTATATTCTCACGTAGAAGTCACTGGAGTCAGGATAAATTTGGTACTTTAGGACGCGGATTCTCCAAAGTACATCCGCGTCCAGGTCTCCCCGTTCAGTAGGGTCAATACTACTCTCTCGTTAGATCAAACTAAGAACCACCTATAACTAGTTATTGTGGTAGAGGCTGGATTGTCAGTGTCGATCAGCTATACTTACGGAGGTAAAGATGGCGTTTCCGCCTTGTAGTCCCGCAAGCATTTCTCAAAGTGTTCCACGCCAGCGACGTCGTTCGACGACTTTGCTGTCTCGATGTCGTCTTGTAACTTCTTGATTTCCTTATTCCGGTACCTGGATATGGTTGGGGATCTTGTTAGTGAGTATCGCGGAGAATAGGAGTAATGGAGGGTAATACTCGACATAATTGCGGGTAAACATAGCATCTTCGACGTCAGCTTGAGAATAACGTGCTTTCATGTCATCTATCGTCATTGGATTGTTTTCCTCACCACCGTTGGTGGTGTCGCTATTCTGCATCGATGACATAGCTACTACTCGCTAGTTAAATAGAGATGGAGGAGGAATTAAAATGAAATCCAAGCCAACGAGTACTATGGCTAACTAGTTGTTGTGTTAAGTTGATGGATGTGGCAAGTCGTTATTAAAACAAATAGTTATTGCGTGCGACATACGTCACGTAACTAGCTGTCAGTTTTTGTATTAGTGTCAGGATGTAGCTTAGTCATCTTGCATCCGTATAAGGGGCTGAAAACTCTGCATATAACTACACCTAATCAAGCTTATTATTATCACTAGGAATAACACCTATATTACGCTTAATTTATTTATTCTAATTAATTATCTTTATCTATTACTATTATTTTAATAGTTATAAGCCTAACTAATACTTAATAAAGTATATTATATATTAACTTCTATTATACTAATTATTTTTATAAAATAGTAGTAATAATATTAATACTAATAATTTATCTAATCTTAATAAGATAGATAAAAATACTAAAACCTTTAATATTATTATTCTAAAGTCTAAAAAGGACTAGGATACTTAATATAGAGTAATATATAGCTTTAAAAGAGTAAAGAAGGTATAGAACTTAATAAAACTAGACTAGAAAGGTAAATCTACTTTCTAAATAGAACTAAAGCTAGTCTAGAGACTACTTAAGGGTATAAATACTAAGGTAAAGAAAGAGTATAAACTAGATCTAGTAGAGTATAGAGTATTAATAGAATAATTTAATAGAAAATATTAAATATTAAGTAAGTTTTAGGATTAATTAGTCTTAAGTATATGCTATCTAATAATAAAGAAACTAGTAATAGAAGAATATTCTTATATTATTCTTAAGACTCTAACTAAGGAATACTTTTACCTAATAGAAAAAAATAAAAGAATAGATATATAGAAATATTAGGTATTTTTAATAAAGTCTCTATAGATAAAAAATATTAGTTTTTAGTTTTAAAGCTAAAAGAATATTTATCTAAATATAAAGAAGTTTAAATTAATAATAGAAGAATATACTATTAATAAATTTATCTAAACTAATAGATAAATAAACTATATTTATATAATAATATAGATAAACTAAGATTAATAAAGTACCTTTAATTAAGTTATAAATAAATTCTATAGATACTATAATATAAGGCTAGCTACTTATAAAATAAAGTATTAAGTAGCTTTTCTATTAATTATATCTTTATTAATATCTTTTAAATTAATATTATAAGGTTAATTCTAAAATAAGAAAGTTCTAACTTATATTTATAGAGATATATACTAGTATAGTAAATATAGTTACTTAAATAAAGATATAAAGATAAAAGAATAAGTAGAAAATCTTAAAATAAAGTAAAAGATAGATAAAACTCTAAAAAATAAATTTAAGAGAGTAATTATTTATAAAGTAGTATAAGTATATAAAACTTATTAAAAGAAGTTAAATAATATTAATTTAGTAAATCTTATAGTAAAGAATAATATTAAAAATATTATTTTAAATCTCTCTTCTATTATATTTATTATTTTAGGTACTAATATATCTTTAATTATATTAGCCTTTTTAATAATATCTAACTTCTTACTAAAAAATAGTATAATTTATAACTTAGTAGTAATAATATATATAATTAATAATAGTAACTAATTTAATATACTTAAGCTATATAAGGGAGTTATTTTAATTAGTACTATTAAAATTAAAATATATAGAGTTAGAATAGCTAATATTTAGCTTATAATATTAGATAGTAAGTAAAAATAAAGATAATTTAAGAATATCTAATATATTTCTAGCTTCTATACTAGTTTAGTATCTAATTTATAAATAAAAAAAAAGAGACTCTTCTATAATAGTAAGATAGAATATATTAGAAAAGGGGGAAATAAAAAAATTATAGCTAAAATATAAAGAATTAATAGTTTACTTATTATTAAATATAATACTCTACTAATAATAAATATAGCTCTTATATCCTCTTATATATTTAAAAAAAGTACTACTAATAAAGCTTTTTAGTATAAATAGCTTAGTTACCCTAATAATAAGGCTACTAAATATCTTAAAGTAGTCTCTAATAATATAGAAGTTATTTATTTAAAGCTACTAATATTTAAAATTAAAGACTTTAAGCTAGTTTATAAAACTTATATAAGCTTAAAATTAAAATATTAAATATTTTAAAAAAATATCTATAATAAGAGTAATAGTACCCTTCTAATATTTATATATTAATTTTATTTAGACTTAATCTAAAAAATATAATAAAAATAGATAAGTTATATACTTCTTCTATAGAATAATAAAATAGTATAAAATTATTATATTAATATTTAGATTAATTATTTTATAGATAATTATTAATATAGTAATATATATTAAGTAATAATTTATATATAAAGTTCTTATTATCTAAACTAATATTAAATAATTAATTAGTAATATTTTCTAAAACTAGATTAAGTATTAAGGTATTACTATTAAATAATCTATTAAGTATATATTAGAGTAGAATAATATAGTAGAATATTTAAGTAGAATATTAATATAAATAATATAAATACTATAAATAAAGATTAAACTTCTAGAAAAACTCTAAAATAAGCTTATATATACTATAATTTATATTTTAAATAGATTATTAATATAGATATTGGACTAGAAGTTACTACTAACTTACTTAAAAAAATATATTATAGATAGGAGCTCTTTAAGCTCTATATTATTAATATTAATATCTCTAATTTATTTATAAATTATTAGCTATAAAATATATATTAGAGACTCTAAAATTAAATAGAGTAAGAAGTTTAAGCTATAAGTCTATATAGAGTACCTTATTAGTTATAAATTAATAAATATTTTTAAAATCTAGATACTATAATTAAAATATATAATATACTTTTAAGATATAGAATTTAATAAAACTGAAATATTTAATCTAAATAAAAAGCTATTAAGTAAGTAGCTTATTAATTAATTAGAAGAGATAATAAGTATAATTAAAATAATTAAGGACTACTTAATAGTAGTACTAATATATAGTATAAAAAGTAACTAATTAGCTATTTAGGAATTTACTATAGAGTCTCTTACTAAGTTTAAATTAATATTAGTAGTACTAAATAAAGCTAATAAGGACTCTACTTCTATATTATAAATTAATATAAATCTAAAATTAAATATTAAATTAGGTTAACTAATTTAATTAACTTTACTAGATTTAATATTAGAATTTAAAGAGAAATAATTTATTATAAAAGATAAAGCCTCTAATTTAGAGTTAGAAACTAATAAATTAGCTAATTTATAGTAAAATTAGACCTCTAAGAACTAATTACTAGATATAATCTCTAGATTATTTAAAATTTCTCTATTAAGACCCTTAAAAGTAATAAGAGTAGATTAATTTATAAATTTCCTAATAAGTAATATTATTAAAGATAAATAGATATAGAAGCTTTTTAAATATACTATAGACCTTTTAATAATTATAAAACTACTAATATAAGTTTATTATACTTTTTTTATAGAAATATTATATCTTTCTAAACCCCTAAACTAACTAATATAATTTACTCTTCTACAGGGTTAGGGTTAGGGTTAGGGTTAGGGTTAGGGTCTTAGGGTTAGGGTTAGGGTTAGGGTTAGGGTTAGGGTTAGGGTTAGGGTTAGGGTTAGGGTTAGGGTTAGGGTTAGGGTTAGGGTTAGGGTTAGGGTTTGGGTTAGGGTTAGGGTTAGGGTTAGGGTTAGGGTTAGGGTTAG